>CM028129.1:455502500-456982500 GCA_016271365.2 Neoceratodus forsteri | reverse complement strand
TGCAATTACATGGCTTTAACTTCCCTACATTTATGCCAGCATTGTGCTCTGAATTTTGTATTTCTGTGGTGCCCCTTTCACTTACAGCTGCTAAAAAGAAGCTTACATTTTATGTTTTCCTGCTGGAGACATAGCAAGCACTGGCACTGTATCACATTTTGGCATATTGAGAGGCATGGTATATTGAAGCAGACCACTCCAACTCAGTAGTTCAAACATTGCCTGGTTTGAAGTGAAAAGTTTCTGAAGTCCAGTCCTGAGTGGTTCACACAGCTCTGGTCATAACTATGCATTGCACCTAACCGCTAAATGACTTGTGAAGGGTAAAATTAAATTTAACAGTGTGATAAGTATCTTTTTTCTCCCCTTTGTCCATGTAGACCCTCATAGGCTCACAGCTGGCACCCAGCCCTGTCGCCCATATTCACTGAGGCTTACCTGGCTCAGCTACAATCCCCCATGGATTTACTAATACATGGCAGGACCAGAAAGGGAGGGTCATCCTCTTGTCCCCTAGTAAAGCATCCAGTATCCCACAGCCCAGAGCCCGGTCAGTGGTGCAGGGCCTGCGATGCCAGAAAGGCATCATCCCACACTGCAGCATTTTTCCACTTAGTTTTTCTCCCTTACACCTGCCAGATGCCCTGCATAGCCCCATCAGGCTCATCAAACACTGTACTACTTGTGAGGGAAGTGCTCCGGGCCACAACAAGGAACTGCCTGAGTGACAGAACAAGATGTTCTCCATCTACCTGGGCTAAGAGCACTGCTGCATGGCAGCACCATCTTCCAGCCCTGGGCCACCTAGCTCACCAAGTTTGCTCGCAAAGTGAGATCACCAGCACAGGAGAGCATAGCGCTACCTGCTCAGCCATCGGGTGATCCACTTGTGATAAATATCTGTGTAACATCCACCATAGGGGAGTTGCAGTTGACACCCACTGATCATTCAGTAAACAGAAACCAAATTTTATTTGTTTGTTTTACTCTTCTGGATTAGTGTGAGGTTGTTTGAGTATCCAGTCTTTCTTAGAACACTTTGACATTGCTTAATGTTCTTCATAGTAATGAAAGCCACTAGGGAGTAACATTACAAAGCACTTAGGAATAGCATTATCGAGTGTATTGTGTATTATAGTCCGCATGACAAGGTAGCCGTCGTCAAGGAGACATAGTACCTTGGTGGTACTGTGGCCAGAAGAGCAATGAGGAAATGTATATATTTTGTTCTTAGTCTCAGCTGGCTTAATCCTCCTTCCACTGGGCTGATACCTCTTTACCCCATCCACGGGATCAATCTACTTTCTGTAGTTTTCTCTGAATTCCTGGATGCCATATTACCACCCACCCCCACCCCAATAGTCCCATATTGTATGGCCCTGATTTTTATCACATGGGCTAATTGCTGGGACTCAAAAACAAAAATGCTGCATCACATGATGCCGTGCCTATTTTGTAAACAGAAGGAACCAGCAAACAAAATGGCACAGGCAACAGGATAGTCTGCACTACGTTTTCATCATGAAAAGATAACATCCAAGGTGCAAATCAAATGGCAATAACGATAGTGCATAAATACAATAAAAATCAGTATTGCACTTACTGCTTCTGACAGTGCACCTGTAAAACAACCAGCAGTGGACACAGACCGACTTTACCAGTTTCACATATTGTTTCTTCAGAAGTCTCAGATGTGCAGGGATGTCAGGCTTTTAAAGTGCAGCATTGAAAATGCTGTAGCAACTAAAAACGAAAAGGTATCTACAGTAGTGTAAGTGGTGTGATAAAATAGTATAGAACTAGCCTAAACCATTTCATATCTGATACCATAAAACCATCCAATCGGCAAAAAGAAGGGATTAACTAAAGTTGCTTCTACAGCTGAGTGGCTTGAATAATGAATATCTGGTAGTCCCACTAAGGGAAGTATAAGCCATCTGTGATATATGTAATACACAAAACAGGTAGAGTACGTTAGCTTCCATGTTGATTGTTTGTTTTTTTTAGGTGCCCTGTCAGAAGCAGTAAGTGCCGTATTGATTTTATTGTATTAACGTATTGCCATTATTGCACTTTGTATGTTATCTTTTTGTGATAATAAAGTTGTATACATTATCCTGTTGCTGGTGCCGTATTTTTGTGCTAGTTTCTGATTGCTCGGTCTTCCTGTTCCATGCATATAGCACCAGTTCTCCAGTAACTGCATTGACTGCTAGTGAGATGACGCATCAGTTTCAGGATAAGTTTGACATACAAAGTCCTGCATGATTTGGACCCTGGTTACCTGAAAGACCTCCCTGGCCTTTTACATGTCTGTTTGTCCCCTTCGTTTGTGTTCTTTGTTCCTCTGAGGCAGGGCTCCTTGTGATTCCTCAGTCCCATTTAAAATCTGCTGTGGACAAGGCCTTTTGCGTTGCTGCACCCATTCTGTGGAACTGTCTTCCTGTGGAAATTAGAGGGGATCCCTCATTGAAACTCTTTAAGGATTTGTTAAAAACCCACTTATTTATATGGCTTTTGGGGCCACCAAGTCTGTTTGTAAAATATTTTTTAATCAATCAATCAAAATCTTTATTTATCCAGGCGGGCACCATTGAGCAAGGCTTATTTGCAAGGTGGACCTGGTCATGAATACATCAAAGTACAGTACAGAAGCAGATACATAAAAAGCAATAATATACAAGGAAGAAAAAGTATATACAGTGTATACAGTACGAGGTTGAAATAAATGAAGAAAAAAAAACAGCATTATTTTACAGTTGAAGTCAGCAGATGTACAATCAACCATAGGCATACAGGGGTTATAAGGAGAGATCTTTTGAGTGAGGCAGCCAGCAACTACACATATAGGGGAAAGAGGCCATGTATGGGGTGGCAGGTTAGACAGGTAAAGAAGAGGAGGAGGAGGAGGGATATATTACCGACGACTGGGGGAAAAAATTGGGCTAAAACCACAGAAAGTGGCCGGCCCGGTGGCGCTGAGGTTGGCGCTGGACGCCACACCTCGCTGCGCGCGGCGACCGGGACCGAGGCGGACTCGTGGCCGCGAAGGTCGGCGAGGAGAGGGAGGATCGAGCGTCCCAACGGATGCTCTCCTCAGGGTGGGGTTACCAGCACATTGCGCCTGCATTCCTTCCATAGCCGGTGGAAGCAACGGGCAGAGGGAAGGGGTGGAGGCGCTCGCTTTTGGAGCCGGGGAGGGGGACGTCGCGGGCGCATGAGGGTCTGCGTGTGTGCGCTACCACTCGAGACGTCGTCCCTAGCGCATAAAGCGTCCTGGGGAGTGGGGCGTCAGGGGAAAACCCTCGGCAGCCCTAGATGAAGTCCGCCTAAGTCCACCGGACCACCTACAGGACAGACCCCAATGTGCGAGGAGAGGAGGATGGGCACTCTAGGGGCAGATCCCTAAGGTAGGTACCGGGGGACATGAGCGGACGGAAGGAGGGGGCACCGGAGGCAGTAAGGAGGGATAAAGACGAAAATAAATTAAAAAAAAACAAAAAAAAAAAACACAGAAAGTGATGATGGCTGTCGTGTACTTGTTTATTATGATAATGACGGAGGAGGGGTAGATAATTGGGACACTGCTATGGATGGGGTGGGATTTTAGCCAGGCTGGAGTGGACAGGGAAGGATGGGTGCAGCAGGAAGAGTTAATGGGGAAAGAGTGAGAGCCAGGGGTAGAAACATGGCGAGCATCAGAATGGAAAGGGGGAGTTGCGGAATTAGTGGGCTAGCGGTGAGGAAAACATTTGCAAGGTACTTTCATGTAGTGATCGTAGAGTGCCTTGAAGATATTCAGGCTAACAGGGCAGCTCAGCTTCAAGTTCCTTTGTAAACCGTTCCACAATGTGGGTAAAGAGAAGCTTAGTGCAACTTTGCTGAAATGAGTGTTGACCCTTGGAACTTGGAGGGCAATTAGGGAATAGCTCCTTGGAGCGTAGGTGCCTAGCACACTTGGGGGAATACAGAGACATATGAGGGGAGCTTGTTGGTCACCGCTCTGAAGGCCCATAGGGCAGCGTTTGTATTCCTTCTGTAGTGAAGGAAAGTCCAGCCTAACGATGAGTACAGGGAGCAGTGGTGTGTGGAAAGTGGAAGGCCAGTAATGAACCTGATAGCTCTGTGGTAGAGGGTGTCCAACTTAGCCAGTGCAGAGACAGTGCAGTGGCTGTAGAGCAGGTCTGCGTAATCTATTAGATAGGAAGGTAGCTTGAACCAGTTGAATCTTGGCCTTCTTTGTGAGCAGGTGGTTAATTCTGTAGAATAGTCCTAATCTTTGCCTTAGTTTCTTCTGTAGTTCTTCGAGATGGTCGTCGAAGGAAAGTTTATAATCGAGCCAAACTCCTAGATATTTGAATTTATCTACATACTCTAGTGCTTCTCCAAGAACAGTGGTAATTTGTGGGATAGCCCCCCCCCCCACACACACATGCAAGGAGGGCGAGAAGAGCATGGCTTTTGTCTTTTTCGCATTGAGCAAAAGCTTTTTGTTTATGAGCTGGTATTGTAGAAGGTTAAATTCAGCTTGGAGGTCTTCTGGGCTCTTCAGTGGGGACGACTCAAGAATATTGTACAGTGTACGTCAGCAGTAAGTGGATGTTGGCTTTTGATGGGGTCATTGATGTTGTTAATGTAGACTGCAAAGAGGAGGGGACAAAGGATAGAGCCCTGGGGCACACCCCTCAGCATAGGTTTTAATGGAGAAAGATCACCTTCAGCTTTAACCTGCTGTTTCTGTTCTCCGAGGTAGTCTGCAAACCAGCACACAGATTTATGGTCCAGGCCTAAGGTGCTTAGGGAGGAAAGAAGCAGGCTGTGATTTGTGTCGAATGCCTTACTAAGATCCAAGAAAACGGCACAGACATGCTTCTTGTTGTCAAGGTCTAGGAGCCAATCATTGGTCACCTTAACTAGGGCTGTTATGGTGCTGTGCTTTGCTCTGAATCCAGACTGAACCGGGTTTAATAGGCTTCTGGATTCTAAGTATACCCCTAGCTGGCCACACACTATTTTTTTCTAGTAATTTAGACAGGATGGGGAGGAGGGAGATCAGTCTGTAATTATTTAGATCACAGGGGTCACCTGCTTTTAATAGAGGGATGACATGGGCTATTTTCCATTGAGGGGGGAGGCTGCCCTGGGAGAGTGACATGTTGAATAGGTGGGTGATTGGCACTGCAAGCACATGGTAGGCACATTTCAGATAGTGTGGCTCTATGAAGTCTGAGCCTGCTCCCGTCCTGGTGTCCAGTTGCAGCAGTAGATCTTCCACCTCTTTCAGAGAAACAGGCAGGAGGGAGAAGGCCTCCTCGGTAGAGGGGGACTCGTGGGTTGGTGGGCCCTGAGCTGTGCGGAGGTCATTGGCAGGGCAAGTATCAAGTGCTAGCTCTGCCATTGCAAAATGGTTATTGAGGGCTTCCAATATCTCCGATCGGTTAGAGAGAACACTGCCACCAGACTTAATTTTTGCTGGAATGGAATTACCAGGTGTGTGTCCAGACATGTCTTTTAATGTTTTCCAGAGCTTTGAAGGATTTCTTGAGGCAGAAGCTAGCTCCGAACGATAGTAGGCAGCCTTGGCTGCTCTGACCAACTTGGTGCACTTGTTATGTGCTCTCTTAAAAAGACACCCGTCTGAGTCGTTTTTGCTTCTTCGGGCTTTTTCCATAAAGTATCCCTTTCTAACAGGGAAGCTTTGAGCTCAGGCGAGAACCAATGGCAGGTGCTGCTCCTGATTCGCACCTTAACCATGCGGACATGCTTATTTAAAGCCTCACTTAAAATATTGTAAAAAATAGTATTTGGCTAGGAAGAATTCCTGCCATCGTGGTGAATGTTTCAAGTCATGGACGTATGCAAACAAATCAAAGTTGAGTTTGCACCTCTTGATAGAGAACTTTGTCACAAACTGTGGGTTGTGCACGGATCTAATGGTGGTGATACAATGATCGCTAATGTCTGAGAAAACTGTTCCGACATGAGAGAACAGATGTAGCTTGCTAACCAAAATTACATCTAAGAGGGTCTGTTGTTAAGGTTCTTCTTATTTGGGCAAGTAGGCTCGCCAATGAGTTGCACCAGCCCTAGAGTGTCACAAAAGGATTTCAAGGGAGCTAATGCACTTGATAGCCAATCATAGTTCAAGTCACCAAGAATAATGGTTTCCAAGGAACTGAGCCCCAGTACGGAACTGAGGTGAGACAGGAGATGAGGCCCGGTAGAAGGGGGCCTGTAGCAACCTATTACATAGAGTGCACTGGAAGGAGAAAGTTCGATCTTTAGGGTCAAGCACTCAAATTCTTTGGGGGGAGGATGATACCTGTATGCATGCGGCTGAGTATTTGTCCCTTACATAAATTGCCACCCCGTCTCCTCTCGATTGCCTGTCCACTCGGAAGAGTAAATAATTTGGGATATTGATTTCATTGTCTGGGGTGGCTGGCCTAAGCCAGGTCTCAGTGATCACTAGAACGTCAGGTAGGGTGTGGCTCACCCAAGCCTGGATAAGGGTGAACTTTTTCGGCAAACTACAGGCATTAAGATGCATAAAAGACATTCCTTTGATACCTGCCAGGTCTGATGGAGAAGCAAGAGTGTCTAATGGTCCTGGGTTGAGTTCAGCATTGCCTGAGCACAATAGTAAAAGAAGCAGGATTCTTCTTAAGGCAGCGAACTGTAATTTGTAAACACTATTTTTTTGGGCGATAGGGGAGGCTGTGTTGATGGGTAGGTCTATACCCACTCCTGGTGTTATACTGGCCTAGTGTTGCAGCCACTAGTGTCCTGGCAGGAATTTGCCATGAGTAGGAAGTCTCGAGTCTGGATGGGAGAGTAATCTGCAGAGGCAGCTCAGGAGATGTCCCACTCCACGGCAGAGACAGCTGAGAAGCCCAATAGTCCAGAATGGCTACCTGAAAGGAGCTGTTGGACGCAGGACAGGGAGAAGCGCAAGGGTCATTCCACTTTAGGGAGGGGTGAGGGTTCTCAAGAATTGAGCTGAACGCTAGTAAAGCTAGTGACACACCAAGGAACCAGCTGTAACTTCCTGTGGTAGATCTAAACGCCACAACAGCCGGCAGTAAAAGTCACTAGAAGCCTAGAACAATCTGCGATCAAGTGTCATAAGTTCAAAATCCTTTTGTTGGCTGAGAGGCGGTTTTGGCGCTGAACGTGCCTGTGGAGCAACTTCTTGCAGCTGAGCCAGTGAGGTGGTTCAAGGCTGCAATCCGGTGTGGCAAGATTGATCTGTAGCTTTTGTTTCTGTTTCTGGCCCTGCTCCACCAGTACAGAATGGGGGTCTGGGCAGGCGTTCAAGTCTTGCAGCCTTAGTGGATGAGCATGGTTCGGCCTGAGAAACAGGCAGAAAAACCCTGGGGATGATCCTCAGAAAGAGAGGTATCCCAGGTCCACTAGAGCAGAAGAGGAAGTAGAAAATATAATGTGTTTCCTCTTTAAAGGAAAGCTGTCTTAAACAGTGGGGGCAATCACCAGGGCTGCAGAAACGCCCGATTAAAACAACTTGCGTGGTTTAAAATAATTGCAGCTAACTTTTCTGGAGTTATTAAGCTTTTAATGTTACTCCTGGATGCGCCATGTCAAAAGTGCTGCCGCACCAGAAGATGGAGTGTGCCCCTGGCATCCTGTCCTGTGCCGGAAAGGCTCATAAAAATGACAAGCGAGGCGTATCTACACTGGATTAAAAGAAACATTGTGGTATGTTAACTGTACCTCTACATCCAATTCCTGGTGAAAATGGAGCCATGTAATGTACTTAAAATCATTATTGAAATTGTAGCTCTGAGTTCGGTCATGCGCACTAGCAACCGGGTGCTACTGCGTGTGACTGAACTCTGCGCTACAATTTCAATAATGATTTTAAGTACATTACACGGCTCAGTGTTCACCGGGAATTGGATGTAGAGGTACAGCTAACATACCTCTACATGCCACAATGTTTCTTTTAATCCCATGTAGATACGCCTCGCTTGTCATTTTTACAAGCCTTTCCGGCACAGGACAGGATGCCAGGGGCACACTCCATCTTCTGGTGCGATGGCACTTTTGACATGGCACATCCAGGAGCAACATTAGAAAGCTTAATAACTCCAGAAAGGTCAGCTGCAATTATTTTAAACCACGTAGGTTGTTTTAATCGGGCGTTTTTGCAGCCCTGGTGATTGCCCCCACTGTTTAGGACAGCTTTCATTAACAGAAAAGACAGCTCAGCTGTTGTAGCCCTTTAGTGGCTATGTAGTATAATTTGCAAATGAGAAAGTAGACACTTTAAAAATTAAATTCTTGCTTTAAAAAAAAGAATAGTCCCAGGGTCAGCAGCGCTGATGAACGTCTCTAATGAAGCAAGGTAAAATGGAGATCAGCAGGAAGAAGTCAGTGAGGCTGAGATCCTCCAGTCAGTGTTGGTGCTGAAAATTCAGAATGTCCAAAGGCACCAAATACCAATGCACCTGAGGGGGTATACGGCTTTTGGCTGTTTCTGTAGATTTCTGGGCCCTGCAATGAACCGGAGTTCGGAGGATCCCTGGCGGCAGTTTCAACAGGGGAAGAAAGCCTCAGGGTCTGCTAATTTGCAGTAGCAGAATCGTGGGTTGCTTCCCAGGACAGGCTTGTAGATTTTCCTCTGGCGGCGAGGTGCGAGCCCCAGCTGGGCATGACACACCTGAGGGGGAGAGGAAAGGAGATGGATTAAATTAAGTAGGGGCAGTGGTATATCTTCAGTCTTTGCCACATTTTGTTATGGTCCATGTATTTTAAATGTTTTATTCTGCTTGTTCAGCACTCAGCGCTTAGTATGGGTGCCTGATAAATACATTTGCCTTGCTGAGGAAGGAGGCTTCCACAGTGAAGTCACTGGCTTTGCGAGATGGTGGCAACTGGGCTGCCCTCAAGGTGGAGTCTGTTAAGTCTCGTTGAGCCTGGGGGCAGTCGTAATTTAAACTGCCTACCAGCAGCTTACCTATTTATATTCTGTTCGGCCCCTCTGCTGAGAACACATGGCGTCCATGATGCCAGCACACCTGATGCACCAGTGTTTGGCTCTTCCCATTCCCCATGCACACCAGCAGCACTTTATTGTCAGGCCGCCTGGGAACAGATATTTTACTATAAATGCCCCTGGCAGAAGATTGTCACACTGCCACCTGGGAGCTGGTACCTCGGTGCAGTGGTAGGGCAGCCACCTGCGACGCCAGTAACCTGGATTCGGGAATGAGCCTGAGTTGCTGGGGGCTTGACAGGGCAGGGGCTTGAGCATCCCAATGGATGCCCCTACCCTCTGGGAGGGAAGCATTCTGATTTCCTACTGCTTGAATGTCACCTGGGGTTGCACAGAAAGTGCAGGCTGAGCAGTGGGAGGGGAGCCGCAGGAGGGCCTTGTGGCATGCATGCCCGTTGTTTGCCTAGCTACACAGTCACGGTCAGATACTAAGATTGTAGTACTAGGATCTACCTTGTTAAAAAAGTGTTGTCATTTTGCAAATGACATATGCCATGGCTGGCTAAAATAGCTGTTTCTGTTTGCAAAGTTTGACCTCTGTACAAATGACTTGTGGCACCACTGCTCAGGAGGAAGTACCATATACATGTCTTAAAATACTTGCAAACATGGGTCCTTCATTAAATTATGATTTACACGTGCATGTGATGCACAAGCAGTTTGTGCATACTTTGGCTGGTCTTCAGGCCCAAATCATCTGACAAATCTATGAAAGTCACCCACTCCTTCACCTCACATACAAATTAATTTTATTTAAACCTATTTTTCCAGGTTAGCAAGCAGAACTGTGGAAGGCTCATTTCCAGTTATGACCGGGGAGAGGGGGCGGCTTTAATGATATTTGATGGAGATTGCAGTCTCTCAGTGCCAACATATTCAAAATAATTGTCTTGGCTCTAAATGGGGAGGGATCTTAAAAAGCTTGGGGCATGATTTTACGGAAGGCCTGCCAAAATTGCATCAACCATTGAAAAGACCATGTTAGTGTTTCCACATTCAGTGAGGTCCATGTACTGTACATACAGAGCAGGCTATTGGTTCACTGTAAATTCCAGGCTTTTCATTGCTCTAAAGTTTTGCTTTGTGGACAGTGCAGGGATTTCGCTGACAATACATTGGAAAAACACATGCTTGGAATTCCAGCACGTGGTCTGGTAGACGGCTTCGGACAGTGCTCCCATAGTTGTGTTTTGGTTTTTATTGTTGAAGCAGAGTCTTTGGTCACAACTCCGATGGGCAGATATTGCCCAGTGGGTAGTTGAGTGTTAAAAAGTCACCACATAGTCTTGTTTCAGTGTTAACTGCAGCAGTTTACACTGCCTGTGCACTGCATTCCAATTTGTTCTCCACTAGTGTTCAGTTAATGTATATGTAGTGTCATGGCTCAGTAGGTAGCACACTCGCCTCTGAGGCCAGAAGATCAGAGGGCTGTGGGTTCAGTTCCCACATCTGGCACTTGGGTTAATATCCCAGTACTGACACTGTAGTGCAGCATGAGAGGGGTGCTGCACTTCTGAGGTGCCGTCTTCCGGATGAAACGTTAAACCGAGGTCCCATCTGCCTGGATTGGTGGTAGTTCAGGTGGATGTTAAAGATCCCATGGCACTTGTCGAAAAGAGTAGGGGAATTTCCCCGGTGTCCTGGCAAAATTTCCCTCCTTCACTAAAAATACCACCAACAGCTTAATCTGGTTCAAGGTCAGTTGGCATTCATCTGTATCCCCTTCCCCCCGGGTCGTGCCTGAAAATAGGCAGGATTTGTCTAGTGCACTTACCCGGTCAACAAAAACTAAATAAATAAAATAAATAAATAAATAAATGGTGGTGTACCTGCAGTGTTATCAAAGTGTAGCCCAGTTATGTTAATTAGTAGTGAAACCACACTGCGGTGTGCAGTGTGGTTTTTGGCTCAGTAGCTTTTCATAGAAGTATTGCAGTGCTGTTTCAGGGCGTCCTAATTATGGTAATAGCACTTCAGTGACACCATATCTGCAGTGTGGACTAGAGTGCACATTTGCATTACTTGGTGCAGTGTGTATGTAATATGTCTGGAGTATTTTTATGTAATGTGTCTGGAGTTTTTAGCACTGAATGACAACGCACCTGGACAATTTGGGGATCGCATGTGGAAAATAGTTAAAAAAAAGAATGCAAATATGAATTTACTGCACAAACTACCATTCTGTGTATAGTCATTGCCTTGTCAGTGTGTCACTATTTACCGCCAGTGCTCTACAGCAATGTCATTTTTCAACCAGATTTATTCAAGCAGGCCTGTATTCCCACAACCACATCTCTACACATGTTCACCGCCCTCTGTGAGAACCGATGATTATACCTTTAGTTTTCACTTGGGTATCAGGTTGTGTCCGCTCATCCTTCTTAAAAAGACCCAGCGCCCCATATTCAAAAGTCCCAGGCTGCATCATGCAAGTGACTGCGCCATGCAGCTGAGATGAGCCGGCACAAAATAATGGTATATTCAGAAGATGCGCCGTGAGATGCAATCATGCATGTCCAGCTGAATATCCCGAACATGCGCGATTGCCCAGTGGGGGATGCGCCGCGGTGTGGCAGGTGACCTGAGCCCTATGCGGAGTGTAGGGAAATGTGCGAGAGGCAGCCACATGCGTGGTGCACAAAATTCAACCAGGATATGCAAATGGTCTCATTGCAAGCCCATTCACCACATGTGCGGCTCATTACTGGAATGTATTCAGGTCATTTGCATAACGAGGCATGTGCAGGTCCAGCTTTGCAGGGCTGCCTCACCACCCGACAAAGGTGAACAGGAGGTACTACAGCCCAGCAGGCAGGTGTGATGGAATGTTTGTGTGTGTGGGTGGACTGCATTGACCTGGGTACAGTGCTGTTACCCATAGCCATGTACAGGGTCGACTGGGGTACAGGGAGCCCACCTGGACAAGCAACAGAGGAAGCACAGGGTGACACAGTCTGACCGGTATCCCACTTGCGTGTGATACACCAGCTCCGTATGTAGCGTATAGTCACCTGCAGTGCCCCACACACACACACCCATGTGAGATGAACATGGTGATAACTGCAAGGAATGGCAGTGTGCAGAGGGTGACCTAGTACCCAAGTGGGTAGGTCCCACCTGTGTGCACCTATGGTGTACCGTGAATGTGTGCCAGAAGTCAGTCCCTGGTCCGTGCCAGGCTGCCACTCATACCACTAGGCTACCTGAGCACCGTTGCTGCAGACATCACCCTGGGTGCACGCTACCATCAGGTGGTACCCTGCAGACCACATGAGTGCAAGCCATGGTCGCTGGTACATGTGCTGCAGTGTGGCCATCTGCACCACTGGTGTGCTAAGGTAGCACCTGACAGCACTGGCATTTGGCAGCTAGGTGTCTGTCCTGGGTGCGGTGTGGGGGTGGCTTTCTGGGCAGTGCCCGTGGTGTGCTGGCACTTGTGGCTTTGGGTACTTCCGTCCTGGCATGACTGCTGTGTATGGGTGCCTGGAGCACCTCCAAGGGCTGTCTCAGGATGGCCTGTCTGCAGTTCTGCGGCCTTCCTGTGGGTGGCTAGTCAATTTAGGCCATCCTTTTGTCTGCCTAATTTTGTACGGCAGACTTCTGGGATGCGCGGCAGATGCACTGCACATTTTGGCTGAATATACGGATGCGCGGCATATTAATGTACTTGCCCCCTTTTTTTGCGCCGCCGATAGAAGTGTAGACCTAACCTAACCACTGAATGATTAGTGGAAGGTAAAATAAAATTTAAGTGTGATAAATATCTTTTTTTAATATAGAAACATAGACATTTGACGGCAGATAAGGACCGCTTGGCCCACCCAGTCTGCCCAGTTCTCTACCTGTTGGATAAGCTGCAGATCCTAGTTAACAAACAGCCTACTTCTTCCTACCCTCCACCCGAATTGCCTTGTATCTGTCCCATGCATTCTTGAATTCCCCACTGTTTTTGACCCCACTACCACCTCTGGTAGGCTGTTCCATGCATGCACCATGCTCTCTGTGAAAAAATACTTCCTCACGTTGCCCTTGAGCCGTACCCCCCTCTATCTTCAAATTGTGCCCCCTTGTTCTTGGACACCTCTTTTTCTGAAAGATGCTACTCTGCTGGACTGTGTTGATTCCCTTGAGTTACTTGAAAGTTTCTATCATGCCCCCCCCCCCTTTCCTCGAGGGTATACATGTTAAGCTCCATTAGTCTCTCTTCGTACGGCTTCTGGTGCAGACCCTGCACCATTTTAGTTGCCCTGCTCTGGACTGCCTCCATCCTGTCTATGTCCTTGCGGAGATGGGGTCTTCAGAATTGTACACAGTACTCCAGATGGGGTTTCACCAACTGTCTGTACAGAGGATAACAACTTCCTGTTTTTCTACTGGTGATGCCTCTTCCTGTACATCCCAGTATCCCCCAGCCCTCCTTACTGCTTTTCACATTGCTTGCTTACCTTTAGGTAATCTGACATGACTACCCCAGGTCTCTTTCCATTTTTGTTGTTGTTAGTACCTCTCTCTCCCCCCACCACCACCACCATTGTGTACTCTTCCCCTGGGTTCTTGTTTCCCAGGTGCATTACTTTGCACTTCTTTGCATTGAATCTAGGCTGCCATACTTTTGACCATTCCTCCAATCTTGCCAAGTCCTTTCCACCCCCCCCTCCCCCCGGTGTATCAACCCTGTTGCGGATCTTTGTGTCGTCTGCAAAGAGGTATACTTTTCCTTCCAGTCCCTCTGCAATGTCACTTATAAAGACATTAAAAAGGACCGGACCAAGTACTGAACCCTGCAGGACCCAGCTAGTAAACCCCCTTTCTTCAGAGTGGACTCCGTTTACTATTATCCTCTGTGTCCTGTTGTCCAGCCACTTTTTTTACCCAGGCTGCTACCCTGGGACCCACTCCCAGGCTGACTAACTTGTTTATTAATCTTTTTTTGTGGGACTGTGTCAGATGCCTTGTTAAAGTCTAGGTATGTCTTCAGCCCCTCCCCGGTCTACTACTTTGGTCACCCAGTCAAAGAAATCTGTTAGATTTGTCTGACATGACCTTCCTGCTGTGAATCTATGCTGCCTTTGGTCCTTTGCACCACTGGCCTCTAGGTGCTCAACAGTTCTTTCCTTCAGAAGTGTTTCCATCATTTTCCCTACCACTGAGGTCAAACCAACAGGTCTGTAGTTTCCTGCCTGTGCTTTGCTCCCACTTTTGTGAAGGGAAATCACATCCGCCCTCTTCCAGTCCTTGGGTACCACACCATCCTCCTATGATTTGTTGCATACATTATTTCTGCATGATTGTGCATGGAAATACGCTCAGCATCTCTCCCTTTTGAATATACTGCGCTTCTGCATGTTTTCTGAGATGCGCCATGCATCTCCATTTTGGGCAGCACATCTCCTTTGAATGTGTGGGCCCCAGTGTGTATTTTGATGCAGTTATCTGGAATATGGTAGGTTGCCCCTGTCTTCTTTTTACCATTGTGAACAAATTAAATGCTCCCTCACTCTTGAGAAAAGGTGGGCTGTCTTGCTATAGCCACAGCTCCTTGCTTTTGCGCTCCATACCCGATCACTTGTGTGTGCACACTCCTGAATTCCTCAACGTCTTTGTGTATGAGTATCCCTGAACTGCATGTGTGGCCTACAAAAGTGCCGTGACCAGACCTCCTGCACCCACATCATCCCTTTGTTTCATTGGATCATTGCCCCACCCTTCCCTGCAAACGTCAACCCCTGGGCAGGACCCCTTCCCCTTCTTCTCTGATGTTCTCCCTTATCCACTAGCATTCAGGCAGCTCCCTTGATAGCAGGCACAGACGCTTGTTAGTCGCAGTTTCTGATGTTATCACCAGTGTCCGGTTAAAATGACCACCTACGTTTGATAAAAAGCTTTGATGGTTAGCATGCTTCATAGCCTTTCCCTTCAGTGCGTTCTAACTCGTGTATATAAATTGGTGTACATTTGAAGTTGTTAAAGATTAGGGTTTGAAATTAAGTTTTGCAGCCTCTAGTCAATACTAGTGACTGAAAAAAAAAATTAGCCCAACAGACAAAAATTAGCCCCACTGGCCCAGCTGATATACTTATTAAAATGTTACCTTTTCCAGTATAAACCCACAGGGCTAGTTAAAGGAAAATCTTACTGGCCCAATGTAAAATCTACCAGCTTTTGGCTAGTGAGTTGGTGCCAGTTTCAACCCAGTAAGATTTTTTTTTTCCAAATTTAAAATACTTAAAACTATTCAAAATAATGTAACTCAAAATAAGTTTTGAAAGACTGGGACTGTCAGCTACAGTGGCACACTGTGGTGATGCACACAAATTTGGGCTGGCAGTATAGCCTATATGTTAGAGTAATGAGCTGTGAATGAGCTTGGTATATCCAGCAGGCAGTCCTGGGTTTGATTCCTACAACCTCCAGTTGCATAATATGCAACTCTGAGTAAGACACTTAACCTCCCCAGTGCTCCCAGGTCACCCCTGAAAATAGGCACGTAGGCTTTACCCAGTTACCAAAGAAGAAAATTTAAAATTTAAATAAAAAAAAATGGTTAACTTTATGTAATTTACCATAAAGACTCAGACAATTACAATACAACAGGGAACACTGTAACAAACCACCCCGATTCCCCACTGCAGTCCCACCTAGAAAATTATGTTTGATGACGTGAAGTGGGGAAAGGGCTGCAGGGCTATAGTGAGGAAGGGGCTGCAGGGTCTACATAGCATTGTAATGCTATCAGTGGCAGTAGCAGCATTTGCATAGTACTACAAGTTATAAATTGCCCTGGTACATGTTAAGGGGAACAGTGCATGCAATTCTACCCCACTTAACATGTACTAGTGCAGTTTATAAGTTGTAGTACTAGGCAAATGCCACTGCATTACAATGCAATGTATAGCCTTGTAGCCCCTTCCCCACTTTTCTAGGAGGGACTACAGTGAGCACTTGGCATCTTTGGGTGAAGCAGGAAGTATGATTACCGTATTAGTAAGTTTAAATTGCTAAACATTCACTGCACAGAAAATGTACAAATATACATCATTGAGGTCCTGGGGCAGGAACTACCGAGCATGAATTGCCTGTCCCTGCCAAAAAAAAAAAAAAGGTTTCAGTATCTTTTTTTAATAATGTTCAACAGCACTGACAAAAGGCCAAAAAAATAAATAAAAAAAACCACCCAGGCCAACTGAGCTTAGCTGTATATCAATAAATTTAACAGAAAACAGTTAACAATAAGGTAATTTCAGACTGAGGTCCATGGACCCCAGTGGGTGGGCAGTAGCTCTTTAGTAGAGGTGCTTCCAAATGCTAATGTGCTTGCCTGAATTTGATTTCAGGAAGATAATCTGTAATTCCCATTGAAAATGCAATGCTAAAGCAGAGATTAAAAAAAAAAAAAAGTGCATGTGGTCTGAAAATGAAACAAAATGGTAATATTAAATGCATGCTGAAAATAGCAAAGTTAGAATTGATGTTTTGACCATATGTCGTCTTCAGGAATTATCTAAAAGAGTAAAAGGCAAAGTTAGTGGAAAGGTAAGGGGAAATGAGGGATATGTATGTGAAGAAAGAAAATAGGGGGAGGCTCTAGGAGAAAATGTGATAATAGGAAAGGTAAGAATAGGAGCTGGAAAACAAATTGGTGATGACTGGTACAAAAAGGCATAGTATGAGTGAATGAGCTAAGGAATCCTCAAGAGGGGACTGATAAACATGGGCATTGCAGTCATGTGTAAACATCCATTTTCTACAGATGCCTCTAGCTCTCTCTCCTTCCCCCACATTTGTCACCTTTCAGCCTTCTTACTAGGTTTTGTCAATTAGTCCCCACTTCAGGACTCCTGGCAAATGGCAGTTAGTGGGGCGCCACATCATCAAATTAAATTAGTGGAGTGTTTGCTCCACATACTTTTTTTTTATGGTTGTGCTTTTCACTTTGGCCCTAATGCCTGCACATTAATTGCTCCACGTTATACTCCAGTATCTTCCCTTGACAATCTTCACCATTCATTACTGCTGGGTGTAAGCCAGAGGCGGCGCTTCCTTCACAGAGGATTTTGAGGAGAAGTCGCACTGATGGTGCCGCCTGAGCTGCACGCACCACGTGGCAGGTATGCAGAGTAGCCGTTAGGGTGCCACAGACCTCCTTCCATCCCAGTTCTGTTTCTCCCACCGTCGAGGAAACACCTGCTTCACGAGAGTTGTCAGTACTATGCCATTAGGCCTTCAATCCAAAGCGATCTTTCTACTCCATCCCAGTTCGATTTCCCAACGCCATTGACCAGTAAGACCGTTCTGTTCTTTTTCTTTGTTTTGACGGCGCCGGGAGCTTTACTGTTTATAAGTTAATTTCGCATTACGTCTGGTTTGGGAGCTAAACGTAAGTCGAAAGCGGGCCATGCCCTTGTGCGCCGGTGCTCCTGTGGCCAGCATTTTTCCGTGACTGACCGACATTATGTCTGCCTTCGGTGCCTTGGACTTAACCATGATATGGATAAATGCGACACCTTTTTCTCGATGGACCATCGTGTTCTCTAAGTCTGCGCGTTCTAAATCGGCAAGGCCCCGCTGACTTTTGGAGGATGGCATCGTTCTTGGGCCTCCCAGTCCAGGTCTTTAGACCCTTCCTCCGGGTCTCTTCCCAGGCCTGTACGGTCTGATGAGGAGGAAGTCTCGTCATCTTCAAGCCTTGCCGAGGAGGAGGACTCTTTTGCAGTGTCTGGGGAACGTCGTGGCCCCTCCCAGGATCGCGGTGGGGACCCTGCCTCGGCAGTCACCTCTTCAGAGGTGCAGGCTCCCCCAGTGTCTTGGCCCATGGTTACTGGGTCCAGCATTGGTGGACCCTCGACACTACCTTCCGATGCCGTCTCGGATCCTGGCACCGTTTACGGTGCCGGTGATCAGGGCAGCACCACATGCAGTGTCTGTTTTGGTTCTCGCCGCCGCTCGTGGCACTGTGGACCCAGCCAACTCCGTGGGCATCGTCGTATTGGGTTCTGGTGCTGCGGGTGGTGCCAGAGACTCGACCGGAGCCATGGGTGGGTTGCACCCAGGTTCTGGAGCCACGTGCGGTGCGCCGGGAGCAGCCAGCATCGCGGGCGACACCAGCACCCGTTTTCGGCGCCATTTCTCAGGGAACTCTTGGGGTGGCCAGCATTGAGGTCCTTCTGGTCGACTCTTCCTCGGAAGCAGATAATTCAGAGGTTTACCCAGCCTGGCTCCCCGATTCTTCGGAATCAGGGTCTTCTGCGGAACGTGGTGTCAGGCAGCACAACGCTCCCATTCCTGAATCTCCACAGCAGTCTTCCTCTGAGGACTCCCAGGCTGGGGGTGGCCTGGGGTCCATGCGGGAGGGCGGCGGGGAGTCGGGGAGGGGCTGTGACAACTGCCGTTTCGGTGCTACTTTCTCGAAAGAGGTGGACTGGAGGTCCTGTCTTCAGGGGCCCCCCTCGGGAGGCCACAGAATCGACTGACTGTGTCACTGGGGTCAAGGAGGAGGGGTGTCCTCTGAGTCTGAGGGGTTGAGGGGCCGGGGTGAGGGGCATCAGTGCCCCCCTGCCACCCCTCGGGGTGCAGGGAGGAGCTGTAGCGATGAGCCCCGCCTCTCCCTCTTAGGCTCGAGGGACCCTTCTGGTGGCATTGTGGTGTGTTGCCTTTTTGGAGCCATGCAACGCCAGGTGCATCACAGGGGAGATTCCCTTTCTAGGCTGTTCCAGAGCTCGCATCCCCAGGGTTCCGTCTTGCGACCTGATTTGATCTCCAGGACCCCGCCAGCTCTGGCTCCATTCTCTGGATGTCAGAGCCTTAGCAGAGGACAGTTGCCTTCTCGTAGGTGCCCCTCTCCCATTCCTCTGCAGCCACCTCCCTCTCTTCCAGGCCATGTTGGTCCTACAGGGCCATTTTCCTGGGAGATATTCAGAGGCACTGCGGTGGCCTTCCCGTCATATGTTAGATATATACATGAGTGGGTTTTACGCCTCTCCCCACCACCGCAGGAGTCTTCTGGACATTCAAGTTCCCCATCCTCCTCGACTCCCTCCTCGGAGGGAGAGGAATCCTCTGCTCACCTTTCATCTGATGCTGATTTCACTTAATATCAGAGCTTCCTATCGAGGATGGCGGGGGATCTCTGTATCTCCTATATCAGACAGGACAATACTGTGTGGTAGACACATGAATTCCTCAGTGAATTCAGTGCCTAGCATTTGGTGGTGCCATCCTGGCTTGTTCCCTTTCAGGAGGCATCTGTTTGCACCTGGCAGTCTCCAGCCAACCCTATCCCAGCCCCGGCAGACTGCAGGAGGAGGTACTGTGCCCCATCTGAGTCCCTAACTTCTCTCCCCAACCCAACCTCGGGATTGGTGTCCCTAGAGACTTCTTCTGGGCGCCGCCTAGCACATGACCAACCACCGGACTCAGATTCTCTACAGTTTGACCGTTGGGGGTAAAGTGTTCTCTTCCTCTCGTGAGATGCTCTGCATTGCATCACATCACAGGCACACCATGATGCCTATAACGGGCATTTATGGTCAATGCTATCCCAGCTTCTAGCATCAATGCCTGATATGGAGCAATCTAGACAGGCCATTGCCCTCTCTGCCATAGGTCTGGAACTGGCAAGGCACCAAGCAAGGGCATCCTATGACACCAGTGAGGTGGCTTCCAGGCTTGCGGGGACAGCGATCTGCATCAGGCGGACTGCATGGCTTCGTCTATCAAGATTGTCACCACTGGCCTGGCATAGGGTGATTCGATCTGCCTTCCGAGGGACTCACCTCTTTTCTTCCAGGGATAGGAGGCTTCTGCAGGGGCTTCCTCCATCCCCTCATCTTCAGGGGACACCTCCTAGCTCTCCTCAGCCTTAGGCTTCCAGTCTAGTACAGCCAGGGTCTCTTATTCCTGTTTCTCACCAACAGGAGGCTGAGGGTCTTGTTCCTTCAGGGTCACACTAGTCCCCCTCTGGGGGCCTTGGTACTCACTCAGCAGTAATGAATGGTGAAGACTGACAAGGGAAGATATGAAAATTGCATACCTACCGTAATTCTTGATCTTCTCTTGTATCTTCTCCATTCATTACTGAATCCCGCCCACCTTCCCCTCATCAGCCTCCTTCTTGGGCGTTTCCCTCCACCCTGCTCGTTCTTGCTCCCACTCTCCTCTTGGTCTTGGAGCCTAATTTCCTTTTGGGCCTTCCGTTCTTCTCTCAGAACAGGTAGTTTAAGGCTGGAAAGGGAGGAGAACGAGTTGGATTTTATCTTTCTCCTGAGGGAACTCTTTCTGATCACCTTGAGGGTGCCTGCTGGCCCTTTCTTAGGCCATGTTTTATCAATCACCAGTTTACAAGACTACTTCCTTAATCTTCCTGTTCCTTTGCTCCAGGATCCACTGACATCTCTGGACCTTGTCCTGCTTACGTCAGTCTGTGCTAGTCAAACTCTGTTCTAGCATTGTTCAAATTTAATTTAGGAACTGGTGATCTGATTATTGTCTCTGCTTCCCGGGGAGTCAGAACGAGTTTCCAACTCTGTCTGTGTCCGCCTTCCCGAAAGGGTGCCCTCTGTATGGTTCCCCAACCCCCACACCAGTATTAGCACGCAACAATATGCTAGTGGGGTCTTTTTTTCCCCCCATCCTAGTTGGGCGCTGTCCCTCTGGAACAGATTATGTGCCTTGGCAATCTGTGAGCTCTCAGCTTAAGTAAGGGGTTGGGAGATAGCGGGAGGTTTCGAAGTCTGCCTTTTGTGTATCAAGCTGTGCATAAGGTTCGGTCGAACCTTCTTAGGCCAGTTTTTGTTTGATGGGATCCTTGCTTCCTTGCCCCTTTTGTTCAGAGCTCGTAAACCTTTTAGCTAATTTAACTCGCAACTTGGCAGAAATGTTCCCTCCTCCCAACAGCCCCCTTTCTTCTTCTTCCTTCTTTCTTCCTCTCCCTTATCTGTTCCTCTCTCGGAGCCGCCCCAGGAGTGAGCCCTGTGGTCCTTTAGGGTAGGGTTTGCCTCTTTCCTGTCCTCTATCGGCTTATTCCTTTTTCAGTTTATTTCTTTTCCTTTGCCTATTCCTCGGCTGTCTTACCTCGCTCTCTTTTTCTTTAATCCTTATTTCACCTCTCTGGTTTACAGAACTGGGATGGAGGAGGAGTCTGCGGCACCTAACGGCAGCCACTCGCGCACCACGTGGTGTGTCGCTATCGAGGGCGGCGCCATCGGCGCAGACTCCTCCCTCAAAAAAAAAAAAAACTCCCATATCGGGTGCCCACCTCTGGCTTACACCCAGCAGTAATGAATGGTGAAGATACAAGAGAAGATCAAGAATTACAGTAGGTACGTAATTTTAATTTTCTGTCGGGTTGAAAAACTCTACCGTATATGCAATGTGTATTGACTTACCACTCACTTTTTTCTCTAGTGCTGTCCATTAGTGTGGGTGCACATTCCACAAAAATGATACGTTGCTGAGGCAGGAACTGCCTCCTTGATTGCATTTACGTGTGATATGGATAATGTCACTAGCAGAACCTCACCATGTCATAACGTAATGACTACAGACGTGCCATGAATGAAACAGATCACTGTTGTCCTGGCCAAAATAAAATGTCTGTTCAACGAATTGATTTCAGCCATAGGATCTTGGTCTGTTGGGTCTGAATGTGAGAATCTGGTAACTTAGCTTCGAAGTTCTACAGCAGTCTTTAGAATGGGGACAGATTTTTGGCCAGGCAACAGTGATCTGTTTTATTCATGGAGCTTCCTTAGTCATGTTATGACAGGGTGACGTCTTACATGTTGATGTCATCCTCATCACACTTGAATGCGATGGAGATCCGCCTTAGCAGTGTGGCTACATATACCACTTCATGAAATGTGCACCTCACACTACTGGGATTGTGACTCATTTGTGTGATCAGGTTTTCGCAAGAAAAAACTGTCCATTTTATCAGCAAACGCTAAAGACTGGAAATTCACACCGAGGGAAGAGCAAAAAAAAAACAAACAGATTAAATAACTTTGTGGTGATTTTATTTTTTTTTATTTTTTTCCCCCCCGAGACAATCAATGTTCAAATTGATTGGGTGTGTTGCAGTGGAATGAACTTTCTAAAATAAAATTTCTAGGGACATGGATTTTTTGTTCATCCACACTTTCTGGCAAGTTCCTTGCCGCTTTAAATCTTGCCGGAAGGTCTTCAAGCTGGCTCCTCCCACCCACCTGGGTGGTAAAACTCTCGGCTCCGCCCCATGACGCCAGATCTTCCTTACCGCTTGGAAGCTCAGGTTCCCTCCTTAGCGCTCTGCGTTTTAGACTGGATCCTAACTCTTCAGTTCATCCGAAATTGGTTTTGAAGTTTTCTAAACTTCGGTCTTCATCTTCCTTCGCGGCTGCGATGGACAAATCTATTCCCGAATTTCAGAAGTGCCCTTGCGGGCAGAAAATGTCCAGGACAGATCCGCACTCCACGTGCATCTACTGCCTAGGCCTAGATCACGACCCGCAGGCCTGCGAGTTGTGCCGCTCTTTCTCGGCCAACGTCCTGAATTATCGTGCTGCCCAATTGAAGCTCGGGCGCCCCTAGAAGCGTTTCCCGCCGGGCTAAAATCAAACGAGGCTCATTGGGCGGTGTCCGCGGCAGCTGGCTCGGCTGAGCAGCTCGATCAGATGATCGCCCTCGAGGAGGATGCGGCCCAGGCCGCATCTTCCTCCTCCTCAGCCGCGGCATTTATCCCGCTCTCTCTGAGTTCCTCGTATACGGCTTTGTTCAAGGAGCTTTGTCAGTCCCTTTCCATGAAGGGAGAGGGGCCATCGGGACATTCTTCTCAGCCCAAGAAGGAGTCGAAAGGTAAGTCCCACCGTCGGCGTTCGTGGGAGCAGGAGAGGTCCCCTTCCCCGGACAGCCAACCGTCGACTTCGGTAGAGGTTGCGGCTGTGGCCGCTGGCTTCACAGTGCCCCCGTCAGGCCAGCCTGCCGAGACTCCCGTCAATGAAGTCGAGATTTTTATCGATCCGTTAGACGGGCTGTCGACTGGAGAAGCCGACAACCCTCCTTCACTGGTCCCCGGTGGATACCGAGGATCTGCCTGTGCCTTCTGGGCTGCAGTCCCCGGTTAAAGTGCCCGAGCTGAGGGAAGAGCGGGTGTCCCCGGCCCCTTCCCATACCCACCCTCTGTCCCCCGAGGGTCTCGGTCTCGGACCTCTTCTCGGTCTGGCGTTCCGCCCGACATCGGCGGTCTCTGTCTCGATACCGAGTGTGCGGCGACACGTTCCTCTCGTCCTCTTCCTCGGATGAGGGGCTTCGGCGTAAGTGCGTCAGCTTCTGACAGCTTATGTGGCAGCAGTTGCTGTTGTCTGAGGCTAAACCGACTCTGGTCAGACCCGGCCATCAAGTGGCTGTCACCCAAGCGCCGAAGCAACCACTCGCCCCAGTCGGGCTGCCCGTTCCAGGGCGGTTGCTCGGCCAAAACCAACTGCTCCACGATTGTGGTGGAGACCTCCGCCTCCACAACCGAAGTCTGGGGCACCAACCAAGGATTCTCGGTCGGGTCACGGCCTGCCCCACAGGTTGTCGGTCACCCTCACTCCCGACCGTCCTCGGCAGGTAGAGGGTGGCTCAGGGCCGAGGCAGCTCTTCGCAGACTCTTCAGAATCCGAAGACGACTCCTCCCTGTTCTCCAGGCAGGTCAACCTGGAGTCCTCCGGGGGCCAGTCATTGGACGATAGCCCATCGTCTTTCTTGGGTCTGCTTCGACTCATCTCGGAGTCCACCGGGATGCAGCTCGAGCCCATGTCCAAATGGGCCAAGTATCCCCTGACTGAGATACTGGACTGAGGGGATTCCCCCACGGAGGCCTTTCCGGTGGCTGAGGCCATTGTCGGCCCAGCCTTGGAGCTTTGGCAGCGGCCTGCTTCCTGTCCTGCACCCTCGGCCAGGATGGCCAGGAAGTATGTGGTCCCACCGCTTTGCCCGGTTTTCTGAGTACCCTCTGCCGAGGGTTAGTCACCGACAGCGTTTTCCGGCGTTCCAATGGCGCTCGGGATGTGGATAAGCCCCCCAACAAAGAGTCCAAAAAGCTGGACTTTGCCAGGTGCAAGGTGTACGCTGTGTCCTCCCTCGGCCTCCAACAGGCCAGCTCGGCCGTGCTGATGGCACACTTCTCCCACACCCTCTTGGGCTCCCTGGATGAGGTTGTTCCTCATCTTCCGACTGACCTGCAGACCACGGTCCACCAGGTGCAGGACCAGGGTAGGGTGGTGGCGAAGCAGCAGCTTCAGACTGCTCTGGACATAGGTGATTCCTGTGCCAGGTCAGTAGCGGCCGCGGTGGCCATGCGCCACAGGGCATGGCTGAGGATATCCACCTTCACAGCGGATACCCAGCACAAGTTGGCGGATGTCCCCTTCTTGGGGACTGACCTCTTCGGCCCTGGAGTGGAGGGACACCTCCAGTGGATCGAGAAGTCCAATGCCAACCTGGACTCTGTCACCTCCGCCCAGAGGGACAAAGGCCGCCGTCGGCAGCAGAAGTCCTTTTGTCCTTCGGCCCCTGCATCTCAACCGGCCCAGCAGCACCAGCAACAGGGCCTGCAGGCTCGCGCTTGGCGTCCCAAACCCAAGCCAGCGGCTTCCTCCAACAGGAAGCAAGGAAGTAAAGGCCCAGGAGGTCCCTCGGCCGGTTCTTCCTCCAAGCCTGCCCAGTGACTGGTTGTGGGGTGCCGCCCCCAGCCTCGTCACTCCCCCCCCTGGGTTCCCCCCGTGGGGGGGAAGCTCCACCACTTCCTTTCCGCCTGGTCCGCTATCACCATGGACCGCTGGGTGTTGGAGGTGGTAGGAAAAGGTCTGCCTCTGGAGTTCGAGCAGGCTCTACCCTTTCGAGCCATCGCCCCTCGGGGGGCCACGGGGTCTGCAGCCTCGCTGTCGGCCCGCCGAGCCGATATTGCCCTGCTCTTCAAAAAAGAGGTGATCAGGAAGGTGGCAGATCCTCCTCCAGACCCGGGGTTTGTGTCCAGGTACTTCCTGGTCCCAAAACGGACAGGGGCTGTGCCCCATTCTCGACCTGCACGACCTGAACAAGTTCCTAAGGTCTCGGACCTTCAGGATGGTCACTCTGGTTCAGATAATCCCATCCTTGGAACGAGGCATGTGGTTCTGTTCCCTGGACCTCCAGGATGCGTTCTTTCACGTCCCAATCCGTCCGTCCCATCAGAGATTCCTCCGCTTCAGAGCGGAGGGATCCCTATACGAGTTCCGGGCCATGCCCTTCAGTCTCTCCCTAGCTCCCAGGGTCTTCACCAAATGCATGGCAGTGGTGACAGCGTTCCTGCGGTGCTGAAGGGTCCGGGTGTACCCCTACCTGGATGACTGGCTGATTGCAGCCCCCTCCAGAGCGGAGGCGGAGCGGTCCAGAGATCTGGCCCTCCAGGTTTGCTCTCAGGTTGGCCTCCTCATCAATGAGGCCAAGTCAGAACTCGTGCCAAAGCAGGTGATACTATTCATCGGGGCAGAGCTCAACTCTCTACGAGCCAGAGCACGACTCCTGGTGGACAGGGCCGAGGTTCTTTCCTCCTTTGCCCAATCATTTCTGGTTGGGCAATTGCGCCCTGCCTGGGACTTCCTGTGCCTCCTGGGCCTCATGGCGGCCTGCACCAGCGTGGTCCGTTGGTACATGCGTCCCCTTCAATGGGCCAGCCAGTGGTCACAACGCTGCGATCCGTTGGACCAGCCCATGACAGTGACCCAGGAGATGTGGAATGCTCTCCAGTGGTGGATCGTTCTGGCACATCTGCAGGAGGGCATCCCATTTGTCCGCCCCGAGCCGACGGTCTCTCTATCGACCAATGCATCTCTGATGCGTTGGGGTGCCCATCTGGGGGAACACCGAGCGCACGGCCTCTGGTCCCATCGGGAGTCCCGATGCCATATCAACCTGCTGGAGCTCCGAGCGGTCCGTCTAGCTCTCACCGCCTTCGCTCTGTTTCTACGGGGTCAGGTGGTTCAGGTCCAGACAGACAATACCACGGCCATGTACTGGCTGAACTGCCAGGGCGGGATGCGCTCCATGCTGTTATGCAAGGAAGCTCTCCGCATATGGTCCCTCGTGCGCAGCCTAGAGGCGGATCTCCTAGCCATTCACGTGGCAGGAGCCTCCAACACCCTGGCCGATGCCCTAAGCCGGATAGGGGCTGCGTCTCACGAGTGATCTCTCCTGCCGGAGGTAGTACAAGACCTGTTCTCCCACTGGGGCACGCCTCAGGTGGACCCGTTTGCCTCCAGGGAGAATCGGAGGCGGGTCTGTTCCATGCCCGCCCCCCTCAGCAGGGCTCGCTGCAGGGGGATGCCTTCTCAAGGCGTGGACCCCGGGCCTCTTCTACGCCTTTCCCCCATTTCCCTTGATCCACAAGGTGCTTCTCAAGGCGAGGAGGGACAAGGCGCAGGTGATTCTGGTAGCCCCGGACTGGCCCCGCCAGTTCTGGTATCCAGATCTCCTCAGCCTCAGCTCCAGGCTCCTAAGGCGGCTTCCAGCCCACCTGGACCTGATCTCAGTGAACCAGGGGAAGGTATTCCATCCGGACCTTCATTCCCTGCACCTGACGGCCTGGTTCCTGAGCGGCTAGAGTTCCAGACCTTGGGTCTTTCCGACGAGGTCCTCAACATCATTGAGGCGTCCCATAAGGAGTCGACCAGGAAATGCTACGCCTTCAAATGGAAGAGATTCTCCATTTGGTGTCAGGGGAAGGGCTTGGACCCTTCCGCCTGTCCCTTGGCAAGCATTCTGGACTACCTGTGGTCCCTTTCTCAGCAAGGGCTTTGGTCGACTACCCTTAAGGTGCACCTGGCAGCCATCTCTGCTTACCGGGCGCGGGCCGGGAAGCAGTCGGTGGCGTGAGGAGAAGGTGGTCGGCGCTTTTTCAAAGGCCTTGACCACATTTCCCCTCTGGTGCGAGAACCTCCACCTCCGTGGGATCTACTGCTGGTATTGGCCAAGCTCATGGGCAAGCCATTTGAACCGATGCACAGGTGCGATATTTCACACCTGTCGTGGAAGACCACCTTCTTGGTGGCTATCACGTCAGCCAGAAGGATGGGAGAGCTCCAGGTGCTTTCCATAGAGTCTCCTTATCTGGTCTTCCACAGGGACAAGGTTGTCCTGCACCCCACCTGAAATTCCTTCGAAGGTGGTGTCAGAGTTTCACCTTAACCAGGTGTTGACTCTGCGGTGTTCTATTTAATCACCTCAGAGCCCGAATATAGGCTCCATAATTTGGACCCTAGATGGTAGCAGCTTATTATAAGGAGGCGGACGGCTGAAGTTCGGAGAGGTTATCCAGCTGTTTGTCACCTACGCTGAAGCCACACCTGACAGACCTGCAGCCAAGCGGACGATAAGCAGGCGGGTCACCTCCTGCATAGAGCTCTGCTATAGGTTGGTGGGCATGGAGCCTCCCAGAGGGATAAGAGCTCATTCTACCCGCCATACTACTGCATCGGTAGCTGCTTCCAGGGATGTCCCTATCCAGGATATCTGCAGGGCTGCTACCTGGAAGTTGGCACATACCTTTATTACCCACTACCACATCGACCTTGAGTGACGCCGGGATGCTGGTTTTGGGGCCTCGGTTCTCTAGTCTCTTTTTCCCAAGTAAGTATCGGGGGGGGGGGTGCGCCTTGCCTCCCTCCTCCCGGAGAACTGCTAGGAGTCTGCCAGAAAGTGTGGATGAACAACATATCCATGTCCCTAGAAATACAGGTTACTCACCTGTAACAGGAGTTCTAGGAATGGTATATATTGTTCATCCACACGACCCACCCGACCTCCCCGGCTTCGACGCACAACCTGAACTTCCAGCAGGCCAGATCTGGCGTCATGGGGCGGAGCTGAGAGTTTTACCACCCGGGTGGGTGGGAGGAGCCAGCTTGAAGACCTTCCGGCAAGATTTAAAGCGGCAAGGAACCTGCCAGAAAGTGTGGATGAACAACATATACCATTCCTAGAACTCCTGTTACAGGTGAATAACCTGTATATATTCACCAAAGTGTCAGACTTCTTACTATTCCAGTTGCTGTTCCAGATAATTTCTTAACCTAAAATGGAACTTTTATTAATAAAAACTTGCAATCTGTTCACATGAAGGTGCAGGTGGAGGGGGACAAACAGGATTAGAGTCATCTTTTCTGAAAGCCACATCAAATGGATGTCTCATGTTTACATATTTATTTTTGTTACATATTTTTCCCTCAAGACACTAGTCCTTTGCATACTCAGCTACCCTCTGCCATTATATCATCTTACTTGTGGCTGTCCTACCACATGGATTTTTACCAGTGACAAGACCCAGTGTCTCTCGGGGAAACACATTAGCAGAGCGATTCAGACAGTACAATGGAGGGGAACAAATGGGATAAGAGGTACATCTTCTCAGGCAGCCACCTCAAGTGGATGTCTCATGCTTACATATTATTTTTTTGTTATAAAATATTTTCCCTCACAAAATTAGCCCTTTGCACTGCATACTAAGCTACCCCCTGCCATGACACCATCTTACTTGTGGCTGTCGTACCACATGGATTTCCACCCATGACAGGACTCTGCATCCCTTGGGGAGACCTGTTAGCAGAGTGATCCAGCATGGGGCCAGGTAGTACCATGTATCAGCTGCTCAAGCTGGGGTGCCTCTGGCATTTCTCCCTGACCTTAAGATACTGAGAGTGGAAGACCCCAGACGTGTACATGCACTGCTTGCTGACCTGGATCCAGTCAGAATCTTTTCCTGCCTGGTGCCACCTGTTGCACCCACCTGGGGTCATGCAAGAGGTGGTATTGCAGTGCATGCAGTCATCCTTCCTCCCCAGAGGAGGAGGAGACATAGAAGCTGACAGCAGATAAGGGCCACATGGCCTACACTATACACCCCTCCAGTTCTGCTGCACTTTCTGTGCCATCCCATTTCCCATCCCTCATGATTCCCTTATGCTTATCCCAGGCTTTTTTGAATCCCACCACAGTTTTTACCCCTACTACCTTCACTGGAAGACCGTTCTGGGCATCGGCCACCCTTTCTGTGAAGAAGTATTTCCTCACATCTCTCGTAAACCTACCCCCCTCCAGCTTCATATCATGGCTCCTTGTTTTGGAACACCCTTTCCTCTGAAAAATTCCTCCCACTTGTACCTTATTCACCCCTGTGAGGTATAACAGGGCAGTCCTACCACATGGATTTTCACCCATGATGAGACCCAGCATCTGAAACCCATCAGCAGAGTGATCCAGCATGGGTTTAGACAGTATCATGGAGGGGAACAAACTGGATAAGAGGTGCATCTTCTCAGACAGCGAACTCAAGTGGATGTCTCATGCTTACATATTATTTTTGTAAAATATTTTCCCACACAATATTAGCCCTTTGCACAGCATACTTGGCTACCCCCTGCCATGGTACCATCTTACTTGTGGCTGTTATATCACATGGATTTCCACCCATGACAGGACTCTTTGTCCCTTTGGGAGACTCATCAGCAGCGTGATCCAGCACGGGGTCAGACAGTACCATGGAGGGGAACAAACAGGATAAGAGGTACATCTCAGACAGCCACCTTAAGTGGATATCTCATGCTTAAATTATTTTATTGTTGTCAAATATTTTCCCTCAAAATATTAGCCCTTTGCACTGCATACTCAGCTACCCCCTGCCATGGTGCCATCTTACTTGTTGCTGTCATACCAAATGGATTTTCACCCATGACAGGAGCAGGTTCTTAGTTCTGCAGTTCTGCCCAAACCAAATGCATATGGAAGCTTACCTGTCCCCAAATGAATTTCAAAATGACGTTTAATTTATTTGTGGTTGTATTAACAGGAAAACAAAAAAAAAGGGATTGTATTATGCGCCATGGTGCCCACAGTCAAAATGGTCTTATTTCTTATTTGGAAACATGTCCCCACACTATCACGTTTTGTGACGTTGATAAATGAGCACGGTGGCGTACTCCATAGACTGTAATGGTGGCATTTTCAAAGGCCTTTTATGATATTTTTAAGTGATGATTCTGACAAATGGAAGCCACCGCTAAACTAGCAAAGACCTTGTTAGTTGAGCGGTGGCCTTCATTTGTCAAAATCAAACAGGAGGGTAGTAAAGAAGTTGGGTACTCAAGGAGTGGGTCCCAAGGTGGTAGATTGGGTCAGAAATTGGCTGAGCAACAGGACACAGAGGGTGGTGATTAACTGAGTTCAATCCCGGGAGAGGAGGGTGACCACCCGGGTGCTACAAGGCTCAGTGCTGGGGCTGGTCCTCTTCAGTTTCTTCATTAGTGACTTTGCGGAGGGGCTGGAAGGGAAAGGAAGCCTCTTTGCGGACAACACCAAGATCTGTAATAGGATGGACACTCCAGACTGGGTGGAAAGAATGAGAAGAGACCTAGGCAAATCGGAGGAGTAGTCAAGAGTGTGGCAGCTTAAATTCAGTGCAAATAAGTGCAAAATCATGCACTTGGAGCACAGGAATCCTGGAGAAGAAAACATGATTTGGTGGGGAGGGAGATGCTAACAACAAAACTGGAAAGGGATCTGGGAGTAATCATAGCAGACTACCTGAAAGTAGTCAAGCAATGTGAGAAGTTGGTGGAGAAGGCTGGAGGGATGCTGGGGTGCATAGGGAGAGGTATCGCCAGTAGAAAACAAGACGTGGTGATGCCACTGTACAGACAATTGGTAAGGCCACATCTGGAATACTTTGTTCAGTTCTGGAAACCACATATTCGGAAGGACATAGAATGAAGGCGGTCCGGAGAAGGCCAACGAAAATGGTGAAAGGAATGCACCAGAAAACACATGAGGAAAGACTGAAGGACCTCAATATTTATATCCCGGAGGAAAGGAGGGAGAAGGGGATATGAAAGACATTCAAGTACCTCAGGAGGCTAAACAGGGTTCAGGAATGCAGCATATTTCAGAAAAAGAGATGTGCAAGAATGGGGTATCACAATATGAGGCTGGGGGAGATTCAGGAGTAACATGAGGATTTGTTTTCACAGAAAGGGTGGTGGATGCATGGAACAGTTTCCCTGCAGAGGTAGTAGGGGCTAAAACGATAGGCGAGTTCAAGAATGCATGGGATAGACAGAAGGCAACCCTAGTGGTAGGAAAGAGAAGGTAAGCTGCAGGTCATGTAGGATCTGGAGTTTATGTAGGTAGGAAATGGGCAGACTAGGTGGACCAGGCGGTCCTTATCTGCCATCAAATTGAATGTTTCTATGTTTCCTCTTCTCCAGGGTGTACATGTTTATTTCATCTAGTCTCTCCTCCTAGGACATTTGATGTAGACCCTGTACCATCTTGGTAGCCCTCCTTTGGACAGCCTCCATCCTGTCTATGTCCTTCCTGAGATGTGGCCTCCAAAACTAGACATTACTCCCGGTGAGGTCTTACTAAAGACCTATATAATGGCAATACCACTTCCCTCTTCATGCTGGTAATTCCCCTACCTATACATCCTAGCATCCCACTAGCTCTCCCGGTCCCTTTGTCGCATTGTCTGGCCACCTTCAGGTCATCTGATATTACTTCCAGGTCTCTTTCCTGCTTGATTGCTGCTAGTATCTCTCCCCCTATTTTGTACGGCACCCCTGGGTTTCTGTGACCCAAGTGCATTATTTTGCACTAAACCTTAGCTGCCAAAGTTTTGACCACTCCTCCAGTCATTTCAAGTCTCTTTCCATCCTTTGCACCACCTCCGAAGTGTCCACCCTGTTGTAGATCTTGGTGGCATCCACAAAGAACAGACCTTCCCTTCTAGTTCCTCTGCTGCATCACTAATAAAGACATTAAATGGAAATGGCCCCAGTGTCACCAACTCTCTCAGCCGTTCAGCCCTCTACTCCCAAAATGCCAACCTCTGAGCGTATGATTTGTGTACAGTGAACAGAACAACGTAATCCTCTTGTCTGTTTTGTGGGTCCAAGTCACCTTAGTCTCAAGCTCTGGAGGAATTCAAACTGATAACCTCTTGTTAACGTACCCAATTATCAGGCTCGGATAATTCTGTCTTCGGGGGGCCAGATAACTTTGCCTACGGGCACCCAACCAGGTCTTTCAAATGAACACTTAGAACTCTATGCAAGACTTTAGAGAACTCTATCCATTTCCCAGTTTGGTATACAATAAGCCCATACACAGTGTTACTAATAAACTGTAAAAACTCCACTTAAAATAAAAAGAGATGTCAAGGCACTCCAGACAGTTTCCCTTGTAAAATCTCTTTACTTTAAAATATCAAAACAGAACAATAAGTACAGAACAAATATATATCCCCAACACATACAGCCTTAAAACAAACAGGTAAAAGTGCAGTTCCTACAAGTAATAACTTCACACTAATCTAATCTAATGCTTACTTTCTTTCAGTGCTTTGAGGGTCTCTCTTCTCTCAGTCAGAATATTGTCTTGTGTGTCTCTAAGGCTTGCTCAGTTGGATAAAAGCAGTCCTGAGCCGGCCTCCTCTCTGAGATCATTAAACTCCGCCTTGGTGTATTAAAAGTTACATGTTACAATACAGGATGTCCAAATAAAATATTTAAAAAAAAAAAAAAACATTGGTGACCTCACTGACTTCCCTCTCCACAGGTTAACCAGACAAAACCAGTTTGTGCTCTGCTACACATACATCTCAAAAGTTTTGTTGATCTAAGTCACTATATTCAAAGCAAAAGTGTATTTGCCTCTCTAATCCCATCTGGGCGTTGGAATCTACACCTCAGAGGTCTCTCTGATGTAATTCAAGGGTTCCCCGGGAATGTATATTTGGCCTTCCAAATTCGTCTGGGTCCTGTTTGGCCCAGCCATCAACCTCTTTGATGAAATTAGCTGGTTCCTGGTAGGTTATTCATAACCCATGCATGCTCTTTCGATATGACACCTAGAGCAAAATCAAAGGATTCCCCTGGGGATGCCATGAATTGCTAATTTCATTTCCTGGGATCAAAGCAAATTGACAAGGTAATTGCACGCCAGATATCTGCAGTTTAAAATACCTCCTGTCCTTTGAACTTATCCTTGGGGGTTTTTTATGTGTCAGTTCAGCAAGATTGTAGTTTCCTCAGACTGACTTTCCCATCACATATTTTATATGTAATAAAAAAATTAATACAGCACTCTGAGCACTCAGAGCTGGCTGTCTACGTCACACTTCTCCCCACCTAAACTGAATTTGGAGGGGTCCATCCCCTACATGAGATGAGCTTCCCAAATCAGTTCACTCCTCATAGACCCTAGACAGTCCATCTGAGTTCTGATTCTTGGCTCCAGCCCTATGTACGATTTTCAGATCATACCCTTGTAAAGCAAGACTCCATCTGAGCAGTCTGCCATTGTTTTTCCCCATCTGCGTCAACAAAACCAGGGGGCTGTGGTCAGTCTGCACCACCAAAGGCTGCCCATACAAGTGTGGCTCCAATTTCTTTAGGGTCCTCACTAGGGCAAGACACTTCTTTTCCACCGTGGAGTATGCCTGTTCCCTGGGGAGCAGCTTTCATCTCAGGTAGGCTATGGGGTGGTCCCTCCCTTCACTGGATGTCTGCTTAGTACTGCCCCAATACCCACGTCTGAGGCGTCCGTCTGAACTATAAAAGTTTTGCTATAGTCCGGACTTGTCAAAACAGGAGCACTGCACAGTGCCTCCTTCAGTTTGGTAAAGGCTTCCTCGCAGGCTGGGCCCCAGGTGATTTTCCTTGGCATTTTTTTCTTTGTCAGGTCAGATAGGGGAGTAGCCACAGCACTGTAATTAGGTACAAACTTTCTGTAGTACCCTGCTGTCCTTAGAAAGCTCCTGACCTGCTTCTGGGTTTCTGGCCTGGGCCACGCCTGGATCACCTCTCTTTATTTGGCTAGGACGGAGCTGTCCTTGGCCTACCACATGCCCCAGGTATGCCACTTCTCCCATGGCCACCTGTCCAGCACTTCCCTAAGGTGTGAAAGGTGTTCCTCCCAGCTGGTACTGATGGCAGTGTCATCATGGTACATCATGGCATACTCCTCAGCACCATTTAACACCTGGTTCACCAACCTTTGGAAAGTGGCCGGGGCATTCTTCGTTCGAAAGGCATTACTTTGAACTCAAATAAGCCTATCAGAGTGATGAAGGCCGACCTCTCCCTAGCTCTCTCCATCAACTCTGCCTGCCAATACCCCTTTGTCAGGTCAATGGTCGTAAGGTAGGCCCCTCCCCCCCACAACTTGTCCAGGAGTTCGTCCGTCCAGGGCATCGGGTGGGCATCTGACTTCTTCGTGACTGCATTCAGTCCACGATAGTCTACACAGAATCGAGTCGAGCCATCTGGCTTGGGTACAAGGACTACGGGTGAGGCCCAGGGACTGTGGGCTCTCTGGATTACCCCTAAATCCAGCATCTCCTCCACTTCCCTCCTGATATCCTTTTGGACAGCCTCTGACATCCGATATGCTGTCCACTGTATGGGCGTCTGTGTCCCTGTCTCCACATCGTGTGTTGCTAAGGGGGTTAGTCTAGGCTTGGCGCTAAACAAGGGGGCAAAGTCTGCTAAAACCTCCCTCACTTTCTGGATCTGCTTCGGGGTCGGCTGGGAAGACAGTTTTACTGCCTCCACAGAGGACTCCCGCTTACTCTCTTCCAGCAAGTCCAGAAGGGGGTCTCCTTCATCCATCCCCTCCCCATGACTACACACTGCAAACACCATGTCAGTCCTATTTGCATATGGCTTCATCATGTTAACATGGTACATCTTTCGGTCTGTCTACAGTCAGGTAACTTCACAATGCAGTTTACGTCATTTACCTTCCTAACCACTTTGTACGGTCCTGCCCACTCAGCTTGCAGCTTGTCTTTCTGGACCGGAATAAGGACCATGACTTCCTGACCCACCATGTACGAGTGAGCTCTGTCTCTGCAGTCATACCATACTTTTTGTTTCTGTTGGGCAGCTGCCAGGTTGCTCTGGGTTGTCCCCATAAGCTCCTTCAGCCTTTCCCTAAACCTTAGGACGTAATCCACAATGGGAGTTCTCTGGGTGATGTGCTTGCCTTCCCAGTCCTCCTGGATCAAGTTTAGGGGCCCACGTACCCGGCGTCCATACAAGAGTTCGAAGGGGGAAAATCCTGTCGACTCTTGGGGCACCTCCCTGTATGCGAACAACAGGTGGGGAAGGTATTTCTCCCAGTCCCTCCCATGCTGTTCAGCAAATGCCAAGAGCATTGACTTTAGGGTACCATTAAAGCATTCCACAAGCCCATTGGCTTGTGGGTGATAGTGTTGTGCATCTCTTCGCCACCCCACACTTCTTCCATAAACATTTCATTAGGTCTGACATGAAGGAACCCCCTCTATCGGTGATTACCTCCTGCGGAAATCCAACACGGGAGAAAATCCCAAGTAACGCATCGGCCACTTTCTGTCCTCAGTGAGGATAGGGCGACTGCCTCGGGGTACCGGGTGGCATAATCCACCACAGTCAGGATGAATTTCTTTCCTGAGGAGCTGGGGGTATTTAAAGGCCTCACAATATCCATTCCCACCCTCTGGAATGGCTCCTCCACTATGGGCAAGGGGATCAGGGCGGCTTGGGTTTTCTTGCCTGTCTTCCCTATTTCTTGACACCGGTGACAAGACCTGCAATACTCCTCCACCTGCTGGGTGAAGTTAGGTCAGTAGAAATTCTGGGCTAACCGCTGCATTGTGCGTGCGATTCCCAGATGACCAGATAAGGGAATATCATGGGCAACCTTGAGCAACTGCTCACGATATCCCTGGGGAACGACAAGCTGCCTGCCTAGCATTCCTCCCTCTGTCTGTACTGCCTGTGTATACATAAGTCCATTTTCCCAATAAACTTTATGTCTGCAGTCACCTCCCTGTGCACCGTCCAAGTCTGCCCAAGTCCTCAGCTTCTCTAAACTAGGATCACTTCTCTGAGCAGCTGCGAACCCCTCACACCTTCCCAAGGCATGGGACAGGTCCCCTTCAGTCGCTAAACAAGGGTCCCTAGCACTAGCGTCAGGGCTGTCAGGATCACTGTCGATCCCTACCCTCTGACAAGGGGTCACCCCTCCCTCTTCGGAGTAACCCTCTGTAGCTTGGGTGGTTACTTGCTCCTGGGGAAATTTCTACCCTCTTTTTTTTTTTTTTTTTTTTTTTTTTATATCAGTCTCCCCTTCTGGAGACACAGGATGGGAACCAGCCTCTCAGTATCTTCCCAATGGCTTCTGGGGGCTCAGGGAACTACAGTTTTCTCTGGCTGCTTGGCTACGGGTAACTGCACATACCATCCCCCATTGGAGATTGTTACCCAGGATCACATCCACTGCTAATGTGTTGGCTATAGCCACCTGTTTCACCCCAGTCCAGGAGAACACTGGCCAGTAGCAATGCTTTCTCTTCACCCGCAAAGTTCTGTACAGTCACATTTTTTTGGGGTATAAGCTGACCAGGTTGTATCCAATCCCTTTTTACCAATGTCAGGAATGCCTCTGTGTCCCTTAACCCCTGCGTCTGTACGCCATTTACCATGACTTGGTGCATGTGTTCCCTCATGTTCACTGGCATGCTTTCAGGGACACACAAACAACTCACTTCCTTTCTGGTACTACTTTGCATATTATTGCTTGACCTTCTTGGACACTGTCTGGCAATGTGCCCAGTTTCTTTATATAACCAACAAACATTTCTTACTTCACAGAAATCTTTTCTTTGAAACCTGGGGCTAACTGGTTTCGGTGGAGGCAGTGAGGATTTTAGCTGCCTTGAAGGCGTGCTTTTCCCTTTCTGCGCTGCCACACTCTCCCCATTCATTCTCAGAGCAGGTCCGCTCTTGGCATAGCGGTCCAAGAGTTCAGCAGTCTCTTGCACTGTTTTAGGATCTCGGTCCTCTAGCCAGGTTTTTAACTCTGCTGGGCATACCCAATAAAACTGTTCTAATAAAATCACATTTTCAATTTTATCAATAGTGTTTGCCTCAGTTCCTTCCCACCAACGTTTTAAAAACTGACGTCGTTTCATGGCTAGCTCCTCATAGCTCATATCAGGGCTTCTCCTGAGCTTATGGAATTTAGCTCTGTATGATTCAGCAGTTAATTCAAATTTTTTTAACAGTGCCGCTTTTAACTTGCTGTAATGAGCACTGTCTTCATTGTCCATTTGACCCAATGCATCCTGAGCTTTTCCGGTAAGTAGCAGGGATAGCTGGAAGCTCCAGGACTCTCTCGGACTTTTAGCCTGAATACAAACTTTTTCAAAAGAATTTAAAAAAGCATCCATATCTTCCCCTTCCTTAAGCTCTACTATTAATTTGGAGTTCAATTTGTGACCCAGTCCTGCAGTCCCAGTTAAACCCAAGCCACTTACCTGCCCTGGTGCCGCTGGTTGGAGTCGTAGCTTCTCCAGTTCGTGTTGCCACTGGCGCTCCTTTCTCCTCTCCTCTGCAGCTCTGCGTTCTCTCTCTCTCTTCTCCTCTGCCTTTCACTGGCACTCATGTTCCTCACGGTCTGCCTCTCTCTGTTGTCGCTGTGCCTCACGATCTGCCTCTCTCTCTGTTGTCGCTCTGCCTCATGATCCGCCCCTCTCTGTCGCTCTGCCTCCAGTTCCATCCTGCGCAACTCAATTTGCAGTTTGAGTACCTCTGGATTCAGGATACTGGTGACCATCCCCTGCTGCTGTGGCCCTTCACTGACAGTGGCCCTGCTGTCTGCCTCATCGGCTCGGGACCCCTCACTGGCCACTAGTTCTGCTACACTTGAGGTCTGGTCCCTTTCAGTCACGGTCTGTGACTCCCTGCTCTGGGTATCTGCTACCATCAGGGCCTCTATGAGGTTCTGCTTACTGGCTTTCACCCCAAATGGGACTCCCCTGTCCCTGTACAACTGCTTTAAGAAATCTACAGTGTGCCTGCTGTAGTCAGAAGCCATTTTCTTCTTCCCTCACTACTGATATTATTCTGATTGGCACTTCAGAGAAAAAAAATAAAATGGGTGGGAACTTAACTGTAAGTTAAGGGATATAGTTCTGTTTCCTTTTGAAATAAAATACTGCCTTTCTTTTTTCCAAGTGAGCTAAATGGTCTTGAGCTAACCCACTGTACAATGAAGCTTATACCACCAAACTTTTTATGCCACCGCTGCCAATCAGTCTACCACCAACTCGCTCAGCCAGTCAGCCCTCTACTCCCAAAGTGCCAACCTCTGAGCGTATGATTTGTGTACAGTGAACAGAACGAGGTAACACTCTTGTCTGTTTTGTGGGTTCAAGTCACCTTAGTCTCAAGCTCTGGAGGGATTCAAACTGATGACCTCTTGTTAGTGTACCCAATTATCAGGCTCAGATAATTCTGTCTTCGGAGGGCCAGATATCTTTGCCTACGGGCACCCAACTAGGTCTTTCAAATGAACCCTTAGAATTCTATGCAAGACTTTAGAGAACTCTATCCATTTCCCAGTTTGGTATACAATAAGCCCATACACAGTGTTACCGATAACCTTTAAAAACTCCACTTAAAATAAAAAGAAATGTCAAGGCACTCCAGACAGTTTCCCTTGTAAAATCTCTTTACTTTAAAATATCAAAACAGAACAATAAATACAGAACAAATATATATCCCAACACATACAGCCTCTCTATCCTCAGGTGGCCCACTCGCCGTGGACTACCGCCCGACCGGAGCAGCTCCTCGGACCTGATTTCTTCGCCTGCATAAGGTGGCCCACTCGCTGCGGGCTACTGCCCGACCGGAGCAGCTCCTTGGACCTGATTTCTTCGCCTGCATAAGGTGGCCCACTGGCCGCGGGCTACCGCCCGACCGGAGCAGCTCCTCGGACCTGATTTCTTCACCTGCATAAGGTGGCCCATTCGCCGTGGGCTACCGCCCGACCGGAGCAGCTCCTCGGACCTGATTTCTTCACCTGCATAAGGTACGAACACTACTCATGGCGCCTTTTACCCAGCCTTTGTCTGAAATTAAATTTGGCGCCATTCTCCTTTCTCCCGGACCTTGGGCCAAGCATTGTGAGCAGTGGATCTTGCATCTTCACAGTACTGCTCTTGCTCAAATTTGGAACCAGGGAAAGTTGAAACGGGTTGCTGCAGCCGGGAAGCAGGACTGTAGCAGGGCTTAGGGCAAACGTGTTGCAGCAGCCGGGAAACAGGACTGTAGCAGGGCGTAGGGCTGACTCTGGAACCGGGCTCCCTGGTGCTCGCTCCGCTGTCACCTGCTGCTGCCAGAACAGTAGCCTTTAATTTTCTGTTGTCGCGCTAATGTGCATAAATGTGTAATCTGGCCTCAGTTTAGCTTTGCCTTCTGCAAATCAAGAAATCCGCTGCCTTGCTGTGACTGCAATACCTTTTATATGTTGTTCAAAATGAATTGTGCTACTGTGTAAAATTGTATAGTTACTTAGCTTACGCATTTTGTTATCCCAGTACCCTGTGCATGCACCTCCTTAGTATCTGGGCTTTATTCCCGACATCACCCCCTCCTGCCTAGCCATCTGCTCACCTACACACGCCTCTCTCTCTCTCCCGGCTGTTTTCTCCCACCCCCACCTTGTTACACCTCGGGATTAAGGAATTCTCTCCTACCTCATTGTACCCCACAGCAAATCCAGTCCTGTGCCTGATCTTTATTTTTGTCCTGTGTCCTCCTCCTACTGACTCTACCTCTCTCTATCCTCAGGTGGCCCACTGGCCGCGAGCTACCGCCCGACCGGACCAGCTCCTCGGACCTGATTTCTTCACCTGCATAAGGTACGAACACTACTAGTGGCGCCTTTTGCCCAGCCTTTGTCTGAAATTAAATTTGGCGCCATTCTCCATTCTGCCGGACCTCGGGCCAAGCATTGTGAGCAGTGGATCTTACATCTTCACAACACTGCTCTTGCTCAAATTTGGAACCAGGGAAAGTTGAAACGGGTTGCCGCAGCCGGGAAGCAGGACGTAGCAGGGCTTAGGGCAAACGTGTTGCAGCAGTGGGGAAACAGGACTGTAGCAGGGCTTAGGGCTGACTCTGGAACCGGGCTCCCTGGCACTCGCTCCGCTCTCGCCTGCTGCTAGCCCGACGCCTATAGGCGTCTCCCCCCACCCACACCTCCCCCGTGTTGGGCTTTTTACTTTTATAGACTGAGAAACCAATCAGGTAATTTTACTATCTCCCTTTCCCATTGTACGTTATATTAACTAGCCAAGAGGCGTAAACAAACCTTTCCTTTTCTCTCTCTCGATCTATACTGTTAACTTTTACTGTTTCACTCCTAAGCATTTAATCTGCCTGATCTTTTTCCAAATATTTTCTTACAGAATATCTGCTCTCTCTTTACTGTGACTGGCCCATATATCCTCTCTCCCCCCTCCCTCTCAGCTTGTCATTCTCCTCATATCTTGTTAGCTCCTTGCCGACTGCCTTAAAACAGTCTCCTCAGCTCACTGCTCTACTACCCTCTGGTTAAAGCTTAAGCTCTCTAAATCCGTTGTAAATCCTACACTAGGCTAGCCTCTGCACACTGTACTGCTCCTTCTCAACCCCTCACCTCTGGCACTCTACTGTGTCCCTCCATACTGCTCGTTCTTAAAATATGCCTGTCACTAAGACTATAGCATGCTCTGGTCATTGCTAATTCGACCTCTCTACTTTGTCTCTGATGCTACTCAGCATCTCTGATTGTACCTAACACCATAGATCACACTCAAGCAGTTATACACTTCTAAGCGACTTTACCTACTCCAATATGCTAATCCTAACTGAATTTGACATAGGCGCTACCCTGCTCTCTCCCCAAACTACTCATCTACCATGCCACGGCATCCACTGCCAAACGGTGGCGTATCTATTGCCAGAGCGGTACCAAACTGTACTGCATAACCTAGGTATCTCATATTGCTGGCCCTTATGCTGTCTGGAGATATAGAATCAAACCCAGGCCCTGCAACAGGCATATCACCTTCGCTCTGCTCTAGGCATAATATAAAGGCCTTTCCATGGTCCACCTTAATGTCAGGGCCTCCTCCAATCAAGCTGATCTAGAAGCCTGGGTGGTTAACCACCAACCAGATGTGCTCTGCCTATCTGAGACATGGTTAAGGCCCTCGGTCCCAGATACCTTTTGCCCGCTTCCAAACTTCTCCCTTCTTAGGTGCGACAGACCTCCTCCTAAACGCGGTGGGGAGTCGCAATCTATTACAAAAGCAACCTAAATATGACCATGTTACCAAACAATAAAAACTCCTCCTGTGACTATATCCATGCTATACTTAGACTCGGAGGGAAAAAACTCCATATTGTATGTGCCTACAACCCACCTACCAGTGGAGCACAAGGCCTAGCGGATTTGCTGGTTCAAACAGCTGCACTTGCAGGAAAAAATGAACTCATCATTCTCGGCGATATAAACCTAAATTGGCTTGGCAAAGCTCAAGACTCACTTCAGTCCCTGGTACGGAGCTACAATTTGCACCAAATCATTACTGATTGCACAAGGGTATCAGCTAACACAGACTCTAGCACCCTTATTGACTGGGTCTTAATGAATCATGTGGATAGAATTGCAAAATCTGGAACCATGTCTGACAATATCAGTGACCACTTCCCCGTCTTTTGCATATGGAGCACCTCCACAAACTCCACGGCCCACCAAAACTATATATGCTTCAGAAATTATGCTAATTTAAATCAAGGTAATTTCCTATATGATGTGTCCCACACTGACTGGTCCCCTCTCTTCCACTCCACTAGTACTGAAGCTGCCCTACATGCCTTTCTGAGCAGGTTCCTCCTCCTTCAGGATAAACACACCCCTGTCGTCACTCGGCGCATTCGTGATACCCAAACCAGATGGCTACACAAAGACCTCCTCACTGCCCTCAAAAACAGGGATAAATGCTGGAGAAAGTTCAAAGCATCTGGTCTCCCTGCTGATTACAACAACTATAGAGAACAGCGTTCAAAATGCAAATCACAAATTAGACTTGCCAAAAGCCAGTACTGCAAAGGCCTCCTGCTGGATGCAGCGGGGAACCCCAAGAAATTCTGGTCTCATGTCAAGACTTTCCTCGGCTCGAACAAAAGGACACTAAATAACGACATGATATCAAAAGGCGTCCATTGCAATGACCCAGGCACCATTGCCAATGCTTTTAATTCTTACTTCTCCGACCTCTCGAGTTACACAAATACTCTGTCCTCCACTAACTCAGTACCTGGAAGCCCCCACCCAAAGTAACCTTACCAGCGCCAACTTTCTACTTTAAAGCTATATCGAAAATGGCGTCCTCAAACATTTAAATTCCATATCAGACAATACTGCTGTAGGGCTGGACCGCCGAGCCTAGACTTCTCAAACTGGTGGCACCTTTCATCTCAGGACCTCTGGCCTCATATTTAACCTGTCCCTGAGTGAAGGCATGGCCCGAGGTATGAAACTTGCAAAATTACGCCTGTATTCAAAAAGGGGGACAAAAGTCATAGCCAACTATGATCAATAGCAATATTGTCAGCACTAGATAAAGTCATGAAAAGCTCATCTCAGCTCAGATCTCAGAACACCTCACAAAACATAACCTACTGACCCAAACCAGCACGGTTTCCGAAAAGGTCATAGTACACAAACTGCTCTCCTGCAGCTAACAAATGATATTCTTCGAACCATGGACCAGGGTCACCTAACTGGTGCAGTTTTTATCGACCTGACAAAAGCCTTCAACCTAGTCAACCACCCTCTTCTGCTTACCAGTCTCCACTCCCTGGGTTTTTCGCCCAATGTTGTAACTTGGTTCCATAGCTACCTATCAAATAGGCATCAATCCGTGAAATTCAATTCGGCCACCTCCAAAAAAGCTCTCATCAATATTGGTGTACCACAGGGTTCTATCCTCGGACCCCTGCTTTTTTCGATGTTTATTAACAACATTCCTCAAGTGGTATCCTCCTGCTCATTGCTGCTTTATGCCGATGACCTTGTCCTTTATACTAGCTCAGATAATGTCCACTCTATCAATCATAAGCTCTCTATGGATCTACACAATATTCAATCTTGGGTCACCAAAAATAAGCTTGTCCTAAATATCGCTAAGACTAAGTCCATGCTCTTTGGTTCCTCTATCAAATTAAAACATCACTGTGAATCCTTCCAGGTCACCTGGGCAGACAGCTCCCCCCTGGAGATGGTAACTTCTTTTAACTATCTGGGGGTCTTACTCGATGAATCCCTCACCTATGATGCCCACTGAACCTCCACCTGTAGGGCTGTGAATGCCAAACTGGGCCTAGCCACAAAACAAGCTATTCTTACCCCCACCTGCCAGGACTGCCATCGCTAGAGAATCCTTCTTCCATCACTGTCTTACGGATCCGTAATCTATACTAATACATCTAAAGCTAATCTTCATAGGTGGGACACTACCACAACAATATATGCCGCTCGCCTCTGCTTCCTCCAGGCTAAAACATCACTGCTCGCTGTACTCAGATCTAAAGTGGCTTTCTCCCACTGCACAACGTCTCCTCTTTCTTGGGAACCTAATAGACGGTGTACTTCGATCTAGCATGCCCACCTACCTAGCCTCCCTGCTAATCCCTCAGCCCATCTCCTATGGTCTCCAATCTACTGATCTTTCCTTGTTATGCATTCCCAGATGTAGAACTACCAAAGGGAAATCAGGTTTCTCGCATGTAGGCCCCTCTTACTGGAACTCGCTGCCCCTAGATATATCCACCTTGCTGCTAATTATGCCATATTTAAGAAATTGCACCACTCCCTCCTTACTACTGGTGACCAATGTACCTGTTTCAACCCTCCATAGACTCTGACTTACCCTGCCCTGGCCGCCTCGGTTACACCTTCTCAGTGCAAGATTACACCTTGCTCCCCCTACCCCACTACTCCCATCCAAACCTTACCTCTCTTTCCTGCCCCTTCCAAACCAATACCCTCTCAATCTCAGTACCTTGTTATAATGCTGCCACTCAATTGATTTCTTCTCTATGTACCTCATATTCTTGTTGTTGCCTTGTTAATCCACACTTGGGCACTTATTTAAAATTGTTAAATTTTAAACCAGTTATGCGTTGTACTGCTATTTTGTCCCAGTTTTGTCACTTTATGCTTGGGATGTTATTGCACTGCTCCTGACACTGTATCCTATGTAAATGTCATCTCTGCATGTTGTTTTGACCCCAGGGCTTGCCTGAAATGTATTACAGCTCCTGGCACTGTACTCTATACAGCTGCTATCTCCCTATGTTGTTGACCTCCCAGGGCGTGCCTGTAATGTGTATTGCACAGCTCCTGACACTGTACTCTATGTAACTGTTATCTCCCTATGTTGTTGACCTCCCGGGTCGTGCCTGAAAATAGTCACTTTCGTGTCTAGCGCACCTACCCGGTCATCAAAAAATAAATAAAATAAATAAAACAGGTAAAAGTGCAGTTCCTACAATTAATAACTACACACTAATCTAATCTAATGCTTACTTTCTTTCAGTGCTTTGAGGGTCTCTCTTTTCTCAATCAGAATATTGTCTTATGTGTCTCTAAGGCTTGCTCAGTTGGATAAAAGCAGTCCTGAGCTGGCCTCCTCTCTGAGATCATTAAACTCCGCTTTGGTGTATTAAAAGTTATATGTTACAATACAGGATGTCCAAATAAAATATTTAAAAAAACATAATAGGTGACCTCACTGACTTCCCTCTCCACAGGTTAACCAGTCAAAACCGATTTGTGCTCTGCTACACATACATCTCAAAAGTTTATTTGACCTAAGTCACCTTATTCAAAGCAAAAGTGTATTTGCCTCTTTAATCCCATCTGGGCATTGGAATCTACACCTCAAAGGTCTCTCTGATGTAATTCAAGGGTTCCCTGGGAATGTATATTTGGCCTTCCAAATTCGTCTGGGTCCTGTTTGGCCCAGCCATCAACCTCTTTGATGAAATTAGCTGGTTCCTGGAAGGTTATTCATAACCCATGCATGCTCATTCCATATGACACCTAGAGCAAAATCAAAGGATTCCCCTGGGGATGCCAAGAATAGCTAATTTCATTTCCTGGGATCAAAGCAAATTGACAAGGTAATTGCACGCCAGATATCTGCAGTTTAAAATACCACCTGTCCTTTGAACTTATCCTTGGGGTTTTTTTTATGTTTCAGTTCAGCAAGATTGTAGTTTCCTCAAACTGACCTTCCCATCACATATTTTATATGTAATAAAAAAAATTAATACAGCACTCGGAGCACTCAGATCTATTCTCCAGAGTGTCCACCCTGTTGTAGATCTTGGTGGCATCCACAAAGAACAGACCTTCTCTTCTAGTTCCTCTACTGTATCACTAATAAAGACATTAAATGGAACTAGCCCCAGTACTGACCCCTGCGGTACCTCACTGGTCACTCCCTTCCTTAGAGTAAACTCCATTTACCACTGTTCTCTGCCTCCCAGAGTGTCTGCTGAGATGCTGAATGCTTTGAGGACCTTACGACACTTCAAACTCGGTTCAAGAACCTGGGTCACGAATGCCAAGAGCTGCAATGCGTGTGCACCAGTGAGCCAATTTGCAAAATGTATTTGAGTGGTAGGTAACAAACTGTACCCACGCCATACCATATGGTGGTTCACTTTGACATGGGTGGCTCCCCGGGTGGAGGGAGCGGTCCCCTGAATCCTAGCTAACTCAGCCTGAAGTCTAGCGACCTCCTTCTTCAACCTAGAGAGGTGTGTGCAGATGGGGCCACACCACAGTCTCCAGAAGTTCTCTTTGAAATTGTTTGTTTTATTTATTTAAAACTGGAGCGTCCATGGGCCAAAGACCCGTTTACATGGTCGACCAGTTTTCATAAACAATGCTTACATATTAACAGAGTAACAAATAAGACTCATACATAGTTTCTAAACAACCTTAGCAAGCATATACAGTTCAGTCAAATTAAACAGTTGGTCGGACATTTACATTCTCTTTCCTCATATAAATAGCTTTTTAATTTCATCTTAAAGTTCGTAACTGAAGTATTGAAACAGTCGGAGATGGACAGCAAAGAATTAAAAAAGGAAGGCAGTGTATATAAAAAAAAGACCTTTGGCCCGCAGATGTCATCATCCAAGGGATGGAAAAAATGTTTAAATGATCTAGTAGAAACTACTTTGATGTCTGGTGAAAATGGATGCTAGGAGGGGAGGGACCTTATTCAAAGTCACGTTTTTGGCCAGTAAACCAAGCTGCAACTTATAACGATGATCAGGAGGTAATAAACCAGCTGCTCTTAGAATGATACAATGATGAGTCCTTGCTGGCATCTGGGTGGAAAATCTAGCAATTAGATTTAGTAGTACCCTAACTTTAGACAAAAGTCCAGCCCTGGCTGAGTGGTAAAATAATAATTTATAATCTATTAATGGAATTCGGAAACTTTGTGCCAACATTTTCCTGGTGGAAGGGACCAGGAGCGGATTAGTCGATAAAGAGCTCCCAGTCTTTGATGTAAAACTTTAGTCATATTAGAAATAAGGGGTTCAAAAGTCAATCCTTCATCAATAATAAAGCCGAGGTACTTAAATTGTTGTACTTGCTGTATTTCCACCCCAGTGCTGTAATTAAAGATGGGGCAGTGTTTTGCTTTACTCCACTCTTAATTTTATTAAAAAAACATAGACTTAGTTTTTTCTTTCATTTAGTACAAGCCTATTCTTAATGACGCAATCGTGAACAGCCAAAAAAAATCATAAAACAGGTTGGCCAGTACCATTTTGAGATCAGCTGCGCTCGTGAGAATCACTGCGTCGTCTGCATATAAAAAAACATCTGTGAGTTAGTGCAGACCAAAGGGAGGTAATTCAATAAAAGACTAAAAAGAAGAGGACCCAAAATTGACCCTTGGGGCACACCCAGTACAACTGAAGCAGAAAGTGAATACTGATCATGAATTTTTGTCATCTGAGAACAAAGACTCGAATAGCTCCTAAACCATTCAACATACTCAGAAAATCCTAAACCACCTAATGATACCAGTAAAAGACCATGGTCGACCAGATCAAAGGCCCACAAATGCTGCAGCTGTAAGATGGCCCTTATCCAGTGCCATCTGAACAGCACCCGTGAACCCCACCAAGGCTGTCGTGGAACTGTGAGGTTCAAATTGCTGCCCCTCAGCCATTGCACTGCACCACTCCCAGCATTCTCAACCTCTGTTCTCCCTGTGTTACCTGGAAATACTTTTGTACCTGGTGTTTGGTTTTCCCCTTTTTTGTTTATTTCTATTTGTTTTTCCCCATGCATTTTTTAAATTTTTATATACTACTACTTTAGATTGGTGTTGCTTATATTCCCAGTTTTGGCCTACTTTTGACCTTCTACCCTTCCCAGGAGTGACTGTTGCACAGTAGCGACCAGGTGCCTTGCCTTAGTCAACCAGCAGAGTTCCCTGCTTCTTTTCTGATGCCTGTCAATGCCTGTGATATCAGTCACCTGTTCCACTACTTTGCTGTTCCACTCTTTTGCTGGACGCAAACATGGAGGCCTCCTTACTCATGATCATTAGGTCCTGCCATTCTCCCTCTGTGCTTGCTACTGCTCGGGAATCATTCCATGATGTGGTTCAGGGTAGGGAGATCTCGAAGACAGAATAGTTACCTACCACAATAGTAGATCTTCAAGGGAATCTCCTTCACTGAACCACAGCTCTCCCTCGCCCCTCTCCCCCCCCCCCCACAGACACACACACACACACACACACCTTGTTTGGGCGATGGATGGCAATACTGCCAGTTCTCACAAGCTGCTTCTCCTATGATGTTTTAGATGGCATCTGTAATCAGGTTGCTATGTCCTCTCCTGTGTGCCTGGTTGGGTCCTGGTTGCTTTGTTCCCTGCCAGTCCAGTGATCCTTCAAGCTTGTTTCTGATGGGGAATTGAGGTATGACAACCATGTTATATAGGTACCCAGGTGCATCAGCATGGGCGGTACCAGCCAGTGAATTTTTCCAGGTGGTCGTGACGCCAATGGCTTATAGTTCTGTAATGTGGCTCAATGGAGAAGATTTTCTCTATTTATTGTTACAGTAGGTAACTATTCTTTCCCAGTCACTCTCCTTATTGGCATTGTACAAGCAGGTTTGGATCCTTGGCACCCCTTATCAAAACGTCTTTGCCGACACACACATTTGGAGCTGCAAAATCCCCTATAATGCTTTTTACATCTTGGATCCACAAACCAGTGTGTGTACATAGAAACATAGACAATGTCAGCAGAAAAGGTTGTTGCAAAGTCAGGTGACCTCGCACTTTGCAAAGCTTCACCCCAAAGTTCCTTTAAAAAGAAAAACTGTTACATTAATAAATTCTCCCAGCCCCCAACTCACTGGGCCATTAACAACCACCCATCCCACCACACAAACCCTTCAGTTTTTTCACTCCCACCCTGCCACCCCTGCATTAACAGAAAAAAAAACTTTCTTTCCACCTCCTAGCAAAGTTTCCTGCCAAGTAACATGATTTTAAATATATAGTCAATCCCCACCCTCCACCCCTAAATAATTCTCTAAGTATACCTGTAACAAAGAATAGTGTCACCTGGTGCACAGATGTCTGCTTTCTTCAGTGTGGTTCTATTACTGCATGCTGCTGCTTAAAATCAATGTATTATAACATCCTAGCTTGCCATTTACAGCTTAACTTAGCCAAGACCCGAGCCAGACTCTGCCTCTATTTTATTTCAGATCACCCTCTTAATGCTGCAGCATAAGGCAGTAGTTGAAAGCAAGTTGGTTAATTAATTCTATTTGTTAAATTCCTCTGAGTTCTCAGTGGCCAATTTTAAATTGATCCCAGTAAGTGCATAAAGGGCTGTTCCAGCGCCATTCTTAGCTCGATTAAGGTTGCTGTCACCCCACGCTGCCCAACAACAGTATTACAGTATTTCTGTTAAAAAAAAAAAAAAAAAAATCATTGTCTGTTGCTAGCAAAGCCAGGTTCTATTTCTGCATGCTGCAGTTTTTAATTCTATGTATTTCTCCGTAGGCTTAGCCTGAGCTGGAATGTGCCTTGGTTTTACTCCAAATAGCCATCTTAATGTTACAGCAGGAGGAAATAAATAAAGCAAGCTGAGTTAATTCTAAAACAGTAGACTGTCTAAATCTCAGCCTTTTCCAACTCTAAACAAAGAATATCCTTTTGTAATTTGGATTTCAACCCCCTGCCCCTCCCCTTACCTGCATCTCTGCAATTCTCAGTTTATAACTCCATCCTCTGTTTCTCCTACAGCACATCAAGGCTCCCCTCGTGAGGGTACAACACCCTCCCCTGAGCTTTAAGGACCCCCGCAGCATTTTGCCAGGTAACATGCGCTCCTCAAACAGCCCAGTCTTCCAGCAGAAACACAGCCCTGAATTTCTCCAAACTTGGAGCAGAAGCCCCGCTGACATTGCGCGTCAGCTGCCCCACCGCCCCCACCACCACCCTTGGTCGACTTGTTTTTTATAGTGGGACCCAGTTGAACTGCAAATACCAATCAGGCAACTTTCTCTTTTGCAGGCTATCAGCACCTGCCACTAGTAGCTGCTATTCCTGCCAAATCTTCCTTACACCCTGCCTGGTGTGTGAAATTTAAAGATTACTCATAATTTCCCTATCAGTCTGCTAACCTAAAAACTCCTCTCCTCCCACAGCAACAAAAAAGCTCATCGTCTTTCTGTGCTTATAGTATATATAACTATGTAACCTATACTCAATTCCATCCCATATACTGCTAAGAAACATAGCATTACTGTCTCTCTCTCTCTCTCGCACAGAACGATGACATGGCCTATTCTTCTCTCTATGACTCTCCACCTCAGTGTACCACCCACCTGTCCCTTCCCTGCTGTACCTCACACTACCCCTCCCCCTGCCCCATCACCCTTTCTGCTGCCCACACCTGTGATTGTTCCTCCTTCAGTCACCATGTCCTACCCACCCTAACTCCCACTTGCTCCTAGCCACCTGCTCCCAGCAGCCGTGGTTACCCCCTTCTTATATAGCCCAGAACTACTGCGTTTCGCCTGCTCGTATCTCATCAACAAGCTACCTCAACATGCAGATCCGGCACTGCGTAATCACAAATTGACCCAAAAGTGCCCTATCTAGGATCTCCATTATCCTACTGCTACTTATGGGCAATATACACCCCAATCCTGGCCCTTCTTCCCCAACCCCCTGCCTATCAATTTATCCCAGACTCTGCTGTTCACATACCGAGCTATATATTGTTCAGATCGGACAGGGTGGAGGGTGTGTGCTGTTCCTTCGGGACCACCTACAAGGTCTTAAAATTCTTACTTTAAACCCCAGGGTGGGTGCCCAGTCCCTCACCCTTAAGATAGCAGTTGACAACTCAGGTAAATCTCTCTACCTAATGTCAGTCAAACATACCGCCCCCCCACAACCAAAAGGAGGCTTTCTCATCCATCCTAAACATCATCACCCAACTACCTAAAAACTTGGAAATCATTGCCCTAGGTAATTTCAACACAATCTGGCTTGCCCCCCACACATCCTCTGTCAGGGATGCAGCCGCAGCCTACAATCTTTCACAAATGGTCCTTACCCCCACTAGAGTAAACCAGTACAGGGGCGCTAGTTCCCTCGTTGATCTCATCTTCATAAACCATCCTGAGCATCTACAGGATGTCCAGGTCCTCCCAGACTCTGTGATCACTCCCCTGTTACCTGCCACTGGTCAAATAGCTGGGACTCCCCGCCCCCCCCGAGGATCTCCATCTATCACCAGCTCAGGAAGGGGTCACTGGCACATCTCCGAAACCATCTCCTCAACCTTGACTGGTCTCCATTAGCTCACCAGTCATCGGTGGATGCCACCCTGTCCTTCTTCATTAGCTCCTTCCAAGCCACCTATGATATCTTTTCCCCTTTTGTTAAGCGGATAGAAAAAACAAAATCCTTCCCTTGGGAAAATTGTTCCTTGCTCGACCAAATGAAGGCCCGAGATAACCTATGCACTGTGCCTTTGAGTCTGGTCGCCCTTCTGATCGCCAGGTGTATCGAGCTGCCCGCAACTCATGCACCTGGGCTATCCGCCAGGCTAAGGCAGCCTTCTACCAGTCCAACCTTACTGCCACCTGGGGAAATGGAAAGAGGTTCTGGGAAAATATGAAAGAACTTAGTGGCAAGTCTCCCTCCCCTCCCCGCTCCATGCTGATAATCGACTGTGTCTCCACCCAAGACCCAAGTAAGATAGCTAATGCCTTCAATGCATCTTTCTCTGACCTCAGCTGTAACCTCCCTCCCAATTTCTTTTCTGCATCTACTGGACAGTTCCCGCCCGCCACCCCCCAGCGCTCCACAGTTTTACTTCAAAATGATCTCTCCTAGCGTCACTCGCACATATCTCGCCAAGTTCCTTGGAAAGACAAGGCAGTGTGGAGACCCTCTCGATGCAAAACTGCTCTCCTTAACCCTAGATGCAGTCCTAGCACCCCTAACAAAAATTCTCAACATGTTCCTGTGCCTAGGGCAGTTCCCTTCACTATGGAAAAGGACGGTTATCACTCCAGTTCCTAAAAATGGTGACCGTGCCTCTAGTAGTAATTATAGGCCCATTTTCATACCCCCCCAAAGCAATGGAAAAAATAGGTGCAGATCAACTTACTGACTATTTACACTCGCACCTTCTACTGTGCCAGCAGCAGCATGGATTCAGCAAAGGACATAACACGACGACTGCCCTGCTTGAGTTTACCTCCTTTATCCATGATGCCCTGGACCAGGGAACCCTGGCTGGATCTGTCTATATTGATCTGTTCAAGGCTTTTGATACTGTCAATCACAGTATGCTGATAAAACTCCCTCCTCTCTATTGGTGTATCCCGAAAAGACAGCTGGCTGGTTCTCAAACTATCTCCATGGCTGTACCCAGCAAGTAAAAATAAGCAGCACCCTTTCTACTAGCCTCCCAGTCCGGTCGGGTGTCCCTCAAGGGTCTAGCCTTGGCCCGCTCCTTTTCTCCCTGTACCTAAACTCCCTCCCTTTGACCTCCTCTGGGCACCTACTCCTTTATGCAGATGATGCTGTGATCGTCAGCCATCACCCAGACCCTACCCAACTCCAACAATCCCTGCAGGGCTCCTTCACAGAAATAGAATCATGGCTCACCTCCCACAAACTTGTCCTCAACTTTAAAAAAACTAAGGTCGTACTATTCACCCATCCCCAACATAAACACAACATGGCCAAACTAGCTATATTAAATTCCCAGGGTACCTCGCTAGAGTCTGTAGCTAGTTTTAAATATCTAGGAGTCACTGTAGACTCTGCCCTAACCTTCTGTGAGCATATAGCATTGACTTGCTCTGCAATAAACATTAGAATCAGTCTGCTGTATAAATATAGGCCCTGTCTCCCTCCGGATGTCCTCCGCTTAGCCATCTCTTGCTCCATCCTTTCTCTGGTGGACTTTGGCATAGTCATATATGGCGCTGCCCTGACCAGCATTAAACGCACCCTCAACAAAGCATGACGACTGGCCACTGGCTGTGACTGCCTCGCCCATACCTGTAACCTCTACAAATGGTCATCATGGCTAAACTTTCAGGGGCGCCTAAGCTATCAGACCTGCTTATTGGCGAAAAAAAATACAACTAGGTCTAGCCCCCCCTGGCTGTCTCTCACTCCTCCAAACGTGCCTGCCGACACGGGCCACAAGACACTCTGACACCACTACCTTTCACGTCCCTTTTTCAAGGACCACTGCCAGCCAAAGGTCCTTTCGCTACAGGGTTCCACTCTGGATGAACTCCCTCCCTGATACTGCCCTATCTATTCCCAGGCTGGGGCCTTTTAAATTGGAGATTCATACCCACATTTTGTCCAGCTGTAACTGTGATTGCAGATAAGCTCCTCTACAATGGCAAAGTCCCATTGCTAAATTGTACTCTTATTCAATATAAGATTCTCAATTACACACCTTTGGTGTTGCTCTTTATATGTATTATCCTTTTGTCTCTTTACTTCGTCACTGTACCTTATTATACTGTGTATTTGTCCTCATTCAATGTATGACGTGGAGCCTTTGTAAATGAGTCCCGGACTCAAAGGGTTGTAATTCCTAGACTTATATAAATAAATAAAAAATAAAATAAGTATCACAATGAATCAGTGCTGACATCATTGCCTATAGTAAAATGTGATTGGCTGAGTCTTTAAGGATACTCCTTCATTATCATAAAAAGAATGGACATTCACTAGAGAAAACTGCATTAATGCAGACCTTAGGTGTGAAGAACGCGTTCAAGCATGGCTAGGACAGAGTAAGGACTTTGAGAAGTCAGTTGGGGTAGCAGTAAGAGAGGGAGAAATGGGGGAGGTAACAAAAACTCCATCTAGACAACTAGTCCCAGGATAAGGTGGGGTAAAATAGCGTAGACTGGATACAATGTTTTTGTTTCCATGTTTCTAAGAACACAGGCACAGAGTAAGGAAATAGAAAAATTAGGGTTTGGAGTTAGTAAATCGGTTATTTGGTGCACCTTGAGATTTTCTACCCTTATGCCCCCCACACACACACACACTACCAACCCAGACTTAAGGACACGCTACAGGTCTAAGGCATACAGTCACTGTATGAAGAAGGCTACCATTAATCTGATCATGCTGATCTTCTGCTTTGTGGAGGACCTGCAGGGCTCTGCACAAAAAAAGTTATAGCTGATTCTGCAGGCCACATATGGAGAGCTTCAAGGAATCCCTCACTGTTGAAATCAGACTACAGGTCTGAGCTGCCCCAGAGAGTGGAATTTTATTTGATTAAGGGAATTATCGAATGAAATTCAAATCTTTGCTGCATAATAGTGTTCCAACTCTGCTTTCCAACATTCGATTTATTTCTCCACCTGAGGAAGTCACCCTGAAGAGCTCTCTCTGTCTAGCTTCAAGCTTACACGATTTTTGCTTTAGTTTTTCTGAGTATTTTCTTTCTTTTTCGAATCTCTGTTAGTTTAGCATAATTTTACTTTGTCATTTTTAGCATTATTCTCCAGTTCCCGGCTGTTCCCAAGAACTGGAGAAAACCTCTTTGTTGTTCTCCACCCTTTAACCATGAAAACTACTTTAGTTCTATATATAATTACTGTTGATACTTTCCAGCAATATGAAGTTGTTTTTCGTCTCGATTCCCTGGTATCCAGGAGCTGAGGCATGTTAATGTTTTTCTATCTGTAGTTTAAAAAAAAAAAAAAAAAAAGATAGAAAAGGCGTTTTATTAGCGGTTCCATTTTTTTTTCTTGAGGAACCAAACCACAGTCTTAGTTTTTTGCTGTTAGGAATATTTTTTTCTAGGGGTCTTTATGTATCTGGCATATCTGACAAGTCAGAGAAGAAAACAGGACCTACAGGTTTTAAAAATTGTGTTAAATGCTACAAGTTCCTGGCTAAGGTGGACCACCACGAGTTGTGTTGAAGATGCCTGGATCCTGATCACCTTTTTTCTGATTGTGAGCCTTGCAGTAAGTTTTTTGCCCTAAAACTGTTAAGAAAATTTAAAATAATGGCTTCTCTGTCCACCTGTACATCACCTAAGCATACTGACAAGAGCTCTTCCTCTCATAGTAAGCAGAAGGAAAGGTTTGCTAAATATGTCCCAGAGTCTAGGGCTCCTGAAAGAGGGAACCCCGATGTAAGCAAACATAAAAGGCCTTCTAAGTAGGTTCTGGAAATGGTTCCTGCTCAGAAAACAACAAAAAAAAAACATGTTGCTGCCCCTACTCCTGAAAGAGGAAAGGAGGCATCAATGGACAGAAATGAAATGCCCTCTATGGAGTGGAGGACATGGCTAAGGCTTGGCAGTTTTTCCAGGCCTTTCAGGACATGGGGTCAGTTATAGGCATGATGATTTCTCCCTCTGGTTCTGGTTCCCTCCCTACTATGATGAGGAAGGAGAGCCCATAAAGCCCAATTTCCTGAGCAGGAATTGGGTTCTTTCCCTGAGGCCAGGATAATGTTTCCTCACATTATGCTTTTGTGAGGCAGATGGTGAACACCCTCAACCTCTCCATCCAAGAGACTATGGAAGATAAGGATAAGGTAGAGTTCTTGGACATGATGGGGCTAACCCCAACTAAGAGGTTGCCCATTCCGGTGCATAAACCCTTTAAGAAGGCAACTTGTAAATTGTTGCAGACCCCCACCTCCACCCCTGGCATTGACAAAAAACTGAGAAGTACCAGCTTTACAAGCAAGAAGCTGACTGCCTCTATTCCCATCCAGATCATGAAGGAGTAGTGCAGGCTGCTGCCTGTGATAAGGCTATAAGTGTTACCCTCTCTACCCAGCCCCCAGACAGAGACTCCAGAAAGCTACATAATATGGGGAAGAAGGTTTAGGCTTCTGCCTCCTTGCTGCCGAGGCATGAAGCCTATATGGAATATACTGCCCAGTACCAGAATGATCTCTGAAATTCTCTCCTGGCCATGAGTGATGAAGCTTCCTGGGATCTAGTACAGGATTTAGCAGATACTGCAAAATCAGCCCTAGATTCAACTAAGTACCAGTTTCATATGGCAGTAGATACCAGTGACACTGTCTCTAGGGTCATGGCCCATGCAATATCCTTAAGAAGGTTTGCCAGGCTCAGGGCTACAAACCTGTCCCAAGACACTCGAATAAAGGCCATGGATTTCCCCTGTGAGGGTAACTCCTTATTTGGTGACAAGACAGAGGCATACATGAAAAAGGTGGAGGAGTACAAAGTCACCTATAAGAGCAACCCTGTGAAGGAAAAGGCCTCCACTTCCTAAAGGCCCATGGAAGGGGAGGTAGGGGTAGCGGTCATTTTCCTCATGGTTTCCTACCTTATGACTTCTCTCAGTGGAGAGGTTTCTTCAGGGGTAGGGGCAGGAGAAACTTCAGACAGGTGGATCCAACCCCAGCACCCAAGGCTCAGCCCAAGCAAAACCCATGACGAGTCTGTCCAGGTTGCCCATCCATTGCTGGGGGGAGGCTGGCTCCCTTGTTCCAAGAGTGGAAAACACCACATACAAGTGGGTCCTGGAAGTAGTGAGCCAGGGGCTCACACTGCAGTTCAGAAAGTTCCCCAGACTGTGGGTCCGCAGAAACTTCACACCTCCCGCTCCAACAGAAAAAATCCTGCTGGAGTTAGAGGTCAAAAAGTTGCTGCAGGTAAAAGCAGCAGAAAGAGTTCCTCCTTCTCAGTGGGGAAAGAGATTTTACCCAAGGTGCTTCCTCTCCCACAAAAAAAAATTGGGGAGTGGTGACCCATTTTGGATCTCGGACATCTGAACAAACATTTGAAAAGGGAAAAATTTAAAATGATTACCTTGGCTGCAGTGATACCATCCCTTCATCAAGGGGTCAGGCTGGGTTCTCTGGACCTGAAAGATGCCTGTTTTAATATGCTGTTCAGACCCAGCCACAGGAAGTATTTAAGGTTCAGAGTAGAAGCTAGTCACTCTCAGCCCTCCCCAGTAGTCTCTCCTCAGCTTCCAGGGTGTTCACAAAGTGCTTAGGTGTGGTGGCAGCACAACTCAGAAGACAGGGAGTACAGGTTTTCCCCTACCTAGATAACAGGCTGGTCGCAAGAAAGTCACACCAGCAGGCCAGGGCCTCTCTCCTCCTTTCCCAGAGCACCCTGGAGGGCCTCAGGTTTCTCATAAACACCCAAAAGTCCCACACAGGGCCAGTTCAAGTGCTGGAGTTCATAGTAATGGAGTTGGATGCACTCCGGGGGAAGGCCTTCCTGCCTCTGGACAGAGTGGGAAGCTTTATAAATCTGGCAAAGTCCTTTGTCCTGGGCCAGCAAGAGACTTCCTCCAGCTGTTGGGTCATATGGCCTCCTCCACAACTCTTGTGGCAGGGACCAGATTTCAAATGAGACATCCAGTACCACTTACGGGCCTACTGATTACAAAAACGAGGCCCTCTATTAAGGCTGGTGCCTGTGACAAAGTCTTTCTTTTAAGAGCACTAGACTGGCAGAAAGAAGTGGATAACTTCAAGGAGGGAGTACCCTCCCAGCAGCAGTTTCCCACAGTTCTTCTAACAACAGGTGCCTCCCTCCTGGGCTGGGGAGCTCATGTGGGTGACCAGACTGTAAGCGGAGTTTGGTCCCCCCTGAAATCCCAGGTGCATATAAACCTGCTGGAGCGCAGGGCATTCTTATGGGCTATGCAGTCTTTCACTTCCCATGTCAAGGGTCAGTCAGTCCAGGACAGATACCACCACCACCACCACCATGTATTACATCAACAAGCAAGGAGGCACAAGATCCCCAAAGTTGTGTTCAGAAGCAATGAAGATCTGGAATCTGGCTTACTCCCTGAAAGTGCAGCTTTCAGCAGTCCACCTGCTTGGAAAGGACAATGTCTTGGTGGACTCCCTCAGCAGAATCAGCCAGGGACATCATGAATAGACCCTGAACAGACAGGTACCGCACATAGTGTTCAGAAGATGGGGCACACCAGCGATAGATCTGTTTGCTTCCAGGGAGAATCACCAGCTCCCTCTCTTTTGGTGCAGGCCTCTAGCAGTGGGCTCTGTCCCAGTGGATGCCTTGACTCTGGACTGGTGAGGAAGGTTCCTATATGCCTTCCCTCCCTTTCCTCTCTTGCTCAGGGTGTTGTTGAAGCTGAGGATTCAATCTGCCACCATCCTACTGGTGGCCCCAGATTGGGCCTGGCAGGTCTGGTATCCATTCCTCCTGGCCCTTTCCATGAAACAGCCTATCCACCTCTCACTGAGGCACAACCTCCTGACCATGCCCCAGGGCAGAATCTCCTTCCCAAACCTCCAGTCACTGTGCCTCAAGACATAGTTCTTGAAGAGCTAGAGTATTGTGGCTTTCACCTTTTGGAAGACATCCTGAAAGTCCTCAGGGATTTTAGGAAGCCAGCTACTAGGAATACCTATGCTCCCAGATAGAATAGGTTCTCTCTGTCGTGTGCCCCTAAGCATCTAAATTCTCTACAGGCAGATCTGCACACATGTCTGGGTTACATGATCCACCTTCAGGCTTTGGGCCTCAGGCCTTCAACTCTTGAAGTACATCTGTCTGCTATATCTACTTATATTTCAGCAGGTAAAGGGAAAACGGTGGCTTCACAGACCATTTTCAGGAGGTCTTTAAAGGGCTTCTACACCTGCATTCCCCCAGTTGGGGACCTAGTCCCCCCCCATGAGATTTGAACCTGTGCATAGCAAAGCTCATGGACCCCCCCCCCCTTTTCAAGCCCATGGCTACTGCTAATTTTAAGTATGTCACCTGGAAGACAGTATTCTTGGTTGCCATAACTTCTGCTAGAAGAGTATGCGAGCTGCAGGCCCTCTGAACAGACCCAAACTACATAATCCTTCACAGTACAAGGTAGTACTAAGGACTAGAGGGAAGCTTCTCCCTAAGGTGGTGTCCGAGTTTCACCTAAACCAATCCATCACCCTTCCAGTGTTCTTCACAGCAAAATCCAGTTCTAGTGAGCAGAAACTCCACAGCCTGGATGTTAACAGGGCACTTAGTACCTGGATCGCACTAAGGATCAAAGATATTCAACTCACAAGTGTTCCTCACATATGGTGAAGTGGGAAAGGGTAGGCCAGCCTCCATGAGAACTATTGCTCACTGAATAGTCTCTTGCATACAGTTCTACTAAAGCAAAGCTGGCAAACTGCTGCCACAAGGCCTCAGGGCACACTCCACCCGTGGTACCTCTGCCACTGTGGCAGCCGTAAGGGATTCCCCTTGCTAGAAATTTGTAAAGCAGCTATCTGGAAGACTGTACACACCTTTACAAAACACTATTGTCTGGATATGCAGTCAATAAAGGATGCCAGGTTTGGCACTGCTGTCTTGCAGAACCCTTTTCCCTAAATAGGTTCTGTGCCCAGCCTCCTCAGGTACTGCTTTATAGTCTGCAGCAGTAAGCATAGTGAGAGATTCCTGGGGTTTGAAGAAAAACTCACCTACCATAGTAATATTGTTTCTTCCAAGGGATCCCTCACAGTGTTTAACATTCCCACCCTACCTCACCTTCCAGAACCTGGAAAAGGTTCTCCAAGGATCAGTTAGTTTCAGTTTTCGATTTTGCTTGAGCAGTACTTGCTGCGTTGCCTGCAGTCTTTTTTTATGCATAACCATAGTTTTCCATGGCTTGTCCTGTGGGACCAGTCTCTTGGAGTTGTTTTGTTTTTTCTCTATATTTTTTTATTAGGGTTAGGTTAGGAACCTTAGTGATCACTGCTCCCCTGGCTATTGAAATAAATCTGACATTGGAGAGCAGGATGGAACACAACCACTTGGCAGATATTTGAATTTCTTTCTATAGTTCCCTAATTTACATAAAATTCCACTCTCTGGGGCAGCTCAGACCTGTAGGCTGATTGCAACAGTAAGCATAGTGAGGAATCCCTTGGAAAAAAACAATATTACTGTGGTAATTTTTTCTTCAGTTATCCAGCTTCAAGCACTACATCTTTGGGCCATGGATTTGGACCTTTAGTTTGTCCAGGGGATATGAGGCTAGGCGCTGGAGAGGACAGGGTTGAAAATCCAAGAAACACCACACATCAGCATTGTATATATGGCACATGCCTTGGGCTGCATGAAAATAAATGCTTTATTTTGAACGGCTGGGTATGCCGTCTGCAGACAACACTTATGGTTGTGCCACCCATTAGGTCAATAGAGATCATAACCAGCTGTTAACTTATTTTTATTTATTTAAAACATTTTACCAGAAAAACAACCTACTACAAGTTTAAAAATAACCTATTTCTGAACACAAAAAAGACTAAATCCATGTTGTTCCACCATACCTGCTTTGACACAACCTCACAGCCCCCCGGTTATCAAAACATCCACTAACATTCAACTCAAAAATGTTACCTGCTTTAAATACCTGGATGTAGTACTTGACAAGCATCTAGCCTTCGATGAGCACATAACCTGTGTCACTAAGGCTACTAATCAGAAACTAGGCCTTTTATATCGCACTGCTCCCTACCTCTCAAGTAACTGTGCAAGAAGCACTATTGCTTCTTCCACCCTTCTCCCAGGCCTCTTCTATGGTGCCTCTGTAATACACTCCTCTAAGACAACATTCCTGAACAAACTCAAAATGGACTATCACAGAATTGCCTGATTTGCTATTAAGGCCCCAGCTTCCACCCATCACTGAGACGTGCTGAACAATTTGGGTTGGCCATCTTTCATGGCCATACTTAACCTCCCAGTATATTGTGCCACCTTGAGGCTAATACACCTCCCACCTCCTCTGAGTATATCTAACTTACTAATCCTGAAACCCTTCCCATGAACACTGAGGTTCTCGCACCTTCTGATGCTGGGTCTGCCCAAGACTCTCCTAGCTGTTGGAAGAAGATCCTTCTCCTTCACAGCACAACAGTGGAATGACCTCCCACACTCACTACTGTCATGCAAGACCATTACTCTCTTCAAAAGATGATATAGGGAAATATTTTACTTTACTCTCTTCAAAAGACAATATAGGGAAATATTTTACAAGCTTCCTGTCTGTAATGGGAACTGTACCTAATGTTCTCTAAACTTATCCACCTGCTGCCTGTACTCTCCTGGTGTGTATGATCAATGTCTAGGACTATGAGTCTGTACATAGCCAATCGTCTATACTCTACACTTATGTACTAATTGACTCTACTACAATTATATTGTATGCTCGTATCAACCTTACTGTTTGTTCACCTGTGTTGCAGTCGACATCTAATTTGTACTGTCTTTTAATGAATGAGATGGCTAGTTTAGACCATGAATGTGTGCAGCTGTCCAGTGATATTTGTACATAATTATCTGTATCTGTACTTTTTTCTTATGCTTGGAACATTTGGTTCCCCGGGTTGCCCTCTGAAAAAGGGACTTGACTGTCTCAGAGGGCCCACCCAGTCATCAAAATTTAAATAAATAAATAAGCAGAGCCCAGAAGACTTGTTTTCCAGTTGTGACCAGGGGGATGGGAAGAGAGTCAGAAGGTAATAGGTACAGGTAACAAGTTACAAAAAGATATAGAAAACATTGATCTTACTTCAAGGGTATCTCTTGCAGCAGGCCATCAGTGGTAGGATTAAGCTGTCAGGTACCAGGACCACAAGGAAACCTTTCTAGCTAGCAGTCTACTAGAGGGAGCCCTCCTCAGTTCTTTCCTGCCATCAACAAACGCACGTCAGTCCTCTGACACCACCGCAGATTCAGTGGAGTAACCAGCCTTTTAAAAAGTGTACGCACAAGTCAATGACTCCACCCAACTGGCCGGGGGTCTGGGTGCCGCTTAGGTCCCCAGAAAATTTTGGCATTTTTGATGCTTTCTGGTGCATTTTGGGGCCAATTGTGGGAGTATACAATATCCGTGTACCATAGCCTTTTTACATACCAGCCCCACTGTTCTGGCCACTAGTGGCTACATAGTTTGATTTGGCACCTACTACTGATTAAGCCACTCTTGCAGTGCAGTCACATACAGTACTTACATGACCAGTACTGAATTCAGTGACCACACAGTGCTCAGGAGCCTGGGGTCAGACCGTTGGAGCTGATGAAAAGACGGTCTTGCATCGGCGACTGTTGCGGAGCCAGAAGAGACATAAAGTGTGTGAGACTCAAACCAGTGGCTCTCCATCCTCTCCAAGTCCACACTCTCTCTCTCTCGCCTGACTCAAGACAACAAAATGGTGATTTGACTCTCAGGGATAGTCATGGTGGGACTATACTAGTCCTGCTGTGAGTGAGGTAGCAGCCAGTGAGAAAAATTGCAGTAACTAGTTAGTGGAGCAAAGAAACACATGGACAAAAACCAGGGGTGTAGTTAGCTTTTTTGATGGGGAGGCAAAGGCTGATAAAAGTCCTGGTTGTCTCAAAAAAGACAAAACCAATAGGCTGGGGATCTGGGGGGCCGCCTAGGCCCCCAGAAGCTATCAGATTTTAGATGCATTCTGGTGCATTTTGAGGGTCATTTTGAAACTTTCTGGCTGCTTTTAAAGATTTCTCCGACTCATTGCAAGCAACAGATATCACTACCAAAATGACTAACTTCTCTGTTGCTAGGGTCATCACTTTTGTTGCCACCTTTGTGCAGCTGCAGAGCAAGCAAAACTTCTTAATTTTTGGTAAATTATAACAGGGAAAACATACTTATGTCTTTTGTTCAGGAGGAAATCAATAGGAGCAACACTCTATGCTGAACAGTAAAATGAAAATCTAGCATGTATTCTTGTAAAATCAACCCTAAGAAAAAATGTTAGAAAACAAGAATAGGCAAAATCCTGAGGATCAGCTTACTTTCTGCCATGTCACAGCCTTACAATAAAAGTTAAACTACAAAAGAACACTACTTAAACAATAACAAGCAAGATCTAGGGCATTTCATGAGGAATTACATGACTCCGCTGAAAAACCAAGTGCTTAAGGCACTGTCTGGGTCTGGCACCCATCAGTGGCTGAACACATCAGCAGCTCAGTGGTACTGTACTGACTCAAGATTCAACAACAAAGCATCCAACTGGTTTAAGTTTGGTTTCCTGTCAAGCTGCCTCACAAAAAAATGTTTCTCCCTCCCCAAAACTGAACAGCTGGCTGAGACATGACTGGGAAATCTAAATTTAAAAAAAAAAAATTATAATTTATCAGGAACACTCCTATCCTGGACAGGAATGTTCCTGATAAACTGTGTATTTTTTTTTTCAGACCTTGTCCTCTACAGTTGGTAATTGCTAGGATATAAGAACAGAGGGGAAAGGGGAGAGGTTGGGTATAAACAGCAGTTAATCATTTAGAATTTATCCTAGAGCATATGACACCACATAATGCACAAACCAGAAACTTTGAATTGCCCAGCTCAGATGCAAGATTCCATTTTATGTCAGGTCCTGCCTCCACCTATTTGTGCAGTTTATTTGTCCAGGAAAGACCAGCTGAAATGTACTTTATCATTTCCAATGGGGTGCTGCCATCTGATCTAAACTGTTCTATATATTATTTCAGAATGTTTTCCCTCATTTAATCATTAAGAAATCAGGGCAGACACTCTGCTATGTACTGTGTACTACCTGGCAGTTGAGCTGCCTCCATAGTACACTGAGCATTTAAAACAGAATTTCATACTGGTTGCTTTATTTAATGCTATGAAAGTATGACATTACCAGTAGGTACGGCCAAACCAATCCTAAGCAGAGGGGCAGTATGGATAGAGCCAGGCTCAGCTTCAAGAATTGCTCTTGCTTGTGTAACCCCCCCTACAAATGGGGGTTTCCAAAAAGTCTTCTGTGAGCTTACCTAAATGTTGACTGCCAGGCAGGTATCCTGTGGTCTAATCGGTCAAAAGGTATTGCTGGAGAGTGCCTGTAAAGCCCCTGTGTACTGTCTCATTAAGAGCTGCCCGACTGCAGTTATAATTGAAATGGAAGGGGGTCTGAGTGTTTCCATGCTCGAGTCCCACCTGAACTGCCGAATAAGATGTGCTGATGGTGTGCTCTATGGGAGCTTCTGCATGACTGATGGAAAATGGGGCCCAGCTGGAGTTTATATCCTGTGCCCTAAGTACCACCCACCTTTTGGTCTGGCAACTATTGGCTGGGTTGGCAAAACTTGCGAGTGTGCCCCCAAACTAACACACTGCAGTTCACATTGGAGCAATGGACATACCTCTCAACCTTCTGTCATGGAAATGAGGAACAGAGACACTCAAAATGATGGACAGTGAAGGACACTGACTCTCATATGAATACACATCCTCAAACACGGAGATAAAAGCTCAGAACTAACTATAAACCATTAGGTTTACTTTTGCAAAGTTTATTTTTATATTTTTGCATCTTAGAATAGTATTAATGTCTGCTTTCAAGTCTAAATTTACAGACCATTCTGCTTGTACGTTACTTTTCCATGAGAGACAGATAAGGGACAGAGCAATTTTGAGAGGTAAAACGAGAGACTTCCCTGGTAATCAAGGACAGTTGACAAGTATGGCTATGGGTCCAAGTCCCCTGTGCCCCACCACACACACACACACACACACCACCAACTCAGTTATTTTATCGAATGTGAGAGCTTTTACCATTTTTTCAGTCTATGTGACTCCTCTAAGGATGTGTGAAAATGATTTTGTGACATTGTTGCTTACCCCACACCTGCAGTTTTCAGTTACCTGAGTGTAAGTGAACCCAATGAAAGGACAGATTGACCAACCCTGTATTAGGTTCCATGGACATCCCAAGTTTGTTTCCCAGTATAGATCTGCTCAAAAGTTACATAACTTATTTACAATTTTGAGACAAATAAAACATGAGAAACAGCATCATGGCTCATCGACATTCAATGATATCCCGAACTTCCTCGTTGATTTTTCTTAAGCCCCAGTCTTTCCCAGTTATTGCTGTACATTGCATTATCTTAAGCCTCAGGTCCTTCCCAGTTATTGCTGTACACTGCAGTCAGTACCGGCTCTGTCTTCAGCGGAGATCCACTCCACTCTCTCCCCAAGACAAAGCCGGAGGAAACACAAAACGGTGGTGGAACAGAGGCAGCCTACCTTGTTTAACCATATACCGCACTACCGCCTTGTGAGAGTAGTAGGCAATAGGGAGCTCTGCTTCACCTTCAGCTGCTTGAAGTTCTACCGCTGTCCCTCCTTAAGTTGACTTTTACCGATTCTTCATGCCGCGACGATAACGCAACCACGGACAGGACAAGAAGAGGACAAATGGATCGGATGAACAAAGATGTCGTCCTCCTCCTCCTCCGACTCAATTGAGTCAAATCGACCATGAGTCCTGGGCCGGTGAGCAGCGACTCCTGTTTGTCAAACTCTGGCAACAATCAAGCCTGCCTGGTCTGCTTGGCTCAGGCTGGGCCACAGGAACACAGTCGATCTTGCACTAGCAGCGGGAAAAAAATACAGCAAGTGGTTAGCAGAGCAAAAACACGTGTGGATAAAAACTGTCCAATTGCTCTGCTCTGTGCCAGCATGTTTGAGGAGAGGAATTGGAATTGGCTGGGATGGGAATAAGCCCCCCACCACCCCAGCATCAAGTACTGGAGGACCAGGGTTCGGAATCTAGACAAGCATGGGAAAAAATTTAAAAAATTGTTTTTCCTGGATTTTTTTTTGTACGCATGTGCATACAATAAGTATGCATGGTTACTCCACTGCGGAGATTCAGTCGACCACCATTTTCCCATGATTACAGTGCTTTATTATTTTTTTGTTAAACATCAAATTTTTCGGTGTTTCTTCCTCACGTTTGTCTTCTCAGCCATCTTCTTCTTCCAACCACTTCACAAAGTGTGCCTACGGTAAACAGATCCCAGACAAGGACAGCCACTCTGCTTGTCTCGTTTGCCTAGGCCCAGACCACGTCATACAGGCCTACGAGGTGCTACTGGCACCAATACTGTCTCTGCTGTCCTGTAACCCATGCCCCCAACACCAGTCTTGTCCTCCGGGACCTCCATCAATCCTGCCCCTCTTTCACAGGGGCATGCACTGCAGGGCACCAGCGCCCCCCTGAACCCAGTCTCCCCTCAGCCTTCGCCAGTGGGGTCCTCCTTTCTGGTGCCAGCCTCCTTTATACAGGTGCCTGTGGAGCCCCCTCCAGCATTACCCAGGTCGATGCCCACCAGGCCTGTACCTGTCCTCCCGCAGCCCATGAGACCTTCGCTGGCCCTCCTCCTCCTACCGATGCCTGGTGGATCTCTGCCCATCCATCCATTATCCTTTCCAAGAGGACCAGCGCCTGCCCTGCCACCCATACCTGTGAGCTCACTGCCTGGGTATCCTGTTCCAGTGCCTGGGGGTCCGGGGCCAGCCTACCCCTACCCAATGCCCGGGGGATCGGTGCCTGCTTACCCATATCTTGCACCTGCGGGACACCCACTGATCTGTAACTACCCAGCACCCGTGGATTACCATGGCCTGATTTCTGCCCTGTGGGCTTTCCTGCAGTCACAGGTCCCTTCTGCTGGTAGATCGAGCCTGACGCTCTCCCAGTGGCCTCCTCTTGACTCCCAGTCCCAGCCCTCCTGGGCCCAAGTCCTACTGATGTGGACACCCCAGCTCACCTGGACATATGCTAGCCCGACAACAGTGACAGTTCTGAGTCATCCTCCATTCTGGCAGACTCTTCGGGTGATGAAGGGGAGCCCAGTAATGTCCCCAAAGCTAACTCTGATGATCCCACGTTCATGAACATCATGAGACATATCCAAGCCACTATGGGTTGGGAGACTGAAGAACAGGACCCAGAGTGCCGCTGCCTGGCGGTCTACCTTTGCCAGCGTGATGCTTCCCCTTTGGTGGTCCCCCCATTATAGAGTTTTACAAGGACATTACCAAGGCCTTATGGCATCACCCCATACAATCCCAGCGATGTCCAAGAAGGCTCACCAGTTTTACCGTGCCACAGCTGGCAAACCCTTCTTTGACGAGCAACCAAAAGCGGATTCAGTCATTATTAATACATAGATACATAGATACATAGATAGTGTCGGCAGATAAGGGCCTATGGCCCACCTAGTCTGCCCATTTGAGCTTGTAAGTTCAGTTTGTTTTCCTAGAAGTCTATTTCCCCTTACCCCTGACCTCTAGAATTCCTTTATGTCTATCCCATGCATTCTTAAATCCCATGATTGTTTCAGCCCCCACCACTTCCTCTGGCAGGGTGTTCCACTTGTCCACCACCCGCTCTGAAGAAATTCTTTCCTCATGTTTCCTCTGAATCGTCTCCCTCCAACTTCATCCCATGCCCTCTAGTCCTGAAACATCTTTTCGCTTAAAAATAGTGTTTTCCTGTACCCTGTTCCTCCCTGTAAGATACTTGTATGTCTCTATCATATCCCTCTCTCCTTCCTCTCCTCCAGGGAGTACATGTTCAGTTCCTTCAACCTGTCTTCATAGGACTTGTGATGCAACCCATGCACCATCTTTGTTGCCCTCCTCTGAACCTTCTCTACCTGTCTATGTCCTCTACGAGGTATGGTCTCCAGAACTGTACACTGTACCCAGGTGGGGCCTCACTAGTGTCTTGTGTAGCGGAATTATGACCTCCTTTTCCTGCTGGTGATGCCTCTGCCTATACATCCCAGCATCCTATTTGCTTTACCTGATGCCTTGTCACACTGTTTCTCACTCTTGAGGTCATCAGAGATGACAACCCCAAGATCCCTTTCCTGCTTGGTGCATGCTATATCCTCACCCCCAACTGATATATTGTGCCAGGGTATTGTGCCCCATATGCATTATCTTGCACTTCTTTGCATTGAATTTCAACTGCCAAACCCTTGACCATTCTTCAAGTTTCTGCAGGTCCCTTCTCATTCTGTCTACACCCTCTGGTGTGTCTACTCTGTTACAGAGCTTTGTGTCATCAGCTAACAGTGAAATTCTGCCTTCTATATCCTGTGCAATGTCACTGATGAAGATGTTGAATAGGACCGTCCCAGCACTGATCCCTGTGGTACCCACTGGTCACTCTTCCCTCTGTGGAGTGACAGCCATTTACCACCACCCTCTGTGTCCTGCCACCCAGCCAGTTACCTACCCACCACTACTGTCCTGCCCACACCCATATTCCCCAGTTTGTGTAATAGTCTTCTATGTGGCACAGTGTCAAAGGCCTTGCTGAAGTCCAGATAGGCCATGTCCACTGCCCTCCCCTGATCCACCTCCCTAGTCACCCAGTCAAAAAATTCAATGAGGTTGGTCTGACATGACCTCCCCTGGTGAAACCATGCTGCCTTGGGTCCTGTAGTCCATTGACAACCAGATGTTCCACCAATCTCTCCTTCAGTAGTGCTTCCATGATCTTTCCCACTACCGAGGTGAGGCTGACTGGTCTGTAGTTCCTGCTTCCTCTTTGTTCCCACTTTTGTATAAGGGACTACATCTGCTGTCCTCCAGTCTTTGGGTACCTCCTGTTTCCAGTGATTGGCTAAACAGGATAGCCAGAGGTTCAGCCACCACCTCTCTTAGTTCTTTAAGGACCCTGGGGTGCACCCCATCTGGCCCCATTGCTTTATCAGCTCTTATTACTTCCAGTTCCTTCAGGACCCTTTCTCGTGTAAAGGGACTTGTGTCCATTTCTGCACCATTCTCACCCCTTGTACTCCCTTCAGACCCATTACCCCCCTCTTCCTAATGTGGCCCACAACTGCACCAAGAGGCCAAAGCACCTCAGTGCCCTCCCTCCAGATAGGGAATCTCACGTGCTGGACCAAATGAACAAGCAGGCCTTTGCATTTGCAATGTGGCCCATTAACTATTTGATCCATATGGTGCAATACCTAAACCTCTTGTGGGACCTGGCTGGGGAGGCAGGTGTGGCCATGCCAGGTGACCCCCTTGAAACAGAAAATCCTTCAGACTCTTAAAATTGGGTCAGAAGTCAGTACCCACATCCTCTGTGATGCCATGGATGCCTTGATCCGGGTGACAGCTGCCGGCATCAGTATGAGGTGACATGCTTGGCTGAGAGTCTCAGGCTTCGCTCCTGATGTCCAATCTAATGCTATGCATGCTCCTTTTTAGGGCCCTAAACTGTTTGAGGGAGATATTCAAGACATTATCTCAGAGCTCCAAACCTCTGGGTGAGCCCTTAAGCTGGTCCACTCCATGTACCACACCCAGCCATGGTTGTGAAAGAGGGCTCCCTTTTGCCATTCATCATGTAGACAGGCATGGCCCCCTCTCAAGGCTCATGGCAAATGCAAGACAGGAGCTGCCCTTCCTGCCCCAACCCCCATCCGGCCACCACCCACCACCCAAGCTGCTAGAGGTTCAACCACAGCCCAGTCAGGGTCTGCCCCCACCTCCTGACTCCTTGCCAGCCCCACCCCACCCCACTCCAAAGGTCTTCAGGAGGCAGTGGTTGGGGGTTGTTTCTCCCTCCACCTGGACAGGTAGAGTGGAGGTCACTACCAACAACTGGGTGCTGCAGCTCATCTAGTATGACCACGCTCTAGAGTTCTTGGAAGTGGCCTCCAGAAACTCCTCCAGGTCCGTCCGCATGTCCTCTAGGTCATGTCCCCCTCATACAGGTAGAGATTCAGGCCTTACTTCAAAAGAAGGCTGTAGTGCCCGTCCCATGGTTTCAGCAGGGAAGGCGGTTCTACTCCCACTTTGCCCTGGTCCTCAAGTGGACAGATCTGCAGCCCATCCTAGACTTAAGCACCCTCAACCTGTACATAGAGAACAAACCATTCCAGATGGCCACCCTTCAAGGGATACTGCCCCTGCTTCATCATGGGGACTGGCTTTACTCTTTGGCTATGCAGGATGCTTATCTGCATATCAACATTTTTGCATCCCACTGGCACTTGTACGCTTCCACTTTCAGGAAAAGTATTACCAGTTTCGGGCTCTGCTTTGTGGCCTTTCCTTGCCACCCCCCTCCCGGGTAGTCACCAAGTGCCTGGCAGTGGTGGTCGCTGCCTTGAGGAGACAGGGATTTAATGTTTTTCCCCTACCTGGATGACTGGCTATTGGCAGTCCCATCCAGGAACCATCTTCTACACAGTCTTGCGAGTAGCAGCATCCTATTCCAAGCTTTGGCATTACCATCAATCGGCCCAAATCATTCCTCGTCCCCTACCAGTGCCTTCTTTACATAGGGGCAGTGCAGAACACAGCTCAGGGCAAGGCCTTATTACCTTCCAACAGAGCACAATGTCTGATGGTTCAGGGCTGCCTTCTGTACTCCAGCCATCATGTTCTGGCAAGGGCTTTCCTGAGGCTTTTGGGCCTCATGGCCGCAGCCATTGCTGCAGTTCCCTTAGCCAGGCTGCACATGAGAATCCATCAGTGGACACTGCTGGTCCAGTGGCCCAATGCAGTGACACCCTGGACCAACCTGTGCTGGTATACGATCCAGTCAAGACGGTGCTGTGATGGGTGGAGCCCAACAACCTGTTTTGGGGAGTCCCTTTTTTGTATACCTCCTCCATAGCAGATCCGTACGACGGACACCTCAGGCCTCGGTTGGGGAGCCCACATGGGGACCCACCAAACACGGGGGGGGGGACATCGTCCAAGACAGAAAGGGATCTCCACATAAATGTCCTGGAGATGCATGCAGTCCTGTATGCCCTGCAGGCCTTTCAGGCTCTGTTCTCCCTGGATCCGCACATGGTTCAGATGGACAATGTGCATAGTTTATTACATAAACAAGTGGGGGGGGCTCATTCCTATCCCCTATGTAGGGAAACAATGAGAGTTTGGTATTGGGTCATCAAGCATGGCCTGGAACTCTCGGCCATCCATGTTCCTGGCACCCAAAACGTCCTAGTAGACAGCTTAACCCACTCGCGTTCCAGAGCCCACGAGTAGGAACTTCTGACATCAGTGGTAGAAGACCTCTTCGACAGATGGGGTCGGCCCGAATTGGACTTTTTGTGTCCCCACTCAACACAAAACTGACGCTTTTCTGCTCGCTAGATCCAGGGCCTGGAGTTTTCTGGTGAGACACATTGTCCCTCTCCTATACAGAGAGGTTTCTGTATGCCTTTCCTTCCTTCCCACTCCGTAAGTAAGTTCAGATTAAACTCCAGATGGAGGCGGCTACAATAATTCTCTTCGCCCCCTTCTGACCTTGTCAAATCTGGTTCCCTTTGCTACAGCAACTGGCTGTGGAACCTTCACTGTCTCTGCCCCATTGCACATTTGCTCTCCCAGGAACTGGGCACCCTGGTCCAACCGGACCTCAAGTCTCTCGAACGCCATGCATGGCTGCTGAGGACATGGCCATTGCCAGATCTGGGGTCTCCCCCAGGGTGGCAGATGACTTAGTGGTGGCCAGGAAGCTATCCACCAAAACCACTTATTCTATGTAATGGAAGTGCTGCGCTTTTTGGGCTGCATCTTACCATTTAGATCCTTTCACCTGTCCAGTGGATCTGGTTTTGGAGTCCCTTCTTCTCCCTCTCAGACTTGGGTTTGCGGTACTTCTCTATTAAAGTACATCTCTCTGCCATCTCTGCATACCATGTACCTGTGGATGGGTGCTCATTGGCCCAACCTGATGTCACTCACACTTTTCTGAAGGGCATTCTACATTTGAAATCCCCAAGCTGGGACCCTGTCACACCTTTGGACCTTAATTTTGTGTTAGAGAAACTAACGCTGCCTCCTTATGAACCAGCTGTGCCTTGTGAGCTATGCTTTCTGTCATGGAAAGCATTATTTTTAGTTGCCATTACTTCTGCTTGAAGGATTTCAGAACTTCAGGCCCTCATGTGTAAGGAGCCTTATGTAGTTTTTCACAAAGACAGGGTGTCTTTGTGAACAAATCCTAAGTTTTTATTTATTTATTTATTTCAATTCTAGGATTACAATTACCTTTGAGCCCAGGGCTCTTTTACAAAGGTTCCACGTCAAGACAATTGGTATCACATAAAATAGACAAAATTGTTACACAAATAAGGGTAAAGGATATCAAATTAATTTCAAACAGACAGGAGAGGGTAAAATGGAAAGGAAGAGGACAAGAGGGGGAGGGGTGGTAGAAAGAAATGGGAGGGGCAAAGGCGGGAGGTAAGAAAATGAGAAGAGAGGAGAGGTGGGGGGGTAGGTAAGGATATGAGGTGGGGTGGGGTGAAGCAGCCAGGAAGGTGGCATTGTCAGGTGCTGGAGAGCGGATGGGGCAGAGGCCAAACTAGGGCAAGTGCATTATGTAAGGAGCTATATATAGGAGAGCGGTAGCGGAGCAGTGTTGCATAGACATTATCCATGACAGTCGCAGATGCTGGAAGCGACCAGGAGGTTTCGGAGCCTAGATTTGAAGGCCCCTAGCCCAGTGGTATTAATAGTATCATTGACAAGACTGTTAAACCAAGTGGGTGCCCTGTAGGCGAATGAACGCTGGCCCATGGCTGTGCGGCGGTGAGGGATACGGAAAAGTTGTGGCTTTGATCCCCTAGTAATTCTGGAGCTGGTTTTGGTTTGGAGGCGTGAACAGACCCCGGAAGGGGCAGTTCCCAACTGTATTTTCTTAGCAATCTCGCAGGTTTGGTACTGAATTCTGTTATCAAGTTGAAGCCAGTTAGCTTGTGAGTAGAGGTCACAGGTGTGTGTGAGCCGTTCGGCCCCAGTGATGAGTCGACAGGCCTTGTTTAGGGTGGTAGTAATCCTTCTGAATGCAGTAGTAGTGGCAGTGCCATAGAAGACAAGACCATAGTCAGTCTGGGAGATGATGGAGCTTTGAACTGCAGCAAAGAGGGCCTCTTTAGTCCGGTGCCGACGTAGCCAGTAGAGTGAGCCCAGTCTAGTATTCACAGTTTTAGCGACATTGGCTATATGGGTTCCAAAGGACAGGTGTGGGTCTAAGGTGATTCCTAGGTATCTGAAGGAGTCCACCTGCTCCAGGGAGTCCCCAAGGCAGGTTTCTCCATAAGGTGCTGTCGGACTTCACTTTAAATCAGTCCCTCTACCTACCTGTTTATTTCCCGGAACATTCCAATCAAGGAGAGGCATTACTTCATGCCTTGGATGTGCATAGAATCTTGAGGTACTATACACACTGGACTAAGGACTCCTCGGAAGTTCAATTGTTTGTTTCATTTACCCTGGGAAAGAGGGCACCCCAGTGTCCAAACAATGTTTGTCTAAATAGTTAGCAAATTGCACTGTTTATTGTTACCAGAAGTACAGCAAGGAACTTCCGGAAGGGCTTAAAGGCCATTCCACAAGAGGTATGGCCATATCAGTGGCTTGTTTCTGCAGTGTATCAGCCACTGACATCTTCGCTGCTGCCATCTGGAGTACTGTCCACACTTTTACCAAGCATTACAGTCTGGACATCACCTTTAGCCATAGGGCCAACATTGGCCTACCTGTCCTTCAAGGCCTCCCTTCTTAGGCTGTTATTTCTCTCACTTTCTGCCCAGCCTTTCTGTCTAAGGTACCAGAATTGCTTGGGACTCTGTCCTACTGGTGATGGCCTGTTGCAAGAGATGCCCTTGAAATAAGGTAGTACAGTTACATAAGAACTTACCATAACAGTAGAGCTTTAAGAAGATCTCTTGCAGCAGGCTCTGCTTTCCCTTCCTGCTCCTTCCCCCTTCTCCCTTCTCCTGTGTCTTTCTCTCCTTCCATAGGGGTGAACCTTCTGCCTTCACTTTTCTTGGTTATTGGGTTACCTCGGAGTCCTCCTTGATTCCCCTCTTCCATTATCCTGCTTATCGTCTCTGGGGGAGAACTGAGGAGGGTGTGGGGGCCGCCCGCCTTTATATAGGAAAGGCTGCCGTCCGCCACTAATGTCAGACGTGGGCGGCCCCCTCTTGTAGACTACTAGTTAGAAAGGTTTCTTTGTGGTCCTGGCACCCGATGGCTTATTCCTGACAGTGATGGCCTGCTGCAAGAAATCCTCTTGAAGATCTACTGTTACATTAAGTTCTTATATAACTGTACTACTTTCCACTGATGTTCTTATAAACAGCAGCACAGTCAACATAAAAATACAACACAAATACATATCATGTGCATTATTGAAGCAGATGCAACTGGAGTCTTACAAAAGAGACTCATAGTATCTACATATCATGTAACAAATGTATCATACTACAGACTGTGCTAGGCAGGATTGGGTTGCAGGGAGAATAGCGGCTCATCATACCCTCTGAGTTGTCGGACCGGTGACTTTTGCACCCAGAGAAGGCATGACTGAGGCAGTGAGGGCATGCAGTCAGGGAGGTATGATGAGCCCTTGTCACTTACATATTCATGTAGCCCCTGGCATTGCAGCGCCTGCAATATATATATATTCGACTGTCCCCACTGAAGAAAACGTCATATGTTTCCCCATATAAGATGGTAGCCAATTACAGTAGTATGCCCCAATTAGCTAATTAATACAGTGTAATGTGTTATTGAAGAGATTGTCACATGTGTTATTAAGGGGCTTGTTACATGTATTATTGGTATTACCCAATAACACCAATAACACATGGGGCAAGCCCCTTAATAAAACATGTAGCAAGCCCTTTAATAACACATATAACAAGTCCCTTCACAACAAGGCCATTAACACTTCTAACAAGCCCCTTCATAGCACGTGCAACAGCCGCCTTCCTCTTCCCTCCCCCTACAGAAACCTACCCCACACAAACATCCAAAGTAGTGCTTCAGATATGCTGCTCCAGGTCCCTCCATTTCAAACAGTTCTAGCAGATCCTACAATGCTCTCACTGTGCCCTGCTACTAAACGCCACTCTGGCAACTGCGAGTCACTCCCAGCCCCTTACTGACTGCAAACCATGCCATTGCTCCACGCTTCCGACCATGCTAACTGCGTACTGATCAAAAGCCTTTCATGCTTCCCAACATGCTGACTGCATACCGCTCCCAAACCTGCCATGCTTCCAGTCCTGCTAACTGCATGCCACTCATGAGATCACCACACACCTGTTTTAGTAAAGGAAATACCGTGGTGGGAGCCACGCCTCCTTTTATAGGAGGCCCCCGCACTATGGAAACTACAAAGGGACAAAACAAGCAGTCCCTACAGTACAAAACAACCCTACACTAAGGAACAACATTGGACGCAGCAAAAAGTGTCCAACTTTATGCATTATATAAAATAAATGATGGCAGAGTCCTATGTGAGCAAATAATACGATCTCTGTGTTGAACAAACTCGTAGAGGCCACTTGCCCTTTGGGCTCATGGCTTTATGGCTTGTTCAACCCCTCGATGGAATTATTTCCTTGTATACCACACTTTGCCTTCATTTATTCTACAGAGAGAGAGAGAGAGAGAGAAAGACTAAATAGTGGCAAAGTGTGGTATACAAGGAAATACAATAATACCATCAAGGGATCAAATAAACCATAAAGCCACAAACCCAAAGAGCAAGTGCCCTTTATGAGCTTGTTCAACCCCTCAGTGGTATTTTACTTGAGTGCCAGACTTTGTCATCATTTATTTTATATAATTGCATAGGTTTGGTCACTTTTGTGTTCGCGGTTTTGTGAGAGGGCTTTGTGTTTTTTTTTTGTTTGTTTTTTTTTTTGTGTGTATTTGTTAGACTTTTTCTGTACTGTAGTGGGATCTAGTACTGTGTTGGTAGGTTATTTTCCATATTATAAATTATGACATCTTTCTTAGCCAGTCAGGATTATTTATTTAGAAACATTCCAGATACTCTTACAAGAGTGTGTCTCATGCAAATAGTTTTGAAGTTCTGTGCTCAGTTGGCATAGTCCATTTTCCATGCAGGGGTTTCTCTGATTTTTCTACAAAGTAAAACATTTTGATTTTAAATTTACATTCCATTTTTTTAAAACCTAAATCTTCAGTATGATTTATAATGTTTATATGTACAGTTCCTGTGACTCTTATGGTTATAAGAGTTTCTACTCAAGTCCTTTGCATGCCAGAACTGCTCATTTTCACTTCACAGTTCCCTCACCTATAGAACTTAAGAACATACTCTAATAACCACAGTAGATACAGTATTTGTACATATAAATACAGAGTGTAGCATGGGCATTTTTGCATGCACATGCCCGTTCTAGCACTCCTCCCTTTAAATAGGGGGGTGGTTTTGGCTGAATTTCCATTTGGGATGGCATCTGAGCAGCCAACGGGAGTTTCAGGGTGGTATGTAAGTAGAAGGTCAGTGCTACAGTATGTGAGCAGATGATCAAGGCCAATATCCCATCAAAAATTCTAACAACTGTGACTTAAATGTCCAAGCTTGAGTGGACATTTCATTTAAAATTCAGCAGGTATTTTGTTTCTAAATATTTACTGCTCACACAGTCTTCTAGGCAGGCTTGTAACCTTGTGGTAAGGCAAAAACAAATAAACTGCACCCCTTTTCATGATTAAAGATTATGTTGCACATTCTCCAGTGCTGTTTTTATATCAAAAGACATTCTAGGAGGAGTAAAGGACTTGAAATGGGGGGCAGGAAGAAAAGGGTCTGTACTGCCATGGGTCTAATCACTAATTTGCTATACTTTTCACGTATCACCATGTTTGTCAAATGGAGAGGTCTGCCTTCCAGGGGTGGCTCCAGCAAGCCTGAAAATCTACTATATTTAAATTTTGAGTTTGGGATGTTTTGCATGAATGGATGCAGAAAATTGGAACTGGATAATAGTAGGTGCATTCATTTAGTTATTGATGTACATATTGGTGTTCAGGAATGGCACACTAACTTAAAGCTTGTTTATAGGTGTTTGTTTATGTAGAAATTGGTGATCAGGAAAGACAACCGGTGTTAAAGCTTGCTTCTATGTACTTATTTTGAACAGTATAAATTGATCTGGAAAGACACACCGAGTTTCTAGGTGATTATTTACATACAAATTGGCGATCCTGCAAGGCAGACCAAGTCACAGCTTTTTTTTTTTTTCCCTAGTCATTTATTTAATATGTACAAATTGGTGATGAGGAATGGCGCACTGCATCAAAACTTGTTTCTAGGTATTTATGAACAATTTGGTAATCAGGAAAGGCAAACTGTGTCAAAGCTTGTTTCTCAGTGTTATTACAAATTAGTGATCAGGAAAGGCACACGTGTGAAAATGCGTTTCTAGTTTATTTACAAATTAATGATCAAGAAAGGTACACCAAGCTGAAGCTGTTTCTAGGTGTTTATGTACAAATTGGTAAGCAGCAAGGCAGACCAAGTCACATCTGTTTCTAGTTGTTTGTGTACAAATTGGTAATCGGGAAAGGCATACCTTGTCAAAGCTTCTTTCTCGGTGTTTACATACAAATTGGTATTCGAGAAAGGCATATCATGTTCAAGCTCATTTTCTAGGTGTCTATAGAAACTGGTGATCAGGAACGGCACACAGTCGAAGCTTGTTTGTGGGTGTTTATGTACAAGTTGAATCTTGTTTCCAACTGTTCTATGTCCGTTTTATTTTATAGGTTGTTCATGAGCAGTTACCAGATTATCATTCCATAGGAAACCAATTTTATGAGCCAGATATTCAGTATTAGAATTGGAAGCAAGTCACAGGGGAGCCCACCACCTTGTTTGTAGGATCAAACATATCTGGCAGGGGACTGGGTTCTTCCTTCTCTATTTGTTGTTTTTCTACACTTATTTAGTTGGTTTTAGCTCTTTCAGGAGGTACATTTTAGACTGGAGCAGTCTTTTTTTTTTTTTTTTCATTTCAGTCCTGGAACAGAGTCAGACTTTTATTGTTAATCCTGGAACTGAGTTCCCCCCAGGTCCCCCTTCCCATTCTTGACACTGCTGATATTCCCACTAGAGAAAGGTACAAGTTCTTCTAGTCATTATAAGTAGCAACTGTAAGTCTGTAAAGTGAACAAAGATTTGTTTTTAAATTTACTTGTTTCTCCAGGAAAATTCCCAGAAAAATCCACAGATCGGTATAGCCTAGAGGTTAGAGTAACAAGCTGTGAATGAGCTTGGTGCATCCGGAAGACCAGACCTGGGTTTGATTCTCACAACCTCCACTTGCATGCTGTCACTCTGAGCAAGTCACTTAACTGCCCAGTGCTCCCAGGTCACCCCTAAAAATGGGTACTTGTGCCTAGTGGGTCTTACCCGGTTACCAAAGACTAAAATAAAAAATAAAATTAATGTACAGTACTGATTTTTACCTGGCCTAATTTTAAAACAAATGCCTTATTGCTAGGGGTGTTATTTCCCGAATACCATGTATACTATGTATAATGGGCTTCTTGAATATTTGGTAATGATTCCCAAATAGCCCACTATTTGGATATTTGGTATCCCCACCCTCCTGTTTCCCACGCACCTCCTTTTTCTAGTTGCCAATATTAAAACCAAAAAAAAAAAGATCTGGTGGGAGCCATCACGCCCAGTGTCGCTTTTTTTATGTTATCTTATTTATGTATCAGGCTTTACTATCTCACCAGTCTCACTGTTATCATAGCTATATGAAGACAGCATTTAGCATCCATTTTATTGTTTGCATTCAGTGCTCACATGGAGGACTTTGACACAGCAGCATTGCTTTTCAATAATGCTCCTTATACTGTATACAGTGGTTTAGGTCCACCCAAGACCAGGCAATTAGTTTCCACACCCCAGCAGTTCACTCACTTATGCCCCCCACAATATCACCATGTTTATTTTTAATTCTGTGATCATTTAGGTTGGACACCAGACGCCTCCGGTAGTTGGGGGGCCTGGTTGGGCATCAGATCTGTCAAGCAGTTTGTCAAACGGAGACAGGTTTTTTTATTCCTTGACCGGCTGGGTTGGGCTTGGGCTTTGTCAGGTTGTTGAGGGGGGGGGCAGATTTTTTTTTTTCCCTGTCAGGGTTTTGCCCTGGAACATCAGGTAGTTGCATGGAGAAGGAGGGTCAGATTATTTGTTTTTTTAATAGTCTTAACAGATCGTGTTGGGCACTTGACCCTTTAGATAGTTGGGGGAGGGAGGCCAGATTTTTTTTAATTCCCTAATGAGCCGAGTTGGGCACCAGACCAATCAGGTAGTTTGCAGGAGAGGAGATGAACAAGGAAGTGGCATGCTCCAGAGAAATGCAGGAGGCAGTGTGGAGCAAGGCGGCCAGCCGGTACAGCAAACAAAGTTGAGCTCCACACTTGTGGCATCAAATACATGTAGGCAAAAGTGAGTTTAAAAAAGTATTTATTTTGGCACAATGGACCTCCAGATAATAAATAGTTTTTGAACTCACTTTTGCCTATGTGTATTTGACTCTATGAATGCGGAGCTCATCTTTCTTAGTTTGCAGAAGGAGGGCTGATTTAGTTTTGTTCTCTGATGGGCCAGGTTGGGCAACAGACCATTCTGCACAGCAAGCTGGGTTGGAGGATGCATGGCAGTGGTAGGAGCAGCAGTGCACAGCAGCACCAAACCTCCAGTGTTTGAGCCCCTCACTATGACCTGAGTGGATGGGCATGGGGCAGCAATGTTTTACTATCCTGCCTATTCCACCTTCCGCTCCTTCATATCTCAGTTTGGCTTCATACACAGGCCAGGTTGGGCATGGGACCCATCGGGTAGTTGAAGAGATATGGACACATTGTTCTAATTCTCTGACAGGCCAGATTGGGCACGGGACCTGTTGGGGAAGGGGGCTTTTTTATTTATTTTTTAATTCCCTAAATAGGCCAAGTTGGGCTCTGGATATGTCAAGTTGTTGGGGGGAGGGGGGGACAGTTTTATTTTTTACTACCCCCACCAATTCCACTTTCTCCTCACCACTTTGCTGCTGCTCCTCCTCATCTCCATTTGGCTAACTACTGGGTAGATGGAGAGAGAGTGGGACAGACTTGTTTTATTTCTTGATGGGTTGGGTTGGGCAGGGTACTAGACCCATGATGTAGTTGGAGGAGGGGGGCATATTGTTTTATTCCTGACTGGCATGGCTGCTCGCCAGGCCTATCAGGTAGTTGGAAGAGGGGTCCAGGTTTTGTTTTATTCTCTTTTGGGCTGGGGTGGGAACCAGAAATCTCTTCTATTCTATATTCCCTATGTCACCAGTATGGAACTCCTGTGCCTTGTAAAACGCTGTGGAATATCAGTGTGTATGACAGTCATGTTGGCAAATCAAAAACTTCACTACTGCAATTGAGTGGAAACCCCGCTGTTTTTTCGTTATACAGAGTGACTGAAAGATACTACAGTAGTTTCTATAGCATCAAATGGTGCCACAGCTACGCTATTCTTTATCTTTTTGCATTGCAATGAATTAGTAGCATGAAAACTCTTAAAGGAGAACTGCGCTGAATCTACAAGTCCGGTTTCCCTGAGTAGAAGCTCTTTTTTTAAATACTGGTTCAAATTCTGTTGCTGCTCTAGCTATCCAGGCTTTTCAGTTATTTTGATGGGTGTTTCTGATTTACATGCTGCTGGTAAGAACCATTTTAGAACTGTGTGATGTAGATTATGTCCCTGTTCTATGCTTCTATTGTTGGCACAGTCATTTATGTTCTACTATAGAACTTCAAGATTGTTTGGGACGTAAACTACATCATACAGTTCTAAAATGGTACTTGCCATCAGATTGTAAAGCAGAAATACCCACTGCGGTTACTAAAAGGCTTGTATAGATGGAACAATAACAGAACTTTAACCAGTTTTTAAAAAACACATTCTGTTGAGGAAAAATGGCTTAGGTTCAGCACACTTCTCCTTTAAGTTTTTTTATTTGTAATTTCATTTTTTTTTTTTTCAGGAAAAAGTAAAGGTTAGCTTTCAGTTCACAAAGTTGTACAGATTGAGGGTAAGTTAATTGTACTTTCTGAGTTCATTGTTGTCATCACAGTGGGGTGCGGGGCTAGGCTAAACAACCTGAGGACTTCTTCGATGATCTCACCTGGGTCAGCTGCGCATTCACAAGATGGCTGCCACTTGCTTAAGAAGTTCTCATGCACTCTGCTCCTTGCAACCAACAGAAAGTTAGCAACGCATTACAGAGAGACACAAGCAGCAGCAGCAGCAAGGCACAACTCGCTCATGGACAGCCATAAAAAGGGCGTCCAGTCCCCTACTGCATTTCAGTGGGACAACTGCAAAACTCAACCTGACTTTGATCCCAATAGGAACTGGTCTGCTATTCTGACCAGCCCTAAAAATGTAAAGGCAAACCCCATTTCTCCCACACACCTTACTCGTAAAGTAAGTGCAAGAATACAGTCAAATGTAGGCACAGTAAATTTCAGTCAGACTGCATCCAAAATAACCCCCCTCCCACCCTTGTGTCACTTCCCACCCCCAGTCCTGCCCACTAGACTAAGCCTGCCCTCCCCACCACCACCTCTAGGCACCCATCTCACAGTCTTCCTTCTACCACCATAATAATAAAATTTCTACAGTCCAGCAGCGGGTGAGTGACATAACCCTCTCCATCTCGGCCAGCTGCCTTCTAATAAAATAAAGCTTGTTGTTAGGATAATAGTAATTACCTGATCAGTGATTCACTGGGACTGGGGGGATGAGGACTGAGAGTGGAATTGGTGCTAAGAGGGTCAGGGGATGGGGTTTACTACTATTTATTTATGCATGTTTCTTTTAAATGGTTACCAAGAATAGGGAGATGGGTGAGAAGTTCTGGAATGGGCGGGGTTGGTGGCGAACAACCAAATAGCCAAATGTTTCATGCATGAATATTCAGAAGAAAGTATCCGCACACCCCTTCTTGTTACTGAACTCTCATTTCAGGTTCAAGCAAGTTTTAGATATTGGATAAATATGTTGTTTTACAAAAGGCAAAATTCAATAAACAGGAAGTGGCTACAGCACTTTGAATATCATTCTGCCACACCAGTCAAAGAAATTAATTGCCCCCATATCTAGTCAAACCAAAATAAATGCAAAAACAAGACAGCTCACAGCTGAGACTGTATATTTTTAAGAACATGTTTTTTAGGTAGACGTTTCTTTTTCCTTCACATTTTCAAGGAACTGTTTCTTACAAGGAGTGGAATTCCAGTACACAGGAAGCATACCTTTCAGCTGCTATGAATTTCGCGTAGTGCTATGATTTTTACACACACATTTACCATTGCTCCACAAAGGTTTACTGATGTTCTTAATACTGTTAGAGCTATTTCTCGACACATAAACTATTAAATCATTTGAACTAACTTGACTGGAGCATTCCTTAACACTAAATATATTGGACCCACTATTTTTAGACACATTGGGTAAGATTTTCGAAGGGTGACACAGAGCTTGCATGCAGCCTGGCGACCTCCACTCTTGGCTTCTGGACATGCACCGAACCCTTCGCCGTGACTTCACCCAATTTTCCAATCTGTGGTGCAGTTGCAACGGTTTCCATATGTTGTGGCAGCTTGTGCCAAATATCTGGCACAAGCTCCATAACAAGAGCCCCCAGGATTGCCGCAAGGTAGACCAGAGAAAGTTAGTCTGCCTTGCAGCAGCTACTGCACGGAGTAGAAAATCCCATTAGATTACCGCAAGCCCCATGCACTGTATCGTCGGAGCACCGGGGTTTGCGGTGATCTAATACATTTGAAATTCCTGCCCATTATTGCTTAAAATGAGAAAGTGCTTCATGTTCTGGCCATTTGCTCTGAATTCTGATGGCCATGGCTATGAATTTAAAGGTTGAGAGGTATGACAGTAAGCAGTAAAGATGCTCGTACACCTCACCCCACCTGCATTCATGGCTATAGGCCCTACACTTCCATTCAGAACAAAAAATGACTTAAATAATTAAAAGGGCTTTCTTCTATAAGCAAATGGTGTGAGCTGATTTTAACAAAACTTTTATTATTTCTTTTCACAGGTGGCTGTGTTCTGGTTGAGTTATTTCCTTGTTTGCTGAATTTTGCACAATGACTGAGGCCGGCCTTGTTCCTGCTCAGACTTAAAAGGATTCTTTGGGTCTCTCCCTGGCAGTCCCTCACTCTACTGGCAAGCTACAGAGAGCAAACCTGAAGACCCTGCCAACAAAAACTGCATTATACTTTTCACAACTCCTGTATAATTTGGTAGCTGAAGAAGAGTAAATGGAGAGAGGATTCCGTGGGAAGCTGTTCCCAGGCAGTGTGGAATTTCAGGAAGTTTTTAGATTCCTAATGCTGGCATTGACTGGTTCCAACTGACCATCTGCATCACAGCCTCATAGTTGGGGACTCCCTTTGGTGCAGCTTTGGACTCGTGTGCTGTAGTCACCCAGTGTTATAGTTACAGAGTGGAGTTTGGGGGGTGGGAAGCAGCTTGAGTTATTTCTGAAGCTTTTGGTTAGACATTTCCATTGGTTTGCACTAGATATTAACTCTTGTTCTACAATGCAATGTGCTATAATAAGCATAAAAGTTGTAGGCATTCTTAAAAGTAAAAGATGTTTTATACAGCACTTGGAGGATTGCATTTTAACTTGAGGCTTACTTACATTGTGACTGTAGGCTCATTTGGATTTCATGGTTTATTATTTGTTTTGCTGTTTTTACTGTTCTAAAAACTATGAAGAGACAGTGGCCATTTCAGGACAATCTTCTACATTAGTGAAAAAGGTACTGTTACTGTAGTGTTCTATGTTGCTGTGGAGTTGGCACCATTGTAATGGCCTGGTGGCTCTTGAGTCCTCCATCATTGTTTAGGATACTGTACTAGATGCTTTGCTCTGGAGTGGAAGCTGCAGTACAAGTTGGACTGCACTGCTGTAATGTTAATAACAAAACTGATGTGATTGAAAATACCTTGAAATATTTTCATGGATCTTCCTGTTAGTGATATCCACTGTTCTGACATGTTGGAAATTTTTAATTCCAAAGAAATATTCTTCATACTTTTTCAAATACCAGTACTGGCTGAAATGAATAACTTCAGTGGTATGTTTATTTGATTTTGCCATGCACAGAACATCATAGCACAAGCAGGGATGACATTTTTTACGCCATTACTGTGGATGGAATATAGTCACCCACTTCCACCTGATGCATCTTGTATGGATTGCAAACAACCAAATAGATTTTCCATATACAGGCAAACAAATAACAGGAAGGAGTTGGATAACAACAATGTTTACTTAAAGTGCTAGTGTACTGCCTCAAAACTGCCTGCAATTGTAACTTTCAGATGTAGTCGGCTATCACTTCTTATATCTCAAGTATTTTTTCTTTTCTGTGTGCTAATTAGAATATTTTCCACCTGGCAGTACTGGGGTGATGCATAGAGCGGCACTCTGTCTGGAGGGGGAAAAAAAAGTCAGTTCTGTTCCTCCCACTGCATCAACACTGAGACCACACTGACTATGAAATCACTAGTAACCAATAAGAAACCATTTCTCACTGCCAGGTTTCACTTTCACATGAAGCAGCAGGGACTGGCTCTCCCTGGTTACTAGTAATGTCACAAATTCCTGCATTTTGATTGGTAGCTTGTGAGAGTCACTGCTCAGGCTGCAAGGATTGTGGTGCCTCAAGGTGTTTGGTCTCATTTGTGATGATGTAGTGGGAGGAACAGAAACTGACTGTTTTTTCCTCCAGACAGAGTGCTGCTCCACACATTACCCAAGTACTGCCAGGTGGAAAATCTTCTAATTAGCAAACAGAAAAGAAAAAATGCTTGAGATATAAGAAGTGATAGCTGACTGCATCTGAAAATTACTATTAATCCCAAGCAGTACACTAGCTCTTTAAGGTATCTGAATTGGAAATTATATTACATTTTGATAACATTGATATTGTTGCTATCACAGAAATGTGGGACCCAACTTGTACCTGGTCTACAGAAACCTCTGGTTACAAGCTATTTTATAAGAACAGGGACCAGTGGAGGTGTGGGTGAGTGTGTATAATGCTAAATCTGATATTGAATGCTCCCAATTCGTTGTTATTAACACATCTAGCAAATATCAAAAGTATGTGGATCCAGATGTCTTTGAAAATAGACCAAAAATCTTTTTTGGTACATGTTATAGACCACCAGCCAGCAGTAAAGACTATAAGATTGCCCTTTTGAATGAAATCAAAACTATGTCCACACTGGGTGACATAATAATAACTGATGACTTTCATTTACCAGGGGTTTGTTGGGAATCACTCTCTGCTGAAACTAAGCTGAAAAATGTTTTACATCTAGTTTTAGAATCTGTGCTAGAACAAAAAGTTTCAGAACCTACCAGAGAGAAAAACATACTAGATTTGAGTCTTACTAATTTTGGAAGTGATTTAACAGATGTCTTGGTGTGCGGCCGCTGAATAGTAGTGACCATAACATGGTATACTGCTGCATATCAAATGGTAAATGTGACAGTGTGGCTACTGTGACCATTAGAGACTAAAACAGAGCCAAATATAATGAAATAAATAAATTTTTTCACTCACTAAGTTGGTATGATATCATGTTACCACACTCCACTGAAGACTGTTGGTTATTTTTAAAGAATTTATTAATACATGTGGAAAATGAGTATACACCACTTAAGAAAAAATGCAACAAAAAAGGGAAAATACCACCTTGGTTTTCCAGAAATATTAAACAACTAGTTAACAAAAGAGCCAAAATTTTTGCTAGATATAAAAAAAACCTTCCCCAGCCAGTAGAATGAAATATAAAGATATCCTCAGATTAGTAAAAACTGCCCTAAGAACAGAGAGAAAAAAAATTAGAATTTAGAATTTCACACTCTAGGGACAGTCATTCTATAGAGGATAGTGCCTGAGTAACAGTGGTTAACCACAATGTAATCACATCAAGCAGTTGCCAGGACAACCAAGTAAACCTCAAGAGTGCAGCTCGAGAGGTTTACAGTTGTTATGGCAACCACGAGAGGTGATTACATCCTAGGTTGACCACTGTTACTCAGGCATTGTATTTTATAGTGTATGGAAAAACTAGCCACTGTGGGTGAAAAAATAGTTTTTTGTTTTTTTTTCTTTTCATTGTACATTTGTTCTCCTGCTTGGCTATGAATGCCTCCTGGTTTGAATGTTGAGCAACTGAAGTGTTGAAATTAGCCATTACGATCTATAGTGCGGCAGGTCTGTAACTGTCTGAATGGAATGTGAGTGTTTTGAATGAATGTCCAAGCAGCAGATCACCTTTCCTTTCCAAGAATTTTGACAGGTGATGACTTTCTAGCCTATAATCCCATCATTATGACATAGTTAAGCAAGGTTTACAGCATACTGATGTCATAATGATGGGATTATCAGGTTATAAACTGATTAAAAACGGGGGTTAATAGACACTGTGCATACATTATATGCATGTATATTAACAGTGCCCAAAGTAGTTCTAAGTCTAGTAGTTCACTAACTGAGGGTTGTACTGTCATTCAGGATAAAAAGCAGTTGGCTAACACATTTAATAAGTGTATTACTATGGTTTTCAGTGAAAAAGGTGGAAACTATGAGCCACATCTTACACCAAATAATGGGCCCAGGGAGTTTGAAGAGGAGGAGGTCTCAGCTGGTTTGAATTCACCCAACAGTAACTCTTCACCAGGCCCAGATGGAATCCACCCAAAACTGCTTAAGGAATTATTGAGGGTTTATGTCGCGCCTTCACAATCTTATTTAATAAATCTATTCATAGTGGTCATGTACCTACTGACTGACAGAATGGTGCTATTATACCGAGTCATAAAAAAGGTGGCACAAATTTAGTTGCAAACTACTGACTAATCAGTCTCAACTCTCATGTCTGCAAAGCATTGGAAAATTACTCAAACAACGTTATGATACAGAGCAAACATCTCTGATTAATAGACCCCCACTCAGCATGGTTTTAAAATGGGGAAGGCTTGCACCACCGACCTAATTTTGTTTTATGAAAACACTAGTAAGAGTCTTGACCACGGAGTGCCTGTGGACCTTGTCCTGTTAAACCTTTCCAAGGCTTTCAATAAAGTCCCACTTCGTAAATTAATTAAGAAACTGGACAAGATGGGATTTAGTCCATAGCCTTTTGAGATGGACTAAGAACTGTTTGGAATTTAGAAGTTGACAGGTGCGAATAGGTGGTCATTTTTCTGACCGTGAAGTTGTGAGCAGTGGAGTCCCCCAGGGATCGGTATTGGGGCCCATGTTTAATGAGTATTTTTGCTCCATATATGAAAAAGGGAAATCTGTAAGAACATTGGATACTGCACCATATATCCATGGGCAATCGGATATGATGCCAAGAATAACCAATAAGAAATATGGGAGAAATTAAAAAAATATTAAAATATCCAGTCTGCAGGGCCAGATAATCTGCACCCCAGATTATTACAAGAATTTAGCTCATGGCTCATAGACTTACTGTATAAATTATACAGTATGTCCCTAGACATGGGAGAGGTCCCATTAGACTGGAGATCTGCTATTATACCAATTTTTAAAAAGGGAGACATGGGAATATAGCCAACTACAGGCCTATAAATCTGACCTCCATCCTGGGTAAAATACTGGAGTCCCTAATTAAGACTAAATTAGAGCAGGAAATTTATGTCAAAAAACTTGAGGACAAAACACAGCATGAATTTAGGTGCTATAGATCTTGTTTAACAAACAATCTAGTGTTTTATGAGAGAGTCGGTGCATCATTGGACAAGAAAATACCTGTGGATGTTATTTACTTGGATTTCAGTAAAGCTTTTGATAAAGTGCCACACTCAGTACTAATAAACAAAATGCATCATATGGGAATAAATATCACACTAGTAAAATGGTAGAGTCCTGGCTAACTGATGGAATACAACAGGTAAAAATCAGAGGCAATCTGTCAGGAATAGGATCAGTAACCAGTGAAGTACCTCCGAGATCTGTTCTGGGCCCAGAGTTTTTTTCAGTATTTATTACAGATATGACAGAAAAAATAACTAACGTTACTATAAAATTTGCTGACAATACAAAAATAGGGGCAGAAGTAGGCTTTGTACAGCAAGTAAACTCTCTGAAAAAAGATCTAAAGATCCTGGAGGATTGGGCTGAAGCTAACGGCATGTCCTTCAACACTGAAAAGTGTGTTGTAATGCATCAAGGGGGAGGGTAACAAATTTAATTATACAATGGCAAGGACATTTCCTGTATTCTGATTGGTCAGTGGGTACCTGAGACAGTAATGTTATTGCTCAATAACATCACTGTATTGATTTGTTGCCCCAGAATTACCATTGTTTGCTCTTCTCTTAAGAAACAAAGATCTACTGAATCACTAAAAATCTACTAAAAACATTTTTACATTTTTTAAATTTTGTATAACATCGAGCCATTGTATAATTGCAATAAGGCACTCCAAGGTGTGTGTTATTGTGTGATAACGTCACTCCTGGGGTGGTGGAAGCACGAGTTATTGCTTAAATAATTATTCCCTAAATGAAGTTCGACTTAAAGTCGTGGACAGCAAAAAGGATCTGGTCACAATGATGACAAGTGGCTTTAACTTTAGTAGACAGTGCAGCGAAGTAATCAAGAAAACAAATGGTGTTATAGGATGCATTAAAAGGGCCTTCACATCCAGGAACAGAGCATGTATTTTGCCACTGTTTAGGGTGTTTGTTAGGCCCCACTTGGATTATGGCTTGCCACTCTGGAACCCATATTTGTGAAGGGATGTTGTAAGATTGGAGGGAGTCCAAAGGAGAGTGACCAAACTGGTGGATGGTCTAGGTAATATGAGTTATGCACAGAGGCTTACTGAGCTACAGTTATACCCTTTGGAACTCAGACGAACTGAGGGGACCTCTTACAAATGTACCACATATCAAGGGGTAGTCAACTAATGGGAGATTTGGGCCTAGTCAATAATCAAAGAGACTTCTTCCTTAGAAGTCATGGTCATCAGCTAATGCTAACTCATCCCAAGAGGAACAATAGAAGATTTTTTCTATCCTCAAAGAATAATAGCCCTATGGATTAACTTACCTAGGAAGGTGATTGAAGCTAAAACGTTTTCTGTGTTGAAGCAAAAGTTAGGTGAACATTTATTATCACCTTTAGGTATCAGATAACCTGCTAGTGCAGGAGGTGGACACCATGGGCAATTGCCTTCTGTTCATCTGACAATTCCTAGTATAGACTTTTAGTATGTTGTTTAATCTTTTCATCAGTGATTTACATCACAACATTAATAACCATATTAGTAAATTCACTGACAATACTAAATTGGTAGGAGAAGTCGGCACTGAGTCCAAACAGCTAAGTTTAATAAATGATTTGAAAGAAACTGAATCATGGGCCATAGAAAATAACATGGAATTTAACACCAACAAATGCTCCGTTTTGAATTTAGGTAGAAATAACCCCATGACTAGATATAAGTTGAATGGTCAGTTATTGAACATTGCTGAAACCGAACGTGACCTTGGAGTAATGGTTAATAAATCATTTTCATAAACTACACGCTGTAAAAAAAAAAAAAAAAATTGTTCAAGCATCAAATAGGTTGATTTACAACATCAAAAGAATTTTTGTATCTAGAGAGGAGCAATGTATTCTCCTACTGTATAGGACATATATTAGATTGCATCTTGACTATGGCTCTCAGCTTTGGTTGCTATATTTAAAAGGAGACATACGATTATTGGAGGGGGTGCAGAGGATAACAACCAAAATGATCCCTCGACTTAAGACTACTTTGTGTGAGGCATGACTGGCAGCCTTGGACCTAGTCTCATTAGAGGATAGGAAAATACCTGATGATCTACTGCTCCTATTTAAAATATTACAAGACCTGGAACTAATGCAACACTGTGGCCTACTCTTTAGTGATAGGCCATTTAATTTGAGGTCACATGACTAACAATTTAAAGTACCTTACAGACACAATGAAAAAACATGCCCACTATTACACTGTATGGACCGCTAAAGCTTGGAACATACTTTCACAGAAATTAGTGGACATTTCATTGTTTGAGAAGTGTAAGTATGAACTCGATAATCATCTAAGGCAACAGTCATTCTGACAACAATTACCCACAAGAATGGGAAATGGACCTGATGGGCCACTGGCCCTTTCCGACTTTTCTAACTAAATAACTAAGTAATGTGACTGACCATCTCGGAAAGTCTTAGTATTTATCAAATTGAGCATATCATGCCCTAGGGGTTAGTCAGACCAATATTAATTTTAGAAGTATTCATCTGTCACTTTTTATAACTAAAGTGCATATTTTCTTTTCTCTTTTGCCAGTTAGAAGATTGTCTACCCAGCAGTACTAGGTGTGATGTGGGGAGAACAATACTATACCTGGACATATCTAGCTCTGCTCCCATCATACTGCATCAACATTGTGACATCACAACTTTACAACTGACAAAGAAGAGCCACTCATCTGCTGTCTGATTGGTCACTTGTGAGGTCACAGTGATGGTAATGCATGAATGGAAATAAAACAGGATGCATCAGTCTCCAGGTAAAGTATTGGTTTACACATCACACGTAAAAACAGAAAAATTTCAGAACTAAGAAGTAACAATTGGCTACTTATAAAAGTTGAAATCCATATTGTGTTTGCTGTTTTTGAAACTACTAGCTCTTAAATACTGCAGAGTGTGCCCTAGAGTCACATCCTTTGCTAGATATTACTTTATGTTGCAGTGGTTCCTGGGCAGTCTGTGATGTCAGTTTGTACTATTGCACAGTGATAACTAATTGGGGAAGAGATGTGGGAACTGTTCTAACATGTCCAGAAAATCTTGAAACATGCCCTGTCAATTGAAGAAGTGACATGCCTGGGGAGTGTTAAGTGTGGTGATTTTATTTATAGATGGTAGTCGGGGGGGCACACAAGTGCTTCAGGTATGCTGGGGCAAGATGGCACTGCATGTTATTTATATGTCAACCCATCTTTCCACACACCAGTGCACTTTTGATGTATGCTGGGGCAGAAGGCACCCTGGATCCCTTCAGAGTATAGCTTATGGGGGCTACAACCAAGGGAGTGCTACAAAAATCGATTTTGCGACTGAACTTTGTGCCACAAGTAAATTTGTCGACATCAAAAAAAAAAAAAAAAATCTTTGTTTTGAATAAAAAAAAAAATCCAAAATGGTCAAGAACAGTGGCTATGATTAAATAGAAGATACAAGATGATGTTAGAATATATTTCAAAATGCTTTTCCTGTCCTTGGGGATACTGTACTTAGATGATAACAGTATCAGTGGCAAGGGATATAAAGACAGCACTTGGCATACAAGAGACAGATTTATGCAATGAAAGTTGCCTCTAAGGCAGATCTGCCTCCAAGACAGTGATATCTGTTTTATTTTGCACTTGGCAACCTGTGTTATGCCTCCATTTATTTTTTTTTTAAATTTAATAAACTTTATTAAATATAAGCAAGCCAATAATAATGAACATACACATGGAACCTGTTCAGTGTCGACCCCCCCACCCGAGCCTCTTGTATCAGTGTCAGTGGCTCAGTTGGTAGCACACTCGCCTCTGAGGCCGGGAGATCAGAGGGCTGTGGGTTCAGTTCCCACATCTGGCACTTGGGTTAATATCCCAATACTGACACTCTAGTGCAGCATGAGGGGGGTGCTGCACTTCTGAGGTGCCCTCTTTCGGATGAGATGTTAAACCGAGGTGCCATCTGCCTGGATTGGTGGTAGTTCGGGTGGATGTTAAAGATCCAATGGCACTTATTGAAAAGAGTAGGGGAAATTTTTATTAACATTCGAAACAAAACAGAAAAAATAATAACCAAATGAAAATACAAATAATCAAACACACTAAAGGAAAAACTTAAGAAAGCAATATGGAAGAATAAACCAACACCTCAGATTAATGATAGAGTATTGGACAAACTCATCCCACCCAGTCAATTCCTCTCCACAGCTTGGCACACAACGAGGCACCCCAACGAGCAATTTCCACCTGAGATAAGGCATCCAATTCTGATTGTACATTAAAAAGAACATTTTGAATAGTGACACCTTCTTCTTTCAGGACCCTCTGACATCTAACATGCCAGATAGCCCATTTAAGACAAGCAAAAATAACATAAACCGTACTCTTGTGCCAACCAGCCCATAATGTAGAAAGCTGACCATATATGAGGGCGTCATATGTCATCTTAACAAACCTACTAGTGTTCCAAAATATATCCAACTGTGCCCAAAACCCTTGTATAAATGGGCAATCAAAAAAGAGGTGCTGCATGGTTTCAGATTGCTGTAAACAACCCAAAAACTCACACATACGATCCCGCACCTGCTTATGTTTGTGGTTTCCACGAACATTTAACTTCTCATGCCCACAAAGTATCTTGCATCTTTAGCGGTATTCTAGCTTCTAGCTTACAGTTCAACAAGGATTTCACATCAATAGCAGGTCCAATCTTAAAAATAGGTTCCTCAAAATAACAGTTCTGTACTATCGTAGCATAAAAAAACTTTCCTGGAAACTGTTATAACCCACATCAGTTGGATCTTCCACAATCTGATATATTTCAAACAAAACTGTATATACCCAGGAAGCAGGGTCTCCTCCCTATGCTATTTCACCCATCCCTAGGCAGTAAGAAACCCGTTTCCACCAAGACATGGCTAAAGTCCCAACCATGTCCCAGTCCAACAACAAATGATAGAGATTGGTGAAAAAAAATTTCCCAAATAAAAAAACTAGGGGTTGTACCATGTTCAAACCATCGTCCTTCCTGGTACGATATGTATGACTGTTTGATAGGGTTCAAACGACTACCCCAGAGTAACGTAAAAAATAAACTCAATACCTTGGTGTGCATAGTAAAAGGTAATGGAAAAACATGTGAGATGTACAAAAACAAAGGTAATAAATATGTTTTGGCTAAATAAACACGCTTTTTCCATGCCTTCCATTTCAAAACTTTCGCATATGCTGCATCATAAACTAAATCCTAATTACTTTGTAGCACTGCTGAGGATCCAAACCATATCCCCAATATTTTTATCTTATGTGCTGACATGGGGATATCAAAATCAGGTACTAAAGGGGCCTTACCCAGTGCTAGAGCCTGACTCTTGGTGTTATTAATCTTGATGCCCATAATTCCCTGATATTTCTCAAAGATCCTAATAACTTGTGTCCCTGAGGATACATCCTGTACACAAAAAATACAGTCATCAGCATAGGCAATGACAGTTACAATGTTCTCTCCCTGCATAGCATGCATCAGGAAAATCTGTGCATGTCCTGCAATACAACGTAGCAGAAGATCCAAAGCAGACATATAACAAGGGGCTAAGAAGGCATTCCTGTTGTACCCCATTTTTGAGCTGCATGGGGAGGCCCAGATGCCCATTCACCAAAGGTCTAACCATTGCTTCTTTATACACGACTTTCAGTAAGGACACAAAATCCTCTGGAACATCATATGCAGCAAGACAATCCCACACATAGTCATGCTTGACAGCATCAAAAGCTGACTCCTGATCCACAGATAAAATATAGCCATCCAGGCACCCCATCATACCCTGCTACACAACCTCCCTAAGGAGTATGAGATTGTGCTTGACGTCTCTCCCTGGAATAGCACATGTTTGTGTCTTAAAAATCACGTCGTGTGCCACTTTTGAAAGTCAGATTGTAAAAAGTTTGGCCAATGTTTTGTAATCTGTATTTAGCAGACTCAAAGGTCTCCAGTTACAAAGATCCTTCCTATCACCTCTCTTGAATAAAAAAATAAACATAATCCCTTCTGCCATACTGTTTCCCAGTCTGTTTTCCTTCCAGATAGCTAAAAAAACCTCAGTCAAAAGGGGGGCCAGTTGTTCACAAAAAGTCTTATAAAACTCATTGGGAAGACCATCACCCCCCGGGAAAGTGTGCTGGGAAAGTTGTCCAATAGCATTTTGTAACTCAATCACTGAAATGGGCTCCAGGAGCATCATAGCCTGTAGTGACGAGATATGGGGTAATACAACTGAGTCCAAAAGGTTTTCCGGCCTCTGGGTACTCCCTACCTGAAACCTCTGTCTAATGTAGTTACGAACGACCAACTTCAGAGCAGACAGATCATGGACAAGCTGCCCATCTGCATTTACCAGAGCCGTCATAATCTTCTGATCAGCAGTCTTGGAGTGTTTATTAAAGAGGTTCACCTGACAAGTGCTCCCTTGGGCATCATATTTTTTTCTATGTGCCATTAATTTTTCCCTCCCTAATAAATATTCGTAATTCTGGCTCTTCACCTCAGAGAGGGCCTGCCAACAAGCTGACCCTGTAGTTTTCTGAAGAGAAAGTAGCCACAAAAATTTAGCCCGCAATCCCAAATAAGTGTGGTATTTTCCTTTAATCTGTTTAACGGAAAAGGAGATAAATAATTCCTTCAACCCTGATTTAGTGTCCTCCCACCAATCCACTGGGCTGTCATACAGGAACCGTATATTATGTCTAGCTTCCAAAAAAAGTAAAACCTCCCACCTGCAAAGATCAACTTGCAGCAGAGATGTATTCAGCTTCCAGAAACGTCATCCCATGCTAAAACCCTGTTCCCCTAGGGTAACTGCCACAGCCACATGATCAGAGGTTTTGAAAGGAACAACCTGAACCGAAGCACCTCGTGTTCTAGTAGACAGAAACCAAAAGTCAGTTCTTGTAGAGCATTTACCCTTATGGAAGGTGTGGATTGGAGGAGAATCCACTAAATCATACACATCTACAAGAAGATATCTGTCTAAAATGTTACGCAATAGATTGGTGTCACAATAATACTTCCCTGTTTTCCTACCCCAGTCCCTGTCAGACAGGCCACAATTAAAATCTCCACCTCAAAGAACCACTTTAGAGGTAATAAGGTAGGATTCTAAATGCCGAAATAATGATGTGCGTTCTGCCTTTGTCTGTGGAGCATATGTGTTAAGCAACCTATGTACTATAGGGTTACCACCTTTTAGAAAGCCCAAAGTGGGACATTTCTGACTGAAACATGACTTTTTGCAGCACAGTACGTAACCTCGACCAATGCAACAGACTTGTTTTCTTTAAATAATCAGAATTAAAGTTAAGCATTGTAGTTTCTTAGTTGCTTCTATTGTTTCTTATCATTGTAAGGTATTTTAGTTAAGGTATTATAGTTTTCTGCAACATTTAGTGGGAAATTAGAAAATATTTTTTCTACTATAAAGTCAGGACATGTAGTATTTTTCATGTTTTTTTGAAGGACACAGTTGCACAAATCAGGACTGTCTTGTGAAAATCAGGATAGTGGTAACCCTAATGTGCTTATCCAGTTCACTATGTCCATAACTAAAGCTTGACCAGGGAAGACCTCAAGCACCTGCAGAGCATGAAAGTTCAAATCCTGAAACAGAATTCAAAAACCAGAAGACTCATCCTCCCCCTGCGCCAATCCAGTTTTGCCTGCTCAGCATCCGAGAGTGTATGTAATCTAGTATCCTGTAAGAAAATAATGTTGTCGTGCTCCATATGCAGTTTTGCAAAGGTGACCAGATGCCTGTTCCTAGATTTTAAACTGTTAGTGTTCAAGGTAAGCATTGTAAAGGATACCATCACGGGAGAGAAAAAAGAGAAAAATTTAATCATGCAGGAACAAGAAAATAAACCCCATCACTTCCATTTTTTCCGCTTTTTCGGTTTAGCTTTACCTTCAGCCAAGGCATCTCCTTCAGTATCATGCTGTGAAGAGGTTACAGAGGAGACCTCTGAGCCCCTATCAGAATCAAGTCTCACTATCCATCAAGACCTCATAGGAGTTGTGAACAGGAGTGGGGTTGATATTTGGAGTTTTGATCATGGGGCCCCATTCAGCAATACTGATGGGGATCGAGTAATAAGCTAAAATGGGGGGTCCTCAGTAGTGGCCGGGAGGGGAATATCAGTTCCCATCTGGCCTATAGGAATCAAATCAGAAGTGTCTGGTGGAACCGGATCATCCATGGTACCCAGATCAATGTTTTGCGGGAGGACCACTACAACAGGCTCTACCTCACTGACTGGTACTCCTGAAGGAAGGGAAGGGTCTGTCTCTTCAACAGGGTAGAAACCTATACCTGGAGTCTGCACTATGGCAAGCCCCTGGTGCCTTTGTAAATCATGGGGTATCTGTGGAGGCACCGGAGCTGGCCCTTGGACAGAAGGGCCCTGCAAAAGTAATTTCTCATTTTTAGCCTCTCTTTTTGTGCAACAGCAACATAAACATCCTGTTCAGCCCTGACGGAATTGTCTAAACCATTATGTGATGCCCAAGGGCAAGCATGAAAAGCATAGCCTACATCTTCACATACATTGCACTTCACAGAGTTAAAAGAATGCATGCTAGAATGTCCCAATTCCCCACAGCTTCCACATTTCAGTTGGGTACAAACATTGCTCAGATGCCTTACAGCACCACAGCAGTAGCAAGCCCGTGGCTGTCCCGCATAGAACAAAACCCCCCTAACTCGCCCCAAGAAAAAACAGTTTGGCAGGTGTTGTATCACCCCATTTTCTTGCTTAAGAGTGACTTTGTACCACCACCCCCCTGTCCACAAATGTTCATCATCCAATATAGGCTCCGGCAGGCCATGAATGGTACAGTGCATTTTCATCCAACAAAAAAATATCAGCCTCATTTTGAAAATGTATTGTAATTCGCTTAAAAGCAGGCTTCGTCAAAGGAATGGCAATAAAAGACTTCCAAAGCGATGTGTTCTTTAACGTTGAATACTGTTTCCAAAATCGATTAAGACCAGCAGGATGTTTGAAACTGATGTCAAAACAAGTGTCTCCAGGCATGTGGATCAATGCATATATTTCGTATGCATAGAACTTCATGCTAGTCTTTAACAGGGCCCGACCCATGAAAAGCCTGTCCGGGATATCGTCCAAACTGCCCCTGTACCCAAGACATACAGCATTCCTATGGGTATCTGGCTCAGAGGCCAAACGTACAGTTTCCGGTAATAAACTATCACGGACATTCATGTGCCAAACATTAGGAGGTTGGCCACCCTCCCAGGCTGAAGCCACCCTATGGGCCCGAAGATTTACTTCTTCAGGTTGCTCAAGGGGAGGAACTATATTAGTGGCAGATTGCGGAGGCAAAACAGCTGGGGGAGGAAGTGCCATGGGCGACATGTCTGGTATAGAGACATTCTCAGGTTCTCCTTCTGGAACCCTGATATGATGCATAATTTCATGCGGGGTTGAACCTGAAGAAACCATAGTCACAGAGGCCCCCACAGGTTGTCCAGGAGGTAAAGATTCAGTATCCATAAGTCCAGTTAGGGGGCCTGAGGGATGGGAACGAACCCCTGTGCCTGCTAAAGTTGCTTGAGCATCTGAGACAGGGAGCCACCCAGTCTTATTAGAACCCCCCCCCAGCCCCTGTTAAAGCCTTCTGAACCCACTTGGGGTTGGGGGGGAGGAACTACAGGTACCCCTGCATTAAGCGGGAAATGGCAAGGGGGGGTAGGCAAAACAGGACCCGAAGGTCGGTGTTTATCATGTTTCGTAAACTGGCCAGCCAATACTTTTTCTGCAGCCGCTGTTTTTGTGGGGCTACTTCCTGATGTCCCAATTGTAAACTTCACAGTCTGAGACAACAACATAGGGACTATTGACTCCATTTTCCTACGTGGAGCAACATCATGAGTACCCAAAGTACAAGAAACAGCAGCCGGTTGTGTAAAAACTGCATCAACATTTGTAGAGACTGAAACCCCCTGTTTGCCAGAGGTCTCAGAAGAAACTAGTCCCGACCCCTGTCCCAGTACCTGTAGCTCTGGGGAGTTCAAAGTAGAAGCTCCATCCATATCTTCTAGAGGTATTCCAGAGATTGTCTCCTCGCTAGCTGAATGCTCATCAGGTAACACTACTAAGTCCTTTCCAAAATCCATCCCACATTGCTGAAGTTCCTCTTCAATGCAGTTCCATGTTGCAGGAAGTCGCACTCATCCAGAAAAAAAAAAAACACCTAAAAGCTGTTCCGTGGAGAGACATCCGTGGTGAGACATACACGTACCACCTCAGAATCTATGCCAACCTCACGGAAATCTACAACATGTCCCATCGGGACCTTTTACAGCATATCAGTAGATACAAATACAGCCCTCATTATATCAACGCCTTGTAATATTTTCATTGGTGTGGCCTCTGTAGAACTAGAGACTGAGTAAGAGGCCCTCTCCTCAGCCCTCCAGACGTCTTTCTCCTCTATCTCCTCCGGGAAGACTGGCCTGTCCGCACCAGTCGCAGCACCAACTACCGACGAGTAGGGGAATTTCCCCGGTGTCCTGACCAAATTTCCCCCTTTCACTAAAAATACCACCAACAGCTTGATCTGGTTCAGTTTCAGTTGGTTACCATCTGTACCCCCCTCCCTCCCCAGTAGCCCCTGAAAAAGGGACTTCTAGGCCCAGTGGGCTTACCGGATCAACAAAATTCAATAAAAATAAGTAATAAAATTTCAAAAATTATATATGCCACCCCTCCCCCCCGGTGGAGCTGCTAAATATGTAGAGACTGCAAAATTAATAGGAAAAGTTCAAAACCACCCTTATTATCTACTCTAGGCTACAGATAATCTAGGCGAGCAAACGGCCGAGCCTCCAAGAATAGAACTAGGCAGTTGACGCTCCTATGGTATATAATGTGTATAGTTTCCCCCATTTCATATCAACGCTCTGAGGCTTATGGCGTAGATGTGCAATAATGCGTTTCACCCAAAGATTGTGCAGTAACTCCTGTAACCACTCTTGGTACGAGATCGAATACTGGTCTAGCCATTGCCGGAGGACAACTTCTTTCAGGGAGAGGGAGATTAAAGACCTAAAATATCTGCGTTCCTTAACCGAGCCAGTAGCATACTCTCCTAGGATACATATTTAAGGCTGAAATAGTCCCTGTAGACCTAATAGCGGGTCGGCCCTAGCCTCAATTAAATTCCAAATAGGGGCTACTTTGGTGCAGTTCCAAAAAATATGAAATGGAGAGCCCTATACCTCCATTTATTATCTTCCAGTACAAAGCAAGAAGCTTAGTCAGGGTGGTTCACTCCAGGCTTCAAAATAATATGCAGTCTCTTCAGAAGGAAACAGCAGTCACTCGCATTGTTCATTTGTTTTGCTTACTTTTATTGGGAATAAAGTGCTTTGCAGGAATCTGCTCTTCACAACCTGATGCAGATAGACGTGTATGACACACAAGCATTAATGGGAGATATGTGTGAGCGTGTCATACAGTTTTTATCTTCATGAGAGATCTGTGACCCCTTGGCCCCTCACAAGTGGTGAAGCCACAAGTGAGGGATCAAGAGGTCGTAGACCTCGAATGAAGATAAACCGTATGACATGCCCACACATAACATGTCCGGTTTATACAATGCACATGATAATTCACTTTTGGATCTGACTTTTGACTGTGTTGGTGAGGATCAGTTAGCGTGAAGTTCAGTACTTCGCTGCCATTCCTATTCTGCACCTGCAACTCCTACACTTCCAATGCTAATATCAGCAAGCAAATACTTGGCATTGACAAATCATTGTTTCTACAGTGAGTAGTGCTGTCAGCTTTCTTCTAGAGTCTCTTTAAGAAAAAAAAACATTGAAGGTTGAAAGTATGTGCCTGCATACAATAAATGTAATATTTTATACTTTTTCATTAGTTTAGAGAAATGAATAGATTTATGAGGTTTTCTGCACACCAGACCCACATATGATAAAAACAGTTGATAAATTATGTAGAACAACAAAATGTTAGAGAGATGCAGAATAATTATGTTAAAGGAGCAGTAATGGGCAAACTGTTCTTGACAACAATCTGCAGAGCCTTGCAGCAGACCACCAGTTGTCTTCAGCCCCTCCCCAGAAACTTGGCAACTAAGTAGGCAGGTAGACCCTGGCAGTACCCTGGGCGAGTAAGCACTGGAGCCGCACACAAGGGCATGCATCTGGGTGGGGGAGGAGAGCGAGGGATTAAACAGACCTATGGCTTCGTCTCACTCTTCCCTCCCACCTGAAGATTTTGAAGACTACTTCCAGAGACACCTACGAAGGATCCAAGGTGCTTTATCCCTGTCATTGTTTGATAATGTTTACTGATCTGAGGGAGTCTCCTCCTTCTGGATCTTTCAAACTTTCATGAAAGCTTATACTGTTCTGATAAGTAATTGCTGGGGAACTCTGTAACATACTTTTCTTTTGTGCGGTCTATAAGGTAGCTGCATCAAGGTTTCACAGCAGCTCTAAAGTTCTCTTTGCAGTCAGGGCGGAGAACGAGAGCCGTACTTCCCTAGTTACATAAGGGCTTGTCCCAAGGTGTGGGGAAACCCTGTCCTCTTTGGCCAGTTATGTAACAATGTCTGGAATAATCATCTGGGCGGGAACAACCTAGAACTACAGGGAAGACGTCGATTTGCTTCTTAGAATGAAGGACAGCCTCAGATCCATTCATGAGATGTAGCCTGGGACCAAAATTCTGTGGTGCCATATCAATCAAAGGAACACTGGTTTTGCCCAGAGAATCCTCAGGCCATGAACAAAGCATATATACTGTATGCATTAACGGGGAGAAGCGGACTTTCATGAAATCCATTGGAGGATTTGTGGTGTGGTATAGTGGCATCAACACATCCTGTCAGGGACTTCAGCGTTCATTTGTTGGATAATGGTTGGGACTTGTTTTTAGATCCTCTGCATCAGGTCTTTGCAGGAGTACTTGGAGTGAGTTGCTTGGGGGATTGGACTTCATCCACCCTGTGACAATTTGGGAGTCTTCAGGGTGATGGTGCAAAGGTGAAGGGTTGAATTCTTCTAAAGCATTCATGTCCCCCCAGTGGGCATGAGGTAGAGGGCTGCAGGACCTGGTTCCTAGTTTGGAGGGTCACTGCCAGACTCATCAGGCTTATCTGTGGGTGCAGCATCACTAGATGGGGGTTATTTCCCACCTGCCCATATGACCCCTGTACTCTGAGTTTTGGGATCCAGCTCAGAGAGGTACATCATTCCCTCAATCCGTGCACTAGTATGGCCCTTCACTGGAAGGGGTGCGGAAGTTCTGAGATTGAATTGATGAGACTCGCTGAGCTGCGCACATCACTCTGATAATATGCTTCTGCCAGGAGGTCACGTGATGCAGTGTGCTTGAGAGCAGCTCTCTCTGGAGCTCCCTGCCTCTTCCTGCTAAAACTAATTTTTTCAACCACATAACTGATATCCTTTCTATTTCTAACAACCCTAAAGGCTTCCTGACCGAGTACTGTGTCTGGGAGCTGATTTTTAGGGTAATTGAAAGCATTTCCAGAGGACTAGCATCGATGGAGGCTGAAATGAAAGCAGCTAGTGTGAAACACACTCCACCATCAACGCCTGAAAAGGCTTCCAAGAAGGCTAAAAACACCAGCTCTGCATCTCCTTCTAAACAAAATGCTTCTGCGGCAGCTAATACACCATTAACTGAGGAGAGATTCCTTCAAATCATGGAACCTTTAAGGAAACATTACAAGAAATCTCAGGAGAAGTTAAATCCATCAGGAAAGACTTCGTGGACCTATCCAGACAAGTTGGGGATCTAGAAGCTAAGGTCTCTTCAATAGATCATTGGAAAAATACAGCTGACCCAGAGATTATTAAATTAAAGCAGCAAATACAAAAACTACAAGCCAAAACTGAAGATCTTGAAGGGAGGAGCAGGAGAAACAACATTCTTATCCTGGGGTTACCTGAATCTGAGGAGGGAATGACACCATTAAATTTATCCAACAGTTCCTAAATAAAGTCATGGGCCCATCTCCAATCAATCAAACCTACCACATTGAAAGAGCCCACAGATCTCTGAGGCCCAAACCTCCACCGAATGCCCCCGAGGCCAATCATTATCAAATTTTGAGTTATATTGAGGCCAGCACGCCTTAACCAAAATTAAAGAACTAGACTCTGTACAGTGGTCCCATGTGAAACTAAGGATTACCCAGGATTTACCTCTCGATGTTCGTAAAGAAGAGCAACTTTTCACCCTATCATCAAAAATTAATCGCGCTGGGATAAGATTCAAGATGGTGTACCCAGCGAGGTTCGGGTCTCCCTGGAAGGCAGCTGGCAACATTACGATGATCCAGATCAGGCTTTAGTGGACTTAAAGGAAAAACTTCCTGGTCTTTTTAAAGGCCCCTGACTTTTGGACTTACTGGTTGCTCGATAGTTTCACTGTTTGCCCTTTTCGCTACTATTAATAGTTGTTGTTTCCTAAGATAGCCCGGTGTCGCAATGCGATGGTGCCGTGCTGGCTTACCTGGTTTCCCCGAGGTTGAGTGCTATCTGGGTCAGAGAGCTGGGTCGAGTCGGTGTAGGCCACGTGGCCTGGGCGATTCACCAGGCCCCGAGATCAGTTGCTTCACGCTGGCTGTGCGAGTCGGAGGCAGGAACAGGAAGTGCAGATGCGGTTTTCGGGGGGACTGTTTATCGGTAGGACCAAACAGGTCCGTCCCAGCCTCTTCCAACTCGCACTTCCTCTCAATGGCTGCCTCGACCCAGAACTGGCCTCCGGAGGGTCTAGTTCAGTATTGCTGCCCATAGATCGGCCCTAGGTACTTATTTCCATTTCGGGGATTAACTCTGCTATATTAATGTATTGTAAGAGGGCGACCGCCAGCAGAGGGACGACTGCCCCGGGTTGTTTCCTGCTTCAATATAATTGAGTTTACGTGGCCTAAGGGCCTGACAGCCTGTACTGGGTCCTATGCTCTTTTTAGGATATCATTCCTGACTTGAGTTGGCGGGGGGAAGCAGGAGAGGTTCCTGCCTTCTGGAACCTGTCTCACGATCGTAAGTGGATTTGGGCTACCTTGGCTACCCCATTTTTCCAAGTGTTGTTGTGGTAACCCTGAATACATGATCACTGGGAAGGAAGGTCCTAATTTAATTTTGCTCTTATTTTGTCTAATTTAGGGGTGAAGCCAGGGTATTGGAGGGAGGGTTTTACTTCTCATGATACTGTTTCTGTTCCTGTGTTGTTCTTGGACGGGAGAGAGTTTTGTATATAGTTGGAAGTATTATGGGGGGAGATTGGGGGGGTGGGAGTTAGGATTGTTGGGGCAAATTCCAGATATTTTGTATTAACTGTTTTTGGGGCTGGGGCGGAGTTATTTTATAATTATGAAACTTGGTCTTATTTTTTAGCACGCTCAGCAAGAGATTTTCCATTTCGACTTGAATGTTTTGGTTGGATGCAATCTGTGTGGGTGGGGGAGAGGGGGAGGATGTCGCCACCAGGGTTTTTCTCGGATGGGCCAATCTGCCAAGTTGTCTCTTAAGCTACTCGAGTACTAGTAATAATGGCACTGGGTCATATTAAGCTTGCCTCGTGGAATTTGAGGGGTTTAAGGGAGGCCTCAAAGAGAGGTTGGGTCCTATTGAACTGCTCACTACTAGGAGTGGACATACTTTTTCTTCAGGAGACCCATATCATGGTAACTGAATTGAATTTATTAAAATTTAAGGGCTTTGCGCAGGTGTACGCTTCAGGCCAAACCACCAATAGTAAGGGCGTGGCCATATTGATTGACAGAACGACTCCTTTGTGATGAAGAAGCATGTGCGTGACCCAGAAGGTAGATATACATTTGTCCAGGGCACGCTATATAATTTAGAGGTTGTTTTAGGCTCGATATACGGTCCTGTCGGAGGGACTCTGCCTTCTGATGACCTTAGTAGGCTTGCTAGGGCCTTTCTTCCTTCCAATTTTATCCTAGGGGGATTGGAATGTTGCACCTTTGCAGGGGCTAGATAGATCAGGTAGTGGTCCTAAAACTGAGTCGCCCGCTCAGCTCATACGCTGACTTGTGCTTGTTGTTGGGGTTGGGGGATCCTGAGGATCCTCAACCCTATGTTCTAGATCCTACCCTTCTACTCTCCAATGCACACTTCGTGGTCCCGATAGACTATATTTTAGTGAGCACTAGTTTGCTGTCTAATATCTCTTCTGCCAACATAGAGCCTATAGTTGTCTCTGACCATGCCATGGTTTGGGTCAAATAAGTTCGTGGCCCCGCAGGCCAGCTTAGACACTATCTGAAGCTTAACAATCAGATTTTGAAGGATGAGCAAACCACTTCATCTTTCAAAACGCTGATCTCTTCCTTCTTGGAACTCAATCAGGGCTCAGTTGATGGATACGATTTAATCTGGTGCTCACTAAAATGCTATCTTAGGGGAATTTAATAGGAAGCTTCTAAACAAAACGGCAAAGGATAGAGAAAGCACTTTAGCTAACCAAATCAAGATCATGGAGGGAAGAACTCAGCCTCTTACCGCAGGGAGCACTAGAGAAGTTATACAGGCTGAAGGACTAATATGAAGACTTAATTAGGAGAGAACAGAATATACCATTCTGAAATCTAAAACAAAATATCTCGAACAAGGAGAGACCAAGTAGAATTCTAGCCCTTAGACTTAAAGAAATAGAGAACTCGAGGCTGATTCCTAGCATTAGAGCCGAGGATGGCTCCATTAGAACCAGTCCACGGATATCACGGGGTTTTTGAGACCTTTTAGGAATCTTTAGAAGACTGAGGCTTCCCCGGTGCCCTCATAGTATAGCAGAGTTTCTAGAGTTCTCCTCTTCCCAGGCTTGAGGCCAGTCAGAGTGAACTATTAAGTCCCATTACTCAAGAAATCGTGAGGTGCCATTCGTGATCTGACTCTGGATAAAGCCCTGGTCCAGATGGTTTTTCCCCAAATTTCTATAAACCTTCTGTTCGGAGCTTATTTCCCATTATCAAATCTATTTAATTATATCCTTTCCTCTGGCTCTTTAGACCCCTCCCTATTAGAAGCAACTATCATTCTGATCCCCAACCAACAAGTCGGCCCTAGATCCTGCCAATTATAGACCAATTTCCTACTCAATTACGATGTCAAGATCTTAACTAAGATCCTTTTCAAGAATCAAACAGTATGGCAGACACTCCTTAGTGCGGAACAAGTAGGCTTCGTGCAGGGAAGATCTGCCGCTGACCATATTAGAACCCTTACGCACATTTTTCATACCGCCCAAGACTCTCAATCCCCTATGGCTCTAGTAGCCTTAGATGCCGAGAAGGCTTTTGATAGGGTGAGTTGGGAATTTCTGTGGGCTACCTTGCAGAAAATGGGTTTCCCGGCGCAGTTTATTCAATGGATTAAAGCGATCTATAACTCTTCCTCGTGAGAGTCTACTGCAACGGGGTACTCTCTTCCAGATTTTCCTTATATTCCGGTACTCACCAAGGTTGTCCGCTATCACCGTATCTTTTTAACCTCTACTTAGAGCCCTTACTGGTCCACATCAAATCCTCGCATATTAGGGCTGCACTATTGACAGCAAACACTAACTATCTCTGTGTTCGCAGATGATATTCTCTTGCATCTTATGGACCCAGCCCAGTCTATCCAGGGGTACTTAAAATCATCACTCAATTTGGAAGTGTCGCGTAATTACCAGCTGAACCTATCTAAATCGGAGATTTTCCACTTAACTCACGGTCTTCCAAGCGGATGTAGCTCAATTTGGCATGAAGTGGTCGGCTAACCATCTTAAATATTTGGGTATATATTTAACACGTGACCTCTGTACAACTAAGAAGCTTAACTTGAGGATCTATTGACCGGTCAGGTGTGATCTAAATAGATGGTCAATCTTACCCCTAACTTTAGGTGGGAGGATTAGTGGTCAAGATGAATATACTTCCACCTTTTCTATCCTCTAAATTTGCTAAATATTTGGCTACCGAAATCCTTTTTCCAAAGATTCATTCCATTATAGTCAGGTTCATCTGGAAAGAAAAACAACCAAGAAGGTCGTTTTCAAATTGTGTGCCTCTAAGGTCAATGGAGGACCTGCTTACCTAACTGAAGCTTTACTATAGGGCCAGCCACCTGGCGTAAAATGAGTAAATGGATCTGTCCACCTTGGGGCCCCTACATCCCTAAATGGCTGCAAATCGAATGTGAGCTCTCAAGAACCTTAATATAGATCCCCAATCTTTGTTCTACTGCAACCTCTCAGTGCTTCCAAGCCAAATAAGTCGCCTCCGATCGGAACCTCAGTTAAAGTCTTTAACCAGCACTGTAACTCAGTTGGTATTAACAATTCCAAAGACCTGTCCCAGCCCCTAGTCTCGAACCCTAATATAAGGTTGGACTCATGTTGGCTGACCCCCTCCTGGTTGCCACAAATTAAGGAGTCCGTGGTGGAAGACTTTTATCATCAAGACCTCTTATGCCCCTCAGATGAGTTGATGACTAAATTTACGATTCCTAAACACTACATTTTTAAATTATACCAGTTAAGGCAACTCATAGCTAAAGGTTTTGGCTCAGTGAAAGGGCTGTCCAAACTCCGGCCCTTGCTGGACCTGCTCAAATCTCTGGCTAACGAATCTCATAGTATAGCTAGACTTTATGCACAGCTTCTTCTTTGCAAAATACCCGGTCCCCTACCAGGATCGAAAGTCTGGGAATCACTGATTGCCAATTACTCCCCGCTTGGAAACAAATCTGGACAGATTTGAATAGATTCCTCTCCTTGACAGGTATAGCTTATGCACTATTATATAGTCAACAACATGTACTACACCCGAAAAACTTTTTAAATTTGGGAAAATTAAATCCGCCACTTGTACCAGGTGTGGTGAAACCAAGGTGACATATTGCATGTATTTTGGTCCTGTAATAAGGTTCTTTGTGGAAATGCATTCAAGACAATCTAGACCCTTGCTGGGCCTGAAGGACCTGTTCACCCTGAAATCTGTATTCTGGGGGTCTATGTGATATTGAGGTAAAGAGAAATACTACATAGCCCTAATTTCCATGGCGGTTAAAAGATTAATTCTTCGTCACTGGTTAGACCAATCCGAGATTGTATACCAGGATTGGATAGCATAAATGTCCCAATGTTTCAAAATTGAAAAATTGATTGCTAGTTTCAGGCATACCCTGCCTGCATTCCACAAGAAATGGGGTAAATTATATGCCCTTTACCTTCATTAGAAGTACACCTGGGGTCTCTCAGAATTCCCTTCCTTTTTATTATAGGTCTTAGGCTATTTGACCTGGCCCGGGTCTCTCGTCAGGTCCCCTCAGCCCCTGTTTACACTTGGTTACGGCCTGCTCTATGGACGTCCCTGGTTATTGGCTGGCGCATCCTCCATAGTGGGGGAAGGGTGGGGGGATTTTGTCTTGTTTTGTTTCTTTTGTTGTACTGTTTCATATCTTAGTTGTATTGTTTTTGTGTCAGTTTTGGCCTTACCAAACTATTGGTTACGGAATATGTTCATGTACACTAAGGTTTCTTGGCTGTTAAAATAAATAAAGTGTGAATTTCAAAAAAAAAAAATATGCTTCTGCCAGAGAACAGACAGAACACCAGGAGGAAGGAGCTACTGGTATAACTAAAACTTCTCTACTGGGACTAAGAACTAGAAATCTTGTACTGGGACCTTCAATTTAGGGTAAAAAAAAAAGTTAATGTGTTTGTCAGAGGTAGTTGAAGTAAATTGTTATCTGTGTACTTATCTAGGTGCTTGTCACAGGTGTCAGAAGGGAATTGTTAACTATGCAATTAACTAAATGTAGAAATATTTTCAAAGTAGGGGGAGTGACTTAGCTAGAAGGAGCCAGGTTAAAACCAGATTTAAGCACTGCCCTAGATTGCTTCTGCCAGAGAACAGACAGAACACCAGGAGGAAGGAGCTACTGGTATAACTAAAACTTCTCTACTGGGACTATATTGCCCTCCTTCCCTCCTTTCCTCCTCCCCAATCCAGTTCTACTTTTATAGGCACAGGATTTAACTGACAACAGGAACTTCCTGTTTGGGAGCAGCAAGTGAGTAATCACAGAGCCACCAAAGACTCGCCATCCTAGAAGGGCAAGAGTAGCTCTGTGCCCCCCCCCCCCGCTGCTGGAGGTCTGACTCTGAGCAAGTAAGGAGACTACTGAGAAATATAGGGACTTCTTGTCTTAGAACAGGAAGATCAGGAGCTAAAAGGGCACAGAGGCAGTAAGTAAGTTGGGGAAGCAAAAAAAAATAAAAAAAGCAAACAGAGGAAAGAGCAAGTATTCCAAACAACAGTTAGGGGGCCAGAAAAAAGACATGATGGGAGTGGTGCAGTGCAGTGGCTAGGAAGCAGCAGTCTTCCGGAAGGCGTTCTGGAGGATGCAGTGTTGTCCCATCTGCAGGCACGTCTCTGGGCTGAGGGAGGAGGTTGCTGATCTCAAGGCTGAGTTGGCCAGGATTTGTGGGACCTCCTCTCCCACCCAGGGACCCCAGAGTCACTGCTGGTGCCTCAGAGGTTGCCAAGAAAGAGGAGTTGTTGGACCACAGTGGGCTCAGGGAGGGTGAGGGTGGTGGAACAGAGGCGCATCCCTCCAGTTGTACCTCTCCACAATTTCTATGCTGTTCTAGAAAAGTGTGGTTCCTCTATGGGGGCACCCACAGTGGAGAACAAGGAGGATGCTGGGAACCTCCACAAAGGAGATTTCCCAGGAGGGTGGCATGGGACCCCACAGGGGAAGGGAAACAACTCCTGATGGGGGACTCCATTGTTAAGAAGGTAGAACTGGGGGAGGAAGGGGAGAGGGAGGTAAGGTGCCTGCCTGGCGCCATGGGAGTGAATTCTCAGGATCACAGGAGCAGCTGCACAGGGGAGGGAGCTGGATGTCATTGTCAACCTAGGGACAAATGACCTAGCTAAGAAAGGGATCAGAGCAGTGCAAGAAGCATTTGTGGAGATGGGGAGGGGCCTTAGACAAATAGCACACACGGTAACCTTCTTGGAGGTGCTGCCTGTCTATGGTACGGATGAGGCTAGGGGTGCTCCACACCATGGGATTCAATCAGTGGTTGAAAAACTGGTGCAGAGCTCAGGGATTTGGCTTCACTGGAGACTGGGGGTCCACCTGGAGGGATGCAGGCCTATACTGGCATGATGGTCTGCATCTGTCCAGGAGGGGAACCAGGATCCTAGGTGATAGGTTTAAATACTTCATTGGCAAGCATTTAAATTAGCCAAGGGAGGAAGCATTGAAAAGGAGCAGGGAAATTCCAGCCCCCCCCCAAAAAAAATCAGGGTACTAAGTGAGGTAGACACCAACATAGAGATGTCAATAGGGAGAAGCACAGGGATAAATGGAGAAAGTGACAAACGTAATAAGGACAGGGATGGGGCAAAAAGGGGTAAAGCCTTCAAGAAATGGAGGGTAATGAGTACCAATGCCCCATAGTCTGGGCAACAAGCTCCCTGAACTGGTGGCCTTGATGGAAGAGGGATGCCTGGATATCATAGCAGTCACAGAAACAGGTACACAGGGAACCATGACTGGGGTGTTAACATACCAGGGTACACAACCTACAGGAGAGACAGGGAGGGCAGAAGGGGGGGAGTAGCTCTCTATGTAAGGGAAGGGATAAAAGCAACTGAACAAAAGAGTAAACAGGGAGGAGAGGAGGCACTGTGGGTCACCTTGGAGACTGGAAAGGGCACCACAATCCGCACAGGGGTTTTATACAGATCCCCATGTCAGAAGGGGGGAATGGACAAGGATATGACAGAAGGCATACTTAGGATGGCAGAGAAAGGGGAGATACTGTTGATGGGGGACCTTAATATGCCAGATGTTAACTGGAGCACCTTTACAGCAGCCACATCTAAAGCAGGTCCATTCTTGATGCCCTTCAGGTGGCATGCCTCAGACAGCTAGTTTTGGAACCTACTCATGAAGGAGCAATCTTAGACCTTGTACTCTCAAATGGGGACAGTGAGAGGATCTCAGATCTAGAAGTGGGTAGCCATTTGGGAACAATTGACCACCAAACAGTGTGGTTCATAATAAACTCAGCTATAGAGTCAAGCCATACAAAAGTGAGGGTTCTGGACTTCAGGAGGGCTGACTTTGGCAAGATGGGAGAGTGCCTTAGAAAAGCACTAGCAAACAGGCTAGAAGGAGGGGTGGAGCAACAGAGGGGAAATATCAAAACCGCCATCACAGAGGCAAGAAGTCTTTGTGTGAAGCAAATAAATTAAAATGAAAGAAAAGCTACTATGGTTCTCAAAAGAAGTGGCGGTGAAGGTTAGGGAGAAAAAGACAGCATTTAGGAAGTATAAGGAAACACAGAAGGAGCAGGACAGAACTGTACCAGTTAAGGCAGAAGGAAGCAGGGAGGATAGTCAGAATAGCAAAGGTACAAACTGAGGAAAAGATAGCTAACTCGGTTAAGAAGGGGGATAAAACCTTTTATAGGTATAGCAGGGAGCGTAGAAAGACAAAGGGAGGGATAGTGAGGCTGAATAGAATGGATGGTGGGTGGGCAGAGAGTGACGGTGAAAAAGCAGGGATACTGAATGAATACTTCTGTTCAGTATTCACAAAAGAGAAAGTGGGGGAGGTGCCTAATCCAATTTACAGAATCACTCTGGAGAGGGGGGTCAATCCCAGTCCTTTCACAGAAAAAAGGGTTCTGAAAGAACTAAAACTGAAGGTGGGCAAAGCAATGGGGCCAGATGGAATTCACCCCAGAATTCTAAAACAATTAAGCAGAGAACTAGTGACACCACTGGCTACTCTTTATAACAAATCACGGGAGGCTGGTGTGGTACCTGAGGACTGGAAGAAGGCTGATGTGATTCCCCTTCACAAAAGTGGGAGCAAGACAGAGGCAGGAAACTACAGACCTGTCAGTTTGACCTCTGTGGTAGGGAAAGTGATGGAATCACTTCTGAAGGAAAGAATTGTTGAGAACCTAGAGGCCAGTGGGGCACAGGACCCAAGGCAGCATGGGTTCACAGCGGGAAGGTCATGTCAGACGAATCTAATTGATTTCTTTGACTGGGTGACCAAAGTAGTAGACCAGGGAGGGGCTGTGGACATGGCCTACTGAGACTTTAGCAAGGCATTTGACACAGTCCCACACAAAAGATTAGTAGTCAAATTAACCAGCCTTGGAGTGGGTCCCAGGCTGGTAGCCTGGGTAAAACATTGGCTGAACAACAGGACACAGAAGGTAATTGTAAATGGAGTTCACTCTGAAGAAACAGGGGTTACTAGTGGGGTACCGCAGGGTTCAGTACTGGGTCCAGTCCTTTTTAATGTCTTTATAAGTGACATTGCAGAGGGACTGGAAGGAAAAGTGTGCCGCTTTGCAGATGACACAAAGATCTGCAACAGGGTTGATACACTAGGAGGTGTGGAAAGGAAGAGAAGGGACTTGGCAAGGTTGGAGAAGTATGGCAGCTTGGATTCAATGCAAAGAAGTGCAAAGTAATGCACCTGGGAAACAAAAACCATGGGGAAGATTACACAATATGGGGGGGGGATAGTAACAACAACAAAAATGGAAAGAGACCTGGGGGTAATCATATCAGATGACCTTAAGATTGGCAAGCAATGCGAGAAGGCATTAGGGAGGCCTGGGGGGATACTCAGATGTGTAGGGAGATGCATAACGAGCAGAAAACAGGAAGTTGTTATCCCCCTGTACAGACAGTTGGTGAGACCCCATCTGGAGTACTGCATCTAGTTCTGGAGACCCCATCTCCGCAAGGCAGTTCAGAGGAGGGCAACTAAAATGGTGCAGGGTCTGCAAGAGAAGCCATACGAGGAGAGGCTAAAGGAGCTTAATATGTATACCCTTGAGGAAAGGAGGGAGAGGGGGGACATTATAGAAATGTTTAAGTAACTCAGTGGAATCAACAAAGTCCAAGAGGGTAGCATCTTTCTGAAAAAGAGATGTGCAAGAACAAGGGGACACAATTTGAAGATAGAGGGGGGACAGCTCAGGGGCAATGTAAGGAAGTATTTTTTCACAGAGAGGGTAGTGGACGCATGGAACAGCCTTCTTGAGGAGGTTGTGGGGTCTAAAACTGGGGGAGAATTCAAGAATGCATGGGACAGACATAAGGCAATTTTTGTTTTGGGTAGGAAGAAAAAGGCTGTTGGTTAAATAAGATCTGAAGCTTATCTTCTAGGTAGGGGAAATGGACAGACTAGGTGGGCCAAGCGGTCCTTATCTGCCATCAAAGTCTGTTTCTATGTTTAATATAATTTGTTGGTTAATAAACATGACTAGATGACTGGCTAGTCCTGGGGAAAACAGAGCAAGAGGCAAGGTGCTCCTTACAGCAGGTGAGGAGCATCCTAGAGAGCCTGGGATTCCTAATAAAGATGCAGAAGTCTTAAACGGACCCAGTGCAGATGCTGGACTTCACAGGTGCAGAGCTGGATACCCAGCAATGGAAGGCTTTCCTTCCATTGGAGAGAGTTTCAAACCTGTTTGCCAGTGCAGAGTCCTTCGCACCTGTCCACCCAAGGCCTTCCAGGGATTTTCAGCAGCTACTGGGCCACATGGCCTCATTCACAGCTGTGGTGCCATGTGCCAGATTTCAGATAAGGGACATTCAGTACCATCTAAGAAATCACTGGTCCCAAAGGTCAAACTTGTTGACTAAGCTCGTGCTAGTCACAAAGGCCTTTGTGTAAGCACTGTAGTGGTGGAAGGAGGAATGCAACCTCAGAGAGGGCATTCCCTTCCTCCAGCAATCCCCTACGAGAGATTTTACAATAGATGCTTCACTTCTAAGGTGGGATGCCCACCTGGAGGATTTCTCAGTGTAGCATCTGGAGCCTTTAGTAGACTCAGGAGCACATACATTTCAAACTCACGGTAGTACTCTTGGCAGTGCAGTCCTTTTCCTCACAACTACAGGGTCAGTTTGTCCATATCTGGACAGAAAAGACCACAGCGCTGTACTAAATAAAGCAAGGAGGAACAAGATCCTCAAAACTGGTCGCAGAAGCTATGAGGATCTGGGATCTGGCTTCTTCCCTGGACACAAAGATTTCTGCAGTACATCTGACAGGCAAGGTCAGTGTGGTGGCAAACTTCCTTAGCAGAATCGGTCAGGAAACTTACAAATGTGCCTTGAACCAACAAGTGCTGGCTTCAGTCTTCAGAATATGGGGCACTCCAGAAATAGATCTGTTTGCCTCTTGAGAGAACAATCTGCTCCCAAAGTTTTGTTGCAGGGCACCAGTAAGAGGTACAGTCCCAGAGGATGCCCCAGCTCTAACAGATACTGTTGGTTTCTGTTGGCGCCTCCTTCAGACAGAGTACCTTTATGTTTAAACTAGTATTATCACTGGACCATACATGGGTTTGTTAAACTGGTGTACATGATGCACTTCATCTATTTTTAAAGTCAGTTTTTGCTCTCTGGAATATCCCTGAAAGATGAAGCATCTCATTTTCATGAGGGTCCCAGGAAACAGTAGGTACACACTCATGCATTACAAGATTTTTGAACAGACTAATAGAGAAACATTAGTGTTGTTCAGAGTAAGTGCAAGTGGACAACAAGGGAGATGTGTGTGTGCATTCATAAACAGAAGAGGAAGTAGTAGAAGGTGGCTAGGAATGATTTACATTGGCACAGTTCAGGTAGTGAAGCATGTAGGTACCTTTTGAAGTTGCGCAGGCTTTGGAGATTTCTGAGGTGGTGAGAGTTTATTTGACCTCAGAAATAGAGTGCCTTCCAAGGTCTTTTGTTTGTGTTGTTTTTGAATTTTTGTGGGACTACAAAGTTTAGAGAAGTGGCCAGTCACAAGGTGTAGTTTAATCCCAGCTGTGAACTGGATTGAAGATAATTTGGTTCATTCCCATGGCCACAATGATGGAAGATAGTGAGCCTGTGAAAGTACTTGCACATAGCTGGTTGAAGCCATTTTAACTTATTGTACAAGTCAAGATGATGGATCTCTGCTCAAGTTGATCCAAACCGAGATGAAGAAATTGGAATACAGCATTTATATTACCTACTGTATATTAACAACAGGCAGTGAAATAAGAAAATAAATAGTTATGCATCATTGATTGAATTTATCCCATATTCCTTATTTATGCACATATTTTGAATTTTCAGATTTCTTTTTCCGGTCACAGCCATTGAAGATAGGAGCTGCCGGACTTACTGTCCATATACACAGTCCAAAGGGACAAGGGCTAAGTTGTTGCAGTGACCACTTTGTGCCAGTCTCTTGTTTTGTGTCTCATTGTGCTATGCCTAGTGGAGTATCACAAGTCATTCCTGCATGGCTGCTAAATTGATTGCAATCACGTAGAGAAAAGGGCCGGGATCACCAAGCAGATGAGCTGCTGTACCAAGTACAGGACGGGGCAAGCGCTGCTAACATATGCTGCTAAATTTAGCAGCCCCTACCTGTAGAACTATTACAGGAAAGTGGTAGGGGTGGTACTGTATGATAGGGTAAGGAGAAACAGGCTGGGAATGTAAATTATTGAGAGACCAGTTGATTCTAGCAGAGTGTGAGGGAACATTGCTAGGGAGGGGGTTCGACTGGACATGGAGTGGGAGGTGGCCCACTGGACCACTGAGAGACTAGGGTGAGTCAAGAAAAAAAAGTTATGTTGGTCCACAAGTGGCCAAAAATATGTGGGACAAGGGGTTGAGGAAATGACTGTGGCCATAGCACCCTTTTCCCCAGGGTTCTGGGCAGGAAGTGTGCCAGGCGACTAGTGTTATTCCATATCTAGACCCCTTTGGCTGCTGCTGGCCAGTATGTTAGTGTCTAAAAGCTCTGTCTGCACAAACTGTCTTCTGGCTAACTCATTTGCCTTGCAACCAGGCCACAGGATGAGACTCCTCCACCAGTGTCTTAAGTCTGAGCTTTTTATGCTTCGCATTTTTCAGTGGTGGCACAATGGGGCAACTGCACATTTGTACCACCATGGATGATTGTGATGTGCATGGGGCCTGCCATATCTAAGAAAAAGACCGCCCTGACTACGATGCTTAACTGATGGAATTGTGAAAGTCAAGTGCTGTGCATTGCCCAGTGCGATCTAATGTTGATATGAGAAATCTATGGGGTATCTAGTTACTCTTAAGTGCATCACCTAAATACAATGTGAATCTTGGATTTCTAAGACCTGTACTTGTAAAACAAAGAATGTTTTAAATTTTTTCAAATTGAGATGCTGTTAATAGCGCTTTATCATCATTTTGTCATGTCTGTTAATAACAGCAATACTGAGTAAGCCTGCAGCAGTAGTCCTCCTAACCTGGCTGGTTATTAATATTGTTGAGGCTGTTGGTGCTGCCAAAATATTTACAGCAGTGCTCTACTTTATGTGTAAATTATTACGGCTGTTTTTATCTTGCAGTTCACATTTTGACATGTAAGTAGGAACCATTTAACTGGAGTGGACAGTCAACTATGATACTTCTTTGTTCAAAGAGTGTAACAGTGCAAGACATTTTGTCTAAAACACTTATTGCAGGTGGACAGAAGCTATCAAAGCAGGATATATGTTGCCCAAGATGGACATCAAACTGGACTTCACATATAATCTTCATTTAAGTCTGACATAGTGTTAAGCTATTGTATATTTAAGTGAGCTTCTACTTGGACAGCTACCAGAGATGGGCATTAACCTCTCATGAGAAGGACAGTACCGCAACAGTGCAGCACCCCCTCATACTCCTTTCATTACAGTGTCAGTATTGGGAATTAACCCAAGTTTCTGGCATGGGACTAGAATCTGTGACCTTCCAACCCTGAGTAAAGCGTGCAACCTGTTGAGCCCCTGAAAGTACAATTACTGTTCTTAAACTCTCTTAATGAAACCTGGTTCCATGGAGTTGCTTTGAAATGGGGTGGAGCCACTAGATTCCATTTACATCCATGGAACCAAAGACTCTTGAAATGAGTTTTGAATTTGTTTGTATGAAAAAGGGTGAATCAGTGTTTCTCTCTTGCCTGTACTGTCACTTTTTTTGGAGGAATCAGAAATGTACTCTGCAAATTTTCTAGAACCCCATTAAATCTTTTCAGGTCACAGATTGATTAATTTCATGATCACATGGAACAAGAATACTGTTTAGAAGATCACAGTTAGTAATAAATCACTTGACTCTGTGGCTGATCTGCTTCATTCTCAAGGGGGAGTACTGGAAACATGGCTAGCGGAAGCTTTTTTTTTTAGTAGACCTTGAACCATGTGAATCCCAGTTTGTCTTTGCAGGGGATGGGTTGGCAACCAGAAGTAAATATTGGGTGGCCCATGCTCACTAGGGTACTGGAATCTAGTACAAGATACTGTACTTTTCAGGCATACATGGAATTAAGTACATTTATTTCTTCAGGAAACCTATTTGCTAAGCCAGAATCCAAAATACCTTCACTAGAGCCTCAGTCCTGTTTTATGGGATCATATTGTGATTTACAACAGGAGAGACCTGAGAGATGTGTCACTCTGTTTATAAGGTGGCTAAGGTATGCTGGGTCGGATTACAATATTGGTTAAAGAAAAGACAAAATCGGAAGGTGGACAGCATAAAGGTACACATAAAGCATGACAACAAGGAGTGCAGGGTATTTGAAAGTTAAAAATTACATGACTAGCGCAAAAGGGTTTTTGGACAGTTGGCCAAATGACTTTTTGAGGAAATTAACGGTTTATACCTGAACTGATAGCTCTCAAGGGGATTACTCTTAAGATATCCAGAAAGCATATTTTGGGGGGCAGCATTGTATCATTAAACATTTCATGGCAGATTCAGCTGGGGTGCTGGCATCTCCTCATATTTAAATGAAAGCACTTTGGGGGGGGGAATCAGAATTGGGCTTGGTGAAGGTATTTCCAAGGCTGTTGGCTACACATTGCAGGTGAACCATTCAGAACATGACACAGACCTCTAGAAGCCCACAGCATTTCTACCCCGAAAAGATTATTGTTGCTAAGTGCTACTGTCCTAAGGTTTCCAAAGGTTAATGTTATTAGAGCACAAGGTTGTGTTTCTGATGACTGTGTAGGTGTTCCAGTTTTCTTAATAAAAAACAAATGGTGCTAAAATAAATGACTGTATTGACTGGGATTCTTCGTTCTTGAGTTGGAGACACAAGCCATGTAATGCATAGTTCAAAGCTTTTCAAGTATTGTTCACACAGTGGTAAGCCTACAAGTTATGTGGCTAGTTTCACTACTGTGGTGAGAGACCATGGTTCTGTTCTTAGCAGCCTGATTGGATGAATGCTGCAAGTCTTAATGATGTTCCATGCAGAGATGGTTTGTGGTGGTTCCTACTTGGTCTCATGGTGCCTGGGGTAGCGAATCATGATATTATGCAGGGGACCTGGGTTTGCTGTGCAGCTCTGACTCCCACTCCAGGCCTGAGGTTTCTAAGGCGGGCCTGTTACTGTGGGCCATGGCGTAGACATGGATGCCAGTATGACATCCGCCTTTGCTGGTGTGGCTAGGGGAGGTAGGTGTAGCAAAAAAAAAAGTAAGAGAAGAAAATGCTGGGGAGGCTATACAACATGACAGGACTACCTACACTCCTTAGCCTGTCAGCAGCCCTGGAAGCCTGCCTCTGCATGTACTGAATCTGGTACCTGGAAGACAAAGGACCTGAAGGCAGCAGATGCTGGAGGAAAACTGAAGTCTCACCATTTGTTGTTAGAACATGATACAAGTCAGCAGTGGTGCCAAACGTCCAGAGGCAGTGTAGCTTAGTGGTTAGGGTGCAGGCTTTAGCACTAGAACATTAAGTTTTAATGGGGAACAGTAAGCAATGGGAATCCCACACCCAAGTGTGGGGCTGGTCCCATGGTCTCTGGGGTAGCACATCATGATATGTAGCCCCAAGTGTGGGTCTGGTCCCAATTTACAGTTTGTGTTCAAAATTTGTTTTCCTTACACTGTACTGTATTGCAATATACAGTATCAAACTGATAATGCTGACTCTCAAACTGATATTTTCTGTAAACAGAAATCCCACAGTCCTCTGCAGATGATGCCAGAGCTGAGCTGCAGCGGTGAGCAATTAGGTGCAGAAGAACAGGCACTACAGAGCCAAGATAGTACTGAGCCACAGTGTATTGTAGTGCAAACAAAAGTAGGGAGCATGCCTGTACCTCAGCTCAGGTGGGGATTTCAAGTGATGACCAGTCTGGACCACAATAACCTTTGCAAAACAAAAGTTTCACTCAACCACACCAAACAACCATGAGCCACACTGTGCCAAGCATTTCACGCATGCATGCACTTTTTCAAGGAAAAAAAAGAAACACATGCGATGAAACATTTGAGGCCAGGCAGCTCATAGGGTGGTGTGGTTGTAAGTAAAAAGATTGTTTTGCGAAGTTGTCTTGGTCCAGACTGGTCATCACTTAAAATCCCCACTTGAGGTATTTATTTATTTATTTATTTATTTAGTTTTTGTTGACTGAGTAAGTGCACTAGACAAATCCTGCCTATTTTCAGGCACGACGCGGGGAAGGGGGATACAGATGAATGCCAACTGACCTTGAACCAGATTAAGCTGTTCGCAGCCAAGCTCCCTGTTTTTGTTACTAGTGAGAGATTCAGTAATCTGCAGTGCATGTTTGTAGAGTTTTTATAAGCTCTGATCTTTTGTTTGCTTGTCTCACTGTCCTCCCAGTGCTAAGTACTGCCCCAGAGGACTGTACTTGGCTCCAGAAGAACAGTGAGACTGGCAAACATTTGATCAGAGCTTAGTCAAGATCTGACATGCACTGTTGGCTATTGAATCTCCCACTGCTGCAGCCCAGCATTGACATCAGCTGCAGGGAATACTAGGATTTCTGGTTGCAGCAAATGTCAGCTTGGAAGTCAGCAGAATCAGCCTGATACCCATGCTATGAAGTGTGGTGTGCTTATTTCTGGCTTTTTGACTGCTTTTTCGGTTGTGTCTTTTCCCACAGTTGAATGTGTTGTTCTTAGTGTGAACTGTTTTCTTTTAAATCCTGTTAGAGCCATTTGCTGTGTGACTCTGAGCAACTTGCTTAATCTCCCAGTGCTTCATTATACCCAGCATTAAAAGCAAGATATGTTAAACCTCAGCTGGACTATCCTGAGTAAGTAAATTGTAAAAGAAAGGTAGTTGGTGAGGCAAGAGAAATTAATCTGTAGATTGTTGTTACCAGCACAGAACCCCATTATACACAGCCGTGATGTCATTCCCACACAAAATTAAATTTTTGAAATGTAGAAAAAAGTGCTGGCTGTCATTTTCTTTTTTCCCCTTATGCCTCCCTTCACTCACATATTCATAATGGGATGGGTTGCTACAAGGACTGGGGGCAGATGGTTAGCTTACAGTATATTGATGTACTATTTTTATTTTCTATTATGGTTGGGGTAGGAGGACAGGATGGGGTGCTATGATGATTGGGAAAAGGGGGTCTTAATCTGGCTTGGTGGGAGGAAGGTGGGATGGGGTGCTGCAACAGGTGGGGGAGGTGTGATTTTGTTTAACTGATGGGCTAGAAGGGAAAATGACAGGAGAGTGGTACAAAGGTGGAGGGAAGGGAGAATTGCTTTTTGTAAATCTAAAAAATAACCTGTTTCATCACTGACACAACATGAGGCTTGGCCTGATGCCAAAAACTTCACAAAGCTTTGCATAGCACAAAGTTAACCATTTCACAACTTCACTATCAGATTTACACTTTGCAGCCTCTCTACTCACTGACTACTCCCGAGTTCCGGACATGGGACAGTGCAGCTCAACCATCATAGAATTTCAACACTACAGGACCCGGGATGCCTCAGTTAATTCACAACAGCTTCATTGTGGATGTTGCATTCAGTCAGTAGCTCATTTGAAGATGGATGCTTAATGTATGTAGTTACATTTACAGGCTTTTTATACATAACAGCAGCACACTGATCAGTCTTACCCTCGCACAGACCTGACCTATTTTCCATTCAGGAGGGGTATGCTGTCTAGGGACCAACCTCTAGGGCACTCATTGGTGCTTTCATACAATGATTACCTTAAAGCAGCAGTGTTGATTGCAAAAAAATCTTTTTTTTTAGCAAAATATTTCTATAAGCAGGCCCAGTGGAGCGGAGGGCTGAGGCGTGGTGCCTTACCTCAAGATTACCGGCACGTGTTCTGGAATGAGCATGGGTCGGCAGGGGAGGAGAAGGATTGAGTGTCTGATGGACTGCTCTCCTTCTCTGGGGTGGGGGGTCATCAGTAGTCTGTGCTTGCCTGCTCCCTAGTGGAGGCTGGGGAGCAAGGCACCGCTCTGTAGAAGGAGGAGGAGTTTGGGGCAGATGCTTGGAGGGAGCATGTGCGGATGTGTGCATGCTCCTCTCTGTGGGCATCATTGCATGCCCCAACTCCTAGGACATAAACCAGGAAAAAGCAAGCCACGGCACTATGGTGGCGGGCATCTTGCAGGCTCCGCTTCTGGCCAGCCACAGCACTGGCCTGCTGGATCCGGTCCATGGTGGGGTTGGGGTCTCACTGTGGTAAGCCTTGGGAGTTCAGGTCCAGAGCGGATGGTGAACACCAGGGACGGGTTAGGGCCCTTCCAGATGACAGCCGCCAAGGAGATAAAAAAAAAAAAAAAAAAACATTATTTCTGATATCCTTAGATTCAGTCTTAGTGTAATTTTAGTTTTATCAGATATTATGAGAAAAGCTTTGATAGCTAATTTTGTAATTAATGACTCATGACGTTAAAGATGGCCACCACTCACAATTTAAAAAAATCTCTTCTATTGAGGTTACCTGTTGAATGCACATACGTGGTTCATAATGTGGATGCATTAGGATGGTGTTGCCACATGTTTCTGATGGTAAACAGCACAGCAGTGTATCAAGATATTTAATTTTTTCATGGTGGACATGGCACAGGAGTAGGAACTTTTTTGGGGGCTAAAAGTCTAATCAGGTAGTAAGACTTTGGGGATAGGGAGTGTCATTAAATGACATTTTTTCCCTGTGCAGGGAGGGGGGATGGGAGGGAGAGATGATGGGGAAGGGAAGGGTGGGTCCATTACATTGTTAAGTGTTTGTCTATTGTGATGTGTCGAGTATGGATCTGTTCCCTGTATTGTAAAAACCAATAAAATTTTAATTGCAAAAATATGACAGTTTTCCTTTAAAAACTTCAAAATCCCATATTTTGTCTCAGGAAGGAAAGAAAATGAAAAGAAAATGGGTATCTTGATATTTTTGCCATATTAACATTATTGCTGAAAAAATGGTATGGGGACAAACAAATACTGCTTCTGTAGGTCCAGAACGTTCTTTGGGACTCCTGGAAGGGCACCCATAAATAGTGATGTATATGGGTAACTGGTGTCCCATTGTGCAGCAACGTCTGAACCATGATTCAAGCACCCAGCGTTCTACCCCGCCAGCCTCAGTGAGATAGATAATATTGCTTTTCCCCATACCTTATTTTCCCTGAAGAGTTGCAGCTCAGCTGCTCACAGCAATGGGTGTAGTCAGTTGACTCTCTCCATTTTTAAACCAAGGTACACCTGGCCAGATAACCTACTTCCTAGCTCCTGAGAAGATGCGGGTGGACAACTTCCACCACTTCATCCCAGACTTTACTCAGCTTCAGATTCCAGGAAGATGGTAGGCCCTGGCTCACCACGGTTTGTGGTACAGGCTCATCATTCTGCACTAGTAACTCTTCCCTCTAGAGCTGCTGGACTGACTGTAACTAAACGGTCTAGAAACTGGCTCCAAGAAGCAGTCTTCCCTGGTGCCCAGCCAGAGGGGGCATAGTGAACATGTGGGTTACATAGTACTCTGTCAAGTCTTATTCCTCATGTGACTCTTGTATTAGGAGACAGTTTGGCCTAGTGATTTCAGTGCAGAGCTGTGAACTTGGGGAGACCCAGGTTTTAATTACACAACTACCCCTTAATAGAGAGATATATGGGTAACTGGTCAGTGAGACCCTAAGCAAGTCTTTTAACCTCCCCCAACCACCACCACAATTCTTAATCTTCCTTAATTTATGTCTCTGCTGCTTGAATCTCACAACAGCACTTCTCTCTTCTCCCTCTCCTTGGGATACAGTTTTATGAAAGGTGCTCAGTAAAACCAAATCCCCTTTCTTCCTGTTTTTGCCTCTTGCCAGGGGAACTTGGTATAAATTAGACTGACTCTTATAGTACAGTTTAACCCTGCTATGATAGACTGACAAGGTAAGTTGGCGGAAGGGAGGGAGAGATTCGTTCATGGAGGGGTTTGAGATAACAGTACCGTGCTGTTATCTCAACCCCTCCACTGAAAGACATGGCAAGATCTTACTTCAAGAGGGTTTCTGCAGTAGGTCATAACATATAGGACTGCGCCCCCTGGCCTCAGGACTACACGGCAAACTTTTGCTAGCAGTATCTTGTGGGGGACCGCCCACCTGACATCATGTGATGGATGTCAGCATGACCCTATATAGTGGTCAGTCCCCACACTCGCCTTCCAGTTCTTTCTCGTCATCGACCTGTGCATGTCTGACCTCACAGTAAACGTAGCTCCAGTCGATCACCATTTTGAATAAGTATCTTTATTTTTTATTATAGTAGAGTTCACTTTAATTTTCTTGTATGTCTTCCCAAACTCTGAAGACCAAGAAGAAGTGTGAGAAGTGCAGTACACAGATCCCTCACAAGGACAGCCACAAGCTCTGCCTCATCTGTCTAGGCCTGGATCATGACACCAGTGCCTACTCAGACTGTCAGCCCTTCAACCAGCCACTCACAAGTGCAGGCAGCAGACCCTAGAAGCCCACCTCTTGAAATCCAGGATGGCCTCCTTAGAGCAAGAGTTGGAGAGACTCCTCTTCTTCACCCTCTTCGGACCTCAAAGAAGCACCGGGAGTGGGAGTGGTCAGATGACTGAGAAAGTTCCTTCTCCAATAAGGCCCCGACAGACAAGGCCATTACTCCACTGTCAGCTCTGGTTACAGTCCAGGCCTCCTCATCTGGCTTCTCCAGATCCACATCTACCTTCAAGCCCTTCCAAAAGGGCTCAAAGTCTGGTTTTTCAGCCAATAAGTCACCCACTGGCTCCTCCGGCAGGCACTCGCTTATGACCAATAAGTTGGGCTCCGGCTCCTCCGGAGGCCGCATGACCGCCAATAAGTTGGACTCCTGCCCAGAGGGAGCTTGCCGGTAAGTTGGATGGGGACTTGTTTGCCCGCACAGCAACATCGATTGATAAGTTGGACATCAGAGCTTCTGATGTCCGCCTGGTCGAAGTTTGCCTGTTGAGGGCTACTGCTGAAACACCCGACACCCAACTGTGCTCACTGACCTACTCTGGCCAGTCCTCTCACCAGGTTTCTACAGGGCGGGAGCCCTCCCAGCTGCCATCCTCAGTGGCTCCTTCATTTTCCGACCCTCAGTCCAGATCGGAGAGGGAAGAGGGTCTCATGGACATGGTAACTCCTTCCCCCAGTCCAGCGTTGGTTCCCACACAGTCCCCTGTGAGTTCCCCCCCCCGGGGGAGCCTGACATCTGAACCTGCCCCTGTGTTGGCCAACAGAGATGCTCCATTTACGTCGGACCTTTCACTAGCTCTGACGGAGGTTCCTCCACTGGACCCCGCGCCTTTGACACTGGGGAACTCATCAGATGCCACGGGCAGTCTCCCATCTGTGCCGCTACCAGGGCCATTACCTCCATCCCTGAGGTCCATCAGCCAGATAACAGCCCTGTCATCAGAAGCTCTGACATCAGATATGCCAATGCTAGACACTTCGGTTTTGCCGGCGGCCATGGGAAGTTCCCCATTGGTGCAGCCGCCAGGGCCCCTATCTCTGTCCCTAAAGCCAGTCAGACCGACACCAGCCAGGACGTCAGAATTGATTATGTCAGATACACGGAGGCTGGGCCCTTCAGCCTTACCTATGGGCCTACCAGCTGGTCCTCGGGTTACCTTGCCCAGGCCTCAGACACCCATCGGGCAGGCTCATCAATAGCCGGGCTACCAGATGGCAGATTACCCAGTGTTGGACCGGGCGACAGCCTCTTTGGCACATGGCCTTTCCATGGGTTTTCTTTGTACAGGTCATATGGGGCCAGGCTATGCCACACCCTTTTCCCAGGCTCAAGGGGGCACCCCTCTTCCTATAGGAGTGGGCCTTCCTTCTTTTCTGTCGCCTCAATCACCTCAGCCTCAGCACTCACAAGACTTCTGGGCTATCTTGCAGTCCTGGTGGCAAGAGGCCAGATCTGAGCTGGACCTGGCTCGGGTGCAACAGGTTGCAGTGACCTCCTCCACATCATGACCTGGGAACTCTGCCATGGTGCATATTACTGGGGAGACTCCACAGGAGGTTACCCTCACAGGAGCCAGTACCCTGGATGGGACAGAATCCTTAATTTTTGAGAGAGAATCATCCTCTTCCTCTTCCAGGGATCTTTTTGGGACCATGGAAGCCAGGGGAAAGGAATTCCCCAGATCACCTTCCAAGGATCCATCCCTTTGCTGAGATCCCTCCGTATTCTCCAGACTACCTATGACTGGAATATGGAGGAGCAGGACTCTAAGCGTAAACGCCTTGTCGAGCATTTGGACTTGGCTGAGGCTTTGCCCACCCCAATTCCTCCTTGGTTCCCCCCCCCCTCCAATGAGGATCTCACTTTGACCGTCTGGCAGTTACTTTTCTCAATTCCGGCCATCCCCAAGACAACAGACCAAACTTATCTTGCTCCGGGCGGTGCTCCTTTTTTGGGCTCCTATCCGAAGGCTGACCTTAGCACTTTGGCAGTAGCTCAAGATCACGCTCTACAGCCTACGCACTCGGGATCCTCTCCTCCAGATAGAAAGTCTAGACTGTTAGATCACTTGGGACACAAAGTTTATGCCTCCTCTACGTGTGCCTTGCACTCTTTGAATTACATAGTGCACATGGTTTCCCATCAGAAAGCCACCTTGGCCCAATTGGAAACTCACCTTGAGTCTGTCGAGGACCCGGAACTAAACGCTGAAATCTCTAAGACCATATAGCTGTCCAAGTTTTCCTGTAGGCAGACTCTGCAAATGGCTTACGATTCCGTTGACGCCATTGCTCACTCTTCTGCCACAATGGTCTGCCTCAGATGTCATGCTTGGTTCCGTACGTGAGCTGATTCCAGATGTACAGGCAGCTCTACAGGATGCCCCCTTCCGGGGCCCTTTACTGTTCGAGGGTGGCACCAAGTACATCCTTTCTGGTCTGCTCAACAAGGGCAAGACTCTGAGTTCATCTAGACCTATGCATAGGGTAGTCTTCAGGTCTAAGTACCCCTCTCTATCCCAGCAGAAAAAGCTTGTTAAACAGCCTTTCGCTAGGTGCAGGAACGCATAGAGAGTATCAGGCTCCACTGTCTTCTCTCCCCCTGCCTCCAGGAACCAGCAAGAGGCCAAGAGTACCTTCCCATCCCAGGTCTCTACAGACTAATTCTTGCAGTCCTCCCAGCATCCCCTTCCTTTTCATAAAGGGGACCCACCAGGGAGGGAAGGGGTTAGTATTTCAGATTTCTTTTCCTCTGCGTAAAGTTAGAATCCTCTCCAGCAGGTCTCTAGAGAGACCTACGGTTTTTCCTCTATGCTGTTCCTTTGGTTTTTTTGTTCCTCTATCCTCATCTCTCTACTAGAAGATGAGATCTTGATCATCTCCCAAAACGCTACCATGGTCGCAGCGTTTAGGGGGTGTGTATAATATATATGTATATGTATGTGTGTATGTGTGTGTGTGTGTGTGTGTGTGTGTGTGTGTATATGTATGTATATGTATATGTATATGTTATATATATATATATATATATATATATATATATATATATATATATATATACACACACACACACACACACACACACACACACACACACACACACACACACACACACACACACACAAGTTTTTATTCATTTTTCCTTTATTTATTTAGGTCACCTCTGCATAGTATGGAAGGTGCCACAGGCTGCCTATCCCAGGTCCACTGTTGAGAGGCAGAGGGGCAGCCAGCTCTGCTTACGGGATGTGCAGGTCCCCTACCAGCACATTCCCATCTTCCATCACCTCCTCTTCCAGCGGTTCTCCTTCCAGGGAAAGCCTTTTTTTTTTTTTTTACCAGCTCTCCTTGGTCCCTTTCCATGGCACTTTGGCTTTTTTTTAGTGCCTATCTGTAGTGGTGGGAGCCCTATGCAGCTAAGGTTTTTTTCTGACTTCCCTTACCTGGATGTTTGGCTCAAGCGGTGCTCTGGAGGACATTCCTTCTGCCTTCAGGTTCTTTTCCCTTGACCTGGTATTTGGTCTTTTCCCCCGGCCTTTACATGCCCCCCCCTCTCAGTTATTTCCTCCATCAAGGCAGTGCTCAGCATTACTTAGGGTATATCCTCCTGCAGCTCGGGCAGATACCAGCCTTCTAGTAGCCTTCCCCGGCCGTGTCTCTGCTAGAGCGACTCTATGCCTTCTGGCATGAGGACTGCGGTCCATCCTATCCGTCCCCTGGACCGAGCTTTTCCAAAGGGTCTCCTTTGGGAAGCTTTGCACCCAAGAGGATCTGTGGATGCATACTCTAGAACTCCTAGTTCTGAGGCTGGACATCCCAAAGAGAGAGCTCTCCTGTGTCAGCAGGTCTCTCTCTCTCTTTTCATTTTCTCTCAAGAGTCACCCCACCCCCCTTTCCCCTTTCTGACGGTGGACATGGTTGCATTGAGTCTAAACTTTTTTTTTTTCCCTTGCCAGAGACTCCACAGATCCATTAGATGTGGTCCCAGCTGGAAACCCCTCCCCCCCCCCTTTTCTGCCATGGAGAGGGGAGTAACTCTCGTTGCATGTCAGACCTTCCCAGTCCAGACTTTCTGCAGGTATACAGTCTGGTACCAGATTGAGCCGGGAGGTACCCATCCACATTCCCCATGCGTGGAAAAGTTACCGCTCAGATTTCTAACAGTCATCTCTTCCACACCCATGCTCTCCCGAGGCGCCCACTTTGCCTAGGTGAATTTAATTTCTGATCCCAGTCCCTTGACCTTCCGGTAGGGATTTTTTTTCTGTTAAGGATCCAGGCAAAGGGAACGGCTTCAGCGCTCATTGTCCCTCTCTGCACTAGACAGACCGGTGTCTTCCACTTCTAAGGAAAATTTGGGTCCTTTCAGATGCTCTGTTTTCATCTTCATCTGTATAGAAGAGGAAACAGATTAGAATGCTGCATTTAGACGTTCAGGTTTTTCTCTTCGATGCATGCCTCCTTCAGAAGTCTTGCTCTGGTTGTGAGGATCTCTGATCAAGTTACCCAGGCTCTGGGGGATACTATGGAACCTTTCCCTAGGTCTCTTTATACAAAAAAGAGAGTAACAGTTTTCTTCCACTCTGGCAATCCTGAAAGTCCAGGACTTTTTTCGTTGCCCAATACTCTGGGTACTGAGGTGCTTCTCACACCCACTGGAGTCATGCCCGGGTGTGCCCCCTTTTTTCTTCCGATCATTATCTTATTGTCCACTTTATCGTCTACCTTATCTTGATATGTAGACACCCCTTGCCCTATTGAGGGATCCTCCCTGTCAATTTCCTTGACAAGGGTCCTCCACTCACTCTTCATTCTTTCACATTCCTTCCCTCTGCGAGTTTTATTACACTACCCCTCTTTGAAACAGGCTAGCTAGCTGGGGTCTATGCTGCCTGTCACGAGGAAGGTTTCGCCTGAAGGTTGTTTTCTTTGCTGGGGTTTATCACAAACACGGTCAGCATTTTCTGTTTGTCCTTCACCCCTTAGGGTTATGAAGCGATGCACTTCCCGCAGTGCCTGTCCTAATGTTGGGGTGACTGCGATTGGTTATTCTTCCCATTAGGGAATGTATCAACCCTCTTCCATGAGAAGTCATAGGGGCTTCCCACGGGGGTCATGACCGCTTTTGCTGCCTTTTCAAATCAAGCTTTCCGCAGCTGATTGTCATACTGCGACACCTTGGAGTTCATCTCATTCTCCAAGTGTCCCAGTCTGGACTGGGCCATCTTGGCTGGAAGTGAGTTCCAACCTAGCAGTCCTGTAGGACCTTTTCTGGTCAGCTTGGGGTTCTCTCTTACCAGTTTTCTGGCCTCCCGGGCTCCAGTTTTTTATCCAACTGCTATTGACTGCTTGGGATTCAGTCCTATATGTTATGACCTACTGCAGGAACCCTCTCGAAATAAGATAGTACAGTTATGTAAGAACTTACCATAACAGTAGATCTTTGAAAGAGGTTCCTGCAGTAGGTCACCTTCTTCCCCCAGATTTTTTTTCTGCATGCTCTTGCAGGCCATTCTGGATTGGATTCTAGGAAGGCTATCTGCTCCTCCTGTCAAAACCACTAGGGGTCTCCAGTGGGAGAACTGGAAGGTGGGCATGGGGACCGCCTACTGTATAGGGTCACGCTGGCATCGGTCATGTGATGTCAGGTGGGCAGTCCCCCGCCAGACACTACTAGCAAAAGTTTGCCATACAGTCCTGATGCCAGGGGGTGCAGTCCTATATGTTATGACCTACTGCAGGAACCTCTCTCGAAGATCTGCTGTTACAGTAAGTTTTTATGTAACTGTACTTTTTGTGTGGTTGCCCATATTGTTATGACTGGATTATTTACCTGTACATTTTTTTGCAATTTTGAGGGATTTTGAAAAGACCTTAAGTGTCGTACTTTTTTATTTCTTTGCATTTATCAGTGAAGTGTGATTATGTTAACAGTATGGTGGTAGTCTAGATGGTTTGAACAGAGACGCAACTGAATTTGATTTGAAACTCAGTGACTTTTAGAACTTTCCCAACAACTTGGAATGTGCACAGCCAAATTTTTCAAGAGACCTATTTTCATACATAAGCACTAAACTTGAGATGGCTGGATGGAGGGATAAACCAGACCTTCACAAGTCAAATGCATTTCTGCAGTGACTGGGGACTTAAACTTTTGTTTTAGCTGATTTGAAACTCTCAGCAAACACTCAAAGTGAAAGCAGCTTACAAGATCAAATACTACTCTACCACTCCTAAGAAGGTTTTGAAGCTTGTTGAAGGTAATGCGGTATTAACACATTTGCTGCTACCTGTTTTATGAGACTCATCAACAGGAATATAATTCTGTAAAGATCAATAGGACAGTGACAACATGATTTCACTACTAAAGCAGCTTCCAGGAATGAACAAGATTTCAACAATCAGAAAATGGAGGCACCTGGGAAATTTAGAGGACTGTTAGCACTAGCAGTAGTAAAGATAAAAGTTTGTATCCCATGTAGCTATAGAAATGGAATTGATATGACAAGGAAACTGGCAAGTACAATGAAATTTACAAGTATGGGTAGAAATCTGGCTGAGACGTTTGAATATGTGTCCATAGACAAATTTAGAGTAGTCACTGCCATGCGGTACATGCCGCAGATAGGATGGACCCAAGGTGTAGTGCTGTTGATCTCCTCAGGGTTCCTAGCATTCCACTACCGGTATTCCTCTTCTCCTGTACCCATGATGCCTGTAGTAGAGACTAGACTGTGAAGGGAGATTGGAGCACATTCATGTGCTGGAGCCAGAAGCACCTTTTGAGCTTCATACTCCAAGCATGATAAGCTGTTTGAGCTCAGTGGCCCTGCTGAAGGATGGATTCGGCATTCTACCCACATGAAAGTACATTCCCAACTCTGGGGCAGGTTATGTGGTTCACTCTCAGGCACTTTGGACTCTGGGGCACAGGGTCAGAGGTACATGACAGTAAATAAGGAGCTTGTGCACTCTAGGCATGCATGCTACATGCACCCTGTATAGACAGTTTGACCGCAAATTTTGACATATCAGGAGGCAGCTGATGCTATTAAGCCTGTGAAACCAGAAATTTGGAGCTGTACCTGTACTAACCTGAGGGGAACAAGACATGCCATCTGTATCCTGTGAGGGGCTGGTAGGCCAGAGAGGGAGTGCACATCAGTAGCTAATCTTTTGTGAAAGCAGTTTCATTTGGAGCAGATCCAAGAGCAAGGCTAAATTGTTCAGGTCTGCCCTAGAGATTTCCCCATGCAAAGTATCTTTCCAAAGAGCCAGAGACTGATTTGAATTGGGGGCCAAAGCTTGCTGAAAGTAAATTCTTACCAGAGCATATCAAGATGGAGGGAAGAGACCACTGAATTGATTGAACCTAGCCACCAGTCACTTGCTAGAGGAAGTTCCCACATAGGGTAGAAGAGGAAGAAAGTCCCTATCAAAGGGTAAAGAACAAAGTCCCCAAGCAGAGTGAAGCCTTTGTTCACTCTTGCAGTGACCACTGTGACAAAGTACATTGGGACAACATCCAAACTGCAGCTCCTGCACACCAGAGAGACCAGCATCTAATTTCAGTGGTCTTTTGGGATCTGGTTTTATTTGTAGACCAAGAATGCCTGATCAGGGCTTTGGCTCTGCAACCTTTTAGTTTTGGGGGGATGGTGATGGAAGCCCTGGAAAGGACTGTGCTGGTTCTAAGAGTACTCAAGCAGAAGACCTGTATGGAACACCAGGCCTTGTTTTGGATTACAAGTAGAAATGTATAATCATAGATGTCAATTGCAGAAAAATGTCCAGTGGCCCATTGAGTGTACCCATTACCTGCCCGCATTAAAACACCAAGCCTAAAGCTGGACCAGAGCTAGTCTATGGTCCTGACCATATTTCATCACCCCTCCCTAGCACACTTATCCCCTTCCCTCAACTGCCCTTCCACCCTCCCTCTGGTATTGACCACTCCCCTGTGCCTATCCAGCATGTACTTGAAGCCAGTGATGTACTCCACACTGACCATTTCATGCAATGCATTCCACTTCTGCACAACCCTTTCTGTAAAGAACTTCCTTTCATTCCTATTAAAACTTCCCCCACCAGTTTCCATTCATTGCCTCGTTACCTTGCCCTTGCTTCTTATGAACAGGGTGCTACTGTCCACTTTATTACTACCTCTTAGATATTTAAAGGTCTCTTATCATGTCCTCCTGTCCCTTCTGCCCTCTAATGTGTACATATTGAGACTCTCCAGCTATCCTCATAAGTCTTCTCCTGCTGTCCCTGAATCATCTCCATGGCAGTCTTTCTGAACAGCTTCCAAGAGTTCCCTGTCCTTTAGATATAGGCTCCAGAACTGTGCACAGTACTGCATGTGAGGTAAGTAAGTAAATCTTTATGTCTTTAGCACCCAATCCTGAATGCTCTGGGCACTTTACAAAGAGGTGTAAGAGACATACAGAAAATACATACAAACAATAAAATCGATAATAAATAATACGATCAGGCTGTAGCTAACTAAAAATGACTTCTTTAGAAAGGTGTGCCTTCAGACCCTTCTTGAAAGCCTCCAATGGGGCCTCCCTCAGAGATCTGGGGAGCAAGTTCCAGAAGGCTTGTCCAGCCACCATAAATGCACGGTCTCCTGAGGTTTTTAGCCTGGTCCTCAGAACCACCAGGAGGCCCTCAGTAGAGGAGTGGAGTGAGTGCATTGGGAGGGCAAGGGTCAGAAGGTTGCTCAGGTAGTCAGGGCCCGAACCGTATAGGGCTTACAGGTGAGCAAGCCCACATTGAAGATGATCCTCCATCTAACAGGCAGCCAGTGCAGGTCCTGCAGAACCAAGGTCACATGACAGGACCTGGGAAGGCCCATAAGCAACCTGGCCACTGCGTTCTGCACCAGATGCAGTTGATGGAGGTTCCCTCCACTGACCCCTAAGTAAAGAGCATTACAGTAGTATAGCCTTGATGTGACAAAGGCATGTACCAGCACAGGCAGGCCACCAGGCAGAATTAGGGGTTTAATCTGGGTGACATTCCTTAAGTGGTAAAAACCACTCTGGATGATGGATGACACCTAAGCTTCAAGCATCAAACCATCTTCAAAGATGGCGCCCAGATTTCTCACCCTTGTGGATGTCACCAGCGGGGTAGGGCTAAGGAACAAACCTGTTCCCAACCCAGTAGCAGCCACATCATGCCAGCGAGCAGGCTCAATCACATTTACCTCTGTCTTGGGGTTCAGTCACAGCCAGTTTGAGGATATCCAATCTTGGATCTTAGCCAGGCATTTATTTAGTATTTCCCTAGTGTTACTTGTCCCGGGAGCAAAGGACGTATACAGATGGGTATTATCTGCATTACAGTGAAAACCCAGACTGTAACATCTAATGAGTTCACCCAGGGGTAGCATGTACACCACAAACAGCACTGACAACAAGATTGAGCCTTGAGGAACTCCACAGGGCAGGAGCTTTGGACAGGAGGAGAAATTCCTCATTACTACCTGTTGCATCCTGCCTGTGAGAAACAACTTAAACCAGTTAATGACAGTACTGGTGAGTCTGCAATACTCTCTAAGATGATCCAGAAGCACAATGTGGTTCACAGTGTGAAATGCTGAGTAGAGATCAAGGAGAATGAGAACTGACCATTCCCTTCTATGTCTCGCCCTGAGGAGGTAATTTTGCACCCTGACTAATGCTGTTTTGGTGCTATGCCTCACCCCAAACCCAGACTGGAATGGCTCATAGATGTCAAAGACTGCGAAGTGTGCCTTGAGCTGCAGAACCACCACTTTCTCAACAACCTTTCCCAAAAATAGGAGGTTGGAGATAGGTTGATAATTCACCAAGCTTGAGTGATGGTTTCTTCAGAAGGGGCTTCACCATCGCCTCTTTCAAGGTGTCTGAGAAGAACCCCTCCAAGAACGAGCACCGGACAATCTCAGCAAATACTAGACCAATGGACTCTGCACATCCTACTATGAGATGAGTCAGGCCTGGGTCCAGTTCACAAAAGGTGAGCCACAGCTTCGAGATTACCTCAACGACCTCAGCCACCCCCACCATCTGAAATTCATTCCAAACAATAGGTCTCCCCAAGAAACTGTATAAGGGCAGAATCTTCACCTTCCTTCTACTAGCAGACCCCCTACCTGTGCACCCCAACATCTTATTTGTTTTCCTTGATGTCTTCAGGCATCGGGCATAGGACTTTAAAATGTCACTAATGTTGCTTCCCAGGTCTCTTTCCTCCAGTGTCTGTGCCATCCTCCTCCCCGTCCCACAACCAGAACTCTCTTTTCAGATTTCTTGTGCCAATGTGCATGACCAAACAGTTTCTGCCAATAATTTTGTGTTGCACTAGTGATCACTAATTTTTAAACATAGAGAGGATATCACCAAAGGCACTAAACTTTGAATAGGGAACAGAAGATCCCCCAGTAAGTATCATGCCAAAATACAGATTTCTGAGTTTTTTGTTCATAAGTTACAAGCCTTTTTGTATCTCTGATTTCACTGCCTGTTAAAATAATACTAATTGGTGAGAAGCTGATGATGATCATCATCATCACTGGTTCATAAAGACTTTCCATCACTAATTACAAAACTTTCACATTTCAGCCCTCCTGAACATAATGTCCTGTGCCTGTCCAGAAATGTTCAGCATGTGTCCATTCTAATATGCAGTAATGCTGCAGTATACTGCAGGCAATTATGCCCTTTTGTCATGCAGTGTTGGTGACATCTTTTACTGCAAGTTGTTGCTTTGCATCATGGTTGGCTTTGCTGTATGTACCTCTGCTCTTTCCAAAATAATTGCCTTGTGGTTCTGTGACATTTTGAACCCCACACATTCTCCTAAATTAGGCACCTCACATCCCTTCCAAAATGTTTGCCCCGCAGTCCTTCTTAAATATGTTCCCTATAAACCTCCCTAAATGTGTGCCCATAGTCCCCTAAATTTTCCACCTGCCATCCCTCCAAAACTTTGTACCCCATATTTCTCATAAAAAAAATTACACGCCTTCCAAAATGTGTGCATGCTTCCCTCCTGAAATATGCACACTACACCCCTATTGTATTTTTCATTCTGCAACTTGCACGTCTTCCATTATTGCTGCCAAAACCCCTGAAATTTGATCCATTTCTCCAATTTGCCCACACACTCCTCCCAAATATATAACGTCCCTTACTATTCCCAAAATTTGGACTTGCATGTCTCCTGGAATTTATTGCCTCACATCCCTCCTAAAAGTACACCCACAGCTCTCCCAAAATTTGGGCCCCTCATTCCTTACAAAATTGGCCCCTTACACCCATCTCAAAAGTTCCATCTTGCACCCCTCCTTAAATGTATGCACCATACCCATCCCAACATTTGTGCCTTGTCCCCCGAAATATTGGGTCCTGCACCCCTTCTGAAATTTACACCTCATACCCCTCCTGAAATTTGCTCTCCATTGCTCCAAAATATATGCTGTCTCCCCCCCCCTGAAATTTGCATCCATTAAAAATTGTGACTTCCACACTTTGCATCCTTTATACTTCTGAAACTTGTAACATAGCATAGTTTATGCCATTCCCCCTGAAATTTGCACCCTACTAAAATCTGTGCCCTGCACCCTTCCCAAATGTATGTCCAACACTCCTCCCAAAATTGCCATCTCCTAAATTTGTGACCTGCACTATTCCTAAACTTTACGCTCAACACCTGCATCCCTCCTACAATTTGTATTCCCATTCCTTATCCAAAATATGAAGTCTTTATACTCCTGAAATGTGTGACCCATTCCTTTACTGAAAATTGTGCCCTGCTCCCCTCCCAAACTTGGCACCTTACATTCCTTTTGAAATTGTGTACCCCTTCCCCTTTATAAGTGTCAGTGGCTCAGTAGGTAGCACACTCACCTCTGAGGCCGGGAGATCAGAGGGCTGTGGGTTCAGTTCCCACATCTGGCACTTGGGTTAATATCCCAGTACTGACACTGTAGTGCAGCATGAGAGGGGTGCTGCACTTCTGAGGTGCTGTCTTTTGGATGAGACGTTAAACCGAGGTCCCATCTGCCTGGATTGGTGGTAGTTCAGGTGGATGTTAAAGATCCCATGGCACTTATCGAAAAGAGTAGGGGAATTTCTCCGGTGTCCTGGCCAAATATCCCTCATTCACTAAAAAAATACCACCAACAGCTTAATCTGGTTCAAGGTCAGTTGGCATTTATCTGTATCCCCCTCCCCCGGGTCGTGCCTGAAAATAGGCAGGATTTGTCTAGTGCACTTACCTGGTCAACAAAAGCTAAATAAATAAATAAATAACTGTGTCTTACATCCCCCAAAATTTGCACCCAACAACCCACAAGAAATTTGCACTCATTCCTGTCCTGAAATTAGCACCCTTCCCTCTCTTGATATTTTTGATGATTCCCCTACCAAAATCTGCACACTATAACCCCAGACTTTACACCCCCACATCTCTCCCTAAATTTGCAACCCACATTCCTCATGACACTTGTGCCATACATTCCTTCTGAAATGTGCATTCACTTCCCTCCCAAAGTTTGCACCCACACATATCCTGATATGTACGCCTCACAGATCTTTGTGAATTTGCATTCTACACCCCCCAGTCTGTAGCCTGCATCACCCTTAGAATTTGCACCTAGCTCCTCTCCTAATATTTGAATCCCATACAATTTCCAAAATGTGTGCCCCTCTCAGAATTTTGACCACCAACCCCTTTTGAACATTGGGAGGGGTATAGAGTGCCAGTTTTAGGAGGCGTGTGGGGTACTTACTTTAGAAGTGGTCTGGGCTAAAAATGTAGAAGGGTTGCAGAGTGCAAAATACAAGAGGGTTGCTGGGGTTGCAGGGTGCAAAATACAAGGGGGTTGCTGAAGTGTAAATTTCAGGAGTGACATGGAAAGCAAGTTTCTAAAGAGTATCTGACACCAGTTGTAAAAGGTGCGTAGGTGCAGTATGCAAAATTGAAGCAGGGATACAGTGTGTAAAATTCAGTAGTGTGATAGAAACCAATCTAGGGAGGTGTGTGAGGATCAATTTTGGAGAGGGATTCTCGTGCACAAAGCTTTGGAAGGGAGCAGAGTGCAAAATTCAGGAGGGATATGTGGTTCAAATTTTAGGAGGTCCATGTGTCAGGAGAGGGATCTGATGTGCCAAATATGTGAGAGGTATAGGGGTGTACAAGGTGGCTGAACCACAAGGCACAAACGTTAAGAGGATGGGGTGTAGGATGAACATTTCTGGCAGAACACAAGGTACAAAGTTCAAGATGGATGAATGAAACAAATTGTGTGGGGGGGGGACATTTGTTTGAGTCAGTGGTAATTCAGTGTTGCTGTCAGGACTAAGCACTTGCTCAAGTCACATGAACATCAACAGCCACTTACTTTATCCAGCATTTTGTAACAGGCAGCAAAATCAGGGCTACAGAAAGTCATACCTTTTATACAAAGTTGCTTAGAAATCTGAATTGTCCTGTGTTATGGTGTTTATTGGGGATCTTCTGGTCCCAATATTACATTTACTCCTATTGTAAAAGGTTGGTGATACTGAAAAGGAGTATCTGTGCATGGTACATTTTGTCATCTACTCCAAACACTGGATCTGCAATGATTAAGCAACATAGCAAACATTGACACTGATGGCAGAAAAAGGATCAGTGGGTCCATCTAGTTTGCTTAGCCCTACCCCGAGTATGATGTAAATGCCCTAGTGGTCACTCCTTCCCCTTCGCCATGTCATTCTTCCCTGCTAGCCTCACTAGCTCTATGTCTGCACAACCCTTGCTTAACTCCCTCCACTCATTTGGACAGACCAACTCCTACACAGCCTGTTTTACTTACACACCACTCTCTCTGTAAAGAAATACTTTTTGACATCCTTCCTGAATCTCTGTCCCACCACCTTCTTTGTGCCCCCCGTGCCTGTTTCCATTTATTGTGAACATTTCCTGGTATCTGTCTTGTTCATCCTGTAAAGAAATGTGAAAGTTTCAATCATGCCCTCCCCAAAGTCTCCAGTGCATACATTTTGAAGTCCTTGAGCTTCCATGTAGGACTTTTCTTATTGACTCTGAATCATTTGATTGCTTTCCTCTGCACCGCTTAAACCCTATCCCTGTCTTTTCTTGTGTGTTGACTCCAGAACTACATGTAGTAATCCAGATGTGACTGTACCAAAGATCTGTGCAGAGGTAGGATCACCTCCTTCCTTCTGCTGCTGATGCACTACCTGTACAACCCAGCATCCTATTTACCTTTCCCACTGCTGTTTTATACTGCACTGACTGCATCAAGTTGTCTGCTATTAAGAATCCAGTTTCCTTCTCCTCTGTCACTTTTCTAGCACGACATCTCCCATTCTGTATCTTTGCATTCCTGATCCCTATGTGCATAACTTTGCACTTTTTAAATTGAATTTTAGTTGACTGACCCTTGACCATTTCTCGAGTCTCTTAAGATCTTCTGTCAGTGTCCTGACTCCCTTCATCACTGTCCACTGTACCAGAGATTTTTTTGTGTGATCTGCAAATAGACACATCTTCCCTTGGATCCCTTCCCCAGTGCCACAAATAAAGATGTTGAGAAGTACTGGGCCTAAGCCTAATCTCTGGGGAACACCACAGGTGACTTACTTTGCCTCCAAGAAGTTCCCATTTATAGGGACACGTCATCTTTTTAACTTTTTCTTGTACCTTGAGATTGTGTTCCTTTCTGCCTCCTGCATTGTCATAGCCCGTTCTGCTAACATTGGAATTAAGCTGTTTGGAAACAAAACTGAATTTCAGTCATCCCAACTAATAATACCCACCAGATGTGGATCTGGCATGTTTACAAGTTGACATAGCATGGGCATGCCACTACGCTCGTTAGTGAGCCACTTTATTTTATTGTTACAACACTTTGACATTTCCTGTAAAATAGACGTACACAGTCTTCACTGAGCTTGCTAATATGTGTTTTACTGGGAACCACACAGTATCTCTAAAAGAAATTGCCCTTTGAAAAGTCACACTGTGGTGCACACACCCAGTTTCATGGCATGGCTTTTCAAATGGCAATTTCTTCTAAAGATACTGATTATTTCCCAGTAAAAATCATATTAGCAAGCACAGTAAAGACTGTGTAAGTCTAATTTGCAGGAAACATCAAAGTGTAAGAACAATTCATGAATGAGCATAGTGCGGCTCTGGTGCCGTGTACACTTGTGAACACGCCAGATCCACAAGTGGTAGGTGTTATTAGTTGGGACGACTGAAGTTTAGTTTTGTCCCTAAACAGCTTCATTTTGGATTTTAGCAGAATGGGGTGACCAGGTGTGCTATTGATGACAGTACAGGAGGGAGCACAATCACAAGATGTTAAAAAAGTTGACAGTGTCCCTTTGACACTATCTTTGTGTTCTTCCATCCAGTTCTTGACCCATCCTGTAATCTTGTCCCCTTCCCCAGCATCCTTTATTTTCTTAAAGGTTCTCCCATGTGACACTGAGTTGAAAGCTTTACTAATTTCCAGATACAGTAACTCAACTGCCTGTTATTTGCAGTTAAATTTTTTATTGTAAATTTTTACTTATAAACAGAAAAGGCAGGATGCATAATAAACATTCTGATACATACCAGTACAGTTTACAGCCCTGAATAGGGAGATACAGACTTCAATAGATGGTCCTGTGTTAATTTGAACAGTAAACATCTCTAACCATGTCTTAATAGAGGGGTACTGGAAATGCAAAGTGCATCCTTCCCTATAAAGTCAAAAATTAAAAAACCACAAAGAACACAAAAGAAAAGACGATACATAAAACTAGGTATATGCAGAGACACTGTGGAGAACCAAGGTTGAGAAAGCAAGTATTGCTAAATCCACCTCCCATTGAGAAGGCATAAGGGTAGGATGACAGGCGTGGGAGGAATTATATTCCCATTGTGGGCTTTGTATAAGTGACAAAGGGTTGCCAACAGCTTCTGTATTCTGTAAACTTGTTAGCAGCTAAATGGGTTAATCTCTACAATGTGGCTAACTGTGCTAGGGAGTTAAGAAGTTCCTGCATGGTGGGGATTGTGGTACTACGCCATCTCCACAGGATTAGCCATTTGGCCTGCATGCTTAGTAAAGCGAGTCATCTATGTTCCGGCGCCATAAGATGAGGCCTCAGACTTCATGCCCAGTGGCCACAAAGCTGCAGAACGGGGTATCTGTTATGAAGTATTTTAGTACCTAAGCAACAAGTCTGCTTCCAGAAGGGTTGAAGTTTGGGGCACTCTTCTAGAATATGATATAAATCCTTTGTCTGTCATGCATCTTCAGCATTTGTCCAAGTTGAGAAGTTTGGCTTAGTAAAGGAAGGCCAGGGTTCTATAACAGGAGTGGAGTATTTTATTTTGTATTGGTCTGCTTCTGGTATCTGTATAAGCACTGTGTCTGAACTGCCAACAGCTATGCCGCTGCTGCTCGGATATGGTGATGCACATAGCCTTCTCCTATTGGATTTTGAATTCCTGTGACTGGGCCTCTTGTCCTGAATGGCTGAGTATATTTGGCTTGCCTGCCCTTTAGGTAGAGACAGCCACTTAGCCAAGGGGGTCGGTTGGGTGTTCTAGGGTGCTTTGTAAAGAAGGCTTTGGTTTGCACCTCTGTAAGTTAGAGGTACTTCCAAGAATCTGCAGAAGGGAGATCCTGTCGAGAGCATACAGCTTAAAAAGTGGTTACCAATAATTTCCCTGGTTCAAGAACATCCTTTAGGTAATGTGTTTTGTAGCCCAATGGGGACAAGAATGTGGGCTTTAGGTCTATCAAAATGGATGGATTACCCCTAAGGGGGGGGGAGTAGGGGTGTCAGATTAGAGTCCAATTTATGATGTAGCTGAAACCAATATTTAATTGTAGGCCAAATAGTAGGATGGGACTTGAGGCACTTGGAGCAGTGTAGAAGAGAAGGGGCAGACCATGCACCTTACCCTGGTCCTCTTCCATGTGAACCCACTGTGGGGAATCTGCTGACTTTGGACTGAACCAGTGTAGCATCTGCAGTGCCTGAAATGCCCACCTGTAGCCCTCAAACTAAGGGAAACACCAATTTCCTTCCCTACAAAGATCCCTCAATTTGTTATGGCCATATCTGGGTCTCGTCCCCTCCCTTATGAAGTTACTAATGATTTTATCTAATTTAGCATACCAGCTTATGGAAAGCTCTAGCAGCATATGGGACAACAGATAAAATAACTTGGGAACAGTCACCATTTTTATGGCTGCTATATTTCCGGCCACGATAAGTTGGAGAAACCTCCAGTTATCAAATTCTGTTTTAAGGCTAACCAATAGTAGCTGCAGGTTTAGTTCCTATAATCCTACCGAGGTTTGGGACAAACTCTATTCCCAAGTATGTGATTCCTTTCGGAACCCATCACAGACCCACTGAAGTAACCACACTGGATTGGCAGTTCTGATTTAGAGGCAAAAGCTGTCTCAGATTGATTGCTTTTCAGTCCTGAACACTAAGTAAAACTATGGAAAAGGTGCAGGAGAGGTTCCATAAATTTATCTATATCTGCCAGCGGGAGTAAGAAATCGTCTGCATACCTAAGAGTACCATATTGTTGCTCCCAGTTTCTAAGCCCTGAATTCTGGCATGTTGCCTAATAGCCGCTGTCAGTGGCTCCACTGCTAAATCAAAAAGGAGTGGGGGAAAAGAGACAACCCTGCCTAGTACTCCTCTCCATTGGTAATGGGTCAGACAGTAATGAGTTGGTTAGGACTCGTGCAGTGGGAAGGAAGTATATGGAATGAATCCATGACCAAAAATGTTCCCCAAATCCTAAATGTGCTAGTACCAAATGCAGGTAGTCCCATATGATAGAACTGCAGGCTTTCTCAAAATCTATGGCAACTGATGCTGCAGGGGAAGGGAGTTCTTTTGCTGGGTATACGAGACTGAGAAGTGGTAGTGTGGTCAGCGCTGTGTCATCCCTGAACAAACACTACCTGAGATGAATGTATTAGGTGTGCGAGCAGTGGATTAAGTCTGTTGGCTAAGACTTTAGCATAGACTTTGCTCTCAGCATTGATTAAAGAAATGGGTCTGTAGCTGGCTGCCAATGTGGGTCTTTCCCTTTTTCGGGAGGTACCATGATAATTGCCTCCTAACTGTAGGGGGGGAATGCCCTTAGTCTCCACTTTCAAATAGTCTTTACTGTGTATAGGGGAAATTATGCGAGCTAAGAGTCATAAAAATTCTGCCAGGAGACCATCACCTTCTGGGGACCTGCCCTTGTTGAGGGAAAGCAGGGCTTCTGTGACTTCTTCCATGAATACTGGTATATCTAGTATTTCATTTTTGTCCAGAAAAGCTTAAATATCTACAGGAGACTGATTATGAGAGGTTGAATAAAGAGTGGCATAAAAATGCTTCATAATGTTTTTAACCTCTTGAGGTTTAATTTGCACCTGCCAGCAATTTCTCCCCTTTTCACCTCCTTCACAGTATCAAGTGTTTTAAGTGGAGAATGAAGATGTCTGTCTTCTTTGAGGGCAAGGTATTGATCTCCATTTGCAGTCCTATAATGGTATGGCCTAGTGGGGAGTGTGGGATAGGGTTGGGCAATGCTTTAAATTGAGTTTCTGCTACTTGCAGTTCCTGTTTGAGTTGATGGAATTGCTGCTCTCTCTTCTTGCAGCTAGTTATCACAAACTCAATAATCTTCCTTTTTTTTTTTTTATCCTCCTTCCTTGTCCCTGGTGTCCCCCTCCTTCTGACTGCACATACCCCGAGGCCCCCCCTTTCAGGATCTGTCCCTAGAGTGCCCTTACCTCCTCCTATTTCCTTGCACAGCGGGGTCTGTCCTAGGTGGGCTCGGGATGGGCAGTCTTCATCTAGGGACACCGAGGACACCATTTTTCCGCTGTTCTCCCTTACTTCCCCCGCCCCTGGGACGCTGCACACAAGGACGACGTCTCTAGAGGGGCGACGTGCTGACGCACGCCTCCCTCGCTGGCCTCACGCGCCCCTCCCTCCCGGACTCCGGAAATGGAGCCACAACCCCCGAGTGCCGGTTCTCCAACCGACAGTTCAGGGTTGGGAATCCCCCCCGAGGAGGAGGAGAGCATCCGCTGGGATGCTCGATCCTCCCTCCCCGGCTTCGACCCGGCGGCCCGAGTCCGCTTCTCGAACCCGGCCGGGTGTGGTGCACGAGGTGGTGTCCAGCGCCTAACCTCAGCGCCACTGGCCGGCTATAATCTTCCTTTAATGGTGGCCTTAAAGGCCTCCCAGGAGTTACCAGCTGTGGTATCTTCTATTCAGTTCTCTGCAAAGAATAGAGTGACCTCCTTTTGGACCCATGGTATAAATTTGGGGTCTCAGAGCAAAAGAATGTCTAGCCTCCAAGAGGGAGAGGTAAACAGGGGAGGGCCCTGTAAAAAAGTAGAGTCATCCTGAGGTATGATCAGAGGTGACTATAGGAAGGATTGAGGAGTCTTGGCAGCCTGGGTGAGGCAGGGTGAGGTTAGCCATAAGTCTAGGTGGCTGTAGGAGCCATGGACTGTGGAGTAATATGTGTAATCATGTTCACAAGGGTGAAAAGTCCTCCATATGTCTACTAATCCTTGGTTTTGCATCATTGGATGCGCTGCCTGCACACCCCTGGGATGAGAGACAGTGCCTGTCAAATTTGTGCCTACCAAGGGCCTAAGTGTGAGATTAAAGTCACCTCTAATTAACACAGGAGTGGTGCCCATGGCCAGTTGTCCCATTTTTAACAATGGTGTGAAAAAAATATAGGGTCATCTTCATTGGGTGCATAATGATTTCCTAGGAGGAGGCGTCCAGTGGAGGCTTCCATTACCACAATAACCCATCTGTCTTGTGAGTCACTACATGCACTAGTGGAGGTCCACTTGAGACTTTTATGCACTAGAATAGTTACCCCTTTCTTGTGAGTGGGAGTGGAGGCATGAAACTCCTGCCCTACCCAGTCTCTCACCAGTTTAGTATGATCTTCCTGAGTTAGTTTGGTTTCTTGCAAAAATTACACCTGTGATCTCAGCTTCTTAAGGTGGGACAAAACTTGTTTCCTTTTAACCGGGGTATTAAGTCCCCTAACATTCTATGTGTGTCATGTGATCTCACCCATGGTCATGGCTAAAGTAGGGAATGAAATAAGTGAGAGTCCTTCCATAAGAGGGCTGAGATCATTGGTATGTCAAAGTGAGGCCCTGGGAACACAGCATACATTCCTGCACCTTGCTTCTTGGGAGGGATTATTGTATCTGGGATTCGTGACTCCAGTATACTGCTGCAGCTCTGCATTTGTGTCTCTGCTAGTAACTAATCTAAAACTACTATTCTTCAAAACATAACTATATGCAAACAGATGAAGTACTGAAAGCAAATAGGTAAACAAGGTCCGCCTAGACTCTCTGGGGAGTTTGACCTGGGTATGACTCTTAGGTTGATGTTTGGGTTTACCTTTGGGGTTCATAGGAGGTCAGGTGCATATCACTTTTGCCAAGGCCATTTCTCTGCCTTCTGGGTTTCATATTTAACAGAGCAAGGAAAGGTTATAAGAACTGTGCAGTTAGCCTCTGACCCTTATATCGTAAACAAGATGAAACTGCTACTATAAAATTGTCTGTCAGCTATATGTCAGTCCTCTTTCACATTTCAACAGTCTCTGCACCTAAGGAGATACTGATGGTGTCATGTTAATTTAGTTGTATTGGTTGCTATAAGGTCTATAGTCACATTCCCAATTTACATACATATAGTTGAAAAAGCCCCTTTCCTCCCCTGCCGTGGCGGTGGGGGGGGGTCACGTTATGTATTTTGCTAAAGACAGATGAAATCCAGAGGATGGGGTTGCAGGGCACTATGGCTATCAGAACTATAGCCACCAATCCCCTAGTAATTCTGTTGCTAGGGATTCACTAATGGAGAGGATTAGGATGGGTATAAACCCTCTAGAAATCATAGAAAATACCAAATTTGTAAACAAAATCCTGCAGCTACTGTACACTGCCTTGTCAGATAACATTGGGAACAAAACCCTTTAATGTCAACAAAGTGAGAGGTTCAGTCTCTAGATGCAAGCTCGTTGTACTGAACTCGCAGCCTCTGTGGTGTTCATCAGCAAAGTTGCTAACAATAATTTCTAAGTGTTCCCCCTCTCTGCAACAGGGTGGTGTTTCTGAGGAATAAATGGTGAGGGAGCAGTACATCTAGGACAGTTTGGTGTAAAAAGTTGTGTTACAGCCAAATAAGTTGTTGCTCAGCTATCAAACAATGGACATTTTGTGCAGAAAGTAGTTTCTCTTAGTACAAGCGCAGGGGATTGGAGAAGGTGAGACAGGCTTCCAACAAAGCATTTGCCTGTGTAGCTAGGAAGGGATACACAATTAATACCCAGGCAGAGAGCCCCCTCTAATGCTGCCCCTTAGGAGTTGCCAGCTTAAAACATTAAACGGTATTATGCCCAGCTTTGTTCAACTCCATCCCCTCCACCCTCCCAAAGAAACGCACAAACCAGCACTTATCTGAAGGTAGTTCAACCATCCTCCATAGTTGTCAGCTCAGGATCTGTTGGGAGGACTGCAGTCATAGAGTTCCCTTTCAGTGGTAGTGGTGGGAGAGGCATCATGTCAGGTGGGTCTGGCTTTGAGAAAGTAGTCACTTGTGAGATGATGGTGGCCCAGGATTCTGTAGTTACCACTGTTGGTGTAAGTAGCTGCCCCCTCGGTTCTGCGTTTCCTGTAGAGACCTGCTGAAGAGGTATTGGTGAACTGGGTCAGAACAGAGCATACTGATTTTGGGAGAAGTAGGGACTTAGTTCCCCAGAGGAGTCTTCTTTCTTCAGATCCCCACTGTGGCTCCAAGAGCAGGTTCTCTCTGCGGGATGGTCTCTTTTGGTATGCCTATGATGTTGGTGTATCTTCCATTGTCTCGGAGGAAGGACCCAGGTTCCATCCATGTTGGCTTGGTTTCTGTCCTCTGCCCCCTGTTTGTAGTCCTCTGGTGTGTCCATTGTTTCAGGTGTAGGTGTAGTTGGGGTTCAAGCAGGCATCTGAGGTTGTCTCATTCTTTGTGGCGATGTCCAGTGTAGAAAATCCATGAGGCTTTCAGGGGTTGAAAATGATAGACACCCCATTATGGATGGTCCTCATGGTTGCTGAGTATCTGAAGGAGTACTTAAGTCCAATATTGTGCATTAGATGGCAAGCTTCCATGTATTCCTGTTGTCTGTTGGAAAGTTCCTTCGAGTAATCTTGGTAGATGTGAATCCCATTACCTTTCCATTTTTGTGTTCCAGTTCCCTGGCCCTAGTAAGGATCAGCTCTTTTGTCGCAAAGTTTAGGAACCATGCCAAGATAGACCGAGGTCTATACCTAGGCCTGAGTGGTGGTGCTAGGGAGTGATGGACTTTTTTAATCTTGAGCCTGATGTTTCTGTCAATATGTAACAGGGGAGGCAGTATTTCTTGAAGAAAAACAGCAGGATTACAATTTTCCACTCCCTCTGGAAAGCCAATGAACCTGAGATTGTTCCTGCAGCTTTGATTTTCAAGATCATCGACTTTGGTCTTGTAAATAACAAATGATACCACCCTCATCCCTAACTTCTGTCATCAACTCCTGTATCACTGCATTATGGGAGGCCACCTTCCACTCCATCTGGAAAAGTCATGTCTCCAGTTGGGGAATAGCCTGCGTGGTGTTGTTTGAGGCCAGTGTTACCTCCGACATTTGTTTGATAAGGGTAGAAAACATCCCTTCGGTCGGTGTAGGGTCCCAGTTATTTTTTTCACCCATAGCCATTTTACTGGTGCTGCATGACAGTTCTTGCGATCAATGTAGCAGGCGATGGGTTAGCATAACTGAAAAAATATTTACAGTGTGCCATTCCTCTGAATAAGGGTTGTGAAGCTGCCGGGTACAGTTATTACTGTTCTCAAACTCTTTGTTTGGTAAGGATAATAGTGGATTTAGTCCCCAGAGGAGTGCAGAGATAAGATCCTAGACAGCCATCTTGCTTGAGGTCAAGCCATGCCATCAACTGCCTGTTCTTTGTCTGCTGCCTTTGTGACCAAGTTAAAAAAGTCAATCAGATTTGTCAGATATACCTCCTGATTGTGATTCCATGCTGTTTTTTGTCCTGAAATCCATTTGCATCCAGAAACTCTACTATCCTCTCCTTAATAATAGCCTCAAGCAGTTTGCCCACTATAGATGTCAAACTGACTAGTTTATAGTTCCCAGGTTCATCCCTGCTCCTGTCCTTTGGGATTGTGAGTAAAGTATCACTGGTCCATCAGTTAACTGGAACTGCATGGATCCGATGGTTGAAGAGGGTAGTATGGGGGTTGCACAACAGTTATTGTTAATTGCTTGCTTAACCCTTTTGTTCCCCACAGCCTTGTTCCTACTTTCCCTAATTAATTTTATTTGTTTAATTTTTGTTGACCAGGAAAGGAGGACTAGGCAGTTCTGCATATTGTTGGTCTCATCCTGGGGGAGGGACAACAGAAGATTGAGCTGTTGGTGGTATTTTTATTGAATGGGGGAAATCTGCCCAGGACACAGGGGAAAATCCCTTGTTCTTTACAAGAAGTGCCATAGTATCTTTAACATACACCTGAACAACCACCAGAACAAGCAGACAGCAACTCCATTAAACATCTCATCCAACAGATGGTACTTCAAGAGTGTAGCAGCCCCTCATGGTGCACTACAGTGTCAGGAATTTAACCTAGGTTCCTGGTGTGGGACTAGAACTTGGTGGAATCTGGTGACCCACTGACAGTGTATAATCTTCTTCCATTGTTTGAATTTTACTTCTGCACACTATTGTTTATATTGTTTTGGTTGTTGTGTTGCATTGTGGGGTGGAATTGTGTAGGATTGTTAGTTGTACTATTTTCTGGAGGGGTAACATTGTGAATACCATCAGGTATTTCACTGGACTTTCCCAGGTGGAGGCACCACTTCACTGCTAATTACGCAACTAATAACACCTAAATCCAGGTTCTTCCCCCCTCCCCAAGTTAAAAGGCCCAAACCTCATCATAATCATCCGAGGAAGAAGACATATACTTTGTGGGACTGGAGCAAAGGCTGGCTTATATACAACCCTTCTGTCACCACAATACTTAATTCGGAAAACACCTTTGAGCATGAGTGCTCTTTTACAACGGTTTCACATCTGTACAGCACAAAGGAACAAATAGGTAAAAACCAAACATTCACCAGCTCCTGGGGAGCTTGGTCAGGTACAAATAACAAAAGTTAGACAATTTTGTTGATAACTCTCTTTGTGACAGCAGCCCCGAAGGGACAAGTTCAACAAATAGCAGTAAGGTTGTACCAGTACATGTTTCAAAGCACTAACAGTCAAGGAGCAACTGGGTAAAAAAGGTAAAGAGTCAACTATAACAATAGCATACTGATTTAAGAGTAAGTTATTTTTTTCAGAGATTTCTTAAATTGTACAATTTTGGGGAGCCCCACTAGGGATTCAAGGCGTTCATTAAGCCATTGGGCAGCATGGGCTACAAAGGAGTGCCTAGCCAGGCTTGTTTTCCAGAAGGGTACATCAAGGCATGTCTAGTCTACTGTACTTCTGGTAGAGTATTGGTTGGTAACAAGGCAGAAAAGGTCTTGAACTGCAATGGATTGAGGTCCAACAGAGCTGTCTTTTCAGTTAGGCAGGACTAGTACTTTTTATCTGTCTTGGAATGTTAGCCAATTGGTAAGTGCATATAGGGAGCAGCTGTGTGTGAGTCTGTCAGCCCCACTAGCAAAATGACAAGCCTTATTGAGTACCAGCCTAGCTCTGTTGAGAACAGACTGTAGTCTAGGAGTGGGAGGACCGTACTGGAAACTGCCAGGCACCTAGCCTCAAAGGTAAGTTTCAAACATTGCCTGTAAAGCGCTCCTAGCTTTCTATTGGTAAGATTTATGATGTTGTCTACATGTGTTGCAAATGAGAGAATATCATCCAAGGTGACACCCAGATATTTAAAAGATTCAGCCGGGTCTAGGGTAGCTCCAGAAGCATTGCAGATAGCAAGGGGAGGGACCTTTATTAGTTAACATGTATATTACCAATTTGCAAAGGTGTACACATTATAAGGTGACCAGTCATGAAGATACTGTGGGCAGATAAAGGCCTTGTGGCCCATCTTGTCTGCCCAGTAACCTGCCTAGTATTGGGAATTGTCAATAGCAAACATTACCCCCGTTACTCCCTCCCTGCTGCCCCACTTACACCTTTCCCATGTGCCTGTATCACCCTCTTTTGACCCCTTTTCTGTTTTAGCAAATACAATCTATTCAGGGAACTTGTTCACTTTTCTACCACCCTTTCAGAAAAGAAGTACTTCCTGATGTCCTTTCATAAACCTGCCCCTCTCCCCACCACCAGTTTAATGGATTTTTCCCCTAGTTCCCATGTTTCCAATCAGTGTAAACAACTCCCTGCTGTCTACCATTTCTATTCCTCAGAGGTACTTGATTGTAACTATCATGCACCCACTCTCTGTCCTATCTGCCAGTGCGTACAAATTGAGGTCCCCAAGCATGCCCTATATGAGTTCCCCTGTTGTCCCTGGATTGTTTTGGTAGTGCTCCTCTGCACTGACTCCAGACTTTCTAAGTGGAACCAGGGTTCTATATAATTACAGTGTCTCCTCCATTCTGCTACTGATCCCCTTCCTTATGCATCCCAGCATTTTATATGTCCTGCCCATTGCCCTCATACACTGTGATGATGCCTTCATGTTCTCCAAGTTCCTTTCTTACACTTTTTTCTCCACCATTACCCCACCCATCCTATATTCTGTTGTAACCCCTAAGTGGCGCTATCCCAAGGGCTACTAGCCCTGCCTACTTAACTACTAACAGGGTGAGGGGCCTAGGTCCAATGGCGAGTGCCTCCACCCAGAGGTCAGGGTTTGCAGTAGTTAAACTAACTTGGTCACAGCTCTCTGGGACACTGTAACCCCCCTTTCTTCCCTCTAGTGGCCCACACAATGCATCAGGAATATCTTCACAATGTACACTTACCCCCAGGACTGGCTCTGTCGACTGGACTCTGGGGACCCCCTGTAAAAGAAGATGATACAGTGCAAAAACCACAGTACAATACTTTAACATAAATGAATACCTCAGTCAGTGTAACTTTGCTGAAACAAACAGATCTAATTTATTTAAGGAGCTGTAACAAGGACAGGGGGAAATCAGGTTAATTAGGTTAAACACATTAATAATCACAGTACTGTGCGCATATTCAGAGTCCCAAATTCTCACTTTCACTGGGTACCCAGGATGGGGGGAGTTAGCCAGGATTGGTGCAGCTGGTTGGGGCCCTGTGATGGGAAAAAAACACTTGCACAATACCCAAATTGTAATCTGGAATCGGTTGGCTCAGTTCATGAAGAAATAAAAAAAAGCAACAATTAGATGACACACTTGCAATTCGATAAACAGACGGCAGGGAGCTATCCTGCTTTGTACTCACAGACTCAATGCTGGGAACTGGATGGAAGGCAGATTGTCCTGGATTACCAAGAGGAGTAGACCATGTGGACAAGGTCCTCGTGACTGGACCCCACTGCAGTGTAGAGCAAATGGATGTGGTCTAGATTAAGCTGGGGTTTACTTCCTGCTTCATGCACTCAATTCACTGTACAAGGGATTTAAAACGCGATTCTCCAGAAGCACTACACACATTTATATGTAAAAGGAAAGTACTATACCAGTCAGGCTACTTCTCTATCCCGATCGCAATTACTGCACGATACCCTCGAGAACACACAGCAGCTTCAGTTCCTGACAGACCAAGCGTGATTTAGCAATTTCTCCAGTCTTCTACAGGGTGAGCCTGGTTTATGCTCTTCAGATATCCTTGATTCTCCTCACAGGTCAGATTAATTCCAAATGGGCGCTTGCACAGGGCTGCAGACCGAAACTCAGGGCCTTACATGCGCTTCCCGTGTGAAACTATACAGCGCAGAAGCTCATAACTCCTTCTCTCTTCACTGTCTCAACTCATCTGACTTTCCAGTAGACAGAGCCGGATATTTCCTTTGATTTCCTCCCAGTTCAGTTGGCTGGTTTGGCTGTCACTCACAATCAGACTCCCCCTGTTGGTGCAAAAAGGAGCCGAAGTCCAAACTACAATTCCCAGAGGCATTGGCCATACAGTACATAGGTGGCTGGCTCCACAATGAGAGTCCAAGTTCTGGTTTGCCAGCAGCAGGCTCCATTTCAAAAGTCCCCCCACACTGATTGGTCCAGTTCAGCAGTTCAAAACCAAAATGGAGGGCTAGGCAAACACAGTTCTGACTGCAAAGAAAAGCAGGTTAGACAAACTGTATTTCGTTATTACTCTAAATGATTTCTGGCAAACAGTTACATCTTTGAAAAGTGCTCACTCTGCCCACTTAGCGACGGCAGAAACAGAGCGATTTGGCAGCAGCTCGAGTGGGACTCAAGCAGGGAAACACACAGTCCCCCCATAGAAACTAATTAGGTCTGCAAGCAGACAGCTGTTAAAGAGACAGTACCAGAGGCTCTAAAAGCACTCACAGATGAACGGCTTAAATGCGAAACACCATTCAGGCTTGGAGCATTCAAGCAAGCTCCTGGAAGACTTTTTGGGAACCCCCATTTACAGGGAGGGTTACACTATACTCTGGTTCTAGGCTACTGTATGTTATCTTGCACATTTTGGCATTAAATTTCAGAGGCAACAGCACTGACTGCCTCTCCAGACATTGATTCCACTGACCCCCTCCCACATGTCACTTATAAATAGGTTAAAGAGGACCTGTTCCAAAAGCAAGCCTTGGGGAAACTCTACTTGTGACCCAACTTACCTCTGAATATTCCCCATTTATTTATTTGCTTGCTTGCTTTTGGTAACCGGGTAAGTGCACTAAACAAAACTGCCAATTTTCAGGCACAACCTGGGAGAGTACAAATCAAAATACAGGGAATAACAAATACATATGCAATGCGGTACAATAAGAGTTTCAACAGCTTTACAGAGGTGCAAGTTACATAGCACATAAGTGGAAGGTACATATCTGACAATATAAGAGGAACATAAACAGGCAATATTAGTACAGTACGGGATAAAAATGTACAAACATGAAGGGGCAATAAGCTAACTCTAGCTAGGAGACAGTTACTCGGTCTGAAACAGAGAAACCTAAGTGTGTATCTCAAGCTTGGGAAGACTGGGGAAGGGGAAGGATCAGAGTAGACATGGAGATATAAGTGCAGGGCATGGTTGATTAGCACGAATTGTGAAGCTAGGGACATTTACATGTGTCAAGGGAGGTGAGGTAATTGGAAAGGGCTTTCCTGAATACTCTCAAATCCTATGCCTAACTATCTCATCCACCCCACAGTTCTAACAACAGAAACCTAGAACCTACAAGCCTAGTTCCCTTAATCCAAGACGGCCCTGCCTATTCTCTACTTTTTACCTATTCCGGCCTCCCTTTTAGCTGCCTACTCTTTCACCCCAATTTCTACCCTATTCCTTAATACCTCCTTATTTTGTATCATTTAGGTATGAGCTCTTACTTAGCAGAGACTATATGGGATTGTTGTCTCTTCTCATTTCAGTAAAGCTTATCATTATGTACCTTTGCTTGTTAATTATGTTGACTGGTATGTATAGGCCCATATTGACCGGCACCTTCGCAATGTTTTTTTTTTTTTTTTGCACCGTTGTCCACCATAATTGTAATCTGATGAAGTGTGCTGTATTGTATTAATATCCAGGACCACCTTGAAAATGAGCTTACTCAATGGTGTTTATGCCTGGTTAAATAAAGTGATTGATTGATTGAAGGCAGGGTGGTATTTGAAGAGTTTGAGGTCAAGTGGTAGAGTGTTCCAAAATTTGGGGACGTAAAAAAAGAAGACAAGTACACCCATCCTGGTGGAGCATTTGGGGACAGAAAACAGAGCTAAAGACATGGGCTAGAGGGAACGAGGGCAGTCTATGGGGGTGAGCATAGCAACTAGGGTGGCGAGAAGAATGAATTATCAGTCAGGCAACCTAAAGAACAAGGTTGGCGGAAAGAAGGGAATAACCAGCGGAGGTCAGAGTAAAGTGTTCAGTGGTGTTTAAGACAAGGAGCCGATAAAGCAAATCTTCATTGTTGTAAGCAACATCCCACATTTGAAGGACGTTTGCCTGTGCCATTGCAAAGAGAGCCAGAGCAAAGCAGAGTCCAGGGAGCAGGCAGTCTTGGGTGACAGAGATACTGGCGGCAGGAGTCAGGAACTCTCAGACTCGGTAAACCAGTCCAATTATGGCATTGATGGACTTGCAGGCAGCATTGACATAAAGAGAGAAATTAAGAGATGGATCCAGTGTGACCCCTAGGTATTTGAAAGAGTGGGTTACAATCTACACGGGAGCCATCAAGACACCCTCTGTGTCCTCCCACTCAACCAATTTCTCACCCACTCAATTATTTTATCTCACAACCCCCCATGTCACTCAGATCTTTTACCAACCATCCATCTGGGATGAAGTCAAAGGCCTTGTCTATATCTAAGTAAAGACATCCACTGCCAGACCGCTATGTACAGTCATGGTCACTTAGAGCCTAGCACTCTGGTCGATAAGAAGTGATACTGCCCATGCCAGTGTTAGATACTGTAATCTATTTATTTTGTGGCTTCATAAAACAGCAAAATACACAGCTCAGTGCAACTGCACAGTGAGCTCACAGGAGCCCCAAATGTTTCATGCTTCTGTTGCCTGGTGCTTTTAGCACTTTCTCATCCATGATGGGCTCTATCTTGCACTTGCTAATAACTCCCTACTGATTTCAATACTGGATTCTGGCAGCAATCCCTTGTCTTCCACTGTGACCAGAAATATTTTTCTGTAAGTTCATCTTCTCCTTTCATCATCCTCCCACTCTCCCCCTTCCTAACCTGAACACACATTCTCTGATTTTGTGCTGCTCTCACATGTATTGAAAGAATACCTTGGTACCCTATGTAATCTGTTTCACTAACCTCATCTCTGCTTTCTAATTGGTCTATTTTCTGATAAGTCAAAAAATATTTTTTTAATGAAAAGTAGTTATCTCTATAGAAGCAAATTATTTTTGAAATTGATATGCTGTTTTATATCTGTAGTTCACAGAAATGTAGTGAAGAAAATTAAAAAAAGTCAGCTGCCCACCTATGACTGAACCAAGCCTGCAGAGCAGGGTCAGAAGAAAAAAATTGCTCACCTTAGTAATTATATTTCTTCTAATGGAGTCTTGCTGTATTCTGGCAATTGCAGTGACTCCCAACCTTTGAACTGCCCTGGAGAACTAAGAGTTAACTTTCCATGCAAGGCATGGAATGCTGAGCTCGAGCTTGGTCGAAGTCTCTGTCTGGAGTGTTTTGAACTTAAACCGTCAGATTCTTACGAGCCCAACTAAACTAAAAATTATATGTAGAAATTGTAAAAATTCTACTAGCCAACTGGCTGAAAAAAGTTTTGGATTCCCAAGGAAGACTCAAGTCAGGAAACCCAAAAACAAAACCCAATGTACTAAAAATAATAATAAATAAGCACCCAAACAAAAAGAGAGGAGGGTGCAAACAAAACATCCCTGGGGTGCAACACTGCACCTGCCCACCCACTTCCCAAAAAGAGGTTCTGAGAGGGGAGGAAGGGAGGTTGTCAGAATACAGCAATACTCCATTAGAAGAAATCTAATTACTAAGGTGAATAATTTTTTTCTTCAAACAACATGAAGTCTTGCTGTATTCTGACAATTGCAGACTACCAAGGAGGAGGGACAGAACCTACATTGGGAATAGGCTCTGAAGTACTGCTGTGCCAAACCGAGCATCACTCCTAGCCTGGATATCCAGAGAGTAATGCTTGGTAAATGTATGGACCATTTTCCAGGTGGCTGCGTGACAAATTTCTAAGAGAGGGATATCCCTGGCTGCAGCCAGGGAAGCAGCTGTACCTCTTGTGGAATGAGCCCTCAGGCCTGAGGGTGGAGTTTTTCCCAGTTTCTCATAGCAGAATGGTATACAAGACACAATCCACCTGGCAATAGATATTTTGGTGCCATGTTTGCCCTTTCCCACTTCTCTGTAAGTGAGGAACAACTGGAGGGAGTCAAACCTGTGACCCTTGGTATGGTCTATGTAGTAACTAAGGGCTCTTTTGACATCTAAACTGTGTAGCCTGCTCTCTCCTGAGGAAGAATGATCAGTGAAGAAAATAGGGAGAGACACAGACTGGTTTAAATGGGAGTCTGAAACCACTTTGGGCAAGAACCTTCTATTGGTTCTAAGGACCACTTCATCCCTGTGAAAAGAGATAAAATCAGGTTCCACTGACAAGGCTTGCACTTCACTGATACGCCTGGCAGAGGTAATGGCTACCAGGAACACAGTTTTCCAAGTCAAGTACTTAAGCTCTGCTGAAGACATAGGCTCAAAGGGGGGTTGCATAAGTTGAGCAATGCAAACATTGAAATCCCAGGCAGGGGCAGGTCTCTAAAAGAAGGATTGGTGTGAAGCAACCCTTTAAAAAATTTACAGAACACAGGATGGGAAGATAGTGAGGAAGGTTTCCCCACAGATAAAAACTCAGAAACAGCTGACAAGTGTACCTTGAGAGTAGCTGGTCTGAGGCCTAGGCCATTAAGATGGACCATATAATCCAGAACCGTAGGCAATTCAGCAGTGTCTGGAGAAATATGCTTCTTAGAACACCAAATGCTGAATCTTTTCTATTTAGAGTTGTAAGTCTTTCTGGTGGAGGGCTTCCGAGAAGCCTTGAGGATATCCAGAACCCCTTGGGGAAGATGCAGATCTGCAAACTCTAACTCCTCAAGAGCCATGCTTTGAGATTGAGAGACTGAAGATTGGGGTACCAAATCCTTCCCTGAGAGGATGTTAACAGGTTGTAATTCCTGGGAAGAGACAGGGTAAGATGGACTGCTAGGGACAGCAACAGGGGGTACCAGGGCTGTCTGGCCCAATCTGGAGCAATCAGAATCACTTGCATGGTTGAGACCTTACTTTTACCAAAACTTTGAACAGGAGTGGGAAGGGGGGGAAAGGCATACAAAAACTTCCCCTCCCAATTCAGGATCAGGGCGTACAGAGGGACTGATCCCAGGACTGGAGGTCTGCAACAAAAGAGAGGGAGTTGGTGATTGTCTGGGGCTGCAAAGAGATCTATTTCTGGAGTGCCCCACCTTGAAAAAATCACCTTCAAAACCTGGGGGTCCAGGGACCATTCGTGATGGCCCTGAGAAATCCTGCTCAGCACATCTGCTAGCACATTGTCCTTGCCTGGAAGGTGAACTGCTATGAGAGAGGTTTGCAGAGAATAAGCCAGGGACCACAACTTCATGGCTTCTGTGTACAAGGCCATGGACCGAGTGCCTCCCTGCTTGTTGATATACCACATGGTGGTGGTGTTGTCTGTTCTGACTTGAACCACCTTGTTCTGAACTGACTGTGAGAATGCTTTTAGAGCCATAAAATCTGCCCTGAGCTCTAGAAGATTGATGTGGAGAAGGGATTCTTGGGGGGACCACAGGCCCTTGGCAGTGAAGAACCCCAGGTGGGCTCCCCAGCCCAGGAGAGAAGCTTCTGTGGTAAGGACCATTGAACAAGGCTGAGCAACAAAAGGAGCACCTTGTCTTAAATTGTCCTGATCCTGCCACCACTGGAGGGCTTGGATCAAGGTCAGAGTCACTGGAATCAGTTTGGTAAGGGAGTCCTTTCTCTGAGAACAGAAAACTCTCAGGTGGAACTGAATATCCCCCATCTGGAATCTTGCCCCGTGGACCACTGCTGTTGAAGCTGCCATGTGGCCCAAGAGCTGGAGGAAATGCCTTGCTGGTTGAGATACCTGAAGGCTGAAGGAAGAAGCTAGTTCCATAAGAGCCCTTGCCCTTTCTAGAGGAAGAAAGGCTCTTGCTCTGAGTGTGTCCAGTTCTGCCCCTATGAAGGTAAGAAGCTGGAATGGTTCGAGAACTGACTTGAGAAGGTTGAGAAGAAATCCTAGAGAAGTGAGCACTTGCTGGGTCACTTGCAGGTGAGACTTGACTTGGTCTGGAGACTGACCCACTATTAGCCAATCGTCCAGATATGGAAAAATCGAAATCTTTTGCCTTCTTAGAAAGTCAACTACTACTACCAGGCACTTTGTGAAAACCCTTGGGGCTGAGGTTAGGCCAAAGGGCATTGCTCTGACCTGATAATGGCCTGAGGGCAACTCGAACCTGAGGTACTTTCTGTGGGATCACCTGATGGGAATGTGAAAGTAGGCATCTTTGAGGTCCAGGGAGGCTAGCCAGTCCCCTGGCCTTAGAGAGAGAAGGATTATTCCCAGAGTTATCATCTTGAACTTTGGTTTTAAAAGATGTTTGTTTAGATATCTTAGGTCTAGGATGGGTCGCCACTCCCCTGTCTTTTGGGAGGTCATAAAGTACCTGGAGTACAGTCCTTTGCCTCAGTGTAGGGTAGGTACTCTCTCTATAGCTCTTAAAGTTAGAGAGAAGAAACCCTGCCTCTAGGGCAAGGGTTTCTGAGAGATTTGCAGGTGGAAAAGATCTGGCTCTCATCTTTGGAAATTTTTGAAGCTGAGAACCAGTCCCTGGCTTACTACTTCCAGGACCCACTTGTCTGATGTAATAGACATCCAGTCCTGGACAAAGTAAGCCAGCCTGCCCCCTACTGGAATAGGAGAGTCGACCCGGGCAGGCCCATCAGGGTGTCTGCTTGGCAGGGGCTTTAGGCTGAGGAGTGGATGCAGCCCTGCTCATCCCCCTTCTGCCTCTCCCTCTGAAGAACCCCCTCTGAGAAAAGGAGAAAGAAGAGGCCTGTGCTTGGTAAAAGGGCCTTTGAAAAGGCCTGCCCCTGCCCCTAGACTGCTGCCTTTGAGGAGTTGCCTGCCTTTCCTTGGTCTGAGCACTCCTGTACGTGGTCCTGTACTCATCCATTTTTGTCATGTCATTCTTTGTCTGCTCTCCAAACAGAGAATTACCCACCACAGGGAAATCCATGGCCTTAGCCTGGGTATCCTGTGAGAGGCTAATACATCTGAGCCAAGCCATCTTCCGAAGAGCCACAGATGTAGCCATGACTCTTGATGACACATCATTGGAGTCCACAGCAGCATGAAACTGAACCTTAGATGCCTCAATCCCATCTGCAGCTCCTTGGCTAGCTGGGGGGAGGCCTGTTTAGCCAGTACCAGTACAGTGTCCCACCTGGACTTCTGGTACCTGGCTGTATAGGCCATGTAATTCGCCTGCCTGAGTCCCAAAGAAGATGCCATGTACTGCTTCTTTGCCATGGCATCAATCTTCCTGGAGTCCTTGTCGGGGGGGGGTGTGAAGCCAAGGGAATATTTGCCTCGTCACAGGCAGCAGCCTGCACTACCCCATCATGGCTGCATTGTTGATATAAGAACTCCGTGTCTGAGCTTGAAAGTGTATACCTCTTGTCCATTCTTCTATCCACAGGAGGTATAGCGTTAGGGGACTTTAAGATTTTTAGTGTCTGTTTCCCAAAAGATTTATGGAGGGGAATAGACAATCTCCTGGACTCTGGGATATCCATCATCTCTACATAGTCAGACTCCTCTTTGTCTTCCACAGCCTCCTCCATAGGAAGCTGAAGGGTTTCAGCCACCTTTCTGTAAAACGTAAAGTGAGAAGGGGACTCAGAAAGCCTAGGAGGGGGAAACACCTGAAAGTCTGTCTGGGGAGATGTCCGGTTCCACAGGCACATCCAGACCTTCACTTATATCATAATCCTCAAATTCCCCTTCCTCTTCAAATTCCAGTTCATAAAAATCTTCAAGGGTATACTCTTGAACCGGGGGAACCAACTGAACCGAATCCCTGCCAGAAGGAGCCGGATCAGTCGGAACCAGACGGAGCAACTCCACAATCTGAATCGCCCTGGCTATCTCTTCGGCGGTCGGAACATGAACCTCTGGATCAGAACCGGTCAATTTCTCTTTGCGCTTTCTTTTTGTCGGAACCAATCCCTCAGAATCGGCTCTCCTTTTTCCCAAAGAAGTATCGCCCTGGTCAGAGGGCACTCCTTCTGGTTCGGTCGAAATCAACCGGGCTGGCCATTCGGGTCAGCGGATTTATCGGCCTCCTTTTCCCTCAATCTACCTAATCTCTTCTCAAGGGTAGATTTGGGAAAGTTTTTACATATTTGGCAGTCAGAATCGAGGTGGTCAAACCCCAGACAATAAACACAGGTGGTGTGGGGATCAGCCTTAGCAAAGACCTTCCCACACTCACTGCAGTGTTGAAACCCAGTGGGCCCGTTTTTTTTCTTGGGTTTCTGAGACATGGCCAACCTAACCAAACTTACCCTTTTTTCGGCAACCGCCAGGCAAGACTCCCTTATCGGTTCCTAACTGTGTCACGGGTATTGGAAAAAAACAGTTAAAAACACATTTTTTTTAGGACCGATAAGAACTGGTAACCACACACTAAGTATACCAACACAATTCACAATCAAATGGCTGGTTCAGCCGAACTGACCGCACTTTTACAAGTTCCACACAGAAGAACAGAACAATTCCTATCTAGTACTCACGGCACCACAGACAGAGACTGAACCGACTATGCGGATACTTTTTACGGTTTAAAACCGACGAAAACTGAAAACTTTAACCAATTTTCAAATCAAGCTGAAGGAGAAATCTCCAGAGCGACTGTTCAGTGAGGCGGAGTAAAGAATCTGATGGTTTAAGTTCAAAACATTCCAGACAGAGACTTCAACCGAGCTCGAGCTCAGCATTCCATGCCCTGCATGGAAAGTTAACTCTTAGTTCTCCGGGGCAGTTCAAAGGTTGTGAATCACTGCAATTGTCAGAATACAGCAAGACTTCATGTTGTTTGAAAATAATAATACAAATGTTAGTTTAATGTTTAGTCATACGTAACTCCCAGTTCGCTTAGGTCCCCCAGTAGGTTTGGGAAAATCTAATGGTTTACTTGAGCCAGCCTGAAGACTGCTTGCTGGATGAATTGGCTAGGAGTTTTCAGGAGGTGTGTCCAGCTTCAGGTGACTGGTGAGTCATTGGGTGTGTTTTTTTACTCAGTTCTAAGACAGGAGTTCAAGAGACCTGCAGCGCACAGCTAAAAGGCCTTGCTAGAAGTGAAACCCACCCATACCTTGAGGTACTGTATGGCAGTCACTGAAGAAAAGAGCTGTCAACTGAGGACCGGGTTCTCAGTGACAACAGTTACAGTCCAGAATAGATAGTCATGGAACTCACCCCCAGCTTTCACAAAACTGATGTCCAAAGCAGAAGAATGGTGTAAAAGACTATAACAGTTTATTTAAGAGCAGCAAAATGCAAACAGCAGCAGTGGAAAAAAATTGCTAACGTTTCACCTAATAGACTTTATCTAAATAAGCTGGTATATTCTTCTGCTTTGGACATCAGTTTTGTGAAAGCTGGGGGTGAGTTCCATGACTATCTAATCTGGCTTGAGGTATGGCAGCGGCCTGTACCACAGAGCCCCCTGTGGGGTGCAACCCCAAAGTATACAGATCCTTCAAGTGAAAGTCTTCTACTCACAAGGCTGTGTGTGCAGCCTCTATGGTAGAAATGTAATTGTTCTGGGCTTTGAAATGCATTAAGGTACTGTAATGCCTTCCACCCTACTAAGTAGCAGGAGGAACCCTGAGTTGCAGGGTAGTCACATTTGGCCTGGGACCCTTTGCTGTGTGGGTGTTGGGGGAGCTGTGTGAAATCTACCTAATGCTGGGTCCTGTTTGGTAATTTGGGTGTCTAACCTAGGTCTACAGTTTATTTCCATTGCCCCAGGGATGTGTATAGCCCCAAAGAGTCCGAAGATGCTGATTAAACCACTGCACTATCCAGGCTGCCCTACAAACCATTGCCCATAGGTTCCCTTTGGACTCGCTCCACCCCCCCCATGGCAGCATGGCCCCCGTACCCGCCTTACTCATGCCTATCACTCTCCTCATCCTTACCTTGCTTCCCCATGCTCCTACACTGTCCCCACCACTGTGCACCCCTGCCATCCCCCGTTCACTCAACACCACTCAACTCATGCCTGTTCTTCACCTCTACACCCCCCTCCTGCCTGTGCCTTGACTCCCATCCCCCCATGTGACTCCATCTGGCTGTCCCTCCTCCTAGCCCTCCCAAGCCTGCTCTCCCTCCCTATCCCTTCCTGCCCCCCACAGTCAACCCCCCGCCTTGCGGCGTCCAACATGAAAAAAGCCCTACAACAGCTGCTATTTAAAAACCCTCTCCCTTCTCCTGCTTGTACAGTATCTGGTAATAGTCACCCCAACCCTAGTCCCCCCTGGCACCCCCCAGATCCCCCACCCCACTGCCTGGGGTCCGCATTGCCTCCATTAATATATGCAGTCTCCTGAAAAAATTCAATGACCTCCAGGTTTGGATGACACAGCACCAGCCCTACATCCTCGCCCTAGTGGAAACCTGGCTCTCCAAATCTGCCCCAGACTCCTCTATCACTATTCCAGGGAACTCCCTTTTCTGCAATGATAGAGTTGGCAAATGAGGTGGCGGCTGTGCTATCTATCTGAGGACTCCTTTTCAGGCTTCATCCCCCCAGCTGAAATAGGCGCCCAAAGCGCTGTACTTAATGTCTTCCCTGGTCCTTCTAGGGCCCCGCTCATTATCATCTCTGTCTGCATTCCCCCCCAAGGCCAGAAACCTGTCTTCCAGTCACTTATCGATTATCTCTCCCACTTCCCCCCCAAAACTGAACAAATAACACTTGGGGATCTCAGCATAAACTGGCTCTCACCCTCTGCCTCTCCCTACAAAGACACAATAGCAGCCCTTGACATCGTCCAACTTGCCACCTGCCCAACCCACCTCAATTCCCACAATGGTACTGCCACCCCTCTTGATCTCGTTATGTCCAACCACCCCCACAAACTCTTTGATTTCACTATCCTTCCCAACGCCCTAAGCAATCACTCCCTTGTCCTCTACACTTGGTCCTGCATGGTGAAAAAAAACACCACCTGAGACTGCCCTTACCCAGCTCCTCAAACCCGGTAAGCTTTGCCAGTTGAAAGCCCTTCTTGCTAACTGGGACTGGTCCCCCTTGTATCTCACCCGTGACCTTGATGCTGCCCTGAACTACTTCATTTGCTCTTTAAACACTGCTTGTGGTATAGCTGCCCCCCCTCACTAAACGTATTATAAAAGGCAATCATACCCCCTTCTCCCAGGCCCTCCTTGAACAGATGCGCAAAGAGATAACCTCTTGAAAAAAGCTTTAGACTCTGGTAAATCCATGGATAGACAGCTCTATCGAGCTACACGCAATAGCTGCACCTGGGTCATCTGAAAAGCCAAAGCGGAGTACTTCAAAACTGCCCTCATTTCCTCTTGGGGCTCTGGTTGCAAGTTCTGGAAGAACATGAAACCCCTCAACAACAAACCACCTCCGCTCCCTCTATCCAACTTTATGTCAATGGCTCCATCTCCACTGACCTACAACTTGTTGCAGACACCCTCAATAACTCCTCCTCTGACCTTAGCTCAGTTCTTCCCTCAGACTTCTTTGACCCCTTTACCCCCCCACTTCCAACCTCCTCACCCCCTTTTCACTTCCGTGCCCTTTCCCACTGGAGATCAAACCCTATCTCCTTAAAGCTCTGGCCAGTGCCCAGTATAGTAGTGACACCCTAGATCCTTGCCTCCTCCGCCTAGTTCTGAATGATATTCTCCTCCCTCACCAGCCTCCTAAACTGCTCTTTCTGTCTGGGCAAATTCTCTCCTATGGAAGATGGCCATTATCACCCTGATCCACAAAGGTGGTGACCATTTCTCCTGGCAACTTCCACCCAGTTTCCATCCCCCCCAAGCTCTGGAACATATTGTCTCGGACCAACTGACTGAATACCTCACTAAATATAACTTTTTTTTCCAATGAACAACATGACTTCTGACAAGGCCATAGTACTCCACTGCCCTACCAGAGTTCTCCAGTTACATCCACTCTGCTCTTGACAGTGGCAGGCTGGTTGGTGCTGTCTTCCTAGATTCATCCAAGGCCTTTGACACTGTCAGACACACCCTCCTCGTCTCTTCTCTCTCGCACCTTGGCATCTCCCAGGATGCTACGACCTGGTTCTCCAACTATCTGTCAAACCACTCACAACAGGTCAAAATAGGTAATACCTTTACCAAACCCCTTCCGATTCACTCTAGTGTCCCACAGGGTCCATCTTAGGGCCCCTTATGTTTAGCCTTTACCTCAACACCTTACCAAATGCCTGCTCTGATAATATCCTCCTTTATGCGGATGACACTGTCCTTTACTCATCCCATACAAATCCTACCTCCCTTGAACTTTCCCTCCAGCACTCCTTCAGTGAAGCTGAGTCATAGTTTATTAAGCACAGACTTGTTCTGAATCAAAGACCAAGGTAATGCTGTTTTCCCACCACCAGAACAGACTCAAGGATTTCCACCTCCATATACATACCTCCCTCTTCCTCCCTCTTGAACAGGTGAACACCTTTAAATATCTGGGTGTCACTCTCAATTCTGCTCTTACCTTTCATGACCACATCCACCTCCTTTGCACCCCTGTTAACTCCCATCTTGGCCTACTCTATCAGCACAGGGACTGCCCCCCCCCCCCGAAGCTCTCCAACTTGTGATTTCATCCTCAGTGTTGTCCCTCATAGATTATGGTATCCCAATTTACGGAGCCACTGACGATACTGCTCTTCACAGAGTCACAGTCTCCTTAAACAAGGCCTTCCGCCTAGCCACTGGATGCCCTAGAACAACCCACACCTACATGCTCTACAGCAAATCTAAATGGCTAAACTTTGATGACAGGCTAAAATACCAGCCCTGCCTCCTGGCCAGAAAGATTGGTTTGGGCCTAACAGCCCCCAGCATCTCCCAAATCATACAACCAACCCCCTCCACAGTGGCCACTCATGGCTCGCTCAAAACTACCCTACAAGTACCTCGCCCCAAAACATCGCTGGGGCAGTGCTCCTTCTCTTACAGAGCCCCTCTCTGGTTCAACTCCCTTCCTCTCGCTATCACCCAGGAACCCAAACTTGGGCACTTCAAATCTCTGCTCCGTGACCACCTCCTCTCTTCTTGTTCCTACAAGTGCCCCTAGCCCCCCTTCCCCCCGACAATGGACTCCTGTCCCGCTATAATGTTCACTAAGACTGTGCCCTAAGACATGTGCTTCCTCACTACAAACAATGCAGTCTTATTCTCTTCTGTAACTGCCTGTGTAATGCCATATATGTATATATGTATATATATATATATGTATATAATGTTTGCCACCCTTCTGTCTGTATTAACTTTATCTACTATGTAGTATCGCTATGTATTGTCTGTAAACCTCTGTACCTCACTGATGTGGAGCTTTTGAAAAGGAGTCACTGACTCACAGGATTGTACTCCCGATACTGTTCAATAAAATAAAATAAACAGCCTGTGACCTTACAAAGTGCCTCCTGTGGGATATGAAATACCATAACCCCTCCTGGATTGGGACTTACAATGTTTCTACTTGTAATAATATGCCAATGGGTTTCTGTGTTCATTAAAGTGGATTCTGTTAAACTATACTTCATTTGGGTATTTGATTACTAGCTGAGAAGCATTTGCCCGTTAGCCAGTTGATTTACAGCTTTTAGCAGTTCAAAAGACGGTCCAAACACCCCGGAGGTCACCACAGGCTCGGGAATTTGTGGATTTATTATTTTGTAGGCTCTCCCCCTGTAAATTAGTCAGCTGGCTACCCCTAGGCTGGGGAGGGGGGTTACACATAAACGGTAGACTGGGAGGTGTATCAATGGATTAGCAGGGGGAAGTCTGACCTGGGGTTAGAGGGTTTTGACTTTAGTACGATCAGTATCCTACCTTTCACAAGAATGGAGCATAAATCTGTACCTGACCTGATGAACAGGAGAGGGCTTTGATTAAAAGTATTACCTGTACCTCAGCTTCTCCCAGCACACTTGTCATAGTATGGGAAATTGTGCACTCCATTGCACCTGACCTGGGAACAGACAGAGCACATTGATTTTTCTGTGCCAGTCCTGTACCATTTACCAGAACACTTGCCACAGTGTGGGAAGATCTGTACTGTACCCAACCTGGTAACAAACAGAGCGCACAGATTTTTCCAGTGGCATCAGTCTGTTTCACCAGCATGTACATCATAGTAAGGAAAAACTTGCACTGTACCTGAACTGGGAAAAAACAGAAGTCATTTATTTTCCAATGCTGGTTTTGTACCTTTCTCCAGCATGGGAAGGCCTACACTATACTTGACATGGGGATAAAGTGGGGAGTTTGATTTTTCAGTGCCATCAGTCCCACACCTATAACCAGAACATTCATCACTATGTCATAAAGCCTGCCTTGTGTCTTACCTGGGGGATAAAGAGAAGGTTTTGATTTTACAGTGTTGTTAGTCCCAATGCAGGGGAAAGCCTCATTGTACCTGACTTGAAGATTAACGGCAGACTTCATTTTCAGAGCTTCTGCCATCCCCTAGCCTTATACGCTTCACCTGAAACTCATGATTTGGAAAGCAGAAAGACCAAAGATGTCCCAAACTTTTCATAAAAGCTCTCAAGAACATTAATGAACAGTATTATATGACTCATGTAAACGTTGGTGGTACCCTGCGAATCCACAGGGTTGGGAGATCCCAGTCTCTTCAAAAGTTTATTTTAGTAGCTATGCTATTCCAACACAAAAGGCCTTTAAGTTTGACCAATACTGAGTCATTACTCAAACTTTATAAAGCAAAAACAAGATCATCTGGTGATACTACTGGAGTAAATGTTTGACTCATTATGAGGCTAACAATCCAGACAGGTACACTGTCTGCAGATTGTGTAATGTTACGAAACACACAGTATGGTGTCTGTTGGGGGAGACGGATGGTTGCTATTTTTATGGAGGAGGCACCTAGCAGACAAACAACAAACAATTCAGTGTTGCAGCCAGGTGCAAAAAAACAACTTAATTATCACTTGCTTTGCTGATTTGCAGTTCTTGGTACAGCCCAGGCATCATGCCAGTTAGTACACAACAGCGTGGACAGCAAAGACTTAAAAGGCATCATCATGCATGCCTTTTGAAAGCTTTAAATCATTTTCTTTTGTAAGCCACTTGAGCATACTGTAGTTTCAGAGGGAGAGATCAAACAAAGCTTTCATGACACATTATAGACAAAGACTAGTTACAGGTCTTGAAAGCGTCCATAATCCAGATATTTCACTGCCTAATTTGTTTGATCCATGTGTTTTGCTGGCAGAGTCATCTTTAGCATAGTGTGACTGCTCTAACTGCACAGGGTTTCAGGATGAGCCCCCCCAAGACACTCCAACAGTCCAGTTGACTATTTCTTCCTTGTCTGTCTTTCCAGGTTTTTCAAGAATTTATCACTGATCTATGCATCCCCTCATCCCTCGGAGACTACATTTTATTTCAATGGAGGTGCAAAAACAACACATAACTGGATTCTAAACTCAGTGGAGGATGGGGAGAAAACCATAGGGATAAGGATGTTCCTTGGCTTCAAACTCCTAATGCAGGGACCCAGTAAGAAAGTCAGCACATGGCCCTGGGATCTTTAGGGCCAGCACTGTTTGCTGGCTAACATGGCATTCTCCAGATATTCTCTGGAGGCACTGACAGATTCAGAAGCTACTATTTTTTAAGCCAGAGAGCAAACATCATTTCAGGTAAATGGCATGAAATTTCTCGTCTTCACCTTAGTTTGCCAAATGCTTAAAATGTTATTTTAAATGTCCACATTTTTGGAGATTTGATAAAGAGAAATGTTACACCATCCTCCCATTATTAGAAAGTAAACACACTATCCCTACCCCACCATCCCTTACCTTAAAGGGGAATTGTCAGCAATAAGATCCTCTCATCCAAGTGTGAAACTGATCCCAATTAGTTCTTTGTGTGCAAAAACATTTTTTTTTACTTACTGATTATTGCATTGTAGTAAAGTGCAACAAGCTAATTTCATTGACTTGTAAGCTGAAATTTCCTGCAACCAGAAATGCCAGACTCCCCTGCAAATGACATCAGAGGAGAGCTGAAGCAGTGGGAGACTCAATAGCCTACAGTGAATGTTTGAGTTTTGTATAAGCTGCAATCTTCTGTTTGCTGGTCTGCTGTTCTCCTGGGGCTAGGTACAGTCACAGAGGACTGTACTAAAGCCCTGTGAGCACAGCAGGACCAGCAGACATCTGATTTATTGAATCTCCCAAATCTGCAACCCTCCTCTGATTTCAGCTGCAGGGGATTCTGGGATTTCTGGTTAGAGTAAATGGCATCTTAAAAATCAGCAAAATTAGTCTAATACATTCTACTACACTGCAGTAAAAAGTAAAAAAAAAATGTTTTGTACACAAAGTGCAAATTGGGATCAGTCTCACACTTGGGTGTGAGGCTCTTATTGCTGACAGCTCCACTTTAAAGGGACACTGACAACCCCTTTAGGCATCAAACCATCCCTGGCTTTCAAGATGCATGGTTTATGATTGGTTACATTCTATAGGATGTGCCGATAGTTTGATTTTGATTCTAATTCCTTTTTTCTTTTTAAAAGTGAAAAACAGACTGCCCACCATACAGGTGTTGCCATACAAACATACAGTATGTCCATGTGCATTCCTTGTTCAGCTCCTACTGCACCTTTCCTGGACTTGGGAACACCCCCAACACAGTCTAGCCACTCATGATGCAGTGGGAGGAGACTGTTGCATCATTAGTGCCTGTACTGTTGAGGTGACCCTAATGTTCAAGAAGTATGCAATATGTGTAGATCAAGGATTTGAAACAAAAGAAGATTGGATATTTATTTAATTATTTAAAAAATTGGTAACCAGGAGGGGCAATATGAGCCATGGCTCATTTCCAGGTGTGACCCGGGGGGAGGGAAGGAATAAGAGGAGTACACTATACACGTAAAACTTAGTACATCAAATTGAGTAGGAGAGATACAGGAGAGTAGTAATCAGCAAATGAGAACATAATATACAATGTTGTGGCAATTAGAAATTAACATACTCTGACAACATTGAGTAGTACAAAGTTTCACTGACAGTGGACTGATACTGGTTTATACATTTAGAATGTATGGAGGAATGTTAGAGAACGGTGGTTAGTGCTGATGAGGCTACTGAATGGGACTGTAGTGAATTCAGTCAAATGAGGGCAGAGGAGTGGGGTGTAAGGGTCTACAGACTGAAGAAAGTGCAGGTGCAAGTGGGTGGGGGAGATTGTGTGAGTGCATGCTTCAGGCATAGTAGGTAGGGGGATTGTCTAAGGGAGGAAGGGAGGGTGTGCCAGAGGGAGGGCAGGCAGTATGAAAAGGCTGATTGACCTGAACAGGATGAGGGATGGGGAAGAGAGAAAGTGCAGGTATTTCTGTAACAAAGGGTGTAGGAGGGCAGGGAGGAGGGCAAGAGTAGAGAGGCAAGATAGGAGGGCAGGGACCCAAGCCAGAATTTGGAGATGAGGCAGTTGGCATGATACAGAGAGTGCAGGTAAAGACAGAGAAGGGAGAAAGAGGAGTAGAGGGAGCAATGGTGGGTGTGAGGTGGGGGGCCTTTAAAGTGAAGTGACAGAGGGCATTATACAGTGTGTCTAGTCTGGCTAGTGAGGAGGTAGGGGCAGTTCCATATACTATGTCGGCATAGTCAAATAATAGGAGTAACATTTTGGTGAGGAGTTCCTGACAGACAGGCAGGGAAAGGGAGTCTTTATTTCTGTACAAGGCCCTCAGCTTGGGATGGAGTTTTGAGAGAATATGATCTATATGTGTAGAGAAATCAAGCCAGCTATCTAGCCAGATGCCAAGGTATTTGAAAGAGGAGACTACATCAAGGGTGGTATTGTCTAGGGTGGAGAAAGAGAGAGGTGTGGAGATGTTGGATAATTTTTAGAGGTTCCAAAGGTCACTGACACTGCTGTTTTGGTGTTTACCTTGAGCTGGTTGGCTTGAAACCAGCGAAGGACAGACTGGAAGTCAGATTGCAGTTGCAGCCTGATATCTATGGCAGAGGGACCTGAGGTGAAGAGGACGGTGTCAACCACATACATATGTATGTTTGAGAAGGAACACATTGAGGGGAGGTCATTAAGGAAAATGGAGAAGAGGACTAGCCCAAGATAGAGCCTTGGGGGACACTGGCCAAGATGGGTGGTGGTGGGTGGTGGGAGAACCTTCTGTAAGGACGCATTGAGTGCGACCAGAGAGGTAAGAGCTGAATCAGATGACTGTTGAGGATCAGAGACCAGTGGAACTGTGTTTACTCTGGAGAAGGAAGTGAGACACTGAATCAGAGGCCTTAGCTAGGTCTATGAAAATAGCAGTGGTTACGAGTCCTTGATCCTTGCTAGTGAGGATAGGGTTTGTAACTCGAAAAAGGGAAGTGATGGTCGAATGACTGGTCTTAAAACTTGACTGGAAAGGAGAGAGGAGATTTGTGGAGTTAAGAAAGTCAGTAAGGCAGGATAAAATTAGAGATTCTTGCAGTTTGGCCAGGGAGGGAAGGAGGGATATGGATCTGTAATTCTCCTGAGAGGAAGAGTCACCCCCTTTATGTAAGGGAGTCACATTGGCAAGCTTCCATGCCTGAAGAACAGTGCAAAGGTTGAAGGAAATGTTCAGCAGTTGGGTAAGATGGTAAGCAATAGCAGGGGCAAAGATGTGGAGAAGGTAGGGGTCAAGGCTGTCTGGACTAGACTTTCTGAGGTTGAGCGAAAGGAGGGTACAGTAGACTTTGTGGCAGTAGACTGGAGGAAAGGAGAGACCCTGAGACAAGAAGGGTATAATTACACAGTTAGCATTCACTTCAGTTCTTCTAAGAAAGAAAGCCGATAAAACAACCAGCAACATCAGTGAAGTTTGGAGAGGATAAGAAAGCATAAGATGTGGGACTTAAACTAGAAATAATATAATTCAAAATGGGTTGATGGTGTCCCTTTAACTGAAATCTCCCAATTAGATGGTATAATGTGTGCTCTTAGTACCAGCAAATCTCCACCAAACAATGTGCTCGGTAAGTTCAGTTGGTGACACATGTAACAGGTTTGACATTTTGGTGACACCAACCTCAGTAGTAGTAGCAGTTGGAGAATTTAATGTTCATTGTGGGTGAATCAATGGCACAAACAGGATAAAATCTGAGGTACATAAGATGAAAAAATACCTTTTTATAACTGGCCCCCCAAATGCACTCCCCCAATACAATTTTAAAAGCTTTCAGAAATGTTGGGGGTGGCAGGGAACACCACCCCCACCCCACCCCCACACACATGAGTCAGTGGGTGGGAAGGGATTTATGAAACGGTGTACTTAGTCACTGATTCACTGCCTTGTGATGATGATCAATCTATGCTGTCATAAGAATATAAGAAGATGATGGCAGATGGGGACCTTGTAATCCTGCTAGTCTGCCAATGAGTCATGGCCAAGAATTGTACCTAAGACAGCATAACACTAAGCCTGCCATACAAGCTGCCCTTCCAACTTACTAGATGTATTGGCAGTGGCGGTTAATGGTGAGGTCACACATTGGTGTACTCTTGCAGATTGGGAAGCTTTTTCAATTTTAATTTTGTTACTCTTTCGTAATTTGTTTCTTTGTTCTGGCCTGAGCTGGGTACCAACTTGGATCCTTGCAGCTATTCCTATCTGAGGGGCTCTGTGACAAGTCTACCCTGTTAGACTGTGCCTCCCTTAGTGGCTTAACACTTCCATTCCATCTTTTACTTGTCTCTTGAAGTGGGACACAGGATGAGAAAGCAGAATCCCTCTGTGAGAACTCCTTACTGGGTAGGCAAGGCCAGGAGGAGGATATATCCAATGGGTGGGTGGCACAACCCCCACCTGAGACCTCATTGGACATAGGAGTAGGGAGGATTTCATCTGACTAATGTCCACATTATATTTTTTTTTAAAGTCCCCTCTTACATTGAGGTGCTGCTTGCATCACCACCCCAACATCTTGGCCAATGCTGGCCCTTGAACCCACGACGCCTTCACATTACGACTCAGACAGCTGGTGCAAATCGGGGCCAGGCATCTCATGAGCTGGGAATGGGTGTCAGCTGTATATGTACAATTTAATACAAGCTGTAATCACTGATAGAAGGTTTTTATGGTTCATCAGTAATGGTTATGTATACTGCTGCAGCTGCTACTATTCTTAATGTGATTCATCATGTCTATGACATTTCCATAGATATGATATACTCTAAGCCTAGCCTCTTGACCTATACAAGGAGCTTGGGGGGGGGGGGATTGAACCTTGACACCTTGCAGTGCAACACCTATGGTGGTTACAAATAAATAAACTTCCTTCTGGACCTGACTGAGCTGCAGCTAGCAGATCCAGAAATGAGGGCGGTAAATTTCACTGTCTCTTCAGTAAGAGCACACAAAAAGAAATGTGTGTTTGCTAATAACCCATTTGTTGGAGACAAGTTCAAAATAAAAATATATATAATGTACTCTAACATGATAAACCAGCCTCTCTGCCTTCCCAGTGCAGTCTAGCACAACTGTACACAATCTATTTGCAAGTGGCTTTATGCCAACAACCAGCACCACCCAGGTGCAAGGGCCTTGGTCCTCAACTAGTAATCAGCTGAGCTGTGGGGAAGGGGGGAGACGGATAACTGTCTACATTCCCAAATTCTTTCACATATCCTTTTTGTCTGACCTCCTGTAAAAGACAATGTTATTTCAGCAGTCATTCCTGGACTCTGACGACCAACTTCATTTTAAATGTGATTATTGTAGCCGGCCCATTGGCACAGCGGTTGGGGTTCCGCTTGCAACGCTGGCAACCCGGGTTCAGGAACGAGCTTGGGTCATCAGAGGGCCGGCTGGGGGAGAAGGATAGAGCATCCTATGGACTGCTCTCCTTCTCCGGGGGTGAGTGGGGGGTCTTTACATTCGGTGCGAGAGTGGCGCCTAGCGGAAGCTGGGTGCATCGTTCTGTGCACTGACACATGGTCGAGGAGGGGAGGGGCTGGGACAAGACTGATACTGGCGTCATTGCACGTCTCTGCCCCAGCCAATATGGGGGAACAAAATAACACCTCCTCTCAGACGTCTCTATGATGCCCTGCTCCCGGCTTCGATTAGCCGCCTGGACAAGATCTCCCCAACAAGTTACATTCCACGGCGTTGATTCTGGTGGCGGCGCCGCGCCCCGCCTCCTGGGGGGTAAGCCAGGAGTGACCGGGGAGATCCTTGAGGGCTATACAAGGTGGTGGAAGCTGTGGGACACCGTGACTAGGGTGGAACCATGACAGAAGAAGAGAGGGACAAAAAAGAGGGTAAAATACAAAAAAAAAAGTGATAAATGTTTAAAATGTATTTTCTGCAATGTGCTTATTGTGACTATTGTTTCACTGTGACAATGTTTGTGTCTTACGCTGTTATGTTTTTACATATTGTTGCGGCTTAGCAAGTATAAGTTCAGTAAACTGCTCCACATCCGTGGATATTTTGGAGTATTAGGCCCGTTTGAATGACATCTGTGAGACCCACATGGGGGGGGGGGTACCAAATAGCAACCACTTACAAGACAAATTAGTTGTTTTTACAAGCTAAAATGTCCCAACAACACCCCCATGGATGATTATTTCTTTCTTATAGGTTATATGCCACCGTTCATCCTACCAAACAAAAGGGATCACCATTGCTGTCCCATCCAGATTCATTACAACATGATAACCGTGTACACCTGGACACCATAATGGTGGCCCCTAACCAAGCTCACAGAGTAAATGACAGACTGCTAGAAATTGATGACAAATCCCTAAGGCCCGCCTAGCTAATGGCACACTCCAAGGTAGGTCCTACACCAGAAGGTCACCCACTGGCATCCTGTTTATATGCCAGGTCCAAGCACAACACGCAGGTTTCTACACCTGTACTGTACTCATAAACCCAAATATTGTGCTCTGTTTCCATATACTACTACTACATAGTATTGTACACCTCATTCCATTGCTAGAACTGCCATGTTTTCAACTGTTGTTACCCCAGCAGAGAAAAGGCCTATCCAATGTTCCAATCATAAACCCAGACCAACTAGTGGTCCGATTACTTCATCATTCCCAGGTACCCTTATAAATAATGTGTAAATACACACATAATATGGCAGAATGTAAATTCTGCTTCAGTATAAACACTTCTAGGTTTCACAGCATCATGTTACCACACCCCTTTGCAATAGAACTGATACATGCTCAAGACTCAGTATCAGAGCACCACACTATTGACTACCTAGGAGTATTTCACCCTAAACAACATACCTAACAAAAGAGATGTTTTCAAATGCCACTGGCACAACAGGTGCTGTTGTACACCCATGTTTCATGGTGTAAATGTCATACTGCCATAAGATAAAGGTTCAAAGTGCACATAACAAGCATAATATCACACGTTCATTTCATGAGAAAAGCCTAAACTAGGCCAAACAACAACACATAGGCAGGGAAACTGTTTTTTTTCCCTACTGTCACAGTCTCTTCTGAGACTTGGTGAAAGGGTGTATTCACAGATGAATAAATGATATATTCTTATTATTGGACCTCGACCTGCACCTCCAAGTGCATTGCCGATGCCATCACTTGTCTATGTCACACCACGCCATAACCAAAGGCATTGCTAATAACCATACCATTTTCCTTTTTCCTTTTAACAACAACTATATGTGTGTTTTAAAACTAAGTTTTTAACAAAGTTTTACAAGTTTTTAGGTTTCCACAGAGAGGTACTGGTAAGATCTTCAAGCAACATATGCAACTTTTCTTCACAGCTGGTTTTCCAAACTTGGCTGGCACCTCATACAAACTGATTGTTCTTATATGGACTGTGATCTTGGTTGCCCTTTCATGAATTATGTTCTTTATGAACTGTCGATATTTGTGCAAAATGTGCTCTTTTTACAAAAAGTTATGCCTGTGTGGGTGTGGCTGTTCTATTGAAACATTCAATGGTCAATCTCATGCAATCCTTGCCAAGGCCTTTGCCAATCCAGCCAACCAGCAGCTAGCTACACGAACATTACCTCTCTTACCATGCTGGTACATGTCTGCACAGCCCCATGTGCCATGTATGCCCCATGGGTTATAAACTTTCAATGAATGACATTTCAAATGTAACTACACTGCTTTGTGGTAACCAACTCAAACCTTATGGACTGGTTCCTCTTTAAGGACATTGTTGTTAGATTCTTCAATCAATAACGTATGCCGCCGTCCCATGCATCATCGTTATCTGCCTTTTCAGCTCTTAATATGGACTGTTCTTTATGAATGGACAATGACTTTAACACTGCTTTTACAAACAATATTCTGTGATAATACACATTTACAATTTTTTGTATACACATATCCATGTGGTGCTGGCACTCCTGATTGGCCCCCTACCTTGCAGACAGTACTACTTATAGGTACACATACTAACCTTAGGGCACAGTCACTTATCGTATAAGCATGTGTCAGGATTTGAGTTCTACTGTATTTTTACTAAGAATCATAATGCCTTTGCTATTATTCTGATTGTAACACTTGGGAGATACTTCTATTTACACCATTGTATAATGATTAGTTAGGCAATACTGCCATCTTTAGTGATAGTGCAGAACTGTAACTGCATATGTAACTACAAGTGTCCTTCATGATATACAAGACCCATTGTCTTAGCTATCTGTTACTTTCTGCTAGCTCAGCATGCTTTCCCAGGCTAGTGAGAAGTCAGGTTATTTGCCACTGGCCAATTATAATGTTTTTATATATCTTTTTAGCTATTGCTATGACAATTATTGGGGGTATAAGACCCTTTGCATTACACCTTCTCTCTGAAGAGAGACATACTGCTACCTATAGGTTAGAAAGATTGGAAATATTCTCCCGGTGATCACACTGTTTGGTTGTAAGCCTGCTTTACTTACCAGAAATAAATCACTTATTGTGCTGGACACCGCTTGTCTGTCGTTTCTTCACTTTAGTGCTGTTCTAACAAGAACCTGAGAAGGTGATGGTTTTACCATCCCATTACAAAATCAATGTTTTAAAGCTTGATAGTAATTTATATCTTGTTTTAACTCATCCACTACTAACCCTTTGCTGTCTGAGGCATACTTTTAACCAGCATCTTGCATGGCTGCAGTTCTTTTACGAGGCTTGCACCTCAGGCTTGTTGTTGCATTAAGACATACCATTGCTACACCTAACCATCTTCTTTTTGTTGTGTTGCCCTTTGAGCAAGGCAACAAGGAGGGAACTGTTATGTCTGGGTTATATACCACCAACTGACCTACATGTAAGCGTAACCTTATTCACCTACAAGTATTAGTGCCTTACCACAGTCTCATAATGTTTTACCTATATGATATGTTTCTGCCATATATACTGTTTCTACATATATTTTTTAAACATCATAATCACTCATATTCTGTAGTTTTCCACTATTGTGACACATTGTGTGCTTTAGTGATTATGTTGCAAGTATTTCCAGACTCACTGTCTGGAAATAAGAACTGATAATACTTATTTTGTTGCTGAATATGAATTTCCTTTGTTCAGAGATTCTTCCTTATTTCCTATGTAATTGTCCAAGGGAGACACCTTATTTACATGCCTTGTTCAATGCTGTATGTTTATCACATCTGTTACTGCACTCTTATCAGCCATTTATAATTGTATGCACACCAGCTCCTCAGAGAGAAGGAGACCATACTCGAGGAATGGTGGGAAATCGGCACCCTTGTGATTTCTTTGTCACATATCTGATGTGAGTATCTGTAATAAAACTGCTCTTTATTACATACTGCTTGTGGTATATTCTTTGGATAGCCAATCCAACATACAAGAATCTGATGGTAAGCTTGACTTACTGCAACAGCCTGTAGATTCCTTCCCATATGACTCCCAACCAAAGGAGTGTTGGAAATATGGGGGGGGCACACAGGGGCTTGACTTTCATATCACAGATATAAGCCCCCACAGTGCATGCAGCACTGCCATTTGTATATAAGGGAAAGGGGCTTTAAGCAGTAAGGCATCCTACACAGTATACAGTAGTTCTCATTGCAATAAGTTTTTGTCAGGGTTGTGAACAGCCAAAAACAAAGCTAAGGGAACATACTGTACATGTAACAGCCCTTATTCCACCAATTATTTATTTATGTATTTAAAGCTTTGATAACTAGGAGAGGCACACTGAGCTGAGGATTTTTTCCTGGTGTGACCCGGGAGATGGGTGTGTGGGAGTAAGGCATGCAGGTATTACAAACATCTGAAGTGCAATAAGAGTGAGGTACAAGTGCAGAACAATAAAAAAACTGTGAATTTACAAAGACTGCAAATGAGCCAAGAAGCTCACACTGTACATGGTTAGGCAGTACAAAAGTTTGTAAGTGTGCATGGTTGAGTTTGTTACTCAAGAGAAAGCAGGGCCAGGCAGTCAGGGGACACCAAGAAAGACAAGACTTAGGTGGGGGTTAGTAGAAACTGTTGGGAAAATGGAACAGAGGATTCAGGAAGAGAAGTGACAAATACATGGAAGGGGAGAAGAGAGCCTTAGTAGGTGTTTTAGTGTTTGGAAGAAGGGGGATAGATGAAGGGGAGAGGGGAGTAAGTTCCAAAGGGAAGGAAGCCAGTAAGAGAAAACAGCTTGACTGGTACGTAAGCAAGAGTGAGTACTAGGAAAGGTGCAGATGTCCCTTGAGCATATAGAGTGGGGGGGGGAGAGGAGAAAAGATAGGTAGGAGGGAATAGAGCCAAACCAGTATTTGGCAAAAAAGATGGTGCAGTGGGACTTGTGACTTAAGGGTAGGATGAGGATGGAAAGGGAGGAGTTGAGGGGGCAATGGTGGGTGCAGGGAGGAGAGGTGGTGAGAAAGCAACAGAAAGCATTACTCGGTTAAATTCAGACTTAAGTGGACATGTGCCCATCTAGACTGTCACCCATGCTTTGGTGGGTAGATTAGTCCATACAAGTTTTCCAATTAAGGAATTTGTCAAGCCTCACCTTAAACATATAGAAGTCAGCAGCATCTACAACATGTTAAGGCAGCTTATTTCAATCCTTTGCCACCCTAATAGTAAAGTAGTTGTCCCTCCTACAAGTATTCATAGGAGGAACCAACAGTTGTTTGCTGTGACTTCTTAGGTTGAGTGTACGATGGCTAGAATGGAATGTGCATTGTGCTGTTAAGTTTGAACTCTGCAGAATCTTAAACAGTTGTAATAAATCTCCCCGCATTCTCATATTTTCAAGGCTTACCTAGTCCAGTGAAGCAAAATCTGTCTGGATAGCTCTGGTGTTTTAACCTTGGAATACATTTTGTGGCTGTACATTGTACCCTTTCAACTAAGCTGATGTTCCTTTTTAAATAGGGATTCCAGAAGGGGGAACTATAATCCAAATGTGGACAGATGTAGGTTCTATAAAGGGGGATAATACATTGCTCATTTCTGTGAATGAAACTGGATTTATGAACGTATGAACATACAAAATTTGCCAGCAGATAAAGGCCTAGAGGTCTATCAAGTCTGCTCGAATGTGCAGCTAGCACCCCTTATTCTGCAGCTGCCCTTCCCTTCCACCCTTCCCCTTCATTGACCCTCACCCATGTCCTGTCCCATCCCCTTTTGAAGCAGTCCACTGTTCTACTGGATACCACTTATGCAGGTAACACATTCCACCCAGCCACCACCCTCTCTGTAAAAAAGTGTCTCCTCATCTCCCTCCTGAAGCTTCCTCCTTCCCTCCAGTCTCATATCATGGCCCCTGGTGTCCCTCCCTTCCCTTACTTTGAACAGTCCCTCTGTAACTGTCTTGTTTATTCCTTTCATGTACTTAAAGGTTTCAATCATGTCCCTTCTGTCCCTCCTCTCCTCCAGTGAGTACATGTTCAACTCCCTCAGCCTCCTTTCATATGATAAGTCCCCCAGCCCCTTGATAATCTTTGTTTCCCTGTGCTGCACCCCCTCCAGTAACTTAATGTCCCTCTTCAGATACAGGTGCCAGTACTGCACGCAGTACTCCAGGTGCAGTCTAACTAATGACCTATACAGTGGCAGAATCACCTCCTCCTCCTCGAGGATATACTCTTGCAACACAACCCAGCATTTTGTTGGTCTTGCAGCTGCCTTCCCACATTGTGCTGAGTTGTTCATTGACCCTGTAATGAGCACCCCCAGATCCTTCTCCTCCTCTGTCTGGGCTAGCTGCACTCCCCCCAGCTGGTAACTCCTCCTTGGGTTCTTCATCCCAAAATGCAGCACCTTGCACTTTTTGGCATTAAACTCCAGTTGCCAGGTGTCTGACTAGGTTCCAAGCTTTGCCAGATCATCCTGCAACCCCTGCCACCCCCCCAGGTCATCCACCACTGCTCCTTCCTTGGTATCGTCAGCAAACAGACTGATCTTGCTCTTGATGTCCAATGATATGTCTGCAATGAATATCCCAAACAACACTGGTCCCAACACTGAGCCCTGTGGAACACCGCTCATCACTACCCTTGGGTGTGAGAGCTCCCCACCCTCCACCACCACCCCCACCCTCTGTTGCCTTCCCTGAAGCCAGTTCCCTACCCATCTCACCAACTTTGCACCTGCCCCTGTGCCTACTAACTTACTTCCCAGCCTTCCATGTGGCACTGAGTCGAATGCCTTACTGAAGTCCAGATACAGGACATCCACTGCATGGCCCCTGTCCAGTTGTCTAGTTACCCAGTCATAGAACTCCACCAGGTTGGTTTGGCAGGATCTGCCCCATATGAAGCCGTGCTGTCTGCTGTCCTGTAGTCCTTTAGCTTCTAGGAGGGTCACCAGCCTTTCCTTCAGGATAGTCTCCATTAGCTTACCCACGATGGATGTGAGTCTCACTGGTCTGTAGTTCATCCTTGGGGCCACTCTTGTGGAGGCGCACCACATGAGCCATCCTCCAGTCCTGAGGTACACACCCCAAATGTAGTGAGGCATTAAATAGGTCTGCCAAAGGTCCTGCTAGGACCTCTGCCAGCTCCTTCAGTACCCTGGGGTGCCATCTGGGCCTGGCACCTTATCCACCCTCAGTACCTTCAAACCCTTCCAAACTCTGCCCTCCATGATTTCCCCATCTGTCACCCCCTCCCCCCTGTTTCTGCCATTTCTCCCCCCTTGGGTGTCACCCCCTCTTCTCTTTAATAAATACTGAGCAGAAGTACTCATTTAGTGCTTCTGCCTTATCTCACCCTGCTTCCACCCAACCCCCTCCTTCCTAATCCTTACTATGTGGTCCTTACAGCTCCCTTTCTCCCTGATGCACCTAAAGAAGTCCTTCTCCCCCTTGTTAATACCTTGTGCCAGCCTGAGTTCCATAGAATACAGTTCAGAATCCTTTTTTTAACTTTCCTTTATTTATTAAAAATGTTCCGATATACAAACAAACAAAATTAAACATCTATAACAAGTCTCACCTTAACAGTCCCCATATATAATGAGAGTGTTATATATACTGTATATGTTATGCCTTGTACCAATAAGGATTATGAACAGATTGATCTTCTCAAATCTATGAACCTGAAGAGAGAAAATCACTGAGTCTCAGAGTCACATAATTCAGACCTATGTTTAGCCAACTTAATAAAATAGGTTATAATAGCAAATTACATATCCTCCCCCAATATATTAATCTTGTAATTTGAAGGTTAAACTAAATGTCTGAGGTCCATTCTTTCATGGTGAAGTTTTGTTTGTCTAACCAATGACATATTATTAATTGTTTTGTTGAGATGGCTATCATAGATAATAAAAATCTGGCAGATGGACCAGTCACCGAATCCAAATTTCCTAAAATGCATGTTTCAAAGTTAAATTCTGTGTGTAGAGACAGCTATTTGCCTATATCTGTTTCGATTATGTTCCATATAGCTTGTGCTTTCAGGCAATTCCAAAGTATATGTGCTATCGTCCCTTCTGCCAAATCACATTTAACACAGATGTCCGAGACAGATAACCCACATTTAAACATTCTCTGTGGGGTCAAGTAAGCATTATGTAAAACCTTATACTGAATCAATCTCAAATTATCTATTTTGATATACTGATAAATGTTTTCCCACAATTTGGACCAATGTTGTGGCTTATTAACAGTCTCCTTCTGCCAAAAGGAGGCAATAACAGGATCAGTACTGTACTTCAAAGTTAGTAAGAATAGATAAAGCTTAACAATTGGGTGAGGTTTGGAACCAGCAAGTTTCATTTTCTGAACTAAACTTGAGAAGTTAGAAAACTGAGGGGTGGGTCCAAAATAAGATTTCAGAGCTATTTTAATTAACAGCAGCTTAGTCACATATTTTTTGTTTAGTTTCACATTATCTAACACATCTTGAAGTACCATTAGATAGCCATCTTTTAAACAGACACTAACTGTGATATTGGTGAAATTCAGTAACCAACTGGAAGGAATAGCTTTCCCATTAATTTTAAAATTAAGATAACCTAAAACAGGTTAATTAAGACTTCATCAGTCCTCTAAACCTGCAAAAAACAAAACTTGTTGATGTATTTTCAGGGAGGTCCCTATCACTGAATGTTGTAATTCTAAAGGTAGAAAACTAGGTTTAAAATATAAAATTGCTCCTGGGAGTATATTACATTTTTTTCATTAAGTGAAGTTCTAAATCCAGCCAAATGGGCATGTAACTTCCCTTATTCTCTAATGGTTGAACCCATTTAATGTGTTAATTAATATGTGAGGCCATCTAGTATAAAATACAATTCAGAAGTTTAACTCCTCCTTGTGTCTTAAGGAGGAATAGTTTACTCATAACTATTCTCGGAGCTTTCCCTCCCCAAATAAATTTAGAAATTTCAGAATTAAGTTTCCTAAACCAGTTCACAGGTATGAATATATTTAACATGTTTAAATGATAAAATAACCTAGAGAATATATATAAGTTTGTATTATGTTAATTTGTCCACAAAACAAAAGTGGAAGGTTTGCCCATCTTTTAAAATCTTGTTTAATTGTTGTAAGTAAATCATCCAGGTTTAACTTTATAAGTTGTGAATGCTCTAGTGTCAGGTAAATGCCTAAATATTAAATTTTTGAGGGGACCAAGAGAAACCTAACTGAGTAACATCATGTTTATTAGATGGATTATTTAGGGGCATAACCTCAGTTTTGTCAATGTTTAATTTGTAATTAGAAACTAAACTATATTTCTTTATAGTAGTCATAACAGCTGGTATAGAAGTCTTTAGATTGGAAATATGTAGTAAAATATCATCTGCAAAGGCAGAAATCTTGATATTTGCTGCATTTAATACCTTTTATTAAAGGGTTTGTGTTTATGAAGTAAGGTAGAGGTTCCAAATATGAATTAAATAGGATGGGGGATAACGGGCGGCCTTGTCTAGTTCCACAATAATACTTAATGGGTTCAGAAATCAATCCATTAAAGCATATTTTGGCCGTGGGAGTGGAATATGTAGGGGATATGCAGTGGGGAACTGTTGCATGCATGATTTATCTTCATGAGAGCAGTTTGACCTCGGGTAACATCATGAGTAGTGTAAGCCACGAGTGATGTGCCCGAGGTCATACTGCTCGAATGAAGATAAATCATGTATGCAACAGTTCCCCATCGCATGTTACATTTATGCAATTAGCTGGGGTCTTTTGTCTTAAGTTATTTTGTTGAAATTTTGTTTAGTTCTGTTTATATTTATTTATGCATCACGGTCTATTTCACAGTAGTGTATTCTTGTGCTGTGTGTCTGAAGAGGGTTGCTAAAGATGCGGTGTTGTGGATGTCGTAACGTATCTGCTGATTGGTGCAGTGTTCAAGTTTTTAAAAAAGAAAGGAAAAATGGCGGCTATTGTAAGCGAGTGGTGTCGGCAGGACTGATGGAATAAGTGGAGGCATGTAGCCTCTTGTTTTAAACCTGTTAAAATGGAAAAAATATTTTATTGCAACACGGCATTGATTTGGTTGGAGCAGCGGGAGGGAATTGCAGCGGTGGGGCGAACCTGAGTGAGCGCGAATAAGAAAAGACAAGTAGCGTGTCTGGGAGTAAAACAAGCAGTGCCGGAGAAGAACAGAAAATGAAAATGGAGCATGTGTGTGAGGAGGCAGCATTAGTTTGGTGAGGTTAGTGGGTGCATGTGGGTTTGTTTTTTTGGTGTTAGGTATGAATTTGTTTTGCCAAGTACAAAGAGGAGTGGCATTTGATGAATGTTTGGTGTGATGATTGAGCAAGTGAGCAAGCGAGGAGGTGGGGGAATAGACTGCAGCATGGTAGTTGAATTTGTGACCTGAAAAAAGTAGAGCAAGCAGTGTGAAAAAATTATGCTTGCATCTATCAGTCTGGTATGAGCAGTAGCTGGAGGTTACTTTTGAAGTAAGTGTTAGTTTGAAATGCAGCACTGTTGGGGACAGGCTGCAGAAGTGACAGTATTAGGCAAAGTAGGTCCAGGCAGCGTGGAGATGATTGATGGCAGGGTGTGGCATAAACGGTGGTTGATTGATGGCAGGGTGAGGGATTAATATTAGAATCACCGTTTATCCCATGGCAGTGAGAATAAATGAATTTATTCCACTGTTTATCTGTCCACATATATTGCATAAAATATTCTTAACCAATTAACAAAGGAGGTTGGAACACCAAATCTGAGAAGAGTAAGAAAAAAGAAAAATATGATTGACCCTGTCAAATACCTTCTCTGCATCCAGGGACACCAACACCATAGGGGTGTTGGACTCCCTGGACACAGAGAAAATATGTGAAAGCTTCCTTATGTGATCAGAAGCTTGTCTATTAGATATGAAGCTCACTTGTTCTCTAGAAATTAATGGGTGCCAAATCTTTTTAATTCTCTTTGCTAATACAGAAGTGAGAATTTTAATATCATAGTTTATTAGAGAGATTGGTCTATAGTTTCCAACTTTTTTTTGGATTTATTAGGTTTGGGAATTAAAATTAAAAAAGCTTCTAAAAGTCTGTTGTCATTTATTCCTCCGTCCAAAATAAAATTATACAAGTTTAGTAAAAGTAGAACAAGTGTCTGTTTAAAGGTTTTATAAAAGTTAGCAGTAAACCAGTCTGGGCCCAGAGATTTATTTAGAGCTAATTTATCGATTGCTTCATCAATTTCTATTAGACTAATGCCTTTAACTAAATCAATGGCTTGCTCCGGCTGAATTTCTGAACTAATAAACTTTTTAAATCTTCTTTAATCTGAGTAGGCGAGGGAGGGTTTATCATTGGACCATAAAGTTGTGAATAAAATGTTGGAAATTCTCTTAAGATATCTTTCTGATCAGTTCTAACTTCGTTGTTATCTAGTGTTAATATAGAGTCTATGGCCCAGATATTCAAAAGGAATGCACATGGCGCAACAGTGTTGCACCATGCGCAACCCACTGATGCGCCCAGAGCGATATTCAAAAGGGAAAAGTGCGCGGCACAAATCCCGATGCGCCGGAGCACATCAGTAATGCATGCAGGCACAGGTAGGGGGGAGTGCCCATGCATAACCTGCACAGCCCGATATTCAGCCCGGAATGTGCAGAGCCATGCATGTGCAACCCCTACCTGTGTCAGCACAAAGTTACACCAAAAAAAAGAGGAACAACTGATGGCCACCCACAGGTGAGCTGCCACATTGCAGGGCGCAACATGGCAGCTGCCACATGTGGGTGGCCACCCGAGTTCGAGCCTATTCAGCTCTTCATGCCCCGATCATGGGCATTGGTAGAAAAATAGAATAATTTGTCCATCATCCTTGGTAGTCCAGTGGACCTCTATCTGTCCGATAGTGGGCATTTGTTTAAATAACAAGATCCTCCAATATCCCTGGTGGTCCAGTGGACCGCCATCTGCCGATCACGGGCATCTGTATGTAAAAATAGTCATAAGTCCAATATCCCTGGTGGTCTAGTGGACTGCTATCTGCCCGACCGCGGGCATCTGTATGTAAAATAGGCATAAGTCCAATATTCCTGGTGGTCTAGGGTACCCCTTCCCCCCGCCCACTGAGCCACCGCCCACTCCCCTGTCAGCTGGTGTGCAGCAGCTCCCTCCCACCTGCCGCTCTGCTGCCCGCTGACCTGACACCATCAGTAGGGCTGTATCACATTGGTTCCTAGCGTGAGCCAATGGGCATGCAGTTTATTATATTACATTCCAGATATGTGAATGAATCATTCACATATCTGGAATGTGTACGGTATGGGCTGCACACCCATTGGCTCACGCTGTGAACCAGTGGGCATACATCCCTACTGATGGTGTCCAGTCCGTGGGCGGTGGGTGGCAGGTGAGTGAGGAGCTGCCACCTGCTGGATGACGGGGGAGGTGGGGCCCAGTGGGGGGGTGGGGGGTATGCTAGACCACCTGGGATATTGGACTTATGCCTATTTTTACATACAGATGCCCACGATTGGACAGATAGCGGTCCACTGGACCACCAGGGATATTGGACTTATGACTATTTTTACATACAGATGCCCACGATTTGGCAGATAGCGGTCCACTGGACCACCAGGGATATTGGGGGGGGATCTTGTTATTTAAACAAATGCCCACAATCGGGCAGATAGCTGGTCCACTGGACCACCGGGGATATTGAAGGGGATCTTTTTATTTAAACAGATGCCCACAATCGAGCAAACAAGTGGTCCACTGGACCACCAGGGATTTGGAAGCAATCTTTTTTAAACAAATGCCCACGATCAGGCTGCAGGCGTGGTCCCGACGGCTGCTGCCTGCGGTAAGTGCCAGGCTAAGTCGCCGTGATCGGTGCACCCGCATGCAATGGGTTATAATGATATGCAATGGCTCATGTGTGCATTGTATACATTATGGCCCCATTTGCATGTCAACTTTTGAATATTACGGTTGCTGTGCATGGCGCAATGGAACTTGCGTTAGCGCATCCCCATGCTCCACTCTGGCCACTTGCGCTGGTGCAGTGCCACTGCGCCATGCACACTGGGGGTGGCCAGGGTGTGATATTCAATGCTGCTGAGCCATGGCGCAGCTCCGTTGAATATTGTCCAGTCCACAGCCCTGCGCAGCCAAGTTGAGCTGCACCCAAGCTTGTGCCACAGCCTGGCGCATTTTGAATATCTGGGCCTATATATCTAGATTGTTCCTGGTGTTTGAGCTTATTCACTAGTAATTTACTTGGTTTATCTCCCAAGTCTATATATCTAGCTTTTGTTTTCAGAATTATAAATTCTGCTTTTTCTTTAGTAAGAGAAAACAAATCATTTTTATGTTTTTGTAAATCTTTTCTTTCTGATTCTAATAGAGAATCTTGATCTCTACTCTCTAAAGTATCTATTTTTGATGATAGGGTTTAACTTTTTTCCAATATTTGTATTTTTTTGTTGTTGTTTTGATGCAAACCTAATGAAATCTCCTCTTATATAACTTTCAAAAACTGCCCATATAACATCTAACCTTTCAATAGTGTTGTGAATTCCCTTCCAAAAGTTTTTAATTGAAAGATTAATATAATTTATGATATATTCCTGTCTTAAAAGAGTGTTATTCAATCTCCACATGAATTGTCTAGGACAGGACTGTGGGACTGATATACTGAGGTCAATCAGAGAGTGGTCAGAAAGTGATCTCCCTAATGTTTGTGAGTTATGAACTTCACTAATTCAGCATTTGGAAATCAAAAAAAAAAGGAGATATGAACTGGGGAGTAAAAAGAAAATTTTTTATTGTTTGGGTTTAAAATTATCCATGGATCTGCTAGATTAAGGAGGCAGTATAGCACAGTGGTCTAAGGCTCTGAGCTGAAAATTTGGTGACATCCAGCAGACCAGACCTGGGTTTGAATCCCACAGCTTCCACCTGCATACTGTGTGACCCTGAGCAAGTCACTTAACCTCCTTGTGCTCCCAGGTTGCTCCTGTAAAAAAGCTTTTAGCTTAGTGTGCTATACCTGGTTAAACAACTAAATAAAAAAAAAAAAAAAAGATTACAAACATTAAGTTCTTTGAGTGCTTGAATGTCAGATTGCAATGACATATTTACAGGAAAGGATTTAAATCCTACTAAGGTAGGATTTAAAGGGATATTCCAGTCCCCACCCAATAAAATCTTATAATCCAAAAAAGGAGATAAAGTTGTTAGAAGTTTGGTTAAAATAAGGAAGATTTTGCGTTGGGGACATAAACCAACCCTGTAATCAGGGCTGATTTGTTGCACTTCCCTAATGATTGCTGTGGACTAAGATGGCGGCTAGACTGAGCTTGCTATCAGGAGCTCTGAGTTTGTGAGCTGCTTGCCTTTCATTTTTTTCTTTTTCCCTGTATCTGACACCCGCTCCGGTATTTTATTGCATTTTACTGCCTTATTTGTTTTTAGTTTTGTGTTTTTTTTTTAAAGACGTTGTAGCCTGTCTGCTGATACCGGCCCACTGTACGATACGCAGCTGTCTGCAGTTTTACTAACTCTCTCCCAACCGGGTTTATTGCCATGGTGGACCAACGATTAGTGGTGAGCCTGAAGGAAGATTTGCTTGGGATTCCTTGGATTTTGACTCATTTTAATCAGGACGCCCAGGAGTGCTGTGTTTGGGAGGCACAGAAGAGAATCTTGGATATTTTATGGGTGGCCATTTTTCCGACTAATTGATCTGACTGTTGCTGGAATTTGGAGAGGACTAGTGGAATCTCTACCAATAGTGCCATGAGTAGAAAGTGCTGTGTCCAAAATTAGGATGTGAGATGTTGATTCCGGCCAGAGCAGCAGTGTGTCTGGTCGTCATGTGGGGGGGGGCTCCTCCATGTACCCCGGGCTGGTGGTGGCCTTGCTTCCCACAGCTGAGTGGGGATTGCCCACTGGGTTTTGGGAGCCGGAGTCTTGGTTGGGCTTTGCCCAAATACCTTATGGGGCATGCCTTAGGGTCTGTCCCTTTGGGGATTATAGCTGCAGGCCGCAGGCAGTAGGGTAGAATAGCCTGTGAAGTCCTTGGTTACTTGGAGACATTTGTTGAGGGCCTTGGAGTTTCTGCCCTCCCCCCAAGCAAGCCGGACCCTCGCTGAGACCCTTCGGGTGTGCAGACATTCGTTGAGGGCCTCAGAGTTTCTGCTCTCCCCCCAAGCAAGCTGGACCTCTGCTGAGACCCCTCCAGTGTGCAGGTATGCCATGCCATGCTGCAGCCAGAAAACGTCAGCATTTTCTTAGAGGAGCTTATTGGATTTGAATCTTGGCGCCATTTTTCTGAAGGGACACTCCTAATTTTTCTGTCAGCCCAGCAATGCAGATAGTTTATTTAGACACTGTTAATCTAGAACTACGTTGTCCTGTACACATTTTGAGGGGAGCCTTAATTTAATTTATAGCGGATTTGGCTTTTTGAGGGGGAGCTTTAAGCTAAGAATATAGTTACTGTGGAGGAAACTTTACAAATGTGTTGCCCAATGCTGGAAAGCCATGCTGCACAATGTGGGCTGAGCATGCTTGGAGGCTAACACTTAAAATAAATGTAGACAGTATCTTAATACCCAGAAAGTGTCTTTAAAGAATTCCTATGAAATATGCTTAGAATCCCTTACCACTCTGAGGTTTATTTGCTTGACTTTGCTCCTTCTCCAGCCCACCTTGGTTTCTGGTTTCTGTATTTAATCCTGCACACTTTCTCTCTCTCTCTCTCCCCAGGTGTTCATTGAGGGCCCTGAAGTTTATGCCCTCCCCCAAGCAAGCTGGACCACTTCTGAGACCCCTCCGGTGTGCAGGTATGCCACGCCAAGCTTCAACCATAAAATACCATCATTTTCTTAGAGGAGCTTACTGGAGCCCTGTAGGCACTAGACACCAGCTGCCCCACCACCCCAGCCACCACTCTAGATGAACTCAGCCTTATATAGGCTAGGTCTAGTAGGTCACATGAGCTGCATAACCTATCAGCCCATTTTCCCATTAGCAGCTTATCTGCTTTCACCTCTAGTGGCTGCCCTACTCATCCTCCCCCCCCCACTATAACCAGCAATTGATATATAGGTAACCCTGTCTTTTCCCAGAATATAGGATGGTGAAACATTTCTTACCCACTGTCCAGCAACTATTGACAACTTATTAGCCTTGTCGGCTGAATCAGCCATGAAAACCGCTGGTGCTACAGGTGCATGACATGTGCTGCTTTATAGCTGAGCTACTAGAGTGCATCTCTGTTATCTTGAACTAGTGCTCATTTAAGCTACCTAGAACTAGCAAATGAGACAATCAGTCTATTCAGCTGGGGTCTGAGACGCAAAAGGGCTTGACATAGTAATAACCTCTCTGAGCCACTCAAATCTGTCATAGGTAATGATTCTTACTGTTGCACCCAGCCTTGAAACTGAGCCTAAGCAAGGACTTGCTGCTTTCATCTGGCCATTTTAATGTGCCTGCCTTAATCCCTGCTAACCTCAGGTTGCTGCACTGTTCCCCTGGGAATTCCCTTGCATGAGGCCTCACTGCCAACGGCTGCATCAGGACTACCAGCATGGCCCTTCCTGGACTGACTGGGGGCTCTGCTCAAATCCCTGGACCTCTGGCTGCCATGCCCTTGTTCAACTCCCCCCCCCCACCTGGCTATCCATCAAAGGCATAAAAATGGTTCACTTGAATGTACATAATATCCTACCTAACCTAGTGGAGCTAACGGCATTGGTGGCACATTACAACCCTGATATTATGGGGATCTCAGAAACCTGGCTAAAGCCACACATCCCTGACTCTGCGTCTGCCCTTCCAGGCTACAGCCTCATCAGACAAGAGACAGTAGGGAACAAGCATGCGGGCAGAGTGTTCCTCTACTATTAGGTGCACCTAAATGTGTCTGTCTTAGGACATACCCCCACCTCCCCAGCCTGTGAGTTCCTGCATGCCCTTCTCCTGCTAGGAAATTCAAAAAAAGGTATACCTGGTTTGTGCCTACAAGCCTCCAAAGGGAGGAGTGCCAGGGCTCTCCTCACTACTTGACAGCCTTAGTGACAAGGTTGGCTCTAATGAGGTACTAGTCCTTGGCAAGTTTAACCTAAATTGGTTGGGTCCCAACACCAAGCATTATGAGCCTCTGCTCTCTGGCCTTGTCCTCAGCCAACTCATTATGGAACCACAAGGCTCTCCTCCCATAGGGGAAATGGATCCCTTATTGACTGGGTACTGAGCAATAGATTGGATAGAATAGTTTCCTCAGGTATTCTCCCTGATGTCATCTCAGATCACTCTCCCACCTACTGCACATGGGGCATTTCACCACCCAAAATCCCCTGTAAAGTGATCCAGAGAAGGGACTACTCCAAATTCAATGTTAATGATTACCTTGCAGACCTACAACATGCTGACTGGTCCCAGGTCACTGCCACTAACGTCCCCTCAGGAGCTCGTAACCATTTTCTCATGGTGTTTACTCCCTTGCAAAACAAGCATGCCCCCCTCACTAAAAGGAAGGTGAGGGACACTGTTATAAAATGGCTCCATGGCAGCTTATTTTCCCTCATGAAGAAAAGGGACAAATGTTGGGCGAGATATAAGACCTCCCTCAACAGTACAAACCTCATAGAATATCAGCAGCTGAGAAACTCTTGTAAAAGAGCCATCCGGACTGCCAAGAGCAAGTTCTGTGAATCTGCCCTGCTATCCTCAGCCAGAAACCCAAGGAGTTTTTGGCAAAACATCAAAACATGGTCGGTGGGTCCACTAGAGTCCAGGTCACTGACATGCATATTGGCGGGGTTAGCTGCAACAACCCCCTTACCATTGCCAATGCATTTAACTCCCTATTCTCTGACCTGCCTGCTCCCCCTTCCCAGTTCCCTGACCCCATGGATCAAAGTCCCTCCCTGAGTGGGCACACACCCCTGACCTCCCTTCTTCTTAAAACGGGTCTTGGTCATGGAGACCCAGAAGCTCCTTGCAGGTCTCTCCCATCACAATGGGGCGGGGCATGACTGCCTTGAACCCAAACTGCTCAGCCTGGGGCCATCCCTTCTAGCCTGGCCTGTCACTCACATATTTAACACTTCTCTAATCTTGGGTATCATCCCTGATATATGGAAAGTGGCCAAGGTCATCCCAGTCTTCAAACAAGATGACTCGAAGGATCTCAAGAACTACCGCCCTATTGCCATCCTGTCTGCGATCAGTAAGCTTCTTGAAAAGGTAGTTGCTGCTCAGCTCTCCCACTACCTTCAGAGCTATGAACTTCTCTCCCCTGCACAACATGGCTTCAGAAAAGGGCACAGCATGTCTACTGCCCTTGAAGTGGTGACCTCTGAGATCAGGTCTGCTACTGATCAAGGTAAATTGACTGGAGCCATCTTCATGAACCTTTGATTGGGTCACCCACTCGCTCCTCTGTGCCACTCTGTGGTCTCTTGGCTTCTCCCACCACACCCATGCCTGGTTCTCTAACTACCTCTCTGACAGGTTGCAGTACACTAACTTCAACAGAGCACTCTCTGACCCTTTCCAGTGAACTGTGGGGTCCCCAAGGGATCTGTCCTTGGACCCATTCTGTTTTCCCTCTTCATAAATGAGCTTCCCTCCGTCACAGCCCATGGGCGCTTCACCCTATATGCAGACAACCTCATCATCCTGTCCAGCTCTCAGGACATCACTACCATTAATTCCAGGCATAACTCTGACTTCAACTTTATTCAGACCTGGCTGGAGGGCCATAAGCTGACCATCAACCTAAAAAAGACCCAAGTCATGCTCTTTGGCTCCAGGGACAAGACTATATCCTGCTCGGCTCCCCTAAATATCTTTGGTGCTAATGGCTCCCTACTGCATGCCGTGGACACTGTCAAGTACCTGAGCATAACCCTTGACCTGCAACTGGACCTCACCCTGCATATTCTGAACACATGTAAGGCAACAAATGGCAAGCTTGGACTGGCATACAGAACAAAGAGTTGTCTCACCCTGGGCGCACGACTTGCCCTAGCCAGGAGGGTCCTCCTACCCATGCTCTGTTATGGACTTGTAACCTTTGCCCTGTCCTGAAAACCAGTCTCATAAAATGGGACACTGCATACAACAATGTGTGCCACTTTGCACTTTCTGCCCCCCACCTCACGCACCGCTGTGAGCTTTACTCACAGCTGGAATGGCTCCCTCCAGAAAAGCACCGCACCTTTGTCATTGGCAACTTCATTGACAACATCATCAGAGCTGCCACCCCTTCTGCACTTGCTCTACCCCTCATACCTGGAACCCCTTCCTACCACTTAAGATCCAATAACTCGCAGGCTCTCCTGGTTCCGAAAACCTGCACCCTCGTGGGTGATCGGGCTTTCACCGCTTATGCGCCCAGAGTGTGGAACCCCTTCCTGCAGTCACTCACTTCACCACCTCCCATCCTTGCTTTAAAGCCTCCCTATGGGGCTTCCGAAAATTGGCCTCTACCTGTCGCTGTGCCAAACTGACCCCTGGCTGAGGCACTTTTTCTCAGCTCGACTGCTAGGGAGCGAAAATCCTGTTCATTGAATGCACTTCCATCACTGACAATCTTGTAACTGTTAGTTGCATCAAATGTATCAATATGCACTGGGTCCATTCCCTGCCCAAACTGTTCACGAGGGATTTCTTAGACAATTCCATTCCACTTTTACCTTGGTCTCTCTCTCTTGATTTTCGCTCTCCTCTTGTAACCTCACTATCCCTTCCACACCTGAGGTTATGGCTGCCCCCTTATTGTTTGTTACTGTTGCCCATGCCTGTATTATGTTGTCATTCACGTATTACTTAACTTGTTTATGCTTGATGTTCTTGTGTGCTAATTTGACTCTGCCTGATGTGCTTGTAATGTACCTTGTAACCTCCCAGGTTGCACCTGAAAATAGGCACTTGGCTGTCTAGTGTGCTTACCTGGTTAACAAAAGCAAATAAATAAATACTTTGGGGGGGGGGTTCCTCTCTGGAAGCTAATCTACACACCCTAGTCTGCTGTGGTATGGCCAATGTTTCAGACTGCTTCAAATTATATTGAAGATTTCCAGAATTGCTGCACGATTTAAGCCTTGGCTTTGGTTATTGAAGATCACTGAGGATTGTGTTTGGCCCTGAAACTGATTAGCCTGATCTTGTTATTCTAATGTTGGATTTGATCTGACTTTTTAAAATTAATTCCTGGTTCTACAAAGGATTTGTGTGAAAAAAATGCAGAAAATCTAGAAGTGGCATTTCTGCCTTATAATTTGGACTGGTTGTTTTAGTTTTATTTTACTTTCATTAGTCCCCCCCCCCCCAACTGTGTGAGAGATAGTGGGGGTGTTTCATCCAAGATTTTAAAAACTGGAGTGGTGAGAGGACTCTGGTTTTACCACTTGCATTTCTCCCACTGCATGAGAGGTAGTGAGGGTGATTGACTTTGGACAATAAAAAACTGGAGTGGAGAGAGGACTTCAGTATGTCACACCTACATTATACTTTGTATTTTCTTTGGACTGTATACTTTACTTTGAGGAGTGTTTATTTAGTTGTGTTTGAGACTGATCTATATAGTAAATTTGTGGAGTGTGGATAGTTTTATGGGATTATTTGTGTTTTAGACTTTTTACAGGGCGGGGAAGTACATGTTTGTGTTGTTGGAAGATGTGTTGGTCTGTTGCTCTCCTGGTCAGGCACTACTCCCCCACTGAACTCCAGGACCTCTGGCCCATTCACTCTCTTCCCCTGCCCGCAGCAGTGTATAACTGCTGTAGGGCTTGGAGTATTGTTAGTAGGAAGCAGAGGTGGACTAGGGGTCCTGGACCTTGAAGGGGCAGCGGGGCAGACGTATTGGGGTTGTATGGTTCAGGAGATGCCCTGGGGCAAAATGGTCGCTGGAACATGGTCCTCCATGTCTAGTTACCATACCCAAGGGCTCCAGTGTTTCTGGGCAGACAACTCGGTCTGCCCCGGAACCCTGTTCGACCCGAGTGGTGTTATGCAATGCCAGGTCTATTAGGAACAAGACAGCAATTATTGCTGATCTTGTTGGGATAGCAGACCTGGCTTGCATCACCAAGACCTGGCTTGATGACAATGCAAGCCCTATCCTGGAGGCGGCAGTCCCAGACAGTTTCTCAGTGATACACCACTTGAGATCGGACTGCGGGGTGGGGGTGGCTATCTGTTTTAGATCGGAATTGGGCCTTACTGGTGTACCAGTTGAAGGGGCCAGATCATTCGAGTTTACCGTAGTGGCAGGTGTGGGCTGCAGGATCATTCTCATTTATCGTCCACCTGGTGGTGAGATGAGGTTTCTGCAGGAAGTAGCAGACTTCATCATCGATGTGGCGCTGGAGTCGCCCAGGCTTATGGTCCTGGGTGACTTAAATGCCTGGGTCAATGATGAACTCTCACAGTTTGGGCAAGACTTCCTCCAACTTATGTGTTCATTGGGGTTCACACAGGTAGTTGCCTCTGCTAATCTGGTCTTCCTCCTGGGGATCGAGTCCTTTGACTTGGTGGTAGAACCAGTCATATGGTCCAATTACTACACAGTAAGATTCAATCTACAGCCTCCCCCATAGGCCTACCCCTGTGGAGACTGTCAGACACCACCCATTGAGGGGTGTAATCCCAGAAGGCCTTGGCAGTGTCAGACCCATTGGGAGTTTCATGGGCAGGCGAGGACCCAGAGAGTCTAGTTCTGGCCTTTAATAAGGCTATTACTGAGGGTCTGGATTCTATCACCCAAGTCCATGTTCATCCTCTCTCTATCCGCCCTAGGTCCTCTTGGTTTGATGGAACCTTGAGGGAGTTGAGACGTGTGGGACAAAGGTTAGAGTATCACTGGCAGAAATCGACCCTTGAAGCCAACCACCTTAGATTGATAGATCATTATCAATGCTATCATAGAAACATAGAAACATAGACTTTGACGGCAGATAAGGACCACTTGGCCCACCTAGTCTGCCCATTTCCCTACCTAGAGGATAAGCTGCAGATCCTATTTAACCAACAGCCTATTTCTTCCTACCCCCCCACAAAAAAATGCCTTATGTCTGTCCCATGCATTCTTGAATTCTCCCACAGTTTTAGACCCCACAACCTCCTCAGGAAGGCTGTTCCATGCGTCCACCACCCTCTCTGTGAAAAAATACTTCCTCACATTGCCCCTGAGCCATCCCCCCTCTATCTTCAAATCGTGTCCCCCTTTTCTTGCACATCTCTTTTTCTGAAAGATGCTACCCTCTTGGACTTTGTTGATTCCACTGAGGTACTTAAATGTTTCTATCATGTCCCCCCTCTCCCTCCTTTCCTCAAGGGTAGACATATTAAGCTTCTTTAGTCTCTCCTCGTATGGCTTCTCTTGCAGACCCTGCACCATTTTAGTTGCCCTCCTCTGAACTGCCTCCATCCTGTCTATGTCCTTGTGGAGATGGGGTCACCAGAACTGGACGCAGTACTCCAGATGGGGTCTCACCAACTGTCTGTACAGGGGGATAACAACTTCCTGTTTTCTGCTGGTGATACCTCTCCCATACATCCCAGTATCCCCAGTATCCCCAGCCATTCCTACTGCCTTCTCACATTGCTTGCCAACCTTAAGGTCATCTGATATGATTACCCCAGGTCCCTTTCCATTTTTGTTGTTGTTACTACCTCACCCCATTGTGTCATCTTCCCTGGTTTTTGTTTCCAGGTGCATTACTTTGCACTTCTTTGCATTGAATCCAAGCTGCCATACTTCTGACCATTCCTCCAACCTTGCCAAGTCCCTTCTCATCCTTTCCACTCCTCCTTGTGTATCAACCCTGTTGCAGATCTTTGTGTCATTTGCAAAGAGGCATACTTTTCCTTCCAGTCCCTCTGCAATGTCACTTATATTTTTATTTAGTTGTTTAACCAGGTATAGCACACTAAGCTGAAAGCTTTTTCATAGGAGCGACCTGGAAGCACAAGGAGGTTAAGTGACTTGCTCAGGGTCACACAGTATGCAAGTGGAAGCTGTGGGATTCAAACCCAGGTCTGGTCTGCTGGATGTCACCAGATTTGCAGCTCAGAGCCTTAGACCACTGCGCTATACTGCCTCCCTTATAAAGGCATTGAAAAGGACTGGACCCTGTGCTGAACCCTGCGGTACCCCACTAGTAACCCCTCTTTCTTCAGAGTGGACTCCATTCACAATTACCTTCTGTGTCCTGTTGTTCAGCCAATGTTTTACCCAGGCTACCACCCTGGGACCCACTCCCAGGCTGGTTAATTTGACTACTAATCTTTTGTGTGGGACTGTGTCAAATGTCTTGCTAAAGTCTAGGTAGGCCATGTCCACAGCCCCTCCCTAGTCTACTACTTTGGTCAGCCAGTCAAAGAAATCAATTAGATTCATCTGACATGACCTTCCCTCTGTGAACCCATGCTGCCTTGGGTCCTGTGCCCCACTGGCCTCTAGGTACTCAACAATTCTTTCCTTAAGAAGTGATTCCATCACTTTCCCTACCACAGAGGTCAAACTGACAGGTCTGTAGTTTCCTGCCTCCGTCTTGCTACCACTTTTGTGAAGGGGAATCACATCCACCTTCTTACAGTCCCCAGGTACCACACCATCCTCCCATGATTTGTTAAAAAGGGTAGTCGGTGGTGTCACTGGTTCTCTGCTTAATTCTTTTAGAATTCTGGAGTGCATTCCATCTGGCCCCATTGCTTTGTCCACCTTCAGTTTTAGGAGTTCTTTTAGAACCCTTTCTTCTGTGAAAGAACTGGGATCAACCCCCCTCTCCAGAGTGCTTCTGTTAATTGGATTAGGCACCTCCCCCACTTCCTCTTTCGTGAATACTGAACTGAAGTATTCATTCAGTATCCCTGCTTTTTCACTGTCATTCTCTGCCCACCTACCATCCATTCTATTCAGCCTCACTATCCCTCCCTTTGTCTTTCTACACTCCTGATATACCTATAAAAGGTTTATCCCCTTCTTAACCGAGGTTAGCTATCTTTTCCCAGTTTGTGCCTTTGCTATTCTGACTACACTCCTGCTTCCTTCTGCCTTAACTGGTACAGTTCTCTGTCCTGCTCCTTCTGTGTTTCCTTATACTTCCTAAATGCTATCTTTTCTCCTAACCTTCACCGCCACCTCTTTTGAGAACCATAGTGGCTTTTTCTTTCATTTTGATTTGTTTATTTGCTTCACACAAAGGCTTGTTGCCTCTGTGATGGCAGTTTTGATATTTCCCCATTGTTACTCCACCCCACCTTCTATCCTGTTTGCTAGTGCTTTTCTAAGGCACTCTCCCATCTTGCCAAAGTCAGCCCTCCTGAAGTCCAGAACCCTCACTTTTGTATGGCTTAACTCTGTAGCTGAGTTTATCATGAACCACACTGTTTGGTGGTCACTTGTTCCCAAATGACTACCCACTTCTAAATCTGAGATCCTCTCACTGTCCCCATTTGAGAGTACGAGGTCTAACATTGCTCCCTCATGAGTAGGTTCCAAAACTAGCTGTTTGAGGCATGCCACCTGAAGGGCATCAAGAATGGCCCTCCTTTTGGATGTGGCTGCCGCAAAGGTGCTCCAGTTAACATCTGGCATGTTAAGGTCCCCCAGCAACAGTATCTCCCCTTTCTCTGCCATCCTAAGTATGCCTTCTGTCATATCCTTGTCCATTCCTTCCCCCTGACATGGAGGTCTATATACAATCCACGTGTGGATTGTGGTGCCATTTCCAGTCTCTAAGGTGACCCACAGTGCCTCCTCTCCTCCCTGTTTACTCTTTTGTTCAGTTACTTTTATCCCTTCCCTTACATAGAGGGATCAATCAGCAATTGCATGTAAGAAGGCAGAGTTCCTGTTTGGTGAGATTGCTACTGCTCAAAATTGACCGGCTCAGCTGTTTTGAACCATAGACTGGTCGTGCAACCCATCCTGTCTGCAGGTTCGAGGAGCATTTTCACAAGTTAAGTGTGAGAAGTTTGCTTGATTTTTTGCAGATAAGGTGGCCGACATCAGGGCCGAAATCTGTTCAGCGTCCTGTATGGGAGTTGATGGTAGTTGGTGTATGGTCACTCCCTCTCAATCATCCTGGATATCTTTTGACTGGACAGAGATGGGGGATATCATGCGGAGTCTCCTGAACTTGCAGCCAACATGCTGTAGCTTGGATCCGGGCCCTATATAACTATTATTGGGGTGTATGAAGTCCATCGGCCCAATCCTTGCACAGATTGTTTGGTGCTCCTTAGATTCGGGAAGAGTTCCCTAGCTCCCTGAAGAAGACAGTGGTGACATCGCTTCTTAAGAAAACTTCTTTAGACCCGAACAGCTGTGTAAACTACAGATCCATCTCTAACCTTCCCTTTGTTGGGAAGGTGATTGAGAAAGTGGTTGCGCTGCAACTGAAGAACCATTTTACCATCCATGATATCTTTGATCCTCTCCAGTCGGGCTTCCGGAAGAGGCACAGTACCAAGACCACTCTGGTTCAGGTGCTCAATAATCTCCTGATGGCGAGGGACCAGAAGCGTCATTCCATCTTGGTGCTCCTGGATCTCTCTTCAGCGTTCAACACTGTGGACCATGGGGTTCTGCTTGAGTGCCTGAGGGTTATCTGTGGCCTGGTTGGTCCAGTTCTCAGATGGTTTCATTCTTTCCTAGCTGGCAGGTCTCAGAGGGTGGTATCTGGGATTTTTTCTTCTGAACCATTCTCTCTGCCATGTGGGATCCCTCAGGGCTCAGTGCTGTTCTCCATGTTGTTCGCAGTGTACTTGCTGCACCTCAGAGACATTGTAAGATGATATGGGCTGAGATTTCACTGCTATGCTGATGATATCCAGTTCTATCTGTCTTTTGCACTAAACCAGGACAGTGCGGTCTTGGTGTTTAACAGCTGTCTGGTGGAGATCCATGACTGGATGAAGGCTAGCTGATTGAAATTGAATTCCGGGAAGACTGAGGTGTTGGTTGTGGATCTGGGGCACTGAATAGAGAGGCAGGTGATGGGTTTACTATCTGGGCTTTGGCTTGATGGTGTACAACTGCCTACCTCTGAACAGGTGCATAATCTGGGGGTGGTTCTTGATGATGGGTTGACACTGCATGTGCAGGTGTCAGCAGTCATCAAGTCTTCCTTTTACCACCTTAGGAACATCACCAGAATTAAGCACCTTGTTCCATCCAATGATTTGCCCATGTTGATCCATGCCTTTGTGACCTCTCGCCTTGACTACTGTAACTTCCTTCACCTGGGGCTTCCAGGGGTTGAAATCTGCTGCTTGCAGCTGGTGCAGAATGCAGCAGCATGATTGTCGACTGGGACCTCGTGCTCCAGTTATATTACTCCCATGCTGTGCATTCTGCACTGGCTGCCTTTACAGTGGCAGATCACCTTCAGGGTCAGTCTTCTGACATATAAAGCCCTGCATGGACTGGGACTGAGTTATCTGAAAGAGCTCCTGGTTCCCTACAGCCCTGGCCATCCTCACTGCTTGACTGATGAGGGGTTGTTAGAGGTTCCCAGGGTGCTGCTAAAAACATCTGGGACTTGGGCCTTTATGTTTGTGGCTCCATCCCTGTGGAACTCTCTACCTCATCAGATTAGAGAGTGCAGGACCATGGAGAGCTTCAAAACCAGCTTGAAAATGCATGTTTTCTAGCAGGCTTTCAGTAGCTGATATTTATGGATGGTGAGAAATTTAAAATTGAAGTTGAATTTGTAATTGTTTTTGCGATATGTTTTTATGTGCAGCGCTTTGATATTGGAATTGCAGTATATACATAAAAAATATTATTATTATTATATGATAATGAATCTACCTTCTAAGTCTTGGATTATCTTTAAAGGCATGACATTTAGAAATGTGTTTACCACTATAGCCACGCCTCCTTTTGAGGAATAGTATCAGGATCCAAAAGTCTGGGTATAGCCAGATTTTTTAAGATCTACTCCTGAAGTTAATAAACGAGACTCCTGTAAAAGAACTAAAATATAACCTAATATATTTAAGTAATTTAAAAGACCTTTAACATTCCATGAAGCCACTTTAAGAAAGACTGATATGTTGACTTATGTTAGAGATGTTTTAGAAATAAAGAGGTTATTTCATAAGTATAAATTTTCTTTTCATTTTCCTTATGGGTTATAAAACTATCCCCACCCCACCCCCATCTCTCTTCTTAACAACTAAAAAGCTCATATAAATAAAAAAGATAGTTAAGACACTGTCAGTCAAATAATTTCCCCCTGCCAATCTTTCCCCAGTCCCAAAGACTAATCTCCTATTAATATGTAAACCGTAATGATCCCAGAACTAGCTCTGCTAACTCCAACTGATTATACAAGGTATTTTTCAACTGGTACTACTATAATTAATACATAGTAACTTTTACAGTTTGTGAATGATGACAGGTAACAATACCTCATCAAAATCTAAGTTAGATTTCTAAATTCTAAAAGAAATCCATATAACTGTAAATGCTATCACTATCTGAAGTAATTTAGTATAATTTCCATCCTATTCTGAAGTTAAACAAATTGACTACAGTCATTTCCACCATCAAATATATCTTAATACTAAAATACCCTAATATATGAAAACTATTCAATTCTTAACTTCAATTTTAATTATTAATAGTTCTATCTCCATATTCGTTTAAATTAATTATTGCCTAAAAAAAAGAAAAGTATATCATAAATTATAGTGGCAACAAAGGGGATCCCAGCAAAGTCTTGAAAATCAATTGGTTATAACCTTTACTTTTGTAATAGTATAAATAGTCTTCTTTATATCACCCTACTCTCTGTGTAATACTGGTAAGTGATAGAGTGAGAAGGCAGGGTGCCACATCAAACATTCCCCAGAGAGAAGTAGGAGACAGGAGAGTCACCAGTTATAAACAAGAATCTGTCTCATACACAAAGCTTAAAAGGCAGAAGTTCATATTAGCTTTACCACACCATTTATAACCTGATGACTCTCTCTGTTCAACTGTGAAAAAAGTACTAATTATACCCTTATTTAGCGGGGAAGTTGAGCAAATGAGACTTTCATGTTTGAGATCAAAAACTTCGCTCCCCAGTCTCCAGTATTAGTACTGTATCTTTAAATAGGTAGTAGTTTGCATGGCTACTGGTCTCTGACAAGATGCAGCTATCAGCTGTGGGAAAAGGAAATGGAGCCTAGAAGGTACCCTATTTAATGGGCACAATTTCTGTAGTTTGGCCTATTTTATCTCCGCATCTTATTTTCCCTAGTCCATTTTAAAAATAGTCAGCTGCATGACATAACAGTGTCTCTATCAGGTCCAAGTATTACAAGGGCAAATCTCACCATCTAGGGCCCATATCTCAGGTCCGGAGTGGCCTCTGTTCACCCAAGTTCCAATTGATCTTCAATGGAGTCGCTTAAAGAATATTTATCAGCTTAGAAGAGGACCAAGTATTTATGAAGTCTCACTTAATTCAGCCAGTATATCTAAATGCACCTTATTATATTATGGTTGTCAGAGAGTGTGGCATACATGGTGTAGTATATACTTAGCCCCTATTTAATGGAGAGTCGGAATAGGTAGAATATTTGTGCAAATTGTGCTAGTCCAAATATTTTATCAGTCACATCTTCTCCAATTTTAAGCCCCTTTGTGAAGAGGCAAACCTTGTGAGTCTATTAAAGAGTACCTTATATGATAGGTACAAATCTCTATAATATCATATGGTGATCTAGAGTATCCTTTTGTATCTCTCCCCCCCCCCGAGAGCCACATGGCGACTTCTTTCTAACTCATCTCCTTCCCCACAGACATTAGTCTGTCAATTCTGTCAAAGATCTTAGAGCGTAGAGTACATTTGCAGTTGAATCACTATCTGGAATCTAATGTTATATTAACAGAAAAACAACATGGCTTTAGGAAGGGGAGATCCACAGGCACCACCCTGTTGGAATTTAATGACTTGGTGGTGACATCTATGAACCAAGGGAAGAGTACTGGGGCGGTGTTTGTGGATCTTAGTAAGGCCTTTGATCTGGTCCGGCATAAACTACTTTTGGAAAGGCTGGGGGAAACAGGGATTCAGGGGCAAATGCTACAATGGTTGAAGTCATATCTGACCAATCGTCAACAATGTGTAGCATGTGGAACCTCAGTGTCGGGCCCTGGGAAACTGGAGAGGGGTGTTCCCCAGGGCTCGATTCTGGGTCCATTATTATTTAACATTTATGTTCAAGTTATTAAACACAGTGAAGTAAGACTGTATGCAGACGATACTGTGTTGGTGTCGTCTGCCGACAATTTTACAGATATGACAGTCAAACTTCAAAATGATCTGCTCCAAATAGAAAAATGGGTGAGGGATTCTGGCCTTCTTCTCAATTTGAAGAAAACACAGAGTATGCAGTTCTCAGTGGGTCAATATAGGGAAAATAGGCCAGAGATGCAACTACACCTTCAAGATGGAACAAAAATTAAAAGTGTATTTAGCTATAGATACCTAGGATTTCAAGTAGATTCTAGGATGACATATATAGAGCACATAACAACTCAGACTAAAAAAGTAAATAGGAGACTAGGGGCTCTCAGAAAAGTAGTGGGTAGTTTACCATTGGCAGCTGGAGAACGGTTGGCAAAACAGATGCTTTTACCAGTAGTGGAATATTGTTCCATAATTTACATGAATTTGACTCAGTCAGCTTTAAAACTGAATAATCAAGCTTATTATAGGATAGGAAAATTTGCTACTGGCAGTGGTAAGAAGTTGCACCATTGTGTAATTTATAAAAACTTAAACTGGCTTCAACCAGAGGCTCATAGAAATTATCTTTGGCTTGTTACATGTCATAAGATTTTACATAAAAAATATAATCATCCATTACACAAACAAGTAAAAAGAAAATCAAATAAGGAAATACACATTAAGACAAGGAATGTATTAAGTAGTATTCCAATGCATAGAAGGTTTAATAGATTGGGTGACAGCACACTTCAGAACTGTGTAGCATGTTGGAATAAATTGTCAGAACCACTGAAGACAAACACAAACCTTTTTAGTTTTAAAAATATTTTGTCTGATTGTTTGACGTCTTCTTGCACATGTTTTTAAAGTAATTTGTTGTGAAGTGATTTTTCTTTTTGTACTTTTGTATTTTTTTGTATTTGTGTATGTTAATTGTTTAATGTTTAATTATAAAATGGGCTTTAGAAATCCAAGTCTCTGATTGGCTACTACATCATCTGAGCTGTGTCCTGATCAGATGATATAGTAGCCAGCTGGGACTACTGCCCATCAAGATGCCCCATGACAACAACGAATCAGTGAGCTCTGCCAAGCGTACACAGAAACGCTGGCTGGCAGAGCTCACTGAAGCTGCAGCAGTCCAACACAACGGCACTTGTGGCAGCACAGTAACAGGACACTGGCATTTACATCCACATCCAGAAGCCTAAATCACAAAACAAAAGTGTTTTTTAAAAAAAAAAAAAAACTGCAACCTGATCTGTGTTCTTTTCTTGCTGTACTTCCAAGCTGCGAGTAAAAGTCCAACAACCCAGTCCCGTGGCTAAACACCCACTCGTTCATATGCCCTCACATCACCAAATCAGACCCGTTCCTCCACCAGTACATATCCAAACTGCAAAAAATAATAATAAAAAAAAATTCCTCAATGACAGACCACCTGACAGTTACAAATGCAATGTACGATGCACTGAGCGAAAACTCATGACTACAGTGGCTGCAGTGAGACACGTTCGCTCTCACTGAAACCTAACGTTCACTGTAAGACAAATGGGCACATTTCACTATTTTAAGGTAAAAACAAACGACACATGCCAGGCTTCAGTTAAGACGAAAACATCCACATTTATAAACAAAAACATTCTGTGTGTCTCTGACTGCGTGCATCGGGGGCATCACATTAGACAGAACTTCTAAGATCGCGGTCATCTTTATTTGCTGCCTGTGAAACAAACACGTTCTCTCCTAGGTACCAAAGACAAACTAAATAAAAATTAATGTGTGCCCATTGGGAATACAGTGTATGGGGACAACCTGTCCACTACCTGTGTGTGTCTGGGGTGGGGGGGGGAGCAGCACCTGTACTGGCCATCAGAAATCATCAATGGGGGACTATTTTTTTACTGTTTCACTATTTTACTTACATTTTTACATTTTTTGCTGTGTTTTTTCTTCTTTTTTTTAAATTCTTAAATACTTACTTAGATGCCCATTTTATAAGCGCAATAACACACTCCGAGGTGTGGATTATCTCCTGATAAGAGCACGCCCAGGAGCATAAGGCACTCGGCACAAGCACCTTGTGCCTAACAACGCACCTGGGTGTCCTCTTATCAGGAAATAACCCACACCTCGTTGTGTGTTATTACTTGCGTATAATGAACTGAAATGCAGGACTTTGTTGTAAACGGGACCTTGTCTGAACAAATGTTATTTCCTGTGAAAAAAATACATTTTAATCAATCAATCAATTATATTACACATTCCTAATACTTAAACAACAAAGGAGCGGGTAAGAGGAAAACTGCCTTTCGACTGAAGAAAATAGGCTATCTGGCTCAGATGAATAGTCAGGTATTTAACCCTTACCTCCACACGGTGATCCGCGGCTATTCCAAGACATAGTAAACACCTAATACTGTAAATAGGAGACTCATCTTACATAAACGAGAAGCCAAATTGTCTATTGAAGATATGTTGAATTGTTTTCAAAAAGAAAAGATTATATTATGCTTAGACCACTCTGAATTATTATACTAAAAATGGAAGGAGAATCTTTTTGTTTTCCGTGCAAGGCGACTGGCACTATGACAAATTTAACTGCATCATACTGTTTTAAACTAAAAACCAACACTGCCACATTGTAAGCTAAATCCCCTCAGTATTACTATAATAAAAAGAAAAGAAGAGCCCTTTATCTTCATTCAAGGCAACCCTCCCACCACTGATCTTTTTTGAAAACTGATTCTCCTTCTGGAAGGTTCACTAAGATCTAGTCCTCTGTTGGCACTACTATCCAGATAATAAAGTTACTAACAATTATTAAAATATTAACTTGAATCTTCAAAAGGTGTCTAAACCAAGTCACAATGTTGAAAAATGTTAACTATTAAAGGAAGACCTACTTTATCTCCTTTTCTTAACATCTGACCTTCTAGAAAGTTCTTAAACTCCTTTTAACATACCCAATGGTCCAGACAGTCATTTAACTAAAAAAATGAAATTCTTACTGAGAACATTTTTGTTGTACCTTTAAACAAAATAAAATAAGATGGCATTTACTTGTCATGTCCACTATTATAACTTTGTAGTTATTACTTGAAAAAGATACTGGGCCAGATATTCAGACTGTGCCAGGCAGTGGCGCAAGCCTGGGCACAGCGCAACTGTGATGCGCTGGGGCCAGGTCCAGTTCCAGGTGATATTCAATGGGAATGTACCATGGGGAGCACTGGGATGCGCCACCGCAAGTGCAGTTGCGCTAGGCACATCACCCGCGATATTCAGCAGGGGGCATGCAAATGAGGCCATAATATATGCATGGCACAGATGGGGCCATTTACATGTCATTAGGGCCCCATTTGCATGCCTTGCACAGGGCAGCCCAGTGACTTGTGCCTGGTGCCCTGCACAGCATGACGTGTGCTGTAGGGATCCCGGGGCATCCCCGTATCCACGATTGCGTGGTATACATATAAAACAAAACCCTGGTAGTCTAGGAGCCCCCCAGTCCCTAAAATATATTTTACATGACCATCCCTGGTGGTCTAGTGGTCCTCCCCCACCCGGTTCCCCAATACATGTTACGATGACCTGCCCTGGTGGTCTAGTGGAACCCCCCGCCTGTTGCTGCAATCACAGTAAATGTAAATACAGTGCAGCATGCTAAAGTGCACACCCTCAGGATATTTGAAAATTGTGCACTTAACTGGACTGTGCATTTAAACGAACAATAGTTTTCCAGGCATTCAGATGGGCTATAAATGCTTTATTTAATTGGTGCTACAGTAATGCACAGCGTGCATCCCATTTATAACACAGGTTTTCTAAGTGTAGCACATACACAGTTTAATGAACTCTGCAATGCTGTAATATATTTAAGTTTGCACAGTATTTAATTTAAAACTGTAAGCATGTCCGTACCACGTGGTTATCAATGCGGCATTGCATCAGACCTTTCAGCTCACTTACTTACAAAAAACTATTTTCTTCTGCTTATTGTTTTTCAGCCCTAGCTGCTGAACATATTCATTGAAAGTAAAAAGTGTGCCAAAGTCCTTCTTTTCTTTGGAAAGCACATTTTGTCTTACTTTATCCCAAGCTCCGTATATTGTTTCAGCAAAAGTCACCGGCCCCTCTTCTGGACACAGTCATCTTCTTCTTCTGGGTCCAGGTCAGCAGAGATGCCATGACTATCACCACATATCTATTCCTCACTGACTAGACCTGTGGTAGCCACAGAATCATTGACTGCTTTGTATGCAATGAAATCTGTGGGTGTCATTCCGGCAGGTAGAACAGGAACTGACGGTGGTGTTTCCATGATCTCTCCTTCTGAGTTTGTGGTTCCCTCAGATGGATTGGCTAACCTGAGACCCTACTTCCGTGAGCGAGGAACAGTTGCACACACTATGGACTGGCTAAAGACATTATAGAATGCTGATTAATAAGTGCAAAAGTCAATTAGTAAAGGTGGAATAAAGGTGTTGTAAGAGACTATGTAGCAATACTTTATTTAAATGAGCCCTTAGGCAGTGAGAGACATAAAAACTAATAGATTTTTCTACTAAAAATATGTGCACTTAACCGAAATGTGCACTTAAACAGTGTGCATTTAAGCAATCAAATTAACATGGGAAACATTAGGGAAAAAAATCGGGATATTGAAAAAGTGTGCAGTTAACCAAGATGTGCACTTATCTGATGTGCAATTAAGTGGGCTGCACTGTACAGCATTCCTTGGGAGTCTAGTGAACCCCACTCCTGCCTGAGTCCCCGTTCATGGTAAATAGCCCACACCAATGTCCCTAGTGGTGATCAGGGACTGGGGGGGCCACTAGACTACCAGGGTTCATTTTATACATTTTATACCTCGTGATCACGGATGGGAGGGTGGGTTCAGTGAGTGCTTGTGGATGATGTTCTGGGTGGGCGGGTGGCCACCCAAGGCTGGGCTGCTGTTTTGCACCCTGCAGTACTGCAGCCCACCTTTGGGTGGCCGGGAGTTGCTCCTACTCTTCAGGGGCTCAACTTTGAGCCCCTCTATGTGGTGCAACGCAGGGTTGCACCAGCATATGTACCGCACATCCCAGGCTGAATATCAGGATATGCCATATATGCATGGGCACGCCCCCTGCATCTTCTCTTCATACCATTACATTGTGCCCTGGTGCATCGGGAGTTGTGCTGCACCGGGCAGCCTTTTCAATATCCTGCCAGGGCTAAATGTGGGGTTGCGCCAGTGCAACCCCTTTGAATATCTGGGCCATCGAATACAGCAATGTTCTCTCTCCAGTCCTCAGAACCCTGAACGTTGGTTAGAATCTCAATAATTCAGGGCCATAATTAGTCTCTCTCTTGGTAGAAAGAGCTTTCTTCAAAATCTTTTTGAACTTCTCTCAAGAGATAGAGCAAATAAGTCCAGAACCAGAACAGATCTTTTTTCTTTAACCTGATTTGAATGAATCAGGGAACAAACTTTTAAGTTGTTGTAATGCTTGTTTGGGGATATCAAAAGCATGAGATCTATCATTCTTGAAGATAGATAACCTGGCTGGGTATGCCATCTTGAATTTAATTCCAGCTAAGATGAGTTTACCAACAATTGGAGAAGGTCTTTTGAAATTTGAATCTTTTTCCCATCCCATAAAAGGTCTCAAACATCTTTAGTTTTATTCAGTATGTGAACTCTGTCAAGATAATTCAGAAATCTAATTATAAATGGATGAGGTCACCTTTAGCTGGAGTTGGTCTTATAGCTCTATGTGCTCGTTTGACAACATACAAAGCCCTGGTGATTTCCCTGCTAAGTTTTCAGCAATTACAAAATGAAGTGCATCCAAACCCTCAGAATTTTCCAGAAGGCTGTATATCATCACTACATTGTTTTTTCAAGATCTTCCTTCTAAATATTCTAATTTTTGATCAAGTCTGGCAATCTTGTGTCAAATATTTGGAAATTCTGGATCAGTTTTATTTCTCCAGTCCTCAAGTGAAGAAATCCCAGCTTCTGAGCTGGTGAGTCGAGTGGTGATTTTTTCAATAGCTCCCCATACTGATTTAGATTCTTCTACTAACATCATAATTGACTCCTTTAGATCTTTGATTTCTAACATAAATGTATCCTCGGTTAGAAGTCTGTGGCGATTTACTTGTGGAGCGTTTGGAGCATTTAGAGCTCCCTGCTCGATCTGAAATTGGCGGTGGCGTAGTGTTTCACTGGGTTTTTCATCTTGCAGTCCGTATTTCTTAATTCTCTTGTGAGCAAAACTGTTCAGTATAGATTACAATGTTTTTATAATGCACAGGGTAACTGTATTAAATGAAGCTGAATGTTTTTAAAAAGGAAAATAAACAGTTGAAGATCGGAACTCTACAGAGAACCTCTCAACCCGCCAGGCTCATCACCAGAAGCACGCAATTCAGAATCGTATTAGCAGTATGTGTTGCCTTGATGAAGTGATCAGTTGCCATGAGTTTGGTGTTGACTATTACACCTAGGTCACGTTCATGATCAACTGCTTTAAGAACCTTGTTATTAATCAAGTATGTTAGTGATGGATTCTTTTTGCCAAAATGAAGAACCACACACTTTCCATGAATCAGTTTCATTTTGTTAACCATGGTCCATGTTTCGATAGTTTTTAAATCATCAAACATTGTCATGTATTTCTGATAGGTATCCACTTCACCCTTGCCATTTAGTATTGTCTGCAAATTTGGACAAGGAGTTAGTAATGTTACTATCAATGTCTGAAATGTATAGGTTAAAGAGGGTCAGTACAAGAACCGATCCTTTAGACACCTCACTACTAACATTGGCACAGTTTGAAACATAACCATTCACTCTCTCACACTGTGATTGATTTAGTAGCAAATTATTGATCCATCAAATGAGGTACATATTAAAGCCCATCCGTGTTAACTTAGAAATTAGTTCAGTATGGGGTAAAATTTCAAAGGCCTTGGCAAAATCTAGCATAATTACGTCCACTGGTATATTATAGTCCAAACTGTTGCTAACACTATTATAAAAAGTGATTAGGTTGATTGAGCAAGCAAAACCTATGCTAAAGCCATGCTGGAATTGATCAGTTAGCCCTTTATGTTCTACCTCAGTCTCAATTTTGTCTTTTATCAACCTTTCCATAGTTTTACAACAGATGCATGTTATATTGATAGGCCTGTAGTTGTTAACTGACCCCTTACTCCCCTCTTTATGCACCGGAATTACAATAACCTTTCTCCAATCAGATGGAACCTAACCAGATGCTAGCGACATATTGAAAAGAATTGACAAAGGGACAGATAGTATTGATGACATTTCTATCAGTAACCTAGAATGGATATTATCAGGACCAGGAAAAGTATTACATTTCAGTTTTTAATAGAGTTCTCAATTTCTGCTCTAGTAAATTCAATAGTGTTGATGTCAGGGACAAATTTTTATTCTCTGGATGGTGCCTCTGTATTGAACACTGAACTAAAGTAGTCATTAAAAATGTCCACAGAGACTGTGCCATCCTCAGCTGTTAAACCATTCTCAATTATCGGGCCAATAAGTTTTGATTCATTTTTAAGGCTGTTAATGTAGGAGAAAAAAAACTTGTTATTTCCCTTGGAGTGGGTAAATTTAAATTCAATTTTCTACAGCCCAGTGGGCAACAGGACCCAAAGCAGCATAGCTTCACCTCAGGGAAGTCATACCCAACAAATATGTTAGAGTTCTTTAATTGGGTAACAAAAACAATTGACCTGGTTGGTGCTATGGATATGGTATATCTTGACTTCAGTAAGGCCTTCAACTCCATCTCCTACAGGAGGCTAATTAACAAACTGAAGCACACAGGCATGGGTCCTAAGTTTGTCAACTGGGTTAAAAATGTTCTTCAAGGAAGAAAACAAAGGGTGGTGGTAATGGCACACTATCAGGGGAGGGAAGGCTGACCAGTGGGGTGCCACAGTGATCAGTGCTGGGTCCCATCCTCATCAGCATATTCATCAATGACATCACTGATGGTCTGGAGGGGAAGGTATACCTGTTTGCAGATGATACCAAGCTCTGCAGCAAGGTAGACACACAGGAAGGACTCTCTGGAATGATGTCTGATCTCAGAAAACTAGAGAACTGGTCAAAAAACTGGCAACTAAAATTTAATGTGAAGAAATTCAAAGTCATGCACCTGGGAAGGCGAAACCCAAAATATAGATACAATCTGGATGGAGAACAGCTAACAGAGACAAAACAAGAAAGGGATCTCAGAGTAATCATATCACATGATTTAAAAATTGGAAAGAAGTGTGAAAAAGCAGTACTAAAGGCCAACAGTATACTGGGTAGCACTGGCAGAGGTATCGCTAGCAGAAGGCACAAGATGTTAACACCACTGTACAGATCCCTGGTCAGGCCTCATTTGGACTACTACATGCAGTTCTGGAGGCCGAACCTAAGAAAGGACATAGTCCTTTTGGAGTCTGTGCAGAGACGGGCTATTAAGATGGTACAGGGGCTCCACTATGAACCTTACAGAGCAAGGTTCCAGCAGCTTAACTTGTACTCCCTAAAACAAAGGCGCAACAGAGATGACATGCTAGAAACTTTTAAACACCTCAAAGGGATAAACACAATACAGGCTCAGAGCCTCTTCTAGGAAAATACAGGTACCCAGACAAGAGATTACAGCATGTGCCTCAAGGGAGGTAGATTCAGAAGCAACCTCAGGAAGTTCTTCATGTAGAGAGTGATAGAACCCTGGAACTGCCTGACTGAAGAGGTTATAGCTGCTAAAACAATAGGGTAGTTGAAGTGAGCTTGGGACAGGTACATTGGAAACCTAAAATGAAGTGGGGAGGGGGGCAGGAAATCGATCAGACTAGATGGATCGCTCAGCCCCCTTCTGCCTACACATTCTTATGTTCTTCTTCTCGTTCCTGATCATATATTTAAATTTTTTGGGTTCAGTCCTATTTTTATTTTTTAATTTTTTATTTGTATTTCAGAAACCACCTTTGAGCAAGGTGCTCATTTACAAAGGTTCCACATCAGCAAAACAAGACAATAACATAGCTACTAATCATGCAGGCATAGGCACCATCAAAAACAGACAACAACAGTTAAGTGGTGGTTACAAAAATATACCAGTAGTTTGAGTTCCATTTTGGAATAGATAAGAACAGCCAGGTACATAGGCATTGTCAAGCAAATAGTTTCAGCTTAATGGAAGAGAAAGAGGGACCAGGTAGATGACCTGGGTAAGTCCAGGTGGGGGTGGGATGGATATCAGTGCATGGTATTTGAGGGGATCAGACTGAGGGAAAGGGGTAATGATGGGGAAGAGTGCAGGAGAGATGGGATGTGGGATAGGTGAGGGTTTACATCTGGAAGGAGTAAGCAGAGGGCAGCAGGAAGGGACCTGTTAGAGGGAATAAGTGTGTTGATATTAGGCAAAACTAACTTCCAGAGAAAGGTGTAGGCATTTCACCCATACGCCAAGGCATTGTCTAGGAGTATGTGGAGAGTTAAGTAGATAAAGATCAGGAGTTGAGGGGTCATGTCACTTTCCTACAAGCACATGTCCTGGTTTTGGCAAGGTGTTGTTTCATTTTGAGTTTGAAGGTAGGGAGGTTTCCAATGTTGTGTATTTCAACCAGGATCTCATTCAACCAAAGAAGGGCCCAATAAGTGAATAAGCATTGTCCAACAGCAATTCTTCTGAATGGGACACTGAGTGGACACTGTGCTTTGCCCCTAGTTTCATAACTGGAGTGAATCACTTGGAGAATATCTATGATGCAAGGGGGTGATTGGCCTTGCAGTGCTTTTTCCCAAGGAGGCATATCTGATACTTTATCCTATTATTCAGATTTAGCCTTTGGTTTATTCATATAGTACACAAGAGTGAGCTAGGTTATCTGCCCCTGGAGTAAGTCTGCATGCCCTATTAAGGACTGTCACTACCCGCTTGAGTGCTGTGTCCGAGACTGCACCATATACGACCAGACCATAATCTATTATTGACAGAATTGAGCTGGAGATGAAGAGACGGAGGGCTGTGGGTGTTAGGTATTGTTTGTGCCTGTAAAGGACACCTAGTTTGGTGTTAGCTGCTTTTACCACCAGATCAATGTGCTGCGTTAAACAGAGGGTATCGTCAATCATGACCCCAAGGTACTTGAATGAGTGGACTTGATCAAGAGAGGATTGCCTTATTATTGACAAAGGTCAGTAGAGGGCTGTTTTTCTCTTGTTGGTGACTACAAATAAGCATAGTTTTTGTTTTTTTATAATTGAGTAGCTGTTTTTGTGAGCTAAACCAGTCCTCCAATTGGTGAAAGGTAGACTGTAGCTTATTTTCTAATAAGTCAATCTGGGAATTGTTACTAAGGATGACTGCATCATCAGTGTACAATACTATTTTGCTCTTGCAGGCCTCAGGAAGAGCATTCAGGAATAAACTGAAAAGAAGGGGGCCAAGATGCATCTTTGGGGGACACCGAGCAAGACTTCTCTAGCGCTAGAGATGGTTGTTCCTATTTTGATAGTCTGTGACCTGTGCAACAGGTAGTCCTGAAACCAATAGACGGGGTTGATGGCCAACCGTATGAACAGCGATTGCTCTTACAGCGGGCAAGGGAGCAATTGCTCCAATAGTGGGCTCTTGCCTCCAGGTTATTTTCTAAGTTTTTTTATATGATTTTTCCTTTTTGGATATCTGTTGTTTAATAGCTTGTGTGAGCCAAACAGGCACACTGCCCCTTTTGTTGAATTTTGTTTTTTTATGTACAACAGAGTTTTCTAGCTCAGAAATGGTGTTTTTAAAAGGGTCCAAATATCCTCAACAGAAAGACTGGAAGTCACGTGCTCCCAATTAATATCTTTTATGGCCTGATGCATGCTTTAAAGTCGCCTTTACTGAAGTCGCTAATGAAGTAAGTGGCAGTTGGTTCATATCTGCATTTAGTTAGGCAGCACTGAATAGTGCTATTGTCACTATCCCCAAGTGGGCATAGAATGTTTAATTCAGAGAGAATGTTATCAGTATTAGTCAAGACAAGGTACAGAATATTGTTTTCTCTGGTTGGGGAAGTTACATATTGTTGTAGTCCCTTGCTGGCTAAAAAATGTAGGAAACCATTTTCCTGACTTGTTGATCCAGTTAGATTATCCCAATTGATTCTGGGGAAGTTAAAGTCACCTACAACTATTGTGTTCCCTTTTTCTAAGGCACAACTGATTTCTCTTATAAGTTTGTTGTTGTATTCCATATCCAAGTTGAGGGGGTATATAAAAATTGCAGAATAGGATTTTTGGTCTGTTTTTAAACTGGATTTGTATCTAAATGCCTTCAATAGAGCAACCTATTTCCGGTGAGGGACTTCTCTGAAGGCCTAGGATGTTGTTATTTCCATATATGCATACCCTACCCCCCTCTTTTGTCTTTTCTATTGTTATAAAATAAGTTGTAGCCCCCTATTTCCTTACTCCTGTTGTTACTGTTCTCTCACCATGTTTCGGTTACTGCCACCACATCTAAGCTGTTTCTTAGCATGATTGCCTCGAGTTCAGCTTTCTTGATCATGTTTACACGCATTTGCTATCATTATTGTACATATGTTAGAGGATTTGACTGTAGGTTTGGTCAAGGTAGATGTGGAATTAGTTGTTCCCTTGTCCCCCTTCTTATTTAGTTTAAATTGCTATTGATGAAGGTTTCAATTTTTTTGCTCAGCACCATAGTACCCTTTCTGCCAAGGTGCAGTTCATCCCAGCTGAAAAGGCTATTATTATTGTTAAAGGTTTCCCAGTGAGTGAGGCAAAATTTTTCAGTGTCCATTTTTGGTGCCACTCGTTAATTTGTTTTATTATTTTTAGTATTGCCATCCTTAGGGACAGAAAGAATTCACAGCGTATCCAATCTGGCAAAAGCAGAGGGAGGGGCAGAGCTATAGGCTGTGTCACCACAGTCAAAGATAGGGAGGATCATTTTGGTTACCAGCTCCAGGTGGACCTGGGGGGGTCAGACTGTCCTTGCTACAGTAGAGGGTTCCGAGCCTGGGGTGGAGTTTGGAGAGGATGGCATTAATGTGGGCAGAGAAGTCTAATTTACTATCTAGTCACACTCCAAGGTATTTGAAGGCAGGGACAACCTCCAACTGGGTGCCATCCAGGGTGGAGAAGACTGGGGAGAGGGAGAGCCTTTCTAATTTCCAGCTGGTGACAAAGGTCATGGATACAGTCATCTTGGTATTAACTTTGAGCTAGGTGGCACTGAACCAGCGCAGCACATTGTGAAAGTTGTGCAAGATACAAAATTACTTTTTGCTAGTATAGCTGTTCCTAAATTAAAAAGCTTTTAAAAAAATATTTTTTTTTAATAATCAGGTTTTAGTTAATTGTTTATATTCCTGGGCATTTATTGGTAAAGGCTGGACTAATGTTGTATCAGAATGTTACATTTTGCACCAAGTGTTATATCAGGCTTGGAAACATAGATCAGCCCAATAAAGTTCACAAATTGCAACTACAATACCTGTTATCCAGCATCCAGTCTACTAGACTCAGAACCCAGAATCCAGCCTAATGTTTCCAAAACTGGCTACTATGCTCAACACCCAGCATCCAATCTTCTGCATCCAGCACTAAGTCTACTGTAGCTAGCATACAGAATCCTGTCTACTATATCCAACACCCAGAATCCAGTCTGCTGTACCCAGTGCCAAGCATCTAGTCAACTTTATCCAGCACCCAGAATCCTATCTACTGCATCCAGCACCTGGCATCCACTTTTCTGCACCCAGCAAACAGTCTACTGCATCTAGCACTCAGAATACAGTCTGCTGCATCCAGCATCAAGTTTACAGTATTTAGCATCAAGAATCCAGACTGCTGAATCTAGCACCCAGTCTATACTATTTAGCACCCAGAACCCAGGCTACTGCATCTAGCACCCAGAATCTAGTCTTCTGTATCCAGGACCCCAAATCCAGTCAAATGTATCTAGCACTTAGCATCCATTCTTCTGCATCCAGCATCCAGTCTACTGTAGCTATCACTCAGGATCCAGTCTACTGTATCTAGCACCCAGAATCCAATCTACTGCATCTTGCAACCAGAATCCAGTCTACTGTATTCAGCACCCAGATCTAGTCTACTCTACACAGCACCCAGCATTTAGTCTACTGAACCCAAAATCCAGTCTAATGTATCCAGCATCCAGACTTCTGCATCCAATACCCAGCTTATTGTATCTAGCACCTAGAATCCAGTCCACTATCACCACCTCTCAGCCCCAGTGTACTGTAGCCAGCACTGAGAATCTAGTTTACTTTATCCAGTGCCCAACTTCAGTCTACTATAGCTATTACCAAGAATTCAGTCTACTGTACCCAGTACCTAGCATCTACAGTACTGCATCCAGCACCCAGCATGCAGTCTACTGTATCTAGCACCCAGAATCCAGTTTATTATGTCTACTGTAAAGTTCAAAAGAGCTCAGTCTGCAAGCACTATAGTGCTGGGTTGGTGCAGGGTAAAGGGAAGCCATTCCTAGAACAGCAAACAAAACCAGGAAGAATCCCTGCACTTGTAGCTCATGAAAAACATACACTGTAGTCTGTATAGCTCAGTTTAAATCCATTTTAACAAGTGCTGATAGTCAATTACACAGGTAGCTTCTCCCAAGGCTAGCCCCGGCACTTCAAGTCAACAGATTCCTCATTGGGGGGTGTGGTGAAGGAAAGAATGACACACTTTAAATATGCACATTCATGAAAAATTCATCAACAGTCCCAACAATCCCATGTTCCTTATTTGACATGCCATAAAAATATATAAACATGCATACACATACAGAACATAACATAACATATGGTCCATGACCCCCTCTAACAAAATAATGTTATTACATTTGATCAACCGGTGTTACCAGTCAATTCAAGCCTTAAACATTAAAGAATAAACACACAATCAAATACTCATCTCTGCCAGTGGTTCAGGAGTCATGGATCACCACCCTGGACCATATCTAAGATTTCCCATTTTGTAAATGGTGTTCATAGTATTTTTCCAGTATGTGTCAGAATTGAGGATGTCAGCCACAATTAAATGATTGCCTTTTTAGCAACCAATAATAATAATATGAAAACCAGTCATCCGTTAATATTATGACTACCCTCTGGGAATAAAGGAAGTAACACCAAGGAGGCAGAGACTGTGCCTACATCTAAATATATCTGTGAAATATTAAGGGAATATCTCACCAGTTCTTGGATAATAATGGGCATCTCCAAAAGATATGAGTTTTTTTTTTATTATTTTTTTTTATTTTAGCCTTTGGTAACTGGGTAAGGCTCACTAGGCACAAGTGCCTGTTTTCAGGGTTGAACTGGGAGGTTGGTAAGTGTTTGCAACACCACACTTCCTTCAGCACTGCCCAGCTACAGAACCCATAGAATGTGTCTGGACCACTGGTGTCCTAAAGAAGTGATATCTGCACTTCCAGGCATAGTTCCTCCAAATGTTAGAGGAGATGACCTTGACTACTGGAAGTGACGCTTCAAATGTTGTAAGGCATGGGATAATTCCAATTCTGAGTTCCATTTCTCCAAAATATAACATGTGGAATCCCTCCCTATGGCAAGTAGTCCCCTATATAAGTTTCCTATAAGGTGTTCCCAAACTTCCTCAGTGAGAAAACCCATCAATATTTTTGCTATAAATGTAGCGGCAGCAGGTAACATAGAGTGATCATCTGTCTGCAGATAAAAACACACCTGTAGATATCTGAAGAGGTCCTCTGCATTACTTGATATTTTCAGTGTCCTATAGATCTTGGAATGAGACCACTCCTTGTTCACTTAGAAACTGAAATGTGGTAACCCCTGGCTATTCCATCTTTAAAATGTCCCATCTATGAAACCAGGGAGGAATTCTAAGCCATATGCAAGGGCCCTGTAAATGAATAAAGTATTACCCAATACTTGCAACCTATTAAACTTAATCCACTGCTGAAAAGAAATCTCTGTGAAGTGGGAAAACTTACAGTTTACAGATTACTAGACAGGAAGGGAAACAAACATATATCAATCTAACATATCCAGAAGCAAATGGTTTGATACCTTTTATTGGACCAGCATAGATGTTACAACAAAAGAACAAAGTGCTTTACCTTTCGGACCTACCAAGACCTTCTTCAGAAGCGTTATGACAGTTATTTAGAAAATCCCATACTATTAACACCCAGATAAGGCATGAAAAACAGAAATAATTCTCATTGGTTTTAGCATGTATTATTATCAACAGGTTTGCCTTTCATTGACTGCGTTCTTTAGCATATAAAGACACTTGCAATTAAAGCTGTAAGCTCCTAGATTCTTGGCAGTGTACCACTGATGAAGGATGATATCTGAAACATACGAGTATATATACACTGTGTATAGATCTACAAAATAATATGAATAAAACATTTTGAAACTGAAACATAGATAGGTGAGTGGGCTCATGTTGTGCCAATCTGTTTCATGTAAAATTAAAGGGAACATATTATAAAAACACATGCTGATACTTTTTCAAGCCAAATAACAAAGCTAAAAAAAACAGTGGGCCCCATATACAAAGGCTAGCACCGGCATGAACATGGTTAATGCGGGCACTAACCACCCCAATACATCAGCATTTGCACTTGACACTGTGGAGCAGTGTCCAGGGTGGGGCACTGAGGGGGTGGGCAGCTGTCCCAGAACAATGCTACTTGGGGTTGAGGATCAATGGCAGAAAGGGGAGATCATCCAGGGGTGGAGCACAGGGGTATTTCACACCTGGTTGTGCAGCCCCTCTCTCCCTTTTGCCTGCTGATGTTTTTCATTGTTGTTTCTTTGTTTCACCTCATGGCCTGGTTTATGGCTCCAAAACTCCACTCTGCTCCATCCCCCCCCCCCAAGCTACTGTGGCTTCTCCATGTCGACATGCCTCCTCTGGTTTAAGCACTTTCAGTCTACGGCCCCTTGTGTGCCACCGTGTGCCTCTGCCTGCTCTGGGTTTGTGCTGCTCAGTCTGCTGCAGCCATTTTTTGGTGCCTTCAGTGACTGTCAGATGGCAGCCAAATGGACCATTCGCTATATAGTAGCTGAGAACTTACTGGAGTTGGGGTAGACAACATGGAAGGTGTGGAAGAGAGATGAGAGGCCATAAAGGAGGCCATTCTCAAGGCATCTAAATTAAGCATGAGAATGGTAACCAAAAGTAACAAGTACAATAGACCATTATGAACCTCAGTAAAGGTGAGGGGAAAGTAAGGGGGGAAAAAGTCTTCAGGTACAAGGAAAAGCAGAAGGAAGAAGGATGGGGACAATACATATTGAGAAATAAGGAGATAAACAGGGCGGTTAGGGAGGCAAAAACAGACAGCTGCATACTGTTGAGGGGGTCAAGAGTGGAGAAAAACAATTCTTCCAGTATATTTGGGGAAACAGGAAAGGGAACATTGTTTAACCAGGAGTAGCACACTAAGCGGAAGCTTGTTTCCAGATGCAAGCTGGGAGCACTAGGAAGTTAAGTGACTTGCTCAGGATCACACAGGATGCACCTAAGCAGCTGTGGGATTCAAACCAAGGTCTCCAGATCTGCAGCTCAGAGCCTTAACCCACTGTGCTATATTGCCTCACAAGGAAAAAAGGAAGAAATGAGGGGAAATTATTAGGCTGTCTGGGGGTGGTAGGATGATAGAGGAGGATGTGCAAAAGGCTGCTGTCCTTATACCCTTGCCATAGAGTGGCATCAAAGTGGCCACAATGTGGATCCTGGAGATAAGGCAGCCATTATTTACATGCAAAAGGGTCCAGAAAGGACTAACAATCATAAAGATAGATAAAAACCAGATGGGATGCATCCAAGGATGCTCAAAGAACTGGCAGTAGAACTATCTTAACCCCTGATCAGGCTATTTAGTATCTCATTACAGATGGAGGCAGTTCTGAAGGTCTGGAGGGTGGCAGACATAGTTCTGCTTCATGGGGGGGCATAGTTCTGCTTCATAAGGGGGTACAAGGAACAAGCGAGGCACTACATACCTGTCAGTCTTACCTCTATAACAAGGAAGCTGATGGAGTCAGTGGCCAAAGAAGGCCTCATGGACTACCTGGAGAGCAGTGGTCTTCAGTATAGTATAGGCATGGGTTTGTGGCATGGATGTCTCATCAGACTAACATGATAGCTTTCTTTGACTGGGTGATGAAGGCATTGGATAGGGGCCATGCCGTGGGTTTACTCTACTTCGACATCAGCAAGGCTTTCAATCTGGTGCCTCATAGATGACTGCTGAAGAGGATCTGGATATGGCTAGGGACACAGTATGATGGGTAGGTAACTGGCTTAAGGGGAGGCAGTAGAGGACTGTGGTTAATGGAGTCAAATCAGATAATTGGGTGATGAAGACATTGGATTTACTCTACTTCGACATTAGCAAGGCTTTTAACTCGGTGCCTCATAGATGATTTCTGGAGAATATAGAGTATCTGAACATGGCTAAGGACATAGTGAGGTGGGTAGGTAACTGGCTAAAAGGGAAGCAGTAGAGGATTGTGGCTAATGGGGTCAAATCAGAAAAGAGGGAGCTCACAAGTGGGCTACCACAGGGGTCTGTCCTCAGCGTGATCCTCTTCAATATGTTCATCAGCAACACTGAAGATGGAATCTAGGGAAGGTTGTGTTTCTTTACAGATTACACTAAACCCTGTGGGAGGGTGGATAGCAACAAGGGAATCGGGGAAATGCAGAGTGACCTGCAAAGACTAGAGAGGTGGTCTACGGTTTGGCAGTTGAAATTCAATGCCAAAAAGTGTAAGGTGATACACCTAGGGGACAAGAGCCCCAGGACAGAGTACTGGATGGATGGGGTAAGATGTAGTACTATGGTGAGGAATGGGACCTAGGAGTTATCATTAGTGACTCCCTCATACAATCAAATCAGTACAACAAGACCTATAGTAAGGCAAATAGGATGCTGTGATGTATCAGGAGAGGTACTGACAGCAGAAGAAAAGAGGTAATACTACTTATTTACAGATGTTTGGTGACGCTACACCTGGACTACTGTGCCCAATTCTGGAGTCTTCACCTCAGGAAAGATAAGGACAGGTTGGAGACACAGCAGCGAAGTGTGTCAAAGAAGATTCACGGCCAACAGGGCAGATCTTATGGGGATCGCCTCAAGGCACTGGACATGTACTTGCTGGAGAACGGAGGAGAGGGAGATACCATCAAAATCTTCAAGTTCCGGAAAGGAATAAATAAGATGAATGGTGGGTATTTATTTAACATGAGTAATGGTATGAAGGTATGAGTGGAAACTGACAGGAGGGTGGTTCATGAGGGAAATCAGAAAGTATTTCTTACAGAAAGATTGGTAGAACCATGGAGGAGTCTACAAGCAGAGGTGGTGGGTGCCAAAACCACTAATGGTTTCAAGCATGTTTGGGACAGTGTGAAGGGTACAGTGGTTACTCAGGGCAACAGTAGCAGGAAGGGGAATAGGGTGTTGGATAGGGAGAGCTACAACCATGTATGGACAATAGGTTCCAAGGTTATATAGGGAACTATGTGGAGACTCGATGGATCATCAGTCATTTTCTGCCATCATTGACTATGTTCCTATGTTTCTGTTTGTATAACTTTTTTATCTGAGGCAGGTGGAAAATAAACACCGGCCAGGGTTACAGGAGTGTCTAATAAGGAACCCACTAGCACTACAAGGGGTCCATTGAGATCCACTGCTTGTTCCTGCAACAGAAATGGGGCAGTAGGGATAATAAAATTGCAGTCCCCCCACTTGCAGTGGCCACAACTATTGAATACCCAAATCTCCCCAGCTTATCATGTTCTGATTGACTGAGGCGGGTCTCCCACAAGCAAACAACTTTGAGCTTCTACTGAAGCAGGATCCACATGACTCTATCCCATTTAAAGAGGCTATCAAGCATGTTCACTTTACAAGATATCAACTTAACAGGGTAGGCCACCATTTTGTGAAGAAGTAAATAAACAACTACAATTGTTATTTTGGGAATCTGGAAAAGAAAAGAATATTTCAAGGAGTAAATATTAGGGAACATTTTCTTCCATGAGCAATAAGCTGACTGAGGGACCTTGTGAGCTGGGGGGAGACCAAGATATGATATGAAAAAGCTGAAATACATAAAATATGTGCTAGTGCTGCAACTGAGCAGCCACATGTAGAACCAGACCAGAGCATGAACCAATAAACTATGATCATTCAAGGCAGAGAACAGTAGAGCAAAGTGGTAGCAGAAAAATACATTAAAGAATAAAGTCCATCCTCAGAATTTAATGTGGCGGTCAACAGTCTATGGCAAGTTAATATGGCAGTGGGACTATAAGGCATAGTAAACCACACTGAAAATGTATACAATGTCCTTTTCTGGCAATATCAAGGAGAAAGAAAAGTAAAGATCAACCCTGACATGGCTGAATCGCACTTTGTTAGAATGCGTAAACCTCCAAGTTCACCTCTGATAGCAAATCAAATGTCTGAACAAATGAGGGTATTTTGTTCAATCACAGGCATGTTAAAGTTTTGGTCTCTCTGAATTATCTGATAATTGCCATCCAGGCAACGGAGGGTCTTTCCTAAGAATGTCTCATGTCAACTGTTCTGAGAATAATATAGTGGACTAAGATGTAATCACCAGGCTGGAGTCCTTAACCCCCTTATGGCTGCCTGAGACAAGGTCATTCTACATAATCCTCACATAGTAGATAGAAAAAAAAGAAACACAAAAAGTGGTTAGTATAAAAATTTTTCCTGATATCACATAGCCCTTGAAGACATTGCCATTGCCTCAAAATGGTCATACAGCTACAGTACATATTAATAGTAGGGGATGGGAGTGGTAGCCTGTGATGTTGGCACCTGAAGTAAGGTGCCGTCTGAAATGGCGATGCGTTGTGGGCAAAAGCTGAATGGAGATGGGGGGGAGTAGGGTGACAGAATGTGGTGGGGTGGGCGACTGCAGCAACAGGATGTCACTACATGTACACACGCACACAGGCGAGCATGGTGAGTGTGGGCTGGGAGGAGCGGAGGGGATGTAGGGGTGGCACTGCAGTCAGCTGCCAAGCTGCATACAGTGGTGTCAGGGGTTGCCTCCACTTGCAGTGTGGGAGGTACTGGGTTGGGTCTGGGTCAGGCGCTAGTGCAATTTTGTTGTGCCCAGCCCGACTTTTCTTTTTGCTTTGCCCCCGACATGCCCCCGGAGATGAGAATCCTTTAGTTGGGGGGTCGGGGGTGAAGAAAGCAAAAAAAGTCCCCAGCACCGTTCTCCCGTGCGCTGAGGATATCAGCGTAGTGAAAATGTTTTCACCGCTCTGACATCGTGATAATGCGGCTCACTGTTCGGCAGTCGCCGTTATCCCATAAAACCAATGGGAGCACTACAAGGCCTCCACTGCAATACCTGTCATAACATGGGTTGTCAGCAACATGGCAGCCGATTGGTGTAGAGCCCCTGTGTAGCCGTGCATTAAATACCCCTTTTAATGCATGCTTCCATTGAGTGACTCAGGGAATGTGCCATCGGCACTCACTCCCTGCTTCAGAAACCCACAAGAGAACAGTAGCCACTAAAGAGACACTGTCAGCCTTTTTTGCATCATATTATTTTTAGGTAAAAACCCACATTTTATGATTGCTTACCTTCTCCAAAATTCATGGATGTTCCTGGTTGCTTGATCTTCCTTCTTGCTTGTTAGAACCGAAATGCATGGTAATATATAGCTATACCCAGTCTTGTTTTGCTTCAAATAATTGAACTCCTCTTATTGCATATTTCCTGAACATTAGAAACACCCTCAGACAGTGCAGCAGCTCATGATACAATAGTCTCTTCTACTCCCACTGCATAATGAGTGGCTAGATTGTGTTGGGGATGTTCCTGAGCCCGGGAAAGATGCAATGGGAGTTGGTTAAGAAATGTAAACAAACATGTTTTGGTGTGGTAACACCAGTATGCTGGGTACTCAGTTTTTCATTTTTTAAAAGAAAAAAGGGATCTGATTCAAACTACCAGCTACATCAACAATCTCTGTATAATGTGAAGAATCATAAAATGTGTTTTTTAAACAAGGATCACTTTGAGGCCTAAGTGGGGAGGGGTTGACAGTGTCCCTTTAAAGGGCAGAATGAAGCGAGAGAGTGAGTTAGTCCCTTAAAAACTCAGAGGCGCATACTTTTGTTCCTCTGTAGCCCCTTCGCTGTTGGTGAGTGGCAGCATGGAGTCCTGCAAGTGAGCAAGAGATACTTCTGCTATAGTGAATGTTTCTGTTGGCCCTGCCATCCCATCCTGAATCAGTTGTCCCCTACACTATAGTGTCATGTCATTGAGAGTGCAAGAAACAAAACTACATGCTGATCACGGTACACAGTCTGCTCATGCAATGTACAGGGCACTTCACATTTCAATTGAGAGAGAGAATTGTGGGACTGAGGTAGAGTTGGTTTTCTGCCAGTTTTCTGTATATAATATAATTTATTTCATTTTTGTTTACTGGGTAAGTGCACTAGACAGAAACTGCCTATTTTCAGGAACGACCTGGGAGAAATGCAACAACGTCAGATAACATACAATAGTGCAGTACAATAGAACAGTAGAACACAACATAACTTCAAAAGAAGATACATCAGCATCATTTTACAAGGAATTGCGCAGTATATACAGTCAGTAGGACACTACGTAATTACCATAAGACATTTTAGGGGTAAGCAGTGTTGTAGTAGGAAGCAGTTGATTAGGCAACCTTATAGCTAAAGCAAGTGACTAAGTGCTAAGGTTTAAGTGGATGGGTTGCCTAAAAACATAAGGAAGACTCAGGGCATGGCACAGGAGCATAATGCCATAAATATAAGAAATGATGGTTGGTAGATAGTTTTTGTGAGAAGGTAATGGAAAAAGCGGACAGGTGGGAGTCTGAGCGGGAGCCAGTGGAGGGAGTCGAGAGACAGTGAGAGAGAGTGAGAGAGAGAGAAACACACACACACACACACACACACACACACACACACACACACACACACACACAGCGACATCGGGACATCATCTCTCTCTCTCTCTCTCTGTTGACTGTTAGGGGTGGCCTCTGTCCCGTGGGAGGTGTGTAAGAGAGTAGCATGATACAGAGCTGTCCAGCAACATGAACAACATGTTGCCTTTTCCCAAGCATACTCACTGACTCTTTGTGAGCTACTTTTAAAACAGTCAGTAGGGATCGTCAGTGGGGTGGCGTGGCACAAAGTAAATGTTGTGGAATCATGGAAAGTAAGTTATGGAAGGGTTTCCATACAATGCATGAAATCTCCCTCCCCTCTGTTGCGGACAGTGGTAGCACTGCAATCTTCACAACTGCCTTTGAGGTCCAAGGTGCATGTGTGTCTGTGTATGTGGGGGGGGGGTGGCAAAGTGAACATCCCATGCAGTGTAGGAGCCAATATTATGCACAAGAAATGTCAGATATCATTTCAGTACTGTGTGTCTGACATTTCTATGTGCATAACATCAATCAGATATGCATTATTTGTTGGGGATTATTTTGCAAGGTAGCAGGATACAGTACCTTTCTTGCTATGTAAACAAGGGAATAACCCCTTTCTGTGGTTTTTCTCTTGTTTAAACATAACCCATGTTATAAGTGCAGTAACCCACTCCAGGGTATGGGGTTATTGGGTATTAATCAACACCCTGAGTGCTGTTAGGACACAACATACCCAGGGTGTTGATTGACCCCAATAACCCCATACCATGTCGTGGGTTATTGCTTACTTATTTATAGTGGAAGAAAAAGGGCAAAAGTTAGCACCACTTAAACAACAGTCTTGGTGCTGAAACCAGCTGCCTCCACCACCAGAAACCCTGATCCTGATCCCATGGTTTTTGTCACAGCTCTGTATAAAATGTCATTTCAGCAACACAGCTTTGGTACTAATATCAGCTACCCCTTCTACCACAGAATCTCCTCCCTTGGCCATGGCCACATCACTTTACTGAAGCACTCCTGACACCATTTCCCAAGTTCCGGGGCAAACAGTCTCCACCTTGAGATGAGAGGAGCTACACAACACCTCATGTTCTTCCAGGACATCACCGCTGATTGAAGCCCACCCTGGCCATCCCTGCTACTGAGGATACCAGATGAGAGTGTCAGCCTGGTGCTAAATAAAAACCCTGCATCCTCCACCCGACATGAGGCCCCACAATGTAGGCAATTGGGTGACCATAAGTGTGCCCACAAAGGCCTCTAGCACCAAGGCAACAAATGGCTAGGCCAACTGATTAAAAGCTAATTTTAGTATGTTCTACTATTTATGCTATAACCACCACTTTAGTACATATAGTTCAGTAAAGTAATATGGCAAATAAACCAGAACGTGTTGTCTGAAGCATAACACATATATTCCAGTATAAGCCTGAGTCTTGTAGGCTCAGAATGTCAACGAACTTGCCACTGGAGACATCTATCTATGTATGTATGTATGTATTTATTTATTTGATAACTGGGTAGGTGCACTGGTCCAAAGAACTGTTTTCAGGCATGACCCGTCCCATGTAGAATGACACAGGAATACAGCAAGCACAAGAGCATATGGTACAAAGCATAAGGAGACATCAATAGGCAATGAAGAGTGAGAGTCATTACAGTACAATGAAAAACCATAATAAAAATAATTACACTTTGACTAGCAGGCAAGTTCATATCCAATTCAAATACAATGTAATGCATGCCATAGGATGGATTTCAAGAAGAGGGTTACTTAAAGGTTTAATCTCATAGAAACTCTTCAATAGAGTTAATTGTCACCAGAGTGTGCTGCTGATGAGATGCTGACTGTGACCACTGCGCTTACGAACATATATAGGCATTAGCAGAATAAGGTCTTTAGGGCCAACAAGTCTGCTCATACTGCAGGGTCTCCATTGCAGCTAAGGTTTCTGCCCCCCTTCCCTACCAAATCCCCTCTTTTCTATCTATCTCCCCTTGACCTTAATTTCTCTTTTACCAAGTCCCAGCCTCTTTTGAAGCTATCCACTGTTTCAAGCGATACCACTTCATTAGAAAGCACATTCCAAACTGCCACCATGCTCTCCATGAAGAAATTCCTCCTGCTGTCCCTTCTAAACCTCCCTTCCTCTAACTTAAGATAGTTCCCCTTCATGTTTTTGTTGTCACTGAGCCTGAAGAGACTCTTCCTGTCCACCTTATGTATACCGTTCAAATACTTGAAGGTCTCAATCATGTCCCCCTTCTTCTTCTCCTCCCCTCCAGGGAGTACATGTTCAGGGCCTCCAGTCTCTCCTTATATGTCCTACTTTGCTTGCCCATAATCATCTTTGCTGCCTTCCTTTGGACCATCTCCAGCAGGTTTATGTCTTTCTTAAGGTAAGTACACTAGTACTGTACACTGTACTTAAGGTGTGGCTGTACTAATGACCTGTACAATGGCAGTATTACTGTACCTTCTCCCTCCTACGGCTGATCTCTCTGGCTATGTAGTCCAACATAATGCTTGCCTGTGCTGCTGTCTTACTGCATTGTGTGGAATGTTTCAGGTTGCCAGTGATCAACACCCCCAGGTCATTTTTCTTTTCAGATTTAGTTACCAGGACCCCTCATAGGCTGTACTCCAGCTTTAGGTTCTTGGCTCCAATGTGTATAACATTGCATAGCATTTCTTTGCATTGAAGCCAAACTGCCAAATTCCACACCACCTCTCTAGCCTTGCCATATCTTACCTTAGGTTCTGTATCCCCTCAGTTGTGCCCATCCTCCCACAGAGCTTAGTGTTGTCCATAAATAAGCAAATGTTGCCCTTTATCCCATCTCCACAATCACATGAAGATATTAAAAAGCTCTGGATCAAGCACTGAGCCATTTGGGATACTGATGGCGACATCCCTAGCAATCAAAAGCTCTCCCCACCACAATGTCTTGGGTCCTGCCCTTCAGCAAGCTCTCAACCCACCTAGTCAATTTCTCTCCTACCCTGTGATCCACCAGCTTCTTGATCAACCTCTTTTGGGGCACAGAGTCAAAGACCTTGCTGAAAACCAAGTACAGGATGTCCACTGCTTAGCCCTTGTCTACTGTTTTAGTGACCCAAAGAAGTTGATCAACTTTGTTTGGCACAATCTCCTGGCCATGAATCCATGTTGCCACAAATCCTGAAGGTCATTTTCTTCCAAGTATCCTATTAGCCTTTCTTTAAGTATGGCCTCCCTGAGCTTGCACAGGATCGAGGTCAGGCTGACTAGTCTGTAGTTACCTGGGTCATCTTTGGAACCACTGTTAGAGTGGCACTACATATGCTATTCTCCAGTCCTGCTGTACCACTCTTAACTCCAACAAAATATTGAACAGGTCAGCCAGGGGGGCCTACAAGTTCTTCTGCCAGTTCTTTCATCATCCTTGGATAGATGCCATCAGGGCCTGGGGATTTGCTACCCGGAGGGCTGTTAATGTTGACATCTTGTCTTTCAGCCCTATCTTCCCTCCTATTTCCTTCATTTTATCTGTGTATAGGCTGCTGGGGTTAATGAATAGAATAGCTGCACTGCCTCAGATCTACTCGGACCTCCCTGGCAGAATGATATTGAATGGGGTCACCATCAAAGAAAGTTCAATGGGTGTAAACAACTTACTGTAAGTGAGGAATTATTCTTGTGCAACATTGTTGCTAGTCTGAAGGTACTTGAATGACTGTGTTGTTTTACTGTTATACATGGATAATTTGGCCATTCGTACTCTGTCTCATGAAGGACTACCATCCTGTCAGGGTACTGTGAAGACAAAGGAACTGCCTTGAGAAGGGTTCCACCCCTAGAGGTGCCACAGGAACATAATTCCTTTACACTAAAGGTACTTTTTAGGAAGGAACCCCAAGGAAAAAGGCACCAAGCAAAGAAACTGCTTCTGAATGAGGCTGAAGGAAGCTGGCTTTAATAGCTCAGGAAAGGTAGTGTGGCTTGTATCTTCCATGCACTGAACTGCAAGCATAGCCTTCTAATTCAATGGGCATATGTAAATCAAGTGAGGAGTTATTCTTGTAAAATATTATTGCTAGTCTGAAAGTAGTTGAATTAATGTGTTCTGTCCCATGAGGGATTAACACCCTGTTGGAGTACCGTGAAGGCAAATGACCCCTCGTGGGCAGGGTTCCTACCCAAAGAGCTGCCACAGGAACATAATTCCTTTAGGCTAAAGGTACCTTAGGAAGGAGCCCAAAAGAACTGTGAAGCAAGAGGAGAACACAGAGACTGAGTGGAGTACTGACTGACAGCAGCTGGTGATGACTGATGACAGACAGAAGCTGATTAGAGCAATGACTGACAGCAACTGGTAAGTTATAGCAGATAGTGGCATGACATCCATACGGGGAGAGGAAACAGCAGGATTGAAGGATAAGACAGCCACTGTCCAACCCCAACTCACAACAGAAAACCTACTACTAGGGTAAACGCTATACTTAAATATGTAGGCAACATTATGGCCTTTGGCATACAGGAAAGAAAACAAAAACCTGTGGAGGAATTCTCTGGAGATTCATGGAGTTGGCTGCGATCTCTCCTTGTATGGAAACTTATTATTGTGATAGCTCTGCATGCTAATTTGGAATTTGAAATTCAGGGGAAGTTTTTTGAGGAATGAGTCTAATCCCTCTAATGGGATAATGCTGTGGGATGCCACAAGTCAGTCTCTGCAGCTAAAGGAAGTTCCCCATGAAGGAGATCCATCCCTCAAAGCATGGAATGAGGAGAGTAGTGACTGCTGAAAGGCTGTTACCCAGCCTTGAGACCATTGGGGCCTAAGTGTGAATGGAAGCATAAGGAAGAGTATATGGAATGAGGCTAGGTGGACCTTAGCCAGACAAAGGGAGATTAGCTTTCAGAGGTGCTGCCAACATGGTCTACACAGTTAAAGGAATCGCTGTGGGCTTAGAGTTCCATTGTCTGGCAGCTGAAGTCTTAAATGCTACACCTTGAAGTGCTGCTGAACGAAGATTTGCATGGCTAAAGCTTCCCCCGGAGCATAGAACCTTACCATCCTCTGGGACTTTCAAGAGGCACTGCAGGAGACAAGTGATATACAGAAAAGGACCTCCACCTGTGACAATTTTACTTGGTTACTTGGTTAAATGGACAAAAGGGGGCCGTAGCCCAGCAGGATTGTCCTCCACACATGTGGAACATGTATTTAGTTTGACTCTATATTTACCCCTTTGTTTCTGTTATTTCAGCAACCATTTATCTAGTTTGTTTTTAAAAGTATTTATTTGTGTGCAATCTATAATATCTTGTGGTAGGGAATTCCATACTCTAGGAGATCGAACAGTAAAAAAGGGTAATCTTTTATTAGTTTGTGATCTTTCTATTACAAGTTGTTTATTGTGGCATCTAGCCACGATTTTTCTAGAAGTAAATGATATTCCACACTGAACCATTAAGCTTGGATTTTGAAATATTTTAAAAAGTTGGAGAAGGTCACCTCTTAGTCTTCTTGCTTTAAACAAATATAATCCTGTACATCTCAACCTTTCTTCATGGTCTAAAGAAGCAAAGTGAGGGACTAATTTTGTTTCCCTACGTTGAATCTGCTCTATTCTTTTTATATCAAAGATTAAGTATGAACTCCAGAGGGGTGAACCATAGTCTGTGTAAGGTCTTAATGTGAGACCTATACAAGGTCATAATACATTCTTCAGATTTAGAAATGAATGTAGAATTAATTCTACGAAGAAGAGCATTGGTTTGATTTGCTATTTTGTTACAGTGCTCTGAAAATGATAATTTGTTATTAATTAATATTCCCAAATCTTTTTCTACTGTGGAAACTTTGATTCTATTGTTATTTAGCAGGTAAATCTGTTCAGGATTATTCCTACCCAAGTGCAATACTGCACATTTTGATACATTGAAAACCATTTTATTTGTTACTGCCCAGCGTTCAATCATTGCCAGATCTGTTTTTAACTGGTTTTTGTTTATTTTTATGTTTATTTATGTCTTCGATAACCGGGTAGGTGCACTGATCCAAGGGACAGTTTTCAGGCACGACCAGGGCCATAAAAGATGGCAATGGTAAACAATAGTTACAGTCACAAGGAACAAGATATATAATTACACAGAAGTCAACTAACATACATACAGGAATAATTAAATACAGAAATATTGGCATGCAGGGTACAGGTGATAACATTTAGATTAGGTAAACCACACAAGACATAAGAGGGTACAACAGTCCTGCCCCAACCTCCTAATCAACACACCTTAGAGAGTCCTGCCCCATCCCTCCAGACAAAGAGGGTACAACAGTCCTGCCCCACCCCCCTTATTCAATACTCCATTGAGAGTCAGTGCACGAACAGAGAAAAAAAGTGAGAGAAAGGAACTTAGTACAGCTTGAGTAGATAAGGAACACCCACCAGAAGTCAGTTTAGTGTGGTGGTAGAGTTGCTGGGTGTGAAGGGGGGCTACCCTGGAGAGCAAGAGCAATGGGCCCTGTCCATAAGCCAGGTTTTAAAAAGACATTTAAAGGCTGTATGGGTATTAGATGAGTGGAGGGGTGCAGGGATCCTGTTCTATAGTGTAGGGGCAGCGACTGATAAGGCTTTCCCTCCCATGCTGGTAGAGACCCTCGGTACTTTGAGGGGAGGGACAGTGAACTAGCGTAGTCTCCAGGGTAGGGTTCTAACCTTGAGTAGGGAAGAGAGAGGGGACACATTACACTCCTGATGGTACTATCCATGATACAGCCAAGAGGAAAATCATAGCGGCCTTGGAGGGGTAGCCAGGCGAGGGTTCTACAGAGGTCGCAGTGATGGGTAGAGAACTGGGCCATAACAGCAAAGCGGCATGCACTATTGTAAGCAGATGTGAGCCTGGATATGGGGGTAGAGGATGCATGACAGTAGATGGGGGAGCAGTAATTGATGATAGGAAGAAGGTTAACCTGGACAATAGCTATTCTAGCCTCCAGGGTTAATAAGTGACGGAGACGGTAGGCGGCCCTTAGCTTTCGATTGACCCTGCCAACCACAGTGTTGATATCGCCCAAGTAGGCTAGTACTGGGTCAAGTGTTACCTCCAGGTTGCCGGCCCATTGGCGCAGTGGTTGGATTTCCGCTTTCGATGCCGGAGACCTGGGTTCAGAAATGGGCCCGGGTCATTGGACGGCCGACCAGGGGAGATGGATGGAGCATCCTACGGACTGCTCTCCTTCTCTGGAGGGAGAGTTTGGAAGTGTCTGGCACATGGGGGACACCTGGTGGAGGCCAGGAGTCACTCAAGCCACCGGTGCTCACACTTATGGGAGGCGGGCTGGACACTGGTATCATTGCACGTCACCGCCTCCAAGAAAAATGATGGAAAAAGGAAGGTTGGTGGGTCCTCTATCTCCATGAAGCCCCCTCTGGAGCTTCAGTTAGCCACCATCACCTAACTCTCCTGACTAGATACTGGTCCCACAGCTCTGGATAGGGGACCAGTGCTGTGGCACTGCCCTCCAGGGGGTAAGCCGGGGGTAACTCTGAGATGCTGGCCATAGATGGTAGGTGGGAGCTCCAGGGGCCGTGACCAGGGCGGAGACTGACAGAAGGACCTGCCAGGTAAAAATGAAAATACAAAAAAAATTAAAAAAAGTGTTACCCCCAGGTATTTGAAAGAGGCAACGTCTTCTAGAACTAGATCATCAGGGGATACTATTTGGAGGGAGGAGCCCGAGCTATGAAGTTTGGTGAGGTGGGCTTTGGACGCATATAACATGGTTTTGTTTTTTTCCCATTAACCAATAACAGGTTGGATGTGAACCAACTAAAAACACTGCCATAGTTCTGGGAGACAACTGAAGAGACCTGGGCGAGGGACTTATCGCTGTGATAAATAACAAGGTTGTCTGCATACAGAAGCGATTTACACCTGAGGCTTTCTGGGGGAGAGAATTAATGAAAATGGAAAAGAATAGTGGGCATAGGATGGAAACCAAGGGGGCTGCCAGCTGAGACAGGGATGGCAGGGGAGATGGCAGAACCAATGCACACCAATTGTGAGCTGCCCGAGAGGTAGCTCCTGAACCAGTCAGTGCTCTCAGTGGAGCCACCAAGGAGGCACAGCTTGGAGAGGGGAAGTGTTTGGCTGACCATGTGGAAGGCCTTTGTAAAGTCCACAAAGACAGCCCTGGTGGCATCCCCTCAATCCATACTAGTAAGGACATGGTCAGTAAGGAGTACAAGTGCAGAGGTGGTGCAGTGATTTTTACAAAAGCCATGCTGTTGGTTACACATAAGATTGTGTTTATTGATGTGTTCCAGCAGTTGGCAGTGGATGATTTTTTTCTAGAAGTTTGCTTAGGAGGATAGAGATACTGTAGGACTGTAATTATCAGATGAGTGGGGGGTCCCTGGTTTTGAAGATAGGTATGACTTTTGCAGATTTCCAGGTATCAGGCATGGAGGAAGTAGACAGTAAAAGTGAGAGGTTTGGAGATAGTGGGGGAGATGGGTTTGAGCAGGACAGGTGAGAGGCCATCTGAACCCGGGCTATCCCAGTTTGGGAGATTCCTTAGAAGTCTGGTGATGTCCTGAATGGATATGGTCTTGAAGTGGAAGAGAGGGATGCCTGGGGGTGGGTTGAAGTGGGCTGCAAGTTTGCACAAGCTCCTGGGTTGTAAGGTGGCCTGCTAGTAAGTTTGCCAAGATGGGCTGACAGATCAGTGAATTTTATGTTAAAAGACTGAGCTACCTCAGATGGCTTGGTCAGAGGGCTAGAGGGGGAGTCAAGTTTGATGCTAGAACTATTGGTACAGGGATTGGTTAGCAAGCTAAGGGAGGCCCAGAATTTCATGGGATTACCTAGGCTGTTCTTCTGAAGGTTAATGTAATAGTTCTGTTTTAGGGATTTGGCCTGCTGTTTACACTGATTTCTCAGACACTTTTATTCTTTCCACAAGGAAGGGGAAGGGGAAGATTTATGATTAGCCCACTTACGATCTTGAGCTTTCATGAGTGTCAGGAGTTCCCTAGTGATCCAACATGTGCATCCTCCCCACACTCTCCTGGTCTTAAGGGGGGAAGTGGTGGTCTTGAATCTTCAGAATGGCACTCGTGAAGAAAGTCACTGCCAAGATCATGTCAGGTTGTGTATAGAGGCACGACCAGTTGAAGGCCCTAACTTCTTCCAGGATGGCATAGGCATCAGGACAATGAAAATTATGGAGGAGAGGTATGGGGGGGGGGACTAGTCTTTGTGGACCAGATGATGTAGGTAGGAGAGTGGTCACTTAAGGAGTTGGCGAGCATCCCAGCCTGAATTACACTGTCTTTTCTATTGGTGACTATCCAGTCCAACAGGATATGAGAAGAGGTGCATGGGTTTTGCCTGGTTGGAATTGAGATGGTCTGAACCAGGTTATGCAATTTCAGTAGATTGGCATAGTTGGTTGCTGGGTGCTTAATCAATTAAGATTAAAGTGACCAAGGAGGATGGTGTCTCTGAGTGGGGAGAGAGAGAGAGCTAAAGCTGGTCAGAAGGTTCTGAAGGCCATCTTTGTCCCCTGCTGAAGGGTTGTAGCAACACCCCAGGAAGAGCTTTTTAGAGGAGCCCAAACTCAGCTCAGCAATGAGCCATTCACTAGGGGAGGATGGATCTGAGCAAAGGGAGAAGGTGGCAGATAGTGGTTCCCTTAGAGAAATTGTTACACCACTACCCTTTTTCTTTCCTGGCCTGTCATGGCAGAGCATAGAATAGCCAGCCAGTTGACACATGGCTTCAGAGATGTGTGGCTTTAGCCAGGTTTCTGAGATACCAATGACATGATTTTTGTGGAGGGCTACCCAGGCTTGAAGCTTCGGGTACTTAGAAGGGAGGCTACATATATTTTGGTGAGCGATTTTCAATCCATGGGGGGCTTGATCCAGATATTATGAGAGGAGGTAATGAGGTTGTTTACTGGGCCAGGGTTGATGTCAATATCACCCGCAAGTAGTAGCAAGGAGAATAGGAGAAGGTAAGGGTGAGCTGGCCACAGAGAAGAGAAAGAGCGGGAGTACAGGAAGGAGCCAAGAAGTTGTTTCTAAGAACTGGATAGAAACCAGAGGGTATATGGGCCATTAGTTGTACATTCCCATCTAAGTGGTACAGAGGGGGGCCTAACAGTTGTTGAGAGACTAAGAACAAGTACTGATTTGCTTGGTCATGTGCTAGTATCAAGGCACATGAGTCAGCCATCCAGAGAGTGGTAAATAGTAGGCTGCCAGCATAGGTAGGAATAGAGGATTCATTGCTTGAACAACTGGAAGAGGTACAGTTGGCAGCTGGTAGTTACTGATCCCCATGAGGTAGGGCAGCTAGAGACCAGCCAGGACACAGAAATTCAGGTAGCTAATAACCACTAGAGGAGTCCCCACAATTTTGCTTGGAAAGGCGGGGTGGGGTGGCAAGAAAGCTTTCACTAATTTGATGAGCTAGCTAAAATCAGCAAGTATCAATGATGCACCTACAGGGATGAATAGGGCTGTGACCGCATCTGTCACCTTAGGAAAAGAAGTAATACTCATTTCCCTTTACTGGTGAAAGGGCATAGCCTGCAAATGGAGAAATCAACACTTAGAAATAATTAGGCATGAACCATGTGACAGTTATTACTGTATATAGTCACACATAAGTCGTTTTGGGGGAGTTTTTTCAGTCTCTTCAATTATGGGTACCAACTTATGTGCGAGTAATGAGAATTCACTAAAAAAACATGTGACGCCAGTCCCCCGTGAAAATATACACTTTGCAGCCACGGTTAACATCAATTGTCTTCCGCGGTGTGATAGATGACATCAAAGGTGTTTGAGGTGCAACATTGCTGCATACTCACATGGTGTACTGTGGAGCACTAAATGGGATACAAGGTGCTACATTGTTTCTATATTGTTTCTTACTGTTGCCTATTCAAGTGCCATGGTGTTAATTGGGCACATTAGCTGGTAGTAGCAGGTAGTAAGCTGTTAAATAGCTTAGCAGACCTTGCATTACCATCTAGTTTCTAGCTTACTTCTGAGAGGCCCGCATTCAAAAGAAAATGCTGTTCCTACACCACAGAGTTTAAGTTAATGGTTGTTCAGTATACGAAAATGCACAGCAATGCCGCAGCAGAAAGAGAGTTTAATATAAATGACAAACTTGTTCGGGATTGGTGCAGCAAAAAACCAGAGCTCCTGGCTGTAGAAAGAAGTGTTAAAAGAATAAAGTTGAGCACATCACCAGTGGTGGACATTGAGTCAGAGCTCAGTGGCAGCTCCACAGTCTTTTTGCCTCTGATGATGATGAGGATGACACAGAGTTTTTTGGCTTCAGTGACGGGGACTAGATAAGAGAAAACAAAATAAATGAGCTGATTTGTTTTGTTTTTTTGCAATCGCTTTCAAGACTGCATTGTTAAATAAAAGCTGATTTTCACTTTTTTACTCAGCCAGTATTTAGTGCTCTGTAGGTCCCAATTCACTTTTAAAGCTGCATGATTTAATTTTTTTATACCTTTTTCTATGGATACAGTCATTCAGTAAATTTTCAGTGCTCAGGCAGTTCAAAAAGTTCTTTTGACTTATAAATGTGTCATAAAAAAGTGCATTAATCTTTGCTACAGAATCATATACCCCGACTTATAACTGGACTGACTTATGTGCAAGTATATACGGTACCTATAAATTACAGGCAGGCCAAGGGTGGGTGTGGTGGGGGAAGGGCGGGGAGCTGATGTACAGTGTCGATGGAAAAGTAATCAGACAGCAGCAACCCTGCAGCGTAGCAGCAGCCCAAATGGCTTCAACGGGAAAAAAATATAGAATTTGGACAGAAATTTGGTAAAATGTAATAGAAGTTTTTTAGCAGTGGCTCCAGTAGTACAACATTAATTTTGGCCACTGCAGAGCTGAAATTAGCTACTTCGGGATTAGATCCTGCAATATTGGGGCATTGCTGTAACTGCACCTGGTCAGCTCAGCAGAGGAAGCCTCTACAATCTAGTGAGAGCTATGCTCGGGTGTAACTTGGGAGAGCTCAAGTTAAAAATGATATCTCAGTCAGAGCTGATATTGAAGGGACTCACCTTCAAGATGTGGACTTCAAGGAGAGCAAGAGCTGTCCACTTATAGGGCAAAACCAAGGGCAAGATAACAACTGAATAATGACTGCTGAATGGAATGACTAATAGTGCTGGAAATACAGTGGCAGAAAAGCTACTGAAATTTGAATGTACATTAAAGGTCAAAATGTGAGGTAAAACCCAGTCTCATCAGGAAAGGCTGTAAACTGTATACATACTAAGAATAGAGTGGTAAATGTTGAAACAGGCTGACTGAGTAAAACTATCTAAAATAACAAAGCAGGAGTAGGAGCGGCTGCCATGCTAGGAAGCCAGGTGAAAAAAATTGAGTAGTAATGCAGTGGAACTGAGAGGAGGTTAGCAAGTGGCTTGGTATGAACAGCAAAATGGAAACAACTGAGATGGCACAAGCCAAAACAGCAGAATGACATAGGCAGGACATAATGTGGAAACTAGTAAGCACACCATGAACCAAAACAAAAAGAAACATAGGAGTTACATTAAACCAGGAGTGCAGCAGGAGTAGCTAACCAAGAGAAAGAATGAAGCACATGCTGCAGCCAGGAAAGGCAGAGAAACAAAATACTGACCTGTAAAGCTGCTGAAGGCACAAACCAAACAGAAAGCCCAAAAGCACAAAGGGAAAGTGGCAGACAAACACTGGGGGAAAATGGGAGCCAGAACCTCTGCAGAGTCTCTGGCTGCAACAATGCTTCCAAATTAAGTTGGAGGAAGCTTCCTTACATAGAATAGGAAAGGGTTGTGGTTGGTAGCTCCCACCCATTGAACCACATGCATAGCCTTTTAATTAATTAATTTATTTATTTATTTATATATTCTCTGATTACAGATACCTTTGAGCACAGAACTGCTCATTTACAAAGGTTTCACGGCAATGAGGGAAGGGGTAAAACAAAGACAGACATTGGATAATAAACAATAGTTCTCACAGATATCAGTGAAACATCATTTTACATAATCAATAGAACATTCTCTGTTGAATTTACAGTTAATACTGTTGGTATAAGCTAAGATGAGAAAGCAGAGGTAGAAGTTGAGGAAAGGTCAGAAAAGTGGGAAAAGCAGCAGCCGGGAAGCCTTGTCATGAGGATTAGTGAGGAAGGTAAAGATAGGGGTGAGAGTCAATGAGAGTATGGGGGGGTAGGGTGAGAAGGGGCAAAGGGAGTGGAAAAAAAGGAGGGGCATAATGGGGGAGAGAGTGGAGAAAGGCATGTAGAAGCCAGTGGCTATAGGTGGCTCTAAAAAGATTGGTAGGTAAATTGAGGAGAGATGTAGAGAGAGGGGTATAGGGGTGTAAAAGATGGGGGGGAGATTTGAGATTAGGGGCCCAGACAAGCTGAAGAGGTAGCTGGAAAGTTCACAGGAGGGCAGAATGCTGAAAATTAGCTGGGGCAATCACAGGTGCATTCATTCGTGATGCGCAGGTGTAGGAGGCACTTAAACTGGGTCATATAAGTTAGGCTAGTAAGTTCACAGCCAAGGCCATTGAGCCAATTTTGGGTTCTGTAGAAGAAAGACTGCTGGCATTGAGTAGTCTGGATACCCCTTGGAAGACCTAACGGTTGAGGTGCTAGGGGTTTTTGTTCATTCTGTTATCTCCTCACTTTCAATAAATCTTACACTATTTACAGTGGAAATTGACTTCTGGAGTGCTGGCGTATATATTTTTTGATTCATTTGGAGTTGCTTCCTTACTTAGCACCCACCATCTGCTGCCTGTGCACAACAATAACTTATTGTCACTGAGTAGTCAGGAACCTTGGTACGAGAAGAAAGTCAGTATCAGAGGCCCGAGTGTGGTGAGCTTTGAGTGATCTGGGTAGAAGGCAGGAGATTCCAATTGATAGGGCTCCAAGGAGCACTTTTTTCACTATATACATGAATGGTATTTCATCCATCCTTGGAGATTTAGCCATCCAGTTTGTGCATACAGATCACATGTGTGAGTGAGGTGGTCTGAATCCATGATGAGCCAACAGGCTTTGTTTAGGGTTATGTTAAGCCTTTTAAGGGACGTAGTGGAGGCAGCTCCATAGATTACCAAGCTGTAATCGATGGTGGATAGTACCGAACTGTGGACAGCAAGTTTAAGTGCTTCAGAGGTTAGATTCCCTCAATGCCTGAATAACAAGTCTAATTTTGCATTTGCAGACTTGCCAACGATCTCAATGTGGGACATGTGGGTGAGATGGCAGTCCAAGGTTACAGCTAGATATCTGAATTGTTGAACTTATTCTAGGGGGGCTTCAAGGTAATTTTTTACTGTCAGGACATGAGACCTAAGCTTGTGGCGGAAGGAAGAGAACAGCTGTAGCTTTGTATTTTTTTGTAGTTTAGGACAAGTTTGTGTGCTTGGAACCATTTCTCAACTTCAAGGAAACCAAGTTAGAGGTTGTAATCAAGCGTAGCAGGATCAGAATTGCTTGTAGAGATGATAGCATCATCAGCTTATAGGAGCGTTCTTAGGTGACAGGTGCGTGGTAAGTTGTTTAGGAAGATACTAAACAGGAAAGGACCATGAATGGACCCTTGTGGGACACCAGATTGGATGTTTTGTAGTTTGGAGATGACGTTGGAAATCTTTACCCATTGTGTCCTATCCACAAGGTAGCTTCTGAATCATTTCAGTGTATTTCGTGAGAGACCGATATTTGCGAGTTGATTGAGGAGTAGACTGTGATTCACAGTGTCAAAAGCTTTTGTAAGGTCGATAAAAGCTGCACCAACTAGCATGTTTTTGTCAAAGGACTGGTGGATGAAACTGGTAAGTTCTAAAAGGGCAGTGGTAGTACCGTGCTTTTTCTGAAACCATGTTGCTGAGGACATTGTAAGGTGAATTTTTCAAGGTAGTCTACAAGTTGGTTGGTAACTATACCTTCTAGGACTTTTAATAATGGGGGGAGGATTGGTATCAGCCTATAGTTACAGTGCTGTGTATGATCACTGGATTTATGCACCAGGGTGACCAGCACAGTTTTCCATACTACGGGAAACTGTGATAGCGTGAGAGATACATTTTGTATCTTGGTTAGTGGTGGGAGAACTTCATCAAGGGTAAGTGCAATGAGTTTAAGATAGAGTGAGTCTCCACTGTGCCTGGATTTGCCCAGGACTTTTGTTAGGAGTTTTCTAACTTGGGTTTTGGAAACCCACCTAAAATAGAAAGGAGGGTGATAGGGATTATCGGAGATCACATACCCAGCTGATGTAGCAGAGGCATCATTGAAGAATTATTTTAGAAGGACACACAACAGATTGGTGAAAGTTGCATTGAAAGTATTTGCTATTTGGAGCAGGTGAGACATTTAGACTGCCTCCTGGAGTAGCGGCATTTGATCTTTTTTTCCTCATGTCACAGGTCTCGTGGATATCGGAGTGGGAGTATATAAAGCCATTCTTACAGTGGGCATGCCAGTAGTGAGGCTACGGTTGCATAAAAAGTGGTGATCATAGCCCTTTGTTGATCTTAAAAATGTTTCCAGTTGAGCAGCCGATAGAGTAGTGCAGGTGGCTTACTACTGTTCAACTTCGAAGTTGTGAAATCTTTGGGGGAAGGTAATCCATGTGTTTGATGAGTATTAAGAGCAGGATGACAAGTGGGAGAGACAAATTAATTTGAGAAAGCATTTATGTCAAAGCCCTAGGTGATAGAACAAAGCAGCAACCTGGCAGGAAGAAAGTCACTGCAGAAACCAGGTGGGAGGGGAGAGAAGGCAAAGACAACCAATGAGAGTTGGATAGGCGGAACTTAGATGTATTTAATAGTGGCTGGGGTTGGGGTGGGTAGGCAGGAGAAAATTAGACCCAGGAATAAGATTCAGACAGGAGCCTGCCACAGTAACAACAGCAAAAGAGATGGTTTTAGCTGGCAGCCAATAGCTGCGGTGCTTGGGCGTGAGAGTCCAATCAGCACAAAATGCTTGAGAGTGGAGATAGCCAATCAGGCTGAAAGCCATAAAGCTGGGAGTCCCAGAGACATACCTTGTGCTGGCCGAGGAGATGCAACCCAAGAGTGGGCATGAGGTGTAGCAGGCATCAGTTGAAAGCAGAAGCATTGCCCCGGCAGTAGGGGTAGGAGCCCAGGAATGGGCTGATGTCCTTGTGCTGGCTGAGGAGATGTGACCCAAGAGCTGGTATGAGGTGTTGCGGCCGTTGGCCAAAAGGAGAAGTGTTGCCCTGGCAGTAGGGGCAGGAGCCCAGGAATGGGCTGGTGTCCTTGTGCTGGCTGAGGATATACAACCAAAGAGCAGGTAGGAGGTGTAGCAGCCGTCAGCTGAAAGGAGAAGCATTGCCCCAGCAGTAGGGGCAGGAGCCCAGGAATGGGATGGTGTCCTTGTGCTGGCCGAGGAGATGTGACCCAAGAGTGGTCAGGAGGTGTAGTGGCCATCAGACAAAAGGAGAAGCATTGCCCCGGCAGTCGCAAGGACTGTTCCATCTCATTAAGTCCCTGGGACATGGAGTGTGTAGACTTTCTATGTGACTGTTACTGTATGGGATTGGTTACCCATCGGTGCACCCAGGCCCTGAACCACTTAGGGCACACCGTCCTTGTCCTGAGCAGGTAAGATGTACTGAAGTGGATATTTTTTATTTATTTTGCTCATTTCCAGGTGCAAGGGAGGGGGAATATATGTACAGATGTAAACTGACTTACAGAACCAGATTAAACTTTTGGTGGTATTTTAGTGAATGGGTGAAATTTGGACAGGACACAAGGGGACATTCCCCTACTCTGCCTGCAGGGGTGCTATCACTTCCTGCGGATGGGATGTAGGGACCGAGGAGGAGGCAGTGATTATGTGGCAGAGGAGCAGGTTGTGCTGCAAGGAGAGGGCCTGATTTCAAGGCCTACATTCTCTTCGCATGTGCAGGAGGCAGGGGAACAGGTCTCCACCCCTGCCTTACTACCTGAGGAGACATTTGCCAGAGAAAATATTACGGAAAGAACATTGAAAAAAAGAGTGAAGAAATACAGTTGCAGGATGAAAATCGCGGGCTGAAGAAGTCAGAAAAACGTTCTGAAATTGTCCTTGAGAAAGTGGATGTGTTGGATACAACAACAAAAGACAGACCAAGTAAGTCTCAAGATTCTGCATATTTTCTTGTGCAAATAGAAAAAGAAGAGGAATTACTGAGAGAAAGAAAAAAACAGTTAATGTTAAAAGTGGCGAGGGAGAATGTTAAAGTAAAGACCTGTCAAGAACAGCTGAGATGTGATGATGTGGCAAGTGAAGTACAAGCTGCTCCCTCTCTAGCTACTAAAAGTACAAAGAATGAAGCTACTGCCCTGAAAGGAATGGCCATAAAGAATCATAAAAGACTCAGCCTAAGACGGGCAGCAAATGTCAAAGGTAAAACAAAACGGTCTATGAAACCCAAAGATACAACTTTGCAAAGTTCTGAAGAAAAGGGGCCCCTGCTAAATAAAGAAAGTTATGATTGTGACAGTCCTCGCTATAAAGATACTCTGGAGTGGGTAACAGAAGCCCTGCAACAAGCCAGTTGGAAAAAAACAAAGGATGGGACAGGATGGGATCCCAATATATCGTCTTGCTCTAAAGACGAAATGCATGAGGAAAAACTTAATGAAGACATAATAGAAACAGCACCCGAAGAATTAATGAAAGAAAATGAAAATGCTGAAAGTACTAAAGAGATTGAAATATCTACAGACTTTGAGGAAACCTCTATGGAGGTGGAACAAAAAAACTATACAAAATGAAAATGACCTAAATAATGAAGGGAAAAATGAGAACCGCAATGCCTGGACAGGGAATACAAGAGAAAAACTTTTCTCGGAAGAACAATTTAAGCAAGCCAAAAGAAGAAAGGCAGTACGTCTCAAATTCAAAGGAGCAGCTGCAGATGCTCTGGACTGAATGTGTGTAGGGAGACATCTCTTAAAAGAGGATGTGAACTTCTACTCATACGAAATATATTTATTTATTTAAGAGATTTATCAGATAAGCATACTGAGCGGGGACTGCTCATTTCCAGATGCGACCTGGAGGTTACATACAATACAAATAGGTGCAAAAATAATGGTGCTTACAACAGGTTCAGAGTAGATACATATAGGGTGATAACATCAGGTCCAGAATAGTTACAGGCTGGACTATGCATTAATTAGTGATATACAAGTTTAGACCTACAGACCAGAGTGCATGAGTTGCTATGTCATAGTTAGGGTCTATGACTGCAGGGCATAACAGACAGTGATAATAAGTATACAACAATTATTGTAAGTTGCTGGTCAATTGTACAGGTCATGGCACATTACAATGCCTTGTGACATCAGATCTGGGCTGCAGGTTGCAGTTGCATATGTCTGAGAAGTGGGTCTGGAGGACAGATTTCCGGGGCCTTGGGGTGGAGGACAGTCTAATATCTACAGGGAGGTCATTCCAGAGTTTGGGCAGCTGATATTTGAAGGCAGATTGTCCCTTTGAAGTGTGCATGAAAGGGATTTGTAGTAGCTTTGAGTCTGAGCATCTCAGGCAGTATGCCGGGGGGAGGGGGTTGCTCTGATTCATGTACCAGGTAGTATCGAATATGGTGCAAGTTTTAAACATCAGAGTGGCTTGAATAGATTTTCAAAGCTTTTCCATCAGCTAAAAAAATACACCCCAGTGGAATAAATTCATTGCCATTCTGCTAACTAAGCCTTCTTTTAAAATCATAACTCTGTTGTTTAGGATTGAGGGTGTAAATGTGATTGATATCACCTTCTGACTGAAACAAAAATGTACAGTGCATGGGCCTCCAGAGCCCATACTCGATGACGAATGTTTATGGACTGTAGGTTGGAAATATAAAGTGACTTTAAAGCAATTAAATTGAGAATTTCAACACCTACCAAACTGTTTTTCTTTTGAGGGGGGAGAGATCAAGGGGTGATTTTCTATTCTGGCCAGCCTCAGGCCTGTTACAGATGTGGTAATAAAGGCCACTTAAGTAATGCGTGTGAACAAATAAAATGTGGATTGTGTGGAGAGATAGACCATCAAGGAGCAGACTATAAAAATGAAATAAAATGCAGTTTGTGTGAGGAGGAAGGGCTCTTTTTTCTATATTGCCGCTGGGCCACTCATAACAGTCCAGGATCAGGTGAAACTGCAGATCAGGATGTTTACCAAGCAAAGGTCCAGAAAATGAAAGGACAGGATGATAAAGTAATTTATGAAGCCAGGAACAAAGAAGGGATTTCAGTTCTCCTGAATAGGCCAGAAGGTAAAACAATACAGTCTGATGAGAAAAAAGAAATAGAAAAAGGTAAAGTGGTAAACTCAGAAAGTAAACAAAAGAACAAGCACGGAAATGAATTTACAATAGTTACCAGGTCCAAGAAAAAGACTCAGGCCCTAAATTCAAGAGACCTAACTTTAGAAAAAGACAGAGAAGGGATTGACTTGCCAAATAGATATACCATATTGCAGAAAAGGGAGTGGGTGATCTGGAAGATGAGTCATTTTCCTCATGTATTGACATTACAGAACTGGAAGAAATGGCAGAAGATGACACTACAGATACACAAGTCTCCAAGAAAAGAAAAAAAACAAAAGACGGTTAAAAGGAAAAAAGGGAAAATAAATATATTTTGGACATTTAAATGGGTTCTTTAACTTGTACTAAAGTAAATGTAAATAGTATAAGGGACAGAAAGAAAAGGTTTATTACTTTTAAGGTCTTAAGTGAGATACAAAGTAAAATAATATTATTGCAAGATACAAGACTGTATACTACAGATGGAATCAAGCAGACACAAAAGGATTGGAGGTGGGGACCATCTTTCTGGTCCATTGGGGAGGATTAAGTGTTCTGGAATAGGAATACGTTTCCTTTCACAAGAGACGAATGTGATTAAAATAGTAGATTTAGTGTCAGGGAGGATTTTTATAATGGATGCGCATATTAAAAATACAACAGTAAGAATAATTGACATCTATAATCCTCAAGCTAAATCAGAAAGGAAAAAAATGTTTAACTTAGTGGAACCCTATATACATACTTCAAAACTGGTTTTGTTGGGGGGTGATTTTAATTGTGGTTTGTCTAAGGAAGATTGGGGAAGGCAAACAGGTAAAGTTATTTGTGATACTCATACACTTAATGACATTCTTAAACAAGGAAATTTAGTAGAAGCATACAAAATAAAAGGAAAAGAGCAGAGCACACCTTTTTCAAAGGTAAGATTTCAACTAGGATTGATTTTTGGATGGTACCAAAAGAAACTAAAATATTAGAAATACAGACAATTCCTATAGAAACCTCTGATCATTTAGGAGTTAGAGTTAAAATAGATCTAGGGCAATACATTAAGATGGGGAGAGGTTCTTGGAGAATGAATATTGAAAGGCTACAGGTATCAGAATGTAATGAAGAAATTTTAGATATTTTTAAAGCTAGATAGTCAGTATTTGAACTTTATGATTCAAGTATAGAATGGTGGGAAGATATAAAAAAAGACACAAAACAGCTAATGCTTGAATGGTCACAAAGGGAAAAAATGTCAAAGTATAAAAAATACCTGGGTTTGAGAGCTACTTTTTATAAACTTCTCACACACCAAGTACAAAATAAGATAGATAATGCTAAGCAAATAGTAAAAATAAAAGAGGAAATGCAAAAATATCAATAGAATAGAATAAAGTCACTAATAATGGAGCAGAAAAGTGGAACCCAAGATACTAAATTCCAAACAAATCATTTTGATAATAATGCAGATAGAGTTAAAAGCAGAGTAATGTTTGGTTTAAAAGATAAACAAAGGGTTATGAAAACCTAAATTAATCAGATGAAACATATTATACAAGAACATGTGAAAAACAAATTTCAAAAGGATATAGGAGAAAGTATGTCAGAATTTCTGAGCAAAATAAATATTCCTAAATTAGAGTCAAAAGAAGTGGACTTTTTGAATGAGGAAATAAAGATTAGTGAGATTAAAGAAGCTATAAAATCTCATACACTGAATACAGCTCCTGGTATTGATGGAACACCAAATACCTTTTATAAAAAGTATGAAGAAAAGATATCATTTATGTTGGTAAAAGTATACAATTAAATTTTTCAAAAAGGCATTATGACAGAAAGTATTAATCAAGGGGTGACAATATTTATATATAAGAAAGGGATAGATTAGAAATAAAAAATTGGAGACCAATTAATCTGTTAACCTCAGACTATAAGATTCTAGCTAAAATAATAAAAAAAAGATTAATGTTATTCTCAGATCATTTAATTTTAAGCACACAAACATGTGCAATACCTGGAAGAGATATCAGGCAGAATTTGATATATTTGAGGGAAATTATTAATGAAGCCCAAGAAAATAGACTGGATGGATACTTATTTACTCTAGATCAAGAGACAGCATTTGATGTTATAAAACATGAATATTTATGGGATGTATTAAAAGCCTTTAATATACCAGATAAGTTCATATTTTAATAAAGATTTTATATTCAGATGCACAAATTTACCCAATGGTGAATGGCCATTTGGGCATATCAATTTCTGTGAAGAATGGTGTTAGGCAGAGCTGCCCACTAAGTCCTCTCCTATATGTGTTTGGGTTAGATCCATTGTTAAGATACATTGAGGAACATATACAAATACTGAATTTAATATGGGAAAATAAAAAGTTGAAAAAGAGTTGTACATATGCAGATGATTGTGTAATATTGGTAAAAGATTTAAAATCAGGAGAATTTTTGTTAAAAACCTTTAATAAATATAGTAAGTATATAGGTATTAGGATAAATAAAGAAAAAAGTAAAATATATCCTTTAGGGAAAGTAGAACAGAATAAAGTGGGGGAACTAGAAATAGTGAAAGGTGAAATAAAAATCCTAGGTATTATCTTTGGGGGAGAGGAGGTAGCCCTTAAAAATTGAGAAATTAAACATCAGACTGCACAGAAGAAAGTACAAAAATGGAAAACTTGGAATACGTCTCAAGAAAAAAGGATTTATTTGTTAAAAACTTTTATTTCACGTATTTTTTTATATGTAGCTTACATATTTCCAGTTCCATGGAAATTTCAAGTAAAGATTATGTCTTTTTTTTCAGTTTCTATGGGATTCCCGTTTAAACCCAATAAAAAGGGCACATACATATAGGCCTAGAATGGGGGGGGGGTTAAATATGATTCATCCCATAGTTTTTTTTAAAATGTTTTTATATATGAGAACATAGTTCCTATTATGCAAGGGGAAGATCAAATGTGGAGTCAGTTTTCACAAAGATGGAAGCAAAGCCTAATTACAAACATAGGAAAAAAAGGGAATTTTAAACAAAAGTATGAAATACCCAAATACCTGGAGGTATGCAGGAAACATATGACAGTTTGGGGAGTGACCACAGATTTATTAATTAGAAAAGGAAAGATGTTATATAAGGAAATGTTGTGTAATTTTTTTTTTATGAAGAACCAGTCTTTAAAACAGAAATGGGTATACATGTTGAAAAAATACTAGACATGACTTTAGAAAAAAAGGATCCTGAGGAAAATGAAGGAAACAGTTTGGATGAGTAGTTATGAAAAACTTAATGTTAAAGGTAACCAAAACATAAAAAGGAGGAAAGGATATGCCCAGAAGTAGCTATTGGAATGATGGAAGAAAGTATGAATCATCTTTTCTTTGAATGTTCTTTTATAAAGACCTTTTGGGGAAACTTAGCTAAGTTATGGGGTATGAGCATGTTTGGTAAAATGACTTACAATATACTGATATTGGGTCAGTTAACAAAGGATTGAGATCAACTAAATAAAAATACAGTATATGTAATTTTGACAATTTTAAAGTGTACTTGGCAGGTGAGATGGTCAAAGGTTTTTGCAAAGTAAAGATATACAGCAAAAAGATCTCTTATTTAAAATCCAAGTAGAGGCTGATAACACTTTTACAAATGAATGTAAATTGTATGGAGAAAAAGCAGCAAAAGAATTGTAGAAAAATATGTCATTTATAGGTTAAGGAAGAGATAGGATAGAAAGTTTTTAGGAATATATAATCGATTTGTTTAAAGCACAAGACTTGAATAGTGTGAACTATTTTTGATTTGCTTCATGACTGGTGTATCTCAGTAATCTAAATCTTTGTTGTTTTTTTGGATGATATTTGTAAATGTTTGTTTTTGAATAAAAAATTCCCCATCTCTTATCAAGAAGTGCCATGGGATCTTTAACATCCACCTGCACAACTACCAAAACAGGCAGATGGGACCTCACTTTTAACATCTCATCTGAAAGATGGCATCTCAGGAGTGCAGAGCACCCCCGATGCACTACAGTGTCAGTATTTGGGTTTAACCCACATTCCTGGTGTGGGGCTAGAACCCACCACCTTCCAATGTTATGGTCTCTGAGGCAAATGTGCTACCTGCTGAGCCACTGGCACTGGTTAGCTTACTTCAGGATTTTTAGACACAGCCAATATTCCATTCTATTCACCTGTACAGTTGGAGCATAGTCCTGGTCAAAAAAGAGGTGATGTGACCCCCACATCACAGTCTTTTACTTTTTTACTTCCATGCTGTTGCTAATACCATCTTCTTAAGATAATAACTAAGGAACTGCATCACAATTGATCTTTGGCATTCACTTGGTCCAGGTTTCAGACCGAGTGCACTGTGAACCCATTTGACATCAAAGAGCATGTCAACTGGATGGGACAGCAAGTCATGTAACAGTTTGTCGATGAAGTCTAAGATCTGCAGGCCTTTCTCCCCCTCCAGCAGGCTATAGGTGCATTTACACTACTGGAACTGCACTGTTGCCAGCAGTTCAGATGAGTTGTACCAGTGCAGATCCTGCAGTGGAAACACCTGCCAGAGCATTGTAAATCACTCCATTGTGGCTTACAGTGATTGCTGTTTTGTTGGGAAAATATACCACTGTGCGCATTTTATGACAGCTTATTAACACTCTGCTCCACCTGCACCAATACAGCCTCATGATAGCCTGCAACAGGCCGAACTGTCCTTTCTCCTGACAGCTCACCCCCTACATGCAACCCCACAAAGGGATACCCATTTAGGGCACCAAAATCCATATCCATCTCTCTTTCTCAGCTTTAAGTCCTCCCTCCCGGGAGCAAGAGCCACCCTACAAAACTGGTTCCTATCTCATCCACGCTTCTCAGGCAGTATAAAAAATAAAGGTTTTTTTCTCTTCCCTAGTGCCTTTTGCACTTGTTTTCTTTTTGTTTTCCTGTGGCACTGTGCTTCATCATGGTTGGGGGAGAAATGGCTAGTTTGTATTGACTGAAGAAACTCAGCAGAATACACCAGCAGCTGTCAGTGCCAATTCTAGTCTTACTCCTGACCCCCAGCAGAAATGCAGTAAAAATCACTGGAAGTACTGCCTGCCACCCTGCAATTGTGCACATATTCATCCATGTAAATGGTGGTCATGAGCAGAGTTTCTGATAAGTGCATTATAGACATATTTTATGTCCTGAAATGTGTACAAAACATCCAAAAAAAGATTAATTGGAGTCATTTATGCCTAAAGCAAAAAACACTGTTAAGAGCTGATATCCATTTTTTATGTTCTGGATGTCCTGAGGATTTCAGAGCTGACGTCCATTTTTTGTGTTAAGGATATCCTGAAAATAGCCTAAGTTATTGCTGCATGATAGTGTCAGTGCCTTTAATCTTTAAAGTGCTGCCCTTCCTCCAAGCTGCCTCACAAATCAAAGAAGATAGCTTGTAACAAACTGTCCAGTCTCAGCGTCAGTGCTGATTCCCTTCTACAGTCCCAAAACAGAGTTCTAATTAAAGTAGGGTTGTTATCAGATAATTGACTGCAAAATGGGTTGAACTTTACATCTCTGGTGAAACTTTCAGCTCCCATCTGCTGTTAATTAAGGAGCCTTGTTTGCTCATTCATCGGCCTTCCCCTGCCCTTAACACTTTGTTGTTGTGGAGAGGAGATTCTCAGAATTTTAAAAATAAGATGCCCTTTCTCCTGTCTTTACTGGCGCCTTCATGTACTGCCCATCAAGCAACAACTGGTGTGGTGATGAAATAAATTGTTTTATTTTGTGAACAGAAGGTCCCGTGCGATAATCCGATTCCCGGCAGGTGTATAATAATTGTAGCTCCTCACCGTACCCATCCAATTTCTCTCTGTGCTGCAAACTGGCTGACTCCTGCCTTGCTAACTAAGTTAACCTACCTCCAATTATTCAGGCCAGGACCATGAAGAATCCTCTCTGCTCTGTTGCTTCCTGTAGGTGCTCAACTGCTCCTCTTTGAGCTACTGAACACAACAATCAACAGGTACATTCATTAGTAATTTTATTGTATTATATGCCTCTATTATGGCCACATGTTTATGAGCACTTGCAGTTTCCACTTTGCTGGAACTGGTGCAGAGCCTGCATGATTTCTGTAATAGCCTGTAAAAGTACAGTATGTTGATTTTTGAGAATGGAAATTTTGAATGTGGCAGGTTACAGGTATTGTATTGTATTTGTTTCCACTGCCAGATATCCTGGAACACAACAGGAGAGAAAGATATTCAGCTCCTACAACCCCCCACTGAACCCAGAAAAAACAGAGGATGCACACCAAGAAGCTGGCAGATGCTCCCTCCCCATGGCACTCAGGTAAATTGAGAAAATAAAATCCCAATAAGTAATCAGTAACAATTTCCAAGGTCAAAATATGAAAATGGAAAAAAGGATGTTTATAATTTTGATTCTCATCCAAAGCCTGATTTTTATTAATTAATAACTTTTGACTTGGTATTTGGATAAGTCCCCAAAATATTCATTAAACATTTGAGCTACCCTGATGGGATCACTAACTAATTGATCTCCATCTTGAAGTGTAATTACTGTTTCACTGGATTTCCCACCCATTAAATTATTAAGTGTGTTCCAAATTTGTTTGGGATTACCAATGGATGCAAATTGTTTATTTTGGAAAAAAAAATACTTTAGCTTTTCTAATGGCTGTCTTACATTTATTCCTAAGGATCTTATAATTTAATAATGAGCTAGAGTTCTTCTCTTTTTTAAATATTTTCCAGGCTCTATCCCTTTGCCTCATCAACATTATTAAATATCTAGAGACCCATTCCTTTTTATTTGCCCTGATTCTCATATTTTTAAGAGGAGCTAGATGATCAACAACCTGGTTAAACAATTCACCAAACCTTTCTAACATAAGATTGATATCCTGAAAATATTCAATAGAGGCCCAATCAATCAATCTACATGTCTCAATCATAGCTTCAGATGTAACCCTTTTTAAATTTCTGGTTTCTATGTAGAGTGGGGGGCTATGTACCTGTTTGGTTGACCAAATACAATAGGCTAGGCAGTGATCACTGACCACATCAGCCAGAACTCCAGATTCAATTATCTTTAATGGATGGATGGGAGACCACAACCCAATCAAGTATGGTGCCCCTCTCAGTCTTATAATTACGTCTGGTGACTTGAGAAATTAGCAGTTGAACCCCTAGCTCCTGAAAGAGGTCAGTCATGTAAGTGTTCTGATCAGAGCCCCAATTGATATTAAAGTTCCCCATCAAAATCCACTCCCTGTTCTTCGGCAATGATTTCCTAAGGTCAGAAGCAATATCTAATCCTTGCTTGGTACAACAAGGTGGAATATAAATGGAGGAAACTGTAAGATGTTTATTTGAGCCTAGAACCACATCATTAAAAACAGTATCACATCCTGCACCATTTAATTGAAAAATCATTTCAGTTACCATGTACTTGACTTTAATATATATTGCTACCCTTCCCCCTTTCTTTCCCACCCTGTCTTGTCTGTATAAATTATAGTCTGAAAGAGCTATTTCAGTGTTGTGGACCTTATCTGTCAACCAAGTTTCTGAAAGTGTTATAATATCAAATTCATGTTGTACCACCCAAGCCTTGAACAGGGTCCATTTGGCCACCAGGCTCTGAACATTAAGATGAACACTTTTAAGTGCAGACTGAGTTGGTTTGTCCTGGATGGGGGCGTGGGGGGGGGGGATGAACTGACCCCGATATGAACAATAACAGAATTTTTCTCCTAAGCAGCAGTTTAGTTTTAACATAATCCAATTTTCCCAAAACTCCTGTCACACCCTTGTCTCGAATAGGAATACCAACCTGTAAAAGGGCCTGAGTATCATACTGAGGAAACTGGTACAATAGGGATCCTGAGATGAATTACAATAAAGTTGCTTTCATGAACAAAACTGAGAGGGGCAGAAGTAATACTCCAATCAGTAAAGTTCATATAAGATGAAAAGGCAACTAGATTTGTGAAATCAGGAATACTAGATAAACCCTTAGGCCAATGGGCCCCACATATTAAGAAGACTAAGCCCAACCACTTCATCTTATACACAAACAAATACTAATTAATAACTAAATATTACAAATCACAATACTGTCTTCTGTTAAAACTGTATGTCCTATCTAAATCTTTCTAAAAATATGTGTTTAAACAATGACACAAATACACTTCATTAAAATGCACAAATACGCTGGCCCATCGGCGCAGCAGTTGGATTTCCACTTGCGATGCCAGTGACCCGGTTTAGGGAGCGATCTTGGGTTGCTGGAGGGCCGGCTGGGGGGGGGAGGCAGCTTGAGCATCTCACGACTGCTTGCTGTCTTCAGGGAGGGAAGGGCTGTGACCCGGTGTTGAGTGACCGCTGGTGGAAGCCAGGGGTAGGGCAACACATCAGAATCATTTGCTGGGTGGTGCATGACAGACATCGGCTCTTGTCTTGACATCCAGACGTCACGCACCTCAAGGAAAAACCAGGAAAATCACTCGCTGGCTGCCGGATAGTGGCTCTCTGTTCCCTGAGGGCCTCCAGTGCCTTCCCAGGGCCTCCTGTTCCTCAGCAGCATCCCCAGGCCCTAGGAGTATGTGCTGGGGTCATCCCTCTTCTCCCAGTACCTTCCCCCTCGGAGGAGGGGGACCTGCCCGGTGAAGGGATATGCTGGGATATCCCGGGGTCGGCTGCAACATGAGGATCAGAGGAGAGCTGGGTAAGGACAGTAGGGGCTGGGGGGGAACTTGTAGAGCCTGAAGGAGTGGAGGACCAGTGAGCATGGGGCAGAAAAATAGAATAAACAAAAAAAATGCACAAATACAGTAAAAAAATGGGTTAAGGAGGTGGTGTACCAACTTTCTCCACAAACGTTATCAACAGATTAATCTTACCTTACTTAATGAGAATAGGAGGAACATCACACTTGTACAACCCATCAAAGATACAAACTTTCTAACAGAAATATTTTTACTGAGTGGCACAGTCATTGAGTCTCGCACCCTATGGGCCAATACTAACTTTCAAAGTACTCAGTCCCGCCTTTCCTGTGTCCCAATTGGCTGCTGGAATGCCAATCACCCCTCTCTCATAGTTCTCCAGTCAGTTGGGGGATCTGCTCAAAACCTGCAAATTAGCTTTCATTGTTACAGAAAGTCCTAAAGGAATACAGGTGACAGTACTTCAAAACAGGCACAAAGTGTTAAAATAAGCAGCAAGATGTTGGAACCTGCAGGCACTGATCTGTTCCTGTACATTAACGCTGACTTTTTAAAGCGCTCAACAAATAGAAAACTGCAACAGATTTGCTTGACTATTGACTTGACGTGTTGGATGAATAATTACATTCATGTTGCATTGTATTTTGCTTGCCATCATTTATGTATAATACAAATAACACGAGATCCAATATCAAAACATGTCAGCATTACTATGAAGGTGATATCCATGTGTTAAGGTATGATCACCAGACTTTGAATATAGCAGGCATCTGACTGTAAGCAACTTAACACCAGATTGATGGAGGTTACTTGGAACTTCAAGAATAATTCATGAAATAAACACATACTGTACTGATGTACTGTGCACATTTTCCTTTCCTAGACATTCATAAATGTATTTCTGTGGATGTGCTATGAATGGGGTTATAGTGAGGTATTCTAAAGGCCTATGACTTCAAAAACTATAGGACTTGGAGTATTTTGATATCCAAAATTTGTGGACTGGAATTATTTTGACTTCCAAAAACTGACAGCTGGAAATATTTTGACTCCAGTAAAACTGAACTGACTTCCAAATTTCAGCCCACGGAAGTATTTGACTTCCACCCAAAAAAATTATCTAAAGCCCTGGTCATGAGTGGTGCGGGTGGAGCGGCAGGTGAGCAAGGTAGATAGGAGCGCATAAGCCAGGTATATGGAAACACACCTTATAAATGTGCACATTCTACTAATGAAGTCTCTTCTCCAAATCTTTACATTTCTCTTTTAATTGCACATGTCTTTATTTAAGTGCAATAGCAAGTTGCATACATTGTCCAAAGACTTGGAAAACTGTGATAAGGCTATCTGCATGTCCATAGAGTCCTTTTGGATCTTGTCCAGGTCCACAAGCAGGCTGAGCAGGGTGGCTTTACTTTCTGTACAAAATTTCCACAACTCCTCCAAGAACTGCTTATTTAACTGCTAAGGCACTGGAGTGGGCTGATGAACTGGGGGAGAACATTATGCTGGAAGCAGGAGAGGCGTAGGATGAGTCCTCCCTACAGTGAGTGTCTGAGCTATTTTGCAATGCACCCATACTAGTTTTACGCTTCTTACCCCACATTGTGCTAAAGCTCCTCCTCCTCTTTTGCACGTTACCAACCCCGTACTTTGACCACACTGGAGATTCAATTATTTTATCTAGGAGCTCGTGCTGCACATCAGCTTGAGATGTCACCAGAAGTCTGGAGGCCACACTTTGAGATGACCTAGATTTAAAGCTTGAAAGCCACTGTGCTAACTGGTATCACTATCATCATCAAGGATTGGGGTGTAGTTAAACTGAGCAAACCTACAGTAGTGCCTCAGTTTGTGGATTGGTGGTACACAGAAACATCTGATGAGAACTGTTTTTTTTTCTTACAACACGGCCATAGTTACAGCAGAGCAAACCACATTGCAATGCAGTAACTTGCAATAAGTGACTTGTCGCAAAATACTGTATGACGAAAATACTTAATTGCCATTGAATTTAATGAATTACAGTGTTTCCTGCAGTATACTGCAACATTTTGTGACATACTGCATAATTACTGGGCTGCATCCAGGCTACCGCCATTGTGTATTAGATTTGCATTTGTATGTTTCATTCAGCTTCTCTGCTCTATGTGATCTTGCCTTTGCATTTTATACTGTACATTGCACTAAGCATCATAGTAGAGAGCTGTTAAAATAAATAAAAGATTAACTTATTCATGATGGCAGCATCTCATGTTTTATTTTTTTTTTAATCTTAGGTAACTGGGTTAGACTCACTAGACACACTGCCTGTTTTTAAAGGTGACCTGGGAGCATTGGGGAGGTTAAGTGACTTGCTCAGAGTCCACAGTATGTAAGTAGAGGTTGAGGGAATCAAACCCAGATCTGTTGGATATACCAAGCTCATTACTCTAACCTCTAGGCTATACTGCCAGCCCAAATTTACAAAGCGTTCTGTACTGCATCCAGAACCACAAGGAAGACCTCTCAAGGGACACTGCAGTATTCTGTGTAAAAAAGCAACAAAAGAAAAAAAAAAGCAAAACACCAATAACCCCCAGATGGCAAATTACCTACATGGAGCTGATGTGCCATTCAACAAAGATTTATTAAATAAATATTCTATTTACACAGTGTCAAAAAGTCACACAGGAGTTATCCCCAAACACCCCTTATCCCTTCAGCTTCCACCCAATTTTACAGTCTGCAGGACTGAAACAAATAAATCCGACACAAATTTCTCAAGGTCATATATTATGGAAGTGGTTCTAGTTGGATTTGAACCTGGGTCTCGTGGTTTCCAAGCCCATGCTCTAACCACTAAACCACACTTCTGTTTGAGATGAAAATATTGTTTTTCCATTTTTGGCATCAGTTCATATACATTTTTAAAATGAATCTTCCTGTAACAATCTAATTTGCTAAGTATTGATTGCATTAAGTGATGTTCCATGTAGTTTGTATCTGGGCATTAAGGGTTATTCTCATTGTGGTAATCTGATTCTGCAGTCCTGTTGTGCTTGTGTGTTAAAAAATAACTGCATGCCCAACCCAGTGCAAAGGAGAGTAGTGGGCCATGGTACCATGCAGGAGACCTGCATTTATGTCTTGAGTCCAGTTCCTTGGGGGGAGGGACCAGACCTTTCTACTTCTTGAGAAACTCCTCCAGTGGTGCAGGCGAGAAACACTGGAATTTGTCGGTGAAGGTGTTGTGTGTCTGTGATTCACACAGAAGAAGGTATAGTAGTAGGGTCCAATCAGGGAAACTGTTAGTGGAGGTGTAGCAGCATGATGCTCATACCCCAGTGACCCACTGAAATCCCTCTGGGAGTCTGTGTCAGCTCCAAAGCAATGTCAGGAGGCCCACTGCAGAGTTGATAAACTGAAAGGCATCCAGAGCTGACATCCACTGAAATGTGAACTTCTAGGCAAGGCTATACTAAAGTAGCCCCACTGAAGGAGCAGGAATTACCTAGGACAAATAGTAAAAAAGAGACAATTACTTTGATATTAGGTGTGTGACATCACAGAATAAGTTGTCAGAATATCTGGTAAACATTACAAACTTCATATCCTTGAAAAAAGAATTAGATAAATTCTTGGGTTATTAATGTTTATTTGCCCCACGGATTGTGGGGGATGGACTCAGTGGACCTAGGCCTACTTCTATCCTACTTTATCAAGTACCAAATACCAAGTACCAAAACTGTCAGCGCATCGCAAGTGTTAACCTTCCTCAATACCAGTCACACTGATCTCTCCCACAGTGAAGTCATAGTGTGTGGTGACTTTAATCTAAATTGGCTCAGCCCGAATCTGAGAGATACCAGTCTACTCTTGCTGATGCCCACCTTGCCCAGTTAATTGAGGAACCCCCAGACTCAACTGCAAGTTAGGGAACCATACACTACTGGACTGGGTCCTTGTGAATAAGGTTGACAGAATTAAAGCTGCTGGGATACTTTCTGACTACCTCAGTGATCACTCACCCGTGTACTGCATATGAAAAAATAACTTTCAATCCCCCCAAATTTATCGAAGCCAGAGACTTGTCTTACTTTGAGGAGGCTGCTTTTCTCGGCAGCCTAGAAGCAACAGACTGGACACCAATAACTGACCTCCCTGACATGGATCAGGCCCTGGACTACTTCAACAGTGTTATTAACAAACATGCCCCCATTAGGCAATGCATGGGGAAAGGTCTCTGTGCCACGTGGATCAACAGCAATCTCTGGAAAGCCATGCAACCTAGGTATTAGGCCTGGGAACAATATAAGAAATCTGGCCAATCTTCTGACTGGCATACCTATAGACACCTCAGGAATGCCTGTAAAAATTGCCTGAAAAGTGCTAAACAGGGATACCTCAAATCCCTAAAGATTAAAAGTCTGTCAAATCCCAAATGGTTCTGGTCCCAAATAAATGTGCTACTCAACGGCAGGTCCAACATTTCCTCCAGGGAAATGTCCACCAGTGGACTAGTTCTCTCTGACCCCCTATTCATTGCCTCTGGGTTTAATAACCTCTTCACAGACTTAGATCGGTTTAAGACCCCCCCTAAGTGACAGCTCTGATACCTCACTGCCTCCTTATCAGCCACCTGACCCGGTGCCCCAACCTAAATTCCACCTTAAACTAGTTACCAGGAAGAAAGTTCTCAAGCAACTTAAGGGTATAAAAGGTTAAGGCTCCCCTGGTTTTGATACCCTGGAATCCAAGTTCTTTAAAATTGCTGACCCCATAATGGCCACTCCTATCATGCACCTTATTAATTCCTCTTGGGTACTGTCCCTGAGAAGCAGAAAGTGGCCCTTGTTGTTCCTATCCATAGAGGGGGCAAAATATATGATTGAGAACTACAGACTAGTCTCTCTTCTCTGCTCAGTGGTTAAGAATCCAGGAGAGACTACTGTATGATCAACTCCAAGCCTTCCTCGAGTGCAACCACTCCATGACCAATGTCCAGCATGATTTTGTAAAGATCATGGCACTGACAGCCTTGGTATGAATAATCTCAGATATTCTTAATACTATGGACTTAGGTATTAATATGGGAGCTACCTCTGTCGACCTGATGAAGATGTTTGACCTGGTCAACTATGACCTATTGCTAACTAAACTAAAAGGCATAGGCCTGGATGATCTCTCCAGCCATTGCTTCAAAAACTACCTGTCTGAGCAGAAACAGAGTGTAAAATGGTAGGACTGCACCTCTGCTCTTAGGTTGATAATGGATGTGGTACTCCATGGCCCTATCCTTGGTTCCCTCCTCTTCTTCTTATTCATAAATGATTTGCCCCTTAACTGTGGTGGTGCCACAGTACAGCTGTATGTGGATGATGCTATATTATATAGGTCCTCTGCTGACTTAAACTGGGTTAACATTCAAATGGAAAATGACTTCCACCCTCTCAAAAGCTGGTTCCTGAAAAACAAACTTGTACTAAATGCCCCCAAAAAATAAAGCCATTCTGTTTAGTCATAAGCATTTAGGCTCTGAGAGACAACACCTTCTTATGCTCTCCACCATCAATGGTGTCAATCTGGAAGTTGTACAGTCATTCAAATATCTAGGTATTGTGTTGGACCAAACCATGAACTTTGAACCCCATGTGGATGCCTTGGTTAAAACTCTATATCAGAAGCTTGGCCTCCTACACAGGCTTATTTCTTACCTCTCAAAAGCTGCTCACCTAGCAATTGCTAGCAGCACCCTCCTACCTATTCTCTTCTATGGTGCCCCAGTGTTACAGTGGCCCCTGAGATCTGTGGCCAGCCCACTGCTGGACATCCCTAAGGTGTGTCACGCAGTTGGAAGGAGATCCGTCTCCTTCACAGCCCCCACTCTGTGGAACTCCCTACCTCACAAGGTTCTTACCTGCCCCACCCTGGTATAGTTCAAAAAGAGGCCTAAACCCTCTTCACAGTGGCGGCTCCCTGTAATTATAACCGTTGATCTACTGCTCCATTGGTGTACTTTGTATGCTGTTCTGAAGCTTTTAAATCAGCCTTAAAAACATATTTATTTAGTCTGGCATTTGTTTGAAATCTGAAAATTGACTGCCTATGCTTAACTGTTTTAGAACTATTTTATGGTCTTATATATGTTTTTTAGAGTTTTATGTTCAACGCTATGATCGTGACTCTGGAATAACGTTTAATAAATAAAGATTTCTTGCTTGCTTGCTCTGTACATCTTGCACCACTTAATCAACCCGGAATTCAGTGTCCAATTGCTCCTTAGTGTGCCATATTTGTATCATTATTTGCTTTTGTTCCATTACTTGTTGTAAATCTTGTGCAAATTATTCACCTAATGTATGTAAATAATATATTTCTATCTGTATGTATGATACTTGTTATGCATCTGTAAATGTATATTTTTCACCTACTGCTTGTAACTAATTCCAGGTCACCCCTGAAAAAAATGGGACTGTCTTGTCTCAGTGGGCCTACCCAATCATCAAAATTCAAATAAATAAAGAAATTTAAAATATATAGACTGATGTATGGTTGCACACAACTTAGGTGGGGTTGAGTAGGGTGTGGTGGTGGTGTGGGGGGGGCAACAGAAAAGCCAAGTTGGCTTAACATTGAAATTACTGGCTATATCTCTGGAAAGTTGACATCCTGTCTGCATTAACTATGTTAAATCCTGTACTAAATAAAATTAAAATAATTTTATAATAGGATTTTCAATCTCTCTAAATGATGAACTAGTTATATATGAGCTACTGATCAACAGGTCAAAGCTAGCACAGAGCTATATGATAAACAAAGAATATTAGCACACATTTGTGATCTCACTGTCAGCTTTTAGTTCAAACAACACCCACTGAATGCATACTCGCAAGAGCTGGATTGTGGTGGGCAGAACATGACAACATGGGAACTCTGGATCATCCTCAAATTGCTTGAGAATCCTGTAACTTACAAACATACTAGTATTATATTAGTGGGGCAGCCTAAGAAACTACAGTAGATGAGAATTTCCAGAATGTCAGATACTCAATTTTAGGATATATTCTTATTCTTACCACAGGGCAACTTACCTTTTCTTACTAAAGCATACTGAAAAAAAGACAGACTGAGATGAAACTAACAAGACATATCTTTTATGCAGAACTTAACCTGACACCAAATCAAATTGCTAAGACATCCCAAACATTATTTGCTCTCTTGCCTCTGATTCTGACAGGGTCACGCTGTTACATATTGCCAAACTGAAACATAATTGCAAGTTCAAGATTTTTACAGATTTTTGTTTTGTTTCACAAAAGTGCTAAGAAACAGCCAAAGAAGAAAAATCCTTGAGCATTTTATTTGAAAATCACCTGAGTATCTCTAAAGAAAAAACATAAGAGGATTATGGATGGGCCCCTTTGAGAGGTTGTCATGACAACTAAGTAGATCTCGAGAGCAAAGTTTGAGCGGTCATTGTCATGAGAACCTCAAGAAGTGGACTCAGCATTGTTCTTTACTGTTGCCCATCCACTGTCTTTTATAGTGTATGGGCAGCAGTTAAACAATAATGAAATATTTCTTGAAGGACTGTGAACAGGATTTTACTGTCAGCACCTCTACTCACTCCGGGGCTTGCTCCTATCTATCCACTTACCAGAGCCACCTGTCCCAAGTCTTCGTCTCTACACTACATAGCTGATACAATTTTGTAACAAAATAAAGAAGTAGAGCAGAAGTTGATTAGTCAGTGCAGTTTAATACCGATGTATGGGTATGCCTTGTCTCTCCATGCCCATGTCCAGGACTGCCACTCACTAATCCGCAAAATCATTTACATCTGATTTTTTTTACAGTACTATGTTTAAACAGCAGCATGCACCGACATCTCTCATTTCTGCAGTTTTAAGCTCCGCCTCTGTGTGGTTTCCTCTTTGCTTTATTGGCTTCTTATTCTATGCTGTGGTAAAGCTCACTGATTGCCTCCATCTGGCAAGCCTCATACACTTGTTTTACCATCATTGCTACCCCAAACTCCTTGAAAAACTATATTGACCTCTAGTGCCTTCTCCCTTTCCCTACTTTGCCGAGGCACATCTTTTATGTCAAGAATCACTTGTTTAATATATCCCCACTTGTTCTCTGCTCCTAATCAGTTGATAATTCCCCATAGTCTCTCCCTCAGCTCCTCCTACATCTTCTTAAAGTCTGCCCTCCTAAAACCCATGACCACTGTTGGGGACTTCTGCTTTTGGACTTTTAGGGTTATGTCAAACCACACAACGTTGTAGATTCCAGATCTAAGTGTCCACTGTCATCCCCCAATGCTTTCCCGGTCAGACAGCACTAAGTTGAGAATGCCCTAGCCCGAGTCTGCTCATCCACATATTGAGTCAGAAAACAGTCCTGGAAGGTATCCATCATCACCTGGTTCCTTGTGCTCTGTGCCCCAGGAATGCTCAAGCTATGTAAATAATGTTGAAGTCTCCTAACAGGATGACTTCCCCTCCAGCTGATGCCCTCCTGATCTCCTTGGCTAGTGCCCTGCCCTTCTCCTCTGACTGACTAGAAGGCCTGTATATCACTCCTATGTGGACAATTCCTCCCCTATCTGCAGTCAACAGTACCATAGTGATTCCATTTCATTCCCACCACTTGGCACCTTATTCTCCCAAACACTGATGCCTTCCCTAATGTACAGCACAGTGCAAGCCCCCCATCCCCACCCCACCATCCCCGGTTCCTCATCTTTCCTGAATACTACATAACCTGGGATTCTGATGTCCCAGTCATTGTTTGGTGATGCCCATATTTCTCTTACTGCTATTATGTCTGGGCTGCCTTCTGCTGCCATACCCTGGAGATTACTTCTTTTTTTTTTTTTTGAATTATCTTTTTACCTTCTCCTACACTCTGGCTCCCACCTCTCCTTCAGGTCCTTCCTAGTATCTACACTCCCTGCGATCCTCTTTCTGAGCTCTACCCTCTCCACATATCGCAGCCAATCTTCCGAGTCATCCCAGGGTAACCCATCTTTGGGCAGGTCCCCCTCCTTCGAGGGGGAAGGCACCAGGAGGCCAGGAAACCCCAGCGCTCTATTTTTTTCCTTACAGGCTTGAGGGTGCTGCTGTGGAGGGGCAGGCTCCTGGAGGTTCTGGGGATGTGCAGAATATGGAGGCCATCATCCGGTAGGAGCCGAAGTTGTTTTCCGGCTTTCGGATTTTCCCTCCTGCTCTGCTGCATGCAGTACCCCTTGTCTCCACCAGGGGGTCACTACAAGAGCGAGACTACCCTGCCAACCCACCCCAGGAGAGGAGAGCAGTCCTCCGGACACTCAATCCTCTCCTTCCCCAACCAGCCCCCCATGACCCAAGTCCGTTCCCGAACCCGGGTCACCGGCATGGTTTGAGGTGTGGCATCCAGCACCTCAGCCCTCTGCGCCACCGGCCCGGCCACTTCTTTTTTAACCAAGGCTTCTGACATTTAAGAAGATCACCCTTCAAGAAAATGGTCCTCTAATGAGGATTATCCTTTATCCCTATATCACATATAGATAAATTAGCTATTCATCTAATGTCTTTCTGTTTACTAATGCAATACTTAATGTTTAAATTATACATTAATAATCCATATAAATGAGCTATCCATTTTGGTTCCTTGCTTGTTTAGCTGTTTATTTTATATTTTCACTTGCACTATATTTTTGAGTTTATGAATTTATATTGTGTACTATACCTTTAGTTGACTCCCTATATAAGTGATCCTTAGCTTTTGAGTTGCTCCTCCCCCTGATGAAGAACCTCCAGGGGTTTGAAGCACTGGGGCATTGTTGTCAGTTTGTCTTTTTGCCTGCACTCCAATAAAGCCACTTTTTTCATTGATCTTTATGTTTCCACTGGTTTATTTTACTCACCATTCTGGTTCAGCATTAGTTTGATTTTTGGTGCAGCATTTGGTTTCCTGAGCTCCAGGATTTCTTTTGGTAGTTTCACCCTTCAAGAACCCTGCCTGCTACCCTTCTCCATCCAGTAGAGAGACCTATTTTACTCATTCCCTGTGGTTTGTTTCTGTTTGTACCCTCCTCTATGGTTGCCATTTATGACCATGCCATGTATCCCATCTGTCATCCCCTGTTTCCTGACTGCCCCCCCAGTCAGGGGCATGCTAGCTATGTCTCCCACTGACCAGTTTACCCTGTGGATGACCCTAACCCCCAGAGATTAGGAATGCACCTACTGTGAAAGCATTCAAAACCTTGTTAAACAAATATTTACTCGATATCTGCACCTGTTATTGATTGTACAGTAACGTCACACACATCAGTTGCACAAGTAGGTTACATTTATCCCTTCCTTGAATGTAAGAAACTTTGTACCTAAATGTATCCTTCCTTGAATATAAGAAACGTTGTATCTAGCATGTATATTACACTGTTGGTCTGAAACCTCTTGTATTCCACCTTGGTATATAAGAAACTTTGTAACATGGCATAAAAAACACAACCATAAACAAGAAATCTCATTAGTCAAAACGTACCATGTGGTACATGAACAAAAGCATGGTTTAATTTTACAGTAGACCATGGTAGCGATCGTGTACGTGCTAAAATAATTAGACCACAGTTGGGATCCTGCTCATGCTACACAACCTCAGTGAGGATGGAGGCAAACAGCCTTGTAGAAGGGAGTCAATATTGTTCGTCCTTGCCATGTGAATGTAGTTTCTGCCCAAACACTCATCCACTGACCCACCCGACAGACCTTGCAGACTCGGAAAGTCAGTGTAACATAAGTACTGTAACATAAAGAAGCAGACTGTCAGTTGGTTTTATGTGAAGAAAACGGTGAGCGGCATATAAATCTTTCCTTAACAGTAGCTGTGCCACTTGATGAATAGGAACAAGTAGAGTATCACGAGCTTGCAATGCTAAAAGACAGTCATCTGCAAAGAAATCTGTGTTTACCTCTATGAATACAAACAAGCAGACTATCACAAGCTTGCCATGGTAAAAGACAGTCATGTGCACAGAAATCTGTATTTACCCAAACCAGTGGCACAGTGTGTATGTGAATATGTAAATCTCCACACATGCCCACAGTGCAACAGCAGAGAGCCACATAAACAGTTTACAACAAAGTTGAGACAGGAAAAGAGAAGCCATGGGGGAGAAAGTAAGAACACTCAGCAGGATGTATAGTTCTGCTGGATATTTTTCCCACTATGTCTATATTTCAAGAAAACAACATAAGTATATGAAAAGATGTTAAATGTGCAATGTACACATGCACATTTTAAAGTGTATAGAAGGCCAAAAAGATTGCATTCAGGCAATACAAAAAGACACAGGCAGAAGGGGATAGGGAGAAGTACCAGGAGAAGCAAAGGGAGGCAGGGAGGTCAGTAAGGGAAGCCAAAGCTCAGACAGAAGAACACATTGCAAAATCAGTGGGTAGAGGGACAAAACCTTTTACAGGTACATAAGTGAAAAAAGAAAGACAAAGGGAGGATAGTGAGACTGAAGGGGAGGATGGGGCCACGTGGAGAATGACAACAGTAAAGCTGACATACTGAACAGGTATTTCTGCTCAGTCTTTACTGAGAAGAGGAGGGTAATGGGTCTGAAGGGATACAAGGGAGTGAGATGGTGCAGAAATGGACGCAAGTCCCTTTACAGAAATGGTCCTGAAGGAACTGAAGTAATAAGAGTTGATAAAGCAATGGGTCCAGATGGGGTGCACCCCAGGGTCCTTAAAGAACTAAGAGAGGTGGTGGCTGAACCTCTGGCTATCCTGTTTAGCCGATCACTGGAAACAGGGGAGGTACCCAAAGACTGGAGGACAGCAGATGTAGTCCCCTTATACAAAAGTGGGAGCAAAGAGGAAGCGGGGAACTACAGACCAGTCAGCCTCACCTTGGTAGTGGGGAAGATCATGGAAGCACTACTGAAGGAGAGATTGGTGGAACATCTGGTTGTCAATGGACTACAGGACCCAAGGCAGCATGGTTTCACCAGGGGAAGGTCATGTCAGACCAACCTCATTGAATTTTTTGACTGGGTGACTAGGGAGGTGGATCAGGGGAGGGCAGTGGACATGGCCTATCTGGACTTCAGCAAGGCCTTTGACACTGTGCCACATAGAAGACTATTACACAAACTTGGGAATATGGGTGTGGGCAGGACAGTAGTGTTGTGGGTAGGTAACTGTCTGGGTGGCAGGACACAGAGGGTGGTGGTAAATGGCTGTCACTCCACAGAGGGAAGAGTGACCAGTGGGGTACCACAGGGATCAGTGCTGGGACCGGTCCTATTCAACATCTTCATCAGTGACATGGCGCAGGACCTAGAAGGCAGAATTTCACTGTTCGCTGATGACACAAAGCTCTGTAACAGAGTAGACACACCAGAGGGTGTAGACAGAATGAGAAGCGACCTGCAGAAACTTGAAGAAATGGTCAGGGATTTGGCAGTTGAAATTCAATGCAAAGAAGTGCAAGATAATGCACATGGGGCACAAACCCTGGCACAATATATCAGTTGGGGGGTGAGGATATAGCATGCACCAAGCTGGAAAGGGATCTTGGGGTTATCATCTCTGATGACCTCAAGGTAGAGACAGTGTGACAAGGCAGCAGGTAAAGCAAATAGGATGCTGGGATGTATAGGCAGGGGCATTGCCAGCAGGAAAAGGGAGGTCATAATTCGGCTATACAAGACACTAGTGAGGCCCCACCTGGACTACAGTGTACACTTCTGGAGACCATACCTACGTAAGGACATAGACAGGGTAGAGAAGGTTCAGAGGAGGGCAACAAAGATGGTGCATGGTCCTATGAAGACAGGTTGAAGAAACTGAACATGTACTCCCTGGAGGAGAGGCAGGAGAGAGGGGATATGATAGAGACATACAAGTATCTTACAGGGAGGAACAGGGTGCAGGAAAACACTATTTTTAAGCGAAAAAGATGTTCCAGGACTAGAGGGCATGGGATGAAGTTGGAGGGAGGACGATTCAGAGGAAACATGAGAAAGAATTTCTTCACAGAATGGGTGGTGGACAAGTGGAACACCCTGCCAGAGGAAGTGGTGGGGGCTGAAACAATCACGGGATTTAAGAATGCATGGGATAGACATAAAAGAATTCTGGAGGTCAGGGGTAAGGTGCAACAGACTTCTAGGAAAACAAACTGAACTTACAAGCTCAAATGGGCAGACTGGGTGGGCCATAGGCCCTTATCTGCTGACACTGTCTATGTATCTATGTATCTATGTTATGGAGAGATTAGTGACTGATAGGAAGCTGATATTTTCACTCCAGTTTGTAATTCATATTCATTTGATTTAATACTAATACATATCAACTTCCTATATTCCTTGCCATGTTACAAGCGGATTAAGCCACAAGAAAGAATGGGTCTACTGTGGAATTAATCTATGGTTGGGTGGTTGGAGGAACTCGGCCTTCGGCCTTGTGCTCCAACCCCCTCCAACCATGGATTAATTCCACAGTAGACCCATCCTTTCTCGCGGCTTAATCCTTACTTGTATCCAAGCAGGACAACTTTGTAAACAGGGCTGCCAAGTTCTAACAGTTCTATCCTGTTGAAAAATAAAGATTTATTTATTTTTTATCTATGTCTGTCTGTCCATCCATCTGTCTGTCCATCTATCTATCTATCTATCTATCTATCTATCTATCTATCTATCTATCTATCTATCTATCAGTATAACTGCCCCAACATTAAAGCCTCAAACCTCTGGCCCAATACCCTTGTTCCCTCCATTGTAGGATGAAGGCTATGTGGTTTAAATAGGTCTTTGTCCTACCAAAAGGCACCTCAGTCTCCCAGGAAGTGGAAACCCTTCTTTGGCAGTTGTTGAACTGGAGGATTTCAGTTTGGGTGTTTTTGACGGTGAAGGAGGACTAGGCAATTTGCTTATTTTCTGCCATGGCTGTGGGGAGGGGAGAGCTACAGATGCATACTGACATACTAAATCAGTTTAAGCTGTTGTTGGTATTTTTAGTGAATGGGGTAATTTAGCCATGACACTGGGGAAATTTCCCTACTCATCCAGCAGGGGGAACCGCTGGCCATCAGGCAAGATGGCCACTGTGTGTCCAGTTTGGAGGAGTGAGGATCTGTGGGGGGAAGGGGAGCAGGTCTCCTCCCCTACCTCAACCTTACTAAAGTCCCAAACAGATAGAAATATTTATTTTTCCTCCAATTTCTACAGAAACTGCAGATGTCACTGACATAGGATCGAACTGTCCAGAGGATCTACAGATGGTGGTAGAAATTTTCTCGGATACTGTTACAGATCTGCAGGAGCTTGATCCAGATGAGGTGTTGGCTAGTATGTCCACAGAACAGGAACGAGCACACCCAGTAACCCAGCGAGTAGTTTTTGAAGAGGAGAAAAAACTAAAACAAGCCTTGATCCAGAAAAAAAAGCAACTACTGAGGCAAACTGAAGAGGAGAAATATAAAGTTGCTGCAGAGCGTCTGCAGCAAACAACTGCACCCAGCGGTAAAACAGCTGCCGAAGTGGTGAACCCGGAAATGCCAGAACCCGAAGTCAACATGAAAAGTAAAAATGGAATATTGCAAAAAATGAAGAGAAGGACTTTCAGTGAAAAAACATTGGGTCCAACTTCTAGGAGGAAGGGTACTTGGAAAATTAAAGTGGAAGGATGACAAACAGAGGAGGAATGGTCGGTGGTTGCAGCATTGAAAGATGTAGATTGGGCAGAAGAACCAAGCGGCTCCTGGATTCTGGACCTAGATGATCCTGCTGTAGCGTGCTTCACTGAGACTGAAGTCACAGAGACAGGTAAAATTGTGGCTTCTGCAAAAGCACTGCACTCTAGTGAAACTTTACCTGCACAAAATGAAAGTCATTTGACTGGGGGAAACTTGAGTAAAAGAGAAAATATTGTACTGAAGGAGAATGGGGAAAATGTATCCAACAGAGCTGTAAATGTGCCAGTGCAGCCAGGGACAATGAAACAAACACACATTGAACTGCACATTATTATCATAGACGGAAATGGAGCAGGAGCAATTGTTAATACTGTTAAGGAGAAGGCACCCCCAAAGAGATAGCAGGATTCCAGGCAGAGAATGACATTATGCTGGGGCTCTCTAAGGAAGTTGCAGCAAATGAGGAAACCCTCCCTATTCGGGTGGGAATACAAAACTTGCAGGATCCTTCAAAAAAGAAAATGTTTAAACCTCTTCTAAGAATGGCTGATCTCTTTAAAAACAAGGGAGAACCAGCACCCAGGAGGAATGCTATTCGGCTAATTTACAAAGGGGGCCTTGAAAACCTTCCGGACAGAGTGTATATTGGTTGTAATTTGTTAAACAACTCCCTAAAATTCTAGGCTTCCGAAATGTTTGCCCTCATACACATGGATGATCATAACGCCGACATCAGTTTTAAACCAGCAGAGGCCCTGGACAGATTCTGGGTTCAATATAATGCCCTGAAAGACATTCCACTCTGGACCCCATTCTTAGCTATACCTATCACAAAACCAGCAGTTAGGACAATTTTGTTTAAAAATGAAGGGGTAAACATAGCAGACATTCTGTTTTGGTTAAAGAAGCATTGTGAGGTTTTGGAACCCCCTCTCCCATAATAGATTCTGAACAAATCTGGACGGGGGAGTGGAAAGTGAAGTATAAACTTACTGAGCTGGATTTTCAGAGCTCTAGGGATGCCGCAAGCCCCCAGTGTGCCAAACAAGTGACTCATGGAGCTTGCTGCAGTCCTCTGTCAATGATTGGGATTTTCAATCCCTTGCACGAGTGCCCTCCAGCAGACCATGGTTTTGTGGTCTGAGTGTACCACCCAGGGAGGCTATTACATGGTGCTTGCGCCAGAGCATTGGCTCAAGCTGCCGTACACCGTGTAAAACATCGCAACTGCACCCAAGCTTTGAAAATCGGGTGCAGTGTGGCAAAGAGGATTGGTGCACCACAAAAGTTAAAGTCCTGTGATGCAGGGTGGGACGCAAGCCCTGCGCCAACATTTGAAAATCTGGCCCATTATGTCTAACACTGGCATTGTGCACTTACCAAGCTGCTTTTTCCTAGGCAGAGACCGTGATTCACTATTTTATCCAGGCCAACCAAAGCCCTGCCATAAGTGTGGATCTCGGACACATTTAAGCAATGCGTGTGATACCCCTAAATGTACCCAATGTCTTGACATAGGCCATACTGCTGCAACATGTGCAAGTACCTTTAGATGCAATCTTTGTAAAGAGAAAGGCCATTCATATTTGAAAAGTCCCTGGGCCTCCCACAACAATGAGGAAGGCTCAGCTCATTAAACACTTGTGATCCAGGCCCAGAAAAAAGGATGTGTGCAAGCATCAGAGAAAAGAATGCAAGAAATACATAAAGAGAAAGAAAACGCAAATGAAAAAGAGACAGAACAGGGATAATATTTTGAAGTAAAGCAGCATAAATATCAAAAGGAAATGGCCCAATAGTTACAAGCCACAGAAGAATTAGGGATGGAGATACCAGGAAATGCAGGAACAGCGTACTCTATAGCTTCTACTAGTCACTGTGCACAGTCAGCCCAGATAGAACAAAATATCCCAATGGAGGTTCAAGGTACTACGGAATGGGGCATGGAAGAAGTAGACGGTTTAGACAGTATACCAGGCACTCTAAATAACATTAATGGTACTCCCCAGAGTCCACAGGAACAAATAAAAATGCCCCCCCAAACCACCAGCAGAAGCACCTTTTAGACCATTGTCTTATAAAAAAAGGCCAAGATCAAAAGCTGGAAAGAAAACTAAACCTAAAGGTAAACAGCAGAAGGTATACAAAGGAAAACAAAAACTAGTAACATCCAACAAATATATGCCTTTACAGGAAAGAAAATCAAACGAAGAAACAGAAGAAGAGGACACTGAATCAGACTCTACTTCAATTACCTCTTCCACTAAAGATCTCTCATCTGGAATAGAAGACTGTGGTCAAGGGGAAAAAGGGAAAAAGAAATGGACAACTAGAGCTCAACAGTAGTGATGGGACTTTTATGGTTATACATCCTTTTTTCAGTACGGCAGCCTTAAAGGTTATAACAGTAAATGTTAATAGCATTGAGTACTAAAACAAGGCTAACCATATTGACTGAATTACTGCATCATTCTTCTGACATAATATGTATCCAAGCTACAAGGATAAAAACCCTACAAGAAATAGCACTAGCCACAAAGCAATGGAGTAGAGGGGCTTCCTTTTGGTCACAGGGGTTAGACCTCTGTAACAGTGTGGGCATTTTGTTTTCAAATAATAATTTAAAAGTCTCCAGATTAATTGACCTAGAGCCAGGTAGAGCTCTGATACTAGATATTCAGTACGGTAATACCAGAGTAAGAATAATAAATCCTTGTGCTCCACAAACTAAAACCCAAAGGATATCCTTGTTCAGAAAAATACAGCCTTTTCTACACATGGCAAGTTGGTGGTATGGGGAGACAATTTTAACTGTGGCCTTCACCAATCTGACAAAGGCCATAAGATCTCTAAAATGTTTTGTGATTCTGCTGCTTCAAAAGACATAATAGTTACTACAAATTTAAAAGATGCTTATAGAGAAGTGCTCCTTCGGGGGGATTTACTTACTGAAGGGGCAAATTCCAAACAAGAATTGACTTCCTTTTTATATCTCAGATATTAACAATAACACAATTAGCTACCAAAGTCCTGGCTTTTTCTGACCTCTCTGCCATTTGTTTGGAATGATCATGGGACGATATTCTTATACTGTATGTGGGAAAGGGCCATGGCACCTAAATGCAAGCCTACTGGAAGTAGAGAAAATTAAACAAGATATGACTAGATTATGGATAGCTAGGAAATCTGTAAAGTGCATGTATGATTCTATACATGATTGGTGGGCGGACACGAAAATGAGTTTTAAAACTCTTTCAAAAGCAGGCTGGGAAACAGGCAATAGACACATATTTAGATTATCTTACATTACAGAAGCAATTACACAGACTAATATCTTATACAGAAACCAGGCAGCAGGATTATAGTGACCAAATAAAGGAACTAAAAAAAAATGTATACCCAACAATATAACAGAGCTAAAACCATACAACAAGAAATATGATTTGGAACAGAGAGCAAGAAACAAACTATTGACCCATTTAAGGACACAGAGACAAGGATAGAAAATAAAATTGTAACACATTTAGAAGACGTACAAGGTAGAAGAGCAACAGAAAAAAATGAAATACTGGGAATAGTTACTCAATATGTGCTGGAAACTTTTTCCACTCCACCAATTATATCAGGTCATGAGGAATATATAAAGGGATTATAATTTAAGAACCCAACAGAATATCAAAAAGCAGAACTGATTGAAGCTATTGCAGAAGAGGAAGTAAAACATATGATAAAATCTTTAAAAAACAACACATCTCCAGGCAGTGATGGTCTTACTTCCGAACTGTATAAAGTAAATATAGAGATCATTGCACCTGAACTAGTAATACTGTATAATGAAATTCTACAGACACAAAAAGTTTCAGAATCTATGGCTAGTGCAGACCTGATATTCCTGTATAAGAAGGACAATAAGGCCAACATAAGAAACTGGAGACCCATCAGTATTCTAAATACTGACTTCAAAATCCTAAGTAAGATCCTAACAAAAAGGCTAGCAAAGATTTCCCACACATTAATTAGTGAGGCACAGGCTTATTCGATTCCGAAAAGAGGAATACAAGATAACTTGATAATGTTAAGAGAGTTGTTCCAAAGGTGTCAAGCAGGTACAGAAGAAGGGTATTTACTAAGCGCTGACCAACAAAAGGCTTTTCACTCTGTGTCACATGATTATATGGTTCTTGTTTTAGAGAAATATTGGATACCAGGAACATTTCTAAAATGAGTTCAAAGTTTTACTAGATCAGCAAAAGTCACTCCAAGAATCAATGGATGGTTGGGGGATACTAGACAATTACTCAGAGGAGTTAGGTAGGGTTGCCTTCTCATCCCCCTGCTCTATGTGTATTGCATAGACTACCTTCTTCACAGTATAATAACATCAGAAAACATTAAGGGTATACAGTTAACTAGAAATAGCTTGCCTTTAAAAGCTTTGGCATACATGGATGATGTGGTCTTGGTGGTAAATCAAGAAACACTTGAAGTGGAAGTTTTAAAACAGAGATATTTTCTGGAGCATCAGGATTAGAGATGCAGTGAAGATTAACTCTGCCAGTAAAGTGCAAAGTCGTCCACTCCGTGTTACTAAACACTATGCGAAGTCCCCATAGAATTACACTACTTCACCTTATAATGACATTGCCCCATTATGACTTCGTGTTAATGTGACTACGCATTCACTTCACATTGGTTTCTGTTGAACGCAAAGTGAGTCATAATTGAGACAGCCCACAGATCACATGTGTTACAGTCTGCTGGTCAAATGGCTCAGGCAGGAGGTTAATCAGGCAAGACAGTGGAAGACTTTCACTTTCGCCTTACCTCATGTGGGAAAAAGAGATTTTGTGAGAGAGGAGACATCTGGGGACAGATGGGCAGTGCATCCACCTTGCAAACCACCACCATGCACAGTGGGAGGCTAAGGTTGCCGAACAGTGATGGAATGTGCCTGCTGTTCCTGCTGGGCAATAGGTGGCAGCATGGCCTCCACCTGCACATGAGGTCAAGCGTGGTTGGGCCATGGAGCAAATGGCTGCTCCAGAAACTGAAGGGGATGCTGGCAACCCTACATGAATGCCTGCTACACAGGCCGATTTGTGCCTGATGTGGAGTGAGTTGGACCATCTGAACAACAGAATTGTGAACCTGGAGTAGTGGTCAGAGTGCATTGAGGGTCACCAACTCCAAATTATGGCCATGCTCTAATTGTTGCTCTCACACCATAATGTGGAGCATTAGTTTTTGTTTATCCATGCATCCACCACCCTCTCCATGAAAAAATACTTCCTGATGTTGCTCATAATCCGTCCCCCTCTATCTTCAAATGTTGCCCCCTTTACATTGTTACATTGTCGTGGGTTCTTGGGGCAATACTCATGCCATTAGCAACTTCACTACCACAACCAGCGGGGACAACAGCATCACCAATCATCACTGAAGCAACTGATTGTGCTGTGAAAAGCATAGTCAGAGAAATCCCTTTACTGGCATCAACTGTGCACTTATGCTGTGTACTACCATGCCCATGGCGACTCGTGCCAGTTGCAGCAATGCCATGGCCAGAAACATCTTTGCATCCACATCTCTTTGCAGGCATTAATTTGGATTACACAGAAAATTCACAACAAATATAGATTTCTGAACTTTGGGGTGTATGGGAAGCCAAAAAACAACAACAACTCTAGTTTACAGATGCAGACTGAGCCCTAAACAGATGCAAATGCCCAGACAGATGGATACTGAACACTCAAGAGAAGCAGCTGCACAGGCACAACAACACCACTTTAACCAGCGGTCACACAAATCCAAAACTGGAAAAATAATACCTTTTGCAGGTTGGGGGGGGGGAGGGGGCTGCAGTACCAGTCCACTACCTAGATAGAATGAAACAGTAAAAAATACCACAGATGGATAACAGATTCAGAGTGCTGCAGTTACTGTGTGGCACAATAAAAGGTGTCTGACTTGATGGCATGCGCACACACTCACACGCTACAGGTAATGTGCAGAAAATGTAATAGTTCAGTACACTATATAACCAAATCTTTTAAACAGAATGAAAATATGCACTGCACCACAACAAACAGAAAATAATTATCAATCATTACTTCAAGTATTACTGTGTGTACATAAACACAAAAATACTAACACACACTACTAGTACAAAACAATTAGAAAGACTGCCTTTCTCATGTGAATCTCACTCCACCATAGATACGCTCCTCCCCCGAAGCACACTTCAACAGTGTCTGTCAGTACACAGACTGACTGTTCAAAACTGACATTCAAAATGCACAGAAAAACGATCAACACTCGATGATCTAAGCACAGGAAGGTTTCCCACAATCGATGTACTAAATTTGGACCAAAATAATTGGATCAAAAGTGATTTTTTAAAGCTTTTTTCGATGGTTTGATTCTCAGAGCTCTGACAGCAAACTGTCTCCAGCTTTCCACTACACACACTATGCAGAACTGAGGCTGTGCAAGGCAATATAGATCCCATGTGACCTGTCATCCAATGAATCAATGCAAAATTCACCTCAAATAGCAATATAAATGCAAAGTAAAGCAAAGTCCATTAAAATCAATGGCACTTCACGTTAAAATTAATGGAAGGCAGTAAAACAAGGTGAAGTAGTGTGAAGTCCATTGGTTTCAATGCACTTTGCAATGAGAAAGAAAAGACGGAGAACGTCAAGACAAGGGAGCACTATGTGAATTGGGGATTAATGAGCAAAGTGTCCGTGAAGCGAAGGGAGAGCACTTTGCCCACCTCAAATCAGGATCTCAGATTAATATGGGGAAAAGTAAAGGAGTGTACTTAGGGAAAGATACTTCAGAGAAAAGAACATTTGCCTCAATCCCCTTAACATTTGAACCCATTTCTGTTTTGGGAATTTTGTTTGGGAAAGGGGATTTAGCCTTGCTAAATTGGGAAGAAAAATTGAAAAAAGCAGAACAATCCTTGGAAAGGTGGATACACAGATAGCTAAAAGGAAAAAAGTGTTATTGATAAAAAATGTGATAATTCCTATTTTCTTATACATCATTTTTTTTCCCCCTCCTCTCCCCCAGCTCAAAACTAGATTATACAGAGTCTTTTTTAGGGCGCTGTGGGGGAGCAGACTAAAGTCAGTTAAGAGCGATATTAACTATAGAAGTATAACAGAGGGTGGTTTAGGTATGCCAAATCCTATAGCTTTATTTTATAGTGTTTTCTTACTGTATAATATCTTTGAACCTCTAGCCATGCCATGGAAAGAAATGACAACTGAATGGGTAACCTTAGGTATGCAAACATGGAATCAAGGGAAACCTAGACTGTTTACAAGAGTACAAATAATTCCTTTGTATGTAAAAAATATGTTTCAAAAACTGATTAAGTGAAAGGTGCTGTGTAATATGACACCTCAGATGACGAGACAAGAAATTTATAATGCTGTAATAAGGTTGCAAGATCAAGATCAAGTGATTTTGCCCTACCGTGAAGCACATCAAAACAAAATAGTCCTTTCCCAGCTCCAGAATCCAAGAATTCCAGCCTTTACATGGAACTTAATACAGCTAGCCATTCATGGGAAGTTAAATGTAAAAAATAACAACAAACATAAACAGCTGCAAGAAAGATTCTGCCCAAGAAATAAATGTAACCGGATTCTGGAAACACAAGACTGTTTGTTCCTAGAGTGCAGATATGTGACAGAATTGTGGAATTTAGTTAAAAAGACATGGAAAATAAAATCATTTTGGCTCCCTAACTTACCAAGAAATAATATGTGGCATATATCCTATAAGATGGAAACAGTTTAATCCAGAACATTTACAAGTTAGTTTCTCCTTACTTAAATACTATCTTTGGCAAGCAAGGTGTCAATGGACACTACAGAAGCATTTTATTGCACAAGAGGTTCTATTGAGGAATGGCAAAGGGTTTTGGGACTGGCACCTGCTCAAGAGGACACAGTTTGTGTTGCTCCAAAAAATTCAAAGCAAGGCAGTAGTTCTTTCAATCAAGTGCACAGCTTTAGCACAATGTATTGCAAATAAAATGACACATTCACAGTTCCACGGAATACTTGCTCAGATAATATCCAAGTCCATAACACTTGCTCTAATTGATGCCAAGTCCATAAGTCCATAAAATAGAGTAATTCCAGATAAAAATGAACAGGTCGAAAATCAGGCCGGTGAGGTACTTAGCAGCAAACTATGGCAGAGCCCCACCCAACAATGTCACCTGATGCATTACACAAGTCACTTGAGCTTTGCCAAAGGCTGACATTACCCAGTTACTGTTTCTATAAAAAGAACATCCTTAAATGGATAGTACACATTTTCAAAATTTTCTATAGTGAATGGTATAACATTGAGCATGAAGCAATTTTACCACATATTATATAATACAAAAACACCTAGTTTATCAACAAACCTTGCAAACAATTAAACAGAAATGTTTTAAAAGCGTGCTATAAAGTGGAAGCACCAAGCTATTGCACTCAGTCCCAATAGAATCAGCACCACAACTGTATTCAAGGTCTGAACGTGACTTCACTCATTTAGGTGTCAGTCATAAGTGCAAACTCTGCAAAGGTAGAAACAGAAAAAAGATCAAATTAGACTAACAAAACTTGTAACTGGATAACGTCAGCCTTTGACAAAGCATGAGTGGATATTATCTGAGCAAGTGTTCCATGGAACTGTAAGTGTGTCTTTTTATTTACAGTACACTGTGTTAAAGCTGTGCACTTGATTGAAGGAACTACTGCCTTGCTTTGAATTGTTTTGGAGCAATCTGGAGTACTGTGTGCAGTTCTGGAGACCCAATCTCTGCAAAGACATAGACAGGATGGAAGCTGTCCAGAGGAGGGCAACTAAAATGGTGCAGGGTCTGCACCGGAAGACATATGAAGAGAGAGACTTAAGGAGCTTAATATGTATAGCCTCGAGGAAAGGAGGGAGAGGGGGAACATGATAGAAACTTCAAGTACCTCAAGGAATCAACAAAGTCAAAGAGGGTAGCATCTTTCAAAAAGAGGTGTGCAAGAACAAGAGGGCACAATTTGAAGATAGAGAGGCGCTCAGAGGTAATTTAAGGAAGTATTTTTCACAGAGAGGTTGTGGATGCATGGAACGACCTTCGGAGGAGGTTGTGAAGTCAAAATCAGTGGTGGAATTCAAGCATGCATGGGATAGTCATAAGGCAGTTCTGGGGGGTGGGGGTAGGAAGAAGTAGGCTGCTGGTTAACTAGGATCTGCAGCTTATCCAGTAGGTAGGGAAATGGGCAGACTGGGTGGGCCAAGCGGTCCTTATCTGCCATCAAATTCTATGTTTCTTTGTTTCTATGTAACACAGACTGTGTCCCCTTGCAAAGGTGTCAGTCCTAAAACCCTTTGCTTGTATCTCTTCAATTGATTATGGCACTGTGCGTCCCTGGCTGCAGTCATGACCACACGTAAGCTTTCCAGTCTGATTGATTTTGTGGCCTGCACAGGTTGAAAAAGGAAAATGGGAGCTCCGTTAGCATCTACGGAGCAACAAGTACACTCAAGTCCTGCTTATACATGTTCAAACACTATTAGTGAATGGAGGAAACACAGCAGGTGTGGCGTACAGCAGAGCCCCGTCCACTGAGACCTGGTAACAAAGTCAAGTAACAGTGAAACAAGTTATTCTAATCAATTATTGGAAACTACAGCAACCACAACTGACCCATTTAATGTCAGACAGACTTACAATAGTTTTAAACTTAAACATCTGCAGTGGGAAGAGATTTCTTTAAAAGCCTACTTGGAAGTGGACAGGGTTCTGAGGGAGCTCCGAGTTTTAAAGAATCCAACCCTGTGGTCAAAACCAGGAAGGTTTTGTGGTGAAATGGAGCCAGATCAGTCATAAAGCATCAAGAGAGTACATTGAATTAATCTTAGAAGAAAATAGTGTTATACAGAAAGAGCTGGATCAGGAACTTACAGTCTGCCCCTAGTGATCTGCGGCAGAATTTTCTGATTTCTGCGGCAGGGCTCCTAAGCTTCTGTGGCAGCATTTTCTGATTTCTGCAGCATGATTTATTCATTTCTTTGGCAGAATGCATCCCTGCCATTGGCTAAAATATGAAGTGATGTCACTGATGACATTACCTACCAAGCATAGAGGAGGGGCTTCAGGATAAACAAGATGGGCATGGGAGCCTGGCACTATGGGAAAAACTGTATATTTGAATGAAAATTCATGAAAAACAATGAATTCTGTGGTACTATATAAATTATGCAGCATGATGCAAATTCTGCAGAAGATTCCGCAACTGCAGAATCGTAGAATTCCAGCAGCCTTGACAAGTTACAGACAAAAAGAAGGACATAAAAAAAATCTTAGTCACCCCAGTATGAACAAACTTTAGAGAATTTTACAGAGAAACAAACTAATACGATGAGAAAATAAAACTCATTCAGAAGACAAAATTTGAACACGATGAGCGTGATTATGAAAATGGACAGATATTTGACTGGTCTACTCCAGTAACAGGAGGTGTTCATGAAACAAGTCCGAAAGTACACTGCTCTGTGGGGATGGGTGCTGGCAGGGAGCAGCAAGCCCCAAACAGTACACAATGAATCCAAAAGACCAGAACTCCAGACAAATTCAATGCCGACAGACGTATAATCACAGCATGTGCAGATTTATTGATGGCAGATACGGCCATATGAAAGACCCCAGTGCTTCAGCGGTCAGGCTTTCATTAGCATTAGGGAGTGTGTCAAGGGAACACCATGATACCATTATGTACACAAAGCAATGTGACATCATCATAAAGTGCCCAATGTGCAATCACAATTCTGAAATACATATACAAAAAGATACAAAAAACTGTATACAATGTCTTATATTTATAATAATTTTTTTGTTTGTTTATTTTTGTTAATGAAACTCAGCCGATATTCATCCCAAGACAAGACTACGGTGAAAATCAGCCACAGAATGAAGGAATTGACCCAGCCCAGGACCATTTTTTAGGGGAAAAGGAACAATGTGTGGATCCAGTGGCTCCAGTACCATTTGTACCAAGGAGGAGTCAATGTGTGAAGACGCAGAACCCAGGAAATATGAATGGACCAGGAGGGGAGGCAGAACAAGGAATAAGATGTGGATGAATTGGCAGAGGGTGGAGAGGGAGATGAACCAGAAGGAGAGGGAGATTCAACCAATGAATATCATTAATTTATCACAATATGTTTTGAATGCAATAGAGATAGACGTGTTGAATCGTGGCTTATCTTATACCCCAACGAAGAGGTTTGATTACTTTAATACCATTCTAGACATTAACAGACTGGTGAGAAATCTCTGCTTAAAAGCTTTTTTTTTCCAAAAGAAGGAAGGTGTTGAGACAGTTTTACCTGAAGATGTAGGTGAGCAAAATGAAACACATATTGAAAATAATGATTACTCTAACACCTTTAGACCTAAATTTGAATTTTGCCCACCCCGTGTTGCCAGCTATACAAATACAGTTCATGGTGGAATGCTATTCATCCAGCCTTACAAAAATGCTGTTCATCCACACACATTTAAATGAATGGAACACTGTACTGACCATATATGCAGAACAGTGTTACATTCATTTAGAGTTGAAAGCTCAAGCCGGCATCAACAGAAAACCGCTGTGCAGCAATGTTATTTCAATCAGCACTGAAAATGGCCGCAGCAGTTTTCTGTGTATGGATCACATAAATAATATAATGAAAAATGCAGGATCAACCAGATATTCCATGTATAAACCTATTTACACACAACTTTCTCCCTTGGTCCACTCCTCTGCTCGCTAAGCGAGTCGTTCGACCACCATTTTTTTTGTAAGTTCCTCCCACAACAAACTGGCAACCAATGAGAGTCAGTGTCACAAATGTAAGGATGCCCAGTCCCTAGCAACCACCATAATAAAAAGCCATAGCTCTGGGAGACATGCACTGGGGGGAAAAAGAACAGATTTACAAGCTGAAAATCACTTAAAAATTAATCGAGGGACACCATACACTATAAAAAATACTAGATAAGTAACCAAATGCAGAACCATGTGTTCTGCCACCTCGAGGTCTGATTCCCAAGCACCTCTTGAGCTTCACTTTCGAGGTCACAGGGAATCAGGGCCTTCTGTGGTAGAACACATTGGTTCTGCATGGTTACCCATCCAGTATTCTCTATGTTCCTGAAGTGCTGTGAGGAGGACATTGCACAGTTAATTGATGCTACTGACAATTTTTTTTTTCCCGTATTTTAAGTAACAAAGAACAAAAAGCATTTTAAGATCTTGGTAATAACAAGGAATTAAGTATTAAAGTGGTGGAGCAATAATTATAATGGACAGTAGTAAATATGAAAAGGAAGTTTTTAGAAAACTATCTGACAGTTCTTATTATGAAAAGAGACATTTTGATAAAACAATGTATTTTAAGAAAGTTATTGCTGAATATTTGAAGTTGACAAAGAAAATGAACTGGTTACTTAGTCAGGTGGTTGAATATTTGACAGGTAAATACCCCACTAGGGCTACATTTTATTGTTTACCAAAAGTTCATTAGGATCTTGTGAATCCCCCACAGGGCAGCCCATTGTTTCTGGTAATAATAGTCTAACTGAGCCTTTAGCGAAATATGTTGATTCTTTTTGGGGGGTTCTAGTGAAAGAGGTTCCATCATTTATTCAAGATACAGGTCATATTTTAAGAATTCTTGAAGAAATAGCAATTGAATCAGAGAGTATACTAGTGACACTAGATGTTATCTCATTGTACACCAATATTCCCCATAAAGAGGGATTGAAAGCCTTGAGTCACTACTTAAATAATGTGTTATTGATACACCTCCCACAGAAGTATTATTACAGATTACTAAATTTGTACTTGAATATACCACCTTCTTTTACAAAGATGAATTCTATCTTCAGAAAATAAGTACTGCAATGGGTGCCAGCTTGTGTGGAGGGGTTGTGGGATAACAGATGGATCAGACACCGAACTTCAGGTTTAACACACAATCTTTGTGTGATGTTTATTCAAAATACAAGAAATAACCTTCTGCAATGGCATATTTCTTCTTCAGTTCATCAGTTTGCAGCAACAGACTATAAATGTCCTTTCTCTGCACTTTGCCAGCACCTACTAACACTGATCTCTGATCCAATTCACTAGATAAGATGTAGCGACCACCCCTATGCAAGCTCCATTTGCTTGCATAGTGGGGGCTTAAAAAGAAAAAAAAAAGAAAACAAGCTATAAACAAAAAACCTCAATGTAGAATCACTGAAAGAAGGGTTACCCCAAAGGGCATTGGCAACAAATCAAGTTTCAAAGAAATACAACATCATACATATTTTCATAATGCAATGCATCATGGGATATATGCAAATCATCATGACATTTTGGCTTGTTAAGTTTACAACAATTTACATGCATTTTAAATAGCATAACTAGCTTAATTTTTGTAATGGTCACCAAGTGCTTTTTACCATTATCAAAATACCAAGTGCCATGATATTTTAAACATTTACAGATTTCATAAACATAAGGGCCCAGATATTTAAACTGCACCAGATTGTGGCGCCAGCCTGGGCGCAGCACAACTTGGCTGTGCAGGGGTGTTGACTGGACGATATTCAACGGAGCTGCACCATGTCACAGCATCGTTGAATATCGCAGCCTGGCCACCCACAGTGTGCATGGCGCAGTGGCACTGTGCCAGCGCAAGTGGCCAGAGTGGAGCAGGGGGATGCGCTAATGCAAGTTCTGTTGCGCTATGCGCAGCAACCGTGATATTCAAAAGAGCACATGCAAATGGGGCCATAATGTATGCAAGATGCAAATATGCCATTTGCATGTCATTATGGCCCCATTTGCATGCAGGTGCACCAATCCCGGCGACTTGCGCCTGGCGCCCTGCCAGGCAGCAGCCATCGGGGACCGATGCCCCCTGCCCAGTGCGGCAATGTGCTCCACAACCCGGTCACGGCCTTCGGTATACATAAAATGAATCCTATAACCCTGGTGGTCCAGTGGACTGCTGTCAGCCTGATCGCGGGCTTAAGTATAAATAAAATGATATTCTATATCCCTGGTGGTCCAGTGGACCGCTGTCAACCGATCGCGGGCATTTGTAATAAAAATGAATTCGTCCAATATCCCTGGTGGTCTAGCGGTACCCCCTCCCACCGCCACTGGGCTCCACCACCCTGCTCCCCGGTCAGCGGCGGGCAGCAGCATCCACCCACCTGCCACACGTTGCCTGACTGACATCAGTAGGTAGGGCTGTCAGCTGGTCCACAGCATGAGCCAATGGGCGTGCAGCTCGCTATTACAAATTCCAGATATGTGAATGGATCCTTCACATATCTGGAATGTGTAGTATGGTACAGGCTGCATGCCCATTAGCTCACGCCTGTGGACCAATTGGCATACAACCCCCCTACGGTGTCAGTCGGTGGGCGGTGGGGCAGCACAGGTCGGCTGCCACCCACCACTGACCGGGGAGCGGGGCTGGGGCTCCAGTGGGCGGGTGGGAGGGGGTACCATAGACCACCAGGGATATTGGATGTAATTCTTTTTTTATTACAAATGCCCGCAATTGGGCTGACAGTGGTCCACTGGACCACCAGAGATATAGAAAATCATTTTATTTATACTTAAGCCCGTGATCGGGCTGACAGCGGTCCACTGGACCACCAGGGATATTGGACGAGATTCTTTGAACAGATGCCCACGATCGGGCATGGGGGAGTGCCGCCACGGAGGTGCAGCCGGAGCTCGGGTGGCCACCCACAGGTGGCAGCTGCCGTGTTGCGCCCTGCAATATGGCAGCTCACCTGTGGGTGGCCAGCCGTTGTTCCTTTTTTTTTGGATCAACTTTGTGCGGCGCCACTAGGAGTTGCGCATGCATGGACTCAGCACATCCCGGGCTGAATATCGGGATGTGCAGAGTATGCATGGGCACGCCCCCCACCACCTGCGCTGCATACATTACTGATGTGCTCTGGCGCGTCGGGATTTGTGCCAGGCATAATTCCCACTTGAATATCATGCCGGGGTGCATCAGTGGGTTGCGCATGGCGCAACACTTTTGAATATCTGGGCCAATGTATATACATTAAGGTATTTTATAACATAGTGCTATTACATACTAAATCCAACAACAATAAACACAACCTGTTTTACATACACTTGGAGGTCACCACAATAATCTCCCTGTATGAGGACCTGAGAGGGAAAAATGAAAATTAAAGAGGACACTGTAGCATAGTCAAGAAAAGGAAGGGGGAGGTGCCCATAGGTGGCCAACCTTATGGACTAGAAATAGTAAAGGATAGATTAGGCTTAGAAATAGAACTGTTGCAACAGATTTAAGAAAAGGTCAGTCCTCAAGAGTGACAGGAGCTCCCGGTCACAACTTAGCACCTAATTATACCAATTTATATATGGCACGTTGAGAGGAAGAGGTTATTAGGAACTCAAGCAATCCATTTTCAAAACATCTAGACTAGATTTATGGAAACATTTTATCAATTATATTATTATCATTTGGAAAGGCACAGAAAATGAACTTTTTGATTTTGTTTCATATCTGGAAAAAAGCAATACTAATTTATGTTTTATATGTTTGCTTTAGTCAGAAACAAATCATCTTTCTAGACTTAATCATTTATAAGGATGGGGAGGGGTGACTATCCACAGATCTATGTTGTAAATCTACAGACTGTAACACTCTATTCATGGCAAGCAGTAACCACCCTGGCCATGTGATCCGGGCTATTCCCAAAGGGCAATATATATGTACTAGAAGAAATTGCAGCAGTCAGGAACAGTATGAGATTAGAGCTCAGGAATTCACTGAAAGACTCCAAGATAGGGGATATAATACCTCTACCATATTAAGAGCTACGGATGAAGCAGATAACATGTTCAGAGAAAGCCTGTCAAAGGTTAAAGAAACAAATAAAAATTGTGACCCACAGATGACCCTGGTCACTACATATAATCCCCAATCACAGGCAATAGCGTCCATTGTCATGAAACACTGGCACCTGGTTAAAATGGACCAGAGACTGAGAGATGTTGATAGTGGTGGTCCAAGAATGGTTTACAGATGAAGAAAAAACATTAAAGGTGTGTTAGTATGACTTCTGGTGATGGCATCACCTGCATGGCAGCTTAGTCTGTTAACTACAGACCTGCCCAGCAAACAAAACAGCAATCCTGCAGACATCGTTAACCAATTTTCATCAAAATGCCTCCAAAGAAAACAGAAAAGGGAATGTTTCTAAAACTAACACATATTTTGCCCAGACTCAAGCAGATGGTATGAGATTCAACTCAGTCCCCTTGCAAGGCAGTGACAGCTCTTTTCCACTGAGTGAGCAGGCCTCCGAAGCCGACACAGATACGGAAAAGGAGGTGCTCACTCGAACTTGATTTGAAGCCATTCTCCATGAGATTAGTAACTCTGGACGGAAACCCAAGCAGAATTTAGAAATCTAGGGCCAGATATTCAAAACTTTGCACCGGGCAAAAAAACATTTGGCAGGTTTAGTGCGGGATTAGCGTGGGTCTGCTATATTCAAAAGGCCAAACAGCGCTGGCAAACTGCATTAGCACCGGGCAAAATCATAATGTATGCAAGGGGCAAACTGACATAAATACAGGCACAATGCTATATTCAGCGACTAGCACCGTGCAAAGTGGTTTTGTGTGACTTAGCACAACACTTAGCATGGTGCACATTACCGCCCAGGAAAAGCTTATTTTAATCCTGGGCAATCAGCTTTGCGCAACACTTTGGCTTTGCGCGATGTTTGCGCGGCTTTGCGCGACCCTAACAAATAAATATGACACATAGACAAAGCCAAATGCAGAGAAAACATGCTGCTAACTGATGGCATTACAATGATGCTATCATCTGCCACCAGTCTCAGCCATGCCAGGCAATAAGTAGTGACCCTGCCGCCAGTGGACAGCATGGCAGTGTGGCCATACAGCACACACCTGCAAACCACTCTTTTGTGAATACCAACAGATGCCAGCACACACATGCAGCACTGTGGGCATGGAGGATGTTGAGGGGAGAGTGTATGGGTGGCCAGGCTGTGCCACAGACCAGGTGTGGCCACAAGGCTTGGACACATCATGCAGTGTACATGGGCCAGTATTGGGAATACCTCAACACCAGTGTGCCTTTCTGATAATATATGCCCCCCCCAGCCACATACCGCACAGCTGTACAACTGCCACAGCACACAAAGCCGGACATGTATATGTCACTGTGAGCATTCCATACCAGAGGTGCAGCATCTGTGGGCCACACAACAGCATAACAGTAATGTCCACTGCCAGTAAACACCTGCAGGTTGGGCCTCTCACTGTGTATAGTGCAGTCATCATCACTGACCTACACACCGCAGGCATTGCTGTGTCCACACACTACTGGCCCCCTAGCTACTGTAGTGTCTGCTGTGCACTGTAGCATGACCTTCAGTGTGACAGTTGCATGCAGCACCACCACTATCTGTGCCTATGCTGTGTTGTCCCAGTATAGCTGCAGGCAGCAGTGCATGTTAAAGTACAGTGTTCAAAACTGTATAATATTCCCCAAGCTGTTTGTGCAGCGCTAGCACATTTGCGCAGGTCTAGCGCAGCACTAAACCGTTAGCCCAGTGCAAACTGCATGCAAATCAGGGCATAATGAGATGCTATTCTGGAAGTTTGCTCAGAGACTACCTAAGTAGGCTCATTTGCATGTCACTTTTGAATATGACAAAGTTTAGTGCCGGGCAAATGAGTTTGCACGAGGCTAATGGTTTAGCCCTGCACTAAACCCACGCAAACATATTAGCGCTGTGCAAACAGTTCAGGGAATATTTTACAGTTTTGCACACTGTACTTTCACATACGCTGCTGCCTGAAGCTGTACTGGGTCCACGCATTTGCTGGCACACACACTGGCCACATAGTTCACCTTACTTACCTTCACATTTGTGCACTGTATTTCTGTTGTGGTTTGCTCTTCCTGGTTGCCATATTCAGGCTGTCTTATTCCAGGGCTAAGTTTGCCTGCAATCCCAACCAGTTTGCCCAGCCTCATTCCCATGCTATATTCAGAAGCTGTCTGCCATTCCTTTTGAATATAGTCATTTTGTGCTCCAGGCTAAGTTTGCCCACCGGGCAGTGTTAATTTAGCCCCGAGGCAAAGTTTTGAATATCTGGTCCCTAGACTCGAAACTCACCTCTGTAGAGACCCATGTGCAAGAGGTGGAAGAAAAGGTCACTCAGTCTGAAGACACCATGGTATGTCTGTGACAAGCAGTGGACTACCTATTAGAACAACAGGAGGCTCTGAATGATAAATATACAGATCTTAAATCCTGAGCACATACAGATAATCTCCGCATCTACAGTCTACCTGAGGGGTCCAAAACAGGGCAAATGGTGGACTTTATTGCAACTTGATCCAGCATGTGGTCCCTCTCCTGACTGCTTTTCAATTTCAATACGAAAAAGCACACAGGGCCCTAACTCCATCCCTGACTGATCCAGCAGCCAGACCATACTCTGTAGTAGTCAAATTTGCCAGCTACCATGGCAAGGAGATGGTATTGCGAGCAGCATGTGGTGCCAGAAAAATGGACTATAATGGCTCTCATTTACTCTTTGATTAGTACTATCCCACTGACATCATAAAAAACAAATGGAATATGCAGGAATACTGAGAACACTACAAGCTAATCACATCCAATTCATCACACACTTCCCAGCACGACTGAAAATTTTCTGACAAAAGGGAGCAGAGCTATACAACACACCGCAAGATGCTAGACAAGCCATGATGGCACATAGCATCAAAAATATCCCAGACTTTATGAATACTACAAGACCACTACCACAGAGACAAACAGGGAACCAGAGGGAATCAGAACAATTTAGTTTGACAAACAGGCAAGCAACAAGAGTCACTTATGCGGACATTAGGAAACTATTAAACAGCTCCACAATGGATGCATCTTTGAGACAGCAAGCGGCAATGTGAGCAGCTTAAAAATGCACAATATGCTGTCCTTTTTCTTTCTTCACGAGTGAAACCCAGCACTGCTCACCAGCCTCTAAAATAAGGTACTGTACCTCCTTGCCAGTTACTTCTACACAAGCTCTCATCGTTTTTGACTTACAACATAGACCTCCTCTACCAGAGTCGATTTATACTTCGGGAAGATTTAACATCTGATATATGCAAATTACCTAAAAAGAACTTGGGAGCAATATTTCTAATAAAACAAGGACATTGGTGACTCTTATTGGGAGCAGCTATCCTATGCTCATTTAGTGATAACCAGGAGATGGCTGCGATTTCCTGTTCAGAGACACATGGATCCTCTTCAGTTGTTTTGCTCCTAAAGGTTTATTAGACTTAACAGATTTATTTGGCTGAAGCCACCTAATTTTTCTTTTTTAGGAGTGAGGGTTTTTTCTTTGAGGCTAGCAATCACGGGCTGAATCATATCCCTGAGATAAGCTTGAGATAAACATGATTTATTTTTTTTTCAACTGGGAAAGGGATAAGGAGATGCACTTTTAGTCAGAAATTTTAGTCATATAGAGTACTTGTTAAACCTGCTACATTAGCTCTAGAAGCAGAACAAAATTTGAGCAATTTAGGGATTTAAAAATGTTATTTTTCTTTGGTTTTACTACTCTAAGAGGCAGGCTGAGCGGGAACAGGGAGAGACCCCTGATAACACTGGAATGGCGGGCATACACATTACTTGGATATGTGTTGCCATCCTGCTGGGGCAGGTGATGATGTCAATAGCCCCTCGGGGCAACACATGGTTGATTCACCATGGAAGGGAGGACATAATGAATGCTTCCATTACTTTTCCACCAGACCATCTCCACCTAACCACCATGGTATTTGGGTGGTCCAATAAGGGGCACAGTTATAGACCCCACTGGTGTGGAAGTCACATGGAAAAGTTATATGTATATAAGTTAGTTCATACTGTAATAAACGTTTACTTGTTTATATGTATTGCAAATGTTTTCTGTTTTGGCTCATATGTGTAAGTAATATCAGGCTGAGACATCACATGGGCAATTACCAACAGTATGGGGCTGAGATTCAAACAGCTATTCAAGGGATCAGGGTTGTCAAAATAGTTCCTCTCTGTACTTTCTTACCAATAATACCCAGTACTGGAGGGGGAGAACTAATTGGATGGATCTTTCAAACACGGAAGGGATTATTGGCAACACCTGATTCTCTGCTCAGTGGGAGCTGAGGTATTATGACAGATAGCTGCAAGCGGCAGCCAGAGAGTAGAACCATACACAGCCACAGGAAAGGGACAGGAGATAAGCACTGGCCTTATGGAAAAGGGGAAGGGAGGAATTATGTGAATAATGTCCAGATATGCATGGAGGGAGAAGCCTACAAAGATTAAAATGGGACCACACTTAAGACTTGTGATCTCCTCCCAGAATGTAAATGGGCTTAACAACCCAATCAAAAGATATAAAGTGCTCTCCCTGCTCAAGAAATGAAAACCAACTTTTATTTTGATGCAGGAAATGCACCTTGATCAAACAAAGCATCAAAAATTGGGGAAGTTTGGTTTTAGCCGTGTGGTCTCCTCTTCCTTCAAGGGGGGTAAACTGTGGGGAATGGCAGTTTTGTTCCCCTGCACCTCACAATTTCAGTTAATTTCATCTTATAAAGATCCAGAGGGAAGGCTGGCCATTGCAGTGGGTAGTTTCAAGGGATCCCCCTTAACACTAGCAAGCTTATATATTCCACCACAGTCAGACTCCCAGATAGTACACACTTTACTACAAAAAATTTTTGAACACCAGCAAAGAGTCCTGGTCGTGGGAGGAGACTACAACATGGTTTTAGATGAAAGGAACATCACTGACTCTAGGCCCCCAAGATGGTTAACAGCACAGAAGATGGCCATAAGATATATTAGGGAAATGGGATGGGTGGATGCATGGCGATCCGTGAACCCCTCTAAGAGAGAATACACACATTATTCAGCACCACTCAGGGTATACACCCATATTGACCTGCGTCATATTTCAAAAGAACATGGCTATTTAGTAGATAAATGTGAGATCAGCCCATTTATCCTCTCGGACCATTCACAAGTCCTACTCACATTGAGATGGACATCTGATTGTAAATCTACCCTGTGGCATTTTTTATTAAATATTAAGGACTTCCAAGAGATGATAAAATCCAGAATTCCTCAAGTACTAATATTAAATGACACACAGGAAGTTAACCATATAACTTTGTGGGATACTTTAAAGACTGTGGTATGAGGGGACATTGTGAGTCTTGCCTCCCAAAATAGGATACAACAATCAGCTCAACTGGAAACGCTTCAGCAACAGCTTAGGAATCTACAGCAGCAACAAGCTGCAAGGGATGACCTTATCTATCCCCTTCTAGACACCACTAAACAGCAGATACAACACCTGTTGGACATTAAAACTGAACAGGCCTTACAGTTCCTGAAACAAAAATTTTATGAAGGGGCCATAGGCTACAACAACGAGTGACGCAATATACCATCACGCAGATTCACTACCAATGAACAGGGAGTCTCTGTAAGACTCCCCGAGAGATAGCAGAGGCTTTCAACAAACATTACACAACACTGTATACCATTGAGAGAGATTGTGATCCTCTATCCATCTCTCAATTTTTATCAGATCTGTGGTTCCCAAAACTTACACAGGAGCAGACAGATGCCCTGGAAGCACCTATCATACGAATAGAGTTAGAGGGGGTAGTAGGGAACTTAAAAACTGGAAAATCTCCAGGACCATACGTTCTTACCAGAGTATTCTACAAAACTTTCAGAGATCTTTTGCTACCTTCTCTTTATTAGGCATAGCAAGAAGTGATGGAGGGAGATCTTGTTCCCCCGTCATGGAAATATGCGGTTATTTCAAGCATACCAAAACCAGGGAAGAGTCCTAGATTATGTGGCTCATATCACCCAATATCAGTCTTAAACACTGATTATAAAATGTATACCTCCATCCTTGCTAAAAGGCTGGAGGGGGTTATGCTATTATTAATCAACTCAGATCAAAGTGGATTTATCAGCTCCAGACAAATGCAGGACAACATTAAAAGAATACTTCATCTTCTGCATTACACCTTCCAGTTGAAGTTTCCTTTTTTACTATTAAGCCTTGAAGCGGAGAAGGCCTTTGACTGGGTGGCATGGCCATTTCTAATGGCATCCTAGGCTGCATTTGGCTTTTCTGCATGATTCCAACAGCTAATTATGGAGCTTTATGACCACCAAATGGCTAACATTAAAATTAATGGGGCTATTCCCCCCAATAGCACTAACAAGGGGCACTAGACAGGGGTGCCCTCTATCACCACTACTGTTCGCAGTATACTTAGAACCCTTAGCACAAGCCATCAGACAGGCAGACAACATATTTAGATTAACAGCGGGGGGAGAACAACACAAACTAGCGTTATACGCAGATGACGTACTAATTTATCTTACTCAGCCAGAACAATCTTTGTATCCTCTCTAGTCCTTATTGGAGGGGTTCGGAGAGGTGGCAGGATACAGGATTAATGCAGCCAAGACAGAGGTTCTGCAGGTAAATTACTCCCCAACAGACAGCAGCAAAGGTATTTCCCCTTCCGCTGGGACACAACACACTTGAGATATCTGGGCATATAGTTGACTACGGACCCAGCACACTTATACCAACATGACTATGTCCCATTATTAAGACAGACCACAATAGATTTGGAAAGGTGAAGCACTATTCCACTGACACTGATACAGAGAATAGAAGCAGTTCATATGAATTTATTACCGAGATTTTTGTATCTTGCACAGTCTCTGCCGATAGCTCCTCCATAGTCCTTCTTTAGGGAGATGACCCAAAAGATCTCTCGCTATGTCTGGGATTCCCACCCTCCAAGAATAAAATTCACAGCCTTACAGATGCCTTCCAGAGCAGGAGGACTAGCATTAAATGTCTTTATAATTGCTGCATGGCTTCCCAAATTAGGATAACCTTTTTGTGGCTGCATCATGCCTACGTGGCAAAATGGAGTGAGTTAGAAAAGAGGGAGCAAGATCTAACCAATCTAGATAAAATATTATTAACCCAGCTCCCCATCTCTCTAGACTTGATCACAGATAACCCACATACTAGAAACACCCTAATATGTTGGAGGAAATTGTGGGCCTCTAAGCAATTGGCCTCCTACAAGCATCTTTTATATTCACTACCATACTTAAAGGCCTTCCTTCTGGCTCAATTGGAACTAGGTTTTAGGAATTGGGTAAGACTTAGGGTTCGACTACTTATACTGTTCTATCTTAAAGGAATTTTACTATATTTTGATTAAATGGTACGTAGATATGCTTTAACACCACAAGATAGGTTTAGGTACCTACAAGCCATTAATTACATTAAAACATTTCCAGTTCCTCGCTTGGTGGGGGAGGAACATCCTCCCCTACTACAACTCTTTAGATTGGCACTGCTGGGTGCTGCACCGCAGCAACATATGATTTCCTATAGTTACAAAGCAGTACTCCATTTTGACAAACATACATTAAATTCAATAAAACTGTCCTGGGAAAGAGATTTAGGCATAAATATAGATCCCTAGACATAGGACTCCCATGTTCGTTTCATGCACTTAGGAATGAGGTCATACATTTGTAAGGAATTATAGAAACATAGAAACATAGAATTTGATGGCAGATAAGGACCGCTTGGCCCACCCAGTCTGCCCATTTCCCTACCTACTGGATAAGCTGCAGATCCTAGTTAACCAGCAGCCTACTTCTTCTTACCCCCACCCCCCAGAATTGCCTCATGACTGTCCCATGCATGCTTGAATTCCACCACTGATTTTGACTCCACAACCTCCTCCGGAAGGCTGTTCCATGCATCCACAACCCTCTCTGTGAAAAAATACTTCCTTAAATTACCTCTGAGCCGCCCCCTCTATCTTCAAATTGTGCCTCTTGTTCTTGCACACCTCTTTTTTTGAAAGATGCTACCCTCTTGGACTTTGTTGATTCCCTTGAGGTACTTGAAAGTTTCTATCATGTCCCCCTCTCCCTCCTTTCCTCGAGGCTATACATATTAAGCTCCTTAAGTCTCTCTTCATATGTCTTCCGGTGCAGACCCTGCACCATTTTAGTTGCCCTCCTCTGGATAGCTTCCATCCTGTCTATGTCTTTGCGGAGATTGGGTCTCCAGAACTGCACACAGTACTCCAGATGGGGTCTCACCAGCTGTCTGTACAGAGGGATAATAACTTCCTGTTTTCTGCTGGTGATGCCTCTCCTATGCATCCCAGTATCCCCCCAGCCCTCCTTGCTGCCCTCTCACATTGCTTGCCCACCTTTAGGTCATCTGATATGACTACCCCCAGGTCCCTTTCCATTTTTGTTGTTGTTAGTATCTCACCCCCCATTGTGTACTCTTCCCCTGGGTTTTTGTTTCCCAGGTGCATTACCTTGCACTTCTTAGCATTGAATCTAAGCTGCCATACATTTGACCATTCCTCTAACCTTGCCAAGTCCCTTCTCATCCTTTCCACCCCTCTGTGCATCAACTCTGTTGCAAATCTTAGTGTCATCTGCAAAGAGACATACTTTTCCTTCCAGTCCTTCCGCAATGTCGCTTATAAAGACATTGAAGAGGACCGGTACTAATACTGAACCCTGTGGTACCCCACTAGTAACCCTCCTTTCTTCTGAGTGGACTCCATTTACTATTACTCTCTGTGTCCTATTCTCCAGCCAATTCTTTACCCAGGCTGTCATCTTGGGACCCACTCCCAGGCTGGCTACCTTGTATATTAGTCTTTTGTGTGGGACTGTGTCAAATGCCTTGCTAAAGTCTAGGTAGGCCATGTCCACAGCCCCTCCCTGATCTACCACTTTGGTCACCCAGTCAAAGAAATCTATCAGATTTGTCTGGCATGACCATCCCGCTGTGAATCCATGCTGCCTAAGGTCCTGTGCCCCTCCGGCCTCTAGATACTCGACAATTCTTTCCTTCAAGTGATTCCATCATTTCCCTATCACTGAGGTTAAACTAACATGTCTATAGTTTCCTGCTTCTGCCTTACTCACTTTTGTGAAGGAGAATCACATCAGCCATCTCCAGTCCTCAGGTACCCATCCTCCCATGATTTATTAAAAGGGTAGTCAGTGGTGTCACTAGTTCTACCCTTAGCTCTTTTAGAATTCGGGATGAATACCATCAGGCCCCATTGCTTTGTCCACCTTCAGTTTTAAGAGTTCTTTCAGAACCCTTTCTTCTGTAAATGGGCTGGTATCAACTTCTGTATCCAGAGTGTTACTACTGTTTGTTTTATGTACCTCCCCTCTTCATTTTAAATACTGAGCAAAATATTTGTTTAGTATCTCTGCCTTTACAGTCTCCCTCTGTCCCTCTCTTCCCTTTATTAAGCCTCTATCCCTCCTTGGTCTTCCTTTTGCTCCCTGATGTACCTATAAAGGTTTTATCCCCTTCTTAACTGGTTGGCTATTTTTTCCTCGGTTTGTGCCTTTGCTATTCTGACTGCCTTCCAGCCTCCTTTTGCTCTTTAACTGATACAGTTCTCTGTCCTGCTTCTTCTACGATTCCTTGTACTTCCTGAATGCTTTCTTTTTCTCTTGAACCTTCACTGCCACTTCCTTTGAGAACCATAGTGGTTTCTTACATTGTCTTGTTTTGTTTTGCTTCACACAAAGGCTTATTACCTCTGTGATGGCAGTTTTATTATTCCCCATTGTTCTTCCACCCTCCTTCCTGCCCATTTGCTGAGTGCATTCCTTAGGCAGTCACCCATTTGGCAAAGTCAGCCCTCCTAAAGTCCAGTACTTTTCTCTTTGTATGGCTTGACTCTATTGCTGTGTTTATTGTGACTCATACTGTTCGATGGTCGCTAGTTCCCAGATGGCTACCCACTTCTACATCTGTGATCCTCTCTCCATCTCCATTTGAGAGAATCAAGTCTAATATTGCTCCCTCTCGAGTGGGCTCCAGTACTAGTTGTCTAAGGCATGCCTCCTGTAGGGCATCTAGAATAACTGCACTCTTCGAAGTAGCAGCTGCAACTGCACTCCAGTTAACATCTGGCATATTCAGATCACCCATCAGCAATATCTCCCTGTTTTCTGCCATTCTAAGTATACCTTCTATCATTTCCCTGTGCATTTCCTCCCCCTGAGAAGGGGGTCTGTATACAACCCCTGTGCATATTGTGGTGCTCATGGAAGGTGACCCTGAGATACTTTCAGACCCCTGTGATACAAGTCAAATATAATCCAACCAGGGGATCATCATGTTGGCGAGGGTGTGGGCATGACCTGGTTACTCATGCCCATATCTTTTGGGCATGTCCGGTTCTTAGGCTCTTTATGATGGAATTGGAGGGAGCTGTGGGAGAGGTGATGGGGACCCTGATCCAACTTACAGCAGAACTCTTGTTCTCTAAACTAGAGAGAGGGATGAGAGATACATCAAGCAGCAGCAAATCTAGCTTTTTTTCCTCACGGCTAAGAAGTCAATAACTAAAAAATGGCTTACCCCAGAACCTCCCTCACTCAAGGAATGGCAAGACCTTATAAACCAGATATATAAGATGGAAAAACTTATGGCCTTAGTTAATCATTGTATGGAGAATTTTGAGATCCAATGGAGAAGATGAGTTTTTCATATTATGGCTCACAGACAAGAAGTTGTGCCTTAATTGAATACATACTGGGAGTCCTGAAGGGAAGGGGTATCTTCATAATCCTAAATATAGACCTTTTACATGGGAAGTTACTGTCAGGAACCTCACTTTTAAGGAAGGAACAGGAGATGTAGGAACCTTTCAGGGGAGGTATCATCTTGTCCCTTATTTACTTATTTGTTTATAAAATTAATTGATTTTCAGCTTAAGTGATCCTTGAAACCCCTACATACCAATTAATTATTAGGCGATGCTTAGCTGGTCCAAGAAATTATCCTTCTTCTTTTAATCCTCAACTGCATGAAATGTACAACCTATTTTATATTTGAATAGGTCTATGTGTTTTTTGTTTGATTTTTTATTGATAAAACTAAATAAGATATGGAGTATGATGTATTTGACCCATTGTATTGTACTGTTTGTATTACATTTGAAAACCTTCTAAATAAAGAGTAAAAAAAAAAGGATGTGTTAGTACATTATGTGAAGCCCCTGCCTGATACACCACAAAACTGATAAACTGAACGTAGATATGGGTGTAACAGATCTGCTAATTGTAAATATTGTCCACAGGTTAAAAACACTAAAGTTTTTATGAAAAAAGCTACAGGAAGGGAGGCAAAGGTTAGAGGTAAGATTACATGCAGTACCTATGGTGTTATTTACTTAGCTGAGTGCAAATGTGGCCAGTTTTATATTAGTAAGACAAAAAGGGCTCTGAAAATCAGAAATGGTGAACACATGCAAGCTATTCAGAATGTAGAAATGAAAAATGCTCTGGCAGTGCACATCCAGAAGGTCAGAAATAAAATGATTACGACTTCATGTTGATTATATGATATATGACTTTCATGGGATTGAAAAACCTTCACGTCTAGACGTGGTGATTATAACAATTTATTGTTAATGAGAGAACAATATTGGATTTTCTCAATGAAAGCAATGCAGTTTCCAGATTTAAACGAAAGGATTGAAATTAAGCCGTTTTTAAAGAAGCATTGATGTTGTGGTTTGCTGTGGTAAAACATCTTTTGTTTGTCTAATTTTATCTTTTTTCTGTTTCTATCTTTGCAGAGTTTACACTTATGATTGACACCTAAATGAATGAAGTCATGTTCAGACCTTGAATACAGTCATGGTGCTGATTCTATTGGGACTGAGTGCAATAGCCTGGTACTTCCACTTTATAGCACAGGTTTTTAAAACATTTCTGTCTATTTAATTGTTTGCAAGGTTTATTGATACACTAAGTGTTTTTGTATTATGTAATATGTGGTCATATTGCTTCATGCTCGGTGTTATCGCATTCACTAATGAAAAATTAAGAAAATGTGTACTATCCCTTTATGGATGTTCTTTTTATAGAAACACTAGTGAAGTGTGAAATACATCAGGTGACGTTGTTGGGTGGGGCTCTGCCATACTTCGCTGCTGAGTACCTCACCAGCCTGGTTTTCGGCCTATTCGTTTTTATCTGGAATTACTCTATTTTATGGACTCATGGACTTGGTATCAATCAGAGCAAGAGTTATGGACTTGGATATTATCTGAGCAAGTGTTCTATGGAACTGTCAGTGTGTCTTTTTATTTGCAATACACTGGGTTAAAACTGTGTACTTGATTGAAGGAACTACCACCTTACTTTTAATTTTTTGGAGCAACACAAACTGTGTCCCCTTGCACAGATGCCAGGCCCAAAACCAGTTGCCTGTATCTCTTCACTTGACTACGGCACTGTGCATCCCTGGCTGCGGTCACGACCACACATAAGCTTTCTAGTTCTATTAAGGAATGTAGATATTTCTTTAAGACAAAGGTATAAACAAGACAAAAGGATAATGACAGGAAAGTTAAAGCTGTATGGAAAGCATGTACCTATATTTTTGATGTTTTTTGAAAATGGGAAATGTAAAAGATTATAATAGCTTTACAGTTAGTTTTTTTTTTGTTAATTTTGTTTTGTTAGAGACATGGAAAAGTTATGTATGTTATTGAATTCTAGTTACCTCTTTACTCCCAATAAAATTCCCCTTCTCTTGGAAAGGGGGTACTATTGGCTCCCAATCCAAGATGGAGGATCCGGAGGCTGCCAAAGAGGGAGCGATGGTGCAGCAGGCTGGGAAGCTGTTCTCCCTCTCAGCTGCAGAATCTAAGGACAACACCATGCCTTGTGCAGAAATGAACAATAACAATGGACGGACAGAAGAAATGAAAGAGAGCCAGGTTGAGGACCTGGCATCTGAAGAGTCAGAAATGGAAATGGGCCAGGAAGAATTTCACCTGGCACAAGAATCGGTTATAATATCAGCTGGACGTACGGAATTGCTATTTATGGCAGGACACTCAGGACAATGATGGCAATGGAGAAGAAAATAGAAAAAAATGAAGAAACGATGACTGTGTTGGAAAGGAATACAACAGGATATGTTATTGTCGGGCAACGGAAAGAAAATATCAGGAGGAATTCAGAAAAATACAAATGGCAAGAGAGTGGCTGAAAGTGGCTTTTGGCATGACATTGCAGGTTGCATTGGAACTGGAGTGGACTCCCAAACAAGCGCTGACTACTGTGGGCTGGAAGCAAGACAGGGCTGAGAAATGGATACCAGACCCTGAATTCGATATACTGAGTGGCAAATCACTGAGAGATGGCAATAGTGATGGTATGGAAGTCTCAAGTATGGCACATACAAAAATTATGGGGAAACATACTGTGCAGGCTATGGGGCTATGTCCCCAAGAGGCTACTGAGAGAACAAGTGTGGGGGGCAGTGGTGTGCCACAGAGTGTAGCAACTAAAGACATTGAACCAGGTATTGGGAGAAGTAATGTTTTTAATGGGAAAGCAATTACTGAAAAAAATTAAATGGATACCTCTGCAGACAGGAGCTGTGTGCCACAGAGTACTGAGCAAGAGTCTGTGGAGGAGCAGACAGGCCCAATTAGAGCACACAATGAACAGGGTAGAACACAGAACAGAACCATGTCTATCACCACAGAGAAAGGGGCTATCCAAGAAATGGAGGAAACTCCAACAGACAGCGAGGAAACAGAAGAAAACAGAGATTCAGAAACACAAAATACTGGTGAAAGAAGGGAAGAGAGGAATGAGAATGAGGGGCAACAGCAGGAGAGGAGGGGGGAGGAAGAGGAACAAAATGAAGATCAGAATGGCAGCCAGCATGAGAAAACAGAGGAGAATATGGGGCCAAAATCATAGAGGCCACCCAGGTTTTCAGACTTATTCAACCAATCCACTCCAATTCCTAGGTGCAATGCGGTGCACGTAAGACACAAAGGAGGGTTGGAAATACACCCCAATAGGGAATATGTAGGAAAAAAACTGATAAAAGAATCATTGGACTTTGTTGCAGCAGATGTGTATGCATTGATCCACATCTCTGGTGAAGACAACTTCGATATAAGTTTCAATACAACACCACATGGTCTGGAGAGGTTCTGGACTAAATATAATCAGAGCAGATGTTCCCCCTTTTGGACACCATTCTTAGTGATCCTCTTACAAAGCCTGTGGTAAAACAAATTACTGCAATGTTCAGGACAGAAGGAGTGAATGTAGGAGATATTAGCAAAATGGTCAGAAGAGTGGCAACTGGGGTTTAATGCAAAGAAGTGCAAGATCAATAGGGAAGAGAAACCCTGAAGCCACCTATAGGCTGGGAGTGGAGTTGTTGGCAGTCACAAGGGAAGAAAGAGACTTGGGCATCATCATCACTGATGACCTGAAATCATCCAAGCAGACCACTAAAGCAGTAGGTAAGGGTAAGGGAATGTTGGGGTGTATTAGTAGGGGTATCACAAGTTGGAAGAGAGAGGTAATAATCCCTCTTTACAAGACACTGGTTAGGCTCCATCTGGAGTACTGCATGCAGTACTGGAGGCCACACCTTCACAAGGGCATTAAACAAATTGAGGCAGTCCAGAGAAGGGCAACCAAAATGGTGCAGGGACTGCATCAGAAAACATGAGGATAGATTAACGGAGCTCAATATGTATACCCTAAAGCAAAGGAGGGAGAGAGGTGATATGATCGAAACATTCAAACACCTTAAGGGCATTAACAAGGTGAAAGAGTCTAACATGTTTCAATATAAGAAAAATAGCAGGACAAGAGGAAACAGCATGACATTAGAGGGAGGCCGATTAAGGGGTAATGTGAGGAAGTTCTTTTTCACAGAAAGGGTGGTGGATGCATGGAACAGCCTACCTCAGGAAGTGGTGGATATGAATACAGTGCATGGCTTCAAACAGGCATGGGATAGGCATAAGGGAGCAATTCAGATGAGTATGAATAGATAGGCCATTGACAGAGTAAATGCCGATGGCACATTTATAAGGTGGAAAAAGAAAAGGGTCAGACTGGATGGGCCTTGTGGTCCTTATCTGCCATCAGCTTCTATGTTTCTATGTTTCCACTCGCCACTGACTTCAGCAAAGGTGCAAACTGCTACGTGCTCCTGAACATATTACAGATTCAGAATCATTCTGGACTGGAGGGTGGCATTTTAAAATTAAATCGAGACAAAATGATGCTGGTATCATTCACCTTCCTAATAGCTTTTTTATAGGGAAGGAAAGAGGTGTGTGCATTTATACAGGACTGCTGAAGGCTTGCCACAACTGCTGGGAAAGAACTTACTTGGCTAGTGCCTGCAATAAATTGAAATGTACGTTCTGTGGGGAATATAATCATGTCTGCACAATATGCAAAAACGTAGCAAAGTGCAATCTCTGTGACACACCCGGACATGTGTTTCAAAATTGTCCATGGTGGACCATAATAGGGAGGATATGGTGAATCAGGATGCCCTTATAGGACAGGCACAAAAAAGAAATGCTGACTTACACAGGGAAGAACGCAGTTCTACTACCACTTCAGCAAGCAGGGAATGAGCGGAGAGCAGTGCAGAGACCAGTCTGGAATCAGAAGCAGCCCAGAAGCAGGCTACAACAGCTGGTCAACAACAAAGTTAGATGGCAGAGAAGGAGATGTTAGGGGAAGCAACATCAAATGGGCCACAGATTGTTACACAGACAAAGATACACCTTTGCCACCCTGGGAGATGCAAAAGAGCAAAAGGGAGACCCCTCCTTCTGAGTGGAAAACACCAGTTAATAGATGGAGTTCTCAACTGAAACAATTAATACAAATGGATGTGACATAAGACAACAGATCTGAAGCTTTAGCAAAACAGAAAGGCTGGACTAGGATTGATACAGAGGGCATGGACTCTCAATAGACTGGGTGTGGACTTTTTTTTACCTACAAATTCTGCTAATGAATCAACTTAAAGTAGCCACATTAAATGTGTGCAACATCAAGAATGGTGTTAAAAGAAAGTCTATATTTTCTGTATTAGAACAGTTACAGTTAGATGCAGTGTTCTTACAAGAAACCTGGATGTCTGATACTTGGCCATTGTCACAACATAAAAAATACCTGGGTACGGGGACCATCATACTGGTCATTTGGGACTGAGAAGGCAGATGGGCTAGGCATTCTGTTTAGGGGTACAAAATTTACTTTATAGAAGTTGGTTGATGTAGTTTCAGGGAGGTGTTTGATTTTAGATGGGATTTGGGAGGGACAAGCATATAGGTTTATTAATGTGTTTGCATCTCAGATTAAGTCTGAGAGGGATTACCTAATAGGGAAAATACAGCCCTTTATGGCCAGAGCTGGGAAGGTTTTTGTGGGGGGGGGGTGGAGATTTTTACTGTACCATTGTACCTTTGATGTGGATCAGAAGATCATAGCAGGGAAAAAAGCATACTGTGACATGCATGCGTTACATAAAATGTTAAATGCCAAATGGTTAAGGGATGCCCATGCTATTATTAGGAAGGGGGATAGAAGCTATATACACTGGAGGAACAATTAAAACCTAGATGGATTATTGGTTCCTTTCATCCAATACAAGTACAAGATACAGGAATAGTACCTATTGAATTTTCAGATCACTTAATGGTAGTGTTAAAAGTACAGAAGTCCCAACATTCCATCAAACAGACTTACATATGGCAATTAAATACGTCGATACTAAGAGAAAAGGCTGTACAGGAGGGTATTAGAGAAGTTTTACGATCTAGGAAGTCTGTTCAATGTTTATATGATACGGCAGGGGAGTGGTTGGAAGGCACAAAATGCTGTATAGAACAATGGTTTCAAAAATATGGTGCAGAGACTCAGAACCAACATTTTTTTAAATATTTAACTTTGAGAAGGCAACTGCAATATGCCTACACTTTAGTTAATACAACAACAGGGGACTTTTCGGATCAGATTAAACACATGAAAAACAAAATGAGATCATATCAATATGATAGAGCTGCCACATTGGAAGCAGAACTAACAAATGGAATAATAAAAGTGCCAATGGGATATTCATGTGCGGCTTGCAAAAGAAGAGTGGACAGTATTACTATTACTGAACTACAAACTTTGGACGGGAAATTACAAAAGACCCAGAGGAGCCAGTACATGATTTACACTTTTGACAGTACACGCTTTGGAGCAACAGCTATAAGCCGTGCCCTTCCAGAGATATGAAACAACATGCAAAAGGTTCTAAAGCTTGCAATACCAGTAAACTGGGCCTTCTTTAAGGCTCGGTTCCTTTATAAGTTCAGCTAATCTTGTGACTGCTTTAACTAACCAAGCTCTGTATCTTGAACCCTGTATGCTACTTGTACATTGTCCTCCCCTTGTACATCTTCAACACATCGTGATCTGTGCCCTGCTAGTCTTCCTTTGTCCACCCAGTTGCCAACTCAATACTGTCCTCTTCTTAAACACCCTATAGTCCTCCCTTTACTACCTCCCCCCTTGACATCCCCCATCTCTAACATCTTAGCCCTCACCTTGTCCTACACTTCACACCTCCCCCCTTGACTTCCCCTTACCTGACACCTAGCCCCCCATCCCATAAGTCTTATTGCGACTGGGCAGGTATTGCTTATATTGGAAATACTGATTTGTATTATTCTGTAAATATTTTTTGTTCTTGCCCTATCAATGTTGTATTTGAGTTTTTGAGGTCTACTGTACTGTTAACTACATTGTATGCACTGTTAGTTATGCCTAGCTCGTATCTGTGCTACATGGACTATTATCTCATTGTATTATAGCAACATGTAGCCTATGTGTTTTTGTTATGACCTACCCAGGTCCACCTTGCAAATGAACCTGTCTCAATGGTGTTTTGCCTGGTAAAATAAAGACGATTGACTGATTGATGTCAGTGACAGTGACCGGACATAATCATGCTGATTGTAAATAATATTTAGTCCCAATTAAGGTTACTTAACTGGAGGCAGATAAGAAAAAGTTGGGACAACCCATTAGAAAAGAAGAAATTGCAGAAAGTATAAAGAGTGTGAGGAAAAATGTATACCCAGGGAGGGATGGGTTACCAACTGAGTTTCATCGTGTTTTTAGTAAAGAGCTGACAGATATGTTACTCTTGGTATTTCAGGAAATAACAGAAGAAGTAAGGGTGGAAGATAATTTTTTACAAGGATTGTTAAAATTCGTGTATAGATCAGGGGATAGGACCTTGTTAAAAACTGGAGGTCAATTTGCATCCTAAACTCTAATAGGAATATCTTTGGAAAAATAATACACACACGATTACAAAGAAATTTAGAGACCTTATTGCACAACTCACAGACATGTGGATTGCCAGGGAAAAAGATTCAAAATAATTTAATATTAATAAGGGATTGTTTTCACTACTGCACAAAGCAGCAGACAGAAGGATTTATTATTTCTCTTGATCAAAGTAAGGCCTTTGATCAACTATCACATGACTTCCTGTATCAAGTACTTCAACATTATGGCATCCCAGCAAATGTAGTTAAGTGGATTGGTACACTGCATAGTAAAGCATCAGTTGTTACTCAGCTGGGGGGTCTTAACTGGCCCAGCAATACCATTTCTGACTGGCGTTAGACAGGGGTGCCAACTGAGCCCGTTGTTATATGTATTATCATTAGACCCATGCATCAGACATATCGGGAATAATGGAACTATAAGAGGGATTACACAACTCGCTGGGGGACAGACGTTAAAAGTATACACTTATGCAGATGATATTTTCCTATTTTTATGGACAGAGGACTGTATACAGAATACATTAAGGGAATTAAATAGATTCTCAGGGGTCTAGGAGCTTGGTTAAATAGAGAAAAAAGTGTAGGACTCTTATTAGGGAAAAGGGTTACACAAGGGATTATAGCAGGCATTAGGATAACAAATGAACCAATAAAAATTCTAGGGATATACGTAGGACAGGGAGATATGGCACAAACAAAATGGCAATGTGAGTTGAAGGTGGACAAATGGAAGAGGTGGGAATTATCAAATAAAAAATGAGTGTTTATAACTAAACAGTTTTTTATTCTACTGTTGTTGTATGTGAGTTGGGTTTACCCTATGCTGGGGACTTCAGATACAAAAATATTCAGTTTATTCTTTCAATTATTATGGGGAAGCAGATTAAACCCCATAAAAAGTGACTATACGTATCTGCCAAAGAAAAAAGGGGGAGTGGGAATGGTGCATCCCATAGTGTTTTTTCACACACTGTTTTGGTCAGCAACATTACAAATGGCTTTAAGCCAGGAGGATGATGGTGGGATAGTATGGACACAAGGGGTACTGAAGAACTATTTAAACAGTTGGCAGGAAGAGCCACTGAAGGGGATACCACAGTTACAAGTCCCGGAATATTTAAAACCTACTTTGCTGAAGTTATTTGTTTGTCAAATAAAAAAGTCACAAATATTAACACTGACAAGAAAACAATTACATGACCTGGTATTTAATAAGATAGGCCCAGCAGAGCCGGAGTTCAAATTTTATGTCCTAGGCAGACATAAATGGGTTTCCCAGCAATTAAATAAGAATTGAATTCCTGACAGGATGTGGGATAATTTGAGGCTCAGCACCTATGGTAGAGTTAATGTGATGGGGAATAAGAAACATAAAACTACTACAGAACGGATTTGCCCATATTATGAGTGTCAAGCCCCACAGAAAATAATCCGACATTTTATGCTGGAATGCACTCATACTATTCAACTATGGAACGTTTTATACAATAGATGGCAACTACCATGGTTGCAAAGATTAGCATATGAGCAACTGGTTTGGGGAGATTACATTGGACGGTTACAAGGGTATGATGCAAGTACTTTGGGAGTTTTACTTGCCTGTTTGAAATTTTATCTATGGCAAGCAATGAGTAGCTATGTAATTCAAGAACAGAGAATGACATATGTAGCAGTAGGTAAATTATGTGAATCAGCAATCAGAGGGGAATATTATCATGATTTACAGAAAGTGTCTAGTTATCAAATGAAGGCATTATGAAAGGGTTTCAAGGGATATTAGAGTAACAAACGGGAGGGATAAATACATAAAAGATTGTTTTATTTTTTGATTATATAAGTAATTTGTTTTTGGGATAGAGGAAAGGAGGATTGAGATTGTGTGTAATAAAAGTTAAGGTACATGGATATGACAAGAGATAGAAGAATGAGTATTTAGGGACTGACACATGGGTATGAGGTAACACTTGATGGTATGGTGAATGGTGGTGGTAACGGAGTGGAATGGATTGTGGGGTTAGTATACTGTCATTTATTTGAATGTAATTAATATTATTACGATGTTTGTTTTTTAACAAAAATGCCCCTACTCTGAAAGAAGAGGAAAGGGATGGGGAAGGGGATTGGAGATACATGGGGCAGTGGCCTGTTTGAAAATTGTAGGATTATGAATTTAGTTTAGTATAAGAGTACTAGAAAAGATTATCTGGAATATAAGGGGTGTAGGGAAATTTGTGATGTGGGGCTTGTGTTGTATTGTATCTTATTTTATTTCTGAATTATTGTTTTGATTCTGTTTTTTTATTTCTGTATTGAATTTCTTTTAATAAAAATGCCCCTACTCTGTCAGTAGGGGGAACCACTTGCTGTCAATACAATGGCTGACCCTGGTGAGGGAAGTTGCAGTAACGCTCAACTACAGGCTAACACGCTAATGGAAGTTAACTTGCTGATCCCTTCGGAAGCCTCATCTTCCATCAACGATATTCAGTTTCCTTGGTTGGCTTCCTCAACAGGGCCAGATTTGATGGAAATTGCAATGCTGATTATTACTGCTCGGGACTTTAAGAGTCAGATGGTAACACAGGCAGATACCCTGCTGGATGACCCATGTCTCAGCCAGGAACTTACTGCTCAGAGGACTCAGCTGTTGAATCTGGTAGATGCCACAGACTACTATATGGTGCTAATATCACCAGCCCTGGGAGTGGATGGGAAGCCACAAGTGGGCAGAATTGATTCTCAGAGGGACTCAAACTTTGCCCGGCGGGCCACACTGTTGCCTGGAACCACCACTGTTGCTGCTTCTGATAAGGTTACATCTTCTCCCTCCCAGCCACTTGAATCCGCCAACATCTCAGTCCTGATTATGATGGCCAGTATGCCAGTAACTACACCTTTTCAGAACCACATGTTTTGTTCTGGAAGTCTACCAGATGGGGTTTTGATTTCATTGCAGCAAAACATGCTAGGTTGATCAAGATGCCAAGACTGTGTATCTCCCCCGATTTGCACCCAGAACTGGAAGTCAACATATTACTGAGGGGGTGGGAAACCGATGGAATTATGATCCCAGCCACAGGCCATGCCACCATTAGTGAAGCTGACCACTTCAGGCTATACGGGGATTTGTTTGGTTGCTCTTGGACACAGGACAGTGTACCAGGGAGGCTTCTTATACCAATTAACCAGCACCCCATTGTCATTTCAGCTCCCACTGTCATCCACATAGTGCCTGACTCTACTGTTTTGCAACAGTTACAACCAGTGATTCAAGGGGACAAGAGTGATCACTGTTTACTGCCTCAGGTGCCCTCTGGCTCACCACAAGACTTTGCTTTGTCCACTTCAGTGGGGGAGTTTGCTATTCCTACTTCCATCTTTCTGGTTCCTGAAACTCAGCCTCCCAGTGATTTGCCACATACTGCTTGGATGCCGGGGTCATAACCTTCCCCCGGTATACCCAAGGTGCTGCCCACGTCATCTGTGCAGGATTGGAGCCCTGTTAAAGCCCTTCAAAAAGCAGGATGGATTATTGGGCCTGACGGACATTCCTGGATCACAAACCTGACACTTCTGCCGGTGTTTCATATAGATTCTTGTGATACAACTATATTGCAGGTTCATCCAGGGTCTGATTCTCCACCCCCAGACCCACAACATTGTACTTTGCTATCTGACCATGACACAATAGCATCACCATTTTGACCTCCAGCCGCCACCACTCCAACAAACTCAAGGAAGCCTGCAGTTTTGGTTTCTGCTTCCTTGAGCGAAACCCCTGATCCACCTGGGCCTTCAGGTGCCTCCCAGGAAACTCCATTTAAACTTCTGGACCTTTTCACAACACAGTCTGCTCCTGCACTGAGGCCCAAAGCGGTCCACCTCAAATATGTTGGGGCAAAAGACCTTCCACCTGACTGTTCCTTTTTGGTTGAAAACCTTTTAATGGACTCTCTTGGTTTCATTCTGGCTGACATCTTTGTTATCATCTATACCTCTGGATCAGTGTTCTATTATATTTGTTTTCAGCTCCATTCTTCTTTGGACCACTTCTGGACAAAATACGATTCCCTGAGGTATTTGGAACTTTGGCTTCCATTTCAGGATATCTTGTTAGCCAGACCTACCCTTGTCGGGTAGCAATAATGTTTCGTAATGAAGGTGGGCGTCCATAATGTCACCTATTGGTTACAGCAACATTGTGAAGTGCTTGGCTGCCTGGACTCCATTCTGGATAAATACAGGATCTGGACTGGGTGTTGGAAGCATCAGAACCATCTCTAAGCCTCTGACTCAGGCCTCTCTCGCCTCCCTAACTGTTTCTTCTTAGGTCGTGATCGGGGTGTTTGCTTTTACTCAGGTCAATCAAAGGCCTGTTTCAAGTGTGGCTCACTTAATCTTCTCAGTAACGTTTGTGACCAATGGCTGTGTAGCCTATGCCTGGAACATGGCCACATTGCTGCTCAATGCACCAACCAGATGAAATGCAATCTATGCCAACTGGGAGGTCATTCCTTCTGAGATAGCCCTTGGGCGGCTCATGATAAATCAGCTGGAGTCCATGAAGATGATCTGATCCTCCCAGCCACATGCTAAAGTGCTGGCCTGGCCCCTGAGACTTCCTCCCAGCGGTCCTCAGGTGACCTGTCCTCTGCTCCTCCTCCCTCCTTTCAGCCCTCATTGTCCAGTCCTCAGGAATATGATTTGTTGGTACCCTCAGAGCCTGTCCCAATACTCCCGGCATTATCTGACCTGACTTCATCTGCTGATCCAGAAGTCCCTGCTTTGCTGATTTCATCAGACCTCCCAGAGATTTCTTCCCTGCCTCCGCATTCTTCCTTTACCAAAGTGCCTCTCAGATGCTCTCTTTGGAATTGCACACTTCGGGACAGTCCACAATCAACGCCAGCCAAGTCACTTCCTCTTCAAAATAGATACCATCTTCTAGCTCCCCTTAAGAATTGGGGCGATATTGATGCGGTTACTGATTCAGATGCCTCTTCTACAGTGTTGATGGGTATCAATGGCTCTCCAGACACTGAGAAAGATACCCCAAATAGATCTACTCCTCGTAAATGAACAGATGGTCTCTTGCCTAGGTGAAAGCTCAATTTCAAAAAGAAACATACTCAGTCTCCATAGGAAACCAACTGCTGGGTAGTGGATTCTTACTCCTCCTTCTTTTTTGAATGAAGGTTGCATCACTCAGTGTTAACAATATTAACAACCTTCTTCATAGGAAGGCTATTTTGCAGGTCCTGCAGGATTCTAGTTCAGACCTCATCTTCATGCAGGACACTAGGTTGCGTGCATTGGCTGATGTTGTCACTACACAAAAACTTTGGACATCTGGTGTTTCTTATTACTCATTGAGCACCGACACCTGTTCGGGTGTAGCCATCCTGTTTAATCATGTTTCTCCTGCAGTTTCTAGGATTCTTTATGTACTACCAGGTTGGGCTCTGGTACTAGATTGTCACTTTGATGGTACAACCTTGTGTCTAATTATACTTTATGCCCCTCAATCTAAGATTGACAGGGTGATCTTATTTAAATCACTCCAACCTTTGTTGTGTACATCTAAAACAATTATTCTTGGGGGAGACTTCAACTAACCACTTCTGTTTCGGGATAGGGGAGTAAAGACAACCAAACTGCATTGTGATTCTCTATGTCTACAAGCCCTGTGTTGAGAGTCACACCTGGTTGATACCTTTCATGCTCTGCATCCAACTGGAGGGTCTACGTACCATCGAGCACAATTGGCTACACGTATTGACTATATTTTTGTTTCCCACAAGTGTTCTCTTCTGTCCTCTGCAACCTGTCCCACTGAATTTTCAGATCACTCTCTTCTTAGTTGCAGGATTTCAGCTGACCAGTTGGTTTTGCCCAGAAAGCCTTGTTGGAAGTTGAATAACTGCTTCCTGCAAGACTCTTCCTTTCAGACTTCCCTGGGCTCCCTCTTGTGGGCTCTCACATAAGTCCTGGATCTTTACAATGATGTACTGCTCTGGTGAGACTATACCAAGCTATCCATTGGGGAGTTGGTTAAATGCACCTTAAGATCAGTGGGCAGATCCACCTACCATGCCTATCCTGAGTTGCATTATACTCTCCTTAAACTTATTTCCCTTCAGGCTGACAGAGGGTCCACACTTACAGCCCAGATTCAGTCTGTTACTGAATGCATGAAGTCCTTCCAATATGGCAGGGTTAGGTCATTGACATTTGAATGCTCTTACTGCACCCAAAGTTCCCATTTGACTGGTGAAATTTTTTTTTATATATATATAGCTGTTTATGATTTTTGGTAGATTTTTCTCCCATTCCCATCCTGAGGCCCCAGACACACGGCATGTGTGTGTGGAGGCATGCACGCATGTCGTGGCACCAGTTCAGCCCTTTTAGCCCAGCCGTAAAGATGCTGCCTCCTCCTGCCTACACTACTCACAGGACCTCCACCCGGTGGGAGCAGAACTGCATGGAGGTGGGGGCAACAACCCACCACCCTCAGGACTGGAGAGTTGCCTACTGGCTTACTCAATCCTGCTCCTCCCTCCTCCCATGTGGTGGTACCCCAATGACCCAAGGTCATTCTCAAACCCAGGTCACCGGCATAGCACAAGGTGTGGAGTCCAGCGCCTCAACCCTCAGTGCCACTGGGCCAGTGACTGGTGACGTCTTTGTGAGTTTTTTTTTATACAGTCAAATCATGATAGATGCTTTCCTTCTTGACCCCGAAGGAAGGGAACATGCCAACCATGTTGGCGTGCTACAGGTGGTCCAGAATTTCCTGCATCGAATGGTCGACACTCAGTTTCAGACTGCAGATTTGATTACTCCCTTTTTGGACTCCCTGCCCCTACCACAGATGTCCTGTCTGGATAACTTACTTCTATTCACCCAGTCACTGAGAATGAAGTCCATTTCACAATTCATTCCCTTCACAAACAAATTTCCCCCGGAACAGATAGTTTGACCTTAGAGTTATACCAACTGTACCCATCCATTTTTGGCCCTATACTCACTTTTGTTTTGAATTCAATATTGGCCCACATGTCTTTCACTGGATCGATTATAGAGGCCATTCAAATTTTTGTCTATAAGACAGGTGATAAACGTCACCTCTCAAATTGGTGACCGTTCTGTCTCCTTAACACGGACACTAAAATATTGACAAAAAAAATTTTGTGGGTGTTTATCCACACTTTTATCCATGATTATACAACCCCCTCCAGTCCTGCTCTATCCCTGGCCACAAGATTCAAAATAATCTATTGTTAATCAAAGATGAGATTGCTTCCTGACACTCTCAATAGGTGGGCCATTTCTTGTTGGTCCTGTATCAAGCCAAAGCATTTGATGTGGTTTCACATTACTGTTTTTGTATGGTGCTATCCAAGTATGGTTTCTCAGACACTTTTATTCAATGGCTTCATCTTATATACTCCTGCTCCACTGTCACCCCTATAATTAATGGGTGGCACAGTTCCTGTATTCCCCTGCAATGAGGTGTCCATCAGAGATGCCCGCTGAGTCCCGTCCTATAAATCCTGACTCTAGATCTCTTGCTGTGAGCTGTGATAGAGGTCTCTCAGATTGTAAGCATTCCACGTCCCCTCTCTACTTCCTTGGTGAAACTGTCTGCTTATACAGACAATGTTGTTTTATTTGTTAATGATATCACATCAGATGAAAATGCCATAAAGTTACTAACTGATGTTGTTTTACTTACAGGTTCAGGTATAAATTATTCCAAATGCCGGGTGCTTTAAATTGGGACACATGTAGCCCTTCCTCCCACAATTGGAAACGTTAAGGTTACCAAGGAACCGGTTAAAGTACTGTGTATTTGTTTGGCAAAATTAATTTGCCAGATAGTAATTGGACCCATGCCTTAGATAATGGTGTGACCCAAGAGGCTGTCTGGAAATCTTGGCAATTGTCAAAAAAAAAAGAAGGTTGATGTTGTTAAAACTTTTCTGATACCCATTTTTCTTTACGTGAGTGCCATTTTCCCCTCCCCCTTGGTTCTGAAACAAGTTCATTCAGTAAATTTTTTACTATGATTTGGGGGTGTAGATTGAACCCTATTAAGAGGGACATTCTTCACCTTTCTTATGATATGGATGGTTTAAACATGATGAACCCTGCGGTATTTTGTTACAGTATTTTTTTTCACTGTATCATTCCCTGGATCTCAGGCCCTTCCACTGTGGAAAGAATGGGTGTCATTTTAGATGACACCTCTCCAATTAGAATGGAGTAGGCTGAAAGCCTCATTCCAGCTGGCCAGCCATTTTCCGAGGTTAGTGGTCCCCTTTATCCAATTTATTAAAAGACAATGGTAATGGACATAATTTGCACCTAACATAGGAAAGCCTTTTATAAGACGTTACTCCCCAAGGCAATGGAAATTATGCCTGGGTTACAGCCCAACCTTAGACAGCGAATGTTGTGGTATTCAACTGATGCGTACTTTCCTCCCAAATATTAGGACATCATGTGGCTGTGTTGCCACGGTAAACTGAATGTTAAAGGTAATAATAAACATATAAGTGTCACAGAGTGATTCTGCCTGAGGGACAGTTGCCCAGGTGCCACTGAATCGATTAACCATTTGTATTTTGACTGCCCTTGTATTCTCCATTTTGGCTGTTCTTGGGAAGCGGATGGGTGGGTCCCTTTTGGCACTCCCTGACCTATGAGGCCCTGATTTACAGTACAGTGGCTGGTAGATCCTCTAGGTACGATCCCTCTGTGTTGCTTTCAATTCTTTCCTGTTTTAAGGTGATGATCTGGAGAGTCTGTTGTAAATATGTGTTACAACAACAAGTTTTGGTTCACACTGCTCTATTCAGGATGGTGGTTTCAGACCTTTGTCACCAGTGTGTGGCTGAACATACCCGCCTCCCCCTCCCCAGCCCATGACATGGATATGTTGTTGGAAATACTGCCCTTGGGCACTTTTTGACCAATTGCTGTGGAGTGCAGTTTTATCTGGATTTTTATTGCATCAATACTTTCTTTTAGTTGTTTTCTCTGGTTTAGTTCTGTTACATTATTTTGATGGTGCCAGCTTTCTAGTTGTTATACTGGTACTCATGATCTTCCATTGCTACCCACTTCCCATACTTATGGTTTCTACTTTTGCATGAGATAATGCAATGATTTTGTTTTGTTTTTCTTTTCTTTTCCTTGTTATTTTCCTATCTCCTTGTGTCTCGTCTATAATTGCACTATTATTATTTCATTTTTTTTCAATAAACAATTCCCCTATTTTTTTTGAGTAGTTTCATCGGATCTTTAACATCTACCAAAGCAAGTAGAAGGGACCTTGGTTTAATGTTCATAGGTTCGTAGGTAGATTACGAGTCTGGAGGTCAAACAGACCTATAGTGACTCACCATTTATCAGTGGTACTGTCAGCATTTTAGGGTTCCTATATGTTGGTCTAACAAATTTTTAAATGATTCTATAGTACTACATGAAACCACATAATCTGGTAGCATATTCCATGCAGACATCACATGCTGACTAAACCATTTCCCTCTTCTTTTGGCTGTTCTATACACTATGCCTCTTATCTGTCAGTTGTGTGATCTGGTAGCCCTAGGTTTATGACAGTTCTGCAAACCAATTGCTTCCCACAAAAACTATATGTCTTATCCAAAAGATGGCACCTTGGGAATGCAGCACCCTTCTCATTCTGTACTACAGTGTCAGCACTGGGATTTATGCCAAGTTCCAGGTGTGGGGCTAGAACCCACATTCTACCAGTCTTCTGGCCACAGAGGCAAGTGTGCAACCTGCTGAGCCACTGATACTCATTACCTCCACCCTCATGGGTACTGTGAAGACCTCCGAGAAGGTCACAGTACCAGAGAATCCCTTGAGCCTGGCCCCCCCCAGTGCCCCAAAACTGTCCTTAACTGCTTCTAGAGACTTCCCTGCAAGGCTGTTCATCCCAAGATTGCCAATAACATGTGGCCACTCCCCTAACCAATCTGTCTATCCTAGGGAGTACTCTATCTGCTGTTCTCTACTGGGGACAGTACCACACCCTCCCTCCCTATCCGGTCTGTGACCTAGACCACCATCTTAGTACCACTAACTATGGAATCCCTTACTATGAACACCTTCTTCCTAGATGTCTCCTTCTGACTGTACCCCCTCCACAATGGATTTTGCTGTTGCTGGGGCTCTGGGGGCAACAGAGAGCTCTGCCTGACAGGTGGAGTAGCATGCACAGCATCCCTCAACAGGGCGACATAATTGTCTGTTGCTATTCCAGAGCCCATCCCCTCTCCTGAAGCAAACACCCAAGAAGTACATTATTCCCTTATGACTACTCACCCTGGGGTGTGTATTCTACTTAAAAATTGGAATTTATTTCTTTAAAAAGTATGCAGTTCAGATGAGATCTTCAGTTGGCAGAAAATAATCAGTGGTCATGTGTTGCTTTAGCCAAAGATGTTACAGAATTATCATGGCCCATTCTATAAATTGCAGTTATCCAGGGTAACCAAGCATTTTATGATAGATAATGACCCTGAATAAGGATATTTAATTCCAGCTGTGATAAAAACTATTAGGAGAACTTGAACTGTAGTGGATCTGCAGTGGATAGATATGTCAGTCAGATAACTGAGCTTCTGAAACTGTGCCCAGTGACTCGTTAGAACCTCATTACTTCATGGGCTAAAGACATCTTAAAAAACATTTTACCTCACTCTGAGAGCAAGATTGCAGAAAACAGTTCACAGAAGAACTGGGAGATGCAGTCTGGGACTGAAATGAAAGTACTTCATGCTTTCAAGGCACTGTTTTCTGTACAGGGTCCATTAAGATATAAATTATATATCAGCTTGTAATTGCTTGAATGAGAATATTGAAAGCATGGGCTATGCAGGGCAGAACAACGTGTAGTTTCCATCCCATATTCAGCACAAAAATGGATGGCATATTTCAGAAGGCGATCATAGCACACTCAAGTACCAAGATGTCCTCAAAGGACTGGAATGGAGTATTATGATCAGTAGCTATGCCAGGGGGCTTTTGTAGTAGGATGCACAGACTGTGTGAGCTACACAATCTTGAACATTCCCATATGATCCACAGATGATCTTTACAGAGTAGTACAGTCAGGCATTCTTGACAATTCAGTGAACTTGGGTATACATAGGAGAATTTGGGTTTTGTACTAGAACTCTCTTTGGTGCCTCCTCTGCCCACTGAATATGTCGTTCTGTTTGTTGCCTTGCAATCTTATGTGCACATGATGTTGTACTGATGCACAGTAGTGCAAAAGTCTCCAGAGGTACTGAAGGAAACAGTGCAATTTCAGTGGCAATATATCCTTTTTGTCATGCAGGACTTGGTGACACTGCATTGCATCCTAGTGGGGCTCCACTGTACTTAAGAAAGTGCATAGTCACAGCATAGGAACCACAGCAACACCTAGTAGTACCATATGCATTTACTGTAGCACTATGTTCAGTTCAAACAGAGCACAACAGCAGGGCTGGGGATCAAGCAGTGGGGAGCAACTAAAATTGATAACTACAGCCTAAAATCCCCCCCCCCAAAAAAAAAATTAACATGTAAAATAAGCCTTGATTGCTGAATATGTAGTATATGTGGCAAATAAGTTCCTATACTCATCGCCAGTGAGTGACTTGGGCGTGTATCAAATATTCCCCACAGTAAAAAGTAGTGAGGTTCAGACAACAAACATGATACTTACATTTCTTTTTGTTTAAATGCGTGTTTAGTGCAAATACACAGGGAAAGTTTTGGCTATGTGCCTTATTATGTTCTAACTAAACAGTAACCCACTAATCCATTTGTGCATGCAATCCGTGATACCCCCTCCTCAATTACAAACTCATGCTACATATGGTAATAAAGATTATGCTTTCTGCATTTGGTTATAGATATCTACTAGATACAGTAAAAGGAGCATACTTCATATGGTAATATGCAGTAGGTACATTAGATGGGATAGTGTATATAGTAACAAAAACATACTGTATATAGGAATATGCAAACTACATTTAGTAATAGATGATTTTATAGTTATGATACATATTGCATATAGTAATGATGCATACTGCATATAGTAGCAAAACACATTGCATATAGTAATGCTCCAATAACCCCCCCCCATTCTAGTCTGTCTCTACTACCAGAGTTAAAATAAAAAGCAAAAAATAAGTTACATATAAATAGATAAACTGGTAACTGCAAGGCGTGGAAGCACACAGCCTGCAACTGACTACCACTAACCCAGAGGCACCATGATGCACCCCCTATTTGTAGTGCTAGTCCTGCTCTCACTATTGGAGACCCCCCGGTACATCAGACCACTGTGTACACTCAGGAGAAGCAGGACACTGTTATCCCACTTAAAGAAGCACTAAGGATCCCAAAAGGGACACACTCATGTATGTATGATCTGATTGCATCCCTTACTCTCCCCCCGAATATGGTCATACAACTTTCAAATGGAACCAGTCTTATTGCAGCCACCATACCCCTGACTCTCATTAAAGATTTACCACAACCAAAGCCATTAAAACAGCACAGGAAAAGAGTTACGATTAGGATATATATATATTACTATCTCTAGGAAAAAGGCAGTTATAATGCTACCATTGCTATCTGGGAATGTACATCTCAACCCTGGGCCACTAAACTGCCAGTCTAAGGCTGGAAGAGGACAAGAAGGGCCGAAGATGGCATCCATGAACATTAGGAGCCTGTTGGCAAAATGAGAACTGTTTCATGCATGGATGCATGTGCATTCTCCGGATGTCATCTGTCTGACCGAAACTTGTCTAACACCAAATATTTTATTTATTTATTTAGTTTTTGTTGACCGGGTAAGTGCACTAGGCAAATTCTGCCTATTTTCAGGCACAACCCGGGGGAGGGGGATACAGATGAATGCCAACTGACCTTGAACCAGATTAAGCTGTTGGTGGTATTTTGAGTGAATGAGGGAAATTTGGCCAGGGCACTGGGGAAATTCCCCTACTCTTTGCCTGCAGGGGGCCTTGCTTCCTGTGAGCATAGGGGACCTTTTTGTCTGCGGTACCAAGATGGCGGATGACAGTGTGGTTCCTGGTGGAATTGCTGGAGATATTTTGGATTCTGACCTGACTACAGCTTCACCCATAGAGTCAAGAATACCTGACATTACCTCTGAAGAACCTACAAGGCTGCAATCTGCAGAAAGAAATACTGAAGGTACCACTTTAAATGCATTGCCAGACAATCATCAAGAAGACTTGCCTCAGACACCACTTTATCCAGTTTCAGGAACTCAGAGCACTTCTAATGACACAGAAAATTATCTGCGAAGCATGTATTTTGCACACAAGGACTTTCTTATTGGTCTAATGCACTCTTGATTCACAGTTTTCCTCACAGCCTTTTTTGTCAACTTACCCTGCAGCAGCCACTTCTGATATGACTCCTAGCACCAGAAATGCCACAAACTCTGCATCGGGAGCTCCTCTCTCTTTGCATCTACGGGACAGTCATTGCACCGCAGAGAACAGTGAGAGCATTTGGTCACCCATGGCAGCGCTCCTTGCTGCTGGCTGGCAGCAACATTCAGAAGGAGCACCCTGGACCTCCCCAAGGGCTGTTTCAGCCCAGGAAATCATCTCTGAGGCACGCAATGAACTCCGATCTTCAGGAGGCACACCATTACCAAAGAAAACAGCTCTGGAACCAGTATCTTTCCCTAGTAATGCTTCAAGCACACCTGCTATCTCCTGAACAACACCTGATGTCACAGATACTGTCATGGGACCCAACTTAGCCAGACATGAATCTACTTCATCCTCCTCAACTTCAGAACATAATTTAGCTGGTACATCTGAGACATTTGGTCCACAGCCTGCAGGTGAGGGCACTAACTCGACCCCATTTAAACTCAGTGATCTGTTCACAAACTTAGGTGAGCCAGCACAGCGAAGGAATGCTGTCGTATGAAGTTAATGGGGGACATTACACCAGCCCTGATAGAAGAACTGTATTGCATAGTATGTTTTGGGACTCTTTAGGGATAGGGCAACAGAATTATTTGCCTTCATTCATGTGCATGGGGAATCTGTGTATGACTTAAGTTTTAAAAATGTGTACACTTTGGAGAAATTCTGGGAGAAATATGAGCATGTAAAACATCTGCCACTCTGGGCTCCCTTTATGGTCATCCCCCTCACGAAACCAACAGTGGAAATTGTTACCTTACTGTTTCGTAGTGAGGGGGTGAGCATAGTGGACGTCCAGTACTGGCTCAGGCAGCGCTGCGATATACTAGAGGTCCCTCGACCTATTTTGGACGATGACCTAGTATGGACTGGGGGATGGAAAGTAAAAGTACAGCTTAAAAAACACGGATAAAGGTATCTCTCATTTACCAGGCAGCTTTCACATAGACAGGGACCGTGGCTTATGTTTTTACCCTGGACAACCACGGACCTGTCATAAGTGTGGTTCTCGCACCCACTTGAGCAGCACTTGTGACAAGCCCAGATGTACTTTGTGCTTATCCTATGGACATGTGAGTTTAGGTTGTCCAAACCCTCTATACTGCAATCTGTGTGACGAGCTGGGGCACTCCTATCACCAGAGCCCTTGGGTGGATCATAATAGGCTTGACCACCCTCCCCAGGACCAGATAGCACTTATAATGGATTCCCAGACTCAGGCCTTACGCCACAGGAAGGCCCCAGCCCCTGCCACTTCTACCCTGGCACAAGAACCTCCTCTCCCGCAAGAGCCTGAACCTATGGCCGGACAAGGGGCCATCCCCAAGTCCCCTGGCACCCCTATAGCAGCAGTACCCCCTTCTGAATCAGTCCCTGGTAGTACCCAGGCTACCATGCCTCCCCCCCCCCAAAGGACTCAGACCTATTTGTGGTAATCCCCCCTTCTAAACGGGATAAAGGCAAATGAAAAGCAGAAGCTTCCACCCCCAAGAGAACAATTATCATGAGGAATAAATTTCAGGCCTTAGCCAAAAGACGACAATGGGGAGACACGGAAGGGGAAGATAGAGACTCGGATTCTTCTCTAGCCTCTTCCTCCCGTATGAACTTCTCCTCTGACTCCCAGCTTGATCCTCCCCCTTCAGCAGATGGAGGTAGGACCCATGCTAACATTACCTGACACTAGCTCCTCCAGAATGGCACTGTACTTTCTGGGATGAACCACCACCAAGGACTCCACTGCTTCACCCTAAATGCATGCAGCGTTAAATCCTATAGAAAACAACTCTCTACAATGCAGTACCTTTCTGACTTACACCATGACATCTATTTTCTCCAGGACACCCGTTTGAAATCTCCTCATGAGCTTTCTCAAATTAAAACTCGTTGGCATCAGGGCTCTTCCTTTTGGTCATATAGAGAGGATAGGTGTGATGGCCTAGGTATTTTGTTTGCAAATTTTAATTTCCAAATTTCCCGGTTGGTAGACATAATACCAGGATGAGCCATGCTTGTAGACTGTACATACCAACAACACAAACTCAGGCTCATTAATGTATATGCCCCCCAGAGCACTGCCTCCAGAACAGACTTATTTAACAAAATACACTCATACCTGTATTCCAACCGGCAAATCTATATGGAAGGCGATTTCAACTGTGGTCTTACTCTCTCAGATCGGGGGGGCTCCACCCAAAAACTTTTCGCAGATTCAATTGCCCTGAACAAAATTATTCAGACTGCGGCCCTCATAGATGGACATAATGCTTTACATGGTCCAGGTGCCAAAACCTATCATAGAGGCCCATACGCTACCAGGATAGATTTTCTTTTTGTCTCACGGAATATTTCAGTCACACAGGCAAGAATCATACCCTGTGAGACTTCAGACCATCTGGGGATCTCTCTGGTTTGCTCCCCCTCAGGGAACTCCTTTCCTGGTCAACTCCACTCTAGGTGGAAATTGAATAGTTCATTGTTGACAGACCTGGCCATTTCAATGCATTGCACAGACCTTCTAAGGGCCCGGATGTCCGTATTGGAAGCATATCATTCCCCTCTACAATGGTGGGAAGACACTGAAAGTGATATCAAGATTTTCTTCCTACATACAGGGAGGAAGAGAACACTGAGTTCACATCTTCGATACCTCACTCTCAGACAAAAACTACAACAGGCCATATCTTTTTCTTTCACATCCCACATGGACTACTCTCACACAATAAAGTCCATTAAGGAAGAAATGGAACAGTTCCAGTATCACCGAGCACATTCTTTACGGATGGAAGCTCAACATGGGACACAAGGCTCCGGTCCTTCCTTAGATATCTATAAAAGTTGCACTGACAGGGTAAATGCAACGCACATAGAGGAAGTTTATGATCCTGCTTCCAGTACCCCCCACAGTTCCTTGCTGGACATAAAGCGTATCGCCAGCTCTTATCTAGCTACGATGTTTGGCACCACAACTCCTGTGGCTAGTATCATACCTTTCCTTTCAGGTATTTCTATTCCTCCTCCATCCCAAGATACATTGAAACATCTCCTTAAACCTATAACACCAGAGGAAACCCAGCAGGCTATAAAATGCCAAAATAAGCGCACTTCCCCTGGATCCAATGGCCTACTGCAGAATTGTATATAGAGTTTATGTTATTTTTGGCCCCCTTTCTGACGTTAATATATAATACCATCATAAGCACTAATTCTACTCCTAAAGGATTTTCTGATGCAATTATGATTTTATTATTCAAGAAAGGGAACAGAGCCGATATACGGAACTGGAGACCACTAAGTCTGCTAAACGTAGACTATAAAATATTCACTTCATCTTGCTCATCAGGATGCTCCCTGTTGCTACTCAGATTATTTCTGAGGTGCAGACTTGTGCCCTTCCCGGCAGATCTATCCTTTCCAACCTATCCCTCATTCGAGACATTATTTCAAACAGTACCCTCTCTTCACCTGCCCAGTTACTCTTATTGGACCAAGAAAAGGCTTTTGACTGGGTCAGCCATGTTTATTTGTTCCAGGTTCTTGCACACTACCATGTTCCCCAGAAATTCATCTCTTGGCTTAAACTCTTATATAGTACTGCTTGGATACAACCCCATATAAATGGTTCTCCATGCCCCCCTTTTAGGCCTTAGAGGAGTGCGACAGGGCTGCCCCTTAAGTCCTCTTTTATATATTTTCCAACTGGACCCTTTATTATGAACCCTACTGCTGCACTCATCTTTACCTAGAATCTCTTCCCCCATTGGAAGACCTCTACCTCCAGTATGTGCATATGCTGATGATTTGTGCATTTGTACTACCCCCTATCTTCAGGAGATAGTACTTCCCCCTATTTTCAAAGCATTTGAGACAGCTTCGGGCTCCCAAATAAATATAGCAAAAGGCACAGCACTAGTGGTGCCAGCTTCAGCCAGCATAGACTTACCCACGCATATTGTAGATATCCCTCTGGCAATCGCTCCAATAAAAATCCTGGGCTTACATTATGGCACCTCAGATGATGCCAGCTATAACTGGAATATAGTATTAAATAGAGCAGCACACTCCCTTTCCTTTTGGAAAGGACATAGCATTACAAAACGGAAAAGAGTGTTTTTATTGAAAATTTTAATACTTCCCCTCTTCTTACATGTAGCATCAGTGTTTCTGGTCCCTTTTTCTCTGGAGGCAAGAGTTTACAATATTTTTTTTCAAGGCTTCTGGAGCAGCCGTTTAAATCCCATAAAAAGATCATACACGTGCAAGGATTATTGTCATGGTGGGGTAAGGATGCTGAACCTGATAGTATTTTTCCATAGCCTATTCCTGAAAATTACGATACCCCGCTTACTCCATGATTCACCCCTATTTTGACATTTAATTATATATTCTTTTACCATTAAGGTATGCCAAATATGGCAACAACTCCCGCATAACATCCATAGGAACTTCAGAAAACTAGGTATCCCCAGCTTCCTCTTCCCCCCTTTTCTGAAGATCCAGCAATGGAAACTCTCCCCTGCACATATATTGACTAAAACCAGGAGACAGCTTTATAGCTTTGTTTTAGATACCAATTTTTATGTTTGCTTGCACGCATGTGCAAGAAACATAGTGCCATCATCCGAGATTTCGGAGGTGTGTCACCCCCTCTTCCAATTCAGTCAGTGTGTTGGCAGGCACAGCCCCTGTAAGCCAATGCATGCTGGAGCTGTCTATGACAAGCTCCGAAATGCAGTGGCATACAGTTCAAAGGGCTAAGCGGTGAGCAGCGATAAGATATCGCCTGCTCATGCACAGCTCCCCACACACATGCCCATGCAGGCATGCGCACACCCCGCATGTACGCACACACTGGCGCAGCTGGATGCCAATCCCTGTTGGCTGTGCTGTGCCCCAAAGCCTTTCAAATGCCACACTGGGTGCCCGCCCCAGTGTGGCAACTAATGATATATCCGATGGGGGTGCCCAATCCCCATCGACTCCCTGTCCTCACCCCAGTACTGGGTGCCAGCGCAGAGCCCACCCCAGCGTGGCAATCGATCTTTGGCCGACGGGGTGCCCAATCCCGTCGGCTGAACGCCCCCCCAACCATCCTTGTGCCATGCTGGGAGCTCACCCCAGTGTGGCAAATGTCCTGCATCATCATCGTAAAGAAAAATAACACCTGTAAAGAAAAAACGGTCCCACGTAGTCTCCCAGCCCTCCTCCCACAACCCGCACCCACCCACTGCGCACCTTGCCTTCCCACACCCCCACACCCCATACTTACCTCCGGACCTTGGCGCGACGATCTTCGGTGGACCGGGAACACGTCTACACTCTTCAAAGCCGACCGCGAACTGAGGAAATGCCGGTAAGCTGTATAATGGGCTAGATAGGGGGTTTTAACTTTGTTGCATATCTCAGGTATTTTTTGGAATTTTTGCACCAAATTTTCAACATGGGGTTTTTGGGACCCCTTCTCATGAATGATGTCACTGTCATGACGTTATTTGGGCCAGAAGGCTGATTTCGCAGTCACTGCACAGTCACTGGGTGAAATCACCTTTTGGGACAGATTAATGAAACGACACTGCCAGTGTTCATAAGGTGGGCTCTCAAGAAGCCTATTTTGAAAATTTGGTGGAAAAATTCCAAAAAACAACTGTTTTACGAGCGTGCATTGCGCAGTTCCTACGCATGCTCATAAGTTCACGAATTTTCAATATTTTCACTCCAGATTTTCAACATTGCCATTTTACCACACCTTCTTATGAGCAGTATAGCTGTCATTTTTCACATTTCACTCAAACCATGTTTCCACCCATGTAGCGCACAATGACGCAGTCGGTGTGCTAAATCAATGTACAGGACAAATTAAGAAAACCACAGTGACACTGTTCATGAGCAGAGGTCTTAAAATGGCTATGTTGAAAATTTGGTGAAAAAATTCCAAAAAATGACTGTTTTACGAGCGTGCGTTGTGCAGTTCCTACGTACGCTTGTCAGTTCATGAATTTTCAATATTTACACTCCAGATTTTCAACATTGCCATTTTAACACACCTCCTTATGAGCAGTACAGCTGTCATTTTTCACATCTTGCCCAAAATGTGTTTCCGCCCATGTAGCGCACAATGGCCCAGTCGATGTGCGAAATCAATGTATGGGACACATTAAGAAAATCACAGTGACACTGTTCATGAGCAGAGGTCTTAAAATGGCTATGATGAAAATTTGGTGAAACATTCCTAAAAATGACTGTTTTTGAGCATGCGTTGCGCAGTTCTTATGCATGCTCATAAGTTTGCAAATTTAATATTTTCACTCCAGATTTTCAACATTGCCATTTTATTACGCGTCCTTATGAACAGTACAGCTGCCATTTTTCATATGCCACCCAAAATGTGTTTTGCACATGTAGTGCACAATGGTGCTGTTGCTGTCTGAACAATGTTTGGGACAGATTAAGAAAATCACAGTTACACTGTTCATGAGCAGGTCTTAAAATGGCTATGTTGAAAATTTGGTGACAAAGTCCATAAAATGACTGTGTTATGAGTGAGCATTAGCGCGGTTCCACGCACCCTCGTGAGTTCATGATTTTGTAATATTTTAAGTCCAGATTTTCACCAGTGGCATTTTCCACACTGCCTTATTTACAGTACAGCTGTTACTTTTCACAACATGGCGAAGGTGTTTCACACTTTCAGCGAAGATGTGTGGTCGCTGTGGGAAATCATTGTTCGACAGATAAAGAAAATCACAGTGACACTGTTCATGATCGGAGGCACCAAAATGCCTGAGTTGACAATCTGCTGTAAAAAATCCCCAACCTAATTATATTACGGTGTGCATTGCACAGTTTCTATGTCACTGCGGACTTCACCATTTTTTAAAATATTTTTACTGCAGATTTGCAACATTGCCATTTTTTACACCTCCCCATGAACAGTACAGCTATCATTTTTTATATCCTGTTTGGAATGTTTTTACACTTGTGTGCTAAATGCCATAGTCACTGTGCATAAGCAGCTTTCGGCTAAGAAACTGATATTCCCCCTGTTCATGAGGTGGGGTCACAAAAAATCCATGTTGAACATTTGGAGTGAAAATACCAACGAATGCCTGAGGTATTAGGGTTTCCAACCATAACGCCCAACCCTGTACAGAATGACAGGCATCAGGGGTGTGACTTGGGATTCTTGCCTGTAATGCTCATACCATTCCACACCCTGCAGCCAGTGAGAAGCATCGAGGTATGCCTTGGATTCTTCGGCCCCAAAGTTCACCCCATTCTCTATATCGAACCCATCTCTCTGTATTTCCTAATGGGATAAAGTGCTTATAGGACAAAGATCCCAAGGAACACCGTCACACTTGCCAGTGTCTGCAGGGTGGGATGTGCTGAAATAAGCGTGGCCCGTTATGCCTGAGCCAAAAGGCACACCCCAATGTCACTCTCTGCAGGGTGGTGGTAAGTTGGCTTCAGTTCAATACTTCACGCCATTACTATTACGCAGCTCTGTAACTTCTACACTACCACTGCCAATGCCAGCAAGCAAACATTCGGCATTGACAAATGCTTGTTCTGACTTACCACAGATAGTATCGACACAAGGCTCCCTTCTGGAATTAGAAACGCCCTTCTCTCAGTTAACTGACCCCAGGATCCCCACGCAATTTTGGGATATCTCCTGGCTAGCTTGTCATGGAAGACTGGGTGTCAAGAACAACCTAAAACATAAATCAGTAGAGGAACGAATATGCCCCAGAGACTCTTGCACAGCGGTACTGGAAACCATGCATCATTTTTTTATTGATTGCCCATATAGTCAAGTTGTTTGGACCCTCCTTTTACATAAATGGAAAGAAAAGGCACTTCAGAATGTAACATATGATATCCTGGTGTGACGGATATACCCCCGGATTACAGAAATATCACACAGGGACCTTTGCTTCTCTCTTCTTTGCATCCTGCCGCTATTATTTATGGCAGGCTAGGTGCTCTTTCTCCTGCAACAGAAGGTGTTTTCTGCAATGCAAATAGTTGCACAGATTGTTTCTAGCCTTGTGTTAATCCAAAATGTGGAAAAAAAGTTGTTGACTTCTGCTGTATACAGTTCATATTGGAACAATTGTGCATGGATTGAAACTGCAGTACCCTGAAGATGTTTTCCTTTTTTCCTCTCTGTATTAGTAAGCATTTATTTTGCTCCATTTAACTGACATTTTTCTTTGACTTCTTTTCCTTTTTTCCCGCTCACCCTTGTTTATTGGTTTTATTTGTGGGTTGATTTCCTTTTGTCTTTCTTGCAAACCTTATTTACAGTTTCTGTAAAGCTGACATTGTATTTTGTTTATTGAATGTACTGCACTAATTTTTCTTTAAATAAAACATTCCCCTACTGTTTTCGATAAGTGCCATGGGATCTTTAACATCCACATGAACTACCACCAATCCAGGCAGATGGGACCTCAGTTTAATGTCTCATCCAAAAGACGGCACCTCAGAAGTGCAGCACCCCTCTCATGCTGCACTACAGTGTCAGTACTGTTCAGAGAGATTTCTGCTGCAAAGAATCGACCGGCTCAACTTTTCCGGACTGTGGACAGACTGTGCAATCCAGTCTGTCTTCAGCCTAGAGAAGCATTTTCTCAACTTAGATGTGAGGAGTTCGCCCGCTTCTTTGCAGATAAGGTTGCCAGCATCAGGTCCGGCATTGGTCCGACCTCTCCTTCGGGGGATTATTGGTGGACAACGGTGGTACTTAATCTCGGCCTATCTGGTTGGATTTTCACCGCGAATTCATTGACATTGTGAAGATCATCCAAACAATGCGTCCAACTAGTTGTAATTTGGATCCGGGTCCTACACCTCTGTTAGTAGGTTGTGTAGAGTTATCTCGCAATCCTTGCTGACATTGTCTGGAAATCTTGGAGGGGTTTTTCCTAACCCCTTAAGAGAGCAGTAGTTCGACCACTCTAAAAAATCCTCCTTGGACCCAGACTGTCTAGCTAACTACCGCCTATCTCTAACCTGCCATTTGTTGGTAAGGTTATTGAAAAGGCAGTTGCACTGCAATTGGATGAACATCTCATCTCCCATAATGTCTATGATACTCTCCAATCTGGCTTCAGGAAAAGCCATAGTACTGAGACTGCCCTTGTTCGGGTATTGAGTGACCTCCTAATGGCCAGAGATCGAAAGGCTTGTACCATTCTGGTCCTTCTTGATCTTTCTGCCACATTTGACACTGAAGACCATGAGGTGCTATTGGAGCGACTGCGGGTTTTTTGTGGGCTGTCTGGTACAGTCCACGAATGGTTTTGTTCTTACCTCACTGGTAGGTCTCAGAGAGTCGTCACCGGAATTTATTCCTCTGATGCCTTCTCCCTACCATGTGGGGTACCACAGGGCTCCATTTTAGCTCCCATGCTGTTTGCAGTGTATATGCTGCCATTAGGAGAAATCATCAGGAGATACAGCTTGAGTTTTCACTGCTATGCAGATGATACTCAGCTGTATCTATCCTTTCTCCCCGATCAGAGTGATGCACTCTCCGTACTTAACAACTGCCTGGATGAGATCAGAATTTGGATGAGTTCGAGCTGGTTAAAACTTAATCCGGATAAGACTGAGGTATTGGTTGTGGACCCAGGTCATCCTGGGAGGGTTTAAGAGCGGACATCCATCAGGCTTATTACTTGGTGGTGTACTGCCTAGCTCTCGACAGGTGCGAATCTGGGCGTTATTTTGATGACGGTCTGCCCGACTCTGAAATCACAAGTGTCAGCTGTTGTCAAATCCTCTTTTTACCATCTGAGGAATATTGCCCGGTGAAACATCTGATTCCCCAGGAGGACCTTCCAACTTTGGTCCACACCTTTGTTACCACCCGCTTGGACTACTGTAATTCCCTATACCTAGGGCTGCCAGGGGTTGATATCCGCCGCCTGCAGCTGGTTGCAGAGCTGCAGCCAGGCTTTGACTGGGACTCTTAGAGACCAGTCATATGCGCCTGTGCTTGGCGAACTGCACTGGCTGCCCTTCAGTGGTGGGGATCACCTTTAAGGTTGTTACTAACCTTTAAAGCCCTACACATCAGGGACACAGTTACCTGAAAGATCTTCTGTTCCCTATTGTCCCTCTGCCCCTCCGCCTCCGCCAATGAGGGATTGCTAGAGATTCCCAGGGTCCGCTTGAAGTTGTCAGGATCTGTGCTTTGCCTTTTCAGCTCCTACCCTGTGGAATTCTCTACCTTATTGGTTAAGAGAATGCCCGACCGTTGACAGTTTTAAAATTGCTTTAAAAACACATCTTTTTACTTTGGCTTTTTCTTTATAGTTCTGATTGTTTAATGTTGGATTCTTTTGTTTTATTTATTCTGTACAGCACCTTGATTTTGAAAGGCACTTTAAAAATAAACATGAATTGAGTACTGGGATATTAACCCACGTGTCAGATGTGGGAATTGAACCCACAGCCCTCTGATCTCCCAGTCTCAGAGGTGAGTGTGCTACCTACTGAGCCACTGACACTGACGATAGTAAGAACAGTGCAGTCTCACTTCAGGGATATGTGGTCTATTGGCAAGACAAGGCAGGTAAAAGGGGTGAGGGGTGCCTGATCTACGTCAGGGATACTATCCAAGGGCACTTGCTCCCCCTATCAGTAAGTTCCAGTGACCATGAATTATTGTCAGCCAAGCTCATGCTCCGTGCACAAAACAAGTCCCTTACAATAGCCGCCACCTACTTACCCCCCAGGAAGACAAAACAGGGACTTGATAAAGTTGTTGAGGTACTAAACCAGATCAAATCAAACAACAAAATCATAACCACTAGTGACTTTAATATAAATTGGCTCAGAAGGAGACTGACCCTCAGAAGGACATGGTTACTAGTCTGAATCTTGCACAATTGGTAACTGAACCCACTAGACATAACTACAAGAGTGGCAACAGCACACTCCTTGACTGGGTCCTGGCCAGCCACCCATCAAGGATATTAGGGGTCACAGTTCATCCAGACTCCCTAAGCCACCACTCGCCGATCACATACCTTTGGTCCAACAAAATCAAGAAGGACACTCTAACCGTGATAGAAAGTAGGGTCCTCAAAAGAGGCCTGCTTAACTTCTTTAAGGCAGCGCTTGCTCAAACTGACTGGTTTCCTCCAGACAAATTCCAGGACATAGATCTTGTGCTCCAGTACTTTATAGACAAGTTTAATGCTACCTGTGACATCTATGCCCCTGTCAGGAGGAGAAAAACCTGTGGATCCTGCAATGAGTGGATCTCCAGGGACCTGCTTGATAATATGAGGGAAAGGGATAATCTGTGGAGCAAGGTTAAGGACACAGGCACATGTGGTGACTATCAAAGATACAGGATAGCCAGGAATTAAGTGTGCCAACATTATCAGACTTGCCAAAGCAAAGTTCTACGAGGACCAGCTGGAGAGGTTGTAGGGTGATGGTAGGAGATTCTGGGGGAACATTAAGGGTCTATTAAGGAAGAAAGATAAAGGCACCCAGCAATGTTCAACTTGAATGGCATTAATATCCAGGATTTGCTCACCATTGCTGACTCTTTCAACAAATCTTTTTCAGACCTCTGCACTCTACTACCCCCGGACTGTTTTAGTTCCCCTGAGCCACCTCAATCCTCCCCGTCCAGGGAAAACAACCACCCTAATTTCTACTTTAAATGTATCTCCATAAAGTAGGCTAGGAAGAGTGTGTAAACAAGGTATTTGGCAAAACCAGACAGGACAGTGACAATCTGGACATGAAAATGATTGCTCTCACCTTGGAAAAAGTGCTTGCCCCTATCACTAAGACATTCAACAAATTCCTAACACTCGCTAAATTCCTTTCAGTCTGGAAACTTGCTCTGGTGACCCCAGTGCATAAAAGTGGAGATCACACATGCACATCAAACTACAGGCCAATTTCAATCCTTCCTCCCCTCTCAAAAGCATTGGAAAAAAATAGTGACCGACCAAATCACTGTACTTTTGCAGGTACTTAATCTCCAATGCAGTCAACAGCATAATTTTAGGAAGGGCCATAGCACTACAACTGCCTTAGTCAATTTCACTGACTTTGTGCACAGGTCTCTCAATGGTGGCATGCATGTGGGGTCAATTTTTATTGATCTCACCAAAGCATTTGGTACTGTCAACCACTTGCTTTTTGCACAGCAGCTGCAGACCCTTGGCCTGTCAACTACCTTGTTAAGGTGGGTCCATGACTACCTTTCCTGCAGATCACAGAGCATCAAATTAGGGACTGTCATCTCCACAGCTAGGGAGGTCTCCCTGGATGTCCCCCATGAGTCCATTCTTGGCCCGCTGCTCTTCAGCTTATTTTTAAATGCATTCCCTGATGCATGCACTAGTAAAATCATTCTGTATGCTAATGATGCAGTGATTACTCTAAATACTCGCATACAAGTCAGTCCACCTATAAGACAGTGTCCCGACTTGAATGTGGTAAATCACAACTTTGCTATTGACACCCCCTATAAGTCGGGTCCTGAGTTTTAAGAAGCTGCAGTCTTTTCAAAAAAAAAAAAAAAAACACAAAGATTAACTGAGCAGAATTTAAAGTAGAAAACTTGTTTTAATTCTAAAAGACATTTTATGTTTTATCATTTATCACAGTCGAAAATTAAAAAGTCATTTAGTATGGTGCAGGTTTTTAAAAAACAGAGCAAGCTCACACTCATTGCATAGTCATTAACGCATGCTTGGGGGAGGGGGTACCAGTTCATGAAATAAAGTGTGTTCATTCTGGAAACTTTAAAATCCAAAAAACTCCTCGCCTCCTTGTCATCAGATTGGAACAGCATATGGAGTTGTAGCTCTGACAGCGGGTATGTCATCGTACACATCGTCGAGTTCTCCAGGCTCAGGTACAGGTAAATCATCGGCTAGTTCAGTGGATGAGGCATCGCTTTCATCAATGAGGTCAGCAAACAGCAATTCACTTTCTGTCCCATCCATTAAATTCGAAATGCTGCATGTTTTAAAGGATTTCTCTGCAGTTGTGCTTGGGACAGCGTCTCGTGCCTCCCATACCCAGTTACACACCAGTCCATAATTAAGCTTTTTCATATTACCCCTCAGGGTGAATTCCTTGCTGCCATTAACCATCCACTCCCTCCAAAGCTCCTTCATATTATTTTTAAATGGCTTGTTGAGACTTACGTCGAGAGGTTGAAGGAGCGATGTACAACCTCCTGGTATTACAGCTTGGCGGGTGCAGTGACAGCGTAACTTTTTTTTGACTAAATCCACCAAATGACCATGGAACATGTCTCAAATAAGAAGGCTTTTTCTGTTTTCTAGTGCACCAGGTCTTTTCGCCCAAATCTCAGTTATCCATTTATTTACCAGTACTTCGTCCATCCAGCCCTTAGGATGTGCTTCCACAAGGACATTTAGAGGCATCTTTTCTTTAGGAAGCATTTTTCTTTTAAAAATGATCATTGGCTTTAATTTGGTACTGTCTGCTAGGCAAGCAAGCATTAGAGTAGAATTGGACTTTTCCCCTCCGCAAGTTCAACTATGACTGTCCTTTTACCTTTAAAGTGAACTGTGCGGTTTGAAGGAAGATCAAAGCTGACCAGTGTCTCGTCCATGTTGCCGATTGATATTAGGTAGGTAATCATACAGTTTTCTTTCTTTTATAATAAATTCATGAAAGCTGTCAACCTTTAGCTGCACATCTGCAGGTAGTTTCTGTGCTATGAGTGTCCTCTGCTGCAGTGTGAGACCATGTCTCTTCACGAATCTGGTACACCACCCCGCAGATGCCCTGAAGTTGCTAGCACTCCCTTGCTTCTTTGATATTGCAAGCGCTTGAAGCCAGATAGCCATTTTGGTTACAATGTAACCTTGCTGCCTTAGTTCGCTGACCCAAGAGCTCAGTTCTTCTTCAATAGGTGATACAGGAAAAGGGTTTACGCAAATGCGTTTAACATTTCTGTTGACACACAGCAGTGAATCTTTTTTTTAGTTTCCAATCGCGGATTAACTTTTTATCGATATTGAATCCTCGCTCAGCAGCAGCATTTGTATGAGTCTCAGCATACCGAACAACTTTTAATTTAAAATCTACATCACATGCACTGCGTTTTCATTTATGAGCCTGCATCTTGGGCAGAGTGAGCAGCTATAGTAAACCGATGAGGGACAGAAGATTTAACTACGGTAAGGTAATTACAGGCAATTATCAACCAGCAGTTAGCAATTAAACATCAACAGGTGTTAATCGTTCTGAGTCAGTGTCTTGGCACAGGCAGCAAAGTACACATTTGTTCTGATCAGTCACAGTTTCTAACAAACAAGCGCTATATCTCGCGTATAAGTCGGAAGGTGGAACAACATGTTAATTTCAACTTCCAAAAATCCAACTTATACGCGAGTATATACGGTATGAACTGCCACCCTCAGCTTGCACTACTCCAACAAAACCTCCATGACACCTTTCACAAAATAGAAGACTGGTTTCACCAACAAAAGCTGCTACTCAACTACAAAAAAATGAAAAGCATGCTCATCTCAAGTCACCAACAGAAGGCAAGAAACCTTCCACTTTACATCACCAACAACAAGGGAGACCCTCTGGAGCAAGCTGACTGCTTCAAATACCTCGGAGTCATAATAGATGACACCCTGTCCTTCTCTAAGCACATCATACAGGTAGTAAAAGCAGTCAGCATAAGACTTGGGCTTTAATATAGACACCGTCTGTACCTAACGCACGCGGCCCTTTGCATTGCCATCTCCAGCACTAACCTATAAATTATTGACTATGGCCTGGTAGTGTATGGTGCTGCCTCTGAAACAACCTTAAAACAGGTGTCCATGGCACTCAATAAAGCATTCAGGCTAGCCCTTTGGGCAGATAAATTTATCCATATGTGCACCTTTTATGAACAATCTAACTGACTCTCACTCAGTGGCAGGATCAAATTCCAAACTTGCATGCTAGGTGAAAAAGCCCAACTTGGCCTTACACCCTCCCTGTATCAAGAAACTCACCCTTCCGGTGCACCTGATGTACAAAATAAGGGGCACAGTTAGAGGCACCCTTAACGTACCTTTCAGCAGAACATCTCTCGGTCAACTCTCATTCGCATACAGAGCTCCTCTCTTGCTAAATGAGCTCCCAGCCATAGTATACAATGCAAAGAACTTCTCTTCCTTTAAACATGACTTGAAGCAATCCCTAATCAATACTAGTACTTGCGAAAGCAGGAATGCATGAGGCACTATTACGCGTTCTTAAAGACACTTGCAGTCTGCCACAAGCACCTCCAGTGTGGAAAATTGGAGTCCCTAACCCCTCCAGCTTGGAGTCACGATCCACTGCTTTCTAGTTTGTACCCCTACCTGTACTTTCCACTAGCCCTCTATGCTTGCCCTGCCCAAGCTACCTCAATCCCACTCATATTAACCCTATTCCTGTCCCCTAACCCTTCACCTTCCCCACACCATTCTCCCTCCTGTCACCGCCACCCTTACCTTCCCTTACCATCCCCTGGATGCTCCTTTAGTGTCAATCTTTCCATCACTTTCTGTGGGAATTAGCCTGAGATCTGTCCAGCCCCTGCACCCCTCCTCCTCCCCCAATTTACCTGTAGTTTTCTTGAAAGAATATGTACTTGAATTAAGTGACAATGCCTGATCCCAGGGCAGCTATCAATTACCTCTCATACTTATAATGTGTAACTGCCAGAAATTCAAACTTCTTAGCAAATTATTCAAATTCCAGCAAGTATTTCTATATTAGGTTCCCGTACTCTCTGTCATAGTTAAATTGTACCAATATTGCTGTCTTAATTACATGACATAGCTCAGACAGCTCACTCCTGGATTTGGTGGACTCTTTCAGATACCGGGGTATAACCCTCAACCCTTCATTGGATTTTAACCTCCATAGCACTAACACTTGTAAAGCAGTCAGTATCAAGCTGGGGCCGGCCTACAAAGTCAGAGCATCCTTAAACTCTAAGGCAAAATTATCCATTGCACAACCCAGCCTGACTTATGGAATCACTTCCTATAAAGACGCAAACAAGGGAGTATTGCAGAAGTGGGACACCTGTTATAATAGTATCTGTCACTTCACACTATCAGTACCTAAGCACACCCACCATTGGTACTTTACTCCAGTCTGGGCTGGCTCTCTCCTGCTCCTTACTAAGTCTATTCAACAGGATACACAATTGACAGCATCATCCAAACTGGAACACCAATGTCCCTTGCATGCTTGATGAACCTGGCTCATCAGACTTACCCTCTGAGATCTACCAAAAAGTCGCTTCTTAATACATCCAAATGTGCCACTAGGATGGGTGAGCAGGCATTTGCGGTATCTGCCCCAAAGCTATGGAACTCCCTGCCTTCAAATGTGAGGCATTCCACCACACACCTGATCTTTAAAAATGAGCTCCATGCCTGCCTCCTGTCCTCTGACAGATGCACTTGTGACTTAACCCCTGGGGAGGACACCTAGTTAGGCATCCTTTGCATGTTCCTTCAGTACATATTTAGGCACTTATCACTCTTGCCCACTTTTAAATAGTAGGCAAGGACAGGTTGTGAGGTATCCCACCACTAGACTGTCTGGAATAGTTTCTCTATTTACTTATACCGTATTGTCTATCTCCTTGAAAGTGTATTGTGTATTCCCTTGTATCTATGGATAGCCTAGCGTAATGGCTAATTTCTCCTGTACAGTAGGTATCACTGTGCCTGTCTATACTGTAAGGTGTTTGACCCACGTCTGTATTATGTAATAGTAACCACTGTGATGTGATGTGCTTTTACCTATGTCTGTAACTCTCCCGGGTCATGACTAAAAATAGGCAATTTCTTTGTCTAGAGCACTTACCTGGTAATCAAAAACTAAATAAATAAAAATAAATTAATTGTCTCTGGCCCAAAGTACTTGAATCGTGTGACAATCCCTGGTCCCAAGGCAGCTAATTAATAACCTCTCATACTTGTAATGTGTAGCTGCCTGTAATACAATTTCCTCACTTCTGTTTTGAGTCCAGTTTGTATTCCTATGTTAGATATCCTTATTCTCTGTTTAATTGTACCATTGTATCGTTATTATTTGTTTTTTGGACTTGGAACCTTTGTAAAAGAGCTCTTAGCTCAAAGGTTATTCCTGAAATGCTAAATAAGTAAACAAATAAATAAAACAATGAAAATATTGCATATGGCATAATAAGACGTACTGCATAAAGTAATGATGTATTCTACATAATTTAACAAGACATACTGTAATAGCAATAATACATACTGCACATAGTAATGATGCATATTGCATTGGGCAATAAGGTACATATTGCATACAGTAATGACATACAGCATAGAGTAATAAGAAATACTGCATATAATGTATGGAAAGTGTTTATTATGCGCTGCTATCTATCCATTTTTTATTTTGTAATCTCATCGTTCTGATGTCAAAGCTGTAAACCTTTCTTGTATACGTCAGACTGGTGAGATTACAAGATAGAACTGAAGTTACCGTCAGCATTCTTTTTGCAGAATGGAGCTTTAGCATGCAGCCGCTTTCAAACTTCATCCCGTTGTGGCAGTTTAAGCTGGGCTCCTAAACCGTAAACAATGACCACCCAGCAATAATCTTTATTTTATCCCCCCTTTCCGGGTCTCTTACTTGAATTGCCATGCCTGCCAGCAGCTTGCTTCTCACAACCCTCAGGCCGATGTAGCTAACGTGACCCATACTCCGAAAAACACATGATCACGGCTGACCAACCACATTTCAATCTGGAGCAGCCTCTCTGTAATGACTTCCATGAAAACGAGCAATTCATTTGTTTCAATAATCAATAGTTTAAATAAACTGAAGTTATTCTTATTCTCTGTATTTTGATGCAGTGTCATTGAAAATGCTGTGTCACAACTTGCTTTGTAAGGTAATGGTAAAAAATGGATTGGTGGTATCAAGGTGTGTGCACATTGGGATGGATGTCTGTCTCAAAACCGAGGTTACTTACCCCAGAACATTATAGATAATGGCTGAGGTGCTGCGGTTGTTAACCAGTGCTATGTCACCTCTCATGGTTGCCAGGTGACGAAACCTCTTGAGCCACGCCCTCGAGGTTTACATGGTTCACATGGCAACCACTCGAGGTGATTACAACATGGTTAACAACTGCACCTCAGCCATTATCCTCTATATAATCATGACATATATTGCATATGGAAATATTTGTTGATTTTGTTAGTTTTTGGTAACTGGGTAAGTGCACTACTGTAGGCATTTGGGTATTTATATTCAGGCACAACCCAAGAGCGATACAAGTAAGTACATGCAATAAACAGTGTATAACATAACAATTTGATGTGTTACAGTCAGAGGTGTAGGTAACAATAGGTGCATCAAGAGACAAGAATGCAATGCCGGCCAAGTGGCATGTAGGCTGAGGAACTGGGTGCCTTACCTGCTGCCATGCAGGTGACCCAAGTTCGGGAATGAACCAGAGTCACTCAGGGGCCAGCTGTGGGAAGGAGGATTGAGTATCCTGAGATGGCTTTACTTTTTCAGGTTGGGGGGCACGGCATGAGTCACTGCCAGGCTACCACCTAGTAGAGGTTAGGTGCAGCAACAGGCCTCAGCCTCCTGATTGGTCAGGTACAGATGCTGACAATGTACTGTATCTTAACAGTGCATGCCTACATCATGGCATGTGTACCAGCCTAGGGCAGGGAATGAAATGAATGAAACGAGGAGAAAGACAATGTGCTCTGGCTGATGTACAAGATGACATTACATAGAAACATAGAAACATAGAAGTTGACGGCAGATAAGGACCGCAAGGCCCATCCAGTCTGCCCATTTCTTTTTCTACCTTATAAATGTGCCATCGGCCTTTGCTATGTCAGTGACCTATCTAGTCATAGTCATTTGTATTGCTCCCTTATGCCTATCCCATGCCTGTTTGAAGCCCTGCACTGTATTCATAGCCACTACTTCTTGTGGTAAGCCATTCCATGCATCTACCACCCTTCTGTGAAAAGAATTTCACATTCCCCTTAATCGGCCTCCTCTAATCTCATGCTGTGTCCTCTTGTCCTGCTATTTTTCTTATATTTAAACATGTTAGACTCTTTCACCTTGTTTATGCCCTTAAGGTGTTTAAATGTCTCGATCATATCACCTCTCCCTCCTTTGCTCAAGGGTATACATATTGAGCTCCGTTAATCTGTCCTCATATGTCTTCTGATGCAGTCCCTGCACCATTTTGGTTGCCCTTCTCTGGACTGCCTCAGTTTGGTTAATGTCCTTGTGGGTGTGGCCTCCAGTACTGCACGCAGTACTCCAGATGGGGCCTAACCAATGTCTTGTACAGAGGGATTATTACCTCCCTCTTACGACTTGTGATACCCCTACTAATACACCCTAACACCCCTAGCTTACTACTTACTGCTTTAGAGGTCTGCTTGATGATTTCAGGTCATCAGTGATGATGATGCCCAAGTCTCTTTCTTCCTTTGTGACTGCTAGCAACTCCCCTCCCAGCCTATAAGTGGCATCAGGGTTTCTCTTCCCTATGTGCATGATTTTGCACTTCTTTGCATTAAATCCCAGTTGCCACTCTTCTGACCATTCTGCTAGTTTATCCAGATCTCTTCTCATTCTGCCCACCCCATCTGGATCATCTACTCTGTTGCAGATCTTGGTGTCATCTGCAAACAGACAAGCCTTACCCTCTAGTCCATCTGCTAGGTCACTAATGAAGATGTTGAATAGGACTGGCCCCAGGACTGATCCCTGAGGTACCCCACTTGTGACTTGCATCTCTTCTGACTGTATACCATTTACCACCACTCTCTGTTTTCTGCCAGTCAACCAGTTTGCCACCCAGTTGACCAACTTCTGACCCACCCGAGCCTACCTAGCTTATTTATCAATCTTCTATGTGGAACAGTGTCAAAAGCTTTGCTGAAGTCAAGGTAGGCGACATCAACTGCTCCCCTTGGTCCACCACTTGGTTACCCAGTCAAAGAAATCTATGAGATTAGTTTGACAGGACCTTCCTTTTGTAAACCCATGCTGTCTTGGATCCTGTGCCCCTATGGATTCCAGGTGTTGCACTATCCTTTCCTTAAGGAGTGCTTCCATAATCTTGCCCACTACTGAGGTAAGACTGACCGGTCTGTAGCCTTTTGACTTTTCCCCTGGGGCCTTTTGACTTTTCCCCTTGTAGACCCCAGCAGGTGCAACAGCTGAGAGAACAGTGGTTGGGGACACAGGGGGTCACCCAAAGTGAGGTGTAGGAGGTGACTGGGGGACAAACAGCTCACTGAAAAAAAAACAGAGACAGGAATACATTGCAGATCAAAACACAATCAAGAATGCTGCTCAAATCAGCTATGGCAGCCAAGCTAACACCAGAGCAAATACATTGTAGAGCAATCAGCAGTAAGATACATGTTGCATAGTAATGACAAACACAGCATAGGGTAATAAGACATACTGCATACAGCAATGATGCATACTGCATGCGGTAATAAGATAGATATTGCATATAGTAACAGCACATACTGCATATGGCAATAAAACATATAATACATGCACAGCCTGACCACATGCTATGCCCAAGAATAAATTGCTTGTTCTTTCCTTCAAACCTCATACCAAGCCATAATTACTTACTTTCTTTTTTTTCTCTCCTCTCAGTGCGGTTCTCCATCTGGAGGGTGCCCCCAGCCCCGTCCCCCGGTGTCCACCAGCCAACAATGGCACTTACACCCAGGGCTTGCCCCTCTGGCAGTGCCAGCAGGGTTCCCCAACCCCACTGAAAACTGGATCCAGTGTGGCCAGTGCCGTGGCTAGCTGGGAGTGGGGTCTGCGAGGTGTCCTCCTTCATCCACCGCACTGCTTTTTCCATTTTTCATTCCCGCTGCAGGCGTGTGGCATGCAATGATGCCTACAACAGGGTTGTGCATGCTTCGTGCATGCCCACATCAAGTGTCTGCCATGTTCCTGCCCCACATTGTTGCAGCTCTGGGTCACTGAGTCCTAACCTCCATTAGGGGTCAGGCATGCACGGGACTCTGATCTCCCCACCTCCCTGGAGATGGAGAGTAGTCCGTCGGACACATGATCCATCTCTTCCCCTGCCAACACACGGTGGCCGATGCTCATTCCCGAACATGAGTCGCCAGCGCAGCGTGAGGTGTGACATCCAGTGGCTCAATCCTCAGTGCCAATGGGCTGATAACGTAATAACTTATTTTCTAATTGTGTATCTAAAGTTAACCAATTATCTAAAGCAATTGTAAAAAAAAAAAAAAAAAATGATTACAGTAAGGGGAAGTGGTTGCTATTAGTGGCGGGAATGGTACTTTGGCATTTCCCTCTTGGAGAAAGCTGGCATGGGAAGCTTAAGTAGTATATATCTAGAGTGTCCTTTTGGCACCAAAGATGCTTGGGGAAAGTGAGGTGGGAGTGTTAAAGCAAGAATAGTAAGGAGAGAGAGGAGTTCACATCCTAGGTGCTTTTGCTGGGTCGGTGCCATTGGGCACCGGTGAACTATAGATCACGCACAAATGACTACCAAGATTCCTTAAAAAGGGACACATACCAATACTCAGTTTAAAATAAAATGTTTTTACAACCAGCCAAGGGGAGGGTGAGTCCCCTCTGCAGATATAGCGTGCCTACTCACCAAGCTCTTTGCAGCACTGTTTGGGTTTGTTATAATAAGTATATCAATATGTAAGGCTAGTCAAACCCCCCACTAACCCCCTTTTACAACTTACACACTTTAGCATGAATATATGTTGCATGCACGACTGACAAGAATGCTGTGGCAGACATTTTAGTGTACTGCCAGGTACGAAGCAAATGGCTTCTTCTTATAATCATTCTCATGGTTACATTTTATGTGGTTATTTTTCCATTACTAAGCATATTATATAGATCCTTTGTGGAACCATCAAAGGTTCTCCCTCAGTTCTGAGGCAAATTTACTCCCTGTGCTGATCGATTGGACTCCCTAAGGTATCTGTTTTTCATGTATTATAGAACGCCAGTTGTCATGGCAAAATGATGCAATTCTCATGCTCCTTTATACTAGGGGCTTTAATCAGGATGTTTTTCATGTGTTCTCAAGGAGGCATTTTTGTTTCTGTAACTAAAAGACATTCTACAAAACCTCAAGGAAAAAAAGAACTGATGTGTCACACCTCCAGAAGGGACCTACTGCTGCTCTGCATTGCTTCCAGTTGAAACTGTGTCTTGAAAATCTGACTTGCACGATATACTGCAAAATTCCCTTGTGTCATCTGTCTATATAAAATGGTATGAATGAATGGAGTGATGTGATTAGTCAGTAGTGATCACATGACCATGCAGCAGTTTCACTCAATGCATCCCTTGAATAGAGTTTCTCATTTTTGTCATTTTGGGAAAAAAAATTCAATATTTTGAAACCATATTATATTCTAAATAACATTTCAGGGTGCGCACTGAACTATATTGACATTTTGTGGGTGGTTGAAGGCACTTGGTTCTACCTTTTACCTCACAACACACCCACAACATGTGTTGATTTAGCTCAGTGTATGCCCTGTTGAGTGCCATTGCTTACTCATATCACTCTGCCTATTTTTGTATTATTATAATTCATTTATACAACTGAAATGCAGTACCTCTTGTCCAGTGCAGTCCAGCTCCTACCTGACACAAATACTGGTCACTACAGGTTCTGAGTTTTCTTTTTTTCTGTATACATTTTTTCCACCTGGGCACATTGCAAGCAGATGTTCAGCACTGCTCCTGCCTCCCCCATCCAGCACCTGCCTCCCGGTTCACTGTGTCCCATATCCCCCATGGATTGCCCCCATGGTGGGGAGGGCTGTCCTTCCCCCACCCAGAGATTCTGCATCCAGATTTGGTGAGTTGGCGGAATGGTGACAGTGCAGGGTGAGGGCAGGTAGGCAAGGTTTCATATAGCCTGCGACCATCTTTTTCCACTATTTTCTCCCATTCCCCTTGACACAGCAGGTCATATGATTGTGTGCATGGAGACACACACATGCTACATAACCTCATTCCTTTCTTCCATGCTGCTTGAACTCCAGCACTTCCACCTGGCCTCCACCAGGTGGCAGCCAAGGAGTGAAATGGCATCATTCCCCACTCTAGGAGAGGAGAGCAGTCCATTGGACACTAAGTCCCCCGCCACCAATCTCTGGCAACCTAAGCTAGTTCCTCAAATCCAGGTCACCAGCATGGTGAGAGGTAAGGCGCATAGCATATCAGCCCTCTGCGCCATTGGGCCAGCCTAGTTTCTGAGTTTTCTAACTGTGATTTCAAATGTTACTAAAATTTAAAATGGAAGACAATAGATCGTAGAGAAGGACACTGTTGGATATGTTAGGTGAAGGGGAAGCCACCACACAAATATTTGGTTGGTGGGGGAAAGTCTGGCCAAAATTACCAGAAATGGGTATTGACTTAAATATTAATTGGTGCAGAATTCAGGGACTAGAAATTAACTATTTTCTGCTCCTTACTAATTTCTAGAATGCTGCAAGACAATGAATTGCAAAAAAAACATTGCAAGAGTCTCTAACTCAGTGATATTAAAGAATACAAACTTTATAAAAAAATAATCGGGTTTTGTTCTGTTGCACAACATCACAACGTAATAGCTAGACTCTGATTTAAATTCACCCCAGCTACTCTAAATCTTTGTATTTAAAACTGTCTGTTATGTGCACTGGTAGCCTCATGAGCCTCCAAAACCAGTACTTTTCCTACTATATTCTCAGCAAATGGGTTCAACCCCTGCAGTATTATTTAAATGGTCTGAGCAATGAAAGATATCATTTGTCATCTGCTATCTGTAATGGAAAATATAGATATGCATTTGGCAGATTATTTTCCTTCTCTCTATGGGCCTGGAGGAAGAATAAGGGTTAATCACAATACCAGTCATGATGTTTAATTTTCTTCGATGTATTGCTTTTATAATTGTGTCTGATTATGTATTTTGTTTTAATCTTGTCTGGCAACAGCCCTGTGGTAATGCCATGATAAAATTTTGACCTTGACCTTGATGAGTAGGTAGACAGACCACATGATAAACTTGGTAGGGAAAATCCTGCATCCTGATTGGCTAGGACAAGTGCATTATGGGAGAATAATGCACTCAGAAAAAAGAAGTCCTGCCAACCTAGAAGCAGCACCCAAGAGAAATTAATATGCCATCATCAGTAACGTTCACATTTCAAATTTCTGCCATGTTTCAGTTACCGTACTGCATTGCTCTCATTCCTTCCCTCCCTCTCTTTTGCCACAACTTTGATAAAGTACTATCACATCTCTGTCTCAAAATGTAAGAAATGACTAAATGTTACCCTTGCTTATCCAGATGTATCTAAAATCTTACGCTTGGTATCAACAATCACTGCCAAGCAGACGACATGACCTCCAGCTCCACTTGATCAGTTGGGTCACAATTGTAGCTCCCTCCTATTTTGTGTGATTGTCCAGTCCACAAAATTGTGTGTGTTGCACCCCACAGTACAGTTTATGCTTTTTTCTAATAATTCAAAACCATGCGCACTCTACATTTCCTGTTCTGCTGCAGCCACACCCACTCTCTCATAGTGCAGGGATGGCACTCACAAGCCCTCTCCCACCCGTTCCCACACACAGTACTAGGACTTTCTTCATTCTTGCTACTGCAGCTGTAAGCATGCTACTGGGCATCTTGTTGCAGATCTTCGGTCTGTATCGTGATCCTCAATGTGTTCAGTACTCACTTCCTACAACTCAGTCACCTAGGATATTCAACCCACCTGCTTCTTTGCTACCTTGACAGGTGGCTGTATATTCTCAAGACTGCAGGAAAATATGTGCCACCTCAGGACGGCATGGCTCCATGAAACACCTGCACATGATCCAAAGAAGAAAAGGTAAGCCAAGACAACACAGCAAACTAATTCTGGTACCAAAATGAAATGTTTTGTGTTGTGTGTGCAGGGAAGGTGGTGGGTGCGAGAGAGAGAGAGAGAGAGTTGAAGGAACAGCTTTATAAAATATATATATAAAAAAAAAACCATTATTAGGCACGGCCCCTTGTGGCACCTATTGGAGGAGGAACTATTTTACCTTTTTTTTGTTTTGCACATTTTTCATTCATTTTTATTTCTTAAATATTTCCCTAATTTTTATAAATTTTCACATGTACACATTTTATAAGCACAGTAAGACATTCTGGGAACTTACATTATGCTGTTATAACTGCACGCCCATCGGCTGAAGGCACTTGGCCTAGACCCCTGGGAGTGTGGTTGTCCCAGTGTAATGTACACCCTATCGTGTCTTATTGTTTATTTGCTTACCTCTGGATCTCTTGGCAGTTTGAGGATCAGTCTGCTCTTTTACAGATTTCTTCTCAGTGACGGACTGAATAGCAACATCCTTTTTAATTGAGATCTGCTACTGCATATGTGACATTGTTTTGACGTCTACATTTTCACATCATGGTACCTCATTACCCAGCTGTGCAGGAGTACTTATTTGTATTATCTGCAGTTTCACCAGCTGTGCAAAAACTGGGACTATTAGCTTTGTTGGTGGCTGAGTTCTGATCCAAAGCATCAGGTAGAAGATTGTAAGATAAAAATGGAAGAAATAAATATATTTTGTTAAAATAAATTACAACATCAGTTGAAAGTACATATTTTGGCGTAAATATATTACAATGTTCACTGTAAAATGAACAGCTTGACACTGTGCCTCCCCCTAAAATACCACCAGCCTCCACCTTACACCATGGCATAGTGTGGTAGCACACTGTCGCCCTACAATATATACACATCCTGCCCTCTGCACTATGCCACAGTGTGGTAACATGCCATGGCTCCCCAAATATCCAAGTGCTGCCCTGTACACTCTGGCAAAGTATGGTAGCACACTGTTCTTCCTCAAATAACAAGGTTCTGTCCCCTGCACCCTGGCCCAGAGTGATAACACATCATCCCTCCCCCAAATATCCATGTCCTACCTGTTGTACCCTGCCACAGTGTGGTAATAGAACATTCCTTCCAAATATTCATGCAGTTCCTTCTGCACCCTAGCCACACTGTGCTCCCCCAAATAATCTAGTATGTCCTGCTGCACCCTGGCATGATGGGGTAACACTGTCACTCAACCAAATAACCAGGGTTTGCCCTCTGTGCCCTTACATACTGTAGTAACACACTGACCCTCTCCAAATATCCACTTCCCACTCTCTGCACCCTGGTACAGTGTGGTAACATGCCATTCTCCCCAGCTGTCCATGTCTTGCCCTCCGCACCTGGCACAGTGTGGTAACATGCCCTGCCCCCAAACAAAAAAACAGGTTCTGACCTCTGCACCCCAGCACACTGTGGCAACAGTCCATCCTTCCACCAAATAACCTGCTTCTGCCCTCTGCACCATGGCACAGTGAAGTAACACACTGCCCCACCCCCAAATGACCTGCTTTTGACCGCTGTCCTCTCGCAGTGTGGTAGCACATTGTCTTTCCTCCCGATATCCACATCCTTCCATCTGCACCCTGGCATAATATTGTAACACACTGTCACTTATCCAAATAACTTGATTCTGACCTCTGTACCCTGGCACGATGTGGTAACATACTGTCACTCCCCCAAATATCCATATCCTGACTTCTGCACCCTGGCACAATGTGGTAACACACCATCCCTTCCCCAAATATTCACATCCTACCCTCTATACTTCTGCAGTCTGGCACTGTGTGGTAACACACCATCCCTCCAGCAAATATCCATGTCCAACCCTCTGAGCCCTGACACAGTGTGGTAACACAGCATCCCTCCCCCAAATACCCACATCCTATCCTCAACACCCTCCTACGGTGTGGTACACAGTACAGTGTGGTAACCCACTGTCCCTCTCCCCAAATAACAAGGTTCTAACCTCCTCATCCTAGCACACTATGGCAACACACCATCTGTCCACCAAATAACCACATCCTATCCTCAACACCCTCATACAGTGTGGTAACCCACTGTCCCTCCCCCCAAATAACAAGGTTCTAACCTCCTCACCCTAGCACACTATGGCAACACACCATCTGTCCACCAAATAACCACATCCTTCCCTCTGTACCCTGGCACAGTGTAGTAACCTATCTCTCCCCCAAATAATCTGCTTTTGTCCTCTGCACTCTGGTACAATTTGGTAACACACTGGCCCTCCTCCAGATATCCATGTTATGCCCTCTGCCCCCTGGCAAAGAATGGTAACACATAGTCTTTCCCCCAAAATAACCAGGTTTTACTTGCTGCACCCTGGCACAGTCTGGTAACACACTGTCCCACCCCCAAATATCCATGTCCTGACCTCTGAACCCTGGCACAGTGTGGTAACATACTGTTTCTCCTCCAAGCAGCCCACTTCTGCCAGTTGCCTCCTGGCAGTGTGGTAGCACACAGTTCCTGCCCCAAATATCCATTTTCTGCCCTCTGTACCCTGACAGTGTTGTATCACACTGTCTTCCCCCAAATAACCAGTTTCTGACTACTGCACCCTGAGACACTGTGGTAGCACATCGTCCTTCCTGAAAATGTCATCCTGCTGCCCTCTGTACCTTGATACAGTGTAGTAACATACTGTCTTCCCCCAAATAACCAGTTTCTGACTAATGCACCCTGGGACACTGTGGTAACACACCGTCCTTCACCAAAATGTCATCCTGCTGACCTCTGTACCTTGGTACATTGTAGTAACACACTGTCCTTCCCCCAGATTGCCACATCTTGCCCTCTACACCTTTGCTATGTATGGTAACACACTGTCCCTCCCCCAGTTAACCAGGTTCTGACTTCTAAACCCTGGCACACCATGGTAACACATGTCCCTCTCCCAAATATCATGTTATGCCCACTGCACCCTGGCACAGTGTGGCTAAGCACTGACCCTCCCAGAAATAACCAGGTTTTGTCCACTGCACCCTGGCACACTGTGGTAACACACTGTCACTTCCCTAAATAACCATGTACTGCTCTCTGCACCCTGGTACAGTGTGATAACACACTATCCCATCCCAAATGACCCACTTCTGTCCACTGTCCCTGGCACAGTGTGGTAACACACCATTCCTCCACCAAATGCCCGCATCCTGCCCCTTGCATCCTGGAACAGTGTGGCAACACACAGTCCCTCCCCCAAATAGCCATGTCCTGCCTGATGAACCATGGCACAGTGTCATAATACACTGTTCCTCCCTGGGTAAAGAAAGTACATTTAAACACAACAAGATGGTACAGTATGCTAATAGTTTTGTAATGTATAGTTACTCAGAATAATAGTATCCAAAAGTATACAAAAAATCCTTGTAATACCATCATTTCTATCTAACAAGAGTATTACAGAATCTCATAATACTATTGTTGGATCAGAACGATAGTGTTAAGAGATTGAATGACCAGCAGTGCACCACAGCAAGTATACAGTTATTTATTTATTTATTGACTTTTGTTCACCCGGTAAGCCCACTGGGCCTAGAAGTCCCTTTTTCAGGGGCAACCAGGGGAAGGGGGATACAGATGGTAAGCAACTGAAATTGAACCAGATTAAGCTGTTGGTGATATTTTAGTGAATGAGGGAAATTTAGCCAGGACGCCGTGAAAAATTCCCCTACTCTTCTTCGATAAGTGCCATGGGATCTTTAGCAGCCACTTGAACTACCACCAATCTGGGCAGATGCTGACTGATCCAGACATAGCTGAGCATGAGCTGGCTTTCCTGTAACTGTTACGTATAGTAAAAGCTGGTCTGTTCTTCAAGAATCAGAAGTTAGCACAGCCGCACCATGGCAATTGCTAAAAAGCCCTGAGGGGCTTTATAAGAACAAAAGGGAGGCAGGGAGTCAGCAGTAGCTGAGGCCAGCCTGTAAACTTGCTCCTGTGGCTATCTGCTTAAATGCCCCTCAGGGCTCTATATACAGGTCTGGGAGAGGGCAGCAGTGGGATGCAGTCGGAGCCTCCAGCTGAAAGCCACAGCTTGGATCCATACATTACAAAAAGCAACAGATAGGAGAGTGCGTATTTCTCAGTTATAATACCATGTCAAGGTTCTGGGGACATGATGGAACCTCTTGAGCTTTGCTTTTGAGGTTCATTTGTCCTCAGAACCTCTCGATGATATTATAGCCTTGTAATAACTGGAGAGTGTTTTCTCCCATTGAGAAACCGGGCTATAATTCACTGTTACAGCCTGCGAGTTATAACGGTGAACACGCACCCGGTTTCTCACATACTGCGCTTGCCTACGCTCTTTTTCCTCGCTCGCGATCCCGAACTGCTGCTTCATGAACTACATCATGTGCACAACACAACAAAATCAGCATGGATTAAACAGTTCAATCTGTAGCAAATTCCCAGTCATACACTAACGCTTTGCCATCAGGAGTGAATTTCAAAGATAGCTGCCTTCCCCAGTCATCTTCAAAAAATGAGCGATGATCATCGCGACAGCACAGACATGGCCCTCTTATTCCCAATCCCACACATCAGGTAGCAAACCATGAAAGCTGTTTATTTTTTCTTTTTTTGTATTGGTGAAAGTAAAAAAATAAATAAAATGCATCTAACCCCTGGGGCTCAAAACAGCAAACGGATTTTTTTTAAACAGCAGCTGCACACAAGTCACACTCCTACTACTTTTAACAAAGTGATGCTGGGAAAACACTCCCCAACAATTACATAAAACAATGCATGGGGGTGAGTGAACAAATGAGAAATTATGTGCACTCTCAGTGTGGGATGCTCATATAAACCCCTCGGGCTTCGTCCTCTGGTTTTATGTAGCATCCCACACCTCAGGTGCACATCATTTCTCATTATACACTCACCCCATACGACAATATATACAATAACTGGGTCTTCCCTTCTTATATAGGGAAACTGTGGCATAATTTGCCATTATAAAGGAGTGTTTATAATGGCAAACACATGCCCAGTTTCCCTCGCTCAGCGCATGCGCCCACCGCAGTTCTTCCTTTCCGACCACTAACTGCCTTGTCTTCCCCCAGAGACGGAACCACCACTTGGACTCAGTGATAAGTGACTGCAAAACACAAAATCAAGTTCTAAGAAATAAAAAACTATATTGTGGCTGCCGATCACAAGACATGAATAAAAAAAACTTTTAAATAAATAAAGGGGACCGCGGACCATGCGCTCAAACCTGACCAGACCGCAGCCACACAGGAATGTCTTTTTTATTTTATATAATTGCTGCAGTGAAAAAGGAAAACCCAGCAATTATATAAAATAAAATATGGGGTGGTGTTTAAATTCAAAGTTTACACATACCCTCGGTGTTAGATGCTTTCACAAACCCCGTTTATGTAGTATCTAACACCTCGGGTGTTTGTAAATGTCTCATTACACACACCACCCCATACTTTATTCTATATGTAATACACACTCACCTATTTATTATTCATTTTAGCTGGTACCCATCTTTGTTTACAGAGCTGGTATCTAAACAACTTAAAACATTTATATTTACAATGATTAAGTTTACCTTAAACATTTTCTATTTTGTTTTACTTTCTCCTGTTATTAAATACTTTAGCTACTTAAAACATTTGGCTGTCCTCAACTGGCCTAACAAGTGCTGTGTTTGTGACATCACAGTGTGTTGCTATGTTAGGCACTATCATAAACAAAGATGCTATGAGATCAGTTTGAAACAGTCAAATGCTTTTAAATTGACTTTTTGGATAGGCTTCCATGATCTGCTATAGAATCTGGAAAGGAAAACTGTGGGATAATGGGAAAATCATTCTCTAGTAAACTATAGTCCCTGAAAACTTTTTTTATGCAAGTACATAGTGAACTGCAAAGCTGTCCTTTAAAAAAGACATTTACGCTGTACTGTTGTTTTAAGTAAATGTGACAGTTTTGACTACCTGTGTCATGTAAAGGTGTTTATTTAATCCACCTCTGGCAAAGCATCAAAAGGCGGTCAGATTCTGTTTTAATAGGACACTTTCACAGAAGCGCTGAAAAGAATTTGACATGGTGTGGAATTTGTAAAAAGACCTGTCAGTGAAAGAAGCTGCAGGTGTTACGTGAATAAAAGCATTCAGTCTTAATCTGTGCAACAAAAGAGATTCCATGCCTAGCAACTGACTTTCATCAGTGTCTCTCTCCTCTGCCCTCAGCCAAGCAACCTGCTGTTTCACTCCTGTGTAGCACATGGGTGATGATGGCAGATGACCAAAAATGCCAAGTAGAGCAGTTAGAAAACAAGGAAAGCCTCATTTTGATCAACTTACATAGCATTTCATGTGTCCTGCAATGTTTTCCCACGTACTTCTGTTGCCTAGTAGAAAAAATATTTTCTTCTTGATTAGCATTTTATATATAAGCACTTAATTGCCAGCCTGATGGTTTAATGCATGGATGTAGGATTGCATATGTTATGTATGCCATTACAGTATAAGTGGGTTTTCCTTTGGGGGGCAATATTCTGGGCCATCAGTTTTGGTTGCTTCCACTGCTTGATCCCCACCCCCGACTGATCTTATGATTGTTTTTCTCTGTTTGAACTAAACTGTAGATAAATGCAAAGAGATAACTACTGCTGAAATCACTTGATGACCCACAGAACCATTTCCTGCACCCTAGCTGCAGTGTGTAGAGGTGTTGCTCACAGCTGTATGCTGTATCCACAGAGGTTGAGAAATTCATAGTCCTGCTCCTCAAGCAGACACTGTACCCAGGCCAGGAGGTGTCTGACTTAATATATATGTCAGCACCTTAAGCTAAATGGGCATCAAGGTCAGCAGTGTGTCAGAACAGGGTAGGGGAAGGGATGCCTGCTCATGTGCAGACATCCACGACCAAATGCACAGGCATCACCATCAGGAGCTGAGGAAGAACCAGGAAATGGAAAAAGGTTCTTCCTTGAGGGAAGTCCTTAGCCTAGTTCCATATCCCTTGTAGATTTGGACTTTGTGTGGCCCAGGAATTCCTGTCATATAAAAGTGTACTTTACTTGTTTGTCCTATAGGGGCTGTTGTAGTGAGCCAGTCAGGAAGTGTGTATTTTAGTTTCACTGTTGCTGTTAAAAAAAAAAAGTACTGTTGAAGTCCAGCAGCACGTGTGTGCGCATGCGCACGTGTGTGTGTGTGTGTGTGTGTGTTGCTTATTATCCAGTCTTATTAGTGAACTCAAGAAACACTATGTGCATTCAGAAGTTGGTAGAATGGGTACTGTTGTTGCTGTAGGACTCGGAGAGTGGGTTTTGTGCTGAATTTTGTAGTATTCCAGCTCATGTTTGTTTCTTGAGATAGTTTGGAGTAGTGCAGTGGCTTAATGTTGAAAGATGGAACATTTTCGACCACCAGAGGCCCTGTGCCTTGAAGGCAACATGGCGAAGAACAGGAGCAGCTGAGAATGCATTTCTTAGTTTACATGACAACATCAGAAGCCATGGACAAACCAACAGAAATGTATTCTTTTACATTCTTTTGGGCCTGAGGCTCTGGAACTTTCCAGTAACTTTAGTTTTATGAAAGGGGAAGAGAGTAAGAAGCGGAACATAGCACTGGGGAGGTCTGCTGAGTGCAACCCCCCAAGAATACAGTGTTAGAAGGGTTTTGATTTGGGGGAAAGACAGCAGAGTCCAACAGAAACATTGAGCAATACCACAATGCGATAAAGTCAATGGCAAAGAACTGTGAGTCTGGGGCTACGCCCCATGAGCTAATCATAGATAACATTGCATTTGGTATGTGTGATGCATGTATAAAAGAGAGAATGGTGCAGGACTCTGATCCCACACTGACAAAGCTAAAGATATTGGCAGGGCAGCTGAAGCAACCAAATCACAGAAGCACGTCATGCGTGAGGCTTATGCTGAGAAGAATGCAGTACATACCCTGACACAGGAGAAACCCCATTAAGCTAAACACAGAGTAGATTTACAGCAAGCATAGGGATCAAAAGATAGTGCCCAGACCAAATTCTCAGACAAGGAAATAGCACAGTACAGCAGATGTGGGCTTTAGCATGCCCCACGGAAACTGCCCAGCATTTAGAGAAACTTGTCATGGGTGTAAGTGGTGAGGACACTACACCAAAATGTTTAAGGGAAATCCAAAAGTCCACCAAGCAATGACCCAAGAGAAGTTTGATACAGAAGGGATAGACAGCCAGTATTTTGGAACACTAGCAGTGCAGGAAGCTGCACTGTTTTTTGGTTTTTGCAGCCTGTTTTAACAAAGATCTTCTAAGAATCGATCCCCTCAATGCAGCTTCACTTTTTGGCCTTAAAGCTGGAGGGACTAGGAGTCCATTGGAACAAGAAATGTTGGAGCAGGTGATGCTGGTGCATGGCACATACATATGATACCACATGCACACCTGCCTTCTACAGTAGCTGTTTTTCTGTCCCACCCTTCCTGTCCCCAACCTCTATTTAATACAATTAAATCCCACCCTCTTTCTCTCCCTTTGCCACCATTGGCTGCAGATTGGTTCAGACTCTTTCACTCTCTTAGACGACCTCCACAGCACTCCTGTGCTTTACTCCTTTGGGTCACACTTAAACTCCATTATGGGACCGATCTATGTCCTGCTTTGTTTGCTTATCTTGCCCAATCTACCCTTCCACTCTGGCTGGGATGGCCAACCCATACATAACCTGTCTCCAGTCTTTGTAAATGAATTTCCAGAGTCCTCTTTCGGGATGTCTACCAGCCACAACACCCTCATTCTTGCTAGTCAGCTCTCACCCAGATCCCTTCACTTCTGACTTATTCTCCCACACGCCACTCCTACTCCCTTATTAGCTCATCACTTTTATTAACTTTATTAATCAGCTTCTGCTCTTCTCAACAACAAATTGTGACTTGTCCTTCTAAAAAAATTATCCCACTACCAAAAAGGAATCATCTCACAGCCTTCTTAAAATGTCTAATTTTGTTGTTGCTGCTCATTTCTGACAATATTCAGCCTAACCCTGGCCCCCTGCTGCTTGGTGCAAAGGGTACCTGCAAGACTGGGATGCTCTCCCTAGCCTGCATAAACATTTGCAGCCTCATCACTAAACTTGATATCCTCACTGCCTGGATCTCCCAGCACAACCCAGACATCTTATCAGTGGTGGAGACATGGCTTTCCCTAGAGATCCCAGATTCCATGATTTCCATTCCCGGTTACACTGTTCTCAGGCAGGACAGGCAATCCAAGAAAGGAGAGGGCTGTGCACTTTACCTAAAAGAGTCACTTACAGAACATATTTTGCCCACACCCTTCACTGGGAATGACATTCAGGTCCTTGCAGCCAAGGTACTGCTCGGTGCATACATCAAGGTCCTAACCATGGCCTCAGTCTATATACCACCCAAGCTGACTAATCAGGTTCTTCACTCCCCCCCCCCTTGACTGCATTAATCTTCTCAGTCAAAACACTTAGTAAATCTTGCTTGGGGTCTTCAGTGTCAACTGGCTGGCCCCCAATGCAAACAGCTATAAGAATGCTCTCTCCGCAGCCAATAACTCGCAAGTGGTAAAATCACCCAGCAGGATGAACTATAAAACTGGGACTAGCACACTACTGGACTGGGTGCTCACCAACCACCCAGAGCACATCACAAATACCATAGTTCTCCCAGCCTACTTCAGTGACCATTCTCCAGTTCTTTGCACTTGCACTAACAAATTCACCAAACTTCCTCCAAAGACCATCAACAGCTGTATATTGGCTCCTGATAGCCTTGGGTCCCTTAAAACTCTTCTACGGGTTCATGACTGGACACCAATTGACACAGCCCCTGATGTTGATACTGCACTTGAATACTTCATCCCCAGTTTCAACTCTGCCTATGATGCCTATGCCCCTCACAAAAAGCATAAAATCAAGGGTGTCCAACACCCATGGTTCCCTCCGGACCTTCTTAAACAAATGAAGCACCGGGACCACCTCTGGTATTGAGCCAAGATGTCTTGCTCCCAGCCCACCATTCTGGCATACAAAACTGCAAGAAATGCCTGCACTAGAGCTATTCGCTTTCAGAAGGCCAATTACTATAAAACAGCCCTGTCCAACTTATGGAAAAATGGGAAAAAATTCTGGAGCAATCTCTCTGAAGTTATAGGAAAAGACCCAAAAGGGGTACCCATAATGTTCAACATTGACGGCACCACCACCCTGGATCATGTAACCATGGCCAACACTTTTAACTTGACCTTCACAGACCTCAGTCACGTGCTACCCCCACACTTCTCTGCTCCCACCCCTGACACTATATCCTCTGACAAAACAGGAAGGATTCAGGGGCATCCGCTGTTCTACTTTAAAGCAATCCCTGAAAGTCTAGCAAAAAAACACCTACTTAAAGGTCTTGGAAGGTCCAGACTCAGTGGTGATACTCTTGATTTGAAACTTCTTGCCTCACCATTGACGACGTCCTGATACCACTCACAAAAATCCTAAACCGCTCTCTTATGCTTTCCCAGTCCCCACTAAAATGGAAAGCTGCTGTGGTAACTTCAATTCACAAAAGTGGTGACAAGGTCTTAACCAGCAATTATAGGCCAATCTCCATTCTTCTTCCCCTCTCCAAAGCCTTGGAATGGATAGTTGGAGAGCAGCTTGTTGAGTACCTGGAAAAATATAACTTGCAATGTCCCCAGCAGCATGGTTTTTGGAAAGGGCACAGCACCACTACTGCCCTATTTGAATTCACCTCATACATCCACAATGCCCTTGATCTTGGTCAATTGTTCAGCACTACACTGATTGATCTGACAAAGGCATTCAACACCATAAACCACACCCTGCTGATCGAACAACTATCTTTTCTCGGACTCTCTTCAGATACCACCCGCTGGTTTCAAAGTTATCTCAGTGACCACTCTCAACAGGTCAGGATCGGTGAATCTCTCTCTGTCCCTCCCTCCTGGTCCACTCTGGAGTCCCTCAAGGATCCATTTTGGGCCCCTTGGTTTTCAGCATATTTTTAAACACTCTTCCTGCCTCCTGCCATGACAGAATACTACTGTATGTGGACAACGCAGTGATCTACACATGCCACCCAGACCCATCCTTTCTACAGTCTCAGCTACAGAATAGTTTTGCAGAAGTTGAAACCTGGCTTAAATCACATAAACTCATCCTTAATTACAAAAAAACTAAAACAATGTTGTTTCATGGAACTCACAGCAAGCACAAAGGACAAGAACTAGCAATAAATAACAGCATAGGCACTACTCTGGAGCCACTGCATCAGTTTAAATATTTGGGTGTGACCCTTGACTGCACACTTGCTTACACCAGACATATTGATCACGTTGCCAAAACCATGAATACCCACCTAGGGCTATTATATAAACATAAACACTGCTTTATGGCTGAAGCCCTAAACCTTGCTATTCAGAGCTTAGCGATCTCAATCATTGACTATGGGCTTGTAATCTATGGATCAGCTACCGACACTGCCCTTCGATGCATAACCTTAGCCCTTAACAAGGCTTGTCATCTCCTCACCGCTTCTGCCCACCTCGCCCACACTTATATTAACAAACAGGCAGAATGGCTCCAGCTAATGGACAGATGTAAGTACCAGACCTGTATCTTAGCAAAGAAGACCTTAATGGGTCTCATGCCTTCTGGGGTTCAGTCTTTATTGACCCCTTACGGTATGTCCCACCTAAGCAGAAGATAGGAGTGTCAAACATTTACCATTCCCCAGTCCCAGACCACACAAGTTCAATGCTCCTATATAGTCACAGCTTCTTGCTGGTTCAACTCTCTTCTGTCAGAAATTTCCAACATTGTCTCATCACTCCCTTCACCAGCATCTTGTAGCCATTGCCTCTTGTGATTGCTTCTCCTGGCATGTTCCAAGTTTGCACTATCTCGCCTCACTCTAGGACCTCCCCCCCCCTCCCCTTCTAGCACTACTCCTTCCATCCTTCCCTTTGGAGTTTCATGTAATGCTATTCTTTCTCCCTCCTTAGTTCCACACTCTGCCCTCTCTCCAATCAACTGCTCCCACCCTAACATACTGCCCTTGCACCTCCACCCCCTCAAATCACTCCTTCCCCACTTTCTTCCCAGTCATACCCATACTCTCTTCCCCATCTCTTCTTTCATCCACCTTTACACCTATCTCCTCCTCTCCCATTCCTCCCTCACTTTACCCTCACCCCTTCTTCTTCCTACCTCCCTCCTTTACTCCTATCTCCTCCTCTCGCTTTCCTTTCCTACGTCCCTTTATTTACCCCTTTGATAAAGCTTCCTGAGCTGCTTTCCCTCTCCTGCCTCTCTCCTTACCAATCCCCTAAAGCCTCTGCACTTACCCCCAAAGCAAGTAGCCCTAGGCATACATTGCACAATGCCTACTATTATGTCCTGCTGGTTGAAATATGTACATGCATTTATTTGACAATGTCTTTGACTGCTCCTAATTGCATGCCCTATAGTATGTTTGTAACTTTTCACAAGTATGTTTTTCTTTTGTCATTACTTGCTGTGTTTCCTGATGAGGAACCTTTGTAAATGAGCCCTGGCTCAAAGGTGTTTCCTGATTTCTTAATAAATAAATAAATACAATTCTTATGAGACTCAAAGACTTTTTTAAAACCAAAAGAAAGGAAAGGAAATCATTATAAAACAAAACTTAGCAATAGTTAATCACTTAACCAACTAATTAGTGCACTTTATCACCCAGTGCTATGCTATCAAATACGAATATCTGAAAAAGATACTTGTCACAGTAGGACAGTAAGTGTGGTTTTGAAAGGTCTGAATTACAAAATTGAGACTCTTAGTAGCAGGGCCCACACAACCAAACACTGTGCTTCATTTCTTCTTTCAGCTACGTCATCTTAGAACCTGTTCATTCAACTCTTGCTCTTCTTTTTTGGCAGTCTTCACAGAAATGCGGACAGCTTTGATTCTCTTGGGAAAACTTCTCTTGGGTTGCATGGTGCCCTTAGCAGTGAACTTAGAGAGCCTGAAAGTATGGCATGCATCCAAACCTTTTATAGTAAAAGTGATGTCACAACTTTATGACATCACAACCAGCAAATTGAAGACATCTTTAAATCCTATACATCTCCTCCTCCTGACTTTCCTGAGGGAAGGGGTAATGTTATTCTTTCCATTTCAACTTAAAACCTTAATACATGCATAACTTTTGATGTAATAATGATACTTTTGAAAAAGTGATAGTGTTGTGTCAGTTACAACACAGGGAACAATTTACATTGCCTCTTGTGTAGTTGTCATAAACCAATCTCTTGTAATAACTTTGTGTACACAGCTGAAGTCTGGAAATACATATATTTTCCTGGAAGTTTTACAATATGACATTATGCTTACATTCTCTGCATCACCTGTACTTTACTTACAATATAACATTAAAATCATTCCTTTTGTTCTCAGTGACAGCGTCTCATAATCTGCCTTTGTTTTGATGGTTTGGAATGTAAACTTGGCTGTAAATTTTTACTGTTTCAAACTGCAAAGCCACACTTTTTCTTAAACTTCTTTCAACATCTTTGTGCAATCCTATTTTTGAACAGAAGTTACATTTAGAGATTTCTTATGAATTATCTGTTCCAAAAGTTCCACGAATAGCTGATTTAACATTTATAGAACAGGTAACTTGCCAGCCATCAGTATTAGAAGTAATTCTGTTATTTTGCATATTCATTGTACCATCCTCTTCAGAATGGCATTTGTTTTATTGTGACAGTACATTTCATTTTAAAACCATGCAAATAAAACTTTTTTTTAATATTCATTTCCCTGAGATTGTTAAAGGCTTTGTTCATGTAGTCAAATAGGTATGTGACCCATGACTTTTTTAATGGCTATATCTGGAGCACAGTCCACTTCTCTAAAGGCCCTTTGACATGGAGCCTACCTGGTGGCATTGCTGTTGGAATTTGCTCACTCCACTCCATCTGCACTGCTGGCCTTTCTGTTTATTTTCTACAGGCCTGCATCACTCTGATCACTCTTCTGGCATTTTGACAATGTTTCCAGCTGGCCAAGAGCCTGAGGAGAGTCAGGAAATTATAATTCTTCAACAATTCTTTGCACTTCTGATAAGTAAACGTAGCCCAAAACCCTCTGGCAGCTTTCTCAGACCCCTAAGTAGCAATGCATGAATACATGCATTATTTAGGCTGTATATGTGCACGTGTGTGTGTGTGTGTGTGTGTGTGTGTGTGTGTGTGTGTGTAGTAAAACACAGCATGCTTTTGATAACAGATTGATAACAAATGAATTCTCAAAGCCCTTTGGGCACCTTCAAAAATACCATAAATTGCAATTTGCAGATGCCATCAAGTTTTACCTCCTATAGTTGCCTGTGGAGTTTGGGGGGGGGGTCGATGTGAGCACCCCCATTTGATTACATGGTGACACAAAACAGCCAAAACACACCACATACCCAGGAAATTAGGGAACGCGTAGAGATGGAACACACACTTCCATGGCGGTGTGACTCACCTTTACATTACAGAAAAGGTAATGTTCTAATTGCTGTGCACCACTCACAATAGTGCAGAGCTGCTCATGTAAAAGACCTTAACTGGTACTAGAGAACACAGAAAGACAAACTGGAGGCAGTCATCAGTTTAAAGTATTTTTTTCTTTGTTGCATATACTAGCTAAAACATCATTTTCCTTGCTCATTTGTTAAGAAAGTCCATTTAAATTGGTTCACATATCCATCTTGGTCCACAGCATACAGTATCTTTCCAGATCACAAAATTAAACTGACTATAAAATAATAAACTAAAAATCCTTGCCTATAACATTCCCACTTTTAAAGTGTGATCATATTTTCAGCAAATGCATTTACAGTTCAAATTTGTTCAGACATACTATATACTGTATATGGGTATACCTCAGTTTTATCCCACATAATAATGACATTATGGAACATTGCCATACAATAAATAGCATGATTATTCACATTAATATGTCATCTATATAGGTGCAAATATTATAGATGAGTACAAAATATTTTTTCAGATAATCAAGATACACAACATATACATGTTTGTTATACATGATAACTATACATATTGCTTAACTCAAAGGAATTGTTTCCAGTCTTCAACTAACAGAATGTTTTTTTACAGGTCGTAATGTGAAACATTTTAAACATGTGAATAATTTTGTATAGGAAATACGAATCATACTACGTTTTACATCACATCAGTTACATTACATCAAACATCACATTAACATTTTCATTGATGGCTACTATTTTTATCATCACTTGAGACATCATGCCACTTTTATTTACATGCATAATATAATGTCAACTGATTAATATGAACCATCTTGAGTACAATGTTACTAGTGTTCTTCTTTTTTGATTTCAATTTGGTAAACAACAGGTAATGTTTTTTTTCTTTAATAAGAAAAGGATCTTTCCAACTGGGAAGACATGTATTTATTTTAGTAGTATTTCTGGTAACAGGACCAAGCAGGTCAGTTTGTATACATGACCAAGGTAAAGTGATGACCTGAAGTGGTGATTAGTGCTTTGGCAAGGAAGTTTGAAACCTGCAACGGGTTAGGCATCCTTTCACATAGTCTGTCACATCACTAAACATGTAACGCCAGTATGCCACTTCTCTTAATGACTCATATATTGTTCTTTATGGGCATGTTGTAACATAATTCCCCAGTGACACAAAGGAATTACCCACCTGGGTCTCTGAATCTTTACCAATTTTTACCAGTAATCAATTTCTCAACTAGAATATTATCCCTGTGATCAAACATGATTTTTAACTCATGGTTCAATGGCAGGTCACTTTCTGGAATTGTTTTTACACTGGGGTCTTCAATGTACCAATAAAACATTCCTACTCTTCTGTCATGCTATTGCATTTAAACCAGGTTAAAATCTGGCTTGTCACTACCCATATGTAAACTTTTATATGTTTTCCCTTGTAGTTCCTGCTGTTGGGTCACTACATCTACACTACCCTATTCCCTGGAAGATGGTGGCCACGCTGGGCCAGCCATCACATTAGCTCAGTGATTACCAGTTTAGTTATTAGATGTTTTAGTTCTTTTTTGTCATGTTATTTACTTACTTTTGTCGAGTTCGTGGTGTCAACTAAGTTGTGATTTGTGTTTGCGTTTGTTACTGTCTTGTCGAGCATTTTATTGTTCGTTGAAACCAAATCAGCTGCAGTGCATCAGTGAGCCACGGTCATCTGGTAATTTGACTTGACCACCACTTTTTGGATGCCAACCGTTCGCTGCTGTGATCTGAAGTGAACTTTGGTTTTACTCACTGTGTGAGCGATATGAACATTATCTGTTGGTGCTTTCATGTAGTGCCTTAGACTTTTCTTCCACTGAGAAGCCTTGAATGGGGAGAGTATTGAAGTTTGGTTACTGTAGTCGCAGTTGTCAGGAGTACCCCCTCGATTGCCAGAGGACTGTAATGGGCCATTCGACCAACCAGAGTGGAGGGACTACCTGAAGGACAGAATACCAAAACAGCAACAGGAGTAATTGGATCGGTGGTGAGGGCAGCCATATTGCTGGATTTGTTGGACTGCCCCCTTAGTGGAACTTTCCTGCAGGAGTCAGAAGCTGAACTATGTGGAGCCATCTGGGAGAAAGAGTGGTGGATTGCTAACCAGTCCAGCTGGCTTTGGGTCCAGGAATTTCCCCATGGGGATAGAGGGCATCGGCTGGAGGGAGGACACTGAACTCATTCTCCTGTGGCCACCATGGGCTTTCCGGCTTAGGTTGGATGGCTCCAGTGGGCTAAGTGGGGAGTTTTCTTGTGATCAGGGCCCCTGCTTTGGGCTGGGTTTGGAGCCTGGTGATTTTGGTATCATTGCGATGGCCTTCTCTTTGGCGTGGCTCCTAGAGGATCTCCTACATGAGAAAAAGTAAGTGTGGTGTGAGCTTTTCCGGTCATTTTCTTCTTTTGGAAGATCTGTAGCAGGTACTGTAATTTTACAATATTCATGCTGGGAGGTGGTGAGAGGGCCTCATTATTTAAGCAATAAGGCATGACAAGGTGTGTGTTATCATGTAATAACGTCACTCCTGGGGTGGGTTGAAGCATGAAGCGAAGCCGAGTGCTTCCACCACCCCAGGAGTGATGATAACACACACCTTGGAGTGCCTTATTGCAATTATACAATGGCTCGATGTTATACAAAACAAAAATAAAAATAAAAATGTTTTTAGTAGATTTTTAGTGAGGCAGTATATCTTTGTTTCTGGAAAAAAAAATCCATATCATCCAAAAAATCAACACAGTGATGTTATTGTGTAATAGCATTACTGTCTCAGGCACACACTGACCAATCAGAGTCCAGGAAATTTTCTTGCCATTATATAATACTTTACAAACTTCACAAAACTGTGACTGTGGCAGTGAGAGAGCTGCACTTCATTGGATGCATTGTCGGGATGAGGGGCTGGTGAGAGTTCTCCCTGTTCTTCTTTACATTGCTGGAAGGATTTGGCAAACCCTTGTGAACAGTGCTATATTCAAGTTTGATGACATTGAACAGTTAAAATATATGCTGGACAATAATTTAAAGACTAAGTTGTGCTATAGCTGCTTTGGTGTATGATTATTTATGTAGATTTATAATACTGTTGGGTTGTTTTGGGGGATTTTAGAGTGTAGTTTTTGTGGATTTTGGGGGTATTGTTAGGGGTGGTTATGAGTGTATGATAGTGTGTGTGTGTGTGTGTGTGTGGTTTATATGAGTGTATGATCGTGAACTGGCTGGTAACTGCTGATTTGTGGATAATGGCAGGATGTGCTGGCAGTTGTCTTCGGCAGGCAGGCACTACTCCTCCACTGAGCTTCGGGCCCTCCACCCTTTTGATTGCCCCCTGCTACCAGGAGAAGTGTATAGGCACTGTCGCACCTTGGGTATAGTGAGAGGGTGACAGAGGGGAGGGGGCATGAATCTGTTGGGGAATGGAGCGGGGGGATGAATTAAGGTGGTGGGTTCAAGAAGGTGCCCTGAGGCAAAATGGGTCCAGGAGAGGGGTCCGACCTGCTGGTATCCATACCCAAGGGCTCCACTTCATATGGGCAAATAGCATGGTTGACCTCAACTGCTCGTCTGACCCTGGTGGTGTTATGCAATGCCAGGTCAATTAGAAACAAAAGATGCAGTAACTGATGATCTTGTGGGAACATCTGACCTGGTGTGCATCACCGAGACTTGGCTGGACAAGAATGTGGGTCCCATTCTGGAGTCTGCTGTTACAGCTGGGTACTCGGTGATACACTGCCCAAGGTTGGATTGTTGGGGGGGTAGCCATCTGTTTCAAGACGGAACTGGCCCTTGTAGATGTGCTAGTGGGAGACACTAGATTGTGGGTTGTAGGATACTTCTCGTTTACCGTTCACCCTGGAGCGAGAAGGAATTCCTACAGGAAGGCATGGACTTCATCATCAAAAGGGTGTTGGAGTTCCTCAGGTGGTTGGTGCAGGGAGACTACAATGCCTGGGTCGACTATGAACTCTCACATTTTGGACAAGACTTCCTCCAACTGATGGTTTCATTGGGCTTCACACAGGTGATTACCTCTGCCACCCATTCTCAAGGTCATTTGTTGAACCTGGTATTTCTACTGGGAATTGAAATCTCAAACATGGTGGTGGAGCCTGTTGGATGGTCGGATCACCACACTATAGGATTCAATATTGCTGGCCACCTAAGTAGACCTGCCCCTACAGAGATGGTCCAGTACCGCCCTTTGCAGGGCTTGACCCCTGTTGGTCTTGTGGTGGTCCTCGACCTATTGGGGAGTTGGAGTGTGAGCGGGGACCCAGAGGAGCTTCTTCTAGTTTATGATAGGGCAGTGGTGGTGGCTCTGGATTCTATAGCTCCTGTCCGAGTTTGCTCCCTCACCCTTAGCCCTCAGTCCCCATGGTTTGATGGGACCTTAAGGAAGATGATGGTAGTAGGGAGAAGGTTGGAGTGATGCTGGCTGGAAATCCAGCCTAATTGATGACAAACTTAGATTGATGTCCCATTATAGGGACTATCAATACGCAATCTCCCATAAGAAGGCAGATTTCCTGTCCAGGGAGATCGCAATTGCACAAAACCAACTGGCTCAGCTCTTCCAGACTGTGGACAGACTGTGCAATCCATTCTGTCTCCAGAATTGGGAAGCCTTTTCACAGATGAAGTGTAAGGAGTTTGCTTGTTTTTTTTGCAAATAAATTTGCCATTATCAGATCAGAGAACCACACAGCTCACTCAAAATGGGCAGAGCGGTGATCAGTGGGAGATCGCAGCCACCCAGTCAGTCTGGGCCGACATTGACTGGCTGGCAATTGGAGATGTTGTGAAGATAATCCAGGGCTTGTGACTGACTTACTGTAGTTTGGACCCGGGTCCAACACGTCTCTTGGTGGGATGCATGGAGGTGATCAGACCGGTCCTGGCAGAGATTGTCGGGTGTTCATTAGAGACTGGGGTGTTTCCCAGACACCCTGAGTTGTCCTTCCCCTTGTTTAAGAAATCTTCTCTTGACTCCAACTGTCTCGCAAACTACAGGCCTGTCTTTAACCTGCCTTTTGTGGGCAAGGTTATTGAGAAGGCAGTCATGTTGCAGCTTGAGGAGCATCTTACCACCCATGATATCTACGATCCTTTCCAGTCTGGTTTCAGGAAGATGTATAGTACTGAGACGGAATTAGTTTGGGTACTTAATGACCTCCTGATAGTGAGAGATCGGAGATGTCATTCCATCTTAGTCCTCCTTGAATTCTCTGCAGCATTTGACACCGTGGACCATGAGGTGTTGCTAGAGCACCTGCGGCTATTCTGTGGACTGTCTGGTACAGTCCTCAGATGGTTTTAATCTTTTCTCACAGGCAGGGTGCAAAGAATAGAGTCAGGGTTTTTCCTTGGCTTCTCGTCCTCTGCCGTGTGGGGTGCTGCAGGGCTTGGTGCTTTCACCCATGCTGTTCACGGTATATATGCTGCCTTTGGGAGGCATTATTAGGTGGTACGGACTGAGTTTTCACTGTTATGCTGATGATACTCAGCTGTACTGTCCTTTGTACCTGAGTATAATAATGCTGTCTCAGTTTTTAACAACTGCCTTTCTGAGATTCAAGATTGGAAGAGTGCTAACTGGCTCAGGTTGAGTCCATATAAGACTGAGGTGTTGGTGGTGGACCCAGGTCATCGGGCAGGGGGGTGGGTGGCTGGGCAACCCCCTGGACTTTGCCTTGGAGGCAACCAGCTACTAACCTCTGACCGGGTGCAGAATCTGGGCGTTGTAGTTGATGATGAGCTGACTCTGAAGGTTCAGGTGTCAGCTGTCATCAAGACTTCATTTTACCATCTAAGAAACATCACTCAGATAAAACACCTGGTCCCGTCTGATGATCTTCCGATGTTGGTTCATGCCTTTGTGACCTCATGCCTGTATTACTGTAATGCCTTATACTTAGGGCTGCCGGGGGTGGAACTTCATCATCTACAACTGGTGCAGAATGCAGCTGCTAGGTTGTTGACTGGCTTATTGAGATCTTGCCATGTCACACTTGTGCTCCGTGATCTGTACTGGCTGCCGGTGCAGTGGAGAATCACCTCAATTCAGATTACGGACCTACAAAGCCCTACATGGACAGGGACCGTGGTACTTGCAAGACATTCTCTGTCCCTACCGCCACCTTTGCCCTTTCCGTTTTACTGATGAGGGATTGCTAGAGGTTCCCAGGTTCTGCTTGATGACATCTGGAGCTAGGCCATTTGCTTTTGCAGCCCTGACCCTGTGGAATTCTCTACCTTATCGGATTAGAGAGTGCCCGTCTGTTGAGGCTTTTAAATCTGCCCAAAAGTCGTATTTATTAAATTATGCTTTTTCTGATATTTAAATCCTGCTGACTGTTTTATTGTTTTTGAATTATATGTATTTATTAATTTTATTGGCGTTTTATTGATATTTGCACGACGCTATGATCGATTCGGAATAGTGTTTCATAAATAAAGTTTGCTTGCTTGCTAATAAGAGCAGTTTGAGTAAAATGCCACATTTCTCCAGCGAGGGCACCTTCTTTAGCTAAAGTACCTGTTAAACTAATTGCCTCATTTTTCTGATCCATGTGTTTTGGAGTACCCCTTTACCTTTTTCCAGTAATCAGTCAAACCATGTTCATAACCTAACTTGTCTGCAGCCAGTGTCAGCTCTGCATGGGTGACCTGTTTACCTCTGGAGTTGTTCATGTTAACTTTCCAATAAAATAAATGTGTGATAATGCTGTGTCTGGCATAGTCAGAATAAGTACAAATTACAATATCATGCTGATTATGCTGCACTCCATTTTGCATTGCTGTTTGAACAGCTGCCAGCTCTGTATACTGGTTAGACAGGACCAAGCTGATATTTGATAGGCAAGCATGGAATATTCTCATTCCAAACAACTCCAAAACCAGAATGTAACTTCTCATTATGATGGAAAGCACAGCCATCAACATAAACCTTAGATAAACCTGCACACACATTTTCATCATAGTTCTGGTGCCTGTGATGTTCTTTTGCAGCTTGTAAGTCAAGAAGTTGTTCTGCTCTTGTATTGGATGTTCCTCTATAGTGCAGTCATGCAGCTCTACCAACCTTTGGGCTATAGTGTTGCCTTTGTTCTTTGCATTTCTGATCTGTAGAAGTAGGCCTAAGAGTGCTAATGTTCATACCACAGTTGTGCTATTGACCCTTTTCCATTTCTAATTTCAGGCTCCCCAGAAAAACAATGGGCTGATGACACTTTTAATAATTTTCTCACCACAAATATAATTTCTGAAATATTGTACTACCCAAAATATCACAGTGTTTTGTTTGCATAAACTATTACATGGATGTCTATGTCACATTTCTGATATAACTGTAGTGCAGCATGAGAGGGATGCTGCACTTCTGAGATGACGTCTTTTGGATGAGACGTTAAACCGAGGTCCCATCTGCCTGGACTGGTGGTAGTTCAGGTGGATGTTAAAGATCCCATGGCACTTATCAAAAAGAGTAGGGGAATTTTATTGAGAAAAGGTGGGCTTCATTGCAAAATCATTCACAAAATGACAAAGAGAAACAGTAAACAAAAAAAAGAAAAGGGAGGATACAGAAAATCAAGTCAAATTCCAAGAATCACAGTTAATCCATAAATGAAGAAATTGCTGTCTAGAACATCTAGAAAAATCAAACTTTTTCAAAGTAATTACAGCATTTCTAACATTCATTACAATTTCAAAATAGGGATCCATTTTGGTGCAAAACTAGCAAACATCTAGCTTGCCATAAAAAATAACGATAAAACATAATACAATATATATAGTTTCAGAGTGATATTTAGTATGTAAAACTGAATGCCCCAAACATAATATCAGCATAAGACAGCTCAGTAAAAGAGGCTCTTTCCAGAGAACAGCATAGTTGACCAAAATCAGAAGCAAATGCTAATCATGAAATAAATGAGCCTGAGATTCTATAACTGAAAGACAGGAACCTCTAGGACAGTATCTATCACACAGCATTTTATGTTTGTGATTTCCTTAACACTAAGTCTACCATAATTACCGAGCCAGACCATATCCCACACATAAGGAGGGAGTCTAGGATTCAAAAGTTGCTTCAGGATCCAAGACTGACAAGCAGGCGGACAGGATGGAAAGTCAACAAGATCCAGAGCCTCTGGTCTCCAAATGTGGGCATATATAGCCTTCCTAGTTAGTGTACAAAAATCATCAGGCTTTAACCCCCAGACCATGGCAAGTTACACGACCTCCGCACCAAAGGTTGGAAGGCCCGAAAGTTTAGCCACAAATCTCCTTTTGCCTTGTTCCCAGGGAGAGAGACAAGGCAGAAGCCAGGAGCAAAGAAAGGGTTTCCAACCCTTATTACCTGGTTTTAAGGCACAACCCAAATTATAACTAAAAAAAATACTATAAAAAAAAGCTATCGGGTGTACCATCCCAATCCCACCCTCACTAGGAGGCCGATAAGTGAAACCTTGCTTGATGGGATTCAACCTAGAACCCCAAAGGCCCTGAAAGAAAACACTATATAATCTGGTAAATAAAGACATGGGGGGGCATAACACAGGTACAAGAAAATGGGGACCATCAAGGTTTTCAGTAAATAAACTCTTTTTTTTTCTCCCAATCAGCTGCTGCCACCACCCAGCCAGAAGCCTATCAGCCCTCGCTAATGCCCCAGACCAGTTCAACAGTGGTAAATCTCCAGACCCAAACCAGAGACCGAGAATCCGAATGGGCTCAGAAGAGAGCCGGACGCCAGCAAAGGTGCCAGACTCAGGAAAAGTAGGGGAACCCAACGGAAGCCCAACACTCTTTAAAAAATTAATCCAGGATCCTGCCAGTAAGGAATACCGATGGAACACATCAAGTACCGCCTGCTCATCTGAATGACATTCCACGGTCAGAACCAAATCGTCAGCGTAGGCCAGTATTTTGATGGGAGGGAGGCCAGAAGGCCCTTGTAACCCAAGGATCCCAGGGCAATGAAGGATCGCCCTTATCAAAATATCAATACCAAAGGCATATAAGAGGGGACTCAAAGGACACCCCTGACGCACCCCCACTTTTTACCAAGACAGGATGTCCCAACCAGCCATTAACATTAGGGAGGATCACAGCCTGAAAATAAACAGCACGAATCCAATCAATAAATTTGGAGGGAAATCCAAATGCAGCTAAAACCAAAAACAAATATGTATGGGAAACTCTATCAAAGGTTTTCTCCTGGTCAATAGCCAACACCCAACCCTGAACACGATTCAGGTCCCCAAGGGCAAATAGTTCACGTAATAAAATCAAATTATCAGATTGGCACCTACCAGGGATGCCACACGTCTGAACAGGACTAAGTAGCCGAGCTACCTTAACAAGTCTAGCGAGCAAAATTTTTGCCACAAGTTTGCTATCCACATTAAGTAAACTCAATGGTCTCCAATTATTGATATCCGAAACCTCCCCCTTCTTATGAATGAGGACCAAGATTGCCTCTTTCATGGACTTCAAAAAGGAGGCTTTAGATAACATTTCATTAAACAAAAGAGTTAAAGCAGGAACCAAATCAGTGCAAAATGTAGAATAGAATCCTGCCGTAAGGCCATCAGAGCCAGGAGCAGAATCTCATTTTAAACCAACGATAGCCTGTAATACTTCCCCCTCAGCAATAGGGGCGGAGAGCATCTCACATTCTGCTGGAGATAGGGAGGGCAAAGATAATGAGTCAAAGAAAAACTCATCAGCAGTGACGGGAGATTCAGTCCCAAACATGCCCAAACAAAATGTTCAACAACCTGGAGAAGGGCCTCCGGGGAACTAACTAGATCTCCTGAGGGGGATACCAGGTTATAAATAACCCGAGAGTCCACCCTATTCTGACATTCTTTAAAAGGGTCGAAGCCCCCTTTAGTGAGTTTAGTCCCAAAGCGGGCTTCGTATCCCAAGAATTTCGCTCTATCATACTGTAATGCCTTCATCTGATCACGCAAAACAGAAATCTGTGAACTATAATCATAAAGATTTTCCTCAGATAGAGAAATCAAATTCTGTAATTGTTGCTGTAAGGCCAGGTACTTCTTATATTGACAGGTGTGAGCCTCAGCAGCTTTCTGTTGGAAAACCTTCTTCCAACCAGCCTTAGTGTCCTCCCTCCATTCTAAAATATCCTCATAAATGTGGCAACAGACAATCGTATGCCCAGTCACGCTCCACAATTTTTGAATTTTGGGATCATCCAGAATGGAGTCATTAAGTCTCCACTTGTTCTTTTACACCGAGGAACATCAGACCAGGACAATACAACCTTTAAGGCTACATGGTCGAGAATTCACTAACCAAAGTCCGACAATCTCGAACAGTAAGCATATGAGAAAGAATGACAAAATCAATCCTAGTTCGACAAGAACCCTGAAAATAAGTAAATCCACCTCTGGGGTGACAAGTCCTATAGGCGTCCTGGAGATTAGCTGTCGACAAAACATTCTTCAAAGTCATAGAATCACTAAACAATTTGGTTGTCTGAAGTCCCCTATCAGACTGATGGAGACCACAATTAAAATCCCCAGCCCAAATGATCAGTCTAGAAGTATGTAAAAATGGTTGAATAGATCAAAAAAGAGCAGACTGCAAGGCTTTAGTCTGAGGGGCATATACCACAATTAACCGAAATCGTTCAATGTGAAAGGAGAGGTCAAGCAGCAGTGCACGACCTGGAAAAATATCCACCAATCGAGATACCCGAAGGGCAGAATTAGAAAACAAAATACCAACGCCATCACACTTATCAACCCCAGAGGACCAAAAAGAAGGCCCCTGAGACCAAGCACGAGAAGCTTGCTGAAGGTCAGTATTAGTTTTTAAACGGGTATCCACTAAACAAGTGATGTCACAATGCATCTCTTGTACAGAGAGCAGAACACCACCAAGTTTGTTTTTTCCCTTAATGCTGTTAACATTAAAGGAGAGAATGGACAAAGAATCCATATCAAAGATTAGGGAGATTTACCACGTCGACTCTGTCTCGTCCATTTAGCAATGGGATCGACTTCTCCACCTCCGTCCGTGTCAGTATTAGACACAAGGGAGGAGGTGTCTGATTCATCATCCCCAGAGTCCCTATCAGTAATATCAGGAGCTAGAATTGCAAATTTATTACCAGAAGCCCAGGACCAGAACCCAGGGGCCTTACCCTTACCAGAAACAGTCAGTCCCTTCCTGGTCCTTTTTTTTGGAACAGTAAAAGGGGAGTCCTGTTCCGGGACAGGCAAAGCCACCGGGGGCATAACCAGAGGAGAAGCAGTGTCAGGAGAAACCAAAGGAAGGCCCTCCGGGGCCACCAGAGAAGCAGGCTCAGTTAACATAGAATCATCCTGAGGGACCAAAGCAGGAGTTTTCCCAACTGCAGGCTCTATAACAGGATCAGCCGTGGCCGAAAAGGGAAGGGGGAGAGCTGCAGAACCAGAACAAGAACGACTCTCAGCAGAATTTTGTGCCAGCTGTTGTTGAGCAAAGTTAATGAGGCCTACATGGGAGGGACAATCATCCCGGTTATGTGAGGCCCAAGGACAACAACCATAAGCATGACCAGTGTTTTCACAGAGGTTACACTTAAAAAGGTTCAAACAAGCACTGGAGGAATGGCCAAATTCCAAACAATGGCTGCATTTAAAGGTATCACAAGCAGAGCTAAAATGAGCCCGAGATCCACATTTAAAACAAGACCTAGGCTGCCCTGCATAAAAAATCAACCCCTTATCTTTTCCAAGGAAAAAAAAATTAGGCAAGTGAGCTGGACCAGAGTCTGAGGAAAACAACTTAACCCAAACTTTCCAACCCCCATCCCAAATCTGTTCACTATCTAAAGTTGGAGTGGGTTTATTCAAAACCTCACATCTCTGTCGGAGCCAAAATAAAATGTCCTTCACATTGACACCTTCGTTTTTAAACATAATAGTAATAGTCTTAACAGTAGGTTTCGTAAAAGGGAGAACATGAAAGGGGGCCCAAAGGGGGAAAGCTTAAAATTTAGCAAAAACGGTCCAAATGAAAAACATGTTTAAAACTTACATCAAAATTAGAATTCCCTAAACTAATCAGGGCAAAAATTTCAGATGAAAAGAAATGCATCGACCCTTTAAGCAAATTTTTAGCAACATACAGCCTGTCAGGGGGAGTATCCAACCCTCCCTTATATAAAAACCTGACTGCATTGCATCTAGGAGCAGGCTCACCTTTATGGGACTGGAACAAATCAGTTAGCTTAAAACCCACTGAGACACTAGGTTTGGGAACCCCTCCCTGCCCAGCCTCAGGGACCTGACCTAAACAGCCTGGTGTAGCAGAGGTCGAGCCACTCGGTTCCTCGGAAGCTGGCAAAACCAAGCTCGAGGAGGGACACCGAGAAGCAGAGGCATGCACCCCAACACCAGAAACAAGAGCCTCAGTAACCACAATATCCCCCAACACTGCAGAATCCCCCCAACAGTTTTATCAACATACACAGAGTCCATAGTACAAGAAGCAGATAAATTACCCTGGGGCAAGTTGGAGCTCAGAGGGACAGAAGACACAGCATTCACCAAAAAACCAGCGTTTTTCAGCATCCGAATATAGGAAGGATCTTGCGAGTCTGGAGACCAAGACCCACCACCTGATTGTTCCCAGTCAGCCTCCCGTAATGCACGATCAGGAGACCAAGAAGCTTCAACAGGTAAAATCGCCGGTTTTGAAGTGCTCAACCCTTCAGCTCCAGAAGCAGAAGGAACTCCAGGCAGTTTACTCCATCCAGGTCTCTGGTCTCGGGAAGGAAAAGAAAATGTCTGTCCAGCAAAAGACACCTCTGAAGTCTGTAAAGAAGAGACATGGGCACCAGCAATAGGTTCCGAAGAGACAGTCAGCAGGGGCTTTAGGCACACAGCTACAGAATCCGTTGAACTGCCAGCCTGAGAATCAGGGAAACAGTCTGTAGGAAATGCAGGAACGACCGAATTCTGTGAAACACACCTTTCCTCTGGTCCGTCAGCCGAAGTCGTCTGATTAGAAACAGCAGACACCAATGCAGAGGATCGGTCGACATCTGAAAGACCAGCAAGTTTAGGGTCAAGTAAGGCCATTTGCCGCAGCAACTGAGAACGTGCAGTGATCAGCCCCGATTTATCTGTAGGCAAAGGAGGCACGATAACACCAGCAGAACAAGCTTACAGCCAAGCATCATCAGAGGTGAGAATACTGAGGTCGGCAAACCTCAGCTACATCACAAGCAGCAACAACAGCCTCTGGATCAGACAGTACAGGAGAGGAGGCCAGCCCCTGTACTAGATGCATCCATCTCCTCCAGCATCCTAGGCAGACTGACCACAGCAACGCTAGTGGCCAAGGGTCCCCCTGCTGGCAGCAATGCAGCAGCAGAGTAGGGGAATTTCCCCAGTGTCCTGGCCAAATTTCCCTCTTTCACTAAAAATACCACCAACAGCTTAATCTGGTTCAAAGTCAGTTGGTATTCATCTGTATCCCTCTCCCCGGGTCGTGCCTAAAATTAGGCAGGATTTGTCTAGTGCACTTACCCGGTCAACAAAAACTAAATAAAAAAAAATAAAAATAAAATAACACTGCGCTGGTACTCTGATCAGTATACCCTATTTCAAAGTAGAATTTTATTATTTTGAGGACAGGATCCATTTGAAGATAGGCAAGGGATGGTGTTCGATTCAAACTGTCTTTTAAACCTTGCAAAGTTTTATCTTGTTCTCAACACCACTGTCATCAAGGCACAGGTTAGGAAGCATAGAGAAAACCAGGAGCAGTTGTAGAATTCACCAAAAAATGTATTTACAGTAGCAGTAACATAAAAAATAAACTTGTTCAGTATAACTATTTACAAAGGAGAAATAAAATAATGTCTTCCTTCAGTTTCTGTGTGTCCCTTTTTCTTCTAATCTTTTTTGAAGTTGCAGCTTAGAAGAAAAGGGGGGACCACTACCAGCATGGGCTGGGAGCGTGGGGAAAGGAGGGGAGGAGAGAAGGTGACAGATGGAAGAATTGAAGCAAGTAGAGTCCTAGAGGGACTGAGGGCACTGAAGGTAGACAAGGCACCAGGGCCAGATGGTATCCACCCCAGGGTGCTGAGGGAGATGGCAGAGGTGTTGGCGGAGCTGCTGGTGGATCTGTACAGCACCTTACTGGAATCAGGATGTTTGCCACTGGACTGGAGGATGGCACATGTAGTGCCATTGCACAAGAGCAGGCCAAGGGATGAACCAGGTAATTATCATCCAGTAAGTCTCACCTCCATAGTGTGCAAACTCATAGAAACAATACTAAAGGAAAGACTGGTGTCGTACCTGGAGGACAATGGCCTCCAGGATGTGAGGCAGCATGGGTTTGTTTCAGGGAAGTCTTGTCAAACCAACCTGATACAATATTATGACTGGGTGACAGGTGAACTGGATAAGGGTCATGCAGTGGATGTTCTGTATTTGGACTTCAGCAAGACCTTTGATTTGGTGCCTCATGGGCGGCTTGGGGGGAAGCTAACTGGTGTAGAAGTAGGGGCAAAAATGATGAACTGGATTTCAAGCTGGCTGAGTGTGAGGCTGCAATGGGAGGTGGTGAGAGGGGAGCTCTCAACTCCAAGGCCGGTGACGAGTGGGGTGCCACAGGGCTCTGTGTTGGGGCCAGTATTGTTTGGGCTGTTCATATCAGACATAGGACATGGGGTGGTGAGCAAGGTAAGTCTGTTTGCTGACGACACCAAAATAGGAGCAGTGGTGGATGGAGAAGAGGGGTGGAAGCAGCTGCAGGGGGGGACCTACGCAAGTTAGAGAAGTGGTCAAAGAGGTGGCAGCTGGGGTTCATCGCAAAGAAGTGTAAGGTTATGCGCTTTGGGGTGAAGAACCCAAGGAGAGAATACTGGCTTGTGGGGGTTAAGCTGGGGATCACTGAGGAAGAGAAGGACCTTGGGGTAATGATAAGAGGGACCATGAACAACACTGCCCAGTGCAGGACAATGGCTGCAAAAACAAACAAAATGCTGGGGTGCATAGTGAGGGGTGTTTTCGTCCAGGCGAAGTAAGGTGATCTTGCCACTCTACAGGTCACTGATAAGGCTGCACTTAAGAGTATTGTGTGCAGTTTTGGAGGCCATACCTAAAGCATGATATCGGGCTGATGAAGGGGTTGCAAAGGAGGGCAACAAAGATGATATGTGTAATGGAGAGGATAGACTATGACAGCAGGCTGGGAGACCTAAATATGTACACCCTGGAGGACAGAAGGGACAGGGGGGACATGATAGAGACATTCAAGTATCTGAGAGGAATCAACAAGGATGGGGCACATGGGGTCTTTAAATTAAGGAGGGGAAGGGTCACCAGGGGGCACTGGCTAAGAATGGAGGGGGGAAGATTTAGGAAGGAAATGAGGAGACATTATTTCACAGAGAGGGTGGTAGCAAAATAGAACACCCTACCAGAATGGGTGGTATCGTGTAAATCTGTGAACAGCTTCAAAAGGGCATGGGACAGGGAACAGAGGAGGGTGAAGGTAGGGGTGGCAGTGGGATGACAAAAGGGAGGGTGGTTGGGGCAGCTGAAGACTAGGGGTGTTGGCTACACACTCGAGCAGACTTAGATAGACCTGGTGGTCTGTTTCTGCTGGCACATTCATATGTTCGTATGTTCATATGTTTTATGTCTTTTCAACCCCATTCTTAGCAAGCATCCTGTTTTTGTAAATATCAGGCAGGGCTGCTAGAACACGGTGTGCTTGAGCTGAGAGGCCCCCTTTTGCAAAAGGCTGTAAGATTTGCACTCAAGTAACCTCTAGAGTTTACAATAGCTTTCTGCAATCATCTCAAAATATAAATATATACATTTCGGCAGTAACACTATATATTTTCCAAGCACAAGTGATCCCAATATCAATTACATTTCCATCCATTAGTTTGCACAAATATTTTTATATTAGCAGATCTAGATATGCAAGCGAGAAAAACAGACAGCAAGAGAAAACTGAGAGACAGTGAGAGGCAAAGAATTGCGAGACTGTTCTGGTGATTAAGTCCGAATTCTCTCAGAGGAAAATGTTGTTGCACAACCAGACAGAGAAGAGACAGAAAAGGAAGGAAAGAATAGATCCTTGCATTTAAACATTTTCTCCATAACAAATGGGACAGGGTCCTATTCTACCCTGTCATATACACCCCCTTACTTAAGAGGGAACCTGCTGTATTAAACAGGTTTCCAAAACTTTTTATTCTGTAATAACATTTGCTGCTTTCAGACATTAAGCACATGTATATCATCTCTCTCTCTCTCTCTTTTTTTATAACAGTACAGCAAACAGTAAAGTTCAACCCATACATTTGTTTGTTTGTTTTTCAACCTTCAGAACCCTCAATTCCTGATACATATCTTGACAGAAAATCAGCATTCCTAGTCTGTTTACCAGATTTGTGTATCACAGTGAATTTAAATGGCTGTAGTGCCAGGTACCACCTTGTGATTCTGGAATTTTTATCTTTCATCTGGTTAAGCCAACAGAGAGGATTGTGATTTGTTACAAGAACAAAATCAGTTCCTAACAAATAAAACTTAAGGGACTCCATGGCCCACTTCACTGCTTAACATTCCTTTTCGATAGTGAAGTACCTTTTCTCTCTGTCATGCAACTTCCTACTTATGTACAGAATAGGAAGAAGTTGATGGCAGATTAGGACCACAAGGCCCATTCAGTCTGCCCATTTCTTTTTCTACCTTATAAATGTGCTATCAGCCTTTGCTCTGTCAATGGCCTATCTATTCATACTCATGGATGTTCTGTCCCATCTATATTTTGACCCAGTACTGCACCTAGGCCTACCTCCAATGCATCTGTTTGTAGCAAAAATGATTTCTCAGAGTCTGGGCATCTTAAAACAAGGGCTGAACATAATGTAGCCTTTATGGCTTGAAAAGCTTTATCACACTCTGGGGTCCATTTCACATTATTTGGGTACCCTTTTTTTGTGAGTTCAGTGAGGGGAGTAGCTAACGCAGCTAAGTTGGGAACAAATCTCCGATAATAACCAGCCAGCCCTAAAAATGACCTGACATGTTTCTTTGTTTGAGGGACAGGGCTGTTAGCTACAGCTTCTATTTTATAAATCTCTGGATTAATTTCTCCATTTCCCAACACATAGCCTAAATATCTAGTTTCTGCATGCCCAATGCACATTTGGTAGGCTTAATTGCCAAACCTGCATTTTTGATAGCTTGGATGACTGCTTGTAGGTGTTCCAGGTGTCCTTTCCAGTTTGGACTATACACCACAACATCATCCAGGTATGCAGCACAATAACCAGTGTGAGGGGATAAAATTACATCCATGTACTGTTGGAATGTAGCTGATGCACCATGTAAACCAAATGGCATGGTGGTGAACTGATAGAATCCTATAGGGGTGGCAAATGCAGTTTGTCTCTGGATTCTTTAGCTAAAGGTATTTGCCAGTAACCCTTGGTGGGATCAAGGGTACTGATATACTTTGCACTCCCCAGTCTGTCCACCAAATCATCTATTCTGGGCATAGGATAACTGTCAAATTCTGACACTTGATTAAGTTTCCTAAAATCAAGGCAGATTCTAACACTCCCTTCTTTTTTGTTTACAATTACTATGGGAGATGACCAAGCACTCCTTGACTCTTCTATGATACCCAATTCTTTCATTTTTTGTATTTCCTTAACCACATCAGCTCTTAATCGCTCTGGCAACATATACGTATTTTGCCTAATAGGACAAGCATTCCTTGTCACTATTACATGCTCAACTCCTTTTTCTCAGCCTGGTACCATGGTAAAAGTACTGTTAAATGTATTTAGCACATTACAAATGTCTGCAGTTTGTTCTGAGGTTAAGGAAACATTCACCTTTACAGCATCAGCATTTATAGTTTGTTCCAGTGTATTATAAGCTACATCAATATCTTCCTTATTGGTTTCTGGTAAAACTAGCAAGGCAACTTTTGGGATTTTTTCAACCCATTTCTTGTGGAGGTTAGCATGGTATAACTTAGTAGGACTTTTCCTGTCAAGGGTCTCAATCTCATAGTTAATAGTGCCAGTATGTCTAAGAACCTTATATGGCCCTTGTCACTTCATTAACAGTTTATTTTCTGTTATGGGCAACATTAGCAAAGGCTTTTCACCTGGCTAAAAACTTTTTCTTTTACCCCATGGTCATAATATACCTTCTGCTGGTTTTGGGCCTTTTCCTGATTACTATGGACAATTTCAACATATTTTGCCAGCTTCTTTCTTAGGGCACACATATAAGAAGTTATAGATTGTTTCTGAGTGGGGTTATCTTCCTACGTTTCTTTTATCACATCCAGTGGCCCTCTTGGCTGCCTACCAAACAGCATTTCAAATGGTGAAAACCCTGTTGATGCCTGTGGCACTTCTCAGTAGGCAAAAAGTAGGTAATGCAAGTATTGGTCCCAGTCTTTCCCTTCCCCTTTTACAAACCTCTTTAACATGCACGTTAGGGTTTGGTTAAAATGCTCAACAAGACCGTCTGTCTGAGGATGATAGGGGGAGGTTCTTATGGCAGTGATACCTAGTAGTCTGTATAGCTCCTTAAGTAATGTAGCACCAAAATTACTACTCAGATCAGTAATAATTTATTTAGGTATGCCCACTCTGCTGAAAATTTTGGCAAGCTCTGCTACAACTTTTGGGGTTGTAATAGGCATTGGAACTGCTTTTGGGTATTGAGTAGCAATGTTGCATACTGCCGGGATAAATCTATTACCCTTTTTACTTTTGTCTAAAGGACCAAACACATCCATTGCAATTCTCTCAAAAGGCACATCGATCAAGGGTAGGGGCACTAGGGGCACCTTGTCTTTTCTAGTGACTGGGGCTACTTTCTGACACTCAGCACAGGAATTACAATAGGTAGCAGCATCTTCATAAATTCCAGGCAAGTAAAATCTATACAGCAATCTGGCAAGGGTGCAATCCCTCCCTGAGTGACAAGCCGTAGGACTATCATGTGCTATCTGTAACAACTCTGTTCTGTACTTCTGTGGTATAACCAATTGTTCTGTCTGTTCCTGTGTCTGAGGTTTAACCCAAACTCTGTATAATAACCCATTACATTTTTTAAACATTGGTTTTAAACATTGGTCCACCCTGTTTTGGTTTCACTCCCAGCTGCTTGAAATAATCCTGGAGAGAAACATCATTAGCTTGCTCTGAAAGAAAATCACAATCAGTTAACAATTTAGCTTCAGCATTTTCATATTTTAACCCTTTATGTCCATCAGTCATTTGCTGCCACAGTTTCTTCAGGCATTGTCTTTCTTTCCTGGATTTCTGGATCTTGGAACTGTACTCAAACAAGCCCGAATCAAAATCAGTTAAAGGAAGTGTCCCCACCATCTGAAATTTTCTTTGCCTGAGCTCGTGTCACCACAGCTGCTGAAACATCAGGATTTACTCCTTCTTTGATTAGCTCAGTAAATCCTGGAAAGTCATTTCCAATAATCTCAGGTACAGGTAACTTAGGTACCACCCCACCTTCATTTGGTGCAACACACCCTTAATGGTCAGAGTCACTTGGGTGATGGGATAGTATTGAGTGTCCCCATGGATGCAGATGACATCAGTACTTGGTTCTTTTGCACAGTGTTTTCCCAGCACTTTAACATGCACTAGTGTCTGTCTGCTTCCTAAATCAATGAGTCCCTTCACAGTCTTATCCCCACCTTCACATCTGTTAAGTACTTGCTCCTATTTGCCAAGGACAAATCTGCTCCAGTGTCACTCTCCTTACTACAGCAGTTTCTTGCAAAATGGCCTGACTTATTACAGTTATAGCAGATAACGTCTTTGGGCACAGATTTGTTACCCCCACCAGAGTTCTTATCAGGCTTGGAGTTTAAATGGGAAAAAGAGTGTCTTATTGGTGCTTGGCTGTTACCTCACTGCTGTGGCATCTGTCTGCCCATTTGGTAGTCCTCAGCCAAAGAAACAGCCTTTTCCCCACTCTCTGTTCAGTGTTCCTTTACCCACATGTAACCCCTTTGTTACCCGGGGTTACTAGAATCCCATTAAGACCTAGTGGTAGACAGGGAAGGCAGCCTGTGAAACTCCAGTTAAATGGATTTCACACTGTCTCACTCTGTTCTCAGTCTCAGCTGAGACTGAGGGATTACATCACCATAGAACTGTCGCAGCTGCATGAACCACAATGGAATCTGCAGCAGGGAGTTGGAATAGAATGTTGGGAGGTTTGAACAGTAGTCTGTAGGTCAGTTGGTGTTGGGAGCTTGCTGTGAAAGCAGCACAGCAGCTCTGGTTAGGCTCTTGGAGCCTCAGCCCTGATATAGGGCTACATTCTAGGAAAAAGGTGTGTGTTTCCACCTTAAGAGAGACACAGAAGATAATTGTAAAGTGGTAGAGACTGCTGTTTCGGGTCTCAGTGCCCCCTCCCTCCGGGGATGGGGCAGAAAAGGGTTTCCTGCATATTTCTGGGGCAACCCCCCTGGTTCTGCTACTAGTGGAGAAGCTGCCTATTTGTTCCAGAGTTTTTGGGAAACAAGAAGATTTGTGAATCGTCTGTGGGGCACCTGCAACTGGAGGGTGAGTGTCTGCTCTTCCTGAAAGGGCCTATGTTTTTCACCCTGGGACTTGTGTGACATGTGAGGATTGGACTATTGAAATAGTGGGAGGCTTAGAGTAATAGGCTTAGCCAAAAAGTAGAAGTATGTTCAAGTCCAGCGTTATTGGAAAGTCAAAAGACATGTAGAGGAGATGTGACATATGTCTATCAAGTAATCTACATTGCCAAGCTTTCAGTGAAAGAGATGTTTAGTTTCCAGAGAAATGGCCGGGTATGGATTGTGGGAGCTGGAGGTGGGAGACCCCCCATCTTTAGTGACCAGGTCCACCTCTATGGATTTGCTCTGTGGATTTCTACTTTGCCTCATGCCCTTGGCCAGTGATGAGGGAAGTACCCAGATGTGGGTCTGGAAGGAAAATTCCCTCTAGGACTCGAAGGCTCTAAGGTGGTTTGGGAAGCCACAACAGGAAAACTGGTTCATTTCCCAAAATGGACCACGGATCAAGTGGTCGGCGGGGGAGCCGGGCAGTGGGGAAAACCCAAGTAGTGTGTACAAGTCGGGCTGTGTACCTGTGTTGGCAAGTAAGTACAGGCTGTGTGCCCAGGGTTCAGAGCCTGAGGGCTGGAAATAGTGATGAAGTGTTCTGTTGTCTCTAATCTGCATTGCCAGGAATATAGCCCCGTGGGGGTCCATATATGCTTTGTTTGTTCAGCTTGGATGTGAATAAAAGCCACACTGTAGAATTCCATTCCTGGTTCTGGACATTACAGTTATTGCTTCCTGTGTTTGGATTTACTTGGGTGCCCCTGTGCAGAGTAGCCAAACCTAGGTCCCCTGTGCCGAGTAACCTCATCCTCCCCGAACCCATTCCTCACCAGGTACTGCTGTCAGCTTCAATAGCATGCCACTTGTCATTTTTGCAAGAAGGCAGGGGTGAGGGGTTACACACAGCTGCACATATGTAGACAAGATGTTGATGAACTGCTCCATGGCATATGTGTCGATGATCTGTGGGATCATTTTGCTCTTTGGTTGGATCCATTTTATTAAGAGTTCTCTGAGTCGGGTGAAAGCTTCTCAAGGATTGTCAACTGAGTTGTACCTCAGAGATCTAAATCTCTGCCTGTATGTCTCTCCGGAGATGTCATACTGTTTCAGGATTTCGCTTTTCACCAGGTCATAGTTTCCTGACTGTGCAGTGTCCATACTGCAGTAGGCAAGTTGGTCTTTCTCTGTCAGGTAGGATAACAGTCTGATTGTCCATTGCTGCTTTGGCCATTGGCAGGCTGTGGCAACTCTTTCAAAAGTTGTCAGGTATGTCTCAATATCATCTGAGGGACACATCTTCGTAAGTTTAATGGCTTTTAAGTTGCTTGCGTTTTGTTGCTCATCTGGGTCTCTGCCAGATCCTCTGCCTTTGATAGCTTGAAGACATCCAGTCATTGCTGCTCCTGTTGCTGCATCTCTTATCTCCTCTGCTGCACTTGTTGCAGTATCTCTTCTCTCCTCTGTGCTTCTAAACATTGCATCTCTTTTTCTCTCTGCTCTCAGTATCTTTTTGTTGTATAGCCCACCATTTGAAAAAGTCCATCAGGCTTTCAGGTTCTGTCGCTGCCTGTTCTTTTTCCATAATTTGTGCTGGCTGTACAATCTCAAACTGGACTTCTGTCTCTGCTAGTTTGGCTGCCATTCTCCTAGTAACCACTCCTGTACTTGCTGTTACAGAAGCCATACCTTCTTCTGTGCTTCCCTGATACCAGGTCCGGGTACCCTCACACAAAACTCGTGTCTTAGGGTATGCATGGCATAAATACCACTTAGGCTGACACCATCTGTCATCGAGGCACAGGTCAGGAAGCATAGGAAAACCCAGGAGCAGTTGTAGAATTCACCAAAAATTCTTATTTACAGTAGCAGTAACATAAAAAATAAACTTGTTCAGTATAACTACTTACAAAGCAGAAATAAAATAAAGTTTTTCTTCAGTCTCTGTGTGTCCCTTTTTCTTCTAATCTTTTTTTGCAGTTGCAGCTTAGCTCTTTTATAAGTCTTTTCAGCCCCCATTCTTAGCAAGCATCTTGTTTTTGTAAATATCAGGCAGGGCTGCTAGAACACAGTGTGCTTGAGCTGAGAGGCCCCGTTTTTCAGCTTTTGCAAAAGGCTGGAAGATTTGCACTCAAGTAACCTCTAGAGTTTACAGTAGCTTTCTGCAATCATCTCAAAATATAAATATATACATTTCAGCAGAAACACTATATATTTTCCAAACACAAGGGATCCCAGTATCAGCTACATTTCCATCCAATGACTTGCACTTAATTTTATATTAGCAGATCTAGATATGCAAGGGAGAGAAACAGACAGCAAGAGAATACTGAGAGACAGTGAGAGGCAAAGAACTGCGAGACTGTTCGGGGTGATCAAGTCCAAAGTCTCTCACAGGAAAATTTCATTGTGCAACCAGACAGAGAAGAGACAAAAAAGGAAGGGATAGAGCCTTGCATTTCAACACTTCCTCCTTAACAAATGGGATTGGGTCCTATTCTACCCTGTCACAACCACACCCAATGTTCTCACTTTTTCAGCAACCTACTGAGAGTGTGCAATTTCAGCATCAATCCGAATAAACTACTTGTGTAATACATACTGAGGTTCATCCTAAGGTGAAAAACAGAAGCAGAAAGTAAAATGCCCATACAAAGCTCCTGTCTCATAACCTGTAATACTGTATACTGTTGCTTTCTAGAATCCAAGTGTCTACTTTGTTTTCAAAAACAGCTTTGCTTTTGTTAACCATTAGTTTGATGGGAAGGGAATTCCATGGATTTATTACCCTTTGCATGAAAAAATGTCCTTCATGTACTTTTACATTTTTTACAACACAGTTGAAAATGGTGAACTCTAGTACCAGCTGCATCCTGTTTAAATCTGAACCCCATTTCATTAAACAAACAGGGATGTTTGATGATATCCCATATAAGAAGTAAGTCACCCCTAAGATGTCTCATCTCAAGAGATATAAGATTTAGTGTGCATAATCGGTCAAGGTAATTAAGCTCCCTAAACCTTGCACATGTTTTAGCATTACAGATACCCAAGAAACTAAGTAACTCCTTTAAATTTGTAGGGGATCCAGTTGCTTAAATTGCCTTTATTAGGTTGTGTTGTGGGAGTAGCCCATCTGAGCCAGCCTCATATCGAAGATAATTTACTGTGTTCTCTTGAACCATTGTTCCTTGGTTAAAGAGAGTTTAGCCCCAGAATTTTTCCATTGCTTTAAAACATAATGAACAACATTTAGATGTTCTTCAAAGGTATTACTTTTCACCAGTATACCGTCCACATAAACTACACTTCCCTGACTTTCAGCATCAGGCATAGCCTCGTGCAAAACAATGTTAAAATGGCAGGAAAATTCAGTTATCCAAAAGGACACCTGTTCCAGGTATATTACCTCTTCTCAAAGGTAAAACCCAATTTGTATCAGTCTTTTGTATCCCCCTGAAGTGTTCAAAATCCATTTGCAATGTCTAGGGTAATAAAATATTGTTCCCCCTGCATTTTTGCTAAACACTGATCTAAATATGTCATGGGCCAACAAGATAATGGTACTTGCTTGTTCAATTGTCTGTAGTCAGTTATGAATTTCCATTTTCCTGTAGATTTTAATGCAGACCTAAAGGGTGAATTCTAAACAGAATGTACTTTTCTTATAATTCCATGCTCCATCAAGGTGTCTCTTGTATGAACTCATAAGATGCTAATGATATTCTACACTAACATACATAACTGGACCTTTCCCTGGGTCTGTGGGTACCCTGGTAACATGAAGGTCAGTTATTCCACAGACAAAAGCATCTTTGGAGAGCATCTCTTGAGACCCATAAAACATTTTAAAATATGTACTTTTTCTTTTTCTGTTCTGCATTTATAGTTTTGAATAGGTTCTTCTATGGTACATGCACATGTGTTAAACACTCCCTTTCATTTATTGTTATGAACAGTACAAGGTTATTTTCTTTCTTTTTTCTAGCTTTTTATTTATAGATGTATGCAATTGATAGGCAGAAATATAACCACCATGTCAGTGGTGAGACTGTTTACCAGAGTTGTACAAAATAAAACAAATATTTCATACAGAAGAATGGACTCAGCTGCTGGCAGAAAATCTCAGATCAGTATTCAGGATTTAATAGTCCAGACAGATGAATCCATAGGGCATTACTCTCTCACTTCAGGGGATGGCAAAACAGGTCTATGTACCGGAACTCCCTGCTCTTTGCAGGAATACATGTTTTGGGGAGCAGAGCCAGAAGTCCATAAACAGCAATGAATAGTGATGTAAAGATTGCATTGGCTCAGTTAAGTTACAATTCGTACCCCAACAATCAGAGGTATCTGACAGTGATACCATGTAGGGACCATGACATTACAGAAATAGGATATCTAGCAGTCCACAAGCTGAGATGTGTGCCTCTGCACATAGATAAACAACAAACATCACTGTCATGGTAAAAAAACATTTTCTCCATGGGTAAGCCCATTATATATAACTTGCATTAAACTTCCATCAGGTATCTCATTCTAGTACATGGCTCATTGTCTAACTTTGCTATTAGGTTCTTCTAATAGGAGATACAGTGCAGTAACCAAAAGTCTGATGGTGTAAACAATATAAAACAGGGATAAAGTAAAGCTCAGTTGGCTTCACCATCAGATGGAAACGTAGAAACATGGAATTTGTCAGCAGACAAGGACAGGTTGGCCCATCTTGTCTGCCCTATTTTTCCCTGCCTATTCTGACATCTTGGAGCCTATCTGGTCCTCAGCATCCTTAACTCCTCCCTTTCCTCTACCTATTATACCTGTGTGTCTATCACACACATACTTGAAGCCCCCATTGTTTTTGCCCCCACCAACTCTTCAGGCATCCTTCTCCAGGCATCTGCCACCCTTTTGGTGAAGAAGTATTTCCTCACATCCCTCTTAAACTCCCCCCCCCCACAAGCTTCATTGTATGCCCCTGTATTCTGGTGCTTTTGCTCCTTTAAAAGAGATTTCCCCACCTGTACCTTGTTCGCCCCTCTGTGAGGTACTTATAGGTCTCAATCATGTCCCATCTCACTCTCCTGTCCCCAAGGGAGTACATGTTGAGTTCCCACAGCCTCTCCTCCTATGGCTTCTTGTGCAACCTTTGCACCATTCTGGTCGCCATCCTCTGGACCGACTCAGCCCTGTCTATGTCCTTGCAAAGGTGCGTCCTCCAGAACTGGACACAGTACTCCAGGTGGGGTCTCACTAATGAGCAGTACAGTGGAAAAACCACATCCCTCCTCCTGCTAAAATTCCCTCTCCCCATACACCCCAGCATCCCACTGATCTTTCTTATTACCCTGTTGCACTCCTCTGCACCTCAAGATCATTAGATATGATTACCCCAAGGTCCCTTTCCTGCTTGGTGACTGTCAGTACCCTCCTCCATCCTATAGACAGTTCCCAAGTTTAACCACCCCAGATGCATGACTTTGCAGTTTTTGGCACTGAAACCCAACTGCCATGTGCTAGACCATACCTCTAGTTTCCCCAGATCCCTTTGCATTCTCTCCACCTCTTACTGGGTGTCCACTCTGTTGCAGAGTTTTGTGTCATCCTCAAAGTGGACACATTTTCCTCTCCAGTTGCTCAGTGATGTCACTTATAATGACATTGAAAAGGACGAGTCCCAGTACTGATACTGTGGCACCCTGCTAGCTGTTCTTCCATCCCTTGAGGATCTGCAGTGTACCACTACCCCATGCTTCTTATCCTGCAACCAGTTTCGATACCCAGCATACCACTTTCTCCCCAATCCCAAGGCTGCTTAATTTCTTTACTAGCCTCCTGTGTGGAACAGTGTTGAATGCCATGCTCAAGTCCAGATAGGCCACATCCACTGCCCTTCACTGATCCACGTCTATAGCTATGCAGTCAAAGAAATCTATGAGATTTGTTTGGCATGACCTCCCTTCTGTGAAACCATGCTGCCAGTAGTTCTGCAGTCCATATGCTTCCAGGTACTCCATTAGTCTCTCCTTCAGCAAGACTCCATTAATGTCCCAACCACTGGTGTGAGATTGACTGGCCTGGAGTTGCTATCCTCCTCCCCACTGCAGCTCTTGTGCAGAGGGATCACATTGGCACTCCTCCAGTCCACTGAAATAATATCTATCTCCAATAAGCTGCTGAATAATGTTGCCAGAAGGGTGACCAGCTCCATGGTCAGTTCTTTTAGAACCCTTGAGTGAACCCCATCCAGTCCCATCACATTGTTCTTCTTTGGGGCTTACAATCCCTTCTAGACTATCTCTCTGAAAATGGACTTGTATCCATTCCCTTCTTCCACAAGTGCCTGCTGATACTTGTTCATCTGTCCACCCTCTACCCTCTACCATGAAGACTGAGGAGAAGTAGTCATTTAAAGTTTTAGCTTTTTCCTGATCTTCTTCTGCACAGTCCTCCTACCTGCCCTCCTAATTCTCACTATTACACCTCTTGCTTTCTTCTTTTCACTCACATACCTGAAGAAAGTCTTATCCCGCTTTATGACCTCCTTGGTGATCCTGTCCTTTGTTTGTTCTGTTTGCTGCTCTCACCCTCCTTCCTGCCTCCCTCTGCTTCTCCAGATATACCTCCCTGTCTGCCTCCATCTTGGTCTCGTTGTACTTCCTAACTGCTGCTTTTTTCTCCTTCACCATCTTAGCCACCTCCTTTGAGAACCACAGAGGCCTCTTCCTCCTCCTTCCCTTGCTTACTTCCTTCAAACAGTATGCCATTGCCTTAGCCATTTACATCTTGAGCTTTTTCCATTGGGTCTCCATCCCTGGTCATCTCCCCCCTCAGGGTATTTACTGATGCAGTCACCCATTTTTTTAAAATCTGCCCTCCTGCAGTCTAGGACCACTGTTTTAGTGTGTTTTTTTCTCTTGCCAAATCTCTGTGCCAAAGCACACATTATGGTGATCTCTTGTACCCTGGGGACTACCCACTGTGAAGTCTGCAATGGTGATCCTGTCTGTAAATACCAGGTCCAGCACTGCCCCATCTCTACTGGGTTTTGTAACCAGCTGCCTGAGAAATTCCCCCTATAGGGAGTCAAAGATGGCCCTGCTTCTTGTGGCCAGAATATTCCAATCTACATCCAGTAGATTAAAGTCCCCCCCCACAATCAATACTTCACCTTGCTCGCCATTCCACAAATGTCCTGTCCCAAAATCTTGTGTACTCCTCTCCCTGTGTTGATGGTCTGTACACCACCTCTCTTCTGATAGAGGGCACAGATCCTAGCTCTAAGCTGATTCATAGTACTTCCAGCCCTTCCTCATCCTTCTGATGCCTGTGTGACTTTTATAGCTTCCCACACATATACCCCCCAGCTTTCCTCCCTGTCCTGTCCTTCCTGAACATGGTGTAACCTGGTATGGCCACTTCCCAGCTGTAGTTGTCAGTGTACTATGACTTCATTATGGCCACCAGATCCAGGTCTGCCTCTGCAATGATTGCTTCAAGATCAATACATTTATTTCTTAGGCTTCTTGCATTGGCACATATGAATGTCCACTTGTTTTGTCCCTCACTCCCACTATTCTGTCTTCTCTTGCTGTTTCCACCTTTTTCCTCCCGTTTCCCCAGTCCTGTACTCCCCGGGTCTGATGCTCTGGATTTTCAGGTGATAAGGAAGCAATCTGCTCTGCAAACATGGCTGTGTAAATGCTTGTTTTATTTTTATACTGTACCTGAAGCTATGTGGGAAACAGGAGCTGCAGCACAATGTCTTTCTCCAGTAAGGATTTTTTCACAGATCAGAGCAGGTACTTTCTGTCCTGGGTTTGGACTGAAATATCTGGAAAAAAGCCTAATTTACTCCCTTCTCGCTTAATGTCTCAATGGGTCCAGCTGCTTTTAGCAGGGGGATCCATGCTTCAGGTGAGAACAGCATGATGATCCCTGTCAAGGGTCTCTTCGGTATCCCCTCCCTTGGCATAGAACAGACTGGAATCACAAAAGCCTTTATGATTTTGACTCCAGAGTTGTGTGACAGCAGAGCTAGAGCCATAAAGAGTAGGCAGTCTAGGGATGAAAGTAATTCTCCATGACTAGCTAGCTGTGGGGGAAGCTGACAACACAGATGTTGCATTGCCACTGACTGTTTTCGAGTGACTCTACCTTTTACTGGAGAAAGCCCATGTTTTTCACCAGGGCTGCACTGATGGCTGCTTGCTTCTCTGTATCTTGTGCAAGTCCAGTGGTGGTTGTTTTGTTTTCAGTGATGCAGCCATCCAGGTTGTTGAATCTTAATTCAACAGTTGCTAGCCTTCTGTTAGTTTTCTCACCAGCTGTCTGAATATTCTCCAAACTGCTAGAATCTGAGTTGCTTGTGGGTGTCCAGAAGGATGACCATGCTGTTTAGGCTCAGATGCTTTGGAAGCATGGTCAGATGCTGAAGCCAAGAAGAAAGCTTCAGCTCCCTGTTGTTGAGCCTGCTGTTGTTCTTTTAGGACCCATCACAGCATTGGGTATGTCTCTGCACACTTCTTAATGGTCAAAGTTGAGTAAACCCTACAAACAGTATAAAATAAAATATATTTTATAGTTAGACATGGAGTGTGCTGAAAAGATGTGTGAACCAGGTAATAGCTCAGCAGCGCCCCTCTCCAAGGTTATAATTTTTAGTTGTGCATGCATGTACTTATTCTTTACTAAACTGACAAATCTCCTGAAGAGTAACTAGGCCATTAGGCAAAGATTTGACATCATCACATATTTCATCCTCCTTGGTAATGTTTTCTGGTATCTTACCCACAACAGGAATAGCCAATTCCAAATCATACAATGATTATTTATTTTATTCATTTGAAAATTAGTGACTGGGAAAGGCACACTGAGCCGAAGCTCATTTCCAGGTGTGATCCAGGGGAAAAGGTTACAGGGCGAACCACGAAACATAACAAAGTACATTTCATGCTACAGAAATAAAGTGCAGACACAGTACAGTGTGTAATACTTCACAGGCACACAACTTGGAAGAGATTAGAACTGCAAGTTTACAGACAGTATGTCATGCCAATACAAGTGCAAAATAATACTGCATTATACCACAGAATAGGTCCAATGGCAAGCAATGCTATGCACTAGAGACCAGTTAGGTTGGGAAGAAAGAAAAACTCTGTGCTGCCAGTGTCACCAGGGAGGGCCTTTGATGGGAAACAGGTGCAGGTGAAAGGTGGGAGGGATTTTAGCTGGTGCCTGAAAGAGCTGGGGGGAAGTGCATGGTAGATGGATGAGGGGAGCAGATTCCAGAGTGTTGGAAGGCAATAGGAGAAGGTAGATTGCCCAACAAAGGAATAAGAATGAGGAGTGGAAAAGGTTCACTGGTCCCTGGCGTGGAAGCAGAGGGAGCATGGAGCGGGGGGACTGCAGAAAGGAGTGATGAGAGGTAGGAGGGAATGAAACCAAAGCTGTATTTAGAAATGAAGGAGTTACAGTATGACTGGTGACATGAAGGTAGGGGGAGGATGGAAATGAAGGAGTAGTGGGAGCTGTGGTGTGTACAAGGAGGTCTGTAGTGAAGTGACAAAAGGCACTGCAAAGGGTGTCCAGTCTGGCTAGGAAAATGGAGGGGGTGATACTGTAGACCACATCCACATAAAACTTGGAGCACCATTTTGGTGACCAGCTCACAGCAGACCAGCAGGGGTAAGCAGTCTTTATTATGGCCCAAGGCACCCAGCTTAAGGCAGAGCTTTGCATTGATGGCATCAATGTGGGCTGAGAAGTCAAGCTTGCTGTCAAACCAAACACCAATCAGATTTTCCTATTACAGTTGCTTACTCTCAGCTTCTATAGTAATAGCCTCTGGTATAAGATTATGTACCAAAGGATGTGTAATTCTCTTTGGTAACATTTAAACATGGTGTAGAATGGCTTTTTAAATCCATTTCACAAAACTCCTTATTAAGTGTGACTAATGCACATGAATCTGGCATTTCTTGGCCTTTGTTACAGTAACCCTAATAGAAAACTCATTCACATTACCTTGGACAGTCAAAGTGACATCTTTCACTACTTGGCACACTTGAGGTATAGTTTGACCAGACCTCAAGGCTTGTGGTATTACTTTAGCTGGGTAAGGGTCATCCCCTAGCCATGACCGCAAAGCATTATTGGCCAGATCAAACTCAGTTGCACAAGGACATCTAACCCAGTGCACATGGGAGATTTTTGGCCTCATACCTCATACTTGTACCTCATACACATGATGTAGTGCAGTCTTTTCCCTTATCTATAAGTACAAATCACAGACTGCTATGCTTTTGAGACTACCCTTGTGGTATGGAACATATTGTAGCTAATCTTTTTATGTTGCAAGTATCAAATCAGGCCTCCACCTTTTTGACATCTCAAAAAATAGTCCACTGATTAATCAGTACTCATAGCCTACACACAGCATGGTATCCTGTGATAATAGCAATCGAATAAGAATGACCGTCAAAAAAGCGACTCATATTCAGTGCTATTATCATGGGTGACATGCAAGGGTAGTGATGCACTGCTACTGCGAGGGTAGGGGAGGGTGACCGGAAAGGGAGGATAGCGAGGGGAAGGGGAGGGATAGGGAAGAGGGTTATTGTGCTGTAACGTACCTGCTCCCGCCAAGCCAGCCATGTGGTGTGGTGATGAGGGAGGCTAGCGCCAGTGCAGCAGGTACTGGGTTCGGGGCTGGGGACCGGGAAGGTAGGAATTTTGCTGCTGCCTGCGGCTGCTGAAATTAATTTCTTTTTAAATGCAGACTGTGCCCCCTCCCTGACATGCACCCCTTGGAGTTAAGAATCTAAAATCAGGGGTGTGTGGGAGCAAAGCCCCCCCTGCAAAAGCACTTATCTTTTTGCCAGATGTTGGGTTGCCAGCAAGTGTATATCGCCAATTTGCTGTTCGGCGATATACACTAGCCATAATAGCGATCGCCATTTTGTATTCTCTATTATGACATAGAACCCACACAGCACAGAACTAGTTGACAGCAAGTTCTCTACTTTGATTGCCACCTTAGACTCACCTTCATTCACTGTTTGTATATTACAGAGAAAAGACGGGTGCATTAGTGGCATCTCAGTTCCACTGTCATCTGTAGATGGGATACTTGAAGGTCAAGGCCTCTGTTTCAGAACCAGGATGAGATTCTGAGGCAGTGGAGTTAACTCTTTCTTCTGTTAAAAAAGTTATCCCTCTTGCATTGATCTTAGATTTTTCTACATCCTTATGTGATGTACAAACCACAGGAGCCTTTCTTCTCCATTTAATAAAATTTTCAGAATTACCCAGTCAGACAAAACAGGTACATCAGAGCTCAAGATGTAAATGGCTAAGGCAATGGCATACTGTTTGAAGGAAGTAAGCAAGGGAAGGAGGAGGAGGAGGAAGAGGCCTCTATGGTTCTCAAAGGAGGTGGCTTAGATGGTGAAGGAGAAATAAGCAGTACTTAGAAAGTACAACAAGACCTTTGAAACACTTTCCATATGTAATAGGCCTTTTTACCTGTGACCACTGAATTTCATGGAAATAGTCAATTATTGATCTAAACCTTTTCAGAAGATCATTTCCAATTTGGAAATTATCATCTGTATAACTTTCATTTTACCAAACCCATGTTTCTTCCAGACTTTACCTATATGTTTCTGAACTTCCTCTTCATTCATAACTCACAAATTGCAAGTCACCTGGAAGTACCTTTAGGGACTTTATTTCACCTAAGGCATTGGTAAGTTTATATATTTATATGTCCCCCAGAGCCACTCATTGCGGATGAAGAGTGGTTTCACACGTGTTCTGCTCGAGAGAGAACAGCGAAGTGAAGCTGAGCTGAGCTGTTCTAGCTTGAGTAGAACGCAAGTGAAATTACTCTTATCCCACAATGGGTGGTGACGGGAGGACATTTAAATATATTATAGATCAAGCTTATTTTTATTAATTTTTTTAAAGCTGCTCCAGAATGTGTCCATTTCCAGGGCATCTGTGCATGAGATGCTCTTCATAGAAAAATACTGTCTCACATGCAGGGGAAAGGAGTGCTCTGATTGGTCGCAAGTGCTCCGTTGATCTATCATCTCAAAAAAGCTTTGAGACAGTAGAATGACATCTGCCCCCCAGTCTAATAAATCCTCACTCTCCAGTTTGTTTTCATTATTTACCTCAAAGTAAAATCTGTCTGCTTTTCTGTTTGGAAATAAGGCACTCAGGCAGAACTTGTGTTTCTTTAAACATGGCAACTTAACAGTTTCAATTTGGCATTTTACGTTTTCTGCTACATTAACTGGACATCTCTTGGGAAAGCAAAACACAGAAGTAGTAGTTTCAAGTGCCACACATTCATTTTCACTTTTTGACCCAGACTTTTATCATTTTTCAGGCTTATGGTTTCATTTGCCTGGATTGCAATAGAAGGAACAGAAGCTATCAGTCAATGATTTGAAGCAATGTCCCCACCTGTATCATGTGCTCCTGATGGTGTTAGCACACTAGGAAAAAATAGGTGTATGGGGTGTTAATAATAAATGTCCTTGTAGATGAACTTTTAAGTCTCCCATTTGTTTCTCCATTTTCTTTTACATTTCATTTTTTAACTTTTATTTCATTTATGCTAGGCTTGGAGAACCAGGCTTAGACTTGGTCTGAGACCCTTGACAGTTTTTGTGACCATTATTGTAATACTGGTGACCCCGAAATTACCTCTTCAGCTTCCATAGTCATTTCATCATCTACCAAAACCTCCCCAGGGGTTGCATCCACCATGGGTGAAACCCTGGTTCTGGTAAGCCTGTTGGAACATCACCAATTCTTATAAGGACATGAGCTGATCCATGGACTGTTCCTTTGGAAGATCTGCATTTTATCTTTTTCCTTTTTTCCTTAGGAGACTTAGAAGCAGGTAACGCCCCACCTTCCATTGCTATAGCTTCCAAAGTGGTGAACTCACTTTTGCCTAGGAGGCAGGTTTTCCTTTTTCTACAGTTTTTCCCCTGTCAGTATAGGCACTTTCTCAAACTGTTTCAGGATACAAAATAAGAAAGCAAACCAAGACAGTAAATACTTAGTTTACTCGGCTATGACAAGGTGCTGATTTAATACACAAACAAAGCTTTGTTCAACAGCAAGGAGCATGCTTTGAAAAATGCTGCTTAGTGAGCATTGTGTTCAGTCTAGCTACCAAGTCAGTTATTGTAGTTAGTCAATTCAAAAGGTACAGTGCCTGAGTGCTGTAGTTCTTTTTTTGTTTATTTTTGCTATTTCAATACATAATCATAAGTCTAATTAATTATTCACGCTGTATCTGACACTTCTCGTTGGCTGCTGTGCCAGTCTGAAATCTCTTAGAAGTGACCGGCAGGGCACCCACTCTGATCTTCGCACTACTGCAGCTGTTTGTCAACCGCTACACGAAAGGGCTGTTCTCACTAAACATCCAAGAGAAAAGTTGGACTGTTATCAAAAAAAATCACAAAACAGAAGTACTGAAAAAAAAAAGAATGGAAGTACCTGAATCAAACTGAGCTGCCAAGCGCTGTCACAGAAATGCCTACAAAACACCTTGCAACTCCACTCGTGCCAAGACAAAAAAAAATGAAGTAAAAGAGAAACTAAACAAATCATTATTACGATTAGACTCATCATAGCAATAATGACCTCAGAGCTGGTCATTTCCTAGAGATTAATGACCGGCTCGGTGGGGGTGGCCCTCAGCTCTGCCTCAGGCCACCCTTCCCCCCAGCTGGTCATTAATCTCTAGGAAATGACCGTCTCTTTGGTCATTATTGCTTAAATGTTATATAATAACTGGCGCACACTTTTTCCCATAGGGAAACCCGGTTGTAATTTTCCATTATGCAAACACACGCCGGGTTTCCCTTGAACCATGCATGCACCAGTCGCAGCCTTCCTTCACTCCTTAATGTCCCCTGGACCAATTCGCTGGGTAGCGGACTTCACCACCACTCACAGCCAGCGGTAAGTTGATTTTTTAAAGAAGACAGTTTCTTTTTCCACTCACTGTTTATTATAAAAAAAAGGAAAACCAAATGAAAATTCTCAAACAGGTGGTCTGGGCACACATGAGCCAGTGAGTCTCCCCACCTCTTCATGCTGCAAGAACACCGCAGCTCCATGATCACCGCTCAGCGGTAATTTTAAGTATACAAAAAAAAAGAGAAAAATACAGAACTTCTATTACTAAAACTCCACTTCTTTCTGCCGCAAACAAGTGGAGCACTGTAACATGGCAGACCACAGACCACTCATAATTCCTACTGGCCCGCAACTGCCTGAACACTGGTCTGCTTGTTTATTTTATTTTTTATTATTGCTGAGGTGACAAAGCGCATGCCAGCAATTATATAAAATAAAATATGGGGTGGTTGTGTAAAACTTGATTTTACACATATTTGTGGTTTGCATTTCAAAAACCCCCGAGGGCGAATGTAGTATCCCACAACTCAGGTATGCATAAAATCTCATTACACACACCACCTCATATATTATTCTCTATATACTGAGATTATATACATACTCCATATATTGCCATGCAGAAAAAAATACATACATAAGGAAAAAATTCACAATATATTGCCTATTTAAAGGCAATTCCGAAATTATACAATATAGACGCAGTCCTAACTAACAGTGGTAGGGTGAAGGAGGGAAACAATAGTTAAATATGTATAACACACTGGAAATGAAAACCACTAGCAACTGATTATTACAGCAGATATGCCACAAGTATAAGAAATACATACTCTAGAATATACTGCTGTTTTCCTCATGAAATTAGGTATACTTTTTTATGGTAAATCAGTATGGTGAGAACCCTTACTCCTGACTAACCCCCCCATCTTAGCAACAAAAATTAATCATAAGAGACAAGTGTTTCGATTTCATGCTACCAGCTGTGGAAAAGAAAATGGGCATTGTTCATTAAAAACAACATGAAGTCTTGCTATATTATGACATATGCAGTGAGTCCCAACCTTCAAACTGCTCCGGAGGTGAAAGAGTTAACTTTCCATGCCAGGCATGGAACGCTGAGCTCGAGCTCGGTTGAAACTCTGTCTGTTGTTTTTCAAACTCAAACCATCAGATTCTTTACTCCGCCTCACTGAACAGTCACTCCGGAGATGTCTCCTTCTGCTCGGTTCATTTTGTCGGTTAAAGTATTGTTTTTCTCAGTTTTCGACCGAATTTAAACCGCAACCGGTCGGTTCAAGCTCTGTCTGTGGTATTTGTGAGTACTAGATAGGTTTACATTATTTCTTTCTGTGTGGAACTTGTAAACAGTTTATCGGTTCGGTTTGAACCGATCAGGTTGTTTAAAGTATCTTAATCTGTGATTTAGAGTGTAGTTACGGTTCTTATCGGTTCTAAAAAAAAAAAACAGATTTTATTACGTTTTTCCACGACCAATAACCGATTTAGGAACGATAAGAGGTCTTGCCTGGCGGATTACCATAAACAGGTAAGTTTGGTTAGGACTGGCACTATGTAGAAAACCCAAAAGAAAAACGGCCCATTGGTTTCAACACTGCAGTGTGTGGGGAAGTCTTTGCCAAAGCTGACCCCCACACCACCTGTGTTTATTGTCTGGGGTTTGACCACCTCAGTGCAGACTGCCAGATTTATAAAAATTTTCCTGCAGCTACCCTGGAAAAGAGAGTTGGTAGGCTCAGGGAAAGGGAGGCCAAGAAGTCCACTGAACCTGATGGCCAGCCCGGTTCGGTTCCAACCGAACCAGAGGGAATGCCCTCTGACCAGGGTGAGACTTCCTTGGGCAAAAGGAGAACTGACTCTGAGGAGTCGGTTCCAGCAAAAAGGACTAGGAAATCAGCTGGTGTGGAGCTAAAACTTTCCTCTCCAACTGCTGAAGAAATAGCCAAAGCGATTAAAATTGTCCAGTCGCTTTCCCCAGTTCCGACCGAACCAGCACCTTCAGGTAAGCGCCCGGTTGGCTGGTTCCACCGGTTCAAGATTATGATTTAGAGGAATATTATGAACTGGAGGAGGGGGAAGAGGAGTATGAGGAGAGTGAATGTGGATTTGAAAGTCTGGATGTGCCCATTAAACGGACATCTCCCCAGACAGACCTTCAGGAGTGTCTCCTCCTAGGCTTTCTGAGTCCCCTTCTCATTTTATGTTTTATAAAAAGTGGCTGAAATCCTCCAGCTCCCTATAGGAAGCTGTGGATTTTCAGGAGAGCCTGACTATGTGGAAATGATGGATATCCCAGAGTCTAGGAGACTGTCTATTCCCTTGCATAAATCTTTTGGGAAACAGACATTTAAAATTCTAAAAACTCCTCATACTATACCTCCTGTGGATAAGAGAATGGACAAGAGGTACACATTGTCAGGCTCTGATACAGAGTTCCTTTCACAACAATGCAGCCATGTGAGGGTAGTGCAGGCTGCAGCCTGTGACAAGGCAAATATTCCCTTGGCTTCACACCCCCCGGACAAGGACTCCAGGAGGATTGATGCCATGGCAAAGAAACAGTACACGGCAGCATCCTTGGGACTCAGACAGGCAAATTATGTGGCTTATGTTGCTAGATATCAGAAATCCAGATGGGACACTGTTATGGCTCTAACAAAACAGGTCCCTGGCCAGCTTGCCAAGGAGCTGGAGCAGGTGGCTGCTGATGGTATTGATGCATCCAAGGTGCAATTCCATGCTGCAGTGGACTCTAATGATGTGTCATCAAGAGTCATGGCTACATCTGTGGCACTTCGCAGAATGGCTTGGCTCAGATGTACTAGCCTGTCACAGGATACCCAGACTAAAGCCATGGGTTTTCCTGTTGTGGGTAATTCTCTGTTTTGGGAGCAGACAGAGAATTACATGAAGAAAATGGATGAGTATAGGACTACCTATAGGAGTGAAGGCAGGTCACTCCTCAAAGGCAGCTTCCCAGGGGCAGGGGCAGGCCTTTTCATAGGCCTTTTTACCAAGCTCAGGCCTCCTCTTCTGCTTATGCCCAGAGGGGGTTCTTTAGAGGGAGAGGCAGACGGGGTACAAGCAGGCCTGCTTCCACCCCTCAGCCCAAAGCCCCTGCCAAGCAGGCACCCTGATGGGGTTGCCAGGGCCGATTCTCACTTACCTGTAGGGGGCAGGCTGGCTTACTTTGTCCAGGACTGGCAGTCTCTGACATCAGACAAGTGGGTCCTGGAAGTAGTAAGCCAGGGACTGGTTCTCAGCTTCAAAAAGTTTCCAAAGATGAGAACCAGATCCTTTCCACCTGCAAATCCACCAGAGGCACTTGCCCTAGAGGCAGAGGTCTCTTCCCTCCTGGCTCTCAGAGCTGTGGAAAGGGTTCCACCCCCTACACCAGGGCAAAGGATTGTACTCCAGGTACTTCCTTACCCCAAAAAAGACAGGAGAATGGCGGCCCATCCTGGATCTCAGATACCTAAACAAGCACCTTTTAAAACCAAAATTCAAAATGGTGACTCTGGGAATTATTCTACTCTCTTTAAGGGCCAGGGGACTGGCTAACATCCCTGGACCTCAAGGATGCCTACTTCCATATTCTCATCAGAAGCTCTCATCGAAAGTACCTCAGGTTCGAGCTGCCCTCAGGCCATTACCAGTTCAGAGCAATGCCCTTTGGCCTCACCTCTGCTCCAAGGGTATTCACAAAATGCCTGGCAGTAGCAGTTGCTTCCCTAAGAAGGCAAAAAATTGCCATCTTCCCTTACCTGGATGATTGGCTCATAGTAGGCCAGTCCCCAGACCAGGTCAGGTTACACCTGCAGATAACTCAGCAACTGCTCACCTCTCTAGGTTTCCTTCTGAATCTTTCAAAGTCAGTTCTAGAGCCTGTACAGCTCCTCACCTTCATAGGCACAGAGCTGAACACAGAGAAAGTCAGAGCCTTCCTTCCTTTGGACAGGGCAAGGACCCTGGTCTCTCTGGCCTCCTCATTCACCCTGCAGGTCTCTCGACCAGCAAGGCATTTTCTACAGCTCCTAGGGCACATGGCTGCCTCTACAGCAGTAGTGCAGGGAGCAAGATTTCAGATGAGGGACATCCAGTTCCATTTGAGAGCCTTTTGGTCTCAAAGGAAAGACCCTCTAACCAAATTGATCCCAGTTACTCGAACCCTGATCCAGGCCCTACAGCCTTAATCCTTACTACAGATGCATCCCTCTTGGGGTGGGGAGCTCACATGGGCGACCTCACTACCCAGGGATTGTGGTCCCCTCAGGAATCTCTGCTCCACATCAATCTGTTGGAATTCAGGGCAGTTTTTCTAGTACATCAAGCTTTTTCCAAATCTGTTCAGAACAAAGTTGTACAGGTCAGAACAGACAACACCACCACAATGTGGTACATCAACAAGCAAGGGGGCACTCGGTCTATGACCTTGTGCACCGAAGCAATGAAGTTGTGGTCTCTGGCTTACTCCCTGAACACCTCCCTTACAGCAGTTCGCCTCCCAGGCAAGGACAATGTCCTGGCAGATGCTCTCAGCAGGATTTCACAGGACCATCACGAATGGTCACTGGACCCCCTGGTTTTGGAGGTGATCTTTGCCAGATGGGGCACCCTGCAGATAGATCTTTTTGCAGCCCCAGACAATCACCAACTTCCTCTTTTTTGCTGCAAGCCCCCAGTGTTGGGCTCAGTCCTTCTGGATGCCTTAGTCCTCAATTGGGAAGGGAAGTTTCTAAATGCTTTTCCTCCCTTCCCTCTCCTGTTCAAAGTGCTAGTCAAAATCAGGTCTCAACCCTGCAAAGTGATCCTGATGCTCCAGATTGGGCCAGACAGCCCTGGTATCCACTCCAACTGTCCTCAGCAGTCCATCTTCCCCTGTATCTTCCCAGGAAGCACAACCTGTTAACCTGTGCTCAGGGGAGGGTTTGGTGCCCGAACCTCAAATCTCTCAATCTCAAGGCCTGGCTCTTGAAGAGTTAGAGTTTGCTGATCTACACCTCTCCCAAGGTGTAATGGATATCCTGAAGGCTTCTAGGAAATCTTCCACCAGGGCTACTTATAATTACAAATGGAAAAGGTTTTCCATATGGTGTTCTGGAAAGCATATTTCCTCAGAATCTGCTGACTTACCCACAATCCTGGATTATATGGTCCACTTAAATACCTTGGGGCTGAGACCAGCTACTCTAAAAGTGCATTTGGCAGCTGTGTCTGCTTTTATTTCAGCAGGTAAGCCCTCTTCTCTTTCAGCTCATCCTGTATTCTCCAAGTTTTTTAAGGGATTGCTTCATACCAACCCTCCTTTCAGGGACCCTGCCCCTGCCTGGAATCTTAATGTTTGCATTGCTCAGCTTATGCAACCCCCCTTTGAGCCTTTGTCTTCAGCAGAATTTAAGTACTTGACTTGGAAGACTGTGTTTCTGGTAGCCATCACTTCTGCCAGACGCATAAATGAATTGCAAGCTTTGTCAGTGGAGCCTGATTTTATCTCCTTTCATAGAGATAAGGTGGTCCTCAGGACTAATAGGAAGTTTTTGCCTAAGGTGGTTTCAGGTTTCCACCTTAATCAATCCATATCTCTTCCAGTGTGCTTCACTGACCATTCCTCCTCTGGTGAGAGGAGGCTGCACAGCTTAGATGTGAAGAGAGCCCTTAGTTACTATATAGAGCGTACCAAGGGTCACAGGTTTGACTCCCTCCAACTGTTCCTCACTTATGGTGAGGTTGGTAAGGCGAAACCTGCCACTAAAAGATCCATTGCCAGGTGGATTGTCTCTTGTATCCAATTTTGCTATGAAACACTGGGTAAGGCTCCCCCCTCAGGCCTGAGGGCTCACTCTACCAGAGGTACAGCTGCTTCCCTGGCTGCTGCCAGGGACCTCCCTATTTTAGAGGTATGTCAAGCAGCTACCTGGAAAACAGTTCACACTTTTACCAAGCATTACTCCCTATGACATCCAGGCTAGGAGTGATGCTCAGTTTACAGCTATGCTTCAGAGCCTATTTCTAAGTAGGTTCTGTCCCTCCTCCATGGAGGTACTGCTTTGTAGTCTGCATATGTCATAATATAGCAAGACTTCATGTTGTTTGAAGAAAAAATTACTCACCTTAGTAATGTTGTTTCTTCTAATGGAGTCTTGCTATATTATGATCTCCCCCCACCTGCCCCTCTCAGAACCTCTGTTTTTGGGATGTGGGTGGGCAGTGCAGTGTTGGAACTCAGTAGGTGCCCACCTTGTTGTTTTCACCCCTCCTTTCTTGGGGTGCTTGGTGTTGTGTTTTTCATTTTTTGGGTCTCCTGACTTGAGTCTTTGTTTTGGGACCAAAAAATGTGTTCTTATGTTTAGTAGCCAGTTGGCTAGTGTAGGTTTACAGCTTCCACGCAGGACCTCAGTGAGTTTAGATCATAAAGGTCTGACGGTTTGAGTTTGAAGAACAACAGACAGAGTTTCAACCGAGCTCGAGCTCAGCATTCCATGCCTGGCATGGAAAGTTAACTCTTTCACCTCCGGAGGTTGGGACTCACTGCATATGTCATAATATAGCAAGACTCCATTAGAAGAAACAACATTACTAAGGTGAGTAATTTTTTCTTTCTAGTGATTCGGGATCTACTTTTACTGCTGCAGCTCTTAGCTACTCTGCAACACACCACATACAAGTCCCAGTGCTCTGAGGACTACTCCTCTTCTTCAGGTGGCCATAGTGTTTAGTAAGCAGCATTTTTCAAAGCATGCTCCTTGTAATTGAACAATGCTTTGTGTATAAATCAATACTTTGGCATAGCCAAGTAAACCAAGTAATTACTGTCTTTAAGTGCTTTCTTATTTTGTATCCTGGTTTTAGTCACTTAGAATAGCACCTGGTTTTATGGCAGCGCATTCTTGCTCTTTTGTTTTTGTCTCAATTTGTTTTAGCTTGTTTAATAAGTCAGGGAATATCTTTTGCCTTGCCAAAACCATTATATAACTGGGCAATGTATCAAATGTCACTTTTTAAACTGGTCACAATCACATCTGAAACATTATCTGATCCATAATATACATCTTTTAGTTTATAAAACAAATCAATTGGATTTTGGTCTTGTTTGCATGCTATTTTATAAGCTGCATCTCTGGCTGCTAATTTAATAAGAAATTGACCAAATTCCTTTTTGCTTTACACAAGCACTCCATCGAACTCTTTGCTTTGTAAGGCGAATCAGTATACCATGTTAAGTGTTTAGCTGCAAGGGACCACTTAATAATGTCAATCTTTTCTGTTTCTTTTGTTATTTGTGAAATGGCAAAGCATTCTTTCAAATCACGTATGGCTAGATTTTTCAGGGTCACATGAGCCTCTAAGCTGCTTTTAAATTTTTTGCCAATTCATTATTCCTAGATTCCTGTTTAGAAAATGTATTTTTCTTTAGGATTTTTTGAGTTCTTCCTCAGAGCTAGAACCATCTTTATCAGAGGAAGAAGTAGTAGAATATCTAGAAGTGCTGTCTGATGCCGAGTCACCAGAACTTCTTGACCTATTCCCCCTTTTACTTTCACTTTCTAATTTTGCAATCTTTGTGCAGATTTTCATTTTAATTTTTCACTTTGTTCTTGTATTATACTAAACTGCTCTTTTGGTTTTTGCATGATTTCTTCTACCTTTTTTACTAAAGCACTATTTCCTTTGTCTTGTGACATCGTGTTTTCTACTATTTTCCTCAGCTTCTCCTCCTCTTCAGCACTAGACTAAACAGAACTGAACAATGAAGTGGAATGGGACATTTCCTCTGAAGTTCTGTAAAGGACGTTCTCTGCTGATAGGAACCAGGAAACCCCATTGACTTTTTCACCCTGTTTTTGATTAAACTTTTCATTTTCCCTCTTTACCTCCTTCAGGTTAAACTCTAACCCCTCTATCTGATTGGTGAGGTCCTCTATGTCTTTAATTTCTCTCTGTTTATCCTTACACCTGGTTGAAAGTTCCAGAGTACGTTAGTGCCTTTCTGTTAACTCTGTTTGGTTGCACCCCTCAGGTCCCAGCTCCTGCTGAAAAGGGGATAAAACACTTGACCACTGGTAGCCCCAACAGTCATTTCCTGATATTGCAAAGGTCATGGGATCAAGTGCATCTCCTATATCTTGAACTACAGATTGGATTCCCCTTGTCAGTCCTGGTTTCTGTTGGCATGGGGTGAGTGAAGTCAGACCGTTGGACCCTTGATTAAAATAAAACAGACCCACAGTTGGATTCCCCTCACTGGTCTTGGCTCCTGCCAGCAAAGGGAGAGCCGAGCCTGGCCATCAAGCCCATATAGTCCATGGGCTAGATAGTCACCCCCCCAGGGAATTTTCAAGACTATGATTTTGGAAAAGTTTGTATGATAGTAACTTGGAATTTATTTGTTTGCCATTTGCTGATGGTAGCTTCTGTTTGGTATAAGGTCATATGTGTCATCAATTTTTGTAGGAACTGAAGGGCAATGCCGAATGGATAGGGATAGCTTTTCATGTAGTAAATCTAAGTATGTGACTAAAAAGAATGGCAAATTGGGTATCAATAAAAATGTTTTTAATTTTTGTATCATATGAATGTAATCTAGAGGTTCATGAAGTCAACAGTAATGTAATCATAAAGACACAATTTTGACCCAGCAGTTTTGGAAATCAAATAGACTGTAGATGGGGACATATAAAGATATATTCTATGAAATTATTATTGCATTAATGAATATTGAAATGGTTGTTTTAGTAGGAAATAATTCTGGAAAAGGCAAAATAAATAATTTTTATTTCTTTTTCAGGACTTGAGATAGCATGGCTGATGAGCATCCTGTAGCACTAAAAGCACCTAAGTTGAGGCAGACAAGTCACCGTCCTATACAGAAGGTATGCATAATTCACAACAGCAAAAACAAGTCTGACATAATCATAAGACCTTTAACATCAACCAGTCGGTCCAAAATTGAAGAGGTTGCACAAAGGAGACAATTGTGTGATGACCCAAGTATCAGACTCGATGACATATACAAGAACATACCTGTTGAACTTGATGACATGCATCATGGGTACCACAGATAACGCTACCAGTAATTTACAAATGTCAAATACCTTAGGAAAAGGAAGTGTCAGGTTGATGATGATACAGAGGACCAACAGCCTTCAGCCTCACAAAAGGAGCAGAGCTGAAACACCCTCTCAAGTGCTATTTCCTTTGAACCAGTACATTATATGTGGAAAAAGAGATAAGCGAATTTCTGGAGGGAAAAAAGAAGACAAAAACTAGGGAAAAACTGATGCACTGAGTAAAAAAAACTGCAGATATCTCTCAAAGAAGCAGCAGAGGTGAAACAAGATGAAAATCTAGTATGCAGCATTCGAGATGTTGATTTAATTGCAAGGGAGGCTCATTATCACAACTCTTGTTGCTGCAGTTATACAAGGAAAGATGACAGAAATGCAGTAGTGGACCAAACTGGTGAAAGTGTTGAGCAAATCAGAGCCCACAAAAAGGCACTTGAGTATATCACCAAATATGCTGAAAAGAATATCATCAGAGGATCACAGGTTAAGCGAATGACACTGTTACCTGAGAGGTACTGTTTGTTTATGCAGACTCATTACCCAGCATTCTATAATCCTAATTTCAAAACAGACAAGTTGAAAAACAAGTTGATCAAACACTTTGGTCAGAGGATAAGGTTCTGCAGCCAAACTTTAGAAGTGAACTTGTTTACTCTTATAAGCTCCCAACTGGTCAACCTGTGGAGATTGCATTTGAATCTAATGTATCAGATGACAAGAGATTTGAAGAGGCAATGACTCTTTTGTGTCATCTCATCATAGATTCCTTCAGAGAATCACAGGAACTTCCCTGGCCACCTTCTTCAGGGTTTCCTACTCTCCAACACCATCTCACCCCCAGAAGTGCTTGTAAAATTCCTGGCTCATCTCATTTCTGGCCAATCTAATTCTATGAACACCTCAAGAAGAAGAGAGAGGTTGGGGAATTCAGTCGGTCAAGATATTTGCGATGCAGTGAGTTGTGGTCAATGGAAAATGTCAAAACATCTCCTCCTAGGAATGACTGTAAGACACACCACTGATAACACTGAAATCATGAGTATCCTTAATCATTTTGGATACTGTGTGTCCTAGTCAACCCTTTTGGAGCCAGAATCTGCTATGTGTGATAGTGTTGTTGAGAGTGACAGCACTCTACTGTAACTATAGACACTGACAGAAATGTTGTGATGCATTTTTACTGGGTCAATGTTGATCTCAATGAAGAAACCCTTTCTGGTACTGGCACCATGCATTCAACTCATGGTATTGTAATGCAAGAAAAGGCAGAGGAATGCCTACCTACATCTGTGGGATCTAGCCAGCCCAGAAACAAAAAGAGATCTGTTAAATACAAGCGTCAAGAGCTTGAACCATGCTTTGTTTAGCAGCATGTTGAACCACACCTGACTGTAGTTCAGACCACCACCTCTGTTCCAGAGATTGAGAATCAAGCTTGTGTACCAGATTTCATGTGGTTTTTCTGCAGAGGCCAGATGTATGATGGAACACAATCTGTTCCTGGGTGGATAGGCTGGGTATCTTCCATAGGGTACCAGTCAGGATCAGTGCAAATACAAACAAATGTTGACTACATGGCACAAATCAACTCTTCTGTTATAGAGAACGCGACTGTTCAACATGTACTTCAGGTATCACAAAATGCTACCAGAGAGGCTGGCCAACAGTACACGACTATTACTTTTGATCTTGTTGTTGCAAAGGAGGCATATACTATTGTGTGGCAGAATGCAAGCCAGTTCAGTGATGTTATTGTGTGACTTGGTGTTTTCCACACAATTTGCTCATACTTAGGAGCCCTTGGGAAATTGTTAAATGGTACTGGCTTTGCTGACATCATCGAGTCAGAGGTGTGAGCTAGTGGCTCTATTGAAAAAGTATTGAGTGGCAAACACTACAACAGGGCGGCGGGCCATGCGGAAGCATAAGCTTACCTCTGAGGCAATTGAATGCCTTCTTTTTCAATCATTCCAAAACAGCACTGATGTACTGTCATTGGTAGAAAAGGCCAAAAAAGTGGCAAAAATGCTAGTGTAAAGACCAGGGTCTGACACATTACATGATGCAGCTGCCAGTGACTCTTGTTACCAACTTTGCAAAAAGTACTTCAAGTTTAAAGAGAAAGTGAGTCATGGCAAACTTGGGAAGACAGCACGGTTTTGGATTCAGTACATGGACAGAACCTGGTTGGTGCTTAGGTTTCTGTGTGCTACCAAGGAGAACAACTTTGACCTGCACCTAGCATGTGTTGAACAACTTTGACCTTTGCTTTTTAGCCTGGATCTCCAAAACTATGCAAGGTATCTATCTGTCTATTTTCTGATACTCCTGAACCTAGAGCATACTCATCTTTGGAGATGATGATGTTGCTGTGGAATGGTGGGTTCAGTGTGTGTGTAGATCCGATGTGCCAACATCAAGAAATGTTGTTGATCTCACCATTGAACAGACAACCATTCAACATGCCAAGTCCAGTGGAGGTATTCATGGATTTAGCAGGAATTATCCAGCAGATTACCGGTGGTGTGCAACAAGGCATGCCCGAGCAACCTATGTGACTACCACACTTGAAAATGCTGGAATGATAGACTCGGAGGAGTCGTTTCACAAAGATGCTAGGCCTGCAGAGATGGCGCACAGTGAGAAGGATGTATAGAAGCTGATCAATACATTCAGAAGCTTCATCAATCCTTTTGAGACAGAAGTCAAAGAGGCACTATTCCATCTCTCATCAGGTGCTCAAGTCCCAGAAGATGTTGAAAATGACTTGCTGAGTGCTGAAAAACAGGAAAAAGAAGCCTTTCAACAATTTGTGGAGACAAGTCATGTTGACAAAACAGTTCCCTTTCATGCACCCTTGAAAAAGCAGTCACTAAAGACATTTGCCTCTCTTCAATAGTCAAAGAAACTCAGATCCTCACAAAAGAAGATTGTTTAGGTGACTGCACAAAGAAACCTCTTTGGACAACTGCTAATGCTTTCAGAAAAGAACAACCTTAGCATGGAGAAGACTCTCTTGTATCCATTGAGTCCACTGCCATGGTCATTAGCAACTTCAGATGGCCTACCATTGAAGACAGAGAAATCCACCCTTCTTTAAAAACTTGAAAATGAGACAGCACTCAGTACAATGAAGTGGGATGAAGACAAAATTTACATCTGTGATGGCAATGCACTTCTCCAGTCAATGCCTGATCTACCACAGACATTTGGAGAGCTAGCTGAAAAGGTCTTCAGTGCATTACCCAAGGTACAAAGGTTGGACTTTGTAACAGACACCTACAAATATAATTCCATAAAGTCGGCTGAACACAGAAGATGAGGATAATCATATTCTTACTTGGTAAAAGGTCCATCAACAAAGGTGCCATGAGACTAGAAATCCTTTCTCACAAACAATGACAAGACAAATTTGATCAAGCTTATTCTCAATGAGTCACAAAAGGAAACATATGCACCAAGACTAATGGGTCATCAAATCTTGTTTGTCTGTGAGGACAACTGTATCTCTTTGACAAGCCTTGACAGAATCACAACACAAAGCCACCCTATGCCCAAGGCCCCTGGAATTCTGCGGTTTTGCGGTTGCAGAATTTGCCGCAGAATTTGCATCATGCCGCAGAATATATATAGTGCCTCAGAATTCATTGTTTTTGGTGAATTTTCATATAAATATATTGTTTTTCCATAGTGTCAGGCTTTCTTTCCCACCTCGTTTATCCTGAAACCCCTCCTCTATGCTCAGCATATGATGCCATCAATGACATCACATCATATTTAGCCAATGACAGGACTGCATTCTGCCAGAGAAATGAATAAATCATGCCTCAGAAATCAGAAAATGCTGCCACAGAAGTCAAGGAGCCCTGCCACAGAAAGCAGAAAATTCTGCCACAGAGCACCAGGGGCCCTGCCTGTGCCAGAGCTTTCTTCATCTCAGGAAGAAGCAGATAGGCAAACATTGCTTCACTGCTTTCATGCAGTGGCGTCAACATCCTTAATTGACATCATCATCAGATCACCAGACACAGATGTATTTCTGCTGCTGATGTACTATAGTGATCAAATACAGGAGAACATCTACTTTGACACAGGAGTGGCAAATAAGCATCGGCTTTTGAACATCAAAACTCTAATCCAGATTCACGGTGCTGAGATGTGTAGTGCACTGCATGTATTTTCAGGGTGCGACAGCACAAGTGCATTTGTTAGGAAAGGGAAATCAAACCCTACAACATCCTGGGAAAACAAAAAGAGTATATGACAACTTTCCAAGCACTTGGTGACACAGAACATATATCGGATGCCATCCATGTTGACCTTGAAAGATTTGTCTGCTGCTTGTACAGGCAGCTGTCATATACTGATATCAACAAACTTCGCTATGACATTGCAAGGCAGACATTTCACACAGGAAGCAGCCGACTATAGTCAAATTATGATGGCATTGATCTGAGGGATCTACTATGAAATCCCAACAGTCTCCTGAACTCCATAAGCCCGAGTTCAAGAGATCGACTGTCAGAAGACCGACAAGGTCTTAGTGAAATGCGGGGGGAATTTCTGTCCCAGAACAGAGCCTGGGTTTGAGCGCGATGCTGGCTGAGCTGCTAGTGGCTTAGCACTCCACGCTATGGGAGCAACTCGGCCAACCTCATAATTTTCCCCTCTCTTGTGGTGCACGACTAGCAGCAGGGTAGCGGTTCATCATATCTGCTACCTTACCCCTGTTGGCACCAGCTCCCATCTGTCAGGCAGGTATGTGTCAGGCAACCGAATTTGGCATCCTGAATGTCAGGATTCTGAGTTTCGGCAATTAGTAGTGACACCAATCTGCGTCTACTGCCTCCATATAGGTCAACATTGAGAATGCATGTACTGAGAGTGAATTACCAAGCCCTTGTCTGGAAAAATGCTTATGTGTCACACTCTAACATCCCAAGTCCTGAAACACATGGGTGGAAACTTGATGAAACAGAAATCCTGGAGTATGACTGGTGTGATGGCAACATTATACCATAAGAACTGGTGGGCATTTTGTCCCAAGAGGAGACACTGAATCAGTCAGATGAGGAAGATGACAATGACATTCTTTCTGCCAGCCTGGCAGATGAGATCTTTGATGCTGAGGATGAAAACAGTGGGGATGAAGATGACAACTACATTATAATGACAAAGATATTACCATTACAGTGTGTCAATTTAATCATACCCTTATACAAGTATTGTTATGACTCTATATTCTGATACCACCAATTTCCATAGTTTCAATGACATTGCAAAGTACTCATGTATATGTCAATATGACATCATTACTGTTGTTACCATTGAGCTGAATCTTTTCTAATTATAATAAAGTCATAGATGAGATGAGTGTGTAACCTTTTTAGTGATACCCATGTTGTCATTATTTGACTTACATATATAGACTTAAATCAACAAAAACTACCTCTACCCCATCTTTGTTGTTTTTTCTTTTCTGATATACAGTGGTCACACATATTAGCCTGTAGCAAACAAAAGCTACCATTACCAGATGGCAAACAAGTAAATTCTAAACTATTACAGTGTAAGCTTCTAAGAAAGCAATGTCTTGAAAATTCCCTATATGGGGGGTAGTGATAGCCCACAGACTAATAATTCAGAAAACAACTGATCCCCAGATGGATTCCCTCTTCAGTCCCAGCTTCTGCCAGTGAGGTGAGAGTAGAATTGGGCCTCACCTTCAGAAAAAAAACCAGGCAACTGACTCTGAAGTATTGAGCAATGGGAGATCATACTGGATGCTGGTGAACAGGGTTCACACGTAAGCAATAACACCCGACAGGGTGGGCGGTATTGGGCAATACCGGACCGCCCAGGGGTGTAATGAGGCCCGACCCCGCAGGTGGAGGGCCTTAGAGCCCCTGGAAGTTCCGGTATTGCCCAATACCGCCCACCCTGGAGGGTATTATTGCGCTTAGAAAATGGGCAACTATATTAAACAATGATTTTTTAATTATTTTTATTTTTAATTGGTTAAACACTATGCTGCTTGCTTAGTTTGAAATTAAATAGTTCCTCCACCTACACTGAATTTTGGTTGTTATGGTCACACACACACAGTAAAATTGATTTTGCTTTACATTTTGTTCTTTTTTATATATATGGGCGAGCTGCGATACACTCTTGTGCCATATCATGTAAATCTCTACACCTTTACTCTGAGAGAGACAACAATAATCTCGCTCCTCTCGCCTCCACAGCACTCCCTAAAATAATGGTGCTTCAGATCTGTACTGCGAGAAGTAGAATGGTTTTGGATAATCGCCAACAAGCTCCTGATGTCCCACTACCTCTTCACTTTCAGTGTGCCCGAGGTCTTCCATGACAGCTCTAACTTGTGAATAAAACAAAGCGCTTGACATCATTAATGTGAAGGTGGCGGTGAAATGACCTGTTGTGGAGCAGTGAATGAACTGAAAGTGTGAAGAAAAGCAGAGGTGGCAGGCAGGCAAGCGTCCACGGTTTTGGAGCAGGTTAACTTATTTTTTTTAAATCGGGAGATTAACAGAGGAGGTGGGCAGGTGGCCATGTTGTGGAAAGAGAAGTACAATAGTTGTGGCCATGGGCTTTCGGCAATGTGGGCACTGGCACAGTAGCGCTTACCACGTGATGTGCTAACGCTATTCTTCAAACTAAAAAACATGTTTTTTTTCACTCACAGTTGCACTTAGTACCCGGCGTTCTGAAGGTGTCTTCTGTTCGTTGTGTTTTCCTTTTTTTTGCCTGCCAAAGTTAGAAATGTCGTGGGAAGACCTCGGGCACACTGAAAGTGAAGAGGTAGTGGGACATCGGGAGCTTGTTGGCGATTATCCAAAACCATTCTACTGCCCGTGGTACAGATCTGGCTTTTAGATTATTTAGGGGGTGCTGTGGAGGCTAGAGGAGCGAGATTGTTGCCTCTCTTAGAGTAAAGGTGTAGAGATTTACATGATATGGCACAAGAGTGTATTTTATAGAAAAATAAAGAAAATAGCTAATGCAGTGAGAGGTTCTGTGTGCCTTCTTAGGCAGCAGGCTCTGAACGATGGGGAGCTCCATCTCTCATTAAGGGAGAAACAAAAAATGGCAGTGATTTCATTTTCTAATTAGGTGGTTACAGCCAATTAGGAATCAGGGATGGGCAGTAGGATATTTCAGTGGGTGAAAGGGCACTGTAGGCTGGCACTTTTTATTTCCTGGGCATCTATTGAAAGTTAGTATACCCCTGGCAAGGGTACTAGCCAATCAGATGCCAGGAAATAAAAAGCCCATTTTCTAATGTAAGACAAGAACTTCAGGAGTAGAGGCATGCACAGAGGGGGATGCTCTCCTGCTTGTTGTATCACTTTAGCAATGGCTTCTGGTGGTGGCATGGTGGAGCTGCCATAGATGGCATTAGTGGCCATGTGACATCAGGCCCCCCCAGACCAGCTGCTAGCATGAATGAGTCAATTGGAAGGCGCGGCAGGAGAAACATGGTGGAAATGCCACACGGTTATGCCAGATGATGGCTGTTGTGGCTCCTATTACAGCAGCCCTCCAACACACTGTCAGTATCACTCCAGCCAGCACCCAGGTATAAGAATCCTCCCTCCTGTAGGTCAGAGGAGGCCCCTGACAGGAACAAACAAGCAGCGCAGGATGTCAAGGTGAAGACACAATCCTCCACTTGGCCAGAGGATGCTTCCAGCAGAAACTGGCCACGTGGGTTACTGAAGGGGCTGGCGATCTGGTAGGTATTCAGTGTCAGTGTGATGTGGCGTGGTGGGTGTTTGGAGGCAATGGTGGGACCTGAAAGAGTGGGGGTGGGTGGGCAAGTGAGGAGCAAAAAAAAAAAATTCCCAGGCTGCAGTCTCCTCACTGGATTCTGCCATAGAGGAGAGGACTGTCTTGAACTCTGTAGCCAAAACACCAATGAACCCCAAGCTTTTTAGGCTGGCAATAAGAGTCTGTTCATTTTGCTGCCAAAGACCCATTTCCTTCAAAACTAACAACCCCAGATGGCAGCTGGTAACCACCTCCACTCATTTCCCAGCCAGCCACTATCTAAAAAGATTAACCTCAACTGCAATAGTGAAATAAACATTTGTCTATTTCAGTATTGTGTTTGTGTTTAATCTATCCTGATAGCAGTCAGTCAAGGAGGGGTATAGAGGGTTTTTGCCAGCCACCATCTGTTGAAGAAGATTAATTGAATGGAGGTGGGGGCACTAGACACAAGAGTGTGACTGGCACAGGAACATGATGAGAGTGGATGACCACTGGACACCAGTGAGTGCTTGGCACAGGAACATGGTAAGGTAAGGGAACCACTAGACACCAATGAGTGCTTGGCACAGGGACAGGGTGGGGGGCACAGAATACAAAGATGTGCTTGGAGTGGACACAAGGTGAAGGGAAGGTACCACTGGACACCAATGAGTGCTTGGCATATCATTAATAAGGCCAACACAAGATATCAAGGAGTGCTTGGCGTGGGGACAAGGTGAGGGAAGAGAACCACTGAACACCACTGAGTACTTGGCAAAGGGAGAAGGTGAGGGAGGGAGGGAGCACAGGATACCAAGAAAGTCTGGGCATGCAGACAAGGGAAGGGCAGTGTACCACAGGACACCAATGAGTTCTTGGAACATCAAAGGTAAGGGTGGCACAGGATATCAAGGAGTGCTTAGCATGAAGACAGAGTGAGGAAAGGGGACCACTGAACACTAATGGGTGTTTGGCACAGGGATAGAGTGAGGGAGGGGGGCATAGGATACCAAGAAGTGCTTGGCACAGAGACAAGATGAGAGCAGAGTACTACAGGACACCAATGAGTGCTTGGAATGCCACGAGGGTAAGGGTGGCACAGAATATCAAGAAGTGCTTGACATGAGGAAAAGGTGAGGGAAGAGGACTAGTGAACACTAGTGAGTGCTTTGACAGGATAAGGAACGGAGCACTGGATACCATAGAGTACTTGGCATGGGGACAGGGTGAGGGGCACTGGACACCAAAAAAACAGGGTCCCAGTGATGTTCTTCACAAGTTCTGTGCACAAGGGGGGGAGCAGATGTTTACTGTTGGGTCCTAATTAAATACATAAAATAATGCATTGTGACCAGTTTTGAACTACCCTCAGTGCTATAGGCTCCTTTCAGCGAAGGAAGGAGGGAGACTTCAGGCACCCTGTGCTGCCCACCTTCACAAACTACCTCCAGTGCTTCAGATGACAACTGGCATAGCCTACAGCTCATTTTCTTGGCCAGTCATTGTCCAAGGTCAAATACTCCTAAACCATAATGTTATTTCAGTTCAGATGGCATCCAGTCAAAGAGGTGAGAAGTGAGCTATGCTAGCTGCCATACAGGGGAACCACTGGACATCAGGAAAGGTTTGGCCAGGGTGGAGGGCCACTGGACACCAGGGAAAGCTTGAGCTCTGGTGGGGAGATGTAAAGGGTAACACAGGACACCAGAAGGAAGCTAGGACTGTGCTGGGGTGAGTAAGGGTGATGCCAGTGGACACCAGGGAGGGACTGACATGGGACATGGTGGGGACCAGCACTTGATACTAGGGAGTGCTTGAACTGGAAGATGGTACTACTAGATACCAGGGAGTGCCTGATCTTAAAGAGGGTGTAGAAGCAGGGCACCACTGAGCAACAGTTAGTGCTTGGTCCAGGACAGACTGAGGGAGGGGACTGGCACTAAATACCAGGCAGTTCTTGTCCTTGGGGTGAAGGGGTGTTGCTGCTCAATGGGCAGCACTTCATAGGGAAAAAGGTGATAGAGGCGGACCCACAGAACAATAGGCAGTGCTTGGTGATTGAGGGTGGTGTCATTGGTCCCCAGGGGGGATCAAACCTGGGTCTCCAGTTTCATAGCTAAGTGCTCTGCCTCTTCTCCACTGATGTCGACTAGTGGCAGTGGTAGAAACATATATAGAAACATAGAAGTTGTTGGCAGAAAATAACCTCTAGGCCCACCCAGTCTGCCCTAAAGTCCCTACCTACTGTTCTATCATCAACCCTAATTGATCTCTGGTCTCCCCACTCCCTGCCCTGCTTCTAAGGTCCCCCTGTGTCTATCCCATGCATATTTGAAACCTGTTACCATTTTGGTACCCACCACCTCATCTGGCACAAACAAGAACTGGAAATGGATAGAAGGATAGCATTCAGAAAATATAAGAAAACTCAGAGTGAGATAGACAAAGTTAATTATAAGGAGAGACTGAGACAGGCAGATAATTGATTAGGAGAGTAAAAGCAGAAACAGAGGAAAGAATTGCTAAACATACCAAAATAGGGAACAAAACTCTTTTAGATATGTGGGAGAGAAGAGGAGAACCAGATGGGAGATTGTGAAGTTGAGGGGGGGAGTAGGGTATAAATGCTGAGAGTGACTTGGAGAAAGCGCAAGTTCTAAATACTTATTTTTGCTCTGTTTTCACAGTGGAGGGGGAAGGGAAAGGAACTGAGTTAAAGAGGAAGGGAGGAGAAGAATGTTGGATGGATCAAAGCCCATTAAATGAGGACAGAGTAAAACAAGCATTTGTCAATGCTGAACGTTCACTTGCAGGTTTGTGCTGGGATGCATAACTCTCAACTGTCCCTGATTTTCAGGGACATTCCCTGATTTTGCTTCAAAATTTGACTCTGTCCCTCCTAAAAATTGTGTTTTCATGACCAAACAGTGGGGTTGTAAGCACAAAATAATGTCAAACATTAAAGTTACAGACTTGTTCTTCCTTAGAAAATGCATTTTACACTATGCCCCTTATTTCTTCAGCTTCCTGACAGGATATCACCAATTTTGAAGATGTGTCCCTGATTTTGGTCCTTTGTCCCTGTTTTTTTTAAGCCTTACCCCTGATTTATGAGGCAGGAGGTTGAGAGGTATGCTGGGATGGGTAACGAAGGGTGAGGGGTGGACAGCACACAGAGGGAGGGAGGGAGCAGGAGTGTTTTATTGGATGCCAGGTTCGGTGGGGGAACAGAGGGTGTGGGGCTGACAGTATACATAGGGAGGGAGTGGGAGGGTTTAACTGGATGCCAAGTGGTGGGACAGGGAATGGAGGGTGTAGGGAGGACAGCATACAGAAGGAGGGAGTGGGAGCGTTTAATTGGATGCCGTGTCCGGTAGTGGAATGGAGGGTGCAAGGCTGACAGCACAAAGAGTGAGGGAGTGGGAGGGTTTAATTGGATGTGCGGTGCTGGGTCATGGAATGGAGGGTGGGGGTCAGACAGCACACAGTGTAATTGGATGCTGGGTGCTGGGACAAGGAATGGAGGGTGTGGGGCGCACAGCACACAGAGGGAGGGAGTGGGATGATTTAATTGGATGCAAGCTCTGGTAGGGGAACAGAGGATGCAGGGTGGACAGCACACAGAGGGAGGGAGTGGGAGGGTTTTATTGGATGCCATGTGCCAGGACAAGAAACAGGGTGCGGGGTGGACAGCACACACGGGGAGGGGCAGGTGCCAGTGGGGAATAAGCCAAGTGGCAGTTTGAGGTGCAGCTGTAGTGGGAACACCATGGGTCTGTGCACAGAGGGACTGCAATATAAGCCTCAGTGTCAGATGAGAAGGTAAGAAGCAGTGCAGTTGCAATAGGTATACCTCTGCCCATGACTGCACAGACTGCGGTATGTCAGTTCAACCTTGTTTCAGCTACTAATCTCTCTCTCAAACCCACTTGGACTCCTGGGGCCAGGGGCAGCGGTAGACCGCAATTTAGGGTAGGTGCAGAAAGCTGGAAAATGAAAGACATATGGTAGGCCAGGACAACCGAAAGGTTGCATAGCAACAGACACTGGACCTACAAAGTTGAGACTGAGCAGGTCAGTTGAAGATGGCTGCTAAAGGTTAATTGGTATGAGGAGAAGTTAACCTGGTGGAAGAGGTACTCATTTAGAAAGAACAAATTGTAGGCAAACTGGGGGTCAATTCAATATCCATACATGTACATAGTACCGAGGGCGGAACAGAGTCAGGTTCTAGAAGTTTATTGTGCTAAGGAGAGGTCAGATGCCAGTAGCCCTCTAAGGGATAAAGCACAGTTTACCCCCCTCTTGTGTGTCCACCCTGCTGAAGATGTTTGTATCATTCACAAAGAGACACATCTTCATGTCCAGTTCCTCAGCCATGTCACTTATGAAGACACTGAAGAGGACAGGACCCAGTACCAATCCCCGTAACACTCCAGTGGTCACTTTCCCATCCACTCAAGTGACTGTGGTTTATCACCACCCCCGAGTCATATTCCTTAGCCTGTTTGATACCCAGCTTACCACCTCCTCCCCAACTCCTAGGTTGCTAAGTTTCTTTACAAAAACAGATCAGGAGCTTTCTGTGTCCTGATTGGCTAAGAAGTATCATTTGCTGTGTCTTATCAGCACATATTGTGCCAGTTGATGCTTCTTATACCAACCAGAATGCAGTACGGAGATCCATGTGCCAGAAAATGTAAATTTTTCTGGCAGCCATGTTAGTACTGTAAAAGCAGTACTTGCTGTTACAAGAATAAATATTATTTTCCCAGTTTTTAAATACTCCCAGTTGCTGAAATAAAGTAATAGAGACACAATTTGATGCTCCAGATAATAAGAATTAAGATCTGACCTTTCTTTGCATTACTGTTGAAAAGTATTTCTTGGAGAGTGCTGATGCATGGACCTCCAGTTCAATAGCACACCCAGTCCCACTGGTCTGCATTCTGCAGTCCTCGCTCCGTTCCTCACCCACCACCCTTGTGTTGACTGTGACCATAAGACTAACTTCACAGCTGCCTACTCTGTTTTTTGCCCACTCACTTCACTGCTGCCTGCTCCATTTCTTGCCCCCTCACGTCACTGCTGCCTGCTCCATTTCTTGCCTCCTCACTTCACTGCTGCCTGCTCCATTTCTTGCCTCCTCACTTCACTGCTGCCTGCTCCATTTCTTGCCCCCTCACTTCACTGTTGCCTGCTCCACTTCTTGCCCCCTCACTTCACTGCTGCCTGCTCCATTTCTCCCCTCACTTCACTGCTGCCTGCTCCATTTCTTGCCCCCTCACTTAACTGCTGCCTGCTCCATTTCTTGCCTCCGCATTTCACTGCTGCCTAGTCTGTTTCTTGCCCCCTCACTTCACTGCTGCCTGCTCCATTTCTTGCCTCCTCACTTCACTGCTGCCTAGTCTGTTTCTGGCCCCCTCACTTCACTGCTGCCTGCTCCATTTCTTGCCTCCTCACTTCACTGCTGCCTAGTCTGTTTCCTGCCCCCTCACTTCACTGCTGCCTGCTCCATTTCTTGCCCTGTCACTTCACTGCTGCCTGCTTCATTTCTTGCCTGCCCCCCACCACCCTTTCTGCCAAGCATGATCAGGAAACATACTAACATACTAAAACGCCAGCAGAGTAGGCCTTATGGTCTATTGAGTCTGCTCGGGCCTCAGCACCCTGACTGGGTACCATAGCCAACTACCTGGCTCCTTTTCTGCTTACCCCATCCCCCACTCTTAGCCCCCCCCCCAGGCAAGCCATCCTCTGCTTCACACCTTGCATGTACCTGTCACATCCTCTTTTAAACCCGTCCACAGTAGCTACCTGTACTAGCTCCCCGGGCAGTGCATTCCATGATTCCACCACTATCTCATTAAAATACCTCCTCCTCCTCCTCCTTTCCCCACTAAGCCTTCCACCGTCAATCTTCCCACTGTGCCCTCTGGTGATTCCACCCTTCTTCAGCTGAAGGATCCCATCTAGGCCTACCTTATTAGCTCCCTTGAGGTATTTGAAGACCTCAATCATATCTCCCCTGTCCCTCATCTCCTCCAGCGAGAACAGGTTGAGCTGCTCCAGATGCTCCTCATATATCAGATTCCCCAGTTCCCGGATTATTTCTAGTTGCCCTCCTTTGAACCCTCTCCAGGAGCTGGATGTCCCTCCTTAGGTGCGGCCACCAGAACTGCACACAGTACTCCAGGTGCGGTCTAACCAGGCTGTTGTACAGCAGCACAATCACCTCCCTGCTCCTCGAGGTAACCCCCTGGTGATGCAGCCCAGCATCCTATTGGCCCTGACCACGGCCCTCCTGCATTACTCTGAATTATTGATGTTGACATCCACCAGGACTCCCAGGTCTTTTTCCCCGGACGAAGCCGCAACCCCCCCCCCCCACCGGGTGTACACATATTCAGGGTTCCCTCACCCTAGGTGTAGCACCTTGCACTTGGAGGGGTTAAATTGTAATCTCCAGGTGCATGACCATCTTTCCAGAGTATCCAGATCCCTTTGCAGGGCTGACCCTTCCTCTCCCTTCACTACCACCCCCAGTTTAGAGTCATCTGCAAAGAGACTCATTTCACAGCTGATATCTTCCTTGATATAAGAGATGTAGGCATTAAACAGAAGCGGCCCCAGAACTGACCCCTGTGGGACTCCACTAAGGAGACGAGACCTCCCCCCCACCACTACCCTCTGGGTGTGCTCGGAAAGCCAATATCCAATCTACCTAACCATCAGCAGTCCTACCCCCATTCTCCTTAGCTTCTCCAGGAGACCCTTGTGCGGAACCGAATCAAATGCCTTGTTAAAGTCCAGGAACAGAACATCCACCAGTCTCCCCTGGTAAAGTGCTGATGTCACCCACTGGTAGATTCTCCTTATCAGCAGTTTCTATCAGTTAAATCATATGTTGCCCTATTAACGGCTATTGTTTTAAAGATGCAATGTGACTAACACGCTAAAAGGGAAAGCCGCTGTGCTACGGTGGCTGCAAAAGGACATGATTGCTCTCTGTAAAGCAAGGCAGTCTTAGTCAAGTTAAAAGAGAGGCTTAAAAAAATGTTAAATGGACATACAGACTGATGTATGTGTGTGTGGGGGAGAGACGCTGTTACAACCAACCTTACAACTACCTTATCTGATAACTATGTGGCTCCTACTGGTGACAAGCGCACTTCAGATACTATACAGTAGATGTATAGGAGAACTGTTTTTAGAATTTTAGGCATAAAAAACATTATTCTTTTATTTTGACATCTTGTTTTGCAATATATTTATTTTTAATTTTTGTATTTTTCTTTGGTGACCCATTTATGTAAGCGGATTAAGACACTCCAAGGTGTGGTTTATGGCCTAAGAGCACTTCCCAGTTGAGAAAGGCACTCAGCGCAAGTGGCCTGTTACAGACCTGGAGCATGCTCTTATCAGGCTGTAAGCAACTCCTTAGTTACTAGCCTCCTGGTTGGCACAGTGTCAAAGGCATTACTCAAGTCCAGACAGGCCACATCCACTACCTTTACTTGATCTACTTCCCTGGTCACCCAGTAAAAAATATACAACATGTGTTTGATATGACCTCCTCCCTATGAAACTGTGCTGCTGACGGTCATGCAGGCCATCTGTCTGCAGCTGCCCCATCAGTTTCTCCTGCAGTACAGTTGCCATTAAATCCCTCACCAGTGAGCTGAGAGTGACTGAAGTATGATTGCTAGCTGCCTCCCTGCTGCCTCTGTTCTGCAGAGGGACCACATTGGACCTCCCTGAGTCCTTTGGAACAACCCCGTCCAGAAGGAGATGCTGAATAGTGTTGCCAGTGGGTGGCTATCACCATTCTCAGTTCTTTTAGAACACTTGGGTGAATCCCATCCGGCCACATTGCCTTGTCTTCCGTTATGGCTTCCAATCCCATTCAGACTCTCACTTCAGAGAATGGAGTTCTGCCCACCCCGCCCTCATCCCAGTGCCTGCTGATACATGTTGGTCCATCCCCCCCATGGGAATACCAAGCAGAAGTACTCATTTAGAATTTGTCCCCCACCCAAGCCTCACTATCCCACCATTTGCTTTCCTCTTTTACCTCACATACATGAAGAAAGTCTTAGTCCTTTTTTTCGCCTCCTTGGCAAACATCTCCTCTGTTTGTGCCTTAGCTGCCCTCATTCTCCTTCCTGCCTCCCTTTGTTTATCTAGATATACCTCCGTGTCATTCCCCCCCCCCCAATCTGGGTCTTCTTGTACTTCCTAAAAGCTGCTTAATTCTCCCTTACAGCCTTAGTAACCTCTTTCAAGAACCGTAGTGGCCTCATTCTTCTCCTACCATTGCTTAATTCCTTTAAATGGTGTGCCATTGCATTAGTTATTCCCCCCTTGATCCTTTTTCATTGGGGCACCACCCCCCCTTTCTGGCCATCAGCCTTTCAAGGTACTTATGTATTTATTTAGTTGTTGTTTACCGGGTAAGTGCACTAGACAGAAATTGCCTATTTTTAGACATGACCCAGGAGAAATACAACTTCACATAAGATAGGACAGTGCAGTACAACTAGACAGTAGAACACAACATAATCTCAAAAGAAGATACAACAGCATCAGGTTACAAGGAATAGTGCAGCGTATACAGTCAGTAGGACACTACATAATTACCATAAGACATTTTAGGGGTAAGCAGTGTTGTAGTACTGTAGGAAGCAGTTGATGAGGCAACCTTATAGTGAAAGCAAGTGACTAAGTGCTAAGGTTTAAGTGGATGGGTTGCCTAAAAGTATAAGGGAGACTTAGGGTATGGCACAGGAAAATTTGTCATTAGCTTGTAGGAATGAGTGGAACTCTTTCTTAAAAGTCAGGTGAGACTTTGAGCTCCTGATATGATCCGGGAGGGTGTTCCAGACTTACAAGCTAATCGCATATTTCCCAGGTATCAAGTGGAGGTTCAGACCAAGGGAAGGTGGACAGAGTTTCATTAAGCAGGTCTGACTGCGTTTTTTGTTTGTATCCGCCCTGACCATGACAGTATGCCATTGCTGCAGAAGTGCAGCCCCACCATTCAATGTCTCTTGGAGCCTTCAGTAAGTGGGCCTCCAGCCAGTGGCAGTGAAAGGCTAAGATGGCTTGGCCATAACTCCAGAAGGTGTCCTCTCCGACCCTGGCTGCTCCCAGCAACCCAAGGTCGCATAAGAACCCAGATCACTAGCTTGCCAGCAGGTGAGATGCAAGTGCCTTAGTCCTCTATTGCACTTGGGCAGCCAAAATATTTTGTATTCTAAAAAACATTGGAATGCATGTCATACACTTGACTTTAAATATCAATGAGTGCAATGTGATGCACTTAGGTTAAAATGACCCACATATGGAATACTGGATGGGGTGAGGAGGGTAAGGGGGCCACTATGGCAGAGGAGTGGGATCAGTAAGTCATTATCATCGACTCCCTCAAGCACCTAAGTTAACAAAATAATAGCTATATTAAGGCATCAAGGGTGCTGGGATACACTAGGAAGGTTTTTTTATAGTAGGAGAGGGGAAGTGATACTGCCCTTATACAGCTGGACACTACACATGTTATACCATGCTTATTAATCTTAAAATGTTTGGACATTAAAAGAATCAGTTCAACAGGAAACATCCAAACAATTATAGCATTCACCACACTGTCATGAATGTATGATAAAAATGATTTCATTCTGTCTCTGCAGGTCTGGTGTATTTCTTTATGTAGCACCAATGTTGCTCTTTCAGCACCCCATACATATCAGCATGTCCTTCTGTGGAGACAGGGAGGATATACAGGGGCCCCACTCCCTTTCAAAATGTTTGGCACATCCCCTGAATTCAGATGTAAGTGTTACCATGGGTAAGACTTTCAAAACTAGGTTGTGCCATATCGTACAAGTGGGCTGCTGCTGATAACACAGGTATTTTGTAGGCATTTCCTTGTAAGGAAGAGTAGAATATGCAGTACTCTTGTATAAGGGACCTATTCACCTCCCTTCATGTACTGTAGAAACATAGAATTTGTGGACAGAAAAAGGACTGGTAGATCCATCTAGTATGCCCTATTTTCCTGCCTACTACTACTACTCCCCAAACCCTATTCAGTCTCTGGTGTCCCTTCCGCCTCATTTTCCTCTATTTATTATGCTTTGTGCCTATCCCTTGCATTCTTGAAGGCCACCCCCCAAACACACACACCATCTTCTACTCCCAAACTGCCTTTGTCAGGCTTTTCCAGGCATCCAACACCCTTTCTGAAAAAAAGTATATCCTCACATCCCTCTTAAACTCACCACCCCCCAGCTTAACTACATGCCCCCGTGTTCTGGGGCTCCTCCTCTGATGGACACTCCCCTCCTGCATCTTATTTACCCTAGTGAGATACTTGTAGATCTCAAGCAGGTCTTCTCAAGCTATCTTATCCTCCAGGGAGTACATGCTGAGATCCTGCAGCCTATCCGGTATGGCTTCTCATGCAACCCTGCACAATTTTGGCAGCTCTCCTATTGATCGCCTCCACCCTGTCAATGTTCTTGCATAGGTGTGGCCTCCAGAACTGTACACAGTACCAAGGTGAGGTCTCACGGGTCAGCGATACAGTCAAAGAAATCTATGAGATTTGTTTGACATAAATTGCCTCCTGTGCAATAGTGCTGCTGTTGGTTATGCAACCCTGGCCACCTACATCCCTCCCATACCACCACCTGGACCACCAGGCCAGTTCTGGATGTGAGATACCAGGAGCGGGGAGGATGGTCCTCCCTTCCTGGCTTTGCCATGGGTAGATATCCATGGGACTTTGTGTTCAGTGCATCCGGGGGGGAGGTGAGTGCCAGACAGGGGAGGTGGCAAGAGGGATGTGAGTGCCTGCGTCAACCTCCAAGATAAAAAGTTTTATTAAAAAAATGCTGCAGTATGTACCTCCTTAATACACACACACTGCAATGGGCATGGTCGCACCATTACAATAAACCCAACAAATGTAGATAATATGTAGATGGTCTGTTACCTGGGTGCTAGGGATCCAGAGGTAGTAGTCTTGAAGGAGTGACATCTGTTGGATCTGTAAAATAAAATTTAGGAAAGGGGTCACAAAGCATCCACAGTTCTTAGAGAGTAAATACAAATGATATGGCAGGTTAGACATAGAGTACTACTTATCTGATAAGGAAGGAGTCAATGATGACCAGGTTCAACCTGACCAGGATATATCCCTGCCCTGATGAGCTACCAGCCAGGAAGACATTTCTCTATGGGGAAAAAAAGTAGTAGCCCAGGTGGGCTAGTGGGAACTCCTTTGGGCTAGAGGTCTAGCATTATTAAAACACTTTAGAATTGCCCTATCTGCATGCATCTCTCTGGACTGCGGGATGAGGTAGCCAGACTCAGAGCGGAAGTAAACTGGGTCAGGAGTACCATCACCCCTATCCAGAGACCACCCAGTCCAATACAACTGCCTCAAAGGATGCCGAGAACGAGGAGCACTTGGATGACAGTGGGCTCAGGGAGGGTTAGAGTGGTCAGGCAGAGGCACATCCCAGATCCTATTCCACTCAAGAACTCATATGCCACACTGGCAAATGAGGACAACCAAATAGAGGTACCCAGAGAAGTGGAAGGAAAGGATGTGGAGGTTAGCCAAGGAGGTGACCTCAGCGGGGAAAGCAGTGGACCCCAGAGGAGGAGGAAGCGAATTCTGGTGGAGGACTTCATCATAAGAGGGATCCAGCTAGGAACACAGGAGGGAGAACAGGGAGGTGAGGTGCCTACCAGGTGCCATGGCATGGAGGGATGGAAGGAAGATCCTGGGGATCACTGGGAAGGCAAGATGGGAGGGTGAGCTGGATGTCATTATCCACCTAGGTATTAATGACCTGGCAAATGGGGAGCCAAAGGAAGTTCAGGAAGAGTTTAGGAAACTGGGGAGGGGTCTCAAGCAAGTAGCTACTTCTGTCACTTTCTCAGAAGTACTACCTGTGAGAGGCAAGGGAGAGCATAGGAGTGCATGCACCAGGAACTTTAACTCATGGTTGAAGAACTGGTGCTGTGAGGAAGGGTTGGATTCATTGGAAACTGAGGACCCACCTGGAGGGATGGAGGTTTGTTCAAGCCTGGCAAGCCTGCATCCATCCTGGAGGAATCAAGCACTCAATGATAAGTTTAAATGCTACATTGACAAGCATTTAAACTAGCAAAGGGTGTGAGGCCAGCAAGGAGGGTACCTACTTGCTCACTCCCCAACTAGCAGTGGAATCAGTGAACCAGAGGTGGGCTATCTCTGCAAAGCAGTGTGCAAAAGATGGAGATTAGTGCCCAAGAAGTGGATAAGCAGAAAAGGGCAAAATTCAGCAGAAGGGCAGACAGCAAGAGAACCAGGGATAAGAACAACGAAGGAAGGGGCTGGAGAGAACAGGAAACAGTCTAGGAGGTCAAATCATGGAAAGCCATCTGTGCAAATGCCAGGAGCCTTAGCAACAAGATGGAAGATCTGGAGTGTCATGGTGCAGTCAGACCTGGACATTGTGGCCATCACTGAAACCTGGTGTAATGATAACCACGACTGGGAGATGGCCATACCTGGTTACAACATATTCAGAAGAGACAGAGCAGGCAGGAAGGGGAGGAGTGGCACTGTATGTGAAAAATGACATAAGGGCCACAGAGATCCAGGAGGAACAAAATGGGGGAGAGATACTGTGGTTAAGTTGGAAAGGAAAATTGGAACAGCCATCCGCACAGGTGTGGTCTATAGACCACCAGCCCAGGAGGAAGAAACAGATAGGGAGCTGATGCTAGCCATCCAAAGGATGGCAGACAAGGGTGAGATAGTACTGGTTGGAGACTTCAATATTCCAGACGTGGACTGGAGCATCCCAGCAGCAGCATCAACTAGGAGCAGATTTATCCTGGACTCCCTTCAGGGTGCCTTCCTCAAGCAACTGGTCATGGAACCAACTCGGCGGAAGGCAATACTGGACCTTGTGCTCACAAACAGGGACAGTGTGATGGGAGTAACTGTGGGGGAGCACCTGGGGAACAGCGACCACCAGTCACTGTGGTTTGAAATCACAGAAAGAGCAGAACCAAACCACATAAAAACATGTATCCTGGATTTTAGGGGGGCAGACTTTGGGAAAATGGGGAGACACTTGAAAGAGGAATTAAGGGGAATAGGACAGGAATCAGGGGTTGAGGAACAGTGGGCAGTATTTAAAATGGGGATTACAAGAACAACAGAATTATGCATTAAGCAGGTTAGCAAAAGGAAAAAGAAGAGGAGACCATTATGGTTTTCCAAAGAGGTAGCAAGGAAAGTAAAAGCCAAAAGACTGCATTCAGGCAATGCAAAGACACAGGCAGAAGGGATAGGGAGAAGTACCAGGAGAAGCAAAGGGAGGCAGGAGGTCAGTAAGGAAGCCAAAGCTCAGACAGAAGAACACATTGCAAAATCAGTGGGTAGAGGACAAAACCTTTACAGGTACATAAGTGAAAAAAAAGAAAGACAAAGGGAGGGATAGTGAGGCTGAAGGGGAGGATGGGGGCACAGGAGGATGACAACAGTAAAGCTGACATATTGAACAGGTATTTCTGCTCAGTCTTTACTGAGGAAGAGGAGGGTAATGGGTCTGAAGGGTGTACAAGGGGGTGAGAATGGTGCAAGAAATGAACACAAGTCCCTTTCACACAAGAAAGGGTCCTGAAGGAACTGGAAGTAATAAGAGTTGATAAAGCAATGAGAGCGGAGATGGGGTGCACCCAGGGTCCTAAAGAACTAAGAGAGGTGGTGGCTGAACCTCTGGCTATCCTGCTTAGTCGATCACTGGAAACAGGGGAGGTACCCAAAGACTGGAGGACAGCAGATGTAGTCCCCTTATACAAAAGCGGGAACAAAGAGGAAGCAGGGAACTACAGACCAGTCAGCCTCACCTCGGTAGTGGGGAAGATCATGGAAGCACTACTGAAGGAGAGATTGGTGGAACATCTGGTTGTCAATGGACTACAGGACCCAAGGCAGCATGGTTTCACCAGGGGGCGGTCATGTCAGACCAACCTCGTTGAATATTTTGACTGGGTGACTAGGGAGGTGGATCAGGGGAGGGCAGTGGACATGACCTATCTGGACTTCAGCAAGGCCTTTGACACTGTGCCACATAGAAGACTATTACACAAACTGGGGAATATGGGTGTGGGCAGGACAGTAGTGTGGGGGAAGGTAACTGGCTTGATGGCAGGACACAGAGGGTGGTGGTAAATGGCTGTCACTCCACAGAGGGAAGAGTGACCAGTGGGGTACCACAGGGATCAGTGCTGGGACCGGTCCTATTCAACATCTTCATCAGTGACATTGCACAGGACCTAGAAGGCAGAATTTGTCTGTTCGCTGATGACACAAAGCTCTGTAACCGAGTAGACACACCAGAGGGTGTAAACAGAATGAGAAGGGACCTGCAGAAACTTGAAGAATGGTCAGGGGTTTGGCAGTTAAAATTCAATGCAAAGAAGTGCAAGATAATGCATATGGGAGCACAAAACCCTGGCACAATATATCAGTTGGTGGGTGAGGATATAGCATGCACCAAGCAGGAAAGGGATCTTGGGGTTATCATCTCTGATGACCTCAAGGTGAGAAGACAGTGTGACAAGGCAGCAAGTAAAGCAAATAGGATGCTGGGTTGTATAAGCAGGGGCATCACCAGCAGGAAAAGGGAGGTCATAATTCTGCTATACAAGACACTAGTGAGGCCCCACCTGGAGTACAGTGTACAGTTCTGGAGACCATACCACGTAAGGACATAGACAGGGTAGAGAAGGTTCAGAGGAGGGCAACAAAGATGGTGCATGGATTGCATCACAAGTCCTATGAAGACAGGTTGAAGGAACTGAACATGTCTCCCTGGAGGAGAGGAGGAGAGAGGGATATGATAGAGACATACAAGTATCTCACAGGGAGGAACAAGGTGCAGGAATACACTATTTTAAGTGAAAAAAGATGTTCCAGGACTAGAAGGCATGGGATGAAGTTGGAGGGAGGACGATTCAGAGGGAAACATGAGGAAGAATTTCTTCACAGAACGGGTGGTGGACAAGTGAAACACCCTGCCAGAGGAAGTGGTGGGGGCTGAAACAATCACGGGATTTAAGAATGCATGGGATAGACATAAAGGAATTCTGGAGGTCAGGGTTAAGGGGCAACAGACTTCTAGGAAAACATAAACTGAACTTACAAGTTCAAATGGGCAGACTGGGTGGGCCATAGGCCCTTATCTGCCGACACTGTCTATGTATCTATGTATGTAATTGGTCTAGGTGAGCAAGACTTGTCCCAGGGAGGTCAGATATTTCTGTTATACCACTAGCGGGCTAGTTTCCCTGTTGGCCAGTGGCCAGTGTATTTACACAAATTCTGAATCTCTTCCTAGGGGTCTAGTGGTGGTGGGTGTGGGAATCAGTGAGCCTTGAAATTGTTTTGGCAGGCAGTAGGGAGGTGGAATGTGGAAAGAGAACAAGCTGGGGCTGCTGCTGCTGCTGCTGTAAGTAGCGCCAGTGACACAATGAAAGTGCCAGGGGCCACTTTCTACTCCCAGCTCCTATGGAGCTCAGGCTGCAGCCTTCTTCTTGTGGGCAGGAGATTGGGGGACAGGAGATCATCAGGAGGTGGGGGAGACCAGAACATCTCCCTCCACCCACCCGATCTGTCACTCCAGCAGCAAAAGGTAATTGCACTGAGTGGCTTGGTAGCAGTAAAGACATCAGGAGGCTGCCAATTAGTGAGTTGCACCACCAGATGTTGACAGCTCTCAGTCAGGAAGAGAAGGCATTCCAGGAAGGTGAAGGCATGCCGGAAAACTGAGCCGCACTGCAGCTTCTTGTTAAATAGCCCTGTGGGGGCTTTGGATGCAGGTCAGGGATTGGGTAATGCCAATCATGGGAGCTTTTAATGCAGTTAGAGGTGCGGGCGCAACCAATTAAAGCTGCATAGTGGCTATATTTTATCTGAGGAGCATGGGAGTCTAGAAAGGGAAAAAATGAGAGGAAGGAATGAGGAGGCCAGGCACGGAGGAAACGAGGACACAGGATGAATGGGAACACCACCCCAACAAACGACAAGCATTTGTCTATGCCGAACCTTCACTTGCCTCACCGCAGTTATTTATTTATTTACACCAAGTCTATTGTGAAGCCGGGAGGAGGGTCAGAGGAATGAGGACTGGAGTCAGAGAGTTCGTCGGGTGGCAGAAGCTACACACAAACGGCAAACAGCAAACATTTGTCTATGCCGAACCTTCACTTGCTGCACTGTGGCAATTTATTTATTTACACCACGACTATTGTAGAAGCCGGGGGGCAGAGGAGTGGGGACTGGAATCAAAAGAGTTTGGCGGATGGCAGAAGCCATCATTAAGGAAAGTCGCACCACGGCTAATTCGAAGCAAGAGGGGAAAGCATAGAGTGAGGAGTGGGGAAAGCTAGTGTGGGGTGACAGGAGAAAGCTGTAGCCATAACTCCAGCCATGTGCATTAGTGTGTACTCTAATGCACATGGCCCGAGTTTGGGCTACAGAAAGAAATGAAGTGCTCCCATTGGAGCGGTTTATTTCTTTTAACTGGAGGACATGCCACATCAGCAAAGCTGAACTTGTGTCATGACCAGGATTCCTGGTCATTAGTGTATACTGCCAAGCCCATTGCAGTTTCAGCTGTAAATTGCTTGGCAGTGACACACCTCTCAAATGCCGTATTGTCCCAATACGTTCCTTGCGCAAGCGCAAGTGAACGCAAAAATAACTTGGAAAATGAAAGGTAGATAAGGCAATGGAGCCTGATGGTTTGCATCCAAGAGTTCTTAGAGAGTTGAGGGATGAGCTGGCATCACATCTGACAAAGTTATTATAATTTATCCCTGGATACAGGGAGGGATCTGAGTGACTGGAGGACGGTGAATGTAATACCAATTTATAAGGGGGGCTGCAGGAAGGAGGCGGGGAATTACTGCCCTGTCAGCCTCACATCAGTGGTGGGTAAGGTGATGGAGGTGTTATTAAAGGAAAGAGAGGTAAAATACTTAATGGACAATAAACTATTAGATGAAAAGTAACATGGCTTCACTAATGGGAGATCTTGCCAGACAAATCTGACCTAATTATTTGATGGGGTAATGAAGGTTATTGATCAAGGGGGAGCAGTTGATGTGGCCTACCTGGACTTCAGTAAGGCCTTTAACTCTGTTCCTCACCATAGGCTAGTAAATATGACAGAGTTCCTGGGGGTGGGGCAGAAAATAACTAGATACGTGGAAAACTGGCTGAAGGACAGAAGTCAGAGGGTGGTGGTAAATGGTGTTCATTCTAGGATAATGAGGGTGACATGCGGTGTTCCTCAGGGGTCAGTACTGGGACCAGTCCTTTTTAACATATATATCAGTGGGACTTGAAGGGAACGTGTGTCTTTTTGCAGATGATGCAAAGTTACATAATAGGGTTGTCATAGCAGGAGGGGTTGAGGCCATGAGGAGAGATCTGAGCACCCTAGAGAAATGGTTGGACATTTGGGAGCTGAAGTTCAATGCTAAGAAGTGTGCAGTGATGCATGTGGGGCATACAAATCCACTGTCTGAGTACTCATTGGTGGGAGAACTGATAAAGCAAACAGAACAGGAAAGGGACCTGGGGATTATAATCTCAAACAACCTTAAGGTAGGAGACCAATGTAGTAAGGCAGTAAGTAAAGCTAATAGAATGATGGCGTACATAGGAAGGGGTATAACAAGTAGGAAGAGAAAGGAGTTGATGCCTTTATATAAGAGCATGATTAGACCACACCTGGAGTATGGGGTACAGTTCTGGAGGCCTCATTTAAGAAAGGATAATGATGGGTTGGAAAGGGTTCAGAGAAGGGCAACAAAGATGTTGCAAGGTATGCAAGAGAAGCCATATGAGACTAGATGGAGAGAATTAAACCTATACCCACTGGAGGTTAGAAGAGATAGAGGTGACATGATAGAGACTTTTAAGTATATGAAGGCAATAAAGTGAATGAAGGTAGATTTTTCAAAAGGAAAGTAGGAGTTAAAACAAGGGATCATAATTTAAAGGGAAACGTCCACGTACAGTTGGGCCCCACCTCCATGTGAAGTGGGGCCCGATTAGTAGATGCAGCAGAAAAAGTTAAAAAATAACTTACTCGTGTCTAAGTTATTTAAAATTGTATCTGGTTGATCCTGCCCCTCCTTGCCCTGACATTTTAAAGCAAGCCCCTCCCTGTCACGTATACAAGCTCATGACTGTCCCCATAGTAATGACGTTTCAGGCGGGGAGCAGCCGGGGGCATCTGTATACTTAATATGTGGCTCCTTTGTAAAATAGCTCTGGTTTGGAGCCTGGACATTCGTGGGCATGTCTGATACAAATATTGGCTAACAAGTACCCTGCCAGTTGGTACTTGGTCTCGGTGTAGCCAGGACACTCATTGATTCTAAACCGGAGCTATTTGAAGATTTGGCAATATAGTAATCTGTTTTGCCAAATCTTCAAACTGCTCCGGTTTACAATCGATGAGTGTCCTGGCTACACCAAGACCAAGTACCGACTGGCAGGCTACTTGTTAGCCAATATTTGTATCAGACATGCCCACGAATGTCCAGGTTGCAAACCAGAGCTATTTTACAAAGGAGCCACATATTAAGTATACAGATGCCTCCGGCTGCTCCCTGCCTGAAACGTCATCACAGGGACAGTCACGGGTGCTTGTGGGCACGACAGGGAGGGCTCTGCTTCTTAAAATGTTGGGGCAGGAGGGGGAAGGATCAACCAGATACAATTTGAAATAACTTAGACACGAGTAAGTTATTTTTTAACTTTTTCTACTGCATCTATTAATCGGGCCTCACTTCACATGGAGGTGGGGCCCGACTGTAAGTGGACATTTCCCTTTAAGATTGGAAGGGGGGGGGATTTAAGAGCAATGTAAGGAGATGTTATTTCACAAAGAGGGTGATGGAAGCCTGGAACAGATTATCTAATGAGGTGGTGTGTGCTGAAACAGTGGAGGAATTCAAGAGGGCATGGGAAGGACACAAGGGGTTGGCTGGTGGGCAGAGGAAAATATCCCTGAGAAGTAGAGACAAGTAGAGGCAGGTGGGAAATGGGCAGACTAGATGGACCAGGATGATCCTTTTCTGCTGACACATTACTATGATACTGTGATACCTCTGCTGGAAGGCTGTTCCAGGTGTTCACCACCCTTTCCATGAAGAAATATTTCCTCACATTCATTCTAAGTCTCCTACCTTCCAGCTTCATATCATGCTGCCTTGTTCTTTTTTTTTTTGTAGATTCTTTTTACTTGCTCCAGTCGACCAGAGCATCTCTCAGAAATGCTCACTCAGCTATCACCTCTACTCCCTGCCTGAGACCACCCTCCTCTAGGAACAAGATTACTGAGCACCCCCTTCCAAGGACCTTCCAGTCCCCTGGATCACCCCACAGGGAGGGACCGCCCCAACTACCTGGTGGCCTTTCTGCAATTAGAGGGTCGGTCCTGGTCAGGGTGCTCAGGAGAGCTGGTGGAGGGATGTGGGCTAGGCTTCTGGTCTTCATGACATCCGGGCACTAACATGCCAATGTCTGCCGCTGCTCCACTCCCTAGTTACAGCACCACTCCCGTGCAAGGCCCCCGGTCTCCATCAGAAGCCACTAAGGAATGGTGCAGGTCCTGTAACCCACCCTCGGAAGGGACAGCAGTCCTCCAGATGCTCAATCCCTTCCCTCCTCTGCCAACCCCCGGCAGCCCCCAGTACATTCCTGAACCCAGGTCTCCAGCATGGCATGAGGTGTGGTGTCCAGTGCCTCAACCCACTGCACCACAGGGCCAGCCCTGCACCCTTGTTCTTGGGCTTCTTTATCTGTGTTGTATACCTCCCTCCTGTACCTTTTTCCTGGTACCTGGTAGTAGTCAGAAGTGAGACACCAGGTTCACCGCTTGGTGCACTATCTCTCCAAGTGGTGTAGGGGTGGCAACTTTGGGTTCCAAGTTCAGACCATAACTTCCTGGGCTTGGGAAGGTTAAACTCTAGGACAGGGTTACTATACCCTTGTCTGTCACATTTAATTTAAAAAAAAAAAAGCCTGCCAGATGTATAACATAAATAAATTACAGATTGAAAATGCTATTGCAAAAATAACTGTACTGAATGGCAAATAATTACACTGCAACTACTTGAGATCAGATGCACCAAGCAGATACTATGTACAGAATAATGTACAGACAACTTCCATATAGAACAAGGATGTGCTACAACAAGGGGTGAAACGACATCATAGACCTGGAGGCTGAAGCTTGAGAGGTTACTATAATGTCATCTCACCTGAGATGGAAACATCAGCCTTCTTGTGTATGACTGCTCAAACATTATTTTGTATTTTATAGATTGAGGAAGCACTCCCAACCAATCAGAGCACTCCTTTCCTCTGCGTGTGAAGCACTCTTATTCTGTGAAGAGCATCTGACGTGCAGATGCCCTGGAAACAGACATGTTCCAGGACAGGTTTTGTTTTTAAATATAATATTGATCACGCTCGATCAATAATATATTAATACTGTATGTCCCGTCACCACTTGTTGCTGGATTAGAGTGGTTTCACTTGTGTTCTGCTCAAGCTAGAACAGCTCATCTTCACTTCACTGTTCTCTCTCTTGAGCAGAACGTGTGTGAAATCACTCATCCAGCAATGAGTGGCTCCAGGGGACATATTAATATGTACAATTTCTGCAAGAAGGAACTTGAAACTATGGATTCACCAAGGAGCTGCTTGGGTGCTTTCAGGTCTGCTGTTGGACTGTGACTATTTTTGCTTCCTCTGTATGCTCTGGTGAATATGATTCCTCATGGCACCCAAATACACAATGTATATAATGATTCCTTTCATTACTCCAATGAATCTCTTGGCCTATGACAGACCTCACAATACTGGTAATTGGGCCCTTAAATTCATCTGCCCTGTCAGACTTGGGTACTACATTAGCTGTGTCACCCTTCCCGTTCTAAATAAGTGCAGGGATCCTATTCAGTTATTCCTTGTTTCTTGGATTAACAAAATTCACATATCCCTCTTTGGTGATGTTGAGACCAATCCGGGTCCAACTGATGCAGCAAATCCTATCACTTTCCCACAGTGGTTTCTATCGAGGGGCCTAAAAATTGCCCATATGAATATTAGAAGTATTTCCTCTAATTTCCCTGAACTTGAAGCATGGGTTAAAGTGTATTACCCAGATATCCTTAGACTCTCTGAAACTTGGCTTAAACCAGATATTCCTGATTCTTTGCTTAAGTTAACAGGATACAACCTAGTTAGATTTGATCGGCCCTCCTCGCGAAGGGGGGGTGGGTTGCTTTCTACTCCAGAGATCACCTCAAGGTCTTAGTAATATTTCGTGGAATGCACAGCTCCTGTGAAATACTTCATGTGGAACCGACTCTTGGTGGGGAAAATAAATTAAACCTAGTCTTTGTCTATAATCCTCCAAAGGGGGCTCTAACTGGCCAGGATGGAATCATCGACCACCTGTCTTCTCTAAAAGGGATTAAAGAAATTATATTACTTGACTGGTCTAGTAGTAACTCTGGTGTATATAATAACACTCTTGCAAAGCTTCACCTCTCCCAGCTGGTTACTGGACCTAGCCGTATTTCTTCCAGCAGTTCACACCAATCCACATTGGACTGGATTGTCACTATTCATGTCAGTAGAATTCTTGAAGTTGGTACCTTGCCTGACTCAATCAGTGACCACTCACCCACTCTCTGTGTCTGGAATGCCAGCTGTCCTAAGCTACTTCCTAATATCACACAGTTCTGGGAGTTCTCAAAATTAAATATTGCAGCACTTCTGTCAGAAGTAAGATGTGTTGATTGGTCCCCGTTATACCAGACAACTAATGTTGATATAGCTCTCGATTACTTACTATCAAATCTCCTCCCCTTCCAAAACAAGTATGTGCCTCTCAAAAGAAGGAGAATTAGGGGTGCTAAAACTAGATGGCTGCATAAGAATCTCCTCTCAGCAATAAAGAGTAGACATAAAGCATGGGTTGCTGTCAAAAAGTCTGACTAACCTGATGACGGTTCTAAGTACCGATCCATGAGAAGAACATCTAAGAAAGACATCCGAGCGGCAAAAACAGCATACTGTGGTGTGCTTCTTCAAAAATTCTGTGGCAATGCTAGGGGTTCCTGGAACCATGTTAAAAGTTTTTAAGGGAAAGGCCCATCCCCGCCTCTGACTTAAATGACTATAAATGATGCTAACTGCATTAACCAAAGCATGATTGCTACTTCGCTTAATGTTCACTTCTCTGCTCTCTTAGATTTCCTGGTTAACTCGGTTTTACCCTCTGAGGAAAGCATAAACCCTGCTGAATCTTTATCGACCCAGTTTAGTATTAAACCAGTCTCGACTATTGCTGTATTAAGGCTTATGAGAGCCATTCCTGAACATGGCTGTCCTGGGTCTGATGGACTATTACCTAAGTTCCTTAAAGTTATTGCTGCTAACATTGCAGCACCTGTTGTGAGAATACTCAGCTTATCTATTATGACCAGGACGGTGCCATCCATCTGGAAAATTGCACGTGTTGTGCCAGTGCATAAGAAAGACTCTAGAACAATGAGTAATTACTGACCAATTGCCATCTTATCTGTCTTGGATAAAATCCTAGAGAAGGCTGTATCTTTTCAGGTCACAGAGTACCTGCATAAAAACAATCTATTATCCCCAGCCCAGCATGGCTTTTGGTCTGGCCACAGCACAACTATAGCACTATCACAATTTACTAATGATGTGCTGCTTAACATGGACAAAGGAAAACTCACTGGGCCCATTTTTATCGACCTCACAAAGGCCTTTGACTTGGTTGACCACTCTCTTCTGATCTCCAAACTATCCTCTCTTGGTTTCTCAGATTCTGCCATGGCCTTTTTTGGCAGTTACCTTCTGGGTAGGCAACAATTTGTTCAAATAGGGAATGTCGCATCTGATCTTGTCTCTACCTCAGTTGGTGTTCCCCAAGGTTCTATTCTTGGTCCCCTCCTTTTCTGTCTCTTTATAAAAATCCCCCCCATCCAGATCGATTTTGTCTCTTTTCTATGCGGACAATATGGTTATCTACTCTGCCGCTAATGACATTTTGGCAATTCGCACCTCCCTTCAATCTGACTTTGATTGCTTCTCAGCTTGGCTAAAACAAAATAAGCTCCTACTTAACAGTAGCAAAAAGGTGTCAATGCTCTTTGGGACTTCTCCTAGGTTAAAAACTTTTCATATGGGACTTTCCCTTCATGGACCTGATGGCATAACCCTGGATACAGTCACATCATTCAGATACCTTGGGATGACTCTTGACCCCTCCTTGGACTTTAATCTTCATGTTGCAGACACTTGTAAGGCAGTGAATAGTAAACTTGGCCTGGCTTACAAGGTAAGATCCTCCCTAAATTTGACAGCCAGGCTGGTCATTGCTCAGGGAATTCTTCAACCTTGCCTCAACTATGGCTCTATAGTCTACCTTAATGCTAGCAAGCAAGTAATCTAGAAATGGAGCACTTGTTATAATAGTATCTGCCACTTCACTCTTGCGGCTCCTAAACTAACACATCACTGTCAGCTCTATTCTTCTCTCAATTGGCTCACCCTGTCCTCCTATTGTCTGTACACAGCTGGTTGTCTGGTCGATAAATTAACCCGGACTAGTACTCCAAGGTCCCTCGTAACTCTGCTAAAACAACCTGACTTGCTCTATACGCTGAGATCTACTGAAAATCCTTCCTTTATTACACCTAGGTGTCTCACCAAGAAGAGTGAACTTGCATTTGCTGTATCTGCTCCCAGAATGTGGAACACCCTTCCACTCTATGTTAAACAATCGGCTACTCACCGGGCCTTTCAAAAAAGTTGAAGAACTCACCTTATGAGCTCAGGTCTCTGCTCCTGCTCTACCTCTTGTTTGTTTCCACTTGCTTGCACTACTACCATTGATCTTCCACTTTAAGAGTGGTACTTCCTCTCAGAACTTATGTACCCCCAGTGTTTGCTGTATATGTATTCCTTCAGTCAATTATACTGCTTTCAAAATTCTATAAAACTTTATGTAACTGTGATTACTGTTTATCCTCATGCTATATATATAGTACTTGTTCTGAATGTGCCATGTATTCAAAATTGTCATGTGTTACTGCATTTTCCTTCCAACTAGATGTTTTGTATTCTGTTGTGGACGCTATGTATCTGCTGTTTCTGATGTGTAACCCTCCCGGGTTGTGCCTGAAAATAGGCAAAATCTATTGCCTAAGTGCACCTACCTGGTTAACAAAAACAAAATAATAATAATATAGTTGCACTGATAGAGGGGGGAGAGGGGAGACTTGGGGGAGTGTTTGGTATCCTGCATCTGGAAGGGTGGGGGGGGGGTCGCTGGTGAGCAATGACAGCAATGGGTAGGTGGTAGGCTGCAACAACTGTGGTGCACCAATCTTTCTAAAAATTGCCTGGAGTGTGGGAGGATGTTTAGTGTGCAACCACATAGAGAAACTTAGAAAGGAGATCGAGGGTCTGCAGGAGGAACAAAGACAGGCAAGGCAGACTGGGGGTGGGTTTAGCCCAATACTGGAGAGAGGGAGGAGGGGAGATGAGGGAGGGCGATTTGAGCTAACAGTGGTGAGGAGAGGGTCAGAAGCAGGGAAGTGGAGACAAAGGGGCCCAGGCCAGGAAGAACGATTGTCAGGGAAACCAGGTCAGGAGACAAAAGACAAATGGAAGGAAGAGATAGGGACTTGTGAGGGGAGGAGAAGAAGTGGCAAAAGTCATGGAGTGGAAAGGAGAGAACAGGTCACTATGAAGAGAGAGAGGGAGTGGGCATTTGTGAAGGGTTTTCAGAATATAGTTTTGCACTGCTAGAGAGGAAGGAGGAGGAGGGAAATTATGCAATTGGAGAAGTAATTGATAAATGCCTGGACCAAACCGGTGCGGGGGGGAGTGTTCTCCTCGGAGAATTGCAACAGGAGCAAAAGGGGGGAAATAATGTGCAGGAGGAAGAAGAGGAGGAGCCAGAAATGAGAGATGGAGATGAATGGAAGCAAGCAGGGAGTAAGAGGGGTAGAATCTTAGTGCTGGGGGACTCAATACTAAGAGGATTCAGGTGGGGTAGCAAGGGGGAGAGGCATAGTCGCATTGGGTGGAGGCCATACCACAAATAACAGCGGAAAGGATGGGACAATCTGTTCTGAAATATGCTACAAGGGGTAGGGACAAGCCTCATTTAATTATACGTCTTGGGACGAATGACCTGGCTGACATGACAATAGATATAGTCCAGAGGAGGGTTGTGGAACTAGGACAATTATTTGAGGGGGAGGAAGACCAGTAACATTTTCAGAGATACTTCCAGTGCCCATGGCAAGCACAACAAGAAAGCTGAGAATAGAGGAATTTAACAGATGGCTAAGAACCTGGTGTTATGCTAAAGGGTATGGGCTGTTGTGGGGGTGGGGAGGGACCTGGGAGGACAGTAGTCTCTATGCCAAGTACAGAGTACACTTGAGTGAGGAGGGAAAGAAAGTGTTAAAACAGAGGATGGAGGAGTACATAGAGGAAGTTGAGAATTTAGACTAGGAGCAGTGGGGTGGCAAGTGGGCAAGAGACATGCAGAGACCACAGGTTGGGAAACCATATGAGCTTACCCCTCATAACAGTGGCAAAGGATAAATGGCAAGAACTATTGGTGATGCTAGGAAAGGAGGGCAGGATGGGAGCGGTGGGAAAGGGTGGAAGGTGGTTACCCTTAATGCTAGGAGCCTTGGGAGGAAAACTGCAGAGTTACAGGTGCTCATAGCAGAGGGAGAGGTGGACATTGCGGCCATCACAGAAACATGGGCCACCCAATACAATGACTGGGACCTGTCTGTACCAGGGTACAGGTTATTTCGTAGGGACAGGGTGATTGGGAAAGGAGGGGAGGTGGCACTATATGTGAAAGAAGGACTAAAGTGTGTAAGAGAGGAAGGGGAGGAGGGTAGTGCGGAGTCACTTTGGATGCAAATCCAGGATTCCATGAATAGGATTCTCAGAATAGGAGTGGTGCACAGGCCACTATCTCAGACGGAGAAGTCAGACAGGGAACTAGCGGGACAGATCAGAAGGACCTGTGAGAAGGGTAGTGTGGTGATTGTGGGGGACTTCAACATGCCAGGAGTGGACTGGAGTACCCCAACAACCAGGAGCAGAAGGGAGCAGGTACTGCTGGATGCCTTCCAGGACAGCTTCCTGCTGCAAATGGTCAGTGAACCAACCAGGTTAGGGAATACCCTTGACCTTGTGCTGGCAAATGGGGACTTTGTGAGAGAAATTATGGTGGAAGAACTGCTGTCAGGGAGTGACCACTACTCAGTATGGCTCACATTGGATATGGGCAAGGAAGGAGTGGAATCTGGCACAAGAGTGCTGGACTTCAGGAGGGCCGACTTTGGGAGGATGGGGGAAGTGGGAAAAGGGTACCTGGCCAGAATTCAACCTAGTATGGACATTACCCAGAGGTGGGAGCTCATAAAGCTGGGGATAGTGGAGGCAAACAAAACCTGCTGCAAGGCCCAGAACAAGAAGGCTAATGCTAAGAAACTGAGCTGGTTGAGCAAGGAGGTCATGGAAAAGGTAAGGAGGAAAAGAGCTGTCTTTAGAAGGTGCAAGAAAACAGGGGAGGAGGGAAGACAGGGAGAAGTACTTGACTGAATCGAAGGAGGTGACTCAGGCAGTAAGGGGAGCCAAGGCATCTACGGAGCTCAGGCTGGCACAAGGCATTAAGAAGGGGGAGAAGGACTTCTTTAGGTACATCAGGGAGAAAAGGAGCTGTAAGGACCACATGGTAAGGATTCGGAAGGAGGGGGGTTGGGCGGAAGCAGGGTGCGATAAGGCAGAAGCACTAAATGATTACTTCTGCTCAGTATTTACTAAGGAGAACAGGTGGGTGACACCCAAGGGGGCAGGAACGGCAGAAGCGGGGGGAGGGGGTGACAGATGGGAAAATCATGGAAGGCAGAGTTTGGGAGGGTTTGAAGGCACTGAGGGTGGACAAGGCGCCAGGCCCAGATGGCATCCACCCAGGGTACTGAAGGAGCTGGCAGAGGTCCTTGCGCGGGACCTTTGGCAGACTGATATAATGCCTCACTACACTTGGGGTGTGTACCTCACGACTGGAGGATGGCTCATGTGGTGCCCCTCCACAAGAGTGGGCCCAAGGATGAACCGGGGAACTACAGACTGGTGAGCCTCACATCCATCATGAGTAAGCTAATGGAAACTATCCTGAAGGAGAGGTCGGTGGCCCTCCTAGAGGCCAAAGGACTACAGGACAGCAGACAGCATGGCTTCATGCATGACAGATCCTGCCAAACCAACCTGGTGGAGTTCTATGACTGGGTAACTAGGCAACTAGACAGGGGCCATGCAGTGAATGTTCTGTATCTGGACTTCAGCAAGGTATTCGACTCGGTGCTGCATGGAAGGCTGGGAAGTAAATTAGCAGGCAGGTGCAAAGCTAGTGAGATGGGTAGGGAACTGGCTTCAGGGAAGGCAACAGAGGGTGGTGGTGGTGGTGGGTGGGGAGCGCTCACACCCAAGGGTAGTGACGAGCGGTGTTCCACAGGGCTCAGTGTTGGGACCAGTGTTGTTTGGGATATTCATTGCAGACATATCATTGGACAGCAAGAGCAAGATCAGTCTGTTTGCTGATGATACCAAAGTAGGAGCGGTGGTGGACGACCTAGGGGGATGGTAGGGGTTGCAGGATGATCTGGCAAAGCTTGAAACCTGGTCAGACACCTGGCAACTAGGGTTTAATGCCAAAAAGTGCATGGTGCTGCATTTTGGGATGAAGAACCCAAGGAGGAGTTATCAGCTGGGGGAGTGCAGCTAGCCCAGACAGAGGAGGAGAAGGATCTGGGGTGCTCATTACAGGGTCAATGAACAACTCGGCACAATGTGGGAAGGCAGCTGCAAAGGCCAACAAAATGCTGGGTTGCATTGCAGGGGTATATCCTCGAGGAGGAAGGAGGTGATTCTGCCACTGTATGGGTCATTGGTTAGGCGCACCTGGAGTACAGCGTGCAGTACTAAGCGCCGGTATCTGAAGAGGACATTAAGTTACTGGAGGGGGTGCAGCGCAGGGCGACAAAGATGATCAAGGGGCTGGGGGACATATCATACGAGAAGAGGCTGAGGGAATTGAACATGTACTCGCTGGAAGAGAGGAGGGATGGGGGACATGACTGAAACCTTTAAGTACATGAAAGGAATAAACAAGACGGGTACAGAGGGGCTGTTCAAAGTAAGGGAGGGGAGGGATACTAGGGGCCATGATATGAGACTAGAGGGAGGAAGGTTCAGGAGGGAGATGAGGAGACACTTTTTTACAGAGAGGGTAGTAGCTGGGTGGAATGCGTTACCTGCAGAAGTGGTATCCAGTAGAACAGTGGACCGCTTCAAAAGGGGATGGGACAGGACAAGGGGGGGGTCAATGGAGGGGAAGGGTGGAAGGTAGGGAGGGGCAGCTGCAGAATAAGGGATGCTAGCTGCACATTCGAGCAGACTTGATAGACCTCTAGGCCTTTATCTGCTGGCAAATTTCATATGTTCGTAGTACATGTTTGTTTTGAATAATTTCTTTCTTTCTGTGTCTTGATCTGTGGCTGAATAAACAAAGAACAGAGAAAACAACAGGATAAGATTTAAAAAAAGACTGTGATTTAAGTAACAGCTACATGAGCTGGCAACATTTCTAGTAGTGTGCCTTTTCACAAAAAGTTCAGAGAGAGTGTTTTCAGTCTTGCTGGCATCTTCATTATGAGTAATCTGCAGTGTAGGCAGTTTGTTTGAGGGGAGTTGGAATAAGAGGTAAAGTTTTTCTGAGATCTTATTTATCTCTGAGATGTTTTGTAAGTTTTGGAGGTGTTTTTTAGCTTAAATTTGTAGTTTGCAGCTGCTGGCTGAGCACTGTGCTAAGTTTGGTGATCAGGACTGAAAAAAAACCCAAAAGCTTAAAGAGGACCTTCCCCAGTCACTTTGATTTTCATGCATTAATTACCCCTTCTTGCATTGATTCTGGAATTGTATTTCATTACTGTCTGCTGCAGTTAGTTTTTGCATTCTGAGCTGCTAAAAACTGCGGAGTGTACCAGAACTTCTATAGCAAGCCTGGTCTTGCTGTTGGCCCAGGGTTATACTACTGACATCATTGTAGGGCAGAGTCAATTTCACAAAAAAAAAAAAAATACTGACAAGGCATTTAGATTGTGGCATAATGCATTGCTAACAGGGTGTCTTGGGGAAGGGGGAACACATCATGTACACTGAGTATTGGTAGGTTTCCCCTTGCAACATTGTTGCAATCACATGGTACTGCACAGTGTGAGTCACTCCTCTATCCTACAGTGATGTCATAAGGAGCTAGCAGCCCAGCAGTTGAACAGCAAAGGCAAGCGCAGCATGGCTCAAAAACAAATTCAAATTATGGAAGGCAGAGTAAACCTTGGCCAGAAATAACAAATGCATACACCTTTTCAGGTCTAGTACTGCATATTATAACTATAAGCTGTATCTTTTTGGACCATCAAGGAAGGTCCTCTTTAAATCTGTATTGTATTTCACAGTAGCTGTTGCTAACTGGCTGGCTAAGCACTGTGGGGGAGGGGTTATTTTCCCAAGTAACAGAGTAGCCAATCAAGATTGTGTGGATTTCAGTTTTAAATCTATTTGTAGTTGTTCACTGAGGCAGTTTGTTTGAGGGGTGTTGGAATAAGAGGTGAGTTTTTTCTGACAACTTATTTATCTCTGAGATATTTTGTAAGTTTTGGTGGTGTTTTTCTGCTTAAGTTTGTAGTTTACAGCTGCTGGCTGAGCACTAAGCTAGATTTGGTGGTTGTGATTGAAAAAAGCCCCACCACCAGCCTTTTTTAAATACTGAAAAGACACTGGGGATTGGGCTTGAAGGCTGTGAAGGAGGTGCTTAAGGAGCTGGAAAACAGTGCTGCCAACAGACAGGGTCAAGATAGAAAGAAGAGGAACTGCGAGAGGGAGAATGGTGCAGAGGGAACAAAGAATAGGAAGCGGTAATGGGGCAATGGTGATGGCTTGGCGCAGTCTGGGAAGGGGACAAGGTTGTGGGGCAGGCTGGAATGAGGGTCACTGGAGGGGAGGGTGCAAAGGAATCTGGGAAAGGTGGGGAAAAGAAGTCACAGGGGAGGAAGGATCATGGGATGTAATAACTGTGGAGGGGCAGTATTCATGGACACCCTGCGGAGGACGGCGGGGGTGACCCATCTGTATAAGGCTAGGGAGGCTAGAGAAGGAAGTACTAAGGCTAAAGTGGGATGTGTCAAAGATGATGATGTGGCATGTTAGGTCAGGAGAAGGGAATGTGAAAAGCACAAAAGACGTCCAGGAAAAGAAAAAAGATGGGAGGAATAAGAGAGATGGGGGTGGTCAGGACAAGGGGCAGTGGGGGTGACACAGGTACGGGGACAAATCTGCAAGGAGAATAGGAGAAGGAGTACAGGGAGCTGGTAACATTGGAAGCTCAGATGGCCAGCAGACCTCTAACAGAGGAGTCAAAGGAGGGGAAGGAGGAAGGGGAAGTGCAGTCCATGGGTACAAAGAACAAAACGACTGAAGAGGGAGATGGATAAATAGGTGAATTGGGTCAAAAAGGGTTGAGTACAGCAGAGAGCACAGGGGGAGAAACAGAGGCAATAGGAGGGAACATTGTGCAGGAGGAAGAAGGAGAGGAGAAGGGGAGGACAGGGAGGGGAAGAAGGGAGGGGTCTTGGTGTGTGGAGACTCAGTACTCAAAGGGGTCAGGTGGGGAAGCAAAGGGGAGAGGCACAGTAGAATTTGGGTGGAAACCATGCCAGGAATGAAGGCGGAAAGGGTGGAGCAATCCGTGCTAAGCTATGCAAGCAGGGGAAGGGAAAGGCCTCACCTAATAATACACCTGGGGATGAATGACCTGGCTGATGGGACAGTAGGGGAGGTTATGAGGAGGTTTGAGGAACTGGGACCTCTGTGTGAGGGAGCGGGCAGATCTGTCACCTTCTCAGAGGTACTTCCCATTCCGAGGGCAAGCATGGCAAGAAAAGGGATAATTCAAGAGTTTAACAAATGGCTGGGGGACTGGTGTCGGGAAAAGGGGTATGGGCTGGTAGGAGGGTGTGGGGGGGAGGACCTGGGAGATCAGCAGTCTGTATGCAAAAGATAGACTGCACCTAAATGGGGAAGGAAAAAAATGTACTGAAGGCAAGGATAGGGAAGTACATTGAGGAGCATTTAAACTAGGAGAGGTGGTAGCAGGAGAGATATTGGTGTTCAGAGGCCTAGTGATGTGAAACTAAATGGGCTTACCCCCCATGATAGCAAGGTAAGGAGGAAGGCAACTACTAACGGAGTGGATATACGGGGAGAGAGGTGGAGGGGGAGGGTAGAGACAAGAATTGGAGGGTGGTAACACTAAATGCTGGGAGTCTGGGGATTAAGGGGGCGGATCTACAGGCTTTTTTGGAGAAAAGAGGCATGGACTTGATGGCTATAACTGAGACATGGGCCACCCAAATCCATGACTGGGACATGACGGTTCCAGGGTACAGATTACACCAGAAGGATACGGAAAATGGGAAGGGGGGGTGACGCTGTACATAAAAGATGGATTAAAATGTGTAAGAGAGAAGGGAGATGAGAGAGATACAGAAGCACTGTGGGAGCAACTACAGAATCCCAAAAATAGATCACTAAGACTGGGAGTGGTGTACAGGCCACCCTCTTAAAGTGAAGGGATGGACAGTGTACTGGCAGAACAGATCAGGAGGTACTGCAGGAAGGGGGGGTGGTGATAGTAGGGGACTTCAACCTGCCGGGGGTGGAGTGGGACACACCTACCACAAAGAGCAGAAGGGAGCAGGTAATGCTGGATGCCTTTCAGGAAAGCTTTCTAGTGTAGTTGGTCAAGGAATCAACTAGGGAAAGGGACACCCTTGACCTTGTACTGACGAACAGGGAGTGGGTGAGGGATGTGAGGGTGGAGGAACCACTGGGGGGGAGTGATGACCGGACAGTATGGTTCCAGTTACAGATGACTAAAGAGAAGATGGCATCCGGCACAAGGGTGCTGGATTTCAGGAATGCCAAGTTTTAAGATGATGAGGGAAGTGGTACGGGGTTCCTGTGCAAAATTCAACCGGATATGGACACACTGCAAAGGCGGGAACTGATAAGACAGGGGATAGTGGAGGCAACAGAAACTTGCAGCAGAGCCCAGACTAAGAAGGCTAGGGGGAAGAAACCCAACTGGATAAGTAAAGGGGTGCTAGACAGGGTGAGGAAGAAAAGGGCAGCTTACAGGAGATACAGAAAATCGGGGAAGGAGGACAATAGGGAGGAATACCTGAAAGAAGTGAAGGAAGTGACCAGGGGGGTAATGGCAGCCAAGGCAGCAAGGGAACTCAGGCTGGCGCAGGGCATAAAAAAAGGAGAGAAAGACTTCTTTAGGTACATCAGGAAGAAAAGAAGCTGTAAGGACCAAATTGTGAGAATTAAGAAGGGGGGGGTGGAAGAAGGGGGTGAAAAGGCAGAAGTGCTCAATGACTACTTCTGTTCAGTCTTTTCAAAAGAAAAGGAAGGGGTGCTACCCATAGTAGGAGGGAGGATAGAAACAGATGGGGGGTGATGGATGATGAAATCACAGTGGGAAGGGTGCTGGAGGGGTTAAGGGCATTGAGGGTAGACAAGGCTCTGGGACCGGATGGAGTACATCAGAGAGTGCTGAAGGAGTTGGCAGAGATCCTGGCAGGACCCTTGGCAGACTTATTTAATTCATCTCTAGACACAGGCTGCATACCGGAGGACTGGAAACTGGCTCACATGGATCCCCTCCACAAGAGTGGACCCAAGGATGAACCGGGGAACTATAGGCCAGTAAGTTTAATGTCCATAGTGGGGAAGCTAATGGAGACCATCCTAAAGGATAGGCTAGTGGCACTACTGGAAGTGAACAGGGTGCAGGACAGGAGGCAGTATGGCTTTGTCAAGGGCAGGTCATGCCAGACCAACCTGGTGGAATACTATGACTGGGTGACTAGCCAAATTAACATACTAACATACTATTTGCCAGCAGATTAGGCCTTACTGTCTATCGAGTCTGCTCGAACCTCAGATCCTTAGTTGGGTGCCGAGGCCCTCCCCTCCCTTGTGCTCCAGAAACCCCTATCATCCATCCCCACCCCCCCGGGACAGGCCATCATCTGATACATCCCTTTCTGTGTCTGTCGCACCCTGTCTTGAAGCCCTCCACTGTGGATCTCTGAACCAGCTCGCCAGGCAGTGCATTCCAAGGGTCCACCACCCTCTCAGTGAAAAACCTCCTCCTCTTTTCCTCCCTCACCCTTCCACCTTCAACTTCAAACCATGCCCTCTGGTGATACCTCCTGCTTTAGTCTAAAGATCCCCTCCATGTTTACCCTATTTATTCCTTGAGGTGCCTAGAGACCTCAATCATGTCCCCCTGTCTCTCTCTCCTCCAATAGAAAACAGGCAGAGCTCCTCAAGTCTGTCCTCATCGTCAAATCCTAGCCTCGTATCATCTTAGTTGCCCTCCTCTGTACCCTCTCCAGGAGCTGTATGTCTCTCTTCAAGTGTGGTCTCCAGTAGTGTACACAGTACTCAAGGTGTGGTCTAACCAGTCCATTGTACAGCGGCAGAATCACTTCCTTGCTCCTAGAGGTGATCCCCCTTACGATGCATCCCAACATCCTGTTTGTCTTGCTAGCCGCTCTCCTGCACTACTCAGAGTTATTCATACATGCACCCACCATGACCCCTAGGTCCTTTTCCCCTATTGAGGCCTCCAGCACCTCCCCTCCCAGGGTGTACCTGTGTTTAGGGTTTCCCAACCAAGATGCAACACCTTGCACTTGGTGATATTGAAATTTAATTTCCATGTGTGAGCCCAGCTTTCCAGGGTGTCCAGGTCCCCTTGCAGGCCAACCTCCCCTCTTCTCCCTCAACTACTGCTCCCATCTTGCAGTCATCCGTGAAGAGACTCATTTCACACCCTATACCCTCCCTGATGTCTGATATGTATGCATTAAACAGGATCGGACCCAGGACCGAGCCTTGCGGTACTCCACTACCAACCTCTCTAGGGTTCGAGAGCTCCCCACAGACCACTACTCTCTGGGTGTGTCCAACTAGCCAGATTTCAATCCATCTGACCATCAAAGGGCCTACTCTAACCCCATCAGTTTCTCCACCAGACCATTGTGGGGACAGAGTCAAACGCTCTGAAGTCCAAGAATAATACATCCACAGGCATTCCCCTGTCCAGTTCTGATGTTACCCATTCATAGAACTCCACAAGATTGGTTTGACATGATCTACCTGGCACAAACCCATGTTGCAGACTATCCAGTCCTCCCACCTCCTCCAAGTACACCCCCAATCGTTCCTTTAGTATACTCTCCATTAATTTTCCCACCACCGAGGTCAAACTGATGGGTCTAGAGTTACCTGGTACTTCCCTCGACCCCCCTTTATGGATTGGCACCACATGTGCCTCTCGCCAATCCTAAGTACCCTCCCTGTCTCAAGTGACCTGTTGAAGAGCTCCATGAGAAGTGCAGCCAGTATGTCTGCCAAATCCCATAGTACTCTGGATGAATGCCATCCAGTGGAGATTTGTCTTTCTTTAGGGCCTTGAGGGCAAACCACACACCTTTTGGCGGGGAGATAGCATCATCAGTCCCCTCCCTACTGGCCTTTTATCCTTATCCAGATGTGATACCCTGGGTACCCTCCCTCCCTCTTGCTTCATTTCTGTTGCTCCCTGATCCCACTCACTGCGCTTCTATCCCCATCGTGCCTTGCTTTGTAGATATCCCATCCCCCTCCCTAGTGAACACAGAGGCAAAGTACTCGTTAAATACCTCTGCCTGGTCCCTCGCCTCTTCCACCCACCCTCCTTCTGATCTCAATCTGCTGAGATGGCCCTTAGTTTTTCTCTGCTCCCCAATGTACCAGAAGAACCCCTTTTCCCCTCCACGTATCCCCTGTGCCAGTCGCTGCTCTTTATTGGACTTTGCTCCCCTCACCATCCGGGTGACTTCTCTAGATGCAAGATGGTACATTTCCTTATCCCTATCCCCTGTTGTTGTTTTATATTTTTTGTAGGCCACCTTCTTTTCTCTGACCGCTACCTGTACCTCACTGGACCACCAGCATGGTTTATGTGACCTTGCTCCCTTACGCTTCAACTTAGCGCAGATCCTGACTGCCTCATGAAGTCCCCATTTTATGACCTCCCATCTCCTTTCCACACTTGTCATTGATGTAATCCCCTTCAAGTGATCCTTGAGAATATTTCCCATTCCCACAAAGTCTGCCCCCTGAAGTCCACTGCCAGTGTCCTAGATCTCCCCTCCTCCCCCCATGCTTATTTTAAACCAGACAGTATTGTGGTCGCTCCCAGTCAGGGGGTCCTCTACAACCAGGTCCCTTACCAGATACCCATCTGCCAGAACCATGTCCAGGACATGCCCCTCCCTTGTGGGCTCCATCACATGCTGTGTTAAGAACACATCCTGGAAGCCATCCAGCAGCCTCTGCTCCTTGGCCACCTTGGAGGACATGGTTCCCCAGTTTGTACCTGGCATATTAAGGTCCCCCATCAACACTACTCCTTCCCCTTTTGGTCCACACTGGGCAATGATGTTGTCCAGCAAACCATCCTCTAGAACATCACTCATCCTGGGGGCCTATACTGCACCCAGCTTGACCTTATCTCCTGCTGGGGATCGTGAGGTGACCCATAAGGCCTCCACGTTTCCCTCTGCCTCTTCTACCTAGCAATTTCTATGTCATCTCTAATGAACATAGCCACTCCACCCCTCTGCCCTCCTTCCTATCCTTCCTAAGCATAGTGTACCCCTTGCGTTTAGGTCCCAATCATGGTTTTGTTGGCCACGTCTCCGTGACCGCCGCCACATCCACCCGACAGCATGGCCTGGAACTCTGGCAGCTTGTTTCCCAAGCTCCTGGCATTTCTAACACCAACCCCACCCTTATCCCTGATCCTTTGTCGTACCCCACCCAGATTCCTTAGACTTCCATCCTCCCTCTGCTCCTCCTGAAACCTCCACCCCAGTCTGTTTCTCCCCTCCTCCCCTTGGGCTTGAAGGCTGCTCCCCTCATCTGGAGGAGAGGGCTTCTGGTCAGCCCCTCCCTTATCCCTTCCCCCCCCTCACAAGTTTAAACCCCACCTTTCTTGAATGTAGTCAGCCATCCCCTGTTTAAGGACTTCCTTCCCTAATGGGGCAAGATGAAGCCTGTCCTTGGCATACAGTCCCTTATCCTCCCAAACTCCTTTCCAGTTCCCTAACACCCCAACCCCTCTCTTCACCCCACTTCCTGAGCCAGTCATTAACCTCTGTGTGCTTCATTTTTTCCTCCACTGAGGCCTTTGATACTGGCAATATCTCCAAAAAGGAAATGTTGCATCCATTATCCCGACAGACTCTGGCAAGGTCTTGGAACCTTGCTTGGATTTCCAAAACGCTATTTCCCTCTAGATCGTTAGTTCCCAATTGCACCAGGAAATCCAGTTTCCCTCCACAATCCCTAACCATTTCATACACCATGAACTTTGCTCTGTGCACTGTGACAGGGGCCATGCGGTGGATGTCCTGTACCTAGACTTCAGTAAGGCTTTTGATTCAGTATCACATAGGAGACTTGGAATCAAGCTACAGAGCACAGGGGCGGGAGCAAAACTGGTAGGGTGGGTGGAGAACTGGCTAAAAGATAGGCAGCAGAGGGTGGTGGTAGGTGGGGAATATTCATCTCCTAAGCCTGTAACAAGTGGTGTTCCACAGGGTTCAGTTCTGAGCCCAGTGCTGTTTGGCATATTTATTGCAGACATCTCGGAGGGCATCAGCAGCAAAATCAGCCTATTTGCGGATGACACCAAGATGGGAGCAGTGGTGGATGACCGGGGGGTGGCGGGGCTACAGGAGGATTTGGCAGGCTGGAGGCATGGTCTGACAGATGGCAGCTGGGGCTCAATGCAAACAAATGCAAGGTGCTACACTTCAGAACAAAAAAATCAGAAGAGAAGCTACCATCTGGGGGGAGTGCAGCTGGAGGTAACAGAAGAGAAGAATGAGCTGAAGGCGTTCATCACGGGAGCAATGAACAATTCCGCACAATGCAGAAAGGCAGCAGCAGTGGCCAACAAAATTCTGGGTTGTATTCCAGGGGGAATTACCTCAAGAAGAAAGGAGATTATTCTACCATTGTACGGATCGTTGGTTAGACCCCACCTGGAATACTGCACATAGTACTGGTGCCCATACCTACAAAAGTACATTAGGCTGCTGGAGGGGGTGCAGCATAGGGCAACGAAGATGATTCAGGACCTGGGGGAACTGCCATATGAGATCAGACTGAGAGTTAATCATGTACACACTGGAGGAGAGGAGGGATGGGGGGGATATGATCGAGACCTTTAAATACATGAAAGGGATAATGAAAAAGGACACAGAGGGTCTATTCAGGAGGAGGGTGAGGAGAAACACTAGGAGCCATGACATGAGATTGGAGGGGGGTAGATTCAGGAGGGAGATGAAGAGGCATTTCTTTATGGAGAGGGTGGTGGCAAAGTTGAACACACTACCAGCTGAAACGGTGGCATGTACCACAGTGGAATGCTTCAAGAAGGGGTGGGACAGGACAAAGGGGAGGGTAAAGGGAGGTAAGGAGAGGGGGGGTGGGGTAGTTGCTAAATAGGGAGCTAGCTGCATTCATGAGCAGCCTAGATAGACCATGATGGCCTTTTGCTGCTGGCAATTTTCATATGTTTGTAGGTAAGTAAGGAGAATCCTAGTGGATATGAGATTATATGCTTTTATACCATAGTAGTGATGCAGCTACTGTGGTACAACAGGATTCTGACATCACTTCTGTGGTACAACAGTAATTGGAAGGGTACTGATTTCCATACACAGCACTGAGTCATTACTACTAAAGGAATAATGCCCGACAGGGTGGGGAATAACATCCAACCCCGAGCAGTTGGGGCAGAGGGCATCCAACACCTGAGAAGGGGTGTTATCCTAGCATAACCCCAGGGTAGGGCACCCCATAAATAACCAGGATGATGCCACAAGATTGCAGAAAGCATTAAATGCATTGGAAATCTGAGCACTGGATAAAAAATTGTTATTCAATGTGGATAAATGCTGTGTTATGTATTTCAGGAGAGCAAACAAACATTGGTCTTATACACTTGGAGGACAAATACTGAGTATCGTGGAGCAACAGAGCGACCTGGGCATTATGGTTACAAATGACTTGTCATTCAAAACACATTGTAACTCGGTTATTAAGAAATCAAGTAGTATATTATATTGCATAAATAAGCACGTTACAGCTAGAAGCAAGGAAGTCCTGCTACCTCTCTATACATCTTTAGTGAGGTCACACTTGGATTACTGTGTACAATTTTGGTCACCTAGTGGAAGAGCCGAGATAGTTGCGCTGGAAAAAATCCACCGGAGAGCTACCCACCACATACAGGAGGCAAAAGGACAAGATTATCTAAGGAGGTTAAATACCTTGGGATTATACTCCTTGGAGTTTAGGCGGTTAAGAGGGGATATGTGCTTGATTTATAAATCACTTATTGATCCAGGTTTATGGGAACTTTTGGGATTGAGATTCAGGGAATCATTGTGCAATACTAGGGCACACCCTCTACAACTGTTAGTGGATTGTCCCAAAACAAATAAAAGAAAATCTTGTCTCACCTTGAGAGTAACAAACACCTGGAATAAACTACCATTAGAGGTAGTAGCTAGTGACACTAAGAATATCGTTAAGTACAGATTGGATAGTTTCCTTATTAAACATAAGATTCAGAGGTATTGATAAATTGGCGAGCAAAAGGACTATTGTCTACATAGCTCTGTATTCACCTATGAAACCTATGAAAACCTATAACACCCACCCTGGAGGGCATTATTCCTATTATACAACGGCTTGTGTATTAAAAAAGAAAAGAAAATGGGGGAAAATATGTAAAAAAAATTTTTTTCTTACTTTCTGTTGGGGCAGGTATACTAGTGGAAAAAAAAGAGTCCGTAGATTTTCTTTTGTGCAGCAAGTGGCGCAGATGCTATATATGCATTTTTGTGGTCTGTGTTGTGACTGTTTCTGTGTGGTCTGCCATTCATTCATTTGTTGCTGTGCCATGACCCTGGTGACTGGTTTTGTGTCCCCCCCCCATTTATTCCTTTGTTGTTGGGTCATGTCCTGTATTAGTCTATTTTGGTCCCTTTTTTTTCCAGTCCCCCACTCTTCCCCTTGTGTGTGCCTGGTGTGAGTGAGTGGTATGTGATGCCAAGTGCCGCACGGCAGCCTTTTGAAATGGCACTTTGTTGCACACCGCGGTCATCTGTGGTAAAGCTGTATTGAAGTTATGGCACTGGAAATAATACTCATGGGTAATGTAGGGAAGGAAAAAAAAAGATGTTTCTGTCTTTTAGTGTGCTTGTTAGTGTAGCCATTGTCATGGGAATGGACTGGTACTGTCCCATGGAGCAGAGCGAGTAGCGGAGGAGGGTGGTTTCAGTTTATTATTTTTTATGTTTGTTTGCTTGTTTTCTGTGTACTTAATGAAGGAGCAAGTAATACTTTGCAGAGTGAAAGTGCAACTTTATGGGAACGAGTGTGAAGCTGATCAGTAATGCGGTTTTCACTTCGGCACTGGGATCACATAAGGGACAGCTGTAGAGTGATAGTTTTGTGTTTTTAACATTTACTGCAATCATAATTGTGCTGGTACTAGAGCTAGGATGTTATGCTGGGATAACATCCCAGCTCCAGCCCCAGTCTGACCAATCAGGGACCAGGATTCTCTCTTGCCATTGTATAATTACGTGATAACATTACGTTTTGTGGAGTATCTGAAGCCATAACCGGCTTCTGTGTGTGATTAAATGCCAAGGCAAAGCTGGGGCATTTAATCCCAGGTTAATATCTCATATATCTACTAATAACTCTATTAGTAATGTCGTAGAATGGTGGTAAAATGTATTTTTCACTAGAAATCAAATTTAAGTTGCAGTGCCGTAATATATCGCTCCTTGGGTCTATGTGCTATAGTGGTAGCGAGCAAATAAAACTCGTTTATCACTAAATGATGCTTTTGGGGTTATATCTGTAAAAGTAGCAGCATTGGATACTTACTGCCACATAGATTACTTGAAAGTTGGTCCCATTGAAAACCAAGTGGTACAACCCTTTTTTTTTGTGTTGCTAAATGGAATCAATGATTCTGGACATGCGCATTACCAGCTTGGGTAATGTACATGTTCAGAATCATGGATTCGATAGGGCAACAGAAATTAAAAAGGGTTGTAGCACTTCGATTTTCAATGGGACCAACACCTCAGGTGAAAGCGATAAATGTCGATATTAATGCTGCAGATACAACAAAAGCATCATTTAATGATAACGAAGCACGGCTCCCACGCCACTACAGCTCACAGACGGAAGGAGGACATATTATGTGTGGTGCAAGTTAAATTTGATGTCTGGTGAAATTTTTTTTAGTATTGAATAAAAATCAGGGTCTGGCTGTAGATATTACATAAGAAGACCTTGGATCAGACACTTTGTGTCAGCGTTTGAAAATTAGTTACACAGGGTGACAGTGTCTGTGAATCAGATTCAGTGTGTGTAGCAGTGTGAGTGGGCAGGCATGGAAGGGAATGTGGATAAATGAATGTGGGCGTGGTTATAGATGAATTAACTACTGTGGGCAAGATGAATAAACTACTGTGGGCATGGTTATAGGTGAATTAACTATTGTGGGCATGTAGGTGATAGTTTGTAGGAATAAATGGCCCTTCCTATTACCAAGCTATTTAACATATCTCTCCAGACTGGCATCTTCCCTGACAAGTGGAAGCATGCCCTGGTCACCCTAGTCTTCAAAAGTGGGGACAGGACTAGCATCAGTAACTACCACCCAATCTCCTTACTCCCACCCCTATCTAAAGCCCCGGAGAGAGCGGTCTCTGATCAGCTTACTGATTACCTAAACAGTTATGACCTACTTTGCCAGCAGCAGCACAGGTTTAGGCAGACACAGCATTGTCTCAGCATTAATTGCCTATACCTCTCATATATATGAAGCTCTCGATAACAGAAAATGGTGGGGTCTATATTTATAAACCTCATCAAAGCATTTGATACTGTCAACCATCAGATCCTGCTCTGTCACCTTGAGCCACTAGGTCTATCCACCATTACCATTATGGCTAAACAGTTATCTAACCAACAGAACACAAAACGTGAGGATAACGGGTGTAACCTCTGACCCTAGGAATGTAACTCTCGTTGTCCCTCAGGGCTCAATCTTAGGACCGCTACTGTTTAGCCTCTTTATAAATTCCCTCCCCAACAAGTGCCCAGTCAATATGCTGCTCTATGCAGACGATGCTGTAATCAACATTACTGACAGCAATACAGCTGAAATAACTTCTGACCTTCAGAACAGCTTCACCATTCTTGAGTCCTGGTTCTCTCATAACCGGCTGTTGCTGAACTATAACAAAAGTAAGACAATGCACGATTCTTTGCCTCACACTAAAAAGAAGGTCGAACCCTTGATCATCTAAAGTTACAAAGGTGATATCATTGAACAGGTATCCACTTTCAAATACCTGAGAATCCTCCTAGACGATACCCTTAAATTTACTTCCCACATAGACTACATAGTGAAAACTGCAAACGCTAAACTAGGAATCCTACATAGGCACAGACAGTACTTGACTTGTGATGCTCTAAACGTAGTCACACGTAGTTCTATTCTATCAACCAGCAATTATGGACTCTTGATTTACAGTGCTGCCACTGACACTGCGCTAACACGAGTAAAACTTCTACTTAATAAAGCATGCCGCCTGGTCCTTGAGGCGAAACACTTCACACATACATGTAGTCTTTACAACCTCACTGGCTGGCTATCTCTAAACCTTAAGGTCATATACCAAGCCTGCCTGCTGGGGAAAAAGCTCTCCTCAGACTGACTTCCTCCATTCATAGCCACCCTTTTCCAGCATAATCACAGCCAAAAAGTTACCAGGAGATCGGCTAAAGGTGCATTACATGTTTCCTTCAAACGAACATCCTTTGCTCCGTGTTCGCTTCCCTTTCATGGGCCCAAATGGTTAAATGACCTCCCCTTAACCCTCCTGGACCACACCAGAATTGTCCCCTTTAAAGATGACCTTTCCCAGTTACTTTGACTTTCATGCATTAATTACCCCTTCTTGCATTGATTCTGGCATTGTATTTCATTACTGTCTGCTGCAGTTAGTTTTTGCATTCTGAGCTGCTAAAAACTACAGGGTGTACCAGAGCTTCTATAACAAGCCTGGTGTTGCTGTGGGCCCAGGGTTGTACTGCTGACATCATTGTAGGATAGAGTCAATTTCACACACAAAAAAAACATACTGACAAAGCATTTACATTTTGGCATAATGCATTGCTAACAGGGTGTCTTGGGGAAGGGGAAACACAGCATGTACACTGAGTACTGGTAGGTTCCCCTTGCAATATTGTTGCAATCGCATGATACTGCACAGTGTGAGTCACTCCTCTATCCTACAGTGATGTCATAAGGAGCTAGCAGCCCAGCAGCTGAACAGCAAAGGCAAGTGCAGTATGGCTCAAAAACAAATCCAAATTATGGAAGGCAGAGTAAACCTTGGCCTGAAACAACAAATGCATACACCTTTTCAGGTCTAGTACTGCATATAATGACTACAAGCTGCAATTTTTTGGACCATCAGGGAAGGTCCTCTTTAAGAAGGAATTATATTTTTTGTTGGCCCTAGATAACCACTGTGACTGTCTTACCTAACTGCTGGCCTCCGAAGGCCCACCAATCAGCTACTCTTACTCATACACGTACCCAACCTCTCTGTCTCCGCCTCCTGCTCTAATCCAACTTCTTTCTCCCACCTCTGTTTCTCTTTGTCATGTCCAGCCTCCAACCCCTCTCCCTCTTCTTGAGACAAAGCCCTTATTGGTGGCTCTCAGCATGTAACTCAGCACTTAACAACAATTAATTAGCCTGTACTGTAACTTCCTTATGTTGACGTAGCCTAAGTGATCCTTGTTAATGTATGGACTGTAGATGAGATTTGTTGTTGCCACAATTACATAAAGTATGGAAAACTACTGTTCTATGTACCTACTATTGGGGCTGGCAGTATAGCCTAGAGGAACGAGGTGTGAATGAGCTTGATACATCCAGCAGACCATACCTGAGTTTGATTCTCACAGCCTCCACTTGCATACTGTGTGACTCTGAGCAAGTCACTTAACCGCCCAGTGCTCCCAGGTCGCCCCTGAAAATAGGCACTTGTGCCTAGTGGGCCTTATCTGGTTACCAAAGACTAAAATAAAATGAATAAATGAATAAATAAATAAATAAAAAGTTAGATACAGACAAAAAAGATACATTATGAAGCAATTTAACTAAATTAGTTTTAATTTTTTTTTTAAACTGCTTTAAAGTATGTACAGGACCAAAGCCATTAATCTTCCAAGATCAAACCACTATGACAGTTTATTTTACTCTAATTTACTTGTATTGTACAGAAAAGATCCTAAATGTTGTTTGCATGTATATCCATTTTGAGGCCGCATCAGTTTTATTGAAAAACATAGCTATTGTTTGTTTCATATAGATTATTGGAATCCAGGATTAACCACCCAGTCCTTGGGTTGGGTTGGGCTGAGTCTGGCAAACTCCCAGCTAGGGGTGTCATGATAGTTGTGTTTCACAATAATAAAAACAATAATGTTCGCTGACCTTTGTATACTGTATTGTGTCTGTTTTTCTATAGTATGATAACCATTTATCACAGTATACCATAATACATTGCAATACATTGTGAAATATCTAGTTTTTCAGTATACTGCCCCATTCTAACTTCCCAAAAATTACTTACTGTATGGTGCAGAGGGTCCATCCCACAAATTCCAAATGAGCTCCTATAATATCTCAATAGTACAGTAACTATGATGTCATACCATGAAAATGTTCATATCATGACACCCATACTTCCAGCCCAGTCAATGCTACCCCCCATCATCCCTCCCACCACAGGGCAGGGCCCAAGAATACCACTGACATAATCTTCAATGTCAATGTAGTTATATTTTTCCAGATTTTCTTCCTTTTACCCCTTCCACTTCCATGTGTGGTGGCATGCCTCAGGAGGCCTTGCATGCACACAGTGATCCCAATGTGCAGGAGAAAGCTCCCCAGCCCACCAGAGTGGTCACTATGACAGCAGAGCTGAGCTCTACCCCTCTCTGGCTGGGAGCACAGCAGGGCAGCTGCGTAGTCCTTCGCATACCTGATCCAGCTTCTGATTCCACTCCTAAACTTGAGTCACTGGCATGACAGCTGCTGCTGGGAGATCAGGGGTGGCTCAGAGTTATCTTGCAATAGGATTTTCTTTTACTATACATAGTGTATACCTACTTATATTTGACTTAGGTCTTTGATGAATTTCTGAATTACATCTGATGCTGAATATTGTGTTTGAACCAAATTAAGTTAGTTGAATAATTTGTTTCTTGAATCTACCCATGAATTGACTTGATTTCTATAGATTTATTTCCTTTCTGTTGGTCATGTTAACAAGATGGAAACTTTAATAAAAAGAAAATAAATAAAAAGTCACAGATTTTTGGATGTGGAGGAAGGTGGTACTTTAGCTTGTAAAGAAAGTTAACTTTACGGCATTATTTATTTATGTATTTATTTATTTAAAATTTGATAACCGAGAAAGGTACCATGAACAAAGCTCATTTCCAGGTACAACCAGGGGAAAGGGGTACAGAGGCACACATACAACAGAGGGTAGACATAATTTGCCAACAGGTCACTCATGTTTACATATATACATATATTCATCTAACATTCATTAATTTACAATATGATACAATTGTATTTACAACAGTATTGTAAAACTGCACGAGGACCCATGTGCATACACTTGAAGAGCAGTTGCAGCACAGGAAAGAAGAGATATGAGATAGAGGGAGGAAGAGGGAGGGTATTAGGGATGAGAGCAGGTGCAGGATGCGATAAGGTATGGTTTGAGTAGGCGCCTAAGGGCAGGAAAGGAGGAGATAAGGTGGGTTGGGGAAGGATGTTGTTCCAGAGGGAAGAACATCTATAAGAGGTCAGTTTGTCTGCTGAGGTGTGGACATGGGGGAGTACAAAAGAACGGGCACCGATTGTCCATGAGTTGTATGGGGATGGGGTGGTAGGTTTGAGGAGAGATACAAGGTAACTAGGGAGAGCCCCAAACCAGAATTTGCATATGAAGGTGGAGCAATGCGAAAAGCATCTCTGAGAAAGAGATTGGAGGGGTATAGAAGAATACAGGTCACAGTGGTGAGTTAGACGGGGGGAATTGGTGGTGAACCAACAGAAGGCATGGTGCAAAACATCAAGTTTGGAAAGCAAGGTCACAGGAGCAACACTGTAGACCACATTGGTGTAGTCAAAAGTTGGAAGGATCCATTTGATCACTAGGTCATGTCTGATGGGAAGAAGGAGGCTAGCCTTATGGCGGTAGAACAGTCCTAGCTTGGGATGAATGTTTAGAATGAAGAGCATTAAAGTGTGCAGAGAAGTCAAGAGAGGGATCGAGCCAGACCCCAAGATACTTGTATGCATGGAGATTTTCAAGGGGAGTGTCCTCATCAGAGAAGAAGGAGGGAAGAACTTGAAGCCTGGTGAGTTTTTGCTTGGTTCCAAAAGTCATAGCAACTGTTTTTTTGATGTTTAGTTTTAGACAGTTGGTACTGAGCCAGGAGGTAACTGCTGTGAAGACTTCTTGTAGGGGGGTTGAATGGCTGAGGCAGAAGGACCAGAAAGGAAAAGGACGGTATCATCTGCATACATTGGATGTTGGCACAGGAGCAAACCGAGGGGAGATTATTTATGAACAGGGAAAATAGAACAGGACCTAGGATTGAACCTTGGAGTACTTCTGTTAAGGTAGGAAGGGAAGTGGACAGAGTGTTGTTTATTTGTATTGATTGGTGGTGACCAGTTAAGTAGGACTTGAACCAGGACATGGTGGGAGGTGAAAGGCCAAGGTTGCTTAGTTTGTTTAGAAGGAGAAGGTGGGACACGAAGTTGAAGGCCTTTGCTAAATCAAGGAAAATGGCCAAGGTGATGAGGCCTTGATCCATAGCAGAGTGGATTGCATTGTTGAAGCATAGCAGGGAGGTAGTAGTAGAGCGGTTCTTTCGGAAACCTGATTGTAAAGGGGATGGGGTGTTGGAAGTGAGGAGGAATTTATTGAGCCTGGTGAGGTCCAAGGACTCTTGGACCTTGGCAAGTGAGGGGAGAAGTGAAATTTGGCAGTAGTTGCCAGGGGCAGTTGCGTCTGCCCCTTTGAAGGGGGGGACTGTGGTGGACTTCCATGCTGAGGGAACAGTTGCAGAGGAGAAGGATAGATTGAGGATGAAGGATGGGGGTGACAATTGAGGTAGTGGCGATTATGAGGAGCTTAGGGTGCAAGCCATCAGGGCTTGATTTAGAGGGGTTGAGGGAGATGAGAGCTCTGTAGACTTTGGAGGGGGTTATCGATTGTAGTTGAAAATCAGAGGGTTAAGGAGGGAGGGAGGAGGGGTGGGGAAGTAGGTGGATCATGTGGTACCACGCAGGTTGTGAAGAACTTGTTTAGGGCTTCAGTGACAAGGATTGGATCAGTAATAGGTGAACCTACACCACTGAGAGTGAGTGGGGGCAAGCCAGTGGAAGGGTGAGTGAGTGAATAGAGGTCTTTCCAGAAGGAGTAAAGAGTATTGTTAGAGGCTTGCCAGCAAGCTTTAAAAAGTCAGATTTGGTCTGGTGGATGTGCTTAGTGCAATCGTTGTGGAGGGTACGGTAGTATTGATGATCGGTTGGGCTGTATGAGGTTTTAAATTGATGCCACACAAGAGCATGGGATTTACAAAAGGACAGAATTTCTGGGGTGATCCAGGGGTGATGGGAGCATTTAACTCTAACAGTTTTTACAGGGGCATGGGTATCCCAAACTTTTAGAAATGTGGATGTGTAGTGAGAGGGGGCTGCATCAACAAAGAAGGAGGACAAGACAGGAGACCAGTTGGCCAAGGCCAGGTCTTGAAGAAGTTTACTAGTGTCAAGGGATTTGAGTGGTCAAAACTGGATGTATTTGGGAGTACTGGGGAGAGGACGAATGGGGAGAGGACGAAACTTCCTGATGCAGAAGGTGGGGCAGTGGTCGCTAAGCGCATCAGGTAAAGTGCCAGCTGATGGGATACAGTGGGGATGAGAAGAGAGCACCCAGTCAAGCAGGGATTGAGACTGGCAGCAAGGATTTGGACAAGTGGGTTCTTTTATCAACTGGGTCAAGTTTAAGGCTTCAATCTACTGGCAGTAGTTAAGCGATGAGGGGGATAGCCAGTCTATATTGAAGTCACCAAGTAGAATGAGTTCACCTGTAGCTGCGAATGTGGAGGCAGCAGCAATGTGGGAGATGAGGGAAGAAGGAGGGAATTTCAGGGAGACACTTACGCAGAGGGGCTTGGAGGATTGGAAAAGGAGTTTCGATACCAGGAGCTCATGGGATTGGGAAATAACTTCCTTGTGGGAGATAGTGCAAGAAAGGGTGTCTTGGAAGTAAATAGTGACTCCACCACCCTTTTTGCCACAGTCTTGCCAAAGGATGAAGAAGCCAGAAAGGGCCAGCTGATTGTCTGGGATGTGGGAGGACAGCCATGTTTCATAGATGCATAATATGTCTGGGGAGGGCTGCATGACCCGCGCTTTTAGCTTGTCCAGTTTGGGAAGTAAGCTTCAAACATTGATATGGAAGATTCACAGTCCCCTGGGCTGTGCCGAAGGTGGTAGGGAGGAAGAGGAGCTAGAGCTAGATTCAATGTCACCAGCCAGCAGTAAGAGTATAAGTATGAGGAGCTTGTGTGAGCCATGGTTAATGTGCTTAGATCTATAGCTGTGGGGTGGGACTTGCAAAGGGGGCATAGGGGAGCATAGCCTGCGAATAGCTTCTGAGTGTAGGAAGGAGCTTTTGAGTAGCCCAGAGCATGTAAGGGAAGGTAGAATAGGGGGATGTTGAGAGGTGGGGGGAGTAGAGACAGACTGGGGAGTAGCCAGGCCACAGCCCATAGGCCCAGGCCTTCATTTGGATTCAAACATTTTGAACAAATATGCCTTAACTCAACTGGTCATGGATACAAATGTGCCCCAAACAGCATGTATTTATGTTTGTGCCTTCCGGTTTTGAAATCCCTGGCTACTCCCCTGTCAGGGGTAGGATAGTTGCAGAGGTGGCAGGAATCAGGGGTGGAGGTAATGTGGTGGGATGAGAGGGTAAGGGGGAGTGGTAGGGAGGAAGAAAAGGAGTGCTAGGAGAGGGAGGAGGGAACTGAAGAGAGTGGCCATACATATAAGGAACTGAAAGAATTAGAGCAGTAACCTGTGGCAACTAGGGGAAGCTGGTTGTAAAAAAACAAAGTATTAAGTCAAAGGAAACAAAAGAATGTTGTTTGTGGAAAGCTGACCTTTTGGTAGAATCTAATGTTTAGGAATGTAGATCTCAGAAGCAGAGAAGGAGAGCCCTCTAGCAGTCGAAGATTATAAGGATCCAATGGGGGAATAGGGAGATAGTCTTTCCCTTTGATTGGATGACATAGACTATAAATGTAATTGCTCAGATAGGGCGGGTGAGGTAGGGTGGGGAGATGCCACGTAGCGGCATCGGGAAGCACTTGATTACAGTAGCAGGAGCTAAATAGGAGCACGCTCTGGTGGAACAGCTAGCTAAGCTCACAGGTAAGCTTTTGGAATATTTAAAAGAAGGGTTATGGAGCTTTCTTCAGCCACCGTGTTGAATTCCTTGTTAAATTCCTTATACAGATCAAGCAAAGCAGCTGAGTACAATAAAATGCCGGTAGGCAGTCATGACTAGTGGACTGAGGGTGCTGTTTGCTTAGGTTTCTTTCTTTTTTCTTGTTTTTTTTAAATAATTGGTCCACAAAATTTAAATAATTTGTCCACAAAATTAGTTTGTCCACAGCTAGGTGCCCCCATTAGTGCTCTGGTGACTCCCCTTGTTTTAGCTTATTGTGAGTCAATGCCTGATACTTAATTTGTGTTAAATACACTTGCTTTCCATGTCTAAGTTTGCATTGTGATTGCAAAGCAATTTTAAAACTAAAAAACTCACAATTAGCAGAGACTACTGTGTTGTTAAAAGTGCAAATGAAATGGCTAGGGCTGTTCACACAGAATTTAATCCTCAACTTAAAAAAAAAAGACCTTAAAATTGTACTTGTAATTCTTCTCAACTTCTGCTCAGTATGATTGGAACTAGTGGTGATTGGACAGTGCTTTTGTGGAGTCAACTACCCACAGTCAGATGGTGTTGCTATCCACCTCCGAAGCTGACCATAATCTGACCAATGTCAGATTCCAGCTCCAGTCAGGTAGTTGCAGATCCAAGACTGGATCAAGTTATCTGAGGTCAGATACATTGAACAAACCTTGGATAGTTGGATCCGTTGGTTGGATATCTGGATCTGATGGTCGGATCCATCAGATCCTGGTCAGACCCACAGATACCTGGGATACTTACTGTGGATCCAAGGAAGTTAGATCATTGGCCTATGCCATCTGAAATCTGATCAAAATGATTGTATCCAATGGTATATGACCTGGTAGGATACAATCAAAGCAACACTAGTTGGAACAATGTCAAAGTACTTAACTAGGGCTCAGCTTTCATTTTTTTTAACTTTCTTTTTTCAGTTTTAAGTCTATAGTCAGATGGCAGACCTCCACCAAATACTGTGTTGCAGGATGTGGTACTGGTAGCTCTGCAGAAGGCAATCTTGATTATAAGTTACCATACTGTTGCCTTAGCATGGTGTTTGAGGGACACTGTGCCATCTTTCAGATGAGATATAAAACTGAGGGCACAGTTGCCTATTCTGGTGAGGTTTTTCTGGTGTATATTAAAGATCACAAAGTGCTTCTCAAAATGTGCAAGAGAATGTCCCCTTACCCTTCCTCGCCCAATCAACAAATAAGTAAATAATTATCTACAAAATGATACATTGCCAACCAATGTCATACAAACATACAAAAGGCCATCAGAAGCAGGTCTGAAGGTCTATTGAGTCCTGATGTTTGCAGTATCATGCGGATATAACATTGATATTACCTATGACAAAAAAAGTATATTAAATTAGTATCATCATCAGTGAGCTGGAAAATACCAAGGAACAGAATAAACCAATAAACGAGAATAACATACTGTAGATGAGATACCTACAAGGAAATACAGCTCTCATATCACTGATTCATACAAATCTGGAATTCTTCTGGAATTGGGGAAAAAAGGAAAAGGGAAAACTTAGAAAAAGTAAACAGTGAAGACGATTTGATAGGAGAGGAATGGTGCTTTGTTCAAACTACCAAGAAAAGAAGGAGGCAGACCTTGGGAGAAGTTCCCACAGAATTGAGACATAGATTTTCTCTGCTAAGTACAGATGAGTCAGAAAAAAACAAAAGGGATCAATATATTGGAGAATAATGATGTGCCAATTAGAGAGGGTTATGTAAGCCAACAAAATGACAATAATGGTCAGCAAACTCAAAGCAAAGGAGAAGGTGTACCAAATAAAAGGGACATTTTGGTCACTGGTGATTCCATACTCAAGTTCACCGATAAAGTTATATATAGAGGAAGAAAAGAGACAATAATAGTCAGTTCCCTTTCAGAGGCAAAAATCATGGACATTAAAATTAATATTGATAGAATTTTAATGGAACTGTGGACTCTATAGTGGTCTTAAATGTAGGAATGAATGACATAGGCAGAAGGAAGGAGATAGATTTTATTTATTTATTTATGTATTTTATTTATTAAGTCTAGGATTACAAGTACCTTTGAGCCAAGGCTCTTTTACAAAGGTTCCATGTCAATTACAGTACACACAAATACAACTTGGAGAGATACAATGCCGAGGTTAGTATAAGCTATACAATAGTGAGATCACATAGGGGAAGACACAGTGTAAAGTGGAAGGGGATACATTGGGGAGGGTGGATACCGTGGGAGGAGAGAGCAGCCAAAGGCAGTTGTCAAACATACAGGCGGCGGTGAGGGTGACATATAAGGAACAGAGTGGGGGAGTGCTAGAGTGGGGTAGGGGAGGAGGGGGAAAAGAAAGGATGGGGGAAGGGCAATGGGAGAAAAGGGGAGGTAGGGAAAATTGCATGGAGTAGAGGAGGGCGATCATAGGTAGGGCAGGTTATTAAAGTAGTCTCCAGTGGGATAAGTGCATGGTGCTGATTTGTAGAAGATTAGGGGGCTGGTTATATGTAGCAGTCACATGAGCTGGCAGCAATGAGATGAAGGCAAAGTTTGGCTTTGAAAGGGCCGAGTTTAGTTGTAGAGGCGATGTCAGGATTGAGTTCATTTAGCCAGCTAGGCCCCCTATAGGCAAAGGATGTTTGGCCCTGGGAGGTGCGGCAATGGGGAACCTGGAGGAGTTGAGTTTCAGATCATCTGGTTTTACGAGTATTCAGGCTTAGCCGCAGTAGTGCTTGGACACCAGGAGGTGCGAGGCCCATAGTAACTTTCTTAGCCATAGTGCAGGTTTTTTTTTTTTTTAATAGTTATTTAACCAGGTGAGACACACTAAGCTGAAAGCTTTTTTACAGGTTAGATATCTTATGCAGTTGGAGAGTTGTAGCCATCCAGTTTGTGCATAAAAGTCACAAGTATGTGTCAGACAGTGGGCACCAGAGATGAGCCTACAAGCCTTGTTGAGAGATGTCGATATTCGTCTGAGCGCAGTGGCTGATGCAGAACCGTAGATGATTAGGCTGTAATTTATAATGGAGATCACCGAGCTCTTGTCAACGATCCTCAAGGCTTCCAGAGTAAGATGACTTCTGTGGCAGTATAGCAGGCCTAGTCGAGTATTAGCAGCTTTGGCAACACAGTCAATGTGGGAGCCATATGACAGGTTAGGGTCCAGAGATATCCCAAGATATTTAAATGACTGAATTTGCTCAAGGGTGTTTCCGAGGCTAGTTGTGATGTTGAGGGGGTGATGCCTGTGCTGGTTGTGATGGCTGTTGAAAAGCATAACCTTGTTTTTTTTATGGTTTAGGACCAGCTTGTGCCTACTAAACCAGCTTTCTACAGCAGCAAAGCCTTGCTGGAGATAGTGTTGAAGTGATTCAGGTTCCTTGTGAGAGGTGAAAATTACTGCATCGTCTGCATATAGAATGATTTGCTCAGAACAGGATTGGGTAAGGGTGTTCAGGAAAAGACCAAATAGTAGGGGGCCCAGGATTGACCCCTGGGGGACTCCAGAGTGAACTGGTAAGGCATCAGAGAGAACCCCAGCAATTTTTACCATTTGTGACTGATTTTCTAGGTAGCAGTTGAACCAGTCTGTAGCGTCAGGGGAGAGCCCAGAAGACCAGAGCTGTTCAATCAGCAGTCGATGATGGACAGTGTCAAACACTTTTGTCAGGTCGACAAAAACGGCCCCAGTTAGATGACCTTTATCCAGTGCGGTATGTAGCGCTCCAGTGAATTCCAGTAAGGCCGGTGATGTACTGTGGCCTTTTCTAAAACCATGTTGTTGAGGACATAGAATGTTGTATTTTTCCAGGAAGTCTGTAAGTTGGTCAGCCACTATGCATTCCAGGGCCTTCAAGAGAGGAGGGAGTATGGAGATAGGGTGATAGTTTCCATGGTTGGTCTTATCCCTGTTTATGTGAACTGGCATAACAGTAGCAGCTTTTCATATGTCTGGGAATTGGCTGAGACCAAGGAAGAGGTTAAAAATATGAGTAAGTGGACCTAGGACCTCATCAAGGGTGAGAGATAGTAGTTTGAGGTCAAGTGAGTCCCCACTAGCTCTTGACTTGGATATTGCTTTGGTGATATATTTGCGGGCTTCATGCTTCTCTATAATTTTGAAATAGAATGGCAGGTGATTAGATGGGGTGGGATAGCTACATGCCTGGTGGTTGGGAGGAGTGGGATAGCTACAGGGAGTAGAGGAGTCAGAGGCCAGGAAAATATCTGAAGGAAGAACACTACTTAGGTCAGTGAACGCATCATTGAAGGTGTTAGCAGTGACCAGTGGATCAAGAGTGATGGACCCATCAACATTTAGCATCATTGGAGGGGATTTGGGCTGCTTCCCTGTGACTTCTTTAATGTTCTTCCAAAACTCACTTCCATTTCCCCTGGCATTAGAGAGAGCTTCTCTGTAGTACAAGCTTTTCTTAAGTCTGATGGATTTCGTGCAGTTGTTGTGGGCACGTTTGTAATTTTGAATATCAGCTTGAGTACCAGAGGCTCTAGCCAGGGCCCAGAGGTGGTCCCTGGATTTCAGCTGCATCAGAAGCTCCCCAGTTAGCCAGAGGTTGTTTAGTGCCTTCACTTTATGCTTTTTGAGCGGGGGCGTAGGAGTCACAGGCAGCACTGAAGGATGAAACAAAGTAGTTGAGAGCTGAGTCGACATCCGTGGCTTTGTAGATGGGGGACCAATCATATTGACTGATGCATGATTTAAGGTGATTCAGCCGACCACGAGGGAGAACTCTGCTGGTGATGAATTTAGGCAGAGGCTTGCAGAATTTATTTGACCATTCACAAATAACAGGTGAATGGTCACTAAAAGTCAGGGAGCATGGAGGTGTTTGTGATATGGGAAGAATGACTGGTCAGGATCCAGTCCAGCAGGGTACTAGTGCCAGTTTTGTATTTTTTTTCTTGTGTGGGAGAGGACCATTTGTGAAAGGTTTGCTGCTGAGATGACATCCCTATAAGCACCTGCATCAGATGCATGCCAGTTAATATTAAAGTCACCAAGGATGATTGTCTCAGGTAGGGTTCTGATAAAATTCAGAGTGGAATTGAGGCTTTTCCCCTGTTCTTTTGGAGGGATGTAGACATAGACAATGGTGAGGGCTTTGTTGTGCGCCCCAAGGACAATTTTAATTGGGAGAATCTACTGTACAAAGAGACTTTGAAGACATGGGTAGGGTTATAAAAAACATAAGTTGTAGGATGACTGTGTCTGACAGTCTCCTAGTGGCTAGAGCGGGTAAGAAAAAAACACAGGAAATTAGGAACCTAAATGGCTGGTTGAGGAAATGGTGTGAAAGGAAAGGATTTATATTCCAAAGAAACTGGGACAAATTTTATGGGGATTTAAGACTGTATGGGACAGTTGGCCTACATCTGAACAAAGATGGCTTGAGAGTTCTGGGAAATAGATTAAACAGAAGCATACTGAATTATTTAAACTAAATGTGGAGGGGAAAGGTGGAGGTATCTCATCTGCTACAAATGTGCAAATAAGAAATTAAAATTACTCCCAGAAAGAAACTCATAAAGGATTGGAAGTTGTTACTTACTAATGCCAGAAGCCTAGTGAAGAAAAACAGAGGAATTAGAACTTAATTTGACTAGAGAAAGGCTGCATTTGTGTGCTGTAACTGAGACCTGTGGTAAGATAAAGGTACTTTGGAGGGTGATATCCAGAGGTATACACTTTTCTGTAAGGCTAGGAAGGATAGAAGAGGTGGTGGTGTGGTGATTTAGGAATATAATATCATAATAGTAGAAAGAATTAATCTAGGGAATAAGGATGAGCATGACCTTGAGCATGTCTGGCTTAAGCCAATTCCTGAAACTGGTAAAAAATTATCCTGAGTTTAATATACAGCCACCTACACAGGATATGGACTTAAATCAAAAGATGATAAACCTTCTTAACAGGCTACGTTCTGAGGATAGAATAATACTGTTAGGTGATTTTAATGTCTTTCATTAAATGGGATGTAAGGGAAGGCATTACAATTATTGAAAATAATTTCATAGATATTATTAATAGACTTAATTTAGAACAGCATGTTATAACAAGCACTAGGGGTAACAACATACTGGACCTTGTCTGGAGTAACTTGGATGATCAAATATCCAACTGTGGCATTACTGAACCTCTAAGAGATAGTGACCACAATATTGTCATGTCTGATATTAAGAAACTAAAATGTAAGGTAAATGGGAACACAAAAATAAAGTGTTTCAACAAAGCAGACTTCCATGGCATGAAGGAAGAACTTAAAATGTAGGACTGGATAACAGACCTGGATAATAAGAACCAGAATGAAATGCGGGAAGTGTTAATGGAGAAATTTAACTACTTGATTGACAAGTATGTGACAGAACAACTTAAATATAATAGAAATGGTAGAATACCAGGATGATTTAATAAGAAAGTTAAATCTATAATCAGAAAAAAGAAAAAGGCTTATATCTGGGCAAGGAAAATAAATGAATACAAATGATGTTTGGAAGAAGTACAGGGGAAAAGCAAGAATGTGTAAGAAGGTAATAAGGAAAGAAAAAAGGAACCAGGAGTTCAGATTAATGACAAAGGTTAAAGACAATTGCAAGTCATTTCATAACCATATAAAATACAAGAGGGGTGGGTCTACACAAGTGGGACCTCTTATGGATGCGCCAGGGAACATCATCACAGATGACAAGCTAATGGTGGAATTGCTGAACAGTTATTTTTGTACTGTTTTCAGGAATGAGGATAAAATTCTGAAGTTTAGTATGCAACTTGAGTCTAGTCCAAGAATTATAATACAGGAAAGTGATATTGTCACTAGGTTAAAGCAATTAGACCCTAATAAAGTACCCAGCCCTGATGGTCTACATCCCAGGTCTACATCCCAGATTCATCAAAGAATTAGTAGAAGAAATAGCGGTCCAGTCACAAAAAGGTTTCAAACATCACTGGACAGAGGAGAGGTGGTAGCAAGCTGGAGGAGGGCCTTAGTGACCCCAATATATAAGAAAGAGGACAAGTTACAGTGCAAAAATTACAGACCTGTGAGTGTGACATCTGTGTTGGGGAAAGTACTGGAGGAAGTGGTGAAAGATGAAATTGAGGGCTTCATTAGTACAGATAATTTGAATGACCCAACATAGCACGGCTTTACGAAGGGGGGATCATGTTAGACTAACTTAATGTGTTTTTTGATAAAGTTAGCAGAGCCCTGGAAGATGGAAAACCTATGGACATGATATTTCTGGATTACAGTAAGGCCTTTGATTTGGTGCCACATGCTGAACTTATTAACAGATTACAGAAGTTAGAAATAAGTGATACATTAATATTATGAATTGTGTCCTGGTTGGAAGACAGGAAACAACAGATGTTACTATGAGGAGTACAATTGAAGAGGGTATCAATTATCAGTGGTGTTACTCAAGGGTCAGTTTTAGGACCACGTTTATTTAACATCTATGTGACGTTGATGGAATGTAGTGAAGATGCTTGGTTATCTAAGTTCGCCGATGACCCAAAGATTGGTTTGGTGGTCCAGAATAAAGTGGAATGTAAAAATCTACAAAGGGAACAGACTAATCTTGATTTGTGGGCACAGATACATAAATTAGATTTTAATGTGGAAAAGTGTTCAGTGACGTATTTTGGAAAAAAATAACTGGAGAATGAAATATGTCCTAAAAGAACAGGTACTAACAGAAATCACAGAAGAGAAAGATTTGGGAGTTACTATAGTTAATGATCTAAGTTTTAAAAAGCACTGTCAGCTGACAGTGAAAAAAATTAATGGCATCCTGTCTTGCGTTAGCAGGTACATAAACAGCAGAGACAAAAGGATGATTCTGCCGCTGTACACTTCATTGGTAAGGTCACACAAGAATTACTGCACCCAGTTTTGGTCACCTAACAACAAAACAGTGATTAAAGCCTTGGAGGGAATACACTGTAGGGCCACTAAAACGATGGGAATAAAGACATTTGAGTACAGAAAATGACTCGATTTTCTGGGACTACAAACCCACAAATACCACAGATTGAGGGGGACTTATGTCTGGTTTATGGGGCCTTCACTAGTCAGGATTTTTGGGACTACCTAGCTTTAGAAACAAGGAATATACAACATGGCACACCAGCCAACATGCTGCAGCTAAAAGGGGAAGTGAACCACTTAAAAAAAAGAGCTATGTGGTTCTCACAGAGAGTGGTATCTTATGGAATAGCCTACCTTTGTATGTCATGGGTAACATACCAGTGACAGGTAAAATGCACTGTATATGACAGGCACCATGTACATGTAATATATCACAACAGCCTGTACAGTTACCCACAGTGCATATGTGCACCTATCAAAGCACCGTGTCTGATTCCACAAATGCATACCAAATACACTGTAGAGATACCATCCATGAAATCATAAATACACATGGAATACACAACACAGCACAGCAGCCCCCCTTCCATAATGCAATGTACTATGGACACAGGCTACTAATTGTCTACTACATTATATGTCACGTTTAGCATCCTGATTCCATATGCCTTCACTTACATCCAGTATTGCATTTACTATCCTTACCTGCTGACCATCCCCCTCCCACATGATTGACTTGAGCTGTGTGTGAATGGGAGGTGTATCTTGCATTAAACTGATCTGTCTTGTCTCTGTCGCACACCTCTGGGGCTGTTTTATGCTTTTGTCTAAGGACATGAGTCTCTGGTCAGACATGCTCACCATGCTGTGCCTCACTAGTGTCACTCTGCCCCTCATTGTGGGTCAGTTGAGTAGTTGCCACATGCAATGTAAAGATGGATGATATGTCTGTGTCACTGTCTGTGGAGCCATCACACTTACCCCTATCCCTCTATCTACACCTCTTTCCCTTCAGTTGTGCAGACATCATCTGGGTCACGTGTGTAGCACATGCTGCCATGAACTCAAGCTGTGCAATTGTTGCATGACTGAAGTCTTCTGCTAAGGGTTTTGTGAAGGCATTGCCAGTCCTCATGGACTGGACATCAATACTCCTTAGTAGACCATTTCTTTCCTCAGTGCTGTTCCTGTGTCTCTCTTCATCAAAGTCATCTGCAGTTGATACCCCCCACTCTAAGGTGGTGTGCTTTTTATAGGGTAGTTGAAAAACAATCAGTGGAGTTTCACACCCACACTGTGTGGCTAGAAATTTTTTAAATTTGGTGCATTCTGGCGCATTTTGGAGATAATTTCAAACAGAATTTGTTATCCTGTTACTCCCTCCCCATACCCAATAATTAAATCCCAGAGGGAGGTAACCCAGACTCCACAGAGAGGGAAGATAATATAAAGACCTCATAGTCACAGTGATGAACCATGCTCTAGAGACCCTAGAGGAAGGGACGACACACCGCACATAGAGGGAACACAAAACCCCAGAGGGCAGGACCCAAGAGTGAGAAGTCAAAATATAAAGGCCCCCAATGGAGGGACCCCCAGACCCCACAAGGAGGGGTCATTATGTAAAGATGCCAGAAGAATGAAATCCCAGACCCCATGGAGAGGCATTACAATATAAAAGCCACAAAGGGAAGGACAACAATATAAAGACAGGGTTGGACTAGGATACAGAGGGAAACTCAAACATTTGGCAGACAGAAAATGATTCAGTGTCCACGGAATCTGTGCTGATCTGAATAGACCTACTACACAGCCTTAAACTGAGTACCCTGATGTCAACTCCTTACCGGGTCATAATGCTGTACGCTTAATAGCGTACAACATTATAGCTAACCCGAAACAGCGCTATCCATGACAGTGAATGGTGCAAAACCATGTATACTGCTGTATGTGGTATTGCACCATTCACACACTCCCAGGCAGAGGAAAAGACCTCTGCTGGGAGTGGGCTCTGCCGAGCAGCTGCTGTGGCTCACTGGACTGGACCACAGCAGCAGAAACCCAGACGCTGCATCGGTTTGATTCCTGTTCCCAGACATTTTATTTTTTCCACAAATTGTGCGCTCCCCAAGTTGGACCCCCCTCCCAGAGTTGAGAATTTTAGTGGGGGGAGGGGTCCGGGAGGCACAGCCCTCTGTAACGGGAGGGTGTGGGGGGCAGAGCCACCCACAGAAAAAGACATGCCGCATGACAATATGATGACAATATCATGCTGTATTACAGCATGATTTTGTTATGTGGCATAATGTCCATACATTATGACCCCGTGCCTGTAAGATCTGACCTCCTTTTATCATCTTCCCCATTTTCCCATTGCCCACATATACAACAAAAGGTTCTATAGTAAGCTCCAAGTTTTTGTACAGTATGCCTATCAGACACAGATCTGGACATCTCATACTGCTTGCAAAGATGTACTACACTTGATCTTAGCCAAAAGGCCGAGAAGCGATCTGTACCACAGTAACTGCTCAGAAATCAGTCTCTGTAAGGGTCAGTTGTACAATCCTGCATGTTGTAAGCAATGTCTAAATAAACAAAAAATTTAATTAAATACAGCCCACACATTCTAGCAGGGTGTTTGTGGGTGGCAGGGATGTGTGTGCTGTGGCAAGAAGCATTAAAGAGAAAAGGTCACTGAAGTGAGCTATGGCCACTGTAGCTGTACTGAATGAAACGAAAGCACTGTGGCCATATCTCAGCATTTTTACAGCCCCAGGAGTTGTTTCACTAGATAACCATTTTTTTTCAAATGTGAACACACTAAGGTGAACAGATTTGTAGTTCACAAGCTACTGTTAGATACAGCAACATGCTGCTGTGTTTTGGTAAAAAAAAGTGCAATTATGGTAATTATCCTTTTTTTTTTTTTTACAGAAAGCAATTTGGCTAGCATGCCTTGTAACTGTTCTGAGTATGGATGGGAGAACCTCAAAAGGTTCTGAGGTTCTAAAAGGTTCTGATAAGCAAAAAAAGGTTTGGATCCTTATCCAAACCTTTTATGACCTTTATTGTTTTATGGTAACCGTATGTTAAAAAAATAATTTTAAACTGTTTTTAATCAACATACCTGTAGAAAAAAACAATTAAACCCCTATTTAGTAGTAGAGAATGCTCTCTAATCCCTTACAAAAAGTTATTCGGAATACCACTGTAATACCACTCATTTGCCATTGCAATACCACTGTGATTACCACTGTACTACCATTAAGGTTTTCATGGTATCACAGTGGTTTGTTTCAATTCCATTGTGATACCATTGTACCACTGTCCTACCACTGCACCAAAAATAATAAAAATGCAAACTACCATAGTAAAATCATGGTACCACTGGGTAGTACCATTGCACATTTTGTAGATCACCACTGTTTTGCCATAGTGGTGCCATGGTTTTGCCATTGTGTCACATTTGGTAAGGGATCACTCATCTGTTTCTGACATTTAAGAAAGTAAAACTAATACTGTGTACACGTTATATTGTTAACAGTAGTGATTTCTATTTCTCAATAGGTACAGGTAGGCACTAGATGTGTTTTTGACAGCCAAGTTGTAAAGTAGAAGCCAGGAACACAAAAATAGCGCCAGTCCAGAGTAGAGGGCAGAAAGTCAGAGAGAGCCAGTCAGCCAACTACCACTTCAGGACTGCTACTACCCCCACCCACTACAATCTGGGGAAAACCAGAAGTAGTCTACCAACACTGAAATCAACATGGTTAAGGTACATTTACCAAAAATGCGTGTATTTATTTATTTTTATTTTAAAGTTGGTAACCGGGAAAGACACCATGAGCATAAGCTTGTTTCCAGGTGTGACCCGGGGAAAAATGACTGCTTAGAAAAGAATGAGAGAGTGACTGTGATGACAAGAAAGCCCCAGACCAGATCTCTAGTTTGTAAATAAATGGACTCCTCCTGAGTCTGTTTTTTAGAAGGAGATAATAGTGTGTTTAAATAATTGTACTTTGTAGTAGTACTACCATTACTACCAGGGGGGACAAAACAGAGCTAGCAGCATTTATCAATGGGGTTATTTAAATGCGCATTTAGGGAAATGACCTGTCTGCCACAGTTGCTACCAGTACAATGATGACATGATGTACTGGCTACACATCCCACCCACCCCCAGGATGATGATGACGCAGTCCAAAAAAAATGGCACACAAGTCCCAGATCTCTATCTTTGTTTTTAACCAGTCTCCAGAGTCTGACTTTTTGTAGAAGGGGTCAGTGTGTTTTTTTGTATGTCACCAATTATTTTAGCATGGCTGTGGGTCTCATTATGGAACACAATATGAAGCAATATGACAGAACAAGAGAACCAGGCAGTCCAAAGTGACCACTTCACAGCTGCTACTACTACTACTACCACTACTATCCGGGGGAAAAACAGAGCTATGGTTATATAAGAAATAATTATTCTTAGGTGCATTAGGTAATAAAATATATGATCTCGTCAGAATGAGAAAGCGACTGTGTGTGAGAGATCAGGGAATTGTCTGCCGCAGTTGCTACCAGTACGTGATAACGTGATGTACTGGCTGCACCTCGCACCCACACCCAGGATGACAATGATGAGGTTGAAAGCCAAGCAAGTCCCAGATCTCTACTTTTAAACAGTCCAGTCTCAAAACTGAAAGCTGATGTGTCCCTCCAGAGCTGCAGCACAGGTACTGCTGTGAGTGTTATCTTCTTCAAGATCAGCATCACATATGTAGCCAAAGTCTGGCAAGTTAACCTTCAAGAACATAACTTTCTCCACATTGTCTGGTGTTAATCTTGTTTATTTATCAGTCGCAACATCCCCAGCAGAGCTAAATAAATGCTTGGAGCAGACACTGGAGGGTGGACATCCAATATACTTACAAGCCAGGGTCACCAGCTTTGGCCAGCACGATTTTTTCTCTTGCCAGTAAGCTAAAGGGTCATCCTTAATACTAATGCTGGGCTCAGACAGATATGCATCTACCATGCTTACTACTGAACATGCATTTTCTTCTTGTGGAATTTCAATGTCCTGCAGCTGGACCCAAACATCATCCTCCTCATTGTCTGTTTCTGTACTGGTTTTTGTAGCACTCTTTTGAATTTGAGGTGACGTCATTGTAGTGCTGCTTGCCAGTCCTCCTAATGAAACCTCATCTACTGCATCAATCAAAAGTTGCCTGTAGTTCAACTCCTCCATATCATCAGGAAGGTGTTGGATCTAGCAATGCTGCTAAAAGATACTCCTTGCTCTGTGTAATGGCTGATAATTTCTCATCATTGCTAAGTCTAGTAAGCATGTTATTGACTAGAGATTGGTTAACATCTAAGTTGCTCCTCATTTTCTCCAACCTTTTTTTTGAGAAGTAGAATGAGTGGAATAACTTGGCTAAAGGATGCCTTTTCTGCATTAACCTCTTGTAGCACTCATGAATGGTTTCAGAATGTGATACAACTGTTCCAACAGAGACCATTGAGTAGAATGGAGTGCAATTCCCTCCCCGATATCATTGTACATGATATACTCAATGATAGCTACTAATTCCACCTTGTTGCTACATCCTGAACAAGCTGGAAACAAGGAAGACCTCTGTCCTTCTGGATATCAGCAAGGATGTCACAAGCTTTTACTGAATGGTTGAAGAGGTCACACACTTTCTGCACTGTATCCCCAGTGGTAGATACTTGCCAGTCATTATCCAGTAAGCTTCGAATGGTTAGGTTAAGCAATGGGCAAAACAACATATATGTACATAGTTGCCGTCATGGAGTGCTTTTTATGTTGATTGCGCGAATGCACAAGAAACTTATTGTGGCTGGTTGCCAGAAGAAGGTTGTGGAGGCAGGGCCCCCACAGCCTTTAAAGGCTTGGCCCACTTTCCCCAATGCCGTGGCACGCTGCTGCTGACACTAGTTCAGCCAGCGTGCCACAAACTTGTAAGGTTTCAGCTGCTGCAATCAGGGGTTGCCTCGTCATTGCAGCGTAAGCCATCTGCTGCAATGAGGGAGCGACCCATCTTTGCTGGGCGGAACCTTGTTTTAGTGATATTGTTTGTGAACATGGCGGTGGCTTGCCACCGTGTTCACAAACAATATGAAGCACCCCCCACTGAGGGGGTGCCCAATCCCCCTTGGCAGCATGTGGCCCCCCACCGTGTTTGTTTGCCGATGGGAGCTCCAATCCCCATCAGCTTCAGTGCCTGAGTGATGTTGCCAACAGGGGAGCTCACTCCTTGTCGGTATTATGTAACACCCCCTCCCCCACTTTTGTTGTGTGTCGATAGGGTACCCAATCCCCATCAGCATAATGTCACCCCCCCGCTTTTGTTGTGTGCCAACAGGGGTGCCCAATCCCCCATCGGCTACAGCTGCCCCTCCCCAAAAAGAGGCTGTTGGCATGCTGGGAGCCTACCCTGTTAAAAAAAAACAGTCCTGCAAAGTTTTTTTTTCCCTGTCAAAAAAGAAAATGGTCCCTCACGGTCTCCCTGCCCCTCCCACAAACCGTGCCCACCTACTGCTCACCCTGCCTCCCCACACCCCCTCACCCCATACTTACCTTTGGTCCAGCATGATGATCTTCAGTGGACCGGGAACACGTCTGCACTCTTCAAAGCCGACCGCGAACTGAGGAAATGCCGGTAAGCTGTATAATGGAATAAATAGGGTTTTTTTCAACTTTGATGCATATCTCAGGTATTTTATGGAATTTTGGCACCGAAATTTTCAACATGGCGCTTTTGAGACCCCTCCTCATGAATTCTGGCACTGTCATGGCGTTAATCGGCCCCAAAAGGTGATTTTGCGGTCATTGCATGGAATCACCTTTTTGGACTGATTAACAAAACAACAGTGCCAGTGTTCATGAGGGGGGCTCTCAAAAAGCCTATGTTGCAAATTTGGTGGAAAAAATCCAAAAAAATGATTGTTTTACAAGTGTGCATTGCCCAGTTTGCACGCACGCTCGTAAGTTCATAAATTTATAATATTTTCACTCCAGATTTTCAACACTGCCATTGTTCTGCACCTCCTTATGAAGAGTACAGCTGTCATTTATCACATCCTGGCCGACATGTGTTTTTGCAGTTCCGGCGCAGAATAGCGTGGTTGCTGTGGGAAATCAATGTTCGGGACACATTATGAAAATAACAGTGACACTATTCATTAGCAGAAGTCCTAAAATACCTATGTTGAAAATTTGGCGACAAAAGTCCATAAAATGAGTGTGCTATGAGCATGCGTTGCGCAGTTTCCACGCTCACTCGTACCTTCGCAACTTTGCCATATTTTCTTTCTAGATTGTCAACATTGCCATTTTTTCACACCTCCTTATGAACAGTGCAGCTGTAATTTTTGACATCCTGGCCGAAATGTGTTTTCGCTCTTCCAGCACACAATAGCGCGGTCGCTGTGGGAAATCAGTGTTTGGGACACATTAAGAAAATCACACTGACACTGTTCATGAGCAGAGGTCCTAAAATGCCTATGTTGAAAATTTTGTGATGAAACTCCATAAAATGACTGTGTTACGAGTGTGTGTTGCGCAGTTTCCATGCACCCTTACAACTTCGCAAATTAGTAATATTTTCACGCCACATTTTCAACACTGACATTTTTCCACACCTCCTTATGAACAGTACAGCTGTCAATTTTCACATCCTGGCCAAAATGTGTTTTCACACTTCTGGTGCAGAATACCACAGTTGCTGTCAGAAATCAGTGTTTGGGACAGATTAGGATTGAGCAAGTGGGGGGGGGTGACCGAGCCCAGCTGAGCTCTGTCTAGACTGCTGCAGATTTCTTTGTGGGCTGGAAAAGGTGTCAATGTAGGCAGCAGCCCAGTACAAAAGGGCAGCCTGCAGCGCTGGGAGACACAGAACGAGCGAGTGAGGGAGGCGGAGTGAGTGAGCTCAGCAGAGCTCTGTTGGGACTGCTGCAGATTTCTTTGTGGGCAGAAAAAGGCAGCAATGCACGCAGGGGCCCAGTACAAAAGGGCAGCCTGCAGCAGCAGGAGAAACAGAATGAGCGACTGAGAGAGGGGGAGTGAGCGAGCTCAACAGAGCTCTATTGTGACTGCTGCGGATTTCTTTGTGGGCAGAAAAGTGTGGCAATGCAGGCAGGAGCCCCGTACAAAAGGGCAGCCTACAGCGCCGGCAGAAATGGAATGAGCGAGTGAGGGGGGGGAGTGAGTGAGGTCAACAAAGTTCTATTGGGACTACTGCAGATTTCTTTGTGGGCAGAAAAAGGTGCCAACAGAAGCAGGAGCCGAGTACAAAAGGGCAGCCTGCAGTGCCAGGAGAAACACAATGAGCGAGTGAGAGAGGGAGAGTGAGCGAGCTCAACGGAGCTCTGTCATGACTGCTACGGATTTCTTTGTGGACAGAAAAAGGCAGCAACGCAGGCAGAAACCCAGTACAAAAGGCCAGTCTGCAGCGCTGGCAGAAATGGAATGAGTGAGTCAGAGAGGGGGAGTGAGCGAGCTCAACGGAGCTGTGTTGGGACTGCTGCATATTTCTTTGTGGGCAGAAAAAGGCAGCAATGCACGCAGGGGCCCAGTACAAAAGGACAGCCTGCAGCAGCGGGACAAACAGAATGACCGAGTGAGAGAAGGGGAGTGAGCGAACTCAACGGAGCTCTGTCATGACTGCTGCAGATTTCTTTGTGGGCAGAAGAAAGCTGCAACACAGGCAGGAGCCCAGTACAAAAGGGCATCCTGAAGTGGTGGCAGAAACTGAATGAGCAAGTGAGAGAGGGGGAGTGAGTGAGCTCTTCGGAGCTCTGTCGGGACTGCTGCAGATTTCTTTGTGGGCAGAAAAAGGTGCCAACAGAGGCAGGAGCCCAGTACAAAAGGGCAGCCTGCAGTGCCAGGAGAAACAGAATGAGCAAGTGAGAGAGGGGGAGTGAGCCACCTCAACAGAGCTCTGTCAGCACAGCTGTGGATTTCTTTGTGGACAGAAAAGGGTGCCAATGCAGGCAGGAGACCAGTACAAAATAGCAGCCTGCAGCACCGGGAAAAACAGAATGACGAATGACAGAGGGGCAGTGAGCGAGCTCAATGGACCAAAGCAATCAACATTCGGCATTGACAAATGTTTGTTTTAATATTTGAACCACTGTCGGAAACAAAAAATACAACTTTCAAACCCTGTGATGTGACCCAAGCAGTAAGTAGTCTTTCCAGTTCTTGCTGAATGTGCTGTGCTGTGTGTGTGTGTCTTGAAAGTGACATACATGGAGAACTGCCCTTTTCTGAAATGTGATGGTTATTTTTTTAGCTCTGAGAGATAGTAGTGATGGTACAGTAGTAGTACTGGTGGAAGTGGCAGCAGACAGACTAGTATGTGAGGATGATGATGAGTGTCCCACAAACATGACCCAGTGTACACTAAGAGAAAGATAGGCAATCATTTGGCTGCTGGTCCACATATCAGTAATGAGCTACCTTGTCCTCAGCCTCTCTGACAACATGTCTTACTTGAACTACTGAGCTGTCATACATCCTGGGCACAACAGTTACTGAGAAGTGTTTTTTACATTAAATATCATGGCTTTTAAGTATTCCATAAGCCTTCTGAAACCCACATCTTCCACAGTAGAGTATGGCTGCAAATCAAGTACCATCATTTCTGCTAATTTACGATTTATTGCCAGTGCTATGGGATGGTTTTGTGAATATTTAGACTTTCTTTCAAAAACTTCTTTTAACTTCAATTGCCTCTTATCGGGAAGGGGGAGTTAGATTTTGCTGGGAGTGTTGTATGACATGCCATGCCTGGTAAAACAGAGAACCTTACAGAATTATCATGACCGTGACCATGGGGCGAAAGTGGACTTTTGGATCTTGCCTGGTGCTCATCTCCCACTGTTTTAGCAGAAAGTTCCTGTTCACCGAGAGCCCTGTTAGATTTCCAGCCACCAATGTTAGACTGTTTTTTTGAACCATATACAATGATAGGGTGAATTCGTGAAATATGTCGCATCTATGTTGTAGTTCCAAGATGCCCTTTATTTTTCCCCCTCTAACACATGTTGCAATGCACACATACAGCTTGGCAAGAATCCTTGGGGTTTACGTAAAACTGCTTCCAAACAGTAGAGGTGGACTGTCTATGTCTAGTAATGACCTCAGTAGGACTAGGAGTTGAGTAGCTCGGTTTATGTAGGGAAGACATATCAGCAGAGGATTCAGGTTCATCAGGTGAGACAATCCTAGAATCCTCTGCAGCACCACTGCCATCATCATAATCATCGTAACTACTGTGAGACTTTGTTTCACTTTGTGTAGCTTGTACCTTTGACTTTCTTTTTCCCTTTTCACACTGTACTACTGTCATTATTTGTATCCACATTGTCACTGTCAGAACCAGAATGAGACATCGCTAAAGGTAAAGTCACAAGCTCATCATCATCAGTCTCACCATGACCATGGTCATCACAGTAGAGCTAACATTTGCAGTCACAGATTTATTCAATATGCATGTGTTGCAAATAGAGCAACTCCACTGCGAGTTCTACCTGTAAGTGCTTTAACTTTATGTACAGTTGGAATAGTCTTTGTTTTTACACTGTTTTCTTAGATGACTTGCTATTGCCACTGTCTTTCGACACATTGTTGGCTGTACTACTGGACCCTTCTGACACAGACAGTCCACCAACCCTTGCTGGGTTTTCAGTATTTTGAGAGTTAGTCTGCACATGGATAGTAGTAGCATTTAGTTCAGCCCCTTCAACAGACTGTGGTTCTTGTTATTGTTGTACTTTACTTTTAGGGCCATTTCTTTCAATAAATACAGGTTACTCACCTGTAACAGTAGTTCTAGAAATGGCATATGTTGTTCATCCACACTTACTGGTAGGTTCCTTACCACTTTAAATCTTGCCGGAAGGTCTTCAAGCTGGCTTCTCCCACCCACCCGGGTGGTAAAACTCTCGGCTCCGCCCCATGATGCCAGATCTAGCCCGCTGGAAGCCAGGTTGTGCGTCGAAGTCGGGAAGGCTGGGTGGGTCTTGTGGATGAACAACATATACCATGCCTAGAACTCCTGTTACAGTAGAGTAACCTGTATTTCTAGGGACATGGATGTTGTTCATCCACACTGTCTGGCAGACTCCTAGCAGTTTTCTGGGAGGAGGGAGGCAAGGCGCACACCCCCTACTTAGGGAATAAAGACTGAAGAACCGAGATCCCAAAACCAGCATCCCGGCAAACTCAAGGTCGATGTGGTAATGGGTAATGAAGGTGTGTGCTGACTTCCAGGTAGCAGCCCTGCAGATTTCCTGGATAGGGACGTCCCTGGAAGCAGCCACCGATGCAGCGGTATGGCGGGTAGAATGAGCTCTTATCCCTCTAGGAGGCTCCATGTCCACCAACTTATAGCAGAAATCTATGCAAGAGGTGACCCACCTGCCTATCGTCTGCTTGGCTGCAGGTCTGCCAGGTGCGGCTTCAGCGTAGGTGACAAGTAGCTGGTGAACCTCTCCCTGAACTTCAGCCATCCGCTCCTTATAATAAGAGAGCGCTCTTCTAGGGTCCAGAGTATGGAGCCTATATTCGGCCTCTGAGGTGTGATTAGGGTAGAACACCGGCAGAGTCAACACCTGGTTAAGGTGAAACTTGGACACCACCTTCGGAAGGAATTTTGGGTGGGGGCGCAGGACAACCTTGTCCCTGTGGAAGACCAGATAAGGAAACTCGATAGAAAGCGCCTGGAGCTCTTCCATCCTCCTGGCTGACATGATAGCCACCAAGAAGGCCGTCTTCCATGACAGGTGAGAGATGTCACACCTGTGCATCAGTTCGAATGGCTTGCCCATGAGCTTAGCCAGTACCAGCAGTAGATCCCATGGAGGTGGAGGCGCATGCACCAGAGGGGATATGTGATCAAGGCCTTTGAAAAAGCGCCCAACCACCTTCTCCTGTGCCACCGACTGCTTCCCGGCCCGTGCCCGGCAAGCAGAGATGGCTGCCAGGTGCACCTTAAGGGTTGTCGACTGAAGCCCTAGCTGAGAAAGGGACCACAGGTAGTCCAGAATGCTTGCCAAGGAAGAGGAAGAAGGGTCAAGGCCCTTGCCCTGACACCAAATGGAGAATCTCTTCCATTTAAAGGCATAGCATTTCCTGGTCGACTCCTTACGGGAAGCCTCAACGACATTGAGGACCTCGTCGGAAAGACCCAAAGCCTGGAACTCTAGCCACTCAGGAACCAGGCCGTCAGGTGCAGGAATTGAAGGTCTGGGTGGAATACCTTCCCCCCTGGTTGACTGAGATCAGGTCCGGGCGGACTGGAAGCCGCTTCGGGAGCCTGGAGCTGAGGCTGAAGAGATCTGGATACCAGAACTGGCGGGGCCAGTCTGGGGCTACCAGAATCACCTGCGCCTTGTCCCTCCTCACCTTGAGAAGCACCTTGTGGATCAAGGGAAATGAGGGAAAGGCATAGAAGAGGCCCGGGGTCCATGGCCTGAGAAGGCATCCCCCTGCAGCGAGCCCTGCTGAGGGGGGCAGGCATGAAACAGCTTCAGCTTCACATTCTCCCTGGAGGCAAACAGGTCCACCTGAGGCATGCTCCAGTGGGAGAGCAGATCTTGTACTACCTCCGGCAGGAGATACCACTCGTAGGACAAAGCTCCTATCCGGCTTAGGGCATCAGCCAGAATGTTGGAGTCTCCTGCCACATGGAAGGCAAGGAGATCTGCCTCCAGGCTGCGCACGAGGGACCAAGTGCGGAGAGCTTCCCTGCACAGGGGCATGGAGCACGTCCCGCCCTGGCGGTTTAGGTAGTACGTGGTCGTGGTATTGTCCGTCTGTACCTGGATCACTTGACCCCGTACAAACGGAGCGAAGACGGTGAAGGCTAGACAAACTGCTCGAAGCTCCATAGAAACACAGAAACATAGACTTTGATGGCAGATAAGGACCACTTGGCCCACCCAATCTGCTCATTTCCCTACCTACTGGATAAGCTGCAGATTTTAGTTAACCAACAGCCTCCTTCCTGCCACCCCCCACTATAACTGCCTTTTGTCTGTCCCATGCATGTTTGAATTCCTCCACTGTTTTAGACCTCACAGCCTCTCCAGGAAGGCGGTTCCATGCGTCCACCACTGTCTCCGTGAAAAAAAATTTTCCTCATATTACCCCTGAACCGTCCCCCCTCTATCTTTAAATTGTGCCCCCTTGTTCTTACACATCTCTTTTTCTGAAAGATGCTACCCTCCTGGACTTTGTTGATTCCTTTGAGGTACTTGAACATTCCTATCATGTTCCCCCTGTCCCTCCTTTCATCAAGGGTATACATATTAAGCTCTCTTAGTCTCTCTTCATATGGTTTCTGATGCAGACCCTGCACCATTTTAGTTGCCCTCCTCTGGACTGCTTCCATCCTGTCTATGTCCTTGTGTAGATGAGGTCTCCAAAACTGCACACAGTACTCCAGATGGGGTCTCACCAACTGTCTGCACAGAGGGATAACCTCTTCTCTTTTTCTACTTGTGATGCCCCTTTCTGTGCATCCCAGTATCCCCTTGGCTCTCCTTACTGACTTCTCACATTGCTTACCCACCTTTAGATCATCTGATATGACTACCCCCAGGTCCCTTTCCATTTTTGTTGTTGTTAGTACCTCCTCTGCTATTGTGTACTCTTCTCCTGGGTTTTTGTTTCCCAGGTGCATTACTTTGCACTTATTTGCGTTGAATCTAAGTTGCCATATGTCTGACCATTCCTCCAACCTTGACAAGTCCCTTCTCATCCTTTCTACCCCCCCTTGTGTATCAACTATGTTACAGATCTTTGTGTCATCTGCAAAGAAGCATACCTTTCCCTCCAGACCCTCTGCAATGTCACCTATAAAGATGTTAAAGAGGACTGGACCTAATACTGAGCCCTGAGGTACTCCACTAGTGACCCCCTTTCTTTGGAATGTGTTCCATTCACTATTACCTTCTGTGTCCTGTTGTACAGCCAGTTTGCTACCCAGGCTACCACCGTGGGACCCACTCCCAGGCTGGCTAACTTGATTATCAATCTTTTGTGCGGGACTGTGTCAAATGCCTTGCTAAAGTCTAGGTAGACCATATCCACATCCCCTCCCTGGTCTATTACTTTGGTCACCCAGTCAAAGAAGTCTATTAGATTTGTCTGACATGACCTTCCTTCTGTAAATCCATGCTGCTTTTGGTCCTGTGCCCCACTGGCCTCTAGGTACTCAACAATTCTTTCTTTCAGAAGTGATTCCATTATTTTTCCTACCACTGAGGTCAAACTTACAGGTCTGTAGTTTCCTGCTTCTGCCTTGCTCCCACTTTTGTGAAGGGGAATCACATCTGCCCTCCTCCAGTCCTCAGATACCACCCCATCCTCCCATGATTTGTTAAAAAGTGTGGTCAGTGGTGTCACTAGGTCCTCCCTTAGTTCTTTTAGGATTCTGGGGTGAATCCTGTCAGGGCCCATTGCTTTGTCCACCTTGAGTTTTAGGAGTTCTTTCAGGACTCTTTCTTCTGTAAATGGACTGGTGTCAATTCCCCCTACCCAACAGGTTGATGTGGCATCAGGACTCCTGAGGGGACCAGAGGCCGTGCGCTCTGTGATCCCCAAGATGGGCACTCCAACTCATCAGAGAGGCATCAGTCGATAGAGAGACCGTCAGCTCGGGGCGGACAAAAGGATTGCCCTCCTGCAGATGAGCCGGAACGATCCACCACTGGAGAGCGTTCCACATCTCCTGGGTCACTGTCACTGGCGGATCCAAAGGACTGGAGTGCTGTGACCATTGGCTGGCCAGTCCACATTGTAGAGGATGCATGTGCCAACGGGCCCAATGGACCACACTGGTGTAGGCCATCATGAGGCCCGGGGGGGCAGGAAGTCCCGGGCAGGGTGCAATTGCCCAACCTGAAATGATTGGGCAAAGGAGGAAAGAACCTCGGCCCTGTCCTCCAGGAGCCATGCTCTGGCTCATAGAGAGTCAAGCTCTGCCCTGATGAATTGGATCACCTGCTTTGGCACAAGTTCCGACTTGGCCTCATTGATGCGGAGGCCAACCTGAGAGCAAACCTGGAGAGCCAGATCACTGGATCGCTCCACCTCCGGTCTGGAGGAGGCCATAATTAGCCAGTCATCCAGGTAGGGGTACACCCGGACCTTCGGCGCGGCAGGAATGCTGTCACCACTGCCATGCATTTGGTGAAGACCCTGGGAGCTAGAGAAAGGCTGAAGGGCATGGCCCGGAACTCGTAGAGGGACTCCTCTGCTCTGAAGCGGAGGAATCGCTGGTGGGATGGACAGATTGGGACGTGAAAGAACACATCCTGGAGGTCCAGAGAACAGAACCACATGCCTCGTTCCAAGGATGGAATGATCTGAGCCAGAGTGACCATCCTGAAGGTACGAGACCTTAGGAACCTGTTCAGGTTGTGCAGTCTAGAATGGGGCACCAGTCCCCCATCTGTTTTGGGACCAGGAAGTACCTGGACACAAACCCTGGGCCTGGTGGAGGATCCGCCACCTTCCTGATCACCTCCTTCTGGATGAGCAGGGCAATGTCAGCTTGCAGGCTGACAGAGAGGCTTCGGACCCCGTAACCCCCCATGGGGCGACGGCTTGAAAGGGCGGGGCCTGCTCGAACTCCAGAGGCAGACCCTTTCCTACCACCTCCAACACCCAACGGTCCGTGGTGATAGCAGACCAGGCAGAAAGAAAGTGGCGGAGCTGTTCCCCCACAGGGGGAACCCAGTGGTGAGTGACAAAGCTGGGGGCGACACCTCTCAACCCGTCACTGGGCAGGCTTGGAGGAAGGACCAGTCGAGGGACCTCCTGAGCATTTTCCTCCCAGCTTCCTGCTGGAGGAAGTTGCAGGCTTGGATTTGGGGTGCCAAGTGTGAGCCTGCTGGCCCTGATGCTGGTGTTGCTGGGCCGGACATGCCGCAGGGGCAGAAGGGTGAAAGGACTTATGCTGCTGTCGGTGGCCTTTGTCCTTCTGGGCAGACATGACCGAGTCCAAGGTGGCATTGGATTTTTCAATTCTCTGGAGGTGGCCTTCCACCCCAGGCCCAAACAAGTCGGTACCCAGGAAGGTAACGTCTGCCAACTTGTGCTGGGAATCCGCCATAAAGGTGGAGATCTGCAGCCAAGCTCTGTGGCGCATAGCCACTGCGGCCGCTACTGACCAGGCACAGGATTCTCCAATCTCGAGAGTCATTTGAAGCTGCTGTTTCACCACTGCCCTTCCCTGATCCCACACCTGCTTGACCGTAGTCTGCAGATCAGCCGGTAGACGAGGGATCACCTCATCCAGGAAGCCTATAAGGGCATGGGAGAAGTGCGCCATCAGTATGGTTGAACTGGCCTGACAGAGGCTGAGGGAGGACTCAGCATATACTTTACCCCCAGCATAGTACAGCTTTTTGGACTCCTTGTAGGGGGGCTTGTCCACATCCCTAGCATTCCCAGAATGCCGGAAAATGTTGTCTGTAACCAACCCCTCCGCAGAGGGGTGCTCCGAGAAACCAGACAGAGACTCGGTAGGGACTGCATACTTCCTGGCCATCCTGGCCGAAGGAGCAGGACAAGAAGCCGGCCACTGCCATAACTCCAAGACTGGGCCAACAATGGCTTCAGTCACTGGAAAGGCCTCCGTGGGAGAATCCCCTTGGTCCAGTATCTCCATGAGGGGATACTTGGCCCGCTTGTATATGGGCTCAAGCTGCATCCCAGTGGACTCCGAGATGAGCCGGGGCAGACCCATGAACAATGATGGGCTCTCGTCCAACGACTGCCCCCCGGAGGACTCCAGGTCAAGGGGCCTGGAGAACAGGAAGGAGTTGTCATCAGACTCCGAGGAGTCTGTGAACAGCTGCCTAGGGCCTGAGCCACCCTCCACCTGCCAAGAACAGTCAGGAGTGAGGGTGACCGACAACCGGTGGGGCAGTCCCTGACCCAACCAAGAATCCTTGGTTGGAGCCCCCGATTTCGGTTGTGGAGGTGGTGGTTCCATCACAATCAGTGGGGCAGCTGGTTTCGGCCAAACAGCCGGCACCGGTTGGGCACCTCAACCACAGCGAGGGGTTGTTTCGGCCTTTTGGGAGACAGCCACTTAATGGCCGGGGAAGGTGACGGCGTCGGCTTGTTCCCGGTCAGAAGGAGCTGCTGCCACATTAAGTCCTTGTACATCGACGCAATTTGCGCCGAAGCCTCTCCTCCTCCGAGGAGGAAGATGAGGACGAGTGGTGCCACCGCTTTCCTCTGTGCCGAAACCGAGACCGCCGGTGTCGGCAGGATCAGCTCGACCGAGAAGAGGTCCAAGACTGAGACCATCGGTGTTTCCGAGGGTGGGTCTGGGAGGGAGCGGGGGGAAACCCGTTCCTCCCTCGGCTCGGGATCCTTAACCAGGGACTCCGGCACAGGAGGTGCAGGCAAGTCCTCGGTTTCCACCGGGGGAACCAGTGAAGAAGGGTTGTCAGGTTCTCCAATTGACAGCCCATCCGATGGGTCGAGAAAAATCTCGACGCATCGACGGGTGTCTCGGCCAGCTGACCTGACGGGGACACTGTTAAGCCAGCGGCCTTAGCCGCAACCTCGATCGAAGTCGAGTGTCGACTGTCCGGGAAGGGGGACCTTTCCCGCTCCCATGAACATCGATGGTGGGACTTACCCTTCGAGTCCTTCTTCTTGGACCGAGAGGAGTGTCCTGAAGGCCCCTCACCTTTCGTGGAGAGGGATTGGCAAAGCTCCTTAAAAGATGTTGTGTAGGAGGATCCCAAGGAGAGCAGGATAAATGCCGCGACCGAGGATGATGAAGATGTGGCCTGGGCTGCCTCCTCCTCGAGGGCGATCATCTGCTTGAGTTGCTCAGCCGAGCCAGCCACCATGGGAAACTGCCCAACGGGCCTCCTTGGACTTCACCGGCAGATAACGTTTCTCGGGGCGCCCAAGTTGGAGCCGGGCAGCACAGTCTTCGAGGACGTTTGCCGAAAATGACTTGCACAACTCGCAGGCCTGTGGATCGTGGGCAAGCCCGAGACAGTAGACACATGTAGAGTGCGGATCGGTCCTGGACATCTTCTGCCCGCATGGGCACCACCGAAAACTGGGAGTCGATTTGTTCATCGCAGCCGCAAAGGAAGAAGTAGACCGAAGTCTAGAAAACTTTAAAATTATTTTTGGGTGAACCAAAGAGTTAGGATCCAGTCTAAACGCAGAGCGCTAAGGAGGGAACCTAAGCTTCCAAGCAGTAAAGAAGATCTGGCATCATGGGGCGGAGCCGAGAGTTTTACCACCGGGTTGGGTGGGAGGAGCCAGCTTGAAGACCTTCCGGCAAGATTTAAAGTGGCAAGGAACCTGCCAGACAGTGTGAATGACCAACATACCCATGTCCCTAGAAACTTTTTTTTACATTTATTACTTCCTTTGCCCACAGCTTTTCTTTACTAGTTTCTGGAGTACTCATAATGCCAGTCTGTCACTTGTTCAGGGTCAAAAAATGGTTATTATTTTTTTTATTTATTCCATGTGATGTGGTGAAACGCCCTGCCCACTGAGCCAAAGCTTATACCCCACTGAGCGAGTACAGGGAGGAAGATGACAGATGACTGACTTCTTAGTGGGAGGAGGGTCACACAGTATGCAATAAGTGACACTGGTGCACTGATGACTGGCTGGCAGATTTTATTTCACACACACTTACAAAATTTGTTTCACACACCACCTACGCTAAGGGTGATGCTGCAGGCACTGCTGCTACCCACATAGATTTAGGGACCCTGCCTGGCCTAACCCTCTCTGACACAGTACTTTTGTTCTTCAAAGATTTTTTTTTTATTTATTCTATGCGATGTGACAGAATGCCCTGCCCACTGAGCCAAAGCTTACACCCAATGAGCGAGCAAAAGGAAGATTATGACAGATGACTGATGGCTGACTTCTTGGGGGGGGCACACACAGTATACAAGAAGTGGTACTGGTGCACTGACGACTGTCTGGCAGATTTTTTTACACACACACAGAATTTTTTTCACACACCACCTACACTAAGTGCGATGCTGCAGGCACTGCTGCTACCCACACAAATTCAGGGACCCTGTCTGGCCTAACCCTCTCAGACACATTACTTTTTCCCTACAAGGATTTTTTTTTTAATTATTTATTCCACCTGATGTGACAGAATGCCCTGCCCACTGAGCCAACAATATACCCCACTGAGCGAGCACAGGGAAGAAGTTGACAGATGACTGACTTCTTGGGGGGGGTCACACAGTATGCAAGAAGTGGCACTGGTGCACTGATGACTGGCTGGCAGATTTTATTTCACAGACACACACACACACACGCGCACAATTTATTTCACACACCACCTATGCTAAGGGCTATGCTGCAGGCACTGCTGCTAGCCACACAGATTTAGAGACCCTACCTGGCCTAATCCTCTCTGACAGAGTACTTTTTTCCTTCAATTATTTTTTTTTTAATTTATTCTACGTGATGTGATGGAATGACCTGCCCACTGAGCCAAAGCTTATACCCCACTGATCGAGCACAGGGAGGATGATGACAGATGACTGACTTCTTGGGGGGGGTCACACAGTATACATGAAGTGACACTGGTGCACTGACCACTGGTGGCAGATTTTTTATTACACACACACACACACATTGAATACTATAAAAATATAAAAATAAAAATCCCCACTGAAGTGACTGAGCATAGGCAGGAAAACTGAGAGAGCTAACTTGTTGGGGGGCAATTGGGCAAACAGCAAGAAGGCTAACTGGGAGTGGTGTGGTATTGGGTGGCACAGTTCAACAGACTTCACCCCCTCTGCTAGACTGCTACCCAAAAAAAACACTGGCAGTCTGGCTCTGGCACTTAAGGTGAAGTCTCTCTTCAGTCTCTTGTTATCTTCTTTTTTGTCTGCACTAGTCTGTCTTCATTCAAGTTCTTTCTCACAAGTTGCCCCAGTCTCCTCCATGTTCCTTCTCCCCTCCCCAAGTCTCCTCTCCCAACAATAACTACTCCCATCCCCACCCCAATCCCTGACTCCCACACCCAGTTCTCAGCTCTGTCCCATCTCGAGTCCCCGACTCCCAGTCCCCTACTCCCCACCCCCAACTTCCCCTTCTAATTCACTTGTTTTGTTTTAGTACTATATATATACATATACATTTTTATTTCATTTTTTGAGAGTAGACTTCTTCCTCTGTTGCCCAAGGGGCAAAAAAAAAATGCAAGCAGCACAAGTCAAGCACACAGAATCCGCATGCAGCACTCAGCAGCCTACAGAAGCTGCCACTCTTTCTCTGCCCCGATTCCTCTGTGTTAACTCTAAAGTGGACCATGTGGGTTGCTAGAGCAGCAACCCAACCAGGTGCCACCTTAGAGAGATGGCCAGCTCAGCCATCCAATGAGGAACCAGGAGTCTTGTCTCTGGTCCCTTCTGTGGGTTCCTACTGCTCTGGCACTTCTCCTGCTGTATTTCCCGCGATACACCAGCCGTCTGAATTGATCTGAACAGCCAAAAGTGTTCGGAAGCCATTCGCTTACGAACACTTTGGCATGTTCGGGTCAGTTCATATTTTGGACGAACCAGTTTGCCCATCCCTAGTTCTGAGGCTGAAGTGAAGAAATGTGCTCTACAAGTTTGCCATTCTAAAAAAGCACACTTATAATCTGCAGAACCCTAGTTTTCAAGAAAACAGCAGAAAAGCCAAAATCCACTGTATTATGTATTTCAAGGGGTTCTTCTGCCATGCACTAAAAAGCAATGCAATTGCCAAGCCAACAAGAGATAATAATGCACTTGGAAGAGAAAATCTCATGAGTCCTCTAGGTGACAAAGATAAATAAAACTGCAATATTGTCATGAACAAGTACATTAAAACCTATAACCAGGTGAAGTAATCTTCAATTCGAATAAGGCACTGTACTTAGAAAGCCAAATGAGCATATTCCTGTTCTTCAACAGAAAACAATGAGGAAATATAATAATTCAGTGAATTCCTGAGATTTCAAAACTGCATAGCACAAATTTAGGAGGGACTAAACAACTGAAAAGACAACAGATGTTGAGAAGTAAATATTTAACACTGTATTTTTCATTCCCCCACAACTTCAGGTGCTCACTAGTGCTGGCTGGTCCCTCTCCTTTGCCGTGCTCAGGGAGAAGTTCTGTCCCCCTGTGGAGTGGAGACTCAGCTTGCCAGTCCAGCTCAGGAGAGGCAGCGGCAGGGATGGAGCTTCTCTTCTGCACTGCTGGTGAAATGGCATCTTCCATCTGATCTCCTTCCGTCACACTGAGCAGGAAGGTCAAGGTTTCAGTGACTGAGGTGTCCATGCCAGTGGTGGTTTAAGATCCAGTATTTTGGCACCATAAGGAGACCACTCTCCGGTGACTGGAGATGGAGACCATCATCAGCTGTGTGAGCGCGTCATGATGAGGTAGGCCAGTAGATACTACTTTGATCGGTCATCTCAGGCGTGATCAGTGTGGCAGCAAGCACGAAGCCCAGTGCATGTTCTCCACCACACTGTGCGCACATGATCATTAGCGTGCCACTGCGATCTGTCACTGTAACTGCCCTGGAGTGCCCCAACTACTTCCGCAAAGAGTGTCCCGGTGGCAGCCGAATAATACCTTACAAAAAATCAAACTTCTCGGAAAATCTTTGAGCTGGGCAGGCCTTCACTGGACCCCTTTGCCTCCTGGGCCCCTCAGTCTTTGCCCAGTAACCCAACTGGTCAGTCTGCCTCTGACCAGAGGTCGCACGACCCACCAACATTACCCCTTCCCTGAGGAAATAGTTTTTCCTGAGAATCAGCACAAGCAGTGCTTTGTAGTGCAGACTCCTCTGTCCCTGGCAGAGAAACACTCTCCCCAAACTCCCTGACCCAGGACCCAGGGCAATCAACAAACCTCTGCCACACACAGGACTCCTCCACCTGATAACCTCACTCAGTACTCCCTTTATACAAAAACAGCCTGCACTTGCCCAAATAGCCTAGGTCCCTGAACCAAATATAGAGTCTAGCATAAGAAGCCCAGGACCCATATCGACATAACCCCACTGCCAAACCTGTCACACAGGGGCAGCGTCCTCACTGCAACATGATCCCACTTTGGCTGCTATGGCTAAGTATAGTGATATGTACAGGGACCTCCCTACTCATGGGGAAAGCCTGAGACAAAACACTGGGAGGCACAACAGAAAACATCCCTAAACTACAGAAACCCCAGATCTGGCATGCTTAAGACTGTGCTATGGGATGCCCCAAACCCTAACATCCCAATAGGGCCCAATGCACTCCTGAGAACCATCTCCTCATACTATGCAAAATGGACAACCGTCATAGCCCCCAAGACTAGCCAGCCTGACCCCCCAGACTCCAGAAGAAAACCTCAAGTGCGCTAAGCTATAAAATACACTTGAAATTACTCTATCATAGAAGGGGGCATCTTAAGCTCATGCTATGCATATTCCTACTCATATGCAGGGATGTGCACCCAAGCCCAGGTCCAGAATGGGGAGACTGATAGACCTAAAAGTACTAAACAACAACCACCTAAATTTTTCTCATTTCAGTATAAGAAGTATTAAGCCAAAAATTGATCTCGTTAGGGGGTAGGCCCTGCAATGGCAACCAGACCTACTAGTACTAACTGAGACATGGTTAACTCCGGGGACCCCAGACAGTCAAATAAACATCCCAAACTACCAGCTGTGGAGGAAAGACAGGGCTAAAAGGGGTGGAGACGTGGTCATCTACAGCAAACATCACATTCAGGTGTCAAAAATATAATTGAGCCTGTCCATCTCCCCACTGGAACTCCTGGCCATTGAAATAAAACTCTCCCACACCCAACCTATCATACTAATAGGCATGTACCGCCCCCTGAAATGCCGGGAATTGGCCTTTAATGACCTACGAGATGAATTGCTGAAATTTTTGCATAGTCACAAAATACTGTTGCTGGGGGACTTTAATGTAAACTGAAACCTGGTAGACCAAAATAATGAACTACTCTACCTAACCACCAACCTGGACCTCACCCAGCTAATAAAGGACTTCACAAGGCTAAACCACAGAACCCCTAACAGCTCTGCCACTTTGGACCTAATCTTCACCTCCAACCCTATTCACTACAACATTGCAGGCGTAATAGCAGACGCATTCGGTGTCCACCAAGGGATCATTTGCATAAGAGATAAGACACAAATTAAAGGGTTCAAACACTGTGTCTTACAGATCCTGAAAGCATTTCATCTACCTGGTTTTCATAAAAGACTTGGAAACAATAGATTGGAACAGACTCACCCTAATACCCATGGCAAATGGCGCATGGAAGTCCTTAGAAGAACTCAGACCGATATGCAACTACTACATTCCCTCAAAACAAAATTAACCAAAATATGTAACGATGTAACGCCCCTTGGTACAACAAGGTACTGATCAAGTTCAGGAGGCTCAAAGACAAATGGTGAAAACTAGCAAAAAAAAAAACAACAATCAGATGGACTGGCTACAATTTAGGCAAGCCGGGAACAAATACATAAGCGAGATCAAAAAGGCCAAATCAAAATAGTACAAAACATCCTTTCTGAATAATAACCCAACCCAACCCACGTTATTTCTGGGGACTGCTGTGTAAGGTGCAGAACCCCAACAGAACCAAACTCCCAAACTCATTTATGATGGACAAATGGGAAGTCCCAACAGGCCAAAAGGCAGCCAATGGCTTCAATAAATTATTTTCTAGCATGGCTGCAGAGACCCTAGATAGATTAACTAAACCTCCACAGTTTCCCAATGAGAAAGCAGGAAATAATATTAACAGAGAGAACAATTTTGCCTTTCAAGAAATAGCCACAGAACTTGTCCTGGAGGAACTACTCAGACTGGACACTAGAAAAGCAATAGGGCTAGATGGGTTACCAATGAACCTACTAAAATCTGTTTCCCCCATGCTGGCCAGACCTCTCGCATACATTTTCAACCTGTCCCTATGGACAGCAAAATACCCATCTGACTGGAAAATATCAGATGTAATCCCAGTCTTCAAATTAGGGGATAAAACTGACCTAGGTAACTATAGACCTATTTCCTTACTACCCATTATCTCCAAACTGTTTGAGAAACTGGTTAGTAAACCAATAACTGCCTACATGAAAATAAACCAACTGTGGAACCCATACCAATCTGGCTTCAGGGCTAACCACAGCACCACATCAGCCCTGCTAAAAGTAACCACAGACGTACTAGAAGTGCTAGGCAAAAGGTTATTGGTATGGGCAGTCTTTATAGACCTGAGCAAAGCATTTGATACACTAAGCCGCAACATCCTAATTGACAAACTTGAAGATATTGAGCTGGACGCAAAGGCGCTGACATGGTTCAAGAATTACCTTAGTGACATACTCTAGCAGCTCACCTTTAACAAACACAGCTCTAACTTGTTGCCTTTGGTACTTGGAGTCCCCCAAGGCTCCATACTAGGCCCACTGCTCTTCAACATATACATGAACTCTCTGAAATTCCCCGCCCCTCAAATAAACTTCCACCTCTATGTGGATGATACCGTGATATACACATCTGGTAACTCCCTTTGACAAATCCAGCAGCCTTGCAAGAGGCTTCTAACCACCTACAAAACTTCCTATACAGCCAAAAACTAGTACTCAGTGCAAAAAAAATCCAAAGTTATGCTCTTCAGGCCCCACCACAAACTGGTAGGCCCACTGGAGGAGCTGGACATAGCAACATACACAGGTAACAAACTAGAAATGGTCAGCACCTATAAGTACCTGGGCCTGGGGGATAGACTCCAAATTCAAATGGAGTGTCCATATAGACCAAATGACTAAAAGCCTCCACAAAAAACTAGGGGCGCTCTACCAACATTGAACCGAGATACCAAGGGAAGCTAGAATTAGAACTGTAGAGACAATTACTCTATCTATTCTGAATGACGGTGATGTGCTGTATGGTGGGGCATCCAGTTATGAACTAAACAAAATTGATGTACTCTATAACAAATTTGCAAGATACATACTGGATGCCCCTCACACAAGACACCACTGCTTACTATACGAGAGCTAACATGGGCAAGCCTAGAGGTCAGGAGGCAGATACATACACTAAATCTCATGTTCAAAACATACAAAAACCATCTCCCAGGGTACATTCTGGACAAAATGGAACCCAAACTCATCAACGGGTCCACTCTTAGATCCACCCATGGCCTGGAATACAGGATCTGGTAGACATCAACAAAAATGGGAAAATCGTCTTTCCTGTTTAGGGGTCCCTCAGCCTGGAACTCCCTGACCATGCCCCTCAGGCTGAACAACAGACCAATAAGACTAAGTCCCATCAAAAACTGGTACTTTAAATAAGCTATGAAACCCCTAATCTGCTGCCCAGACTTCGACAAGGAATAATGTCATCCTCCTAAAACACTGCCTGCCTGGCCACCCCTCATTCAGCCCAGCACTTTTACACCCATCAACCAGCACCTTATACTAAGCTGCCCTCCCAAATATCCAATCTGTAACTGGTGCGACTCAAGTACTCATCTGTATCCTGCCAAATCTGAACCCATTATCTAGATACACTGCAATACATGAGTACTTACCTATAATTGTCAATGTTAATCTTACTTTAACCAAAATGCTTATTTTCTGTTCTGCCATATACTGTCTGACAATGTAAAGTGGAAACTACCATACCGCTGATGCCTGTGTATTACCCTGACATGAAATGTATGCAGTGTGATGAAGTCCACTGACCCCATTGTCACCCTGTAACCCTAATATTGTATATTGTAAATTTGTACTGTTATGTCCTTGTAACCTAGTCAGCTGCCTATGGTACCCATTGAAAATGAGCATCGGCTCAACTGGGGTTTGACCATGTGCATATCATGTGACAATGATTGTGAATAACATTTTTACTGCTACTGCTACTACTACTTCTAGTAGACACTGGCAGCAGTTGCCTACACAAAACACTGTATTGAACTGCGGGACACAACTGTAACATGTTTGTTGAATGCAGGGGCCCAACACACCTACCACCACACCTGCACCAGCCATGCCCCCGCCACTCCCCCCCCCCTCGAGTGAACTGGTCCCACACCACTTCTGAACCTGTTTCATTCTGACTACACCTGCCCCCCTTGCAGAACCACCTCCCCACCCCACCAATGAATGCATGGCACTACTGATGCCCTGTTGTTGCCCTTACCAGTTTCACACAGTGCATGCTTACCGTGTAACCTGTGGAGGTGTGCTTCAGACAGTTCCCATTCATTTCTGTGCTGCTAAATCTCTTTTCAGTTTTGCTTTGTTACCTCTTGCTGGAAACAGTAAGAGCTCTTCTCCTCCACAAAGGGAGTCACAACTGTACCCCTGGGAACTATTGCTCTATTTCCCCCCAATGGCTAAACTCCAAGAAAAGTTGGTTTTCTCTCAGCTCAATGACTTTCACGACTCCTGCCCCTTCTCCTTCATCTCTCCCTCCCAGTCCAGTTTTTGTAAAGCCCATTCTGCAGTCTTCACCCTCCAGTCCTGCATGTCACCAATTTCATGCTAAAGTGGATGGATAAGGGTCATGTATCAGCCGCCATCTTTATTGACCTGGCTAATGCATTGATTCTGTTGCCCTTCCTCTTCTCCATCTTAAGCTGCCTGCCCTTGAACAGGGCTGCTTCAGCTCCCCCATGGTCGGACGGCACCCAGCCAGCCGCCAGCCGAGACCAGGATGCCCGCCAGCAACACGCAGAAAGGTACAGTGACCGCACAGCCAATTGGATCACGGGCACTTCCAGCTAACCCGCTCCAATTGGCCAGGACTCTTTCCCCTGCTTTTGCCACCTGGAGCTCAATTTCCAGCTAATTTAATGTGCAGTTGTTACTGTTAAGGGGAATTTTCAACTGTACTGCTGATGTGAGTGTTGCTGATATGTTAAAGTGGTCACAGCTCTCTTTGTGTTTCCTTTGCTCCTGCTACCCCACCCCCCCAGACCAAGCTCACTGCCTTGGCGCCTAAAAGAAAACCTTCTTTTGTCTTGCTAATTCTCCCTAACTAAGATGTCTACCCCTGTCAATCATTACTTAAGCTCCTGCTTTTTTTCTATTCCTCAGCTGCCTGCCCTTGAACAGGGCTGCGCCAGCTCCCCTACGGTCGGACGGCACCCAGCCAGCTGCCGGCCGAGACCAGGACACCCGCCAGCAACTCGCAGAAAGGTACGGCGACTGCACAGCTAATCGGATCACAGGCGCTTCCAGCTTACCCGCTCCAATTGGCCAGGACTCTTTCCCCTGCTTTTGCCACCTGGCGCTCAATTTTCAGCCAGTTTTTATTTGCAACTGTTACTGTTAAGGGAATTTTCTCACCTCCCACCCACCCCCCCCTCCACTCTTTAAATACATCTATTGTCCGCCCCCAGTCCCACTCGCTTCCTCATTGGTTAGTAGTCTCACAGCCCATCTCACTCCCTCATTGGCTAACAAAGTCCCTCAGTCCCACTCACTCCCTCATTGGTTGTCAAGCCTTAATTTTCACTGGTCCCACATCATCCCACTGGAACCACTCATTTCCCCGGCCCTCTATCCCAGTCCCCTCTAAGTTGCTACAGCAGTTAGGGGCCTTCTAACAATAGATCCATGCCATGGCCCTACTCCTAGGCTTCCTGCCACTGCTCATCCATGTTCTCTTCTCCTTCCCCCCCTCCTCTCCAACATGCCACCCACCTCTCCCATGCCCCCTCCTTTCCTGCCTAGCCTCACTAGGCTTCCCCGCTCCTCCACTCCGGCATCCACTCTCTCTTTCACCCAAGCCTGGATGCACTCAGCCACACATCCCAGCCCATTTGTCTTCATCCCCTCACTCTCCTGGCTTACTTTTCAACTACTCCCCCCTTTGCCCAGCTCCAAATAATCACCCAAGCCTACTAACTAAGAGACGTCCGCTCACCGTCAGTCACATACAGCTATTCGACCACTACCTATCTCTCGTGCTCCTGCTCCTTGCCGCAGGTGACATCCACCCAAACCCCGGCCCCCAATCTACTCCTCCCCTCTCAATCTCTGCAAGCCCCCCTCCTACATTGGCCACTTCCTCACTTCTCCCTGGAGACGCTCTCCCACATGGCCTGCGCCTTCTGCACCTAAATATAAGAAGCCTGGTCCATAAACTTGACTCCCTCGAGGTACTTGCTGCCCACTATGCTCCAGATAGCCTCACCTTGTCTGAAACCTGGCTCAACAAAAACATTATTGACTCCTCTGTTGCCATCCCAGGCTACACTTTGGCCCACCAGGACAGAGCCACAAGGGGCGGCGGAGTTGCCATCTACGTTAACTCGGACTTGCACTATTCAGTTATCCTAGCCAAGTCCGAACCTAAAATCTATGAATTAATTTTACTTCAGCTGACACTCCCCTTTTCGCTACCAATCTACATTGCAGGAATATACTGCCAACCTGGCACACCAGCCTCTGCTGTCACCAACCTCCTCAAGCAAATCTGCCTAACACCGACGGGGAACTTTATATTATGGGTGATCTAAACCACAACTGGCTAGCTCCTGCCCTCAATAAAACCAGGACTGAAATCTCTGCACTAAACCTCTCTCAAATCATTACAGAGCCCACCCGGCTTAACCTAAAATCTGGTAAGCACTCACTCCTCGACTGGGCTCTTACCACACACCTTCACCGGGTCATAAATGCTGGTATTCTTTCTGACTCCCTCAGTGACCACCACATAACTTTCTTAGTGCACAAAATTCACCACCCAAAATCCCCCCCTAAATTTCTAGTCCAATGCTCCTTCAAATCCCTCTATCTCGCCCCAGTGTTAGATGACCTTGCATTAGCAAACTGGGCCCCTGCCCCTACTATGGACTGCATTGACGATGCCTTTCTACACTTTAAAGACACTTTCCTCAGCATCTGGGACACTCATGCCCTGCTGCGCTGTACAAGGGTATGAGGCAACCACCCGCTGTGGATCACCCAAGAACTGATTCCATGTCAAACTGCCCATGACAAAGCCTGGAAAATGCATAAATCCTCATGCCTCCCACAACATCTCTCTATATACCGCATGCTCCGAAACAAATGCACCAGAACCACTCACCTAGCTAAAGCAGAGTACTTCAGCAGCTCCCTACAGTCCAACCTAAATAACCCCTCAAAATTCTGGAAGGTCATTCACTCCCTCTTCACCCCACCAGCTGCCAATACTACTCCAATTCTAAATGCTAACAACTCCACTCTTGCTGAGCCAACAGCAGTCGCTACTGAGTTTAACGTATATTTCTCCACTTGTGCTGCCACTCTCCTCTCTGTCCTGCCAAGCCTGGCACCTCCTGCACCCTCTACAGATGTACAGAACCTGACTAGGCCTCACTCTTTTTCCTTCAATGACATCTCTGCAGCTGATGCCCTAGATGCGCTTCTTTCTCTCAACCCTTCAAAAGGCAAATCCCCAGATGGCTTGGACCCTAAACTCCTCTACCTCTCTGCCACCGCCATAGCAACTCTGCTTGCCAACCTCTTAAACCAATACTTTGCCACCACTGCCATCCCCCAAGCATGGAAGCACGCCACTGTTATCCCCCTCCCTAAAGGAGGTACCCCCCACCTCCCCCTCCAGCTACCGCCCTATTTCCCTCCTCCCAGCACTGGCAAAACTACAAGAGCATGTTGTGCTCACCCAACTTACTTACTTCCTCACCGACTCTAATTTCTTAACACCCTACCAGTCAGGTTTCAGGAAGGGACACTCCACTGTCTCCTCCCTGATAAGACTTATCGACTCCGTCCTGACTGGTATGGACAGTGGGCTGATCACCTCAGCTGTCTTTGTCGACCTTGTGAAAACATTCAACACCATCTCCCACCCCATATTGCTCTCTTGTCTCACTGAATCAGGCCTCTCTGTTGCTGCCACCAACTGGTTCAGATCTTACCTCTCTGGCAGAACTCAGTCTGTTAGAGTCGCTAATATTATCTCCTCCCCCCTTCCCTTAACTACCAGTGTCCCCCAGGGGTCGGTTCTGGGACCCATACTGTTCTCTATATTCTTAAACGACTTACCGCTCATCTGCTCTACTACCTCAATCCACATGTATGCAGATGATACTGTACTCTTCTCCTCAGGCTCCGACCCTGAAGTGGTACAAACTGACCTCCAAGCCGACTTCAACAAAGTACAGCAATGGTTCAGCTCTCACCAGCTCTCCCTAAATGCTAAAAAAACTGTCACAATGACTTTTGGCACACGTCAACGCCTGTCTGGACTCCCATCCCTTCTCTATTTCCACACCCTGGAGGGTCAAAAACTTGAAAATGTCACCTCATTCCGTTACTTGGGGGTATGGCTTGACCGCCATCTTTCCTTCTCAGACCATATTGATGTAATTTAAAAAAAAACTACGCCCCATGCTCGGTGCACTGTATAGGAACCGCAGTAGCCTCCCTCTCCCCGTCCGACGTGAACTGGTCCAGAAGATGATACTCCCCTTCTTTAATTACTGTGACATTGTATACGGTGCAGCCCCTAAGTCCACCCTATCTAAGGTGGACACACTTTTTAATGCCTTCTGCTGCTTTGCTCTCAATGCCTCACCCCTTACCCACCACCGCGACCTCTACCGATCCCTGGCACTACCGTCCCTCAGAAACTGCCGCATTTCACACTGTGCTAAATATGTCTCTAACCTATGGCTTGGCACCATCCCTTCCTACCTCTCCACTGTTCTCTAAGCTGCCCCCTCCCCCACCCATTATCGTAGATCCTGCGACTACCGCCAACTATCAATCCTAGGCGGAAGACCACTGCAGGTCAAACCGCCTTCTCACACTGGTTACCCAAGCAATGGAATGATCTCCCACCTCAAATTTGGCATTCCTCCTCTGCCCACTCTCTTTCTACCGCCCTAGCTAACTTCCTTACCACAAATTGCTCCTGTACCTGAATTGGCCATGCACCAATTTCTCCCCTCCCCACTGCCTGACCAGCGGCCTTAGCTTTGCTACAAATGCTGGCATATAGCCCAACCTATGCACTTTTGTCCTGTGCCTTTTTATCCTGTACCATCATGTGTTCTACGTCTCCCATTGTTTATACTTGCGTAATACTGTGTGCCAAATTTTCCCTTGTATTGCTGCTATATGTCAGGTAATTGTTATATGCTCCTTAGAATATCCAATGTACTCCATGTGTGTTGCTTGTAGTTTATTGCAAATGTATCCCTATGCTGCTATTTGCCTCAGTTATTTGCTCACTTGATAACCTGCATGTTATCCACTCCCTTGTACCCCGGCCCCCCAAGTCGCACCGGGAGACGAGCATCCTGTTGTTCAGTGTGCCTTCCCTGGTGAAACAATTTCAATAAATAAATAAAATACATAAGTAGGGGTATGCTGGACTTTCAGCATCAGCAGTCAACTTGTTCTGTTCCTACCGCTCTGGTCGGAGCAAGTTTGCCCAGGTCAGGGAATCCGTGTCAGCTCCCCTCCCCATAACTTCCAGAGTGTCCCAAAGCTCAATTCTGGGACCTGTCCTCATCTCTGTTTTTCTGAATGACCTCTCTTGGCTTGGGTGTCAGCTAATGTACAGATGTGTGCTGATGACACAGTACTTTATGCCTCAGAAACCTCCATCCTCCAGTTGGAACAGTCCCTACAGCATGAATGTGATAATGTCCACAGCTTGTTCTGCATCAAGCAGCTCTTGTTGAATGCCAAAAAACTGTCTCCATGCTGTTTGGTTCACATCCTTGGCTTAGTGGACTTGGCCAGACCCCTGTCTTCTCCACCTTCAATGGCAAACTCCTTGAGTCAGTCCCTTTTCAAGTATCTTGGGGTGGGACTTGATAGTCTTCTCAATTTTTCAGTCCACATTGATGCCCTCCTCTAGAAATTACACTGCAAACTAGGTGCCCTTTACAGGAACAAATATTGCCTTTCACTGCCAGTTCATTGTGAGATTGTTCTTAAAATGATTCTCCTGCTGTCTGACTAAGTGGATTTGGTATATGGTGGTGCCTCCAAATCTACCCTAGCCAGACTGGATCCTTTCTTTCACTTCTGTCAGTTGTCTTCTGGCTGTCCCCCTCTTATTCATAACTGTTCCCAGTATCAACCCCTCACCTTTTATTCCCTATCTTTCTGGAGCCTATCCCACTGCTCTTCTCATCTACGTACTGGTTTGCATCCTTTCCCTCTTACTTGTCTGACCTTCTTTCTCCCTCTGCGCTCTCCTCTTATTGCCTCTGCTCTTCTGCTCAACTGCTCAGTCCAATTTCTCAGTACTGCTGCCTTCTCTCCGGAACTGTCCCCTCCTCCCTTTTGTTTATCTCTTATCTTGCATGAAGCCCCTGCTGAAGTCCAATCTCGCCTCTCCTCTGCTTTCATCACGCCCAGTGCCACTCCAGGATTACTTGATGCACTTTGTAAGTTTCATATTTATTACACTCACCTGTTTTACATTTTGCTTAATTTTGTTTTTTCTTTTCTGCCCATTCTTTTGAGGGGTCATGTTTTGTTGTAACTTATTGTGCTGTTTGTGTTATCCTAATACTATCAGTAGTAAGCTTCAGTAATTACTTTTGACATACTTTGGTATCATGTCACTCCCATGTCAACTACTGTGTTACTGTTCTCCTCTGTTCCCCTTTCCCTGTGTCAATCCTGGAAATAAACCTCAGCTCAGTGCTCCTTTCTCAGTCACCAATTTTTAAATAAATGAATAACATTGGTCTGTGTACAGTATGTTGATACATGCATCCACATCTGTGTCATAGCACTGTGGTGCACACTTCTTATGCATGGTATACACATGGTAGTGCTGTTGCAGCTTCCAGGACCATACATCTGTGACAGTCATGAGTGTCTCTGAGGACATGTTCAAGCACATATTGACATGAGTATCACCACCATACTAACATACTAACATAATATTTGCCAGCAGATTAGGCCTTGCAGTCTATCGAGTCTGCTTGAACCTCAGATCCCTAGTTGGGTGCCGAGGCCCTCCCCCCCCCCTTGTGTTCCAGAAACCCCTATCATCCATTCCCACCCCCCTGGGACAGGCCATCATCCGATACATCCACTTTCTGTGTCTGTCCCACCCTCTCTTGAAGCCCTTCACTGTGGATCTCTGAACTAGCTCGCCAGGCAGTGCATTCCAAGGGTCCACCACCCTCTCAGTGAAAAACCTCTTCTCTTCCCCTCACCCTTCCACCTTCCAACTTAAAACCATGCCCTCTGGTGATACCTCCTGCTTTAGTCTAAAGATCCCTCCATGTTTACTCCTATTTATTCCCTTGAGGTACTTGAAGACCTCAATCATGTCCCCCCTGTCTCTCCTCTCCTTCAATGAAAACAGGCAGAGCTCCTCAAGTCTGTCCTCATACGTCAAATCCCCTAGCCCTCGTATCATCTTAGTTGCCCTCCTCTGTACCCTCTCCAGGAGCTGTATGTCCCTCTTCAAGTGTGGTGTCCAGTACTGTACACATTACTGTACACAGTACTCAAGGTGTGGTCTAACCAGTCCATTGTACAGCAGCAGAATCACTTCCCTGCTCCTAGAGGTGATCCCCCTTACAATGCACTTCAACATCCTGTTTGCCTTGCTAGCCGTTCTCCTGCACTGCTCAGAGTTATTCATACATGCATCCACCATGACCCCTAGGTCTTTTTCCCCTATTGAGGCCTCCAGCACATCCCCTCCCAGGGTGTGCCTGTGTTTAGGGTTTCCCCACCCAAGATGTAACACCTTGCACTTGGTGATATTGAAATTTAATTTCCATGTGTGAGCCCAGCTTTCCAGGGTGTCCAGGTCCCCTTGCAGGGCCAACCTCCCCTCTTCTCCCTCAACTACTGCTCCCATCTTGGAGTCATCAGCGAAGAGACTCATTTCACACCCTATACCCTCCCTGATGTCCGATATGTATGCATTAAACAGGATCGGACCCAGGACCGAGCCCTGCAGTACCCCACTACCAACCTCTCTAGGGTTCAAGAGCTCCCCACCATGCTCTGTACCTTTGCGTGGTGGGTGGCATGCAGGTCTACGTTACCTGTAGTGTACATATGTAGGGGCAACATATGCACCATGGATGGTGGCTGTCCATACAATACTATGGACATACATGCATTGATATCTCTGGCACATCATGTGCAACTGTTCCACTTTGACAGTCATTTGTGGCCATATATTAGGGACATTACCTTTATGAAGTGCCCAGTTTTCATTCATGGTCTCCTTGGTGCTTTGGCAGCATGCTTTAGGCTGTGGTCTATTGATATTGCGTGTCTTGGTGTATGGGTCTCACTTTGCATTGGTGTGACCTCCTTAGGGTCAAAATCCGTGGCCTGTTGTGGTACTTCTACATCCGATATGTTCTCTGGTGACACAACATCAGCCTCTTCAAGGCTCTCAGATGCCTCACTACAGGATTTTGTGGGTGTGTTCACCATGTGCTGTGTGAGGGTAAGTGACAGTCACTTTGTAAGACAACTGTACAGTGTCTGCACAGTACATGCCCATACACAGCATGTGATACATACCTGTATGGATACATATGATGCTGCAAAGCACATACACATGTCATATGTGTCTCTTACTTCCATGTGGTACATGGTGAGCCCCTCACACATGTCTACATGGAATATCTGTTGGACAGTACACTGTGGTTGGCACACAACCCCCCTGTACCCTGTCGGCCCATGCACAGTGCATGTCACCATGTGTCCTTACATTTCAGACACCTGTATGCCTATTGTGTGCATTCCATACCTGGGGATAACTGTACTGTACACCACAATGCACATGTTTAATATACCTTAAACTGTAAAACACGAGAACCACTTGGAGATAGCACCACACAATGGAGACATTCTGGGTAAACAGGGAGGGCAGGAAGAACAAAGAGAAGACAAAGTGTCAGTATTATGCGAGGGCTAACTTTGAATCCACATTATGAGAAATGAACATGGAGAACTGGAACTGGAAATATGATCTAGGGGGAAAAGAGCTGGATGACATGTGGGATGTGTTTGAAACAAAAATGAAACATTTTGAAGAGATAATGTACCTGTGATAACCAAATATAATAAAAATGGAACGGTCCCAGTGTGGCAAAACAGAAAGCTTTTGACAAGAGTTAAGAAGGAAAAAGAGATTATTCAGGAAAGCAAAAGTCACAGAGGATCCAAATAGATGGGAACACTGCAAGCAGGAGGCTAAGAGTTGTAAGATAAAAACTAAAAATGCTACAAGGGAAACAGAACTAGAAATAGTGGTAAACCCTAAACAAAATGCAAAAGGATTTGTTTGGTCTTGTGTTAGCACAAAAAAAGTGAGGTAACAGGGCAGTGGAACCACTAAGAGATAATGAACTGGTGTTTGAGAAGGATAGGGAAATGGCAAGCATTCTGAACTGCTTTTTTGGTTTGTTTTTTTCAAAAATACTATTGTGACATGTCACTTAGGATAGAGGAGGGTGAGGTACAGAAACTTCTTAAAAACCTAAATATTGGGAGGCACTAGAGAGCCACTCTATAGAACAGACCTGTTTCACACCAGTTCTTCTCATTTTACAGCTTCTACACTTTAATTCATTTTAATCCATATTGACTTTTTAACTTTGTGCATATATTTCAACACAGAACACTCTCAGGTACCTCTGGGTCATTTCTTGGCAGCATGGGTCATCCTAAAGAGGCAGGAGGAGTGAATCAAAACTCCAGCGCACCTTTGTAGCAGGTCCTAAACAAAGCTCTGAGTACCTCTAAGACCACTACCCCACAGCAGGTGGGCAAGTCCTCTCTTGGGACTCGGTCCTTAAAGCAGTCTGTGAAAAGGACAGTAAAATCAAATGAATCCTGGAGAGAATGAGCACCCAAGATGCCAAAATTGCAGCAGCTGCCACCTCAACTAAAGAAGCCGATGGCTGATCCCAGAAAATACTCTCTGTGGTCACTAAGCTGACGCAGGAAAATCCCCACTTATGGCCTGTTTGGAGTCCCTTGAGAATGGTGCCAGAGTGATGAATATCCAACTGATTAGTCTCCCCAAAGGAGTAAAGGGAGAAAATATTTTACATTTCATGTGTACCTGGTGGACAGCTACTCTCAAACTCTCAGACTCTTGGGATGGCTCAGACCTTCGTTGTGCTTATCACCTTAACCCCCATACCCCACAGAGTACTCATCCACAGCTGCATGCCATCATGTTGATTACTGTGGGGCCAGAGGTTCATGATTTCCTACTCACTGCAGCCAGAGCCCTACACCCATTGAAGCATGAGGGTCAGGATGCTCGTATGTTTCCAGACTGGGCGTTTGCAACCTACAATAGGAGGCAGCAATTTGATAGCATTCAGCAATAGCTCTGAGGCCTGGGAGTTATTCATTCATTGCTGGCATGACCCCAGGTCCAATACGGAGGGAAGACATACCAATTTGGGGACCCTAAAGATGCCAGTAAATGGACTTTTAAAATTGCAGCAGAGTTTTGAAGTGCACTGGCGCACCAAGAGACTGAGGACTCAGATACCTGAGATGAGGGACTGTGAGTACTAACTTCATGGCATCACTGTGAGTACTAACCTCATAACATCCAGCAGGCTAACACAAATAATGCTTTCTGGACTGCACCCCTTTAGATTTAAGCATTTGCTGGCTGGTTTTCTGTTTTATTCTCCTTTATTAAAGCACTGCCAGTGTGTGTTATGTTGCTCATTTATTTCTACTAGCTGTAGAGTTGTTAGTGGTTTCTACCTGTGTGTCTCTTTATTTTATTTTAAAATGGCAGCCACCACATGCTTGATGGCTTGAGCAGTGAATGTAACTGCTACACAGTTGATATATGCCAGTGTTGCATTGTAATCTCTTGATGGCTTCAGAGTTTCTAATTGTAACCCCCCCTTACAAATTGCGGTTTACTAAAATGTCTTCCTGGTCTCCTTAATGCCCACTGTCAGGTTGGTGTCCTGTCTGAAGTAGTTCTGTGTCTTTGCGTGAGAGTGCCAGATTGAGCCTCCATGCCAGTCCCTTTAAGAGAATAGCTAATCTGTGTTCAGAAGTTGGTCTGTGCTGGGTCCGAGTGATTTAGGGCTTGTGACCAGCCAGACAGTGATCTGATTTGCTCCATTCTGCAATCGCTACTTGTGCAGAGGGAGTCTATATAAGAACTGTGATTATTTACTGTTTATCTGCTATTAAATTAAAAATAGAGAAGTTTGTCTAACCTCCTTTGATTGCAGCTTGAACATTTGGATGGACCATGTTAGGTCCTAAACTGCCAGTAATTGGACCAATTGAACCACTGGGGACCTGAGATGGATCCTGTCCCCAGGGGTCTTGTGGGAAGGAAATTCTGTAGTCTTGTAGTTTTATCCAGTTGGTGCCCAAATGGACCTGGAGGGGGAGCACTTACTGTGACTGACAGCTCTTTTTAGCCAACCAAACCTTTGGATTGACTGGGGAAATGCCCTATGTGGCAAGAGACAGTGGATCAGTTAGAGTTGGAGGCTGAACTGTGGACAGTTCGAGACTTTGAGTAGCTGCTCCCAGTAGAAGCATAGGGGAATCATCAAGAAGAGGCTAGACTTGCCTCCCTGCTACCTTCTCTGCATTTTTGAACTGCCTGTTGCAGAAGTTGAACTTGTCCAATTCCAGCCTGGAACTATGGCAAAAGAGAAGTTTGCCAGAACAACTTGCAATTTGGACCAAAGTCTTGCTCTTAGAGTGATTGGCCCAGCTTCTGTGTGGCTCATACTCGGATCGAAAGGTTTGCACAGTAAAGCTGTTAATTTGCAACCAGACTGAATCTGAACTGTTTACTGAAGTAGTGATTAATTCAAATGTGCTGAATGCATTTCGTGGGTCGTGATTTGGTTCCCCAAGATTGAATCTGTTATGCCAGTTGGAGGCTTCCCCAGCAGAAGATCACAAAGTTTACCAGAACTGTTCACCCTTCCTGGGCCCTGCCATCTCGGCCTAAGCCACTACTCCTACACCACAGACCATTTCGGCAAGAGACCGACTTGGGGATTCAGCCCCCTGCACAACACCATTGAGCAGGTTGTGACCATCTGAAGGGGCATTGTGTCAGCCCAGCTTCTCCCTGCCCCTTGATCATCATCACGAGATCTACATATCACTTGCAGTGCAGCAAGTTCCTGGTAGCGTGAGTACAAATCAGGATAGCTCCCTGCAACGAAATCAAAAATCATTGTGGTACCATCTAATTGTCTTTTATTTATTGGGTTTTTGCAACAGACTGAGCCAAATGGCTTGGATTATAAATAATTGGGTTGTTTGCATGTTTAACTGCTTTTCTTCCATGAAGGGCCCCAACATCAGCTGCAACACCGACCACCCCGGACAATGCTTCAGGCTAGCCTGCATGTCATTTTGTGTACCCAGGGTTGCTGAACTGTATAACTGGGACTTAAAGTGCATGCCAGAAAACCCTGATTTAAATCAGATTACAAATCATTTGGCTAGATTCACGCCCCTCCTTGTTCACTCCCCCTAAATAAACCTGATTGTCTTTTTTCACATTTAACCTGGCTAGTGTCCATGTTATTAATTGGGTAACAGTATTAAGATTGTATTGCTGCATAGCTAACCTTATTTTCCAGGGGATCTCCAAGGCAGTTGCTGAAGGTCCAGCCCTGGTGGTAAGTGAAAAGGGTGTGAGCACATTATTACTGCTGCATATTGATTGTGAATTTACCACTGTGTTATATCTTAGGCCACAAGGAGGGTTGTTGGGTGGTTATAGCTTCTCAGAGGGCAATACCAGAGCAGACAAGCAACCCCAATACCACTTCTCCAGGTGGAGGCAGTTTGTTAGAGAACTTAGGCCCCTCAACCTGTGCATAGTCATATAGGCAGGGGTAGTAGCCCTTAGAGTAGCGCCCCCTAGGGGTTACATAATCACTATTTTTCTTTACAGCATCAGATTATTTTCAACATTCTGTGAGCAACTAATTTTGTATACTGTAATCAGCACTGAGTTTTGGTTTCTTAATAATGAGTTTATGGTCGAAGTTAAATTCTGTAAACCTGTATGTGAAAGTGTAGGAGGGGAGCTAAGGTTGTGAAGCTCATCAGATCTCTTTCATATTTATAGCTCTCGTGTAGGTTATGGACACAGTAACGCCCTGTTGGTAGCGGCCCCCACCTTTTGGAATGTGCTTCCTGCAACCCTCAGATCCGCTAACACCCATCTTACCTTTAGACACAACCTCAAATCCTGACTACTAACCAAACATAGCTGTAACTGTCCACCCATATAATTCCCCCACTTGCTCAGTTATCCTATCCTTACACTGCCCAGCTTCCCTTCTATCTCTCCCATCCTGCTCTTGGTAGCTAGTCAAACTACTCAGGGGCATTTAAGGTGGGGTGGTTAGCTGGTTTCTGCCATTGCTGTTTTGGTACCTTGTCTATTTCTGCCTTGTGTTGATCATATCACAGTAACATAGAAACAGAATTTGACAGCAGATAAGGACCACTTGGCCCACCTAGTCTGCCCATTTCCCTACCTGAGGGATAAGCTGCAGATTCTAGTTAATCAACAGCTTACTTCCTCCTACCCCCCACTAGTATTGCCTTATGCCTGTCCCATGCATTCTTGAATTCTCCCACTGTTCCTGACTCCGCAACCTCCTCCGGAAGGCCGTTCCATGCATCCACAACCCTCTCTGTGAAAAAAATACTTTCTAACATTACCTCTGAGCGCCCCCATCTTCAAATTGTGCCCCCTTGTTCTTGCACATCTCTTCTTCTGAAAGATACTACCCTCTTGTACTTTAATTCCCTTGAGATACTTGAAAGTTTCTATCATGTACCCCCTCTCCCTCCTTTCCGCAAGGGTATACATATTAAGCTGCTTTAGTCTCTCCTCATATGTCTTCTGGTGCAGACCCTGCACTGTTTTGGTTGCCCTCCTCTGAACAGCCTCCACTCTGTCTATGTCTTTGTGGCGATGGGGTCTCCAGAATTGCACACAGTACTCCAGATGGGGTCTCACTAACGTTCTGTACAGAGGGATAACAACTTCCTGTTTTCTACTATTGATGCCTCTCCCTATGCATCCCAGTATCCCCCCAGCCCTCCTTACTGCCTTCTCACATTGCTTGCCCACCTTTAGGTCATCTGATATAATTATTCCTAGCTCTCTTTCAATTTTTATTGTTGTTATTAACTCACCCCCATTGTGTACTCTTACCCTGGATTTTTGTTTCCCAGATGCATTACCTTGCCCTTCTTTGCATTGAATCTGAGCTGCCACATGTTTGACCATTCCTCCAACCTTGCCAAGTCCCTTTTCATTCTTTCCACCCCACCTTGTGTATCAACCTTGTTGCAGATCTTTGTGTTATCTGCAGAGAGTCATACCTTTCCTTCCAGGTGCTCTCCAATGTCACTTATAAAGACATTAAAGAGTACTGGTCCCAGTACCAAACCCTGCGGTACCCCGCTAGTTACCCTCCTTTCTTCACTGTGAACTCTGTTTACTATTACCCTTTGCCCCTTTGCATCCTGTTGTCCAGCCAGTTTTTTATCCAGGCTACCACCTTAGGACCCACTCCAAGGCTGGCTAACTTGTATATTAATCTCTTGTGTGAGACTGTGTCAAATGCCTTGCTAAAATCTAGGTAGGCCATATCCACAGGCCCTCCCTGGTCTACTACTTTGGTCACCCAGTCAAAGAAATCTATTAGGTTCATCTGACTTGACCTTCCTGCTGTGAAACCATGCTGCCTTGGGTCCTGTGCCCCACTGGCCTCTAGGTACTCAACAATTCTTTCCTTCAGAAGTGATTCCATCACTTTCCCTACCACTGAAGTAAAACTAAGTGGTCTGTAGTTTCCTTCTTCTGCCCTGCTCCCGCTTTTGTGAAGAAGAATCACTTTTGCCCTCCTCCAGTTCTCAGGTACCACCCCATCCTCCCATGATTTGCTAAAGAGAGTAGTCAGTGGTGTTATTAGTTCTATCCTTAGTTCTAGTATCTACTGATGCACTTAATTACCCTACTGTGTTATTATATTATTGTTATTTACTGCTGCATTTATTTACCCTACTGTATCTTGAATTGAGTGTATTTATTGTGTTTATCATGTATTCTTGTACCTCGCACCTTTTGGCCTAGGTTGTGCCTGAAAACGGTCCTTTGGATCAATGCACCTACCCAGTAATCAAAGTCATAAATAAATAAATAAACTTTTGTTGTTTTAGTTCCACATATGTTGCGAGGCTCAGTTTATGAGTTGCATGTCTGGGAATTTATTCCTGTTTAGCACATTTAAGATTCCCCCACATGTGATATCAGCTCTGTATCTTACGTGATCCTGATGATAAAATGAGTCATTTATTACCTTTACTGCAATCTGCAATGTGGTGTACTCAATTTAAAGATGCATTATGCCATTTAGCATGTTTTATTGAAAACTCAATAAATAAACAGTTAAAAAAATAAAGTAAAAAAAAACTAACAACCTAAATATTAACATGTCTCAGGGACCAGATGAGCTCTACCCAAGGACACTGTAAGAGATGGGATCAGTACTGGAAGAACCAGTGACAATGATATTTAATAAGTCATTAGAGATGGGGGAAGTACCAGAGGCATGGGGAACGGCTGTAGTGCAGTATTTCCTATACATAAAAAGGGAAGTAGAGTGGATAAATTTAATTATAGGCCTGTGTGCCTGACGTCTGTGGTGGGAAAAATTTTAGAAACTCTAAGAGATAAAAATCAATATCTTCCACAGTGAAAATCATTTATGGGATGCAACACAATGTGGTTTCATAAAGGGGAGGTCATGCTTGACCAATTTACTGGATTTCTTTGAAAAAGTTAGTTTGACATTGGAAGATGATAGACTGGCGGACGTTGTTTACTTGGACTTCAGTAAGGCCTTTGATACTGTGCCTCATGCAGAATTAATGAATAGTCTTCTGGATGCTAAATTACACAGCAGCGTAATTGAGTGGATTAAATCATGGCTAAGTAACAGAACTCAGACAGTGAGAAGTTCCAGAAAATTTGCCAATGAAGCAAAAAAATGAACATATTGGGGGCTCATAGGAAAATACATCACTTCTCCAGGACAAACTAGATGAACTATATGGATGCTCTATAACAAGGAAAATGAGATTTAATCCTGAAAAATGCATTGTGATGCATTTTGGTCACAGTAACCCAAAGGCAATTTATCGTACGGGGGGTTAAGTTTGTGAGAAGGATCTAGAGATTATAGAGGTGAACAGCCTCAAGCATTCAAATCATTGTGATGAGGTGGTTACAAAATGTACTAGGATATTGGGCTCTTTCAAAAGGATTATAACTGGCATAGATAGAGAGGTGATACTCCGCATATAAAAAGCAATGGTACAGCCACATTTGGAATACTGTGGCCTGTTTTTGGCCACCTCAGAATATGGGAGATGTATTTAAATTGAAGAGAGTGCAGAGAAGGACTGTGAAAATTATTAAAGGGATGGAATGTGTAACTGATGAGACGAGAATGAGTAGGATTTAGGGCTGTGTAAATTGGGAATTACGAAGTTAATGCATCAGTATTTGTTAATCGCCATTTTTTTTTCAGCAATAATGTTTTTCGGGCAAAAATATCAAGATACCCATTTTTCTTGTTGTTTCCTTTCACCCCTGACTGAAGATACAAGATTTTGAAAGTGTTTAAAGTTCCTACTCAAGTGCAATGTCCACCATGAAAAAAAATTAAACATCTTGGTACAGTGTTGTGCTATTTTCCATCAGAAACATGTGGCAGCACCATCCTAATGCATCCACATTATGAATCTAACATGTACATTCAAGAGGTAACCTCAGAGGAAAGGATTTTCAAAAATTGTGAGTGGTGGCCATCTTTAATGATATGAGTCATTTGCGGCGAAAACATCACGGGTTCGGTGATGGACTTGGAAGTCGGAGGGACTGCCGGGAGGGGAGGATTGAGTATCCCAGGGACTGCTCTCCTTCTCTAGGAGAGAGGGGGAAGTGTGTCTGCCACTATGTGGACCTCTGGCAGAGGCTGGGGGAACCATCGCGGCTGGCTCCACATGTTAATGGGGCATGTCAGACACTGGCATCATTGCACATCTGTGCCCCCAGGAAAAACTCTTGCAAAAAAATGCCTGCCTGCTAATGAAGACCCCTGTCTCCTCCACCATTCCCAATGCAGGCCAAGGTCTGCCAGTGGGGGGGGGGGTCATGCTCTGGAGGCCTCACCCTGGGTGGCAAGCCAGAGCTAAGAGACCAAGTTCCTTGGAATGTGGGGAGACCAGAACATCTGATGCAAGGGGGAGAAAAAGAAGCCGGTAAAAAAAAAAATTATGTGAGTCATTAATTACAAACGTAGCTATAAAAGCTGTTTTAAAAATATCTGAGAAAACCAAAAATACACTGAGGATGAATCTAAGGATGTAGAAAACACAGTTTTGCTAAAAAGAAACTGCAGTATATAATAATTTTTTTTTTCTGATTAACCAATACTGCTGCATTAAGGGGAGATTTAATGCTGTATGAAAACAATCTCTGATGAAAGATGTTAGGCTATATTTACACCGAGAAGTTAAAAGTACAGAGAAAGTAAACTATGGGGCATAATTGCAAATTGAAAGGGAGCAACTGCAAATCTAAGAAAAGAAGGTGTTCTTTTTCTCAGTAGGTAGTGAGTTTATGGCACAGCCTGCCTATTAAGGGCGTTTCAAATATATCTTGGCTAAACATCTAGTAGACATGGTAATACATGGCTACTATCATTAATTTAATAGTGGACAAGTAAGATAGGCACATGCTTCCTCTTGTCTGAAATTACTATGTTCCTATGCACTTACGTTTACCTGATGTATTTTGTGCAGGGAAGGGGGCTTGAGTCAGTGCCCCCTGTAGATGCTACAGATAATGGATGCTTGCCTAGTATCCCAGCAGCTTGTAAAATTTCCTTGGGCCCACAGCTCCTACTCATATGCATATCCAGCAGTATCATCTGGTACTTGAACTTTAGAGCCTTCCATTTGAAATGTATGGGTTGGATCTTGCAGGGGGAACATGAGATACATGTGTCAGGTCCAGTATAAAGTATGAGGTGTCTGAGACTATGTGGTCGTGTGTGAGCCATTGTTCCTAGTCATGTTTATTTTGGGCTTACCTTGGGATGTTATTGGCATTTTTTATTAACCACATGGTTCCCTAATAAATTCACTTGGATAACATTTCTCATGTGGACAATTCAGTTCTTTGGAGTTGAGTTCCACTGGGATTCTTCACCTTGAACTCTGGTGAGTGCACTTATCTCTTGCATAGCCAATATAGACCAATGGGGGAGGACAGGATGGTCCATGTGCATGTCACAACACCACCCAAAAATGTTTCTGGGACATTATAGGTGGCACACCATACCCTTGTTTGTTTTCCCTTTTGTGCTCTACACATGTACACCACAGTGGAGTGTATGCATGTGGTGCCACCACAGCTGCACACAGGCAGCCATACACAGTTGTATAGTGGCATGCTTAAATAAGTAACCAATAGCCCATGACAGGATGTGCGATTATTGGAGATTAATCAACATCCTGGGTATGTTTATCATAGTAGAACTGTGGATGGTAATGCAGATTCTGCCCATGTGGTGGGTAATTAGATTCACTTCAACCATACTGATGCACATGGCATGCATGATATCAGCAGTCCAGTGCCGTTGACACGACTCCCCCCCCCTCGATACCAAGGAGACAGGAGGGATGGCACCCTGCACTACTCTGTCTATGCCTCTGAACACGGCTTTTGCAATTTTATGGCCAGGTTTCTGCCCACATGTACAGCTCATGCCATGTTTCCACCTGCTAGCAGTCTGTGTATTGCAGTAAGAAATGCCATTGCTCCTGACTGCAGTACAGTGCCTCACAATGCACCCGGAGTGTTGATTAATCCCCAATAACCACACATCCTGTCATGGGTTATTGCTTACTTATTTACTGTTTTATTTTTACAGTTTTTGGCCAGGAAAGACATACTTATCCAAGGCTTGTTTCCAGGTGTGTTCTGGGAGTCCAGGGAAGTTAACTGACTTGTTCATAGTCACACAGTATGCAAGTGGTGGCTCTGGGATTCAAACCCAGGTCTCCAGGTCTGCAGCTCAGTGTTTTTAACCAATACACTATTCTGCCTTACCAGCAGAGGAGCTACTGGTTCCTCTGTTTGTCCAGTTCATTCATGACTTACAGGTCATGGATAAGATTCAGTAGTGTTGTGTAGTCTGTGTCCAACCACCAGTGTGTTGTTGCTTCTAAGGCTATGCCATGGTTGTGTTCCAGTTTAGGAGTTTCTGCCTGTGTACACCTTATACTAGCAATTGTGTAGGGGGAGGTTTGTATGTGTTCCTTAGACAGGCAAAGGGTGATAAGAAAAAATGACTCACCTTAGTAATGTTGTTTCTTCTAATGGAGTCTTGCTGTATTCTGACTATTGCAGTTAGGACCTGCCTTTCAACTGCCCCAGAGAACAAAGAGTTAACTTTCCATGGCCAGCATGAACGTTCAGTGCGAGCTCGGTTGAAGCCCCTGTCTGCTGTTGTTTAAACTCCAACCGTCAGATCTTTACGAGCAATACTCACTAGAAGTTCTGTGTGGAAACTGTAAAACTCACACTAGCCAACTGGCAACTAAATTCATTAAGAAAAGAGTTTTTTGGTTTCAAAGCAAAGACTTAAGTCAGGAAAGCCAAAAAAAAAACACAACACACACCCTAAGTAAAGGAGGGTGAAAAAGGGGCACCTCTAGGGTGCCAGCACTGCTCCTGCACACTCTCATCCCAAAAACCAGGTTCTGAGAGGGGAGGCGGGGGGGAGGTCAGAATACAGCAAGACTCCATTAGAAGAAACAACATTACTAAGGTGAGTAATTTTCTCTTCAAACAACATGAAGTCTTGCTGTATTCTGACTACTGCAGACTACCAAGCAGTACCTCCATGGAGGAGGAACAGAAACTACTTTGGGAATAGGCTCTGAAGTACTGCTGTGCCAAACCAAGCATCACTCCTAGCCTGGATATCCAGAGAGTAATGCTTGGTGAATGTATGGACTATTTTCCAGGTGGCTGCTTGACAAATTTCTAAGATAGGAATATTCCTAGCAGCAGCCAGGGAAGCAGCTGTACCTCTAGTAGAGTGAGCCCTCAGGCCTGAGGGTGGGGTTCTACCCAGCTTTTCATAGCAGAATTGTATACAAGAGACAATCCACCTGGCAATAGATCTCTTAGTAGCAGGTTTGCCCTTACCGACCTCTCCATACGTGAGGAACAACTCGAGGTGCTCAAACCTGTAACCCTTGGTGCACTCTATGTAGTACCTGGGGGCCCTCTTAACATCCAAGCTGTGCAGCCTTCTCTCTCCAGAGGAGGAATGGTCAGTGAAGAAAACAGGGAGAGACATAGACTGATTAAGGTGGAAATCTAAAACCACCTTAGGCAAAAACTTCCTGTTAGTTCTTAGGACCACTTTATCTCTATGGAAAGAGATGAAATCAGGCTCCACTGACAGGGCTTGCAATTTACTGATACGCCTGGCAGAGGTAATGGCTACCAAAAACACACTTTTCCAAGTCAAGTGCTTAAGCTCTGCAGAGGACAAAGGCTCAAAGGGTGGTTGCATAAGCTGAGCAATGCAAACACTAAGGTCCCAAGCAGGAGCAGGGTCCCTAAAGTGGAATTGGTGTGCAGCAATCCCTTGAAGAACTTACAAAACACAGGATGGGCTGACAGAGGAGAGGGTTTGCCTACTGAAAAGAAGGCAGAAACAGCTGCTAGATGCACTTTAAGTGTAGCTGGCCTAAGCCCTAAGCCATTAAGATGGACCATATAGTCCAGGACTGTAGGCAACCCAGCAGATTCTGGAGAAATATGCTTATTAGAGTACCAAATAGTGAACCTTTTCCATTTGAAGTTGTAAGTCTTTCTGGTGGAAGGCTTTCGAGAAGCCTTAAGGATATCTAGAACCCCTTGAGAGAGATGCAGATTAGCAAACTCTAACTCTTCAAGAGCCATGCCTTGAGATTGAGAGATTTGAGGTTCGGATACCAAATCCTCCCCTGAGAGGATGTCAACAGGTTGTAATTCCTGGGAAGAGACAGGGGAAGGTGGACTGCTAAGGACAGCAACAGTGGACACCAGGGCTGCCTGGCCCAGTCTGGAGCAATCAGAGTCACTTTGCATGGTTGAGACCAGATCTTGACTAACACTTTAAACGGGAGAGGGAAGGGGGAAAAGCATACAGAAATCTCCTTTCCCAATTCAGAATCAGAGCATCCAGGGAGACTGAGCCCAAGACTGGGGGTCTGCAACAAAAGAGAGGAAGTTGGTGATTGTCTGGGGCTGCAAAAAGATCTATTTGTGGAGTGCCCCATCTCGAGAAAATCACTTTCAAAACTAGGGGATCATGGGTCCATTCATGATGGCCCTGGGATATCCTGCTGAGAGCATCTGCTAGGACATTGTCCTTCCCTGGGAGGTGAACTGCTGTCAGAGAGGTTTGCAGGGAATAGGCCAGGGACCACAACTTCATTGCTTCTGTGCACAAAGCCATAGACCGAGTGCCTCCTTGCTTGTTGATGTACCACATTGTGGTGGTATTGTCTGTTCTGATCTGGACCACCTTGTTCTGTACAAATTTGGAAAAGGCTTGCACTGCCAGAAACACTGCTCTGAGTTCCAAGAGATTGATGTGAAGCAGAGATTCTTGAGGTGACCACAGCCCTTGGGTGGTAAGATCCCCCAGGTGGGCTCCCCAGCCCAGCAGGGAGGCATCTGTGGTGAGTATCACTGAATAAGACTGAGTGACAAAAGGAACCCCTTGTCTCAAATTGTCCTGATCCTGCCACCATTGCAAAGCCTGGATCAGGGTTCAAGTCACTGGGACTAGTTTGGTAAGGAAATCTTTTCTTTGGGACCAGAAAGCTCTTAAGTGGAACTGAATGTCCCTCATCTGCAATCTTGCTCCCTGGACCACTACTGTAGAGACTGCCATGTGGCCCAGGAGCTGCAAGAAGTGCCTTGCTGGTCGAGACACCTGAAGAGTGAATGAAGAACCCAGTTCCATAAGGGTCCTTGCCCTGTCCAGGGGAAGGAAAGCTCTTGCCCTTACTGTATCCAGCTGTGCCCCTATGAAGGTGAGGAACTGTACTGGCTCAAGAACTGACTTTGGAAGGTTGAGGAGGAATCCTAAGGAAGTGAGCACTTGCTGAGTTATTTGCAGATGTGACTTGACTTGGTCTGGAGACTGAACCACTATGAGCCAGTCGTCCAGGTATGGAAAGATGGAGATATATTTTCTCCTTAGGAAAGCAACCACTACTGCCAGGCACTTTGTGAACACCCTTGGGGCTGATGTTAGGCCAAAAGGGCATTGCTCTGAATTGATAGTGGCCTGAGGGCAACTCGAACCTGAGGTACGTTCTGTGGGAGCACCTGATGGGAATGTGAAAATAGACATCTTTGAGGCCCAGGGAGGCTAGACAGCCCCCTGGCCTTAGAGAGGGCAGAATTGTTTCCAGAGTCACCATTTTGAACTTTGGTTTTAAAAGGTGCTTGTTCAGATATCTTAGATCCAGGATGGGCCACCATTCTCCTGTTTTCTTGGGGGGTTAGGAAGTACCTGGAGTACAATCCTTTGCCCTTGTGTAGGGTTGGAACCCTTTCTATGGCTCTGAGAGCCAGGAGGGAAGAAACCTCTGCCTCCAGGGCAAGGGTCTCTGATGGATTTGCAGGTGGAAAGGATCTGGTTCTCATCTTGGGAAAGTTTTTGAAGCTGAGAACCAGTCCCTGGCTTACTACTTCCAGGACCCACTTGTCTGATGTCAGAGACTTCCAGTCCTGGACAAAGTAAGCCAGCCTTCCCCATACAGGTAGTGGAGAATTGTCACGGGCAGACCCATCAGGGTGTCTGCTTGGCAGGTGCTTTAGACTGAGGGGTAGCAGCAGGTCTGCTCTTTCCCTATCTGCCTCTCCATCTGAAGAACCCCTTCTGAGCATAAGCAGAAGAGGAGGCCTGGGCTTGGTAAAAAGGCCTTTGAAAGTGCCTGCCCCTGCCCCTGGAGTGCTGTCTCTGAGGAGTGGCTTGCCTTACTTTGGCCTGAGCAGTCCTGTAGTTGGTTCTGTACTCATCCATCTTTTTCATGTAATTCTCTGTCTGCTCCCCAAACAGAGAATTACCAATGACAGGGAAATCCATGGCCTTAGCCTGGGTATCCTGTGATAGGCTAGTACATCTGAGCCAAGCCATCCTCTGAAGGGCCACAGATGTAGCCATGACTCTAGATGAAAAATCATTGGAGTCCACAGCAGCATGAAATTGCACCTTGGATGCCTCAATCCCATCTACAGCCATCTGCTCCAGCTCCTTGGCAAGCTGGTCAGGGGCCTGTTTAGCCAGAGCCAGCACAGTGTCCCACCTGGACTTCTAGTATCTAGCTGTGTAGGCCATATAGTTAGCCTGCCTGAGTACCAAAGATGCTGCCATGTACTGTTTCTTTGCCATGGCATCAATCCTCCTGGAGTCCCTATCTGGGGGGTGTGATGCCAAGGGAATATTTGCCTTATCACAGGCAGCAGCCTACACTACACAACATGGCTGCATTGCTGAGAAAGGAACTCCGTGTCCGAGCCTGAAAGGGTATACCTCTTGTCCATTCGTCTGTCCACAGGAGGTATGGAGTTAGGAGTCTTTAGAATTTTAAATGTCTGTTTCCCAAAAGATTTATGGAGGGGAATAGAAAGTCTCCTGGAGTCTGGGATGTCCATCATTTCGACAAAATCAGGCTCCTCCTGATCCTCCACTGCTTCTTCCATTGGAAACTGGAGGGTTTCAGCCACTTTCTTGTAAAACATAAAGTGGGAAGGGGACTCAGAAAGCCTAGGAGGAGAAACACTTGAAGGTCTGTCTAAGGAGATGTCCGGATCAATAGGCACATCCAGACTTTCTTAATCACCATCATCATCATTATCCTCATACTCTCCCTCCTCCTCCTCTGGTTCATAAAATTCTTCTAAAGTATAATCCAGAACTGGGGGAACCAATTGAACCAAGCCCCTCCCAGATGGTGCCGGTTCGGCCGGAACCGAAGTTAGTGATTGAACTATCCTTATCGCTTTGGCTATTTCATCAGCGGTCGGAGAAAGAATTTGTGGATCCGAACTGGATGACTTTTCTCTTCTCTTTCTTTTAACCGGAACCGACTCCTCAGAATCGGCTCTCCTTTTGCCCGAAGAAGTTTCGCCCTGGTCAGAGGGCACTCCTTCTGGTTCGGTCAGAACCGAACCGGGCTGGCCATCTGGGTCAGCGGACTTCTCGGCCTCCCTTTCCCTCAGTCTACCTACTCTCTTATCCAGGGTAGCTTTGGGAAAACTTTTACAAATTTGGCAGTCTGAATCGAGGTGGTCAAACCCCAGACAATAAACACAGGTGGTGTGGGGATCAGCCTTAGCAAAGGCTTCCCCACACACACTGCAGTGTTGAAACCCAGTGGGCCCATTTTTTTTTCTTGGGTTTCTCAGACATGGCCAATCCTATCCAAAACTTACCCTTTTTTCAGCAATCCGCCAGGCAAGACACCCCTATCCTGATCGTGTTATGGGTCTTGGAAAAAAACGTAATTAAATCTGTTTTTTTAGAACCAATACAGACCAGTTACCACACTCTAATAAATTCAAAACTTTTTTTAAGACCACTCTGATCGGTTCAAACCGAACCGATCCCAAATTTACAAGTTCCACACAGAAACTAAATGTAAAACCTATCTAGTACTCACGGTACCACAGACAGAGACTTAAACCGACAGATTCGGCAGCAGAAATTCGGTAGAAACTGAGCAAAAAAGCGACACTTTAACCGACTTTTTATAACCGAGCAAAGGAGAAATCTCCGGAGCGACTGTTCAAGTGAGGTGGAGTAAAGAATCTGACGGTTGGAGTTTAAACAACAGCAGACAGGAGCTTCAACCGAGCTCGCGCTGAATGTTCCATGCTGGCCATGGAAAGTTAACTCTTTGTTCTCCGGGGCAGTTGAAAGGCAGAACCTAACTGCAGTAGTCAGAATACAGCAAGACTTCATGTTGTTTGAATGACTGTGCTCATCCCTGTCTGTCTTCCCCATTTCCCAGTCTGTTGGCTGACTGACGGTTGTTTGTGGCTGTGTATGCATCCATTAGGGTACTTAGTCATGGCACTGTCATGTATACTACTCTATGGCTCGGGCACTATATCAGAGATGACATATTGTGTTGATGCTTTAATGTGCTCCATTATCCTGTGTGTTGCCCTTCCTTCCAAGTACTGTGCAGTGCTGTACCCATTTTCAGTAATGTGGCTATTAATTAGGGGAGCATCCAGTGCCTGTCACCATACTCCCAAAATGCTGCTGCCAAGTCTGTTTGCCAGTGGCAGTTGGCAATCACCAGGTTTGCAATTGCTTCATACATTGCTCCAAGATATACCATTTACTGTTGCCATATTAATTGGCATTGTTTTGCAGTGCAGCCACCATTTTAAGTCCATCATCTGACATTTGCTGGTGTTGGGGCCAGTTTTTCTCCTAGACTGATGGCACTGTTCTCCAAGCACAATTTCCCATGCAACGGGGCACCGACAGTGATGTCTGCCACCACAATGTAAACAGCCTCATTGAGTCCTTAAGAGAGTCCAAGCAGCTGCTAATATCTGGTGTTTTTGAGTACATCCACAGGTTGAAATGTGCTCTGTTATTCAATGGATAATGGAAAAGAACTTTGGCAGTCATCAGAGAAGAACCTGAGGAAAACCTTGAGAACGTTGTACCTCTTCAGAACTGTTGACCTGTAGCACTTTGGAAACACAAAGGTTGGAACAAGTTCAGACAGTGATATTTGGAATTTGGGCAAATCACATACAGAATTCTGGAGCCGCCTCACTCATCTCTGATTACCATCACAAACCTGGCTGCCACCATTACTCACCGAAAACCATAAAAAAGTCTTAAAAAGTAAAATTCCCTTTAAAGGGTACCTAAACAAACAGTTTTTTAAAATTGCAAACTCCAAAATCTGACTTCATTGCGAGCTAAAGTAAAGGCTACTGTTTACATTTATGCTAAAACTGCATTTCTGTAAATAACATAAATGCAGTTCCATAGCTTTTCAAAAATGTAAACATCAGCCTGTTACTAACAAAAAACAACCTTGCCTTCTCCCTAAGATGTCTGCCAACTGTGTTAAGTGATGAGTCATGATGACATCATCGGAGCCAGAGCCAGAGCTCAACATAGATTCCTATAGGCTAACTAGTTCTTCTTTCCCTCTTTGTTTTGAATTGTTTTACCAGAATGATCGACACCATGCGTTAACATGTGGATTGTTTTGATCAGTACACATGTTAGGCTATGATCTTGTTCAAATTATTTACTTTTAACTTGCTGAAAATGTTTTGCAATCTAGCTGACTTTCTCTTTGGCAAACTGCAGAACAGTACAACATAGAAACATAGAATCTGACATCAGATAAGGACCGCTTGGCCCACCTAGTCTGCCCATTTTCTTACCTGAAGGATAAGCTGCAGATCCTAGTTAACCAACAGCCTACTTCCTCCTACCCCCACTAGGACAGCCTTATGTCAGGTCCATGCATTCTTGAATTCCCCCACTGTTCTTGACTCCACAACCTCTTCAGGAAAGCTGTTCCATGCATCCACAACCCTCTCTGTGAAAAAATACTTCCTCACATTATCTCTGAACCACCCCCCATCTTCAAATTGCACCCCCTTATTCTTGCACATCTCTTTTTCTGAAAGATACTACCCTCTTCCAATACCTGATGATCTAGTGGTTATGTGATGCCCTGAATTTTGTTTTTGTTAACCAGGAGAGACATACTATGCTGAAACCTTATTTACAGATGTAGCCTGGCAGCAGAAGGAAGTTAAGTGACTTGCTCAGGGTCACACAGCGAAGTACTGGTCTGGTTCAATTCCAAAGCTCATGCATTCTTGTTAATCCACAAAAAAAGTTTTGTTTGTATTCTTTTTCCAAGTGAACCCCCTGCACCTAGCCTGCCTTCTGTTAAACACCCCACCATCCATACCATGTTCTTAGTACTGCCTGAGGCTGCATATGAGCTTGCAGTCTCATGAAGAGAATTATCACACCTCAGACTGTAATCGTATACCTCAGAGAGTTGTGCATACCTACACCGATACGGATCATCACCTGGCACTCTTAATAAATACCTCCCAAATCACACTTAAGTCCACTTTTTCAATGTTTGATTTCTGCTCCCACAGTAAACATTGAGTGGATCACCACCCTTCTCATAGTGAAGGCAGTATGTACAGTTCCACTGTTGTATTTTTGCCCCGACTCATTAACCAACAATTGAGTCTTCATGGAGAGCCAAACAATAAGCCTCAGGACTCACCAGAAAAACTGCTATTCCTGCCCTCATAAAGGCTGCACTTACTATGGGTAACAATATTAATTGCAGGAGAGGCATACTAATGCTTTGAGTGAATTCACCAGACTTCCAGTGTCAGTCTACTCCTTTACCTGTTATTTGCAGAACCCTACGGGACAGTTCCCAGCAAATCATCTCCAGTACTTTTAGCGCCCTACTTCACAATGCGAGCTGATTGGCTACCACCCTTCTAAATCTTGAATAAGCTATACACGGCTCCCTCAATACTGTCCTAATAAATGTTAACAACCCCCCAACTGAAGTCAATCTCCCTACATTTAATTCAAGTAACACTTTAAGTGCAGCCCTGCCACTCTTAGTGTTTGTAATCACTAGCTGCTCTCATTCACAGTCAGGTAGTGAGCACGGTGCTGGCAGCCCTACATTTCAGATCTCACAATAATCTGCTAAACATCCCCCTTCCTGTCTTCCCCTAACCTGAATATAGCTGTACCCTGCGGGAATGGCCTCTTTAGTTCCTCTCTGAGATTATTTCTCCTCTTCTGCTCCCCACACCAAAAACTGGGGAGCTCACTACCCTTCTGCATCATGAATGTGGTTAGTATAGTCACCTCTGTCATTGTTACATATTAATAATAAACATGATCTTCTGGTAAGCCAGGCTGATAGCAGCAGGGCACAAGGGGAAACACAGGCATTCCTACCTATGTAAAATTAATCCAGCTATGATTAGGCACTATTAAATGACATGCATATTGATGTGCACACCCACCATTTAATAGTGCCTAATCAAATGTAGCCTAGATCTTTTAAGGATAGGAAATCTTATAATTCCCCTTGTTCCATGCTGCTATCAGCCTGATTTACTGGAAATATATATTTATTTTTGATATGTCAAAAAACTGAGGGACTGTACTATTTGCATTCATGATACACAAGCTTGATGAGCTCACCAGTTTTTGGTATGTGGAGGAGTAGTGAAGAATGAAAACCAGAGGGGGACTGAGAAGGCCACTCTTGCAAGGTACTGCTATATTTAGGGAAGGGGAAGACAGAAGGGGAGACATTTGAGCAGATCACTGTGAGAAACAAGATGTGGGGCTGCCAGCACAATGATCACTACCTGAGCCTGTTATCCTGGCCAACATCCCCCTTCCCATAAAACCAGTTCATACAATTGTCCAAGGCTATGTGTGGGTATTAATGTGTGAATTGGCTGCCACTACACATTCAGTCACTTCACTACCGGTCTAGAATTGTTGTAAAGCACCTTGGTATACAATGTGAATGAAAAGCACTATACGAATACTGATTCTTATTATTATTGTTTCCCATGGAAAAAGAAGATGAGTCAAGACAAGCATATTTTTGATTTCCAAGAAAGTATGAACTCTGGCATTGGACTACAGAAGAACTTTGCTACAAACAAGAGGTGGATCTATGGGGTGGTGAAGGGTGCAGCTGTAACACCCCTCCCCATTGTAAAGTACTCGCTTGCTGATGCTGCATTTCACTTTGTTGAAGAAGTCTAATTTGTTGATTGTACAAATGTTTACATTCAAAAATATGGATTACATTAGTAGTTTCAGTCAAAAACATACTAGAAAAGCATAATAGCAGAAAACATAAAGGTTTCATAAAATGTTAAAAAGTGCATATCAAGTATACACACATTCCCAGCACCCCCATTGTAGCATCCTGGATCTGCCACAACCACTAGACCTTCAAGTTATTCAAAATGTGTACTGCACTATGGTTTGCCAAAGAGAAAGTCGGTTGGATTAAAACACAATTTCAGCATGTTACAGTAAACAAAATGAACAGAACCATAGCCTAACATGCGTATTGATCTAAATAATGCACATGGTTTTGACCATTTTAGTGAAACAGTTCTATACAAAGGGAAAAACGAACTAGTTAGCACTACAGAGAGCCATATAACTCTCTGACTTTGGCTCCAATTATGTCATCACTTAACACATTTGGCAGCCATTTTAAGAAGCAGGTAAGGCAGTTTTTTTAAATTGGAAGGATGATTTTACATTTTTCAAATACTTTGAAACCACATTTACGTAACTTATATAAATGTAGTTTTAGCATTAACAAAATCAGCAGCCTTTCCTTTAGTCCCATTTGAGATCAGATTTTTTAATAGTTTGTTGTCAAAATGTTGTTTAGGTATCCTTTAATAGGATAAATAAATAATTAAACATTCATTCCTTTAATGACACACTCCACACACACAACAAAATTAAAAAGTGAAGCATAGGAGTCACAGTCACCGGGGATGAACAACAAATAGCTCTTTATGCCGACAATGTCCTGTTATACTTGATAGACCCCGAGACATCTATTCCAGCAGTGTTTGAACTGATAGAGTAATATAGTGTGGTTTCAGGATATAACCTAAACAGTATACCGTGTACAGGGCGACCATGATTGAGCACTTACAAAAAGGGCGACTCAATCACGGCACTTGTGTACAGGGCTACCTGACAGGGTAGCGAGTGGATACTGGAGTGGGCAAGGTAGGGTGAATGTATGTACACACATATACACGTGGTGGGGGAAAGGGGATGGAAGGTATGTGGGAGGGGTGTGGCAGGCAGCTGCTGTGCTGGATCACTGGCATGGTGGGATGGGTGGTCACTTGGGAAGTGCAGGGTGTAGGGTTCGGGTCCGGCACAGCGTGTTCTTTATTTTTGTCGGTGGGCAGCATTGTATTTTCCAAGTTTTTCACCCACCCCCCCAACATACACCACCCCTGGAGCTGAAAATCCATTAGTGGAGGGAGGGGTTCAGGGGGCACAGCCCCCACATTAAAAGAACACCCATAGGTGTCGGGTGCCATCTTCATCCTCGCCACGAGTGTGCATCGCTGAAATTAATTTTCAGTGATGTACACTCGTCGTAACAGCAATCACTATTCTGTGATCACCGTTATTTATTTATTTATTTATTTATCATCTTTTGATGGCCAGGTAAGTACACTAGGCAATAAACCTGCCCATTTTCAGGTAAGACCCGGGAGAGTATAAAGTACAGTCATTACAAACAGACATAAGTAACCAGTGCCATCAACATGATTAACGCAAACAGGCAGTTATCCACGCAGGGATAGTAGAGAAAGTATACATGCAGCTTCAATTACATCCTTGCAGGGATGAGAGAGTCCAATGCAGGCAGGCCCTGAGGAGAACAATGGAATAACTGAGAGACAGTTGTCCAAGTAGAGAGAGAGAGCGAGAGGAGAAGGTAAAGCTTGATTAGCTACAATCACAGGTATCAAGTGCTTTGAGGCAACAAAAAAGTGCAGTTTTAAAGGAGAAGTGAGATAGGGAGCATTTTAAGTGGGGGCTAGGGAATTCCAATATTTAAGGCAAAATAAGAGAAAACTTGTTCAACCATTTTGGTTGAGCAGTACGGTACAGAGAGTAGCTGATCATCGGAGGATCTCTGTGTGCCGGAGTACTGCATGGGGGCAAGCATAGCCCCAAGGGAATCTGGTCAGGGGTATCCAGTCAAGGAGTTAATGAGTCATCCCAGAGAGTATGAGCGATGAGATCTGGGGGACAGCCAGTGTAAGGCAGAGTAAAGCAAGCAGTGGTGAGTAAGGCGAGGAGCTGATAGTGCAAATCTGCAAATGTTGTTGTAGGCAGTGTGCGATCTACGTAGAATACTGACACTGGCATGGGACAGGATTGGGAGAGCATAAAGTAGCCTGGGGAGCAGGACCCCCCTAGGTACAGAGATCCTGATGGCAGGGGTTAAGGAGTGACGCACACAATAAGTAGCTCCAATCTTGAGTTTAGCTGCTTTGCATATGTCATGAATATGAGAGGAGAAGTCAAGCACAGGATCAAGAGTCACCCCCAGGTATTTAAAGGAGTTGGTAGTAGAGACAGCAGACCCATCATAACCTAGTATTCGAAGCATGGGTGAGGCGGCTTGTGCTTTCTTATAGGACCCAAAGAGCATCACCTGGGTCTTATGTAAACTGAGTAGAAGTGAGTTGGAGACAAACGAAGATTGGTGATGAATGAACACCGAAGTCAGATGAGCATTAAAGTCGTCGATGGACATAGATGCTGCATAAAGTACCAGATCATCAGCATACATTATAGAGTAACAGTGGGGGCTGGAGGAGGGGATATCATTTACAAAGACTTGAGAAGAGTAAGGGCCCAAGAATGGAGCCTTGGAGGACACTGCAAGTGATAGAGGCAGGGGATGAGAGTACCTTGCCAAAGGAAACAGATTGCAATCTGTCTTCCAGACAGTTGCTAAACCAGGAGAGGGTGGATCCTGTGGCCCCAAGAGTGTGCAGTTTATGCAAGAGCAGGGAATGATTCACCAAATCAAAGGCATTGGTGAGGTCAATGAACACAGCACCCTTGAGCAAGCCTTAGTCCATGTTGGATTTGACCTCACTAGTAAACCGAGTGAGGGCAGTGGTGGTACTATGTTCAGCCCTGAAACTGTGTTGTGTGGGGGACTGAAGATTAAATTGGAGTAAGTGAGCTGAAATCTGGCCGTGGATAAGCTTCTCTAGAATCTTGCTGAATGTAGGCAGGAGAGAGATGGGCCAATAATTAGACAGGAGTTTGGGATCCACTTTCTTATATATCGGGATTGTCAGAGTGGATTTCCATGCCAACGGCACCATGGAGGTGCTGATGGACAGGTTAAACAGCCGGGTTAGCAACATAGCCAGGAGAGGGGCTGCAAGTCTCAGGATCCTGGGATGTAACCCATCCGGCCCAGGACTGCCATGGGCGGGAATGGACCTCAGTAGCTTTAGGACCTCAAGACGTGTGACGGGGTGAGCTTCAAATCAGGAACCTCAGGGGGAGCAGTCAGTTGGGAGTTTCCAGTGTTGAGAGTAGTGAGAGGGGAACTGTTAGGAACCATGGTAAAGAGGGAATTGAAGGCTGTGGCTATGGTGTGAGGATTATTGAAGTGAGTGTTATTAATGAGCTTATCACCGGGGTCTGGGACTTGATATTTCCCAGGATCTCATTGATTTGTGTCCAGTATGTTTTTTGGCTGGAGGCTGAGGATTTGAGGAGATCATGATAGTAGCTGCTTTTGGTAGACCAAACCTCCTTCTTACAGGTATTGCACAGGGCACGATACTCGTCATAGTCGGACTGTTGGGAGGAGTGTTTCCATTTAGACCATAGTTTGTCCCGATTCTTGAGTAATTTTAAGAGGGGTCTCTTCAGCCACTTAGTTACCTTCCCTCTAACATGATGTGTTGAGATCAGGATGTACCTATTCTGCAGGGTTAGGAGAAACGTATTGAAATATTCAGTGGCATGGTTGATGTCTGTGGTGATAAAAAGGGGAGACCAGTCCACGCATCGAAGATCAGAGAGGAACTGCCCTGGTCTAGTTTAGAGAAGTCCACAAAGGAGATAACTTTGGGTGGATATGATGGAGGGGGGCACCTGACACGCAGTAGACTGGGCAGTGATCACTGATGGAGTTTGGTAATACTCCTGCCAAGGAGTAACAGTCCTTCCGATTAGTGAGAACCTAGTTAGGGATGCAATAAGTTAAAAGAGGTTGGCCTTGCTGACAGTTGAGGTAAGGAGAGAGGAGTGTGGACCAAGCCAGTTGAGGTTAAAATCTCCCAAGCAGATCATTTTGTTTTTCTTTGAAACAGCAGGAATCAGATCAGAGAGCTCTTCCAGACCAAGCTTGCTGGTCCTCAGTGGCATATATGTGCAGAAGATGTGCAGTTTCTTGACCCCTCAAGGAGTAAGACCGAGTGATGAATCTCACAGTTATTCAGAGGATGAGTGGGATGTAAAGAGACGTTGAGGTGGGACTAGTAGTGTAGTGCCAACCCACCACCCCTTTTGATGGAGGAGTGGTTAACCCAAAGCAAGTTGTACCCTGGAAAAGCACAACTCAGATCCATGGTAGAAGGTTTTAACCACATTTCAGATAGGACAAGGATGTCGGGGTTGTTGACCTGCACCTAAGACTCAAACTTGGTGAAGTTAGCTGTGAGACTATGGATATTAAGGTGGGCCAGGGTCAGACCCTGGGACTGAGGTAGGACATGGGAGTAACAAGACGAATGTTGAGAAGGATTAGAGGAGGGGCCAGGATTAGGTTCAACATCACTGGCAAGGGAAAGGGATAATAGTATGACCCAGATCATAGCAAGCACAAAGGAATGTGAGATGCTTCAAGGGGAGGTAAATTTCCTGCCCAAAAGGTGTTGCAGGAGTAGACCAGCAACTTTGTAAATAGGGAGCCCAGGAGGAATAGGCACTGAGGCATCCCCAAGCAGCATGTTAGAGTAGTAAAAGTCCTCGGAGTGTGCCCCTGGCTGGAGTGAAGAGGTACCCGTGAAAAGAGATAGTGAGTCCAGGGCAATTAGGGCAAGGAGAGCACAAGGAATATATCACAGAATTGGGTTAGACATCTTCACCTAAGGGGGAAGCTTGAGTTTAAATTAGCAGAGAGAAAGGGGCTGGGAGCAGTGAAGGGTCAAAGCTGGCTAAGATGAGGGCCATAAGAGCAGGAAGAAATAAGGGCAGCAACAAAACAAGGGTGAGAAGTAATGTGCCCCGGACTGTGGTGGAATAGCCGGAGGCACAGCCAGTGAAAGTGATCTCCCCTGAGAATTAAGCCAGCTGACAGAGCAAAAAGAGAGAAGCAGTGAGGCAGCAACACCTAGTGGAGGAATGATATAACATGCAGGTGAAGAACAAGGCTGATAGATTCTACCAGACGTCCTCCTACTAACATGTGGTCGGTCTGAGTGGATATATGTAATGCCAGCTAATTGTGGGAGGGTATTGAGGGCGGATGGGGAGCAGCTTCATAGCGGCTGCGGGGAAAAGCCTTAGAGCGAGTGTAGCCAAGTAACAGAGTCCCCCCCTTCCCCCACTGTAGCGAGAAAAATACACAAATTAAGCCTTACAGTTTACGGGGCACACCCTGCACATGCAAATGGAAAACAATTTCAGTTATAAGAAGCACACGGTTGCTGAGCTCCCTATTGAGCTACCGAAGCAAAGATGTGCCAGGATAGCCTTAAAGCAGCCTCAAGGAGCCCACCGGAGCACAAGTTTCCCCACACAGCAGTGTAGCTGGGTACTAATGAGGAGGACGGTAGCAGGGGTTTGGACTGGAAGGCCTAGTCTCAGCTACTGTTGTTAGGTGGCTAGATCTCTGCAGCCGACGGGTGGTTGAGTCTCTAACACCCTCCAATTGGGCCTTTACTCAGCCTTTAGGATTACTGTTGGTTGCTGCTCCGAGGAAGATGAATGTGGCATTTTACGTTTTGGGATCAGTACTGAACTGAGGGTGACTACCCAGGCTGGCCTGTGGCCAGAAGGGAACTCGTTGGGGTGCAGATTGGTGGATGTGTGCCCCCGGGGATTCCTAGGGTTCCTGCTGGGGGGAGCTAGTTGGTTCCCTCTTCAGGGTCCTGTATTTGCTGGCCGCGGCTTGCAGGGTTTAGCCTTTGGGGATGTTATCTGGGGTTTAAGGTCCTGGAGTGACACTGAGAGGAGAAGAGTTGAAAAGGAAATTGAACCTGATTTTTGGAAAACTGATCTGGCGACTCTTTCATTTATAAGACTCTTACTATTTGACTGTTGAGGGAGTGAGAGTACCTCAAAATAGTTTGAATTACTTAGGAATTGTTCTGGCGGCTCATTTGTAAAAAAAAAAAAATGCTATTTAATTGTTGCAGTGAGAGTACCTCAAACAGTTTGAAATTTTATATACGGAACACTGACTCACAGTATTATTGTTGCTTGTGTTTTTATTTCGTTATAAGTGTGGGGTATATGTTTTGGAATTTATATACAGTCAAAGCCGCTTATAACGGGCACATCTGTGTGAGCAGATTCTGCCCGTTATAAGGACTGGTCGCAGTAACCGAAAATGATTATTTTTACATTTCACTGCCACTACATAAAATCCCTCCAGAGGAACTCACATGGTCTGTATATTTATTCTCTCCCCAGTTAGGAGTTGGACTTGGTCTGCTATGTCTGTTAGTTTACTGCGCTCATCTTGTCTGTTCCCCGTGCTCCCGTCACTGCCGCTTCATGCTGCCCTCTACATGAAATCACAGCAGCTTTCACTGGATGGATCCTCTCTTCACAGCAGCACAATGGGTGGTTCTCTTCACTATTGCTATCCCGTAATTGCCACGGAATAAATTATCCCTTCTTCGGGACAGATCGCTTCTTCCGTTCACTGCCATTCACTGCCAGTCTTCCACTACATAAAGGGACTCAGGAAATCAACCCAGCACCACATGGGGCAGCAATCTAACATAATCGGATCCCTTCTTTGGGACAGATCACTTCTTCCGTTCACTGCTGTTCACTGCCAGTCTGCCACTACATTAAGCTGGTACAGTACCAATTAGCGGTTAGTTAGTGCTCTATGCCCGTCTTCTGTTTTGGGCAGATTACCTGTTAGAAAAGTTAATTCACACTTCAGCATGTTGAACTTCAGCAGCTAATCTGCCCGCAATAGAAGGCGGGCATAGATCGCTATAACCAGCGATTTTTACACTGCAGTCAATGTAGTGGGCAAGTGGAAACAGGAATTTACCCGCCAAAAGCGATTGCCCGCATAAAGCGTGGGCGCTATAAGTGGTGGGGACTGTAGTTGATTTTGTCTTAGTTTTATTATTGTATATTTATTAGTCGCTTGGTTGGGATTAAGTTATACAGTGGGGGATTATATTGTTTTATAATGTGCTGGGGTAGCTGGAAGACGGTCAGGCAGTATTCCCCCACCAAGCTCAGGGAACTGCACCCTTTTGATTGCTCCTATCTTCCAGTAGAGGTTTATAAGCATCGTCAGTTCCTCGGGACTATTAGGAGGAGTAGGAAGGGGCAGGGAACTGGGCCTGGTGGGGGAATGGAAAGGGAAGGATGGACTGGGGTGGTGGGTGCCAGGTGAAGCCCCAGGATGAAATGGTGCCAGGACAGGGGTAATCCTTGTCTTGTTCCCATACCCAAGGGCCCAGCAGTTGCTGGTCAGGAGTTGAGGTCTTCCTCAGCATCTCATCCAACTTGGACGGTGTTACATAACGCTAGGTCCATCAAAAACAAGACAGCTATTATAGCTGATCTCATTGAAACAGTGGATCTGACATGCATCACTGAGACCTGGCTGGATAAAAATGCCAGTCCAATTTTGGCTTTTGCCATTCCAGCTGGGTTCTCGGTGATTCACCGCCCGAAGTTGGATCGTAGGGGTGGGGGTGTAGCCATCTTTTTTAAGACCAAACTGAGCCTTGTGTAGGTTCCGGTAGGAACTACTAGATCTTTTGAGTGTATCATGGGAGAGGGTGTAGATTGCAGGATACTCCTCATTTATCATCCACCAGGTGGTGGAGTTTATTCCTACAGGAGATTGCGGACTTCATCGTCGACACAGTATTGGAGTCTCCCAGATGGATTATTCTGGAGGACTTTAATGCTTGGGTCGATGATGAACTCTCGCAATTTGGTCAAAATCTCCTCCAGCTGATGATAATGCTGGGCCTCACACAGGTTGTTACCTCCTCTACCCATATAGTAGAGACTCATTGGATCTACTGTTCCTCCTGGGGATGAAGATCTCTGACTTGGGGGTGGAACCAGTCAGTTGGTCTGACCATCACACCATAAGGTTCAGTTTTGGGGCCCTCCAAATAGACCTACCCCTGTGGAGATGGTCCGGTACCACTCTTTAAGGGGAATTACCCTAGATGGTCTGTCGGCAGTGCTTGACCTATTGGGATTGCTGAGTGAAAACACAAGTCTGGGGGATCTAGTACTAGCCTATTATAAGGCAGTGGGAGATGCCTTGGACTTGATTGCTCCTGTTCAGGTTCGACTTCTTACTCTTCACCCAAGGAACCCCTGGTATGATGCATCCTTGAAGGAGCTGAGGCAAGCTGAAAGAAGGCTGGAGACAGCATGGCGGAAATCTGGCCTTGATGCTGACAGGCTTAGATTGATGGAACATTATAAGGGTTATGAATCAGAAATCTCCCGTAAGAAGGCAGAGTTCCTGTCCAGTGAGATTTCTGCTGCTCAAAATCGACCGGCTCAACTTTTTCGAACCGTTGACAGATTGTGCAATCCAATCTGTCTTCAGTCTGGAAGAGCATTTTCACAAAATAAGGGTGTCGAGCTAGCTCGGTTTTTAGCCGATAAGGTTGCCAGAATCAGGGCTGAAATCAGCCCGGCTACCTCCATGAAGGGTTGCGAAGGTCGATGGGAGGTGGTGAGCTGTCTGGACCGATTTCAGCTGACCGGAATTCATGGATATTGTGAAGATCGTCCAGACTTTGCGCCCGACCTGCTGTAGTTTAGATCCGAGCCCTACTCGCCTATTAGTGGGTTGTGTAGATGTTATCTGCCCAATCCTAGCTGAAATTGTATGGAGATCCTTGGAGAGGGGAGTCTTTCTGGACCACCTAATGGAGGCGGTCATTAGAACACTCCTTAAAAAACCCTCCCTGGATCCCGACAATCCAGCTAACTACCAACCTATCTCTAACCTTCATTTTGTGGGGAAGGTTATTGAGAAGGTGGTTGCACTGCAGCTGGATGATCACCTTGTTACTCACAGTGTCTATGAAGTTCTCCAGTCTGGTTTCAGGAAGAGGCACAGCACTGAGGAGGCACAGCACTGAGACAGACCTTGTTTGAGTACTTAATGATCTCCTTATAGCGAGTGATCAAAAGGCTTGTACCATCTTGGTCCTTCTCGATCTCTCAGCAGCCTTTGACACTGTGGACCATGGGGTGCTTCTGGAGTCCCTGCAGCTCCTTTGTGGACTGTCGGGTACAGTCCTCAAATGGTTTCGATCTTTCCTCATAGGTAGGTCTCAGAAGGTTGTCACTGGAATTTATTCCTCTGACATCCTCTCCCTATCCTGTGGGGTGCCACAGGGCTCCATATTGACGCCAATGTTGTTCACAGTGTATATGCTGCCATTGGGAGATATCATTAGATGATGCGGCTTGAGTTTTCACTGCTATACAGATGATACTCAGCTGTATATGTCTTTCGTACCCAGACAGGTTGATGCTGTCTCCGTGCTATATAGTTGCCTCTCCGAGATCAAAAACTGGATGAATTTGAGTTGGCTGAGATTGAATCCGGATAAGACTGAGGTGTTGGTTGTGGACCCGGGTCACCTGGGGGTGGGTTCTGGAGCTGGGCATATATTGGGCCTATGGCTTGATGGTGTCCAGCTCACTACCTCAGACCAATTGTATAACCTGGGCATTATGTTTGATGACGGTCTGACTCTGAAATTTCAGGTGTCAGCTGTGGTTAAATCCTCATTCTACCACCTGAGGAATATCGCCCAGGTGAAACATCTGGTTCTTCCACGTGACCTTCCAACACTGGTCCATGCCTTCATCACTACCCATCTTGACTATTGCAATGCCCTCTACCTAAGGCTACCTGGGGTTGATATCCACCGCTTGCAGCTTGTGCAGAACACTGCGGCCAGGTTGTTGACTGGCACTTCTAGGGCCAGTCAGATTACACCTATGCTGCACAAACTGCACTGGCTGCCGGTTCAGTGGCAGATCACCCATATCTCAGAAGAAGCCAGAAGGGGAAAGAAGGAAACATATTCAATTCAGTGCTTTAGAGTAACTGGTAATTGATATTTTTCTTTTAAACTTAGATTGTGGGCTTTTAGTGACACTGTACTTTCTTTGTTGTCTTTACTTAGAATTGTTTTTGGGCTGTTGAAAATTTAAAACGTGAGTGGTGGTGTAATTCTGTGCTGTCTTTAATTGCTGCAAATTTTGCCCCTCCCTCCCCTTCCCCCAACTCTTAATTATATGCCCTGTTAAATCTGATTGACTGGAGCTAAACACAGGAGTATAGTAAGGGGTGTGAAGTAGGAGGGGCATAAGGGAGAAGAAGCCCACCCTCAGCACGACAAGTGTTTTGACTAATTTATTTATTTATTGGTTTCTTTTCTTATTTTTTTTTTTTTTTTTTAGGAAAATTATCTGAGGATCAGTGGTAGGATTTTTAGGACAGTAAATTAATAAAAAGGGAACTAGGAGAGCTTCAGTAGCAGACAAGTAGTGGAATAGCAGTATAATTGCAGTATAGTGTGGGAAGGGGTGCAATGCAGTGGCTGTGGGGCAGCCATATTCAGGCAGACCTTCTGGACACTGAGGTGCTTCCCTATCTGCATGCATCTCTCTGGACTGCGGGATGAGGTAGCCAGACTCAGAGTGGAAGTAAACTGGGTCAGGAGTACCATCACCCCTATCCAGAGACCACCCAGTCCAATGCAACTGCCTCAAAGGATGCCGAGAATGAGGAGCACTTGGATGACAGTGTGCTCAGGGAGGTTTAGAGCAGTCAGGAAGAGGCACATCCCAGATCCTATTCCACTCAAGAACTCATATGCCACACTGGCAAATGAGGACAACCAAATAGAGGTACCCAGAAAAGTGGAAGAAAAGGATGTGGAGGTTAGCCAAGGAGGTGACCTCAGCTGGGAAAGCAGTGGACCCCAGAGGAGGAGGAAGCGAATCCTGGTGGGGGACTCCATCATAAGAGGATCCAGCTAGGAACACAGGAGGGGAGGACAGGGAGGTGAGGTGCCTACCAGGTGCCACGGCATGGAGGGATGGAAGGAAGATCCTGGGGATCACTGGGAAGGCAAGATGGGAGGGTGAGCTGGATGTCATTATCCATCTAGGTACTAATGACCTGGCAAATGGGGAGCCAAAGGAAGTTCAGGAAGAGTTTAGGAAAATGGGGGCTCTCAAGCAAGTAGCTACTTCTGTCACTTTCTCGAAGTACTTCCTGTGAGAGGCAGGGAGACATGGAGTGCATGCACCAGGAACTTTAACTCATGGTTGAAGAACTGGTGCTGTGAGAAAGGTTTGGATTCATTGGTGACTGGGGACCCACCTGGTGGGATGGAGGTTTGTTCAAGCCTGACAGCCTGCATCCATCCTGGAGGAATCAAGCACTCAATGATAAGTTAAATGCTACATTGACAAGCATTTAAACTAGCAAGGAGTGTGAGGCCAGAAAGGAGGTACCTACTTGCTCACCCCCCACAGCTAGCCGTGGAACCAGTGAACCAGAGGAGTGGCTATCTCTGCAAAGCAGTGTGCAAAAGATGGAGATTAGTGCCCAAGAGGTGGATAGGCAGAAAAGGGGCAAAATTCAGCAGAAGGACAGACAGCAAGAAGAACCAGGGATAAAGGACAACCAAGGAAGGGGCTGGAGTAGAACAGCGAGACAGTCTAGGGAGGTCAAATCATGGAAAGCCATGTGTGCAAATGCCAGGAGCCTTAGCAACAAGATGGAAGATCTGGAGGCTGTCATGGTGCAGTCAGACCTGGACATTGTGGCCATCACTGAAACCTGGTGTAATGATAGCCACGACTGGGAGATGGCCATACCTGGCTACAACATACTCAGAAGAGACAAAGCAGGCAGGAAGGGAGGAGGAGTGGCACTGTATGTGAAAAATGACATAAGGGCCACAGAGATCCAGGAGGAACAAAATGGGGGAGAGATACTGTGGGTTAAGCTGGAAAGGAAAATGGGGACAGCCATCCGCACAGGTGTGGTCTATAGACCACCAGCCCAGGAGGAAGAAACAGATAGGGAGCTGATGCTAGTCATCCAAAGGATGGCAGACAAGGGTGAGGTAGTACTGGTTGGAGACTTCAATATTCCAGACGTGGACTGGAGCATCCCAGCAGCAGCATCAACTAGGAGCAGATTTATCCTGGATTCCCTTCAGGATGCCTTCCTCAAGCAACTGGTCATGGAACCAACTCGGCAGAAGGCAATACTGGACCTTGTGCTCACAAACAGGGACAGTGTGATGGGGGTAACAGTGGGGGAGCACCTGGGGAACAGTGACCACCAGTCATTGTGGTTTGAAATCGCAGAAAGAGCAGACCAAACCACAAAAAACACGTATCCTGGATTTTAGGGGGCATACATTGGGAAAATGAGGAGATACTTGAAAGAGGTATTAAGGGGAATGGGACAGGAATCAGGGTTGAGGAACAGTGGGCAGTATTTAAAATGGGGATTACAAGAACAACAGAATTATGCATTAAGCAGGTTTGCAAGAGGAAAGGAAGAGGAGACCATTATGGTTTTCAAAGAGGTAGCAAAGAAAGTGAAAGCCAAAAGATTGCATTCAGGCAATACAAAAGACACAGGCAGAAGGGGATAGGAGAAGTACCAGGAGAAGCAAAGGGAGGCAGGGAGGTCAGTAAGGAAGCCAAAGCTCAGACAGAAGAACACATTGCAAAATCAGTGGGTAGAGGGACAAAACCTTTTACAGGTACATAAGTGAAAAAGAAGAAAGACAAAGGGAGGGATAGTGAGACTGAAGGAGAGGATGGGGGCGCGTGGAGGATGACAACAGTAAAGCTGACATATTGAACAGGTATTTCTGCTCAGTCTTTACTGAAGAAGAGGAGGTAATGCATCTGAAGGAGTACAAGGGGGAGAATGGTGCAGAAATGGACACAAGTCCCTTTACACGAAAGGGTCCTGAAGGAACTGGAAGTAATAAGAGTTGATAAAGCAATGGGGCCAGATGGGGTGCACCCAGGGTCCTTAAAGAACTAAGAGGTGGTGGCTGAACCTCTGGCTATCCTGTTTAGCTGATCACTGGAAACAGGAGGTACCCAAAGACTGGAGGACAGCAGATGTAGTCCCTTATACAAAAGTGGGAACAAAGAGGAAGCAGGAACTGCAGACCAGTCAGCCTCATCTCGGTAGTGGGAAGATCATGTAAGCACTACTGAAGGAGAGATTGGTGGAACATCTGGTTGTCAATGGACTACAGGACCCAAGGCAGCATGGTTTCACCAGGGGAGGTCATGTCAGACCAACCTCGTTGAATTTTCTGACTGGGTGACTAGGGAGGTGGATCAGAGGAGGGCAGTGGACATGGCCTATCTGGAATTTAGCAAGGCCTTTGACACTGTGCCACATAGAAGACTATTACACAAACTGGGGAATATGGGTGTGGGCAGGACAGTAATGTGGTGGATAGGTAACTGGCTGGGTGGCAGGACACAGAGGGTGGTGGTAAATGGCTGTCACTCCACAGAGGAAGAGTGACCAGTGGGGTACCACAGGGATCAGTGCTGGGACGGTCTATTCAACATCTTCACCAGTGACATTGCACAGGACCTAGAAGGCAGAATTTCACTGTTCGCTGATGACACAAAGCTCTGTAACAGAGTAGACACACCAGAGGTGTAGACAGAATGAGAAGGGACCTGCAGAAACTTGAAGAATGGTCAGGGTTTGAAGTTGAAATTCAATGCAAGGAAGTGCAAGATAATGCATATGGGGCACAAAAACCCTGGCACAATATATCAGTTGGGGGGTGAGGATATAACATGCACCAAGCAGGAAAGGGATCTTGGGGTTATCATCTCTGATGACCTCAAGGTAGGGAAACAGTGTGACAAGGCAGCAGGTGAAGCAAATAGGGTGCTGGGATGTATAGGCAGGGGCATCACCAGCAGTAAAAGGGAGGTCATAATTCTGCTATACAAGACACTAGTGAGGCCCCACCTGGAGTACAGTGTACAGTTCTGGAGACCATACCTACATAAGGACATAGACAGGGTAGAGAAGGTTCAGTGGAGGGCAACAAAGATGGTGCATGGATTGCATCACAAGTCCTATGAAGACAGGTTGAAGGAACTGAACATGTACTCCCTGGAGGAGAGGAGGGAGAGAGGGGATATGATAGAGACATACAAGTATCTTACAGGGAGGAACAGGGTGCAGGAATTCACTATTTTTAAGCGAAAAAGATGTTCCAGGACTAGAGGGCATGGGATGAAGTTGGAGGGAGGACGATTCAGAGGAAACATGAGGAAGAATTTCTTCACAGAACGGGTGGTGGAAAAGTGGAACACCCTACCAGAGGAAGTGGTTGGGGCTGAAACAATCACGGGATTTAAGAATGCATGGGATAGACATAAAGGAATTCTGGAGGTCAGGGGTAAGGGGCAACAGACTTCTAGGAAAACATAAACTGAACTTACAAGCTCAAATGGGCAAACTGGGTGGGCCATAGGCCCTTATCTGCCGACACTGTCTATGTATCTATGTAAGATAGGCTTGCTTACCTTTAAAGCCCTACATGAACAGGGACCTGACTACCTGAAAGATCTCCCGGTTACCTACTCCCCAGTTCGTCCGCTCCGATCCGCCGACGAGAGATTGCTAGAGGTTCCCAGGGTTCATTTAAAAACTTCTGGGGCGGGACGTGGCCAGCAGCAAACAAGAGCAGATGCATCTCTATGGAGCTCCATCTTTCAGGGAATAAAATATATGGGAAAAAAACTAATTCAAAACAGAACTGACAGCCTTCTGTTTTTCTATCAGGCAGACAGACATTATTTTTACCTTTCAGAAGATTTCCACCCTTGAAAGGAAATGGGAAAGCCAAGGAATACGGCAACTACGGAGTTGGGAGGTAGAAGCAAAGCCCAGAGGCCTGCAGAACCTGTAAATAGCATAGCAGTGGAAACCACGGCAGGTGCCCCCTTTGAACTATCAAACAGTGCCTTGCTACAGGCTATTGGAGAATTGGACAAAAAAGTAGATTCTTTGGGAACACGATTTACTGGCCTAAAAATAAGAATGGATCTGGAATCCTCAGAGGCTAAAACAGCTACTGATATGGCAAATAAATCTATAGCAGCAGTAGCAGGAGTTCTTGCAGAAAATAAGCTGCTCCGTAACCATCTAGAAAATTTGGAGAACGGAGTGAGAGTGGCCAACATTCGATTGCTGGGAGTCCCATAAGATACTAAAGGAGCTGATCTTCCGGGGTATGTTATCACCCTATTCCAGAAGAGTATGGACTTAGATATGCAGCAGAATGTGCTAAAAACATACAGGATTACCCCTCGGACAGCCCTTTCGGAGAATCCTCCTAAGACAATAATGTTCGTGACCAGTGGGGCCACACATCTGAGACCAAGTTTTGGAGGCAGCTAAATCAAGGGCACCATTGAAACTGGCTGGGTGCGCCCAGATCCACTTTTCCCCCCAACCTGAGCTATTCCACAGGACAACACAGAAAGGCCTTTGACAGCGTCCGTGCAGACCTGAAAGCACTGGGGATAATGCATGTGTTGCAGCAGCCGGCCCAATTATGAATCTATTACGCCGGTAAGACTTTTCTTTTCTCTGATCCAGTAAATGCAGGGAAGAAATTGGAATTAATTAAAAAAGACTTCCTTAGCTCCCACTCTGTGAGCCTTTCTAATGAAGAGGACTGAACTTTGATAAAATGATCTCTCGCACTTAAATAGCAAGTGCTGTCTACAAGCTTAAAAAGAATTAGAGACTGACACATTTTAATTGTAAAACACTGCTTAAGTGTCTTCTGCTTTTATGTGTTTGGTTTCAAAGAACTAATTGAAGGTGGAATATGAATCTGCTCTTGGTAGCATTAGCCAAACCGTATTATACTGTCGCATACCTGTTATAGGTGTTACTAAAATCTGACTAGCCTTAGATAGTTACTATTATGTTTCCAATCTTATTCACCCTGATGTTCATTAAATCTTTGCTGATAGGAAGTATAAAATTTATATATTTTAGGTAAAATTTTAGTACACAGGGTAGTTGAAAGACTAAAAGATTTTAACATGTAACTACTGTATGTTTACATTACTAATGGGATGTTTCCTGAATAGACAAGGCTCTATACAGCTGTGCCCTATCATACTGGAGCAGTTATAATTGTTATATAGATTTATGGGCAATAAAGTGCCAACTGCTGGCATTATAGGGTGATTTGCTTCACCCGGTAATGATTGCTTTACTAATTTTAGAAATAGTCCATAAGTATGCTGCAAAAGCCACATTTAGGACATCTTACTATTATACTATATTTGAAGACCTCATTTAATTGGTGGCTTCTGTACAAGGTATCCCCTATATGTAGTAACAGTGGATTACAAATAGCATATCCTACCATTGAATTGCTGATTTTGAGAACTACTAAATGTATTTGTACCAATGAAATGTATTTTTTACAATGTAAGTTGCATTGCAAACGAATAAAAATAAAGTAAAAAAAAAAAAAACTTCTGGGGCTCGTGCTTTTTCATTTCACAGTAGGCTATGGGTTCTATCCCCACACCAGGCACTTGGGTTAATATCCCAATACTGACACTGTAGTGCAGCATGAGGGGGTGCTGCACTCCTGAGGTGCCGTCTTTCGGATGAGACGTTAAACCGAGATCCCATCTGCCTGTTCTGGTGGTAGTTCAGGTGGATGTTAAAGATCCCATGGCACTTCTCAAAAAGAGTAGGGAAATTTCCGGTGCCCTGGCCAAATTCCTCCATTCACGAAAAATACCACCTACAGCTTCATCTGGTTCAAGGTCAGTTGGCTTCATCTGTATCCCTTCCCCCGGCTCATGCCTGAAAATAGGCAGGATTTTCCTAGTGCACTTACCTGGTCAACAAAAACTAAATAAAATTAAAAAAAAAAAAATTGCAGCACCGACCCTGTGGAACTCTCTGCCTCGTCAGTTAAGAGAATGCCTGACCATCAGCAGTTTTAAAACTAAGCTAAAATCCTATCTGTTTTCTAAGGCTTATCCAGACTTATTTTATATATTTATATTGTTGCTGTTTTTCTGATCGTGCAGCTCCTTGATTTTGAAAGGCACTCAATAAATAAAATATTGATTGATTGATTGATTGATAATTAGCGGAGCCCCAAGGGACTGATCCCTTTCAAATTACAGCAAACAGCAGTGGGGAACTGAGCCAGTCCGATGAACTACACCCCAGTCTTGCTGCCCAAACCACAAAGTGAGAGAGAAATTTAAAAAGGGGATAAAATAAATTAAACCCCCTGGGATCATAAAGTGCAATTAAATGGTGCTAGGTACAAATAAAATTAAGCAAGCTAAGGCTACATGCTCCGGGTGCTGAGAATGAGAAACACAGTATTTCAGGTGGCATTGGAAAAGGCACCAAGTTTGAATTTGAGATGGCAGCAGGCGTTTCCAGCAGTGGTCCATACCTTGTAGCAGTGGACGGTCTCCACGCAGCTCCGTGGGCAGGATGCCCTGAGGACAGTGTTCGGAGCTGTGGAGAAATAAATAGGCAGGGGTGAGCCATGTAACAAAGACTGTGGGAGGTATCTCGGGGGGAAGCAGGCTTAGGTAAATCAGGTAATAGGATCAGGAGCAATAGCTGGAGAGTGGGAGAGTGGGAGGGGGGTCAGGGGGAGAGTGTGTGAAGAGGAAGGAGCTACAGTAGTTTGAGAAAGGAGGTTCAGTAGAAGGGCATGGTAGGCAGGGTCACAGAGGTAGTGAGAAAGCAGTACAGGTAGAATGAATTAGCAGGGACTGTGGAAAATTGAGAGAGATGGGAAGAGGAGAGGTTTCAGAATACAGTATTTAGTGATACCACCAGCACAAGACAGAGGTTAGCTAACTAAGCATGTGGACCTCAGACAAAACTCAAATGCTGACCAGTAAGATAAGTTAATACAGTAGGCCCCAAATTAATGTAGTTAACATTTGTTTAACATTAAGTAAGAGAAGCCTTAGAGCGAGTGCAGCTAGGTAACAGAGCCCCCCCCCCACTGTAGTGAGCAAAATACACAAATTAAGCCTTACAGTTAACAGAGCACACCCTGCGCATGCAACTGGAGAACAATTTCAGTTGCAAGAAGTGCACGATCACTGAGCTCCCTATTGAGCTACCGAAGCAAAGATGTGCCAGGTTAGCCTTAAAGTAGCCCCAAGGAGCCCACTGGAGCACAAGTTTCCGCATGCAGCAGTGTAGCTGGGTACTAATTAGCAAAGCCCCAAGGGACAGATCCCTTTCAAATTACAGTAATCAGCAGTGGGAATCTGAGCCAGTCTGGTGAACTACACCCCACTCCTGCTGCCCACACCACAAAGTGAGAGAGAAATTTAAAAATGGGATAAAATTAACTAAACCCCTGGTATCACAAAGCGCAATTAAATGGTGCTAAGCACAAATAAAATTAAGCAAGCTAAGGCTACGTGCTCCAGGTGCTGACAGCGAGAAACACGGTATTTCAGGCGGTGTTGGAAAAGGTGCCAAGTTTGAATTCAAGATGGCAGCAGGCGTTTCCAGCAGTGGTCCGTACCTTGTAACAGCGGGCAGTCTCCACGCGGCTTCGTGGGCAGGTTACCCTGAGGACAGAGTTCAGAGCTTTGGAACCAAACTAAACACAGCCAAAACAGATGCCCTTACCGTCTCGTATCACCCTCCCCCTGAAATCAGTAAACAATACCCCTTTAGATGGGACTTAATGAAGCTAAAATGTCTGGGGGTTTACCTGTCACACAACTCAGCAGACACGTTTAAAAATAACTATCTCCCTTACACAAAACAAATGGAATAGATTTTCCCACTCTGGAACCTAAGACCACTGAGCCTAACTCAACAGATCGAGATGATAATGCATGATGACCTTATCATGGACCCTGTACCTATTTCAAAACATACCACTGAATATCCCATTGAAAACCTTCAAAATTTGGAACAGGAAATTATCAGCATTAATCTGGGTGGGACAGCGGCCTAGAATTAAGCTGACCTCCCTCTTCCTTCCCAAATATAAGGGAGATCTGGCCTTACCAAACCTCAGGTTTTATTATATGGCTTCTCATCTGCTGTTCCAGATCCTCCGACAAGCCAGACCCACCAGAACATGATGGAAAGAAATAGAAGACACTGTTTTGCCACTCAAAGAATTCTTAGCAATCATATACTCCCTAGACCCCTTAGCTAGATTGCCTCAGAACATAAAACCATGGATTAAGCAGCAGATTAAGACCTGGTTGGCGTTACACAAATTGGCCCTTGTAATGCCCTTTATAAGCCATTTAATTCCAATATATTTGCTGGAAGACTTCCAACCTGCATGCACATAATTATCATTCTGTAGGTGGGAACATCTCTCTGTACAGTATCTATTCCAACTCACTTCAGGAACAACCTTCAAATCTTTTGCTCAGGCCCAATAAGAGTTTGGTCTCTGACAAAATGATTTTTATAGATACTTGCAACTGCCCCATTATTTTGATACCCTCTCCTTAGGTGCTAGGAACCTAGATTCATTTCCTCCACTTCTGTCAGCTCTCATCCCAACCCTACAGACAAAGAGTGTGGACCATCTAGTGTCATACTTCTATAAAGCTATATTCTATTCTTGTGGAGAATCTGCTGATTATATATTAGCTAGATGGAACGAGGACCTGAATATCCGAATCCCTTTAGAAAAATGGCATCGGGCATGCCAATTGAGTTTCAGAATAACTGGCTCCCATCAGTGGCATGAGTTCTCCTAAAAGAACCAGATCTGGTGTTTCCACACCCCGGAGATTACAAATGTTTTCACATTATGGGAATGGTGCAATGCTGTAGACAGTGTGGCAAAAACACCGCACACCCTACTCATATTTTCTGGACATGCCCTAAGTTAGTCCCCTTCTTTCAATCCCTCCAAATTGAAATAGGAGAGGTATACTCCAGTCCTATGCAGCTCACAGCAGATATGTTCCTATTCTATCCCTTGCCCCAGGGATTAAGAGATATCCATACCAGCTATCTCTTGGGAATTTTACCCCTTGCAGCAAAGAAAACAATCTCTAGGGCATGGCTGACTGACCGAGTTCCAACCATGGGAGAACAGAGAACAATGATTAACCGGATTTATAAATCAGAATGTATTACCCATAAAATAAATGACAGAACAGAGCAATGCTCCTCTAGGTGAAACTCGATGGATACTCTTTGTAATGTTAATGGACTCTTGGGCCCCCTAATATCAGAACGTCCAAGATGAAAATGATGAATTGCACACTAATTGTAACCATAATAATGAGACTGTATGCGGCATGTTGACTTGAAAAGGTTGCATTACAAAGATTATATTTACAAAAAAATAAAAAGTGAAGCACTATTAAGTTTTAATTCCTAATGTTTTTTTTGTGACCATGAGAAATCCCCCCCGCCCCCGGTCCTTAACAGCTGGCCAGGGCAGTCCCTGCTGCTTTCCCTACCACAGATAAAATTGAGACTTTGGCTCATAGAAACATAGTAGTTGACAGCAGATAAGGATCACAAGGCCCATCCAGTCTGCCCATTTTTTCTACCTTATGAATGTGCCATAGGCCTGTACTCTGTCAATGGCCTATCTATTCATATTCATCTTTATTGCTCCCTTATGCCTGTCCCATGCCTGTTTGAAGCTCTGCACTGTATTCATTTCCACCACTTCCTGAGGTAGGCCATTCCATGCATCCACCACCCTTTCTGTGAAAAAGAACTTCCTCACATTCCCCCTTAATCGGCCTCCATCTAACCTCATGCTGTGTCCACTTGTCCTGCTATTTTTCATATATTGAAGCATGTTAGACTCTTTCACCTTGTTAATGCCCTTAAGATGTTTGAATGTTTCGATCATTTCACCTCTCTCCTTCCTTTGCTCTAGGGTATACATACTGAGCTCCGTTAATCTGTCCTCATATGTTTTGTGATGCAGTCCCTGCACCATTTTGGTTGCCTTCTCTGGACTGTGTCCATTTTGTTAATGTCCTTGTGCAGGTATGGCCTCCAGTACTGCACATAGTACTCCAGATGGGGCCTAACTAGTGTCTTGTAAAGCAGGATTATTACCTCCCTCTTACAACTTGTGATACCCCTACTAACACACCCCAACAGCTCTCTAACCTTACCTACTGCTTTAGTGGTCTGCTTGGATGATTTCAGGTCATCTATGATGATGATGATGCCTGAGCCTCTTTTTCCCTTGTGATTGCCAGCAACTCCCCTCCCAGCCTATAGGTGGCTTCAGGGTTTCTCTTCACTACGTGCATGATCTTGCATTTCTTTGCGTTAACCCCAGTTACCACTCTTCCGACCATTTTGCCAGTTTATTCAGATCTCTTCTCATTTTGCCCACCTCATCTGGATCATCTACTCTGTTGCAGATCTAGGTGTCATCTGCAAACAGACAAACCTTACCCTCCAGTCCATCTGCAGTGTTACTGATGAAGATATTGAAGAGGACAGGCCCCAGGACTAATCCCTGAGGTACCCCACTTGTGACTTGCATCTCTTCTGACTGTATACCATTTGCCATCACTCTGTTTTCTGCCTGCCAACCAGTTTGCCACCCAGTTGACCAACTTGTGACCCACCCCAAGCTTAACCAGCTTATTGCACTATCCTTTTCTTAGGAAGTGCCTCCATAATCTTGCCCACTACTGAGGTAAGACTGACTGGTCTGTAGTTCCCTACCTCCTCCCTGCTACCACTCTTGTGGAGCGGGATCACATGAGCCCTTCTCCAGTTTTTTGGGACCTCTCCTGTGCTCAGAGACTCACTAAACAGTTCTGATAATGGCTCTGCTAGTTCCACCCTTAGCTCCTTTAGTACCCTTGGATGTATGCCATCAGGTTCCATTGCCTTGTCCACCCTGAGCTTATCGAACTCTTGTAGGACCCTTTCTTTTGTGAAGGGACTAGTGCACACCTCCCTCCCCCTGTGTCCATGGTTCTAAGCTGTGGGCCCTGCCCTACCTTTTCCTCAGTAAATACCGAGCAAAAGTATCTATTTAGGATAGATGCTTTTCCTTGGTCCTCCTCCTCACATTCCCCCTTATTCCCTTTGATCTTAACAATAGCCCCTCTGGACTTTCTCCTTTCACTATTGTATCTATAGAAAGTCTTGTCACCTTCTTTTACTCTTCATGCTAGTGCTTCCTCGGTTTGGGCCTTTGCCTGCCTTACTGCCTTCCCTGCTTCCCTTAGGGAAGTTTGGTATGCCTCCCTATCTTCATCCTGCTACGTTTCCTTATATTTCCTGAAGGCCAGTTTTTTGGCTCTGACCTTTTCTGCTACTGTTCTTAAGAAACAAAGTGATTTCCTTCCTCTTTTGCTCTTGCTTTTCTCTCTAACACAATGGGATGTTGCTTCAGTGATTGCATCCTTAATGCTTTCCCACTTTGCCTGTAGCCCCTCACGTGTATTTCTTCTTGCCAGGGCTAGCTTAACTCTGTTGGTCATCTTATCAAAGTCAGCTCCTCTGAAGTCTCATATTTCTGCCTTGGAATGGGATGATTTAGTTCTAGTGGCCAAATTAAACCATACCATGTGATGGTCACTGGCCCCAGGTCGACCTACCTGGAGATCTGTGATCCTTTTCCTGTTAGTCAGTACTAGATCTAGGATAGCCCTGTCTCTTGTGGGTTGTTCTACTAGTTGTTTGAGCCCCCCCCCTGCAGGGACTTCACTATGTGTCTAGTTCTGGTAGATGTTCCTGCTGTATTGATCAATCTGTATCTGGCATGTTGAAGTCTCCCATTATCAGAACCTCCCCTTTAACAGTCATGTTTTGTATATCTTCTAACAGTAATGTGTTTATGTCCTCCCCCTGGTCTGGAGGCCTGTAGACAACCCCAGTTCGTATACAGTCCCATTTCCTGTTTCCAGGGTGACCCACAGTTCTTCTGGCTCCTTATGTGTATTCTGAATTTCTGTAGCTTTGATATTTTCATTGACATAAAGGGCCACTCCACCCCCCCTCCCCTTTTTGAACCTTGGTCTCTTCTGAACAGTACATAGCTGGGTATTGAAGTCTCCCAAGTGTGGCTACTGGTGAACCATGTCTTGTTAATGGCTACTATGTCCAGTTTAGCCTCTATCATTGTTGCCTGCAGAGCTGGGATCTTGCTTCCCAGACTGCGGGCATTTGTGTCCATGATTTTCCATTGGCCAGATTTTGGTGTGTTAGTTGTTGGGTGAGGTCCGGTGTTTCCCCTATGCATCGCATGGGGAGCTGGACCATTTTCCTTACCTGGTGATGCAAATGAATTACAAACATGCTGAACTCCTGTTTGATCACTAGCTGAGGGGGATGGGGTGTTCTTCCCATTCGACGTATCGGGCGCTGCACCCCTCTCCCCATTTGCTAGTTTAAATATTCTGCAAAAATGTCAAATTTCTGCCCCAATGCAGTCCATCAAATTTAAAGAACTTTAGCTCCCAAAACCGTCATCAGTTATGTACAAATTTGTGTACTGTTTCCTGGCACCAGCTCTTCAGCCACATGTTGAGCTCCCATAACTCCCCTTCTCTGACTTTCTGTCCATCTGGCCCCTTCCCCCTGACTGGCAAGATCTCAGAGAAGGAGACACCAGACAAAATGGATGACAGTTTGTCACCCAGCCTGGTCAGGTGTTACTTGGTCTCCACAACTGACCGGCTGGCGAGATCATTAGTCGCTATGTGCACCAGGACATCAATGTTTTCTCCTGCTTCCTGCATGATTTTAGCAATGCGGTCAGTGTCTCTCCACACTGATGTATCTGGGAGACATCTGACCATTACCCCTGGCTGGAGGTAGGTATCAACTCCTCGAATCACGGAGTCTCCTATGGTCAGAAGTTTTTGGGGTTTCCTTTTTTGCTTTTTTTTTTGGACCCTGTTTTGGATGAGTTTTGTTGTGCTAGATCCTGTGCTGCAGTGTCATGCTCTGCAGTGTCCTCTGCCCCTTTGTTTGATTTCAGAGATAGAGGCAGATACCTGTTTGTAGTTTTCATATGGTTTATGGAGGTGATACATTGGAGAGCACTGAGTGATGGGGCACCCGATTTGCCCCTCCTAACCACCTGCCAACCTCCCAGACCAACTACCCTCTGTGGTCGAGGTGCTTCTGTTGGATGTTGGGAAAATGGCAGGTGGTTCGTATATTTCCTCCTGAATATGCAATTTGATCTGCGCAATCTCTGCCCATGCTGCCTGGAGCTGAGCCTTTAGATCTCCAGTGGTCCAGCATGTTGGACAGTGTCCTAAATCCTGTATAACTGCCCTTTTGAAAAGTGTCCCGCAGTACCTGCAGTTAATAATATCCATTCCAGATGAGTTGCTGGGTTTATAACCTGGTCAGAGTAATTAGAAGGAAGAAAATGAAAGCAAAAATTGGATTTTGTATCTTGTTGCTCCATGTAAGGCCTTCTGTTCTGTGTGAGGAGAATTAACATTCTGCCAGAGGAATTGTGCACAGGTTTGAATTCTTGTATACAATGATAAATATTCCAGTGATTGAATGTGCCAGATAATGAACAGGTGGGATGGGAATACTTTTTTAGTAGTTACTTTTAACACACAAAAAAACACTGTTTCAATAAAAAAACTGTCTTTTTAAGTTTGCCATGCATGCACACGCAGTGAATGTCTTGCAGTAGACTGACTTTCGAGAGGTGTGTCACTGTTTGTCTATTGTAGAATGGTTTGTAAGGGATAGGACAGTTCTATGCCAATTATCAACCAGGCTGATCATGACGATATTTTGCCTGAAATGGTCTGCACTTGAAAAGAAAAAGCTGCACCAGTCATAATGCGGCTTTTTCTTGTCATCTGCAGGACACCACCCAGCAAACAGCACTTACATGTCCTGATCAGCCTGGCTGACATGACTCCCTCTCCCCCAGCCAGTCTGTCTCTTTCCTCACCGGGGTACCAAGACATGCAGCAATTTGTGTGCTGCCTTGCTCCCCGGTCCTGGGTGGCCACCGAGTGCTCCTGTCGGCCCCATTATCTGTTGGCCTTGATTGGGGGTCTGGTGGAGCATAACAGTAAAGCTGCAAGCTGTGGCAGGTTTGTTAATTGCCATGCAACTCAATGTGCGAGCTGCTGCGGTCGGCTCCTCACATCTGCTGTCTCCCTCTTGCATGGCTGAAAACTGGCCCTTTTTTATGTTATCCCCCCCCCACAACCCTCCTACTAAGCATCCACTACTGTAGACCTCCACCCAAACATTAAATACTGACACTGAGGGTGCCCAATCACCCAGCATTCTCAATTGTACAGCAGACTTTCCCTGAAAGAAAGAAAAATGACCATCGTTGTCTGTCGCACCATTACCCCCCCATGTGACCCTCGTAAGGGTGACCACTGAGTGCTCCTGCCAGCCTCATTATCTATTGGCTTTGATTGGGGGTCTGGTGGAGTGTAACAGTAAAGCTGAAACATTCCTGTCCCTAAAAAAACAAAACTGTCCCCTGACATCTTTAATACTTTTTTTAACGCTGTAAAAAAGAAAACGGTCCCTCGTCATCGTCCCCATCCTGTTCCCTCGCTCTGTACACTCACCTCCCATAGCCCCGACCCCATACTTACCACTGGAGGTCAACCGCTGTCATTTCTCTGGATCGGAACACATCTGCACACTTCATAGCCCAACCGCAAACTGAACAATCAAGGTAAGCACCGTATAATGGCAGTCAATTGTGGTTTCAACTTACGTTGATATCTCAGTCATTTCTGAGATGTTTGCACTAAACTTTCAACATGGGGTTCTTGGGCCACACCTCATGAACACTGCCACTATCATTTTGTTACTCTGTCCTGAAAGGTTATTTCGCAGTCGCTGCACATAATCACCTTTTACGACTGATTAATGAAACAATAGTGCCACTGTTCATGAGGCATGATCCAAAAAAGCCCATGTTGAAAATGTGGTTTAAAAATACTGAAAAATGGCAGAGTTACATGCAGTCGTTGAAGTTTTTATATGCACACACATAACTTTGGTTATTTCTAATATTCTGACTCCAAATTTTCAACATAGCCATTGTTTCATACCGCCTCATGAACAGTAAAGATGTCATTTTTCACATCTTGCCCAAAATGTATTTTCGAACCCGTGGCGTGGAATGGCGCAGTCGCTGTGTGAAATCACCTTTTGGGATAGAGTACTAAAATGATAGTACCACTGTTCATGAGGTGGGGTCCCAGAAAGCTCATGTTGAAAATTTGGAGCAAAAATACCAACAAACGCCTAAGTTAAGTGTACTCATTTAAATTTTCCTTCGCACAAGCATAACTTGGTCAATTTTTAATATTATCACTCCAAATTTTCAACATAGCCATTTTTCCACACTGCGTCATGAACAGTATAGCTGTCATTTCTCACATCCTGCCCAAAACATGTTCTCACACCTGTGGCGTGGAATGGACAGTCGCTCCGTGAAACCACCTTTTGGGCTTGAGTAACAAAATTATAGCACCACTGTTCATGAGGCAGGGTCCCAAAAAACCCAGGCTGAAAATCTGGAGCAAAAATACCACCAAAACACAAAGTTACGTGCACTTGTTGAAATTTTCCTATGCATGTGAATAGCTGTGGCAATTCTTTTACATTTTGACTCCAAATTTTCAACCTAGCCATTTCATCACACAACCTCATGAACAGTACAACTGTCATTTCTCACATCCTGCCCAAAACGAGTTTCTGCACCTGTGGCGCGGAATGGCGTTTTGCCGCAGATTAAGAAATTTTCACCTACGAGGTTTATGAGGCACAGTGATGAGAAGACTATGTTGAAAATTTGAGGATCAAAATGTAAAAACATTACAAGGGGTGCATAGACAGGGGTGTCACCAGCAGAAGTAGGAAGGTAGTTATGCTGTCATATGAAACCCTGGTCAGGCCTAATAGTGGGTAGGTCATGTCAGATGAATCTGATAGATTTCTTTGACTGAGTGATGAAGGAAGTCAATTGAGGGGGGATGTGAGACTCTGTCTCACGTAAGAGGTTTGTTAACAAGATTGGTAGTCTGGGCATGGTAGACAAGGTGGTGAACTGGGTTAGGAATTGACTAGCAGACAAGAGACAGAGGGCGGTTGTAAATAAGATACAATCTGGGGAAGGGGGTGACCAGTGGTGTACTGCAGGAATCAGTCCTCGGGACAGTCCTGTTCAATGTCATCATTAGTGACATTACAGGGGGTCTGGAAGGAATGATCTGCCTGTTTGCAGATGGCACTAAGTTCTGCAACAGGGTGGATACTCCGGAAGGGGTGGAGAAAATGAGAAAGGACCTAGGCTGGCTTGAGAAATTATCTGAGGAGTGGCAACTGAGGTTTAAATCAAAGAGGTGCAAAATTATGCACCTGGGGCATAGAAACCCTGGGGAGAGCTATAGGATGGGGTTGGGGGGCAGTTGCTGGCAGTTACCAAGGAACAAAGAGACCTGGGGGTTATAATCTTACATGACTTGAAAATGTCAAAGCAGACTATAAATGCAACAGGGAGGGCTAGTGGCATGCTGGGGTGCATAAGCAGGGGTATCACCAGCAGAAGGAGGGGGGTAGTGATGATGTTATATAAAACCCTGGTCAGGCCTCACATGGAATACTGTGTGCAGTTCTGGAGGTCACACCTTTGAAAGGGCATAAACAGGATGGAGATGGTCCAGAGAAGGGCAACTAAGATGGTACAGGGCTTGAACCACAAAACAAATGAACAGAGATTAAGGGACCACAATATGTACTCGCTGGAGGACAGGAGGTAGACAAGAGACATGATAGAGACATTCAAGTACCTCAAGGGTATAAACATGGCGGAGGGGGAAGACATCTTCCAATACAGGAAGAGTACAAGAATGAAGGGGCAGAACATGAAAGTGGAAGGTGGCAGGCTAAGAGGGAATATGAGGATGCTTTTCTTCACAGAGAGGGTGGTGGACACATGGAATGGTCTGCTGCAGGAGGTAGTGAGAGCGAGTACTGAAGCAGAAGATAAACATGCATGGGACAGGCATGGGAGAACCACAGAGGTACAGCTGAAGGAGGGTCAGAAGCCATAGTCAAGTACATGGCTTACGGTCAGACTGGATTGGCCTACTGGTCCTTATCTGCCAACAGTTTCTATGTTTCAACCTCTGGCAGTCATGTTCACAGAGTCACTCAACACAGGAGTGGTGCCAGAGGATTGGAGAAGGGCACATGTGGTCCCTTTACACAAATCCAGCAGTAGGGAGGAGGCAGGGAACTATAGGCCAGTCAGCCTCACATCAGTAGTGATGGGGTGAAGATCATGCACACACTTCTTAAAGAAAGGATAGTGGAACATTTACAAGCCATCAGCACCCAGGACCCTAGGTAGTATGGATTCACAGCAGGTAGGTTTTGTCACATGAATCCGATAGATTTATTTGACTGGGTGATGAAGGAAGTAAATGTGGGGGTGAATGTTGCCTACCTCAATTTCAGCAAGGTCTTTGACACTGTCTCACATAAGAGCCTTGTTAACAAGATTGGTAGTCTGAGCATAGTAGACAAGGTGGTGAACTGGGTTAGGAATTCATTAACAGGAGACAGAGGGTGGTGATAAATAAGGTACAATCTGGGGAAGGGGGGTGACCATCAGGGTACCACAGGAATCAGTATTTGGGACAGTCCTGTTCAATGTCTTCCTCAGTGACATTGCAGAGGGCCTGGAAGGAAAGGTCTGCCTGTTTGCAGATGCCACCAAGATCTGCAACAGGGTGGATACTCCGGAAGGGGTGGAGAAAATGAGAAAGGACCTAGGCAGGCTTGAGAAATGGTCCAGAGAAGGGCGACTAAGATGGTACAGGGCTTGAACCATGAAACAAATGAACAGAGATTAAGGGACCGCAATATGTACTCGCTGGAGGACAGGAGGTAGACAGGAGACATGTTAGAGACATTCAAGTACCTCAAGGGTATAAACATGGTGCAGGGGGAAGACATCTTCCAGTACAGGAGGAGTACAGGAATGAGGGGGAAGGACATGAAATTGGAATGTGGCAGGCTAAGAGGGGAATATGCGAATGCTTTTCTTCACAGAGAGGGTGGTGGACACATGGAATGGTCTGCCGCAGGAGGTAGTGAGAGCGAGTACTGTGGCGGGAGTTAAACATGCATGGGACAGGAATGGGAGAACCATAGAGGTACAGTTGCAGGAGGGTCAGAAGCTGTAGTTAAGTACATGGCTTACGGTCAGACTGGTCTGGCCTAGTGGTCCTTATCTGCCAACATTTTATGTGTTTCAGCCTCTGGCAGCCATGTTTACAGACTCAGTGTGTTATCAGTGACAAAAGTAATACCAATACCAATGGTGAACTTTTGGCATTGACAAATGCTTGTTTTTATTGTTTCTGGGTTTGCCTATTTTATAAGCACAATAAGACACTCCTCATGGTTGGGTGTGTGGGGTAAATGCCATTCCAGTTGTTAAAGGAACTCAGTGGAAGTGCTTCATGCCTCATTAGGCAAGGCAAGGCATAATTTATTTAAAAGCGCCCAATCCCGGAGGCTCTGGGCACCGTACAAAAAATGAATATATCATAAAACATTAATAAGGAAAATGAATCAATTATTTAATAATTTAATCCAAAAATGCCTCTGCAAATAGGAGGGCCTTAAGGTGGGCCTTGAATATCTCCAAAGTAGGGGCTCTCTTAACCCCAAGGGGTAGCGAATTTCATAAGACAGGGGCGGCGACACTGAAAGCTCTGTCACCAGCCGATCTTAACCTTGTCTTTGGAATCACCAGGGTGTCTCCATAGGAGGAGTGGAGGGGGAGGACAGAGAGTGCAGGTTCAAGAAGGTCTAACAGATAACCAGGGCCCAGGCCATGTGGGCCTTATAGGTGAGAAGACCCACCTTAAAAAGGATCCTCCATTTGACTGGCAGCCAGTGCAACTCACGCAACACCTGTGTAATATGGCAAACATTTGGTTGCCCAGTAAGTAACTGGGCAGGTGCGTTCTGCACTAGCTGCAGTCTGCGGAGAGATCCTCCCATGACCCCGAGGTAGAGTGCATTACAGTAGTCAAGCCCTGAAGTGACTAAAGCATGCATCAAAGTGGGGAGGTCCAGAGGCGGAACAGAGCGGACGATGGAGGATATCTGCGCCTCCATAGTCAAACTCTATCCAGAGTGACACCAAGATTTCACACCCTAGAGGAGGACCTCAATGAAACAGATCCTAGAACAAGTCCAGTCTCTGATTTAGAGGCCATCCTATCACACACTCTGTTCGACTCTACCACCAATACTTCCATCTTATCGGGGTTCAGTTCTAGCCAGCTGGAGGCCATCCAGTCGTTAATCTCAGCAAGGTAGCTGTTTAGCACATGCATTGCATTAGATGTTCCTGTGGCAAAGGAAAAATATAGTTGGGTGTCATCTGCATAGCAATGAAAACCCAAGCCATACTTTCTAATGAGCCCTCCCAGGGGTAGCATGTATACTGCGAACATCATTGGGGCCAGTACCGAATCCTGGGTCCTCTGCTCTTCTCACTCTTCCTCAATAATATTGAGGGAAACTGCCACTGCAACAATCTCATTCTGTATGCTGATGACACTGTCATTTACTGCAGTGACCCCCAACCTAGTGTCATCTCAACTTCGCTGCAGGATAGTCTCTCCACCCTTGAGGCCAGGTTCTCCTCAAACTCTCTTAAACTCAATGATGAAAAAACTAAAGCCGTACTGTTTGGCTCGAGATGCCTGGGCTCTGACAGAAGCCAGCTCCTCCAGATCTGTACCAGCCAAGGAAAAAGAGTTGAGGTCATGTCTAGTTTCAAACACCTTGGGGTCCATCTAGACCAAGAAATGTCCTACCAATTCCATATTGACTCAATAACCAGGTCCACCCATCAAAAGCTTGGCCTCCTTTACCGCCTGGGGAACTCCTTATCCACTACTGCACGTCGTGCAATAGCCTGCTGCAATCTCCTTCCATCCATCCTATATGGGGCTCCACTTCTGCAGTTCCTCCGTGAGATGGAATACAATAAACTCTCTGTGCTTTATAACCAAGTGGCCCGTTTTGCCACTAACGCATCTCGTAGGAGACACCATTGCGAGGCTCTAAAGGAGCTAAAGTAGTCTACTTTCCGTCATAAGCTTGCCTATCCCATTGTCTGCCTAGCTGTCAAGTTTTCTTACCTAGGTCCCCCTCCCCATCTCAGAGGAATTCTCTCCCCTAGAATACATACCAGAACCCTGCGCTCAACTGCAAGTCACCCTTTAGTCACCCCTAGAACACACTCAAACTATGGCAAACGCTCCTTCAAATTTGCTGCCCCTTACCTATGGAACTCTCTATCACCTGCCTTGACAAATTCACCCACCCTCACACAGTTCAAAAATGGACTCAAACTACATCTTCTCAATCGTAGCCTCTGTGGCTGTAACCGCTAGCTCCCCAAAACAGTCCTCCTGGCCATTGTACTGCTCTGAACTCTCTCTACGCCTTGACATGAAATGCTAATATGGACTCTGATTACTGGCGAAATTGATGTATATACTGTATATAATGTGTGTGGTCTAAACTTTCTGTATGTGTGTGGTCTAAACATACTGTTTATAATATGAGCCTTGTATGAACCCTATTGCTGTCCCTGTATAAATGTTATCATTGTACTATTCGTATAACAGATTGGTGTAGCAGATGTAGCTAATGTAATTATTGTTTCAGTGTCCTCTCTGTAACTAACTCCGGGTCGCCCCTGAAAAAGGGACCTTCAGTCTCAGTGGGCTTACCCGGTAAACAAAATCTAAATAAAATAAATAAAAAAATAAACTCCGCAAGATAGGAGGCTAGGGGAGGAGGAAGAATTCCCCATCACAACCCATTGCCTCCTACTGGTTAGAAAGGACTCAAACCAACTGATGACAGTGCCGGTGAGTCCACAGAGTTCCCCGAGGCAATCAAGCAACACACAATGGTCCACAGTATCAAAAGCTGAAGAGAGACCCAGGAGAACAAGAATTGTCTTGTCCCCTCGCTCTCTCGCTCTGAGGACATCATTCAGCACAAGAACAAGTGCAGTTTCTGTGCTATGTCTTGCCCGAAACCCTGACTGGAAAGGTTCGTACAACTCATGAGTCACGAGGTGCTCCTCCAACTGAAACACCACTACCTTCTCTACCACTTTCACCAAAAAGGGAAGATTAGAGATAGGTTGGTAACTTGCCCTGACTTCCGGGTCCAAAGATGTTTTCTTTAGAAGCGGTTTCACCAATGCCTCCTTCAAGGCATCAGGGAAAACCCCCTCAGACAGGGAACACCAGATAATCAGAGCAAGCACCGGGCCAATGGTGTTGATGCATCTCATTAAGAAACATGTCAGCACCGGATCCAGTTCACAAAAGGTATGCTTCAGATTGGTCGCCACCACAATGACCTCACTTACCTCCACTGGTCTGAACTTCCCTCAACCAGGCAGAGTGCACTCAGAACACTTCTGGCAACCACTGCCAGCTATGACATTGCTGACTGGAGGAACTTCCTGCTGGACACCGGACACTCTGTCCGAGAAGAATCGAGCAAACTCTTCGCATTTGGCATTAGAAAAACCTTCTTTGGCTGTAGACAGGAACACTGCCTTCTTATGGTCAATTGCTCCCTGGTATGCATTATAGTGTATCCGCAGGGCTAGTTTGTCCTCCTCCAGGCTGGACTTTCTCCAGCAGCACTCTAACCACCAACCCTTTCTCTTCATCTCCCTGAGAGCCCCATCATACAGCGGGGATCTCGGGTAGGAAGATGTGGGTCGTACATGGACAGGTTCGAGGGAGTCAATGGTGTCAGATAGTGCCTTATTATAGGTATCCATCCCAGCATCAACGCCTCCAACGCATGCATCACTCACACTAGATAGATCAGCTGCTACAAGAAAACCCTCTGGGGTCAATCCCTGTAAAGAGCGACAGCTCATCATCTCTGTAGGGGAAGGGCATCTGATGGGAGCCCTGAACATGAACTGCACCGTGCAGTGATCAGACCATACTACCCAATCAATCTTGAGATTATCTGTCTCAAGCCCCGGCGAGAACATCAGGTCCAACATGTGGCCGCCCTGGTGTGTCACGGTAGAAACAACTTGTGACAGGCCCTGAGGGAACATGGACTGAAGGAGGTTATGACCAAGCCAAGAAGATTTGTCATCAGCCCAGACATTGAAATCCCCCAGAACAATACATCCAGGGGCTTCCAATGCCTTGCCAATGACAAATTCGTCAACCTCCTGCAGGAAATTTCCCACCGTCCCAGGGGGCGGTAAATAAGAAGAATCCTGCAGCCTGCACCCGGACCTCCATGAACAGCCACACATTCAAAGGAACCTGGACTTTCCACTGGGTGCACGGTGAAGGCCAAGTCAGATCTAAAACAGATGGCTACCCTACCACCCCTACATTCCTCTCTGGGGCAGTGAACCACAGTATACCCAGGTGGGACAGCAGCCTCAAAAATTGGGCCCACATCATCTCCAACCCAGGTCTCTGTGATGCAAGCCAGATCGACCAAGGAAATCAAGTCAGCAATAATTGCAGTCTTGTTCCTAATCGATCTGGCATTGCATAACACTGCCCTCAGGGGATTGGTGGATGAAGCAGCCCCTCAGGTTACCTGACCACTTGGTCTGATGGACTCCCTGGGAACAGGCACCAAACAAGTCTTGCCTCTCTCTTGTGCCCGTCGTAATCCAGGGTGCCTTCTAGACCTAATAATCCCTATCCTACCATCTTTCACCGTGCATGGTGCTCCCCACTTGCCAGGATCACCCCGGCCTCGCCAAATCCCCACCTCCCGGCAACGTCTCACTGTAGTAGCAGAAACTGGGAGGCAGGTGAAGGGCTGTAGATCATGCAGAAGGGATGCCCCATACACTATCCTAGCCCTCCCAGGTTCTCCCAAATAACCCTGGAACATCACTAAATTTAAAACAACATTTTGATTTACGAAAAAGCAGCTAAACAGTCCAAAACAATTAGTCCAAATGTTCCAACCCTTAACACACAAATTTTGAGGGAGGTTTTAACTGCTAAAGAGGACACAACTAAAACAGATTAAATAAGTCTAAACATTTCTAGCCTCAACACATTAAAAAATAGGTAATATATAAATAATATAACTCTCTAAATATAGAATAATGTAGCAGTTAACAAGATACAGTAAAACTACAATTTCCACTTAAGCTACCAATTACATACAGTAAGTAAATCTATTAGAGTGAAGCCATATATATATATATATATATATATATATATATATATATATATATATGTATATATATATATCATTAAGCATAGAGATGGGCTCAGGTCCCCCAGGAGTACAGACTCAAATAATAAAGCCTAAAACATATAAGACTCCCAGGGGCCTCTTACTACCCAGTCTGAACCCAATGCAGAGTTATAGCTCTACAATAAACACTTTTTCCTACACGGAGTGGCGCACCACTCACAGCACTTGTGCTTGCAAGCTGCACCAGAATTTGAAGTACACAATCCCCGCCTCTTCAACTGGCTGCACCCAATTAGCACCCCCAAGCCCCCTACACAGTTCTGGCTTCTGAGAGGTACGCTCCCAAACACAGATCCAAAACAGCACAGTCTCTCACACCAATACTGTCCTTAGTCTGTATGTAGGGGAATCCTCTTGGGCATAAACGATAGTTCCAAGCAGCAGGTAAAACGCATACATCCAGCTGCTTGCGAGTGGCACCGGAATTTAAAGTACACAATCCCCACCTCTTCAATGGGCTGCAGCTAATTAGCACCCCCGAGCCCCCTACACAGTTCTGACTTCTGAGAGGCCCGCTCCCAAACACAGATCCAAAACAGCACTCTAAACACCTAGGCATGCATTAACTCCAGACAACCAATGCCCTGCTGTATCTTATTGCTTACTCACAGGGGTGCCAAGTTTTTAAATAGTTTATGGGTGCTCAGAGTCCTAATAAAAGGCAGGGGGTCTGGGGGCCTAGGCTATAGGGTTTTTCATGCTTTCTGGTGCATTTTGGTGGTTATTTTGATACATTTTGGATTGAGTATGCTACCATCACAACTACTCCAATGTAGAGGATGCCAGGGTACCATTGGGGGCTATTTGATGCCTGAGCAGCTGCTAAGATCAATAAGAGAGTGCCCACCTGGAGGTATCTTTCATGCTCTCAGTTTTGCAAGCATGTCAGAGTACTGATGTTAGGCTGCAGACGCAGTGCCACCACTCAACAGTGTGCAAGTGTATCCTGAAGGGCTCTTAGATGCCTCCAGTTAAGGACCCATGGAAGAGTGCCTGGGTGGTGGGATCTTTGATGCCCTCACATTCTTTAAGGATGCCCTTAATGATGGTTACAGACAGTGCCACCACTCCACAGGGTGAAAGAGTGCCTTGGAGGGCTCTTTGATGCCTCCATGTGCTCTAAGAAGACATGGAAGAGTGCACTTTGTGGGCTGTTTGATGCCTCCAGGCTCAGCCATGTGCTGCAACTGCAATAAGACATGGAAGAGTACCCTGGAGGACTCTTTGATGCCTCCAGGATGGTGCTGCAGGAAGACATGGAATTTTCTTGTCTTTTTTTCAGCACCTGGTAGATGCAAACTAAAATCTCAAAGGGCATCCTTTTAGCAGCTGGAGGCATCAAACAGCCCTCCAGCCGGGCACTCTTGCACCCTGTGGGGTGGTGGCAATGTCTGCAACCTAAAATCACAAAGGACATCCTTAGAGCACCTGAGGGCATGAATGAGCCTTCCATGGCACTTTTCTATGTCTTCATGCAGCACCTGGAGGCAACAAAAAGCCCTCTATCTAAGGCACTCTTGCACCATGTTCAGTGGTGGTGGTGCTGTACCCTATAATCGCAAAGGACATCCTTAGAGCACCAGGGCATCACAGAGCCCTTTATAGCACTGTTCCCTGGCTTGGAGCAAGGGCTCTTTGATGCCTTCATGTGCTGCAAGAAGACATAGGAAAGTGCCCTGGAGCGGAGGCCCCTTTCATGCTCCCAAGTGCTCTAAGTAGTAAAAACCTTTATTTTTATACAGGAGTTGTTGACGTTATTTACATCATTAGGACAGTGTCCTATTTACAAGATGCTCCTGTTTCTTCATGTTCCATATGACATTAATTAAGAACAAACTAATATAACAATACAGTCACAAAGTCTAAGGAGGTCCTTTGTGATTTTAGGTTGCAGACAGTGGCACCACTCCACAGGGTGCAAGGGTGCCCTGGACGGCTCAATGACACCTCCAGGTGCTGCAAGAAGACATGGAAGAGTCTTGTCTTTTTTCAGCATCGAATGGAGGCAAACTAAAATCTCAAAGGGCATTCTTTGAGCACCTGGAGACATCAAAGAGCCCTCCAGTGCAGTCTTGCACCCTGTGGAGTGGTGGCACTGTCTGCAACCTAAAATCACAATAAACACCCTTAGAGCAACTGGGGGCATAAAAGGACCCTCCAGGGCACTCTTCTATGGCTTCTTGCAGCACTTGGAGGCATAAAAGAGCCCCAGTCAGACATTCTCCCATGTCTTCTTACAGCACCTGGCCTGGAGGCAACAAAAAGCCCTCTAGGGCACTCTTGCACCCTGTGGAGTGGTGGTGCTGTGCCCTAAAATCACAAAGAACATCCTTAGAGCACCTGGGGGCATCGCAGAGCCCTGTATGGCACTCTTCCCTGGGTTGGAGGGCTGTTTGATAACTCTATGTGCTGCAAGAAGACACAGAAGAGTGCCCTGGAGGGCCCTTTCATGCCCCCTGATGTTCTAAGGATGCCCTTTGTGATTGTAGGTTGCAAACAGCACCACCACTCCACAGGGTGCAAGAGTGCCCTGGAGGGCTCTTTGATGTCTCCAGGTGCTAAAAGGACTGCCCTTAGAGATTTTAGTTTGCCTCCACCAGGTGCTGCAGAAAGACAAGGAACTTCCATGTCTTCTTGCAGCAGCTAGAGCCTGGAGACATCAAACAGCCCTCCAGGAAACTCTTCCTTCCATGTCAACTTGCAGCATCTGGAGGCATCAAAGAGCTCTTCTGGGCACTCTTAAATGTGTTCTTGCAGAATCTAGAGGCATCAAAGAGCCCTCCAACGGAAGAGTGCCATGGAGGGCTCTTTGATGCTCCCAGGTGCTCTAAGGATGCCTTTTGTGACTTTAGGGTACAGTGCCACCACTCCACAGGGTATAAGAATACCCTGGAGGGCTCCTAGATGCATCCAGGTGCTGCAAGTAGACATAGAAGAGTGCCCTGGAGGGCCATTTCATGCCCCCCTGGTGTTCTAAGCATGTCTTTTGTGATTTTAGGTTGCAGACAGTGAACCACTCCACAGTGTGCAAGAGTGCACTGGAGGGCTCTTTCATGCATGATCCAGGTGTTGTAAAAGGATGCTCTTTAAGATTTTAGTTTACCTCCACCAGGTGCTGAAGAAAGACAAGGAACTTCCATGTCTTCTTGCAGCACATGGAAGCAACAAAGGGGCACTCCTGCACTCTGTGGAGTGGTGATGCTGTATCTTAAATCACAAAGGGCAACCTTAGAGCACCTGGGGGTATCAAAGAGCCCTTGCTCCATGGCACTCTTTCATTGGAAGTCTCTGATACCTCCAGGTGGTGCAAGAAGACATGGAAGAGTGCCCTGAATGGCTCTTTGATGCCACCAGGTGCTCAAAGGATTCACTTAGCATGTTATTTATTTATTTTAAAGTTGATAACCAGGAAAGGTACCATGAGCAGAGCTCATTTCAGAAATGACCAGGGTAAGGGGGAAGCATGTGTCAGTGTAATGGCATTACATTTTTTTAGGACTAGCCAGGTCAAAAGCAGAAGTAATTGTAAGTTGCTAGAGACAGTTGCTGATGATTTTCAATAGTAAACATAACTGTAAATGGCAATGCCATGAATGATTACACATTATTTGACCATATAGAAGGCGTTCTTATGAACTGTTGCTCTCCCAATAAACTCATCAGCTATTTTGTCCATGTCTAATGTATCAGTGTGTTCCTGATGAATGTGAAGCAGAGCAACACTATTTAAGTGTCTCTGTGCCTTTGTTGATCTAAGATATGTTTTCAGTCTCCTGAGTCCTGAGAAAGAATGCTCAGCTGTACAAGTTGATACTGGTACTGTCAGTGAGATCTGAATAAATTTTACAAACTCTGGCAGTAAATCACGAATGGTTTGTTTTTCTGTGATGACACAGTACACATTTTGCAATGAACCAACAGTTTTCCCACTAGCTTTTGCAATGTCAATGAACATGTCACGGTGTAGCTGCAGACGTCCTGCATCTAAGTCATTGCCATAAAAATTAGATATGGAATCTAATGGGCCTTGTCCTATCGCAAATTGTTCTGCATCTAACATAAACTTCTGAGCTGGAGTCTGAAACCTATCTTTGACTGAAAGAACAACCTGATCAATCACTTGGAAAAATATTCTCCTGAAGTGGTCTTTTGGGGATGCATCAGTAACTGATTGAAAGCCATCATCTATACGACAAGGAACTTTGCGTTGACGCGGAAGAACTGGTTCATCTAACTGCAGTTCCTCAGCTCTTCCATCCACTGTACTCCAGAAGTTGTCAAACTGCCCTCTGTATTGTTGCATAGTGTCGAGAAGAGTTTGAATCATACAATTAGCTTTTAGAACTTGAAGAGAGGTTGCTTGAAGGGCTGTGTTTATGCTATCACAGTGAGAGAAAATTTTTAAGAGAAGACTCAAGAAGAAAAATCCTTTAAATGATCGTAGCTGTGTCAAGAACCCTCCAGCTTTTGCCCCACACTCCCGAGTATTCTCTGAGGACACACTGTCCAGAAATTCCAATAATGCTAAATAGTTTTCTAGAATCGAATTTAAACTATTTGCCCTCACTGTCCACCTTGTTGGAGCAAATGGTCGTAAAGAGCCAGGCCTAGTGTCTTCCATACCGCTTTGTATGTTTTCAAAAAACGTTAGCCGTTTTGGAGAGTCTCTAATGAATGTTATGAGTTCTCGTAACTGATTTGGTATGTCTCGACATTCTTGTATTTTGCCGATGCAGTCCTGTACTACAAGGTTCAAGGAATGTGCCAAACAATGTACGAAAAGGGCCCTAGGCTCAACAGCATTTAGCCTAGCCTGCACTCCAGAGTGAATACCAGTCATAGCAGCAGCTCCATCATAACACTGACCCCGGCATTTATTTATATCCAAGTCAAAACGTAACAAAACATCTTTAAGGATACTGAACAGTGTAGCAACATCTACACCTGGTGTTTCATGAAATCCTAAAAATGCTTCTTCAATTCCGAAATCCTCAGTGACAAATTGAAAACATATTGAGACTTGCTCGTGAACAGTAATGTCCGTTGTCTCATCCATCATTACAGCAAAATACTGAGCTGCTTTGATTTTGGAAACAATTGTGTTTTGCACATCTTGTCCCATAATGTCCAGCATTTCATTCATTATGTCATGAGACAACCACCTGTAGCTATCCCTTAACAACCACTGCTGCAACTGTGGACAATCAGTGGCTCGCACTTTTAGCACCTGCATGTAATTTGAACTCTCATCTGTATGGCCCTGATAGCAAGCCCCTGTCGGCCAGTAATCTTAAAGTTGTCATCATTTTTAAAAGTGCAATCCTTGCATCTACTGCTCGCTGCCTACTGGCATCAGACATAATGCTGTACACATTTTGCTTAACATGTGTTTTCATTACAGCCTCACTGTGGCAGACACTTTTTTCATGGTATTCAAATCTTTCTATTGCCTTATGCCATGCACTATAACCAGTAACTGTGAATGCTTCATCAGCTTTTGTGGAAAATGTGAGCAGTTTTTTCTCTCTTGCCTCTTTACACACTGAACAGAAGGCTTCTTTTTGATTGGAATCATACAGTAACCATTTGAACCGGTCAAGCCACCTTTCTTGAAAGGTTCTGCCTTTTTTCTTGGTGACTACTAATGATTCCTCCTGTCTTGTTTTTTACAGACAGAGTGCTGCTGCTGCTACATGGCTCGTCAACATCAACCACGTCCACATCCCTAGCAATGTGAACTTGTGCAGCTGGCCCAGCTGCTGTTTCCTCAGCTTCAGTCTCACAACTTGCTACGTCACTTGTTGATGGTGCTGCTGTTGTACTGCTTGCCTCACTCTGTTTAGCCCATTTTTTAATAAACTTGTCCATTTTAACTTACAGTGTGTGTTTCTCTTGTGTTGATTCAGTCAGAATAGGTTACTCTGTTAGTTACTGGTCTGGACAGAATAAGATTAAAACATTAAAGTCAGTGGAGGTCAGAATAACACTAGACAATCAGTTCACAGCACTTTGTTTTTGACACAAGGACCCCTCTTAAATCCTAATAGTCTGATTTATTTTTTTTTTTTTAATTGGTTTTTGGATGGTCAGACACTGGTAGGGACTGGACAGGAGGACTGTGACTGGCTGCTGGATAAGACTCAGCTGCTCACCCTCTCACACAGACTTCACAAGCACCCACAGACAGAGCACTGCCTACTGTCACTTGGACTATACGGCCCAGAAGACACCTCTGTGCTGTGCAATCAACACTCTGACTTTACTATTTTACTTGTATTTTTTCTTTCCGACGGTCAGACACTGGTAGAGACTGGACAGGAGACCCCTCTCTGACTTGAGTTTGTTTACTTTTGGATGGTCAGGCTCTGCCGCTGGTGGTACAGGCACGACTACTAGACAGAAGTACTAGGCTGCAGCACGTCAGTGTCACAGTCAGCAAACAATGACCAACCAACTGACTGTTCAGTTCACTGAAGCAGCAATTATGCCACTATGCCAGCACCTCTCCCTTCCTCTCCATCCAGACTGAGACTCCCCCCCACTGCGGCTGGCTAACTTTGCTGCAGTCTGCAGACGAAAGACAACCCACCCACACCACACTGACACATACACACAGCCTGAGCCTGGCCCTAGCCCTAATCCACTGCAGAATTTTTTTAAAGATGCAGGTTTTGTTTGCTTTGTTTTTAGTCTGTCCTGTGTCCTGCAGTGTTGCCACTTGCCAGAGACTAGTACAGTGTGACTCTGACTATCAGTAAAAACTTACTCAACCAAACTGAACACACTAGTGTCTAGTCTAGGCTCGCCTCTCTCTAGCAGTTTTAAAAAAATTTTTTTAAGTCACTCTGCGACAGGGCAGCGGGTAGTACCCCTCCCTTGGTCCCTAGCTAGCTAGCTAAAGAATTGGTTTGTTTGAGCTCTGTGCTCAAGTTGAGCAGGTCCATGCAACGACGACCACAACAAAAAACGACGACCACAACAAAAAACGACTTGCTCCTCACTCAGCTCACACAGCAATGGAGGATCCTCACTGCGTGCTAATGCTTGCCTGGCTTGACCAACTCCTTACATGTGATATGCAGCTCTCAGTTGAAGCTGCTCTCTACCTGCATCACATGACCATCTCCTTGACGAGTCATGTGTCTCTTATCTGCAGTTGCAGCGAGCGTCAGAGTATAGTAGGCGGTGGGCGCACGGCACGCAGTGGGTTAGGGTTGGGATTGTAATTTCGTTTCGGAAATCGTCGGACGGTCGGATCGAGAGTCGGGTACTGTACTGGGACTCGAGCCAGAAGACAGAGTGACTAGCACCAGCTGCTGTACATTTGGTCTGTCACTTGTCTTGATCTGTCGTCGGTCTCTTGGAGAACAATGTCAGTGACCAGTCTGTCTGAGTCAGTTAACTGTTACGACAAAAAAAATATTAGTGTCAGTCAGATCAGATGACACAGATGGTGATGGACTGGTTGGTGTTTTATTTTGTTTTGTTAGTTACAAATTTGTTGACTGGAGTGGAGTCTGGGGATTGGGAAAGCACACTGAGCCCTCAGTCAAGGTTCGTTCTCAGGCAGCACCAAAATGTTTCACTTTCTCTGAGGCCAGTTCCCAGTGAGGTTTATGTAATTTATAGTAAATAGTTCTCTGCTTGGTTCAGTATCAGATGGATGATCCATCTGATACTAAACCAAGCAGAGAACTATTTACTATAAATTAAATGAACCTCACTGGGAACTGGCCTCTACCTACAGTACTCAGCAAGTCCTAGTTATGGTGGCAGCAGACTCAGCAGTCCTCGGGAGCCTCGGGAGGGATAGCAGTGGCGGGGGGTCTGGCAGTAGCAGTGGTGGGGGGTCTGGCAGAGACAGCGGGGGGGCCTACACGGACTTAGTTTGTAGGGGAGAATGATGCTGCCTGAAACAGTCCCTCGGGAAGTAAATAATGTTTCACTTGAGACGAGTCATGGGATGTTGTGTTGTTGATCTTAGCGAACGACAATTAAATCAGCTGAGGCATTGCAAATCGGTGGAGCCGGTTGAGCTCTGACTCTGAGAAAAGCTGAGCCTGAGGCACTGCCACAGTGGGCTTTCTGTCACTTGCTCTGTGACTGAGATCTGATCTCTGTGTCGGCTGTGGTTATGTTGTCCAGCAGTCGGACTGGACACTACCTCTGTGTGCTCCTCTCAGCTCAGCATGTTGTTGTCTGATTGGCATCCTAGAGGGGGTGAGTGATGACAGCTGCTGCCTGGCTGCTGAAGTGCTGAACTGAACTAGTCTGTCTGTCATTGATTCGACTTGTTGCGCCAGTGCCAGGTAACGGTTGCTGCTACGGGAGGGAGAGACCGACTTGTGATGGACCGGGTGCAGGGTCGGATCGGACGGACGATGGTCGAAGTATCAGGCAAGCAGGCAGGGAAGTGGGAAATGAAAAGGCAAGGTTAGGGCCGGCGGGGATAGGTATAGGAGGGAGGACAAGAATTTGAGGGTGCTCATTTAAACTTTGTGGGTGCTCAAGCACCCAAGCACCCACGCTGTCGGTGCCCTTGCTTACTCAACACTGTTTTTTGGGAGAAGATTGGCATAGTACATCCAGAAAGATTTAAACTAGAGAATGAACAGCTCAGATGGGATCAAGAAGATAATCACTCCATAAGCAGGCCTAACTGGCGTCCGCTAGCAAAGGCAGAAACTAAAATGGGGGCTGGGCAGAAAAATGAGTGGGTAATGAGGGCAAAGGGTACTGGAAGGCAATGTGCAGAACCTCCAGAAATCTGAGTAACTAAGTTCTCAGAATTGCAGGTGTTGGTGGCCAAAGCGCAGCTTGATATAATAGAGATCACAGAAACGTGGGCTACACCGAACCATGACTGGGGCATGACCATACCAGGCTATGTGGTACTCAGAAGGGACAGGGAGAAGGAAATCGCTCCCTTGCCCTCCCATCTCTTGAAAATCGCAGACAACTGCACTGCTCCAAATCTGTCTCAAAATTCTGGCTTGGTGCCTTCCCCTCCTACCTCTCCACCATACTGTTGTCAGCTCCCACCCCCCTCATGCCCTCCAGTCCTTTGACACCCGACCACTAAATATCCCCAGATGAAAGACCTCTGATGGACAGACAGAATTCTCACACCAATTCCCAAAAATCTGGAATGCTATCCCCCCTCAGATTCGCCAATCTTCCTCCACCCATTCCCTATCAATCGTGCTGGCTAACTACCTCATGGTAAATTGTACCTGCACTCGTTAACTCTGGTTGTCCCCCCCTCAAATTCCCATTGCCTGACCAGTGGCTATGCCCTACCCTTGGAAGCTGGCTTATATAAAATAAGAAGCAGCTATCTGCCGCAGTAAGCTGTTCTCTATGTATGTATGTATGCATGCATGTATGTAAGTATGTATGCCTCGGGTATACGCTTTCAGCCCACTGTTAACGTATGTGGCAACATTGTTAAATTTTTCTCTGTACATCTGATATTAGCTGTCTGTTAACCTATGTGGCAAATTGTCACATTTTACTCTGTATATCTGATTAACTGTTATGGTGATAACCTGCATGTTATCCTCCCCTTGTAATCCTTCCCCACAGGTTGCACCAGGAGAAAAGCATTTTTTTGCTCAGTGTGCCTTTCCTAGTGAATCAATTCAATAAATAAATAAATAAGGGGAGTGGCTTCGTATATAAGGGAAGAAATAAAGGGCACAGAAATGAATAACATGAACGAGACTCATGGGTTAGAAATCCAGTGGGTGCAGGCCATCATGGGCAATGGAAAGGAGAACAAAACTGGAGTGGTATTCAAACCACCATGCAAGAACCAGGAGAAGGACAGGGAAATTTAGGGAGGTCATTAGGAAGGCAGCAGAATTTTGGGGTACCGGGTGAATATAGCGCAACAAGAACAGCGCAAGAACAACCGCACTGTGTAAAGCACTAATCCTTTCAGAGCGACAGGGCTATAGAAACATAGAAACATGGAAGTTGATGGCAGATAAGGATGGCAAGGCCCATCCAGTCTGCCCATTTCTTTTTCTACCTTATGAATGTGCCATCAGCCTTTGCTCTGTCAATGGCCTATCTATTCATACTCCTCTGTATTACTCCCTTATGCCTATCCCATGCCTGTTTGAAGCTCTGCACTGTATTCATATTCACCACTAACTGAGGTAGGCCGTTCCATGCATCCACCACTCTTTCTGTGAAAAAGAACTTCCTCACATTAACCCCTAATTTGACTCCCTCTAATCTCATGCTGTGTCCTCTTGTCCTGCTATTTTTCTTATATTGAAACATGTTAGACTCTTTCACCAATGCTCACATCTGACATTCTTAAGGCCATGGACCAAGGCTTCCCAACAGGCGCTCTATTCATCGACCTATCCAAGGCCTTTGACATGGTCAACCATGAACTCCTCCTCTCTAAGCTCTGGCAACTAGGTCTGGATGCACACGCCCTCTCATGGTTCAAGAACTACCTGACTAACAGAACACAGAAAGTCCGTTGGAGGGGCTCTCAATCCGGCAAAAGACCCATGGTCTCAGAAGTACCCCAGGGCTCGATCTTGGGCCCCCTACTATTTTCACTGTTCTTAAACGACATCGAGGGAGGCTGTGGGCCAAGTAAGCTCATTCTCTACGCAGATGACACCGTAGTCTACTTCAGCGACCCCCATCCCAATGTCATCTCTACTAAGCTGCAGTCCTGTCTCTCTGACCTTGACGCATGGTTCTCAGCAAATTCTCTAAAAATGAATAACGACAAAACCAAGGCTGTCCTGTTCGGGACAAGATGGTTCGAGGCTAACAGAAGTAACCTCAAGCTCACGTCAGCCCTAGGGAGTAGGGTTGAGGTCTTGGATCAGTTCAAGTACCTAGGTGTCCTCCTCAATCAGGAGCTGACATATAAACACCACATCACCTCCCTAACCCGAACCATCCACCAGAAGATGGGGCTCCTCTGCCTGGGAAACTCCCTCACTAGCGAGGTGCGTCACGCAATCGCCAACTCCAATCTCCTCCCAACAATCCTCTATGGTGCCCCACTACTGGAGTCACTCCGAGTGTCTGAGCTCAATAAGCTCTCCATACTCTACCACAAAGTGGCTCGCTTCGCTACCAACTCTCTCCCTAGGAGGCATCACTGAGAGGCCTTAGCAGATCTAAACTGGCCCTCCCTCCGGCACAAGCTGGCCTACTCCTCTACCTGCCTTGCTTTCAAATTCACCTCCCTTGGTCCTCCTCCTCACCTGTGTGATCTACTTATCCCAAAGACCCAGCACCATTCCCTTCGATCCTCGGCTAGATGTCCCCTTGCCACCCCCCGGGTTCGTACCAATCAAGGCAAACGCTCCTTCCACTACGCTGCCCCCTATTATGGAATGCCCTTCCTACGACTCTAGTCAATAAGCCTTCTCTGCTAAGGTTCAAATCTGGCCTCAAAGCATATCTTCTCGAACTTAGCCTCTGTGGGTGAAACCGTTAGCCCCTTATCATGATCACCCCTCTGTGACCTTTGGTGCCAACTTCAACTTCTTTCCTATAACATCCCCTTTGTAAACTGCTAAGGTACTATGAAACCATTTATTAGACCAGTGGAACCCTCTGCTCCCTGGGCCAATGATGTTACCCAATGTGTGCCATGTACAAACCATAAACTTATGTATGTTAATACCTAACTATGTACCCTCTGTGACCTCCTATGTACTCAGCTAACGCTGTCCTACAGTTACTCATGTGTATCCCTCTCCTTGTTATGTTTCTTACCCAATGTCATCCGATACAATTCTGCTATGTATGTACACTCTGGATCTACAAATGTATACCAAAGACTACTGTTTAATGTTGCCAAGATATGTACTCTCTGTCACTAATCCTGGGTCGCCACTGAAAAAGGGATCTCTGGTCTCAGTGGGCTTACCCGGTTACCAAAATCTAAATAAATAAATAAATAATGCCCTTAAGGTGTTTGAATGTTTCTATCATATCAGCTACCGCATACTAACAGTATGGAACTCCCTCCCAGCAAACATTCATCACTTCTCCTCCCCTCGTCACCTTCACTCCTTGCTCCAAGCTCATTTTGCCCCTACCTGCACATATGCCTTGTCAGTTCCGCTCTCCGAGTGAAACAACAGTATTTGTCTGCCCTTAGTACTGCAACTAATCTATGACTGTAACTATTGTTCTCTCATTTCACGTTGTCTGGATCATGCTGTCAAACTATGTATATTCTACTATTTTTCTGACTTCTATGCCTAGCCTCTTGGACCAAATGTTAGAGAATCCACACTATGTATTTTCACCTGTATATATGCTGTCTTCAACTATTGTCTATGTTCCCCCTCCCCAAGGACGCATCCAGAATCGAGCATTTAGCATGCACAGTATGCCTTCCTGGTTAAACGCTTGAATAAATAAACAAATAAATATCACCTCTCTCCCTCCTTTGCTCTAGGGTATACATATTGAGCTCCGTTAATCTGTCCTCATATGTTTTCTGATGCAGTCCCTGCACCATTTTGGTTGCCCTTCTCTGGACTGCTTCAATTTGGTTAATGTAATTGTGAAGGTGTAGCCTCCAATACTGCATGCAGTACTCCAGATGGAGCCTAACCAGTGTCTTGTAAAGAGGGATTATGACCTCCCTCTTCCAACTTGTGATACCCCTACTAATACACCCCGATATCCCCTAGCCTTACCTACTGCTTTAGTGGTCTGCTTGGATGATTTCAGGTCATCTGTGATGATGATGCCCAAGTCTCCTTCTTCCCTTGTGACTGCCAGCAACATCTCTCCCAGCCTATAGGTGGCTTCAGGGTTTCTCTTCCCTATGTGCATGATCTTGCACTTCTTTTGCGTTAAACCCAAGTTGCCACTCTTCCAACCATTTTGTTAGTTTATCCAGATCTCTTCTCATTCTGCCCACCCCATCTGGATCATCTACTCTGTCGCAGATCTTGGTGTCATCTGCTAATAGACAAACCTTGCCCTCCAGTCCATCTGCAATGTCACTGATGAAGATGTTGAAGAGGACTGGCCCCAGGACTGATCACTCAGGTACCCCACTTGTGACTTGCATCTCTTCTGACTGTATACCATTTACCACCACTCCATTTTCTGCCCAGAAAGACTGTGTTGCTGCCCTATTTGCAGGCACCTCTCTGGTATGAGGAGGGACATTGTTCATCTCCATGCTGATGGGGCAAGGATTTTGGAAACCTGTTCCCCCACCCAGGGACCACCCAGGCCACCACCACGACCTCAGAGACTGCCAAGAAAGAGGAGTGGTTGGACCATGGTGGGCTCAGGGAGGGTGAGGGTGGTGGAACAGAGGCGCATCCCTCCAGTTGTGCCTCTCCACAGTTCATTCGCCACTCTGGCAGAGCATGGTTCCTCTATAGAGACACTCGCAGTGGAGACCAAGGAGGATGCTGGGAACCTCCACAGTGGAGACCAACAGGAGGATGGCACAGAACCCCACAGGGGAAGGAAGCAACTCTGGTGGGGGACTCAGTTGTTAGGGGGGCAGAACTGGGGGAGGGAGGGGGAAGGGAGATAAGGTGCCTGCCCAGCACTATAGCTTGGAGGGACAGGAAATGAATCCTCAGGATCATGGAAGCAGCTGCAAGGGGAAGGGAGTTGGATGTCATTATCCACCTAGGGATGAATGACCTGGCTGAGAATGGGATCAAAGCAGTGCAACAGGAGTTTGTGGAGTTGGGGAGGGGCCTTAGACAAGTAGCACACATGGTAAATTTCTCAGAAATGCTACCTGTCTATGGCATGGATGAGGCTAGGGTACTCTGCACCATGGGATTCAATGACTGGTTGAAAAACTGGTGCAGAGCTCAGGGATTGGCTTCATTGGGAGGGATCCACCTGGAGGCATGCAGGCCTGTAATGGCATGATGGTCTTCATCTATCCAGGAGGGAACTAGATCCTAGGTAATAGGTTTAAATGCTTCATTGGCAAGCATTTAAACTAGTCAAGGGGAGAGGCACTGAAAAAGAAAAGGGAAATACTAGCCCCCACCCAAAAATCAGGGTAGTTAGTGAGAAACACCAAGATAGAGCAGTCAATAGGAGAAGGGCAGGGGTAAATGGAGAAAAAGACAAAGGCAGTAAGGACTGGGATGGGGCAAAAAGAAATAAAGCCATAAAAAATGGAGGGTAATGAGTACCAATGTCCATAGTCTAGGTAAAAAGCGCCCTGAAATGGTGGCCTTGATGGAAGAGGGATGCCTTGATAGAAACATAGAAACATAGAATTTGACGGCAGATAAGGACTGCTTGGCCCACCAGTCTGCCCATTTCCCTACCTGATGGATAAGCTGCAGATCCTAGTTAACCAGCAGCCTACTTCTTCCTACCCCCACCCTAAATTGCCTTATGACTGTCCATGCATGCTAGATTTCCACCATTGTTTGTGACTCCACAGCCTCCTCTGGAAGGCCGTTCCATACATCCACCACCCTCTCTGTGAAAAATACTTCCTTAAATTACCTCTGACTCCCCTTCTATCTTCAAATTGTGCCCCTTGTTCTTGCACACCTCTTTTTTTGAAAGATGCTACCCTCTTGGACTTTGTTGATTCCCTTGAGGTACTTGAAAGTTTCTATCATGTCCCCTCTCCCTCCTTTCCTCGAGGCTATACATATTAAGCTCCTAAGTCTCTCTTTCATATGTCTTCCAGTGCAGACCCTGCACCATTTTAGTGCCCTCCTCTGGACAGCTTCCATCCTGTCTATGTCTTTGCAGATATTTGGTCTCCAGAACTGCACAGTACTCAGATGGGGTCTCACTAGCTGTCTGTACAGAGGGATAATAACTTCCTGTTTTCTACTGGTGATGCCTCTCCCTGCATCCCAGTATCCCTCAACCCTCCTTGCTGCCCTCTCACATTGCCTGCCCACCTTTGGTCATCTGATATGACTACCCCAGGTCCCTTTCCATTTTTGTTGTTGTTAGTATCTCACCCCCACTGTGGACTCTTCCCTGGGTTTTTGTTTCCCAGGTGCATTACCTTGCAATTCTTAGCACTGAATCTAAGCTGCCATACATTTGACCATTCCTCTAACCTTGCCAAGTCCCTTCTCATCCTTTCCACTCCACCTTGTGCATCAACTCTGTTGCACATCTTTGTGTCATCTGCAAAGAGACATACTTTTCCTTCCAGTCCCTCTGCAATGTCACTTATAAAGACATTGAAGAGGACCGGTCCTAATACTGAACCCTGCGGTACCCCATTACTAACCCCCCTTTTTTCAAAGTGGACTCCATTTACTATTACTCTCTGTGTCCTATTCTCCAGCCAATTCTTTACCCAGGCTATCATCTTGGGACCCACTCTCAGGCTGGCTACCTTGTATATTAATCTTTTGTGTGGGACTGTGTCTAATGCCTTGCTAAAGTCTAGGTAGGCCATGTCCACAGCCCCTCCCTGATCTACTACTTTGGTCACCCAGTCAAAGAAATCTATTAGATTCGTCTGGCATGACCTTCCCGCTGTGAATCCATGCTGCCTTGGGTCTTGTGCCCCTCTGGCCTCTAGATACTCGAGAATTCTTTCCTTCAGAATTGATTCCATCATTTTCCCTACCACTGAGGTTAAACTAACAGGTCTGTAGTTTCCTGCTTCTGCCTTGCTCCCACTTTTGTGAAGGGGAATCACATCTGCCCTCCTCCAGTCCTCAGGTACCACCCCATCCTCCCATGATTTGTTAAAGAGGGTAGTCAGTGGTGTCACTAGTTCTACCCTTAGTTCTTTTAGAATTCTGGGATGAATCCCATCAGGCCCCATTGCTTTGTCCACCTTCAGTTTTAAGAGTTCTTTCAGAACCCTTTCTTCTGTAAATGGGCTGGTATCAACTTCTGTATCCAGAGTGTTTCTACTGTTTGTTTTAGGTACCTCCCCTCTTCCTTTGTAAATACTGAGCAAAATTATTTGTTTAGTATCTCTGCCTTTCACAGTCACCCTCTGCCCACCCTCCCTCCCTTTATTAAGCCTCACTATCTCTCCCTTGGTCTTCCTTCACTCCCTGATGTACCTATAAAAGGTTTTATCCCCCTTCTTAACTGAGTTGGCCATCTTTTCCTTGGTTTGGGCCTTTGCTGTTCTGACTGCCTTCCCAGCTTCCTTTTGCTTTAACTGATACAGTTCTCTGTCCTGTTCCTTCCGTGATTCCTTGTACTTCCTGAATGCTTTCTTCTACTCTTGAACCTTCACTGCCACTTCCTTTGAGAACCATAGTGATTTCTTACCTCATTTCATTTTGTTTATTTGCTTTACACAAAGGCTTGATACCTCTGTGATGGCAGTTTTTATTATTCCCCATTGCTCTTCCACCCCTCCTTCCTGCCCATTTGCTAGTGCAGTCTAGGGTATAGGGTATCGTGGCAGTCACAGAAACATGGTACACAGAGAACCATGACTGGGATGTCAACATACCAGGGTACACAATCAACAGGAGGGACAGGCAGGGAAGAAGAGGAGGAGAAGTAGCTCTCTATGTAAGGGAAGGGATCAAAGCAACAGAACTAAAAGGTAAACAGGGAGAAGAGGAGGCACTGTGGGTCACCCTGGAGACTGGAAATGGCTCCATAATCTGCACAGGGGTTGTATACAGACCCCATCTCAGGAGGAGGAGGAAATAGACAAGGAAAGGATAGAAGGCATCCTTGGGATGACAGAGAAAGGGGAGGTATTGCTGATGGGGGACCTGAATATGCCAGATGTTAACAGGAGCACCTTTGCTGCAGCCACATCCAAGAGCAGGGCCATTCTCGATGCCCTACAGGGGACATGCCTCAGACAGCTAGTTTTGGAACCCACTCGGCAGGGAGCAATCTTAGACCTGGTACTCTCAAATGGGGATGGGGAGAGGATCTCTGATCTTGAAGTGGGTAGCCATCTGGGAACAAGTGACCACCAAACAGTGTTGTTCATGATAAACTTAGCTTTAGAGTCAAGACACACAAAAGTGAAGGTACTGGACTTCAGGAGGGCTGATTTTGTCAAAATGGGAGAGTGCTTCAGAAGCTCACTAGCAAACAGGCAAAAAGGAGGGATGGAACAACAATGGGGAATCATCAAAACTGCCATCACAGAGGCAACAAGCCTTTGTACGAAGCAACTTAACAAATCAAAATGAAAGAAACCTCTATGGTTCTCAAAAGAAGTAGCGGGGAAGGTAAGGCAGAAAGAGATAACATTCAGGAAGTATAAGGAAACACAGAAGGAGCAGGACAGAGAACTGTACCAGTTAAAGCAGAAGGAAGCAGGGAAGGCAGTCAGAATAGCAAAGGCCCAAACCGAGGAAAAGATAGCCAACTTGGTTAAGAAGGAGGGTAAAACCTTTTATAGGTACATTAGGGGACAAAGAAAGACTAAGGCAGGGATACTGAGGCTGAATAAAGAGGAAGGTGGTTGGGCAGAGAGCGACAGTGAAAAAGCAGGGATACTGAACAAATACTTCTGTTCAGTATTTACAATGGAAAAGCAGGGGGAGATACCTAATCCAGTCAATAGAAGCACTCTGGATAGGGGGTTGATATTAGTCCTTTCACAGAAGAAAGGGTTCTGAAAGAACTCTTAAAACTGAAGGTGGTTAAAGCAATGGGGCCTGATGGGATTCACCCCAGAATTCTAAAAGAACTAAGGGAAGAACTAGTAACACCACTGACTACCCTTTTTAATAAATCATGGGAGGATGGTGTGGTACCTGAGGACTGGAGGAGGGCAGATGTGATTCCCCTTCACAAAAGTGGGAGCAAGACAGAGGCAGAAAACTACAGACCTGTCAGTTTGACCTCAGTGGTAGGGAAAATGATGGAATCACTGCTGAAGGAAAGAATTGTTGAGTGCCTAGAGGCCAGTGGGGCACAGGACCCAAGGCTGCATGGATTCACAGCAGGAAGGTCATGTCAGACAAATCTAATTGATTTCTTTGACTGGGTGACCAAAGTAGTAGACCAGGGAGGGGCTGTGGACATGGCCTACCTAGACTTCAGCGAAGCATTTGACACAGTCCCGCACAAAAGACTAATAAACAAATTAGCCAGCCTGGGAGTGGGCCCCAGGGTGGTAGCCTGGGTAAAAAAACTGGCTGGACAACAGGACACAGTGAGTGATAGTAAATGGAGTCCACAGTGAAGAAAGGAGGGTTACTAGTGGGGTACCGCAGGGTTCAGTACTGGGGCCGGTCCTTTTTAATGTCTTTATAAGTGTCATTACAGAGGGACTAGAAGGGAAATTATGTCTCTTTGCAGATGACACAAAGATCTGCAACAGGGTTGATACACAAGGTGGGGTGGAAAGGATGAAAAAGGACTTGGCAAAGTTGGAGGAATGGTCAAATGTATGGCAGCTTGGATTCAACGCAAAGAAGTGCAAAGTAATGCACCTGGGAAACAAAAACCCAGGGGAAGACTACACAATGGGGGGTGGGATACTGACAACAACAAAAATGGAAAGGGACCTAGGGGTAGTCATATCAGATGACCTAAAGGTGGGCCAGCAATGTGAGAAGGCAGTAAGGAGGGCTGGGGGGATACTGGGATGCATACGGAGAGGCATCACCAGTAGAAAACAGGAAGTTGTTGGCACTCTGTACAGTGATGGTTCGTAAGACCACATTTGGAGTACTGTGTACAGTTCTTGAGACCCCATCTCTGCAAAGACATAGACAGGGTGGAGGCTGTCCAGAGGAGAGCAACCAAAAACCAGAAGACATATGAAGAAAGACTAAACGAGCTTAAGATGTATAGCCTTGAGGAAAGGAGGGAGAGGGGGGACATGATAGAAACTTTTAAGTACCTCAAGGGAATCAACAAAGTCCAAGAGGGTAGCATCTTTCAGAAAAAGAGATGTGCAAGAACAAGGGGGCACAATTTGAAGATAGAGGGAGGACGGCTCAGAGGTAATGTGAGGAAGTATTTCTTCACCGAGAGGGTTATAGATGCATGGAACAGCCTTCCTGAGGAGGCGTAGAGTCAAAATCGTGGGAGAATTCAAGAATGCATGGGACAAACATAAGGCAGTTTTAGTGGGGGGTAGGAGGAAGTAGGCTGTTGGTTGACTAGGATCTGCAGCTTATCCTTGAGGTAGGGAAATGGACCGACCAGGTGGGCCATACGGTCCTTAACTGACATTAAATTCTATGTCTCTATGTTTCTAGATCTATGATAGCTCTGTCTCTTGTGGGTTGTTGTACATAGATACATAGATGCATAAGACAGTGTCAGCAGATAAGGGCCTATGGCCCACCCAGTCTGCCCATTTGAGCTTATAAGTTCAGTTTTTGTTTTTCTAGAAGTCTGTTGCCCCTTACCCCTGACCTCCAGAATTCCTTTATGTCTATCCCATGCATTCTTAAATCCCGTGATTGTTTCAGCGCCCACCACTTCCTCTGGCAGGGTGTTCCACTTGTCCACCACCCGTTCTGTGAAGAAATTCTTCCTCACATTTCCTCTGAATCGTCCTCCCTTCAACTCCATCCCATGCCCTCTAGTCCTGGAACATCTTTTTCGCTTGAAAATAGTGTATTCCTGCACCCTGTTCCTCCCTGTAAGATACTTGTATGTCTCTATCATATCCCCTCTCTCCCTCCTCTCCTCCAGGGAGTACATATTAATTTCCTTCAACCTGTCCTCATAGGACTTGTGATGCAATCCATGTACCATGTTTGTTGCCCTCCTCTGAACCTTCTCTACCCTGTCTATGTCCTTACGTAGGTAAGGTCTCCAGAACTGTACACTGTACTCCAGGTGGGGCCTCACTAGTGTCTTGTATAGTGGAATTATGGCTCCTTTTCCTGCTGGTGATGCCTGCCTATGCATCCCAGAACTTCTATTTGCTTTACCTGCTGCCTTGTCACACTGTTTCCCTACCTTGAGGTCATCAGAGATGATAACCCCAAGATCCCTTTCCTGCTTGGTGCATGCTATATCCTCACCCCCAAATGATATATTGTGCCAGGGTTTTTGTGCCCCATATACATTATCTTGCACTTCTTTGCATTGAATTTCAATTGCCAAACCCCTGACCATTCTTCAAGTTTCTGCAGGTCCCTTCTCATTCTGTCTACACCCTCTGGTGTGTCTACTCTGTTACAGAGCTTTGTGTCATCAGCGAACAGTGAAATTCTGCCTTCTAGGTCCTGCGCAATGTCACTGATGAAGATGTTCAATAGAACCGGTCCCAGCACTGATCCCTGTGGTACCTCACTAGTCACTCTTCCCTCTGTGGAGTGACAGCCATTTACCACCACCCTCTGTGTTGTTGTTTGAGGCCCTCCCCCTGCAGGGAATCTACTATATGTCTAGTTCTGGCAGATGTTCCTGCTGTTATTGACCAATCTGTATCTGGCATGTTGAAGTCTCCCATTATCAGAACCTCCCCTTTAGCTGTCATGTTTTGTATATCTTCTAACAGTAATGTGTCTATGTCCTCCTCCTGGTCTGGAGGCCTGTAGACAACCCCAGTTCGTATGGCTGTCCCATTTCCTGTTTCCAGGGCGACCCAGAGTTCTTCTGGCTCATGTGTATTCTGAATTTCTGTAGCTTTGATATTTTCATTGACATAAACGGCCACTCCATCTCCCCTTTTTGCACCTTGGTCTCTTCTGAACAGTACATAGCCAGGTACTGAAGTCTCCCAAGTGTGATTACTGGTAAACCATGTCTCACTAATGGCTACTATGTCCAGTTTAGCCTCTATCATTATTGCCTGCAAGTCTGGGATCTTGTTTCCAGACTGTGAGCATTGTGTACATGATTTTCCATTGGGCAGGTTTCAGTGTGTTAGTTTTTCGGCGAGGTCTGGCGTTTCTCCTGTGCGTCGTATGGGGTAATAGCAGTAGGAAATAATCGCTACCCTTGTCACTGTATGGAGGAATGGGGAAAGGATGAAGAGGTTGCAGGTCTGAGGCCTAGTCAAGCTGCTTCCATGGCTGAGTGGCTAAGGCACTAGACTGTGCAGTGGGGATGATCAGGAGATCAGGGTTTGATTCCCTGTCTCCCGACATTTTATTTTTCTCTCTTTCACCAAGAAACAATGTTTTCCCCCTCTCGAGTTACAACGTACCCCCGAGGTCCACCCCCCGTTCGGAGTTGATTATAATCATTCCGAGAGGTGGGGGGGACAAAGCCCCCCATGTCGGGGGGGGTGGTGGGTGCAGCTCCCCAAGAAACAAAAGAGCTGTTCCCTCACCCCTATTGTTTGAATGGGCAAATGGCATTTCTGTGATAGTTGGTGTTTTGACTGACGTATTTTGTGCAGGCAGCATTTTGCCTGCGAAGTTATGTGCTGCGCTGTTATTGTGTGTGACATCATGACCCTGTGCCAAACCTTGGGAGGTGCTGCTGGTAAGGGGTTTCAATATTCCAGAGCTGGACTGGAGTGACCCAGTGGTGACATGTGCAAGGAATCATCTCCTGGTGAAGGCATGCCAGGCAATGTTCCTTTCACAACTAGTTCAGACCCTACAGGGGAGTGTGCCACACTGGACCACCTGGTTTTCACCAATGGAGACAGGGTCCAGAATGTCTCAGTCAAGGAACCACTTATTACAAGTGATTATGGGACAGTTCAGATGCAGATCCAATTAGAGCACAAGACACATAACCAGATACAGGTATTCGAGGGGTGGGGGTGGGGGATAGACTTTTGAAGGATGTAGGAAATATTGGAGGGTAGTATGAAGAAAATAAAAAAAAAATACAGAAGAAGTGGCTGGTAAATGAGAAGCCTTTAAGAAGGGAGTGGCAGAAGCTATAAGATGTTATGCTGGGGAAAAGCAAACAAAACACAAAAGAGTTAGGAGAAGCAGTTAGGGAGAAAAGGAAGGTATTCAGTAGATACAAGGGAGGCCAAAATGGTCGGTAAGGACAGGGAAACTGTAATGAGAGCAAGGGAAACTAGTAGGCTAATAAAAAATGCAAAGCATGACAATGAACTGAGATCAGCTGAGGGGATGAATCAGGGAGAAAAAGTATTCTTCCAGTACATATGGAAGAGGTGCAAGACTAGAGAAGGAATGTTAGGTGCAGACAGGGATAGGGGTGAGAGGAAAGTAATAAGGGTAAGGCTAACATACTGAGCCCATATTTTTGTTCAGTTTTCATAAATGTATAGAATGGACAACTGCCAGACTGTGTAACTGGACCAAAGGGCAGGGAGGGGTTCAATAGCGCTCCATCACTGAGACAAACCAGAATGAATACTTTGATTGGGTAATGAGGGGGTCCAATAAAGGACAGGCAGTTGACATACTATACCTGGACTTTAGTAAGAACTTTGATTCAGTCGCCCATAACAGGCTGTCAAGAAACTAAGAGATCTTGGGGTCGATGAAAGGGTAAGAAGATGACTACAACGCTGGCACAAGGGGCGAATACACAGGGTGGTCATAAACAGGGAATTCTGCAAGATTAAAGAAGTGACAAATGGAGTATCACAGGGTCTAGTCCTGGGGGCCGCTCTCTAACCTATTCATCTGCAAATAAGAATAGGAATTATAGGGAAGATCTGCCTCTTCACAGGTGACACCAAGATCTGCTGTAGGGTGGACAGTGAGGAAGAGGTCAGAACAAGGAAGAAAGACTTAGAAAGGCTTGAAAAATGGTCCAGGATTTGGCAGTTAAACATTAATGTCAGGAAATGCAAAGTAATGCATATAGGCAGTGAAAACCCGAAACCTGATATCTGATTAGGGATGGCAACAAAGAGCATACCTGAGGAAAGAAACTGGGGGGGTAGAGAGGAGCTAATATTGAAAAGCCTAAGCGTGTCAGTGCAGTGCAACAGAGCAGGTGGTAAAGCTAACAGGATGCTGGGGTGCACTGACAGAGGGATCAGTAGAAACAGGGAGGTGCTCCTTCCCCTGTATAGGTTCCCAGTTCAACCCCACCTGGAGTACTATGCAAGGTCCTGGAGCCTGAACTTGCAGAAGGACTGTGATAGGGTAGAGGCAGTGTAGAGGAAGGTGACCAAAATGACCCAAGGGCTTTGGGTTCAGACATATGAGGAAAGGCTGATAGAGCTAAAAATGTATACTCTGGGTACAAGGAGAGAGAGTAGGAGGCATGATAGAAGCATATAATATCTCCGTGGGATAAACAGGATGAACTATAGTGAATCATTCACCTGAAGTGTAAACACAAGCACAAGGGGTAAGCCACTGAAGCTGGCCGGGGAAAATTTCATTCAGGAGAGAGGTCTGGAAGTAGTTTTTTGCTGAAAGAGTCGGGGTCAGGTTGAACAGATTACCAAAGAATCTAGTACAGTATGTGCCAAAGCAGTGAGTGGGTTCAAACAAGGATGATAAGGATGGGACAAGCACAGGAGCCTAATTCAAGCAGGGGATGGTCAAGTAGGGAAGAGAAATGGGGTTAGATGGTCAATAGAGCCATCACACAAGTAATATCTGGGTTTGGCAGACTGGATGTGCTGATGTTCATACACCTCTCAACTGTCACTGATTATGAGGGACATCCCTCCTTTAACCCCTTAAAACTGCTCTGTCCCTCATCCGTCCCTCTTGGAAAAGGTGCAGCCCACACAGAGAATGTGCAGTAAGTTCAGACTTTAAAGCAGAAGTTCATAATATTCTAAGATGCTAAATCAAAAATAAACTTTGTGCAAGGAAATGAATGGTTTCCATAGTGTTCTGGTCTCTGGTAATGTACGAGGGCCTCAGTGAAGCATACTCTTGTGCCACCAACTCCTGGTAGTATGTAACTGTGGCCCATGCGCATACTTAAGGGAAGGAAAACTAAAGCATTTGGTGACTGCACTGTAGTAAAGTAAGACAAAAAACGCCATGCTGGGAACAAAGGATCGTCTGCACAAGGTGCTGACTACTGACATGCTGGGAACATATGAGCATCCATGCAGGGCTGGTGAGACATTGATCTAGGGTGCTTCCAAACTGGGAGTGAGGGGCTGAAACCTGCCTAATATTCTGCTCTTTCATTATTATCCCATCTTGACCCTAGTTTATTTTTTTAACTGAACCATCCCCCCAACCTCACTTATTAGGTTTAGTTCCTGAGTGCTGGGGCCCCATGACAGGTGGAGACCCCGTGCTACAGCCTTGTTGGCCTATGCCTTCAACTAGGCATGACACACCACCAATAGGCCACATCACTTGAATTTCTCCATTCTAATAGGAAGGAGGCTATATAAAATGTGACAGTGACAGACTGCAAGTGCTGAACAACAAAGAGGGCAGAAACTCTCCCTACAGAGCTCTGTTCTCTACAGAGCCCCATTCTCTACCACAATATCATGACCATTAAAGGATCAGACAACTGATCCCTCAGTCCATTACAAAACATGCCATTAATCATTACAGTGACATTTTGGTTTTTGTTTGCAAAACCCAACAAAAAGATTAAAATAAATTTATTGATTGGCCCCTAGGTTAGTAAACATACAGTGTATGACTCAAACAAACTTGCCCTTCATTGAACAGAGTCACTGATGGGTGAGAGTGCCACCCTCAGTCTGTGGACACATACCCTTCTTCTGTCACTAGTATTATTGACAATATGCAGATGTTCTCTAATAAAGGGGAACCCCAGAGGATTAGCCTTCCAGCTTGCAATTTCAAGAGACTAGATGCAGAAGCACTCCCAACCCAGCTAGAGCGCCATGCTGCCCAGCAGTACACAACAGTCACTACTAGTAATGACTCACAGCAGGAATCCTAACAGCTGAATTTAATGGAATTATTGCACCTCATCTCCAAATCCGTTTCTATGTGTATGTTTAGTAGCTTTCCACCAGCTTCAAGTCAACCACCCTGCACAAGGGAATTCAAAATCCGCCTCTTTGGTGTCTACTCTGGGTTAAAACAGGTGTGATTGATAGCCAGTCTAAGCCACTCTTTCAGTAAGTTTAATAATTACCACCTCATAAAGCATAGTTACAGCTGTGAGGTTAGTAATAAATCATACAGCATGACCGCAGAACAGCAATTAATCAAAGAGCTGGTAGGTTGCTCTTATATACCACAGGCCTCAATTCAGAGTGCATGCAGATCTCCACTAATAAGTGAATACTGGCCAACCTGCTTTTAAACAGCCTGGTGCAGGCTATGCCATATGTGGTGATTAGAGAGAGAGAAGGAGCATGACAGCTCACCTGAAAACTCTCTTTCCCCAACAACTTCAATTCCACTTCCAGCGCCACTGTGTTTTTGAGTAGCATGCAAAACAATATTGCAAATCAACTCCAGGCAGGCAAGGGAGGACTGATCTGGGCCATTGGAAGCCCGATGTCCAGCCAGGCTCCATACCCACAACTCTCATACCACCCTGTTACACAACCATGCTATAGGGGTAGTGGAGGGGACAGAATGCTGTGTTGGACCAGTCATGCTGTTTTGTACAATATATCCAAGGAAATAACCAGTTTAGAAAAAAGAGACACTTTTCAATGAACGGATGGAAAAAATAGTGATTTTGGCACCCCAAGTCAGTTTGTGCTGAAGAAGCCACAATTTGTGGCAGAACATTCATAGTCTTTTTCTTTCTCTGTTAATTTCAACTCTACTATACGGTTTATTGCTGGAAGTTAACATGGAAGCTATGCCCTGGCCATTTTGCAACACCTGGATAGTTTGTTCAGCATTGTGCTGCTAGGAGTTTTAGGAAAACTCAGCTATGAAAACATGGTGAGAGCGGCTTTCCGTGCATTTCTACAGTACTTTCAAAAATAGAGAATTTTTTTTCAATTCTGTTTTTTCCCTAGGTCTTCTGCCTTTGACCTCTGCCAGGCCACCTCCAGTCTGTTAAGGCTCCTCTCACCTGGTCTTTCGGTACTCCACAGGCCACCCATGACTCAGTACTTCACTGCCTCCTTGCATAAATCTCCCTAAGGTGGGGCCAGCCTTCATCATCTGTGGCAGCTTCCTCCCAATAGACAGCTACCCTCAAAGGGGGTGAAGCCTGGTAGCATTCCAGAGGCCAGAAGTAGTGAGCCAGACTGTGGATGTGGGGACAGGCAGGGCATTCTCTGCCCAAATGATTGCCATTTTCCCAATTTTTTCCCACTGAAACACCACCATACATAATGCTCGACAGCATGCCCATACACATATGGTGGGCATCAGTATAGATAGTGTCCTGGCCCTCCCTTAAACTGCTGAGCCCAGCTGTGCTGCCACCCAGTCGTTGCTAGACAGCAGTCAGACAGCATGCTGCAGAGCCCACCCTCCCCAAAGGAGGAGAGCAGTCCTTGGGACACTCAATCCTCCTTCAGCTGACTGACCCCCAACAATCACAGATCATTTCCAATTCCAGATCACTGATATAACAAGTGGTAGTGCTATTCCAGCGCTGCTGCTACTGAGTCAGCGAATACATTACTTTTGCCTTACAAAGATTATCTACAGCATAGTGCAGTACCCTTTACTGTTACTTGACTAATTTAAACTCCAGGAAAGAGGTTTTCCATAGTGCTGGTGAGGAGCCTGACCCCCAAAACTGTGGCATAATTACATTTAGTGCTTCACAGGAAATTTTTACAAAACGGCCCAATGTGTATCACTTTCCTTGCTTAGTTCTGAAAAGCATCCAAACAATGGCATAGATACGACCTGCTTAATTAACATACACCAGCACCAATGTGATGCAAGCTAGAGTTGGCACAAGTCCTTAGAAAATCTGGCATCAGGGATTTACATTACCAAGAAAGGCACAAAACAGCGTTACTATCTCAGCTCAGTGATCATACCATGGTGTGCCACAATTATACCTCACCAACTGCAAGGAGATTTAATTGGGAAGAGTATCTAAAGCTTGCAGCTCCTGACCCCTTCCAGTGTTGCAGTTCTGCTGATCTGACTGCTAATACACACACACAACATTCAGACATGTACATCATACAATACATGCACACAAAACACACACACATTTGTCTCTGCATTAGGACTTCCCATAGAGTCAATGAAATATATATTTATTATTCTTAGCTTCACAAAGCCATAGAGTGCCATGCCAGCAGTGGTGAAGTAAATATACTTGCAATAAAGCTTTCATTTGAAACCCAGTCCCTCCTGGAGTGCATATATGAGTTAAAACATTCTGTGTTCAACCTTATTCAAAATGGCTGCCACAAACTTCAGGCCTCATATTGTTTCTCATGTAAAAAACACACATTCTTTGATTGCTAACATTCTGTAAAATTTGTGGCTATTAGTTTTCAGTTTGCTTCCTTTCTCTTAGTACAAGTGAACAATGGCAGTGGTTGGTTTAATAATATGAAAATGTATTGTGTTTCCTTTAATTCCTGATGATATCTCACTATATCTTTTCTGCATAGTGAGTGAGTAGACTGTGGGATTGTTCCCAGGTTCTAAGAACAATGTGGTGAGTGTAGAGCAGGGTCTATTATTTATATATATTAATTATAGTGGCACGGTAGCACGGTAGTACCACTATAGTTAGGATTGAGTATCCCATTTAAGGTTAAATTTAAAATGTTGCACCTTAATAACTTTGGCACCATATGACAGATTTGCCTGACATTTGGAATGCACAGTCTGGTGCCATAGTTCTCTGGATCTGCCAAGGCTCATTAGGGTTAGATTTACGGTTGCGGAGCTACAGAGTGCCAAAAAACGCATAAATTACGGGTTTTTGCGTGTTTCTTTGATTGCACCTACAGGCCTCAAGTTTTATGCGGTCAGTCCAAAAACTTCAGGGAACATGTAGCCAGGGTCCCTGATGTGCCGTTTGAAGATTTTGTGAAAAAATATTAAACGGTTCAAAAGTTATTCAAAAAACACTGAATCCCATTATAGTCTATTGGTAAAGTTAAAATATTCGAAAGTGTCACAAATGCAGTTTTTACTGTCGCAAATGACCCCTTTACTTTTGTGATTCAGCCATTTTTTTTCAGTTGGTAGTCATAGAAATGCTTGCCATTTAAATTTGGGACCCTCTAGAGACACAATTCTTGTTGTGTTCACCTAGTCGAGCCCTGAGGATGCTATCCACGTCTTTTTTTGGGGTAAAACACCCCAGAAATATGTTTTTAAAATTTTAGTAAAAAGTAATGTCACAAAGTACTTTCGCGTATGTGACACTTTCGTGATTTAGTGTCGTGATTTGCGAAAGTACTTTGCAACACTATGCTCAAAACAATAGAGAATATTTGCCACCCTGCTGCAAAAGAACAGTTTGGTCTTTTGGGCTGAAACTTTTAGGGAAGAAAGTCAAGATCCCACAGATGTGCCTTTTGGTAGTTTGGTGACAACATATTAGAGGGCTGCAAATTTATGGTACTCCAAATTTGATGATTTTTCCCATAGGATAACATTACAGCGTCCGCTGCGCCTTTCGGGGCCCGTATCACGAAAATGGTTCGAGATTCGGACTTTTCATCAGAAAAATGCTTAGTCTCCCACTAGGGGGCTAACTACAAAACTAGCCTGGAAAGTCTTAAATAATATGATATTTTAAATTTCTTTCTACGTCGTACGGTTCCTGAGATATAAGCAATTTAGTATCCCAAGTGCTCATTTTCTGCTTTGAGGGCTATTATTATGCATACATTCTTTGTATTCACTGTGCTTCTGAATGTACCTTTTTTGGGGAAAAAAGTGTGTGCATTTCTGTTACTGTTACTGTTAGCATTTTTACTTGTGTTTCCATTACTGTTTGCGTTAGCGTTTCTGTTTACTTCACCGTGTGTGTTACCCTTTGCATTTGCATTTACGTTACTGTTACCATTTGCATTTCCGTTATTATTTTTGTTAGCATTTACTTTTGCATCACTGTGTGCATTACCATTTGTGTTTGCACTTGAGTTTGCTTTACTGTTTCCTTTGGTATCATCGTTGGTGTTACCCTTACCGTTTGCGTTTCCAATTGCATTACCGTGAGCGTTTGCATGTTTGTTACCATTTGCGTTTCTGCTAGCCTTAGTGTTTGCATTTTTGGTAGCATTTCCATTGGCGAGTGTGTTACTGTTTCCTTCTGCATCACCGTTGCCGTTACCGTTTGTGCTTGCATTTACGTTTGTGCTTGCATTTGTCTTACTGTTTGTGTTATCATTTCCGTTTGCGTCGCCGTATGCATTACTGTTCGCGCTTGCATGTTGTGGTATGGAACATGTCTTCATTTACCAATTTTGATTTGGTCGGTCATACAGTTTTTGTGCAGCAAAGTGAAAAAATTCACGTGGTGAGAGAGTGGGACGCAAAGGGCCCTGCACTCCCACCACCAAATTTCATTCACTATTTAGAGTGCACATTCTCCAAAAGAAGGGAAATTCATGGCAAAAAAACTCCATTTAATGCATCAGTTAGGGTTGTTCCACAGCAACAAAGCAAGGAAATTCGGTGTTAGGGTCATCAACTCTTGCACCCCACGCCCACCCTGCCCCCACCAACAGGCATCAGGGCGTGCAGTGGAGTTATCGGTCCTAACTTTCACCCCATTCTCCTATACTGTACCACCTCAGCTTATTTACACATGGAATGGGGTAAGAGTTAGGACCAATGACTCCAACACACACCCCGATGCCTGTTGGTGGAGGTGGGGTGGGCTTGGGCTACAAGGGGTGGCAACCCTAACACCAAATTTCCTCACTTTTGTCGCTGTGGAACAACCCTAACTGATGCATTAAATGGAGTTGTTTCATGACTATATCTATATCTATAACTATATCTATATATATATATATATATATATATATATATATATATATAGAGGGAGAGAGGGAGAGATAGAGAGAGAGAGAAAGAGAAAAAGAAAGATAGATAGACAGATAGATAGATAGATAGATTTATCTGTTTATTCAGAATTACAAACCTTTGAGTCAGAGATTCCTTTACAAAGGCTCCATGTCAATTACAGAGACAATACACATAGCAGACATTAGCATACAACAAGGTTAGACAGGTACAATTTGTATACATGGTGAGCATATTGTATTACATTACATACAACATAAAGTGCAAAGAATAGAGTATTAGAAGCATTGCTAGGTACAACTTCAGTGCAGAGAGAGAAGGTTTGAGGGGAGGGATGGTCTGAGCACAGGGCCAGGCCATGTGTAAGAGCCAAGATCAAGGATTGTAAGGTGGCTCAGCAGGAGACTAGGGGGGTGGAGGTAGTAGGGAATAGTAGACAAGGTGAAGCAGGAAGGTAAGAAGCTGGACATGGTCCATTGTCAGAAGAAGGTGGGCAAGAGAGAGAGGAGGAGGGGAAAGGAGGGGAGGGCTGGACGTGTCCAAGTTATGGCCAGAGGGAATAAGGCTAGATAGTAGGACAAAGTTCATTGTCAGGAGTAGAGGAGTTAGGAACAGGTACAGGAGCATGAGGATAGAAGGTGGGAGTGCAGTAGGAATTTAAACTGACCAAGCTTGAGTTCCTCCATAATGTGTGGGGGGAGGGAGTTAAGCCAAGTTGGGCACGATAGAGAAAGGAGCATTGGCCCAGTGAGGTTTTAGTCTAGGCATCTGATGAGATGCTTTGAGGGAGCTCCTGGTATACCTTGCATGTGGAGTTGGTTGCAGGAGAGAGGAGAGGCAAGGGGCCATGAGCCCAGCAGAGATTATTTTTGGCTAATAGGCAGGTGTGGTATTGTAGCCTGCCATGAAAGTCCAGCCAGTTTGTTTGTTTGTAGAGGGAGCAGGTGTGGATGGTACTGGGGCAGCCCAAAGAGAGGTGGCAGGCTTTGTTGAGCGATATTTTGACCCTTTTTAGGGCAGTATTATCTGCTGTCCCATAGAAAACAATGCCATAGTCCATCACTGATAGTACCGAGGAGGAGATGGTAATTGGAGGACTTCTGGGGGAAGGCAGTACCAATGACGGTAAAGGAGTCCTGTACGGGAGATGAGATTTGAACAGAGTTGATGTACGTGGTTGTGGAAGGTAAGGGCAGGGTCGAGAGTGATGCCTAGGTATTTAAAGGAGTGAACCTGTTCATGGGGCAGAGTGGTGGACATGTTGATGTTTAATGGGGTGTGCTTAAGTTTGTTCTGGTGGTTGGCGAAAAGCATTGTCTTAGATTTTTTTTGGTTGAACACAAGTTTGTGCTTTGTGAACCAGTACTCTGCCCCTGTAAAGGAGGTTTGGAGGGAGAGTTCAATTTGGGAGGGGTTAGGATGGGATGCATAAAGGACAGCATCATCAGCATACAGCAGGATCTTTTGGGGAAGGTAAGGGCAGGGTTGAGAGAATTTAGGAAGAGACTGAAAAGAAGGGGACCTAATATGGAGCCTTGCGGTACTCCAGAGCAGACAGGGAGTGGGTTCAAGGTGGTGGAGTTGATTTTTACCTTTTGGGTCCGGTTGGACAGTCAGTGAACCAATTCAAGGGGCCATGGAAGAGGTTGGGTTGAGACAGGGTGGAGAGGAGAAGTGGGTGATTAACGGTGTCAAAAGTATTTGATAGGTCCAGGAAGACCGCACCAGCCAGCTTGCCATTATCCAGAGCAGAGTGTATGAAACTAGTGAATTCAAGGAGGGCAGTAGTTGTACTGTGCCCTTGTCTGAAACCATGTTGTTCAGGAGGCAGGAGTTTGTATTTGGAGAGGTATTCAGTGAGCTGATCCGCAACAATACGCTCGAGGGCCTTGGAGAGTGGGGGAAGGATAGATATGGGACAGTAGTTACTAGAGGAAAGACAGTCACTGGATTTGTGGATGGGGGTTATAAGAGCCACCTTTCATAGTGAGGGGAACTTACCTAGGCAAAGGGAGAGGTTGAGTAGTGAGGTTAGGGGGGAGAGGACCTCGCCAAGTGTAAATCGCAGGATTCTGAGGTCAACTGTGTCACTACTGAAGCTGGCCTTCTTAAGAACTTTGATAAGGTAGGGTTTAGCTTCCCAAGGGGTGAGGGTCCGGAAGCAGAAAGGAGGAGATGTTGGGGGGATGGGGCAACAGGGGGGTTTGACTGAAGAAGTTAGGGGGAAGAGTAGTGTTGAGGTCTGAGAAAGTGGAGTTCAGTGCTTCAGCCACTAGATAGTGGTTGTTTGAGATGGAGCCATTTATGTTGAGTTGATTGTGGGGGAGGAGTTTGACTGTCTACCAAGGGACTTCAGATCATCCCAGAATTTGTGCCTGTCCCCCAGGTAGTGGTTACGGTGGCATTGAAGTGGTCAGCTTTAGCTTTTCTGATGGCCCATGTACAGCTCTTGCAAGCAGTGTGATAGAGCTGTCTGTGTAGAGAATTGCCAGAGTCAAGGACTTTTTTCCACAATTCATCACGATGCCTCATGTGTTCTAACAGGTGAGGTGTGATCCATGGAGTGCCGTAGGCCCTTACTATCTTTTTCTTGAGGTGTGCAAATTTGTTACAGGCTCCATTGAATGTGTCAATAAAGTAGCTAAGGGCGGCGCCTATATTCTGAGTGCAGTAAAGAGGGGACCAGTCATGGTGCATTTGATGGATTCTAAGATGTTTTAGAATGCTGGGTTTGAGGGGGCTAGAGAAAATTGTCTTGGGGGTGGTTTGGGTGCGTGACAGGGCCACTTGAAGAGGATAGGAGAGTGGTCGCTGAGGGCATTTGAGAGGATGAAGAGGTCAGAGATTTTATGGGGGCAGTTGGAGAGAAGTAAGTCAAGTAAGGTGGCTCTACCGTTGTTGTGGTTAATGCACATCGGGTTGGAGACTAGTTGGGTGATGTCGAGGGCAGTGAGGGCATCTTTGAGGTGGGAGGTGGTAGGGGAGAGCCAGTTCAGGTTGAGATCGCCAAGTGTGATAAGTTCGGTTTTTGGGGGGAGGGTGGTGAGATAGTCAAGGAGGGATTGGAAAGTGGGTTTCTGTCCATGGGGTGGGATGTAGACTACAGAGATGATCACAGGGGCTCTTGAGGGGACAGGTGTGATGCTAATGGATAGGGCTTGGGCACTACTAGCCAGTTGGGGGGGTGGGTTTGCACCTGTATGTGGTCGCGGAGGTAGAAAACACAGCCCCCCCACATTTCCCAACTCTGTCTAGACGGTGCAGGGTGTAGCTGGGTACGGATATATTGGCATCCGGTGTAGATTTTGATAACCAAGTCTCAACAGGGGCAAGGATGTCAGGTTGGTGCTGAGCAATCCAGACATGGAGGTCATTGAGTTTTTTGGTAAGACTACAGATATTGATAGACGCAATGCACAATCCAGGGAATTTTGCTTGTGCTTGGGTGATTGAGGCGGGGGAGCCAGGGTTGGGGTGGACATTGACAGAGAGGAGTAGGAGGAGGGAAAGTGTTCTGAGCAGCAGCTGTTGGATGACTTTTTGGGGGGTAAATCTGCTAGGTCGTGAAATGATGTGTCAAGGTAGGGAGGGGAAGAGAAAGGAGGGTGTGGGAGGCATGCAGTATGTGCTGGTACCTGAGGCAAGGGTGTGAGGGGGTAGGGGCTGGGGGGTGTTGCGGGGGAGTCTGGGGAGGAGTGACTAGAGGAGGAGGTGCAATGGGAAAAGTGTGAGTAGTGTGGAAAGTTGGGGGATTGGTGGTGGCTTGGAGGGGTGAGTATGGAGACAGTGATAAAGATAGATAGACAGATAGATATAGATAGATAGATAGATAGATAGATAGATAGATAGATAGATAGAGAACGAATTTAAAGGCAGATAAGGACTGCTTAGCCCACCCAGTTTGCCCATTTTTTCCCCCTACATACAGTGTCACTGCAGACCCTACAGTACTTGATCTCTGGCTCCCCCCACCTTCTACTATGATTCCCTTATGCCTATCCCATGTGTTCTTGAACCCTACCACTGTTTTTGCCCCCACCACCTCCACTGGAAGATTGTTCCAGGCACCCACCACTCTTTCTGTGAAGAAGTGCTTCCTCACATCAATCCTGCATCTTAGCTTCTTTGCTTGTCCCCTTGTTCTTCATTATCTTTTTCTCTGAAAAATACTCTTCTTCTGTACCTTATTTACTCCTGTGAGATACTGAAAAGTCTTCATCATATCCCCCCTCCCTCCCCTCTTCCAGAGAGTATATATTGAGGTTCCTTAGACTTTCCTCATAGGGCTTCTGATGTAGATCCAGCACCATTTTAGTTGCAATCCTCTGGACAACCTTCACTCTGTTTATGTCCTTCCAGATATGTGGTCTCCAGAATTGGACAGGTATATAAAGCTGATATGGAGCAGGCTTTTGGAGTCCTTGGAATGGTCCTCGAAACACCTGCGACTCTGCCCAGGTTGGCAACACTTGTCCTTGCAGATTGGACACTTTACCATTAACTGAAATGCCTGGCAAACAACAGGTATCCATACAGTTAGAGATCTCTTTGATCCAGCCTCTGTTTTTCTTTCACTCTTATGCCTTCATTTCAGAGAGAGAGAGAGAGAGAGAGAGAGAGAGAGAGGAATTTAAGCGTCCTTTCTGGCACTACTTCTAGTTTAGAGACACAGGGATGGGGCAGTGCTGGACCTAGTACTTCTGAACAGAGACAGCATTGCTAACATCACAGTGGGTAGTCTCCTGGCTACAAGTGATCATCGTACCATGTGGTTTGGCATAAGGATAGGACAGGAAAAAATAACACTAAGACAAGAGCCCTGGACTTCATGGGAGCAGATTTTAAGGAAATGGGAAACTGTCTCAGGGAATGCTTCTGGAGGGGGGGGGGCAGACCAGGAGTGGTGGCTCAATGGAGAATAATTACGGAGGGTACAGTATATCCCAGGCAATGTCTTGCTGTTTGAAGGAAGTGAGCAAGGGAAAGAGGAGGAAGAGGTCGCTATGGTTTTCTAAGGAGGTAGCAAAGGCAGTGAAGGAGAAGAAAACAGAATTTATAATGTACAGTACAAGGAGACCCAAGAGTGTAGAGGGGGAGATCTGTCAAAACAAAGGGAGGCAGGAAGGAGGATGAAGGCAGCTAAAGCAGTAACAGAAGAGAAGATAGCTAAGGGGTCAAAAAAGGGGACAAGACCTTCTTCAGGTATGTGGGGTAACAGGAAGACAAGCGGAGGGATAGTGAGAATCAGGAGGGTGGGGGGGACTGTGCATAGGAAGATCAAGGAAAGCAGAAATACTAAATGATTACTTCTGCTCAGTCTTCATGGTAGAGGTTGGGTGGATGGACCAGCATACTGCAGTAAGCAAAAGAAAGAGTGGGAAGTGGACACAAGTCCATTCTCAGTGGAGAGGGTCTAGAAGGGATTGGAAGTCTTAAAGGACAATAAAATGATGGGACTGGATGGGAGTCATCCAAGGGTCCTAAAGGAACTGAGCATGGTGCTGGCCACCCCTCTGACAGCACTTTTTAGCAGCTCAGCAGAGATGGGCCAAGTTCCAGAGGACTGGAGTAGAGCTGATATGGTCCCTCTGCACCAAAGCAGCAGTAGGATGGATGCTAGCAACTACAGGCCAGTGAGTCTCACATCAGTGGTGAGGAAGTTAATGGAGATACTACTGAAGGAGAAGCTGGTGAAGTATCTGGAGGCAAAAGGGCTGCAGGACCACTGGCAGCATGCTTTCACAGGGAGGAGGTCATCTCAAACTAATCTCATACATTTTTTTGACTGGGTAACCAGGGAGGTGGATCAAATGAGAGCAGTGGATATGGCCTATGTGGACTTCATTAGGGTTTTCGACCCTGTGCTGCACAGGAGGCAAGTTAAGAAGCTAAGCAGCCTGGTTGGGGGGGGAGAAAATGACAAGATGGGTATCAAACTGGTTAAGGGATAGGAGGTAAAGGGTGGCGGTAAATGGTATCCCTCAGGTAATAGGAGTGCGACTAGTCGGGTGCCATAGGGTTCAGTGCTGGGACCGGTCCTCTTTAATGTCTTCATAAGCAATATTGCAGAGGAACTTGAGGGTAAGGTGTGTCTCTTTGCAGATGATAAAAAAAAGCTGCAACAGGGTTGACTCTCAGGAAGGGGTGGAGAGAATGCAAAGGGATCTGAGGAAACTAGAGGAATAGTTTAGAGGGTGGCAGCTGGGATTCAATGCCAAAAAGTGCAAGGTTCTGCGCTTAGGGCTGCAGAACCCAGGGGCTTGTGTATATGATGGGGAGAGTGGTGCTTACTGTCACCAAGCAAGAGAGAGACCTAGTGGGGCCATCATATCTGATGACATCAAGGTAGCTTGGCAGTGTGACAAAGAAGTGGGAAAGGCTAGCACGATGCTGAGGTGCATTGGAAGTGGAATTTCTAGCAGGAGAAGGGAGATAGTGCTGCCATTGTATTGCTCACTGGTGAGACCCCACCTAGAATACTGTATCCAGTTCTGGTGGAAGCACCTCTGCAAGGACATTGAAAGGGTGGAGGCAGTACAGAAGAGGGAAACCAAAATGATGAGGAGGTTGCACAAGAAGCCATACAAAGAATGGCTGCAGGAGCTAAACGTACTCCCTTGAAGAAAGGCGAGAGAGAGGGGACATGACTAAAACCTACAAGTACCTCACAGGAGTGAACAAGGTGCAAGTGGAGGGGTCTATTTCAGAGAAAGGAAGGCACTAGAACAAAGGGGCATGCAATGAAGCTATGAGGGGGAACGTTTAGGAGAGATGTGCAGAAATACTTTCTGACAGAAAGGGTTCTGGATGACTGAAACAGCCTGCCAGAAGAGGTGGTGGGGGCAAAGACTGCATGAGTGGGATATGCAGAGGGGCATATTAGGCAAAGGAACAGGAGGAGGGAGTGGCACCTATAACCAACTAGGGTCAGTGGTGACAGGACAAGGGGCAGACTGGATGGCCCTAAAGGTCCTTTTCTGTTGGCAAAATCTATGTTTCTATGCAGGATAAACTGCCCTCAGACCTGACACTGGCACTCCAAACTCTTTTTGACACCTGGATTCTATCTCTGCATGACCCTAGCGATATGGTCAATCACCTGATCCAGTTGAGAGACACCCATTGCCAACCACCTCTCACATCAGGCCCCTGAGAGAAGAGAGAGAGAGAACTGGAAGTAGATATGCCCTTTGTTACCTGGGATACAGTCTGGACCCAAACAGCATATCATGCCAACAGAGACCTATATGCCAAAATTCTGCACAGGGTGTACAGAACCCTGCTGACCCTCTACAGAATGGGGCTGTTAACATCATTGACTGTTGAAGGTGTTCCTCACCCCAGGCATCTCTGATGCACATGCTCTCACCTTGAGATATATGGATGGATAGATAGATAGATAGATAGATGATATCGAGCTACATCATCACGGCTTCAAAAAAGTTCCAGCGCCAGCAGCCTCCTTGCTCTCTACTGTCTGAGAACTAGTTTTTCAAAATGTACTCCTACACCACCCAAAAACTAATACATAAAACATTTTAAAACCTGTTTATTTTATTTTTTTTATTTTTAAAACTTCAAACTCAGTTCATAATAGCAATAAGTCACTCCAGGGTGTGGTATATCATGGGATAACATCACTTCTCGAGTGGTTGGATGCACTCAGGCTGCAACCTCATGCCCAACCTCCCAAGATACAATGATATCCCATGATATACCACACCCTGTCGTGCCTTATTGCTTAGTCGTGGAATAGCAGTCGCCATTACGGTGAGTGTACACTCGCAGTGCAGACAAAAATGGTGCCTGAGACCTACAGGTTTTATTTTTTATGTGGGGGCTGCACTCCCTGCACCTCCCTACTTATGGATTCTTAACTCCAGGGGGGTGCATGTCAGGGATGAAAAACTTAAATAAATTTAAAGCCACCTGCCAGCAAAATAAAACCCACACCAGACCCAAACCCTGCACCCTGCACCTCCCAGTCAACCACCCTCCCCACCACGCTAGTGGACCAGCTCTGCAGCAGTCTGCCATCCTGCCTCCCACATACCATCCCTCCCCTGCCTCTCCCCTTGCGCGTGTCTGCACACGCATATACCCACTACTTCCTGTCACAGTATTTCGCCAACCCCAGTATCCAATCGCCCCCTGCTAGGTAGCCATGAATACAGGTGCTATAACTGAGTAGCCATTTTTGTAGGTGCCCAATTTCAGTTGCCTTGTTCACTGGATACTGATAGATAGATATACAGACAGACAGATAGACAGATAAATACTGTACATGTTAATGCATCTGTTAGGGTTGAAGCACAAAATATAACAAGTATTTGTCAATACAATGATGAGTGTTAAACAATTTTTTTTTTGCAATTTTGCCCCCAAATTTTGAAGATACTTGTTTTAGGATTTGCCTTATAGACATGACATGTATCATTTATAGTGTATTGGCAGAAATGTCATTTCACACCTGAGATGCAGAAACACATCTTGTCCAGGATTTTAAAAATGACACTTCACATTTATGAGGTGGTGTGGAAAAATGGCTGTGTTGAAAGGTTGGAGTCAAAATATTGAAAATTAGCAAAGTTGTGAATGAATGCTGAAATAGTGTAAGTGTGAGGAAGTATTTTTTCATAGAGAGGTTGGTGGACACATAGAATGGCCTTCCTGAGGAGGTTGTGGGGTCAAAAACAGTAGGGGAATTCCAGAATGAATAGGACAGATGTAAGGCAATTCTGGTGGGTGTAGGAAGAAGTAGGCTGTTGGTTAACTAGGATCTGCAGCTTATCCAATAGGTAGGGAAATGGGCAAACTGGGTGGGCCAAGTAGTCCTTATCTGCCGTCAAAGTCTATGTTTCTATGTCCAGTCATGACCTGGGCATTTTACCATACTTGTACACCCCATTTTCAGCACAGCCTTCTTATTACCCCACCTAATGAACCCAGTAAGTGAAAATTTTCAAACACCTGCCAAAACGTTATTCCGTGCCACTGAAGTGTCATTACATACCACAGATACAAGAACACATTTTGGCCAGGATTTAAAAAATGTCAGCTGTCACATTAATGAGGCACTGTGAAGAAATGGCTATGTAGAAAATTTGGGGTAAAAATTTTGAAACTTACCAAAGTTAACAAGCCTGCATTTGTAAATTTCAACGTAGGCTCATAACTGTGTTGTTTTTTAATATTTTTGTCACAAATCTTTAACATAGCTTTTTTATGACCCCACCTCATGAACAAGAGCAGAGAAAATTTTTAGCTGCTGCCCAAAAGGTGATTTTGCACAGCGACTGCAAAATCACCTTACAGGGCACAAAAATACATTTTGGCCAGGATTTGAAAAATGACAGCTATCACATTCATGAGGAGAAATGGCTGTGTTGAAAATCTAGGGTCAAAATGTATTGAAAATTGTCAATGTTATGAGCCTGTGTTTGCAGATTTCATTGTAGGCTCACAACTTTGTTGTTTTTTAATATTCTGACACCAAATGTACAATGTAGCCTTCTTATGACCCCACTTTATGAACAACGCTGGAAAAAATTTCAACTCCTGCCCAAAGGTGATTTCACAGAGCAACCGCAAAATCATCTTTTGGAACAGATTTGCCTAAATTCACTGCAATTGTTTATGGGGGGGGGGGGGGTCCCAAAAAAGGCAAGTTAAAAAATGTGGGACAAAAATATTCAAAAATGGCCAAGTTCTGCCATTAAGTTCAGAACCCCATTGAAATACATTGAACGGCATACCTGATTTCCTCAGTTCATGATCCGGCTTTGAAGAGTGAAGACATGTCTGCGGTCCAGAGAAGATTACAGCATTGGACCCCCAGTGGGTAAGTAAGGGCCTGTGGGTGGGGTGGGAGGTGCTGAGTGGGCAGGTTGGGTAGGGGGAACTAACAGTGCAACAGACATCAATGGCCTTTTTTTTTACAGGGTTAACAAAAAAATTTACAATGGGCGATTTTTGTATTTTGGGTGATGAAACTGGGGGATTGGGCACCCCCAGTATCAGTGTTATATATAGAGGGTGCTGGGAGGGAGGGTTGGTGGGGAAACAGTTATGGGGGCCCAGGATGACAACAACAGACATCAATAGATGGTTTCCTTAGGGTCACCACCTTTGGATGAGGTAAAAACCGGATGCTAAACCACACCCCAAACTTTTTCATGACTGACAAGTATATTGTTCCTCCTCTTCCAAAGCAATTTATAATGTCAAAATAGACATTAATAGTGATAGGAAATCATTTTTATACTGTTATTTATTTTATTTATTTTTATTCTTTGGCAACCAGGTTAACTCCCAAAGGCCACATAGTCCATTTTACAGGAGTGACCCAGGAGCACAGGAAGGTTAAGTAACTTGTTAAGTGTCACACAGTATGCAAGTGGAGGCTGTGGGAACAAACTCTGGTCTGCTGGATCATGTATCAAGCTCATTCACAGCTTATTGCTCAAACCTCTGCTAAACACGCTCCCATTTTCCTTTCCATATCAGTCATGTATTCTGATATGCTTTGAGCAATTTTTGGTAACTTAATTACTGACGCTTGTGGTACCGTCAGTACTGCATTGTGTTCCCTTTACCTCAGCAGCTACTGCTGTTTCTTTTCATATTTCTAAGACATTCCACAATTTCAGACACGCCATTCCATGCTGTTTATCTGAATGCCCTGTAAAAGTGTAGCTAATATTATGGAATTTTCAGGCAATACAAAAAAATGAGAACAGTAACTGCTGAGGACCCAGGATAGAAGTAATCAGTGTAGCGATAAAGACAAAAATTAGATTAATTTAATAAAAATGGGTCTAAAACATACCAGGATATAGGACAAACAGAAAGAAACACATGTGAGCATATAAAGGTGTAAAAGCTGTTTCTTGTCTTAGCAGTAAAAGACCATCCTTAAAATTAGGAGTCAAAAAGTTTAGGTTAATTTACTGCTAACTGTCTTAAAGGTTATACTGTACACCTCCCAGACAGACTAGTTTTATAAACAAAGGCAGGACTGAATGACATCAGAACTTTGTAACCTGGACATGCAATGTAGTCAAAACAGTGAATGATTTGATATTGTCAGTTTTAAGAGTATATAAGCATTCAAAATGGGCAAAAAAACAGATTACATTTAATCAAAACCTGATGACTGGATAAGGACCCTAAAAACTGGATTGTCCGGTCTAAAACCGGATAGGTGGCAACCCTAGGTTTCCTTTGTTAGAGGTTTTTTAAATAATAGCAACAGACATCAATGGACAGTTTCCTTTGTTACAGGTTTTTAAAATAAATATAAAATGACATGGTGGCGACACTGGGGAATTGGGCACCCCCAGTGTCAGTGTTATGTTTGAGGGGGGGTGGAGGATGACTGCTGAGAGGGAAGATCGGGTGGGAGAAACAGTTATAGGGGTGCCAGCAACAGACATTGCTGGATGGTTTTCTTTGTTTTAGGCAAAATAAATATATAAAATATACAAAGGTGGACACTGGGAACTGGGTATCCCCAGTGTCAGTGTCATGTTTGTGGGGGGGCGAATGTGGGGTGGTGGGTGCTGAGAGGGAGGGTTGGTGGGGAGAGTTAAGGCGCCAGGTGTTAGGGCTTGATACAGCAGCTGCACACCGATGAGCTTCATAGCAAATTTCCAGTGTGCAGCCGGTAACTGTTTTGAAAGCTGATCAGCTGTTTGCTGATGTGGCTTCATGCAAATCAAAGGACTGAAGCCCTCTCTGATTGGAGCAGCTTTGGTCCTTTGAGGTACACGCAGTTTCAGCCAACAAAGCAGAGAGTTGTGTCGGAGCACAATGCGTGGTCATTGGTCTAAACTGCTGAACCCCTGGTATTGTGCACTGCAATGGGCTTGACAGTGACACACCCCCAAAATCCCCTTGCATGCATCACAAAATGTTTGTTGCATGCGCATCAAACATAAAAAGTAGGAAATAATAGGTTTGGAGAAAAACTCCATGGAGCCTTGGTGTACATGTAGCGTGCTGTTCCTCAGGGTTTGAATGATCTCGCCATGTGATGTTGACTTTACCCTAACATCTGCACACTCTGTCTAAGCATTGCTGTGGCATTAAGATGACTGACAAGATGGTCATGAAGTTAGGGTAGCATCATCACTATGTAACATAATCATTCAAACCCCAAGGAACCGCAGACCACATATTCACAAAGGCTCCAGGGACTTTTTCCCCTAATGTTTTGTGTCCCTACTTTTTATGTTAAGCCCTTTAACCCTGACCGATGCATTACCATAGTTAGTTATTCATTTTGCCAGCTGACAGACAAAGATTCACTTGCACTCACTTGCTTGATCCAAAGAACTATTTTATTTTTGACAAGCATTAATCACCAGGCTTAAAACATTGACCTTGTTTTGTCCTCTTTCCGTAACCTCAGTCTTTCAGCTTTTCCTTCTTTTCACTACTGACATGTAGTGTCATCATGTAACAGCTGTTCCATATAGGTGCAGCCAGAGGGAAATTGTCTGCACTTTTAGAGTGCTATATCCAGGGAAAATCTGTATGTCTGGTTTATCAGTGAACTCCCTGTGCTTCTCAACCTCACAGACCTTGAGTGTCTTCTGGATACCTACTGCCACTCAAGTTCTGGGAAATACTGGTCGAAATGTCAGCAATGGCCTGCTTTGTGCACAACAGGCAGTAGTAGCAGTGGTTCCATGCATCTAAGAGACACGGTGTTTGAAGTTGAGAATACAAGGCATTCAGGGATAAACCAGACATGCAGATTTTCCCTGGATATAGCACCTGAATAGTGCAGAACTTAATACACTGCATCAGCCTGTATTTCTCTTCAGCTGCACCAATACAGAACAGCAGTCACATAACACTGCATGCCAGCAGTGAAAAGCTGAAAGACTGAGAGACGGAGGATACAGTAAGGGAACAAGATCAGTGTTTTAAGTCTGGTGATTTTGTTAATTTAGAAAGGTTAACTTTGGGTCAGACAAGTGGTAGTGAATCTTTATCTGCTGAATAACTTTTTGTGTCTTATCTTGCATTAAGCACCTCAAGTCTGTTGATATGAGAAGGGCAGTTTTTTTTCTATGAATTAGCATAGTTGTTTGCAGTTTATTTCTTCACTTTTTGATAAAGAAATAAAACAACTGACATCCTTAGCTTTTTTTTTGCAAGCCCAAGCAGCCAAAACATCAGACATGGCACTGGTCCCATAGTTTGCTTTGCAAGCCACAGACATCGTGCAGGGACATGGACCTGTATCTTGCTCCACGCAAGACACTGCAAGCCTTACATGAAGAAGCAGACCCACTGGGCAAGGGATAGACCTATTACTAACTTCACACAGGCCCTACATGAAACAGATAACCATCTGGCACAGCAGTGGACCTATGGGTTGCTTCATGCAGGCTGCAAAGCAGCAGACTCACGGGGAATAACACTTGATCAGTAGGGCGATGCATGCAGGGTCCTTTGGCCCTATGCAAAGCAAAAGATCCATCAGACAGATCTCCAAGTTGTCACTTGGGTAGTCATATGGGGTGATAAATATGCCACCTCACCCAAATTTGCTCTTAAAATGTTAAAAAATGCAAAAGTTATAGGTAATAAAAAAGGGAAGAAAAAATTAAGTCCCTGTGCATGTGCAATTCATGTTTTTGGTGGGGACAGGGTTCAGTCATCCACAATGTTTTTCTTAACTATTTTTTGTTTCAGATTTGAGGGTCAGGATGCTTACCACCCTTACCCCTTTCATGATCACCTAATTTCTCTCTTTTTTTTATTTTATGACTTATTCTCCTTGGCTTGGCCAGGGGATATACCCCACATCAGTCTGCTAGGTCCCCATAAGGATCCCAGACTTCACGCTCTTCATCTTCAAAGGGTTTTTCTTGTGTGTTGTTTCCCTTGTGGCTCCCCTTGATGGAGGCAGATGTGCAATGACCTCAGCACACAGTGGGGTCTGCTCTCACCCCTGATGTACAAATGTCCACCACCTCTGCCAATCCTGCCTCAGTACTGATCCTAGGCTCACCTACCCCTAGCCATCACTAATGGTCAATATGGAACCGGGCACCAGAACTCCTCCCTCACCAGAGAAGGTGAGCAATCTGATGGATGCTCAGCCTTCTCCCCCTGGCCAGCCTTCCTACAGCCCTGGGTTTGTTCTCGAACCTCGGTCATCAGCATTGCAATGAGTAGCACATCCACTGCACCAGTGGACCAGCCACCTAATTGTTAGTTTCAATTTCTGCCATCGATAGGGAGAAGGGCATGGGTAAATGGAAAAAAAAGGCAAAGGTAGTAAAGATAGGGATGGGGCAAAAAGGGATAAGGCCAGCAAAAAAAAATGGAGGGTAATGAGTACCAATGCCCGTATTCTAGGTAATAAGTTTCCTGAACTGGTGGCCTTGATGGAAGAGGGATGCTTGGCTATCGTGGCAGTCACAGAAACATGGTACACAGAGAACCATGACTGGGATGTCAACACACCAGGGTACACAATCTACAGGAGGGACAGGGAGGGTAGAAGAGAAGGAGGAGGAGGAGGGATCAAAGCAATGGAACAAAAGGGTAAACAGGGAGAAGAAGAAGCACTGTGGGTCACCCTGGAGACTGGAAATCGCACCACAATCTGCACAGGGGTTGTATACAGACCCTCATCTCAGGGAGAGGTAATAGACAAGGAAATGATAGAAGGCATCCTAAGGATGGCAGAGAAAGAAGAGATATTGCTGATGGGGGACCAGAATATGCCAGATGTTAACTTGAGCACCTTTGCTGCAGCCACATCCAAGAGCAGGGCCATTCTCGATGCCCTACAGGGGGCATACCTCAGACAGCTAGTGTTGGAACCCACTCAGGAGGGAGCAATCTTGGACCTGGTACTCTTAAATGGGGATGGAGAGAGGATCTCAGATCTAGAAGTGGGTAGTGATCTGGGAACAAGTGACCACCAAATAGTGTGGTTCATGATAAACTCAGCGGCAGAGTCAAGCCATACAAAAGTGAGGGTACTGGACTTCAGGAGGGCTGATTTTGTCAAAATGAGAGAGTGCCTCAGAAGAGCACTAGCAAACAGGCAAGAAGGAGGGATGGAGCAACAATGGGGAATCATCAAAACTGCCATCACAGAGGCAACAAGCCTTTGTGCGAATCAAATAAACAAATCAAAACAAAAGAAAAAAACACTATGGTTCTCAAAAGAGGTGGCAGGGAAGGTTAAGGAGAAAAAGATAGCATTCAGGAAGTATAAGGAAACACAGAAGGAGCAGAACAGAGAACTGTACCAGTTAAAGCAGAAGGAAGCAGAGAAGGCAATCAGAATAGCAAAGGCCCAAACCGAGGAAAAGGTAGCCTACTCGGTTAAAAAGGGGGATAAAATCTTTTATAGGTACATTAAGGAGCAAAGAAAGACAAAGGGAGGGATAGTGGGGCTGAATAAAGGCAAGGGTGGATGGGCAGAGAGAGACAGTGAAAAAGCAGGGATACTGAACAAATACTTCTGCTCAGTATTCACAAAAGAAGAGGAGGGGGAGGTACCTAATCCAGTCAATAGAAGCACTCTGGATAGGGGGGTCGATACCAGTCCTTTCACAGAAGAAAGGATTCTGAAAGAACTCCTAAAATTAAAGGTGGACAAGGTAATGCGGCCTGATGGGTTTTACCCCAGAATTCTAAAAGAACTAAGGGGAGAACTAGTGACACCACTGACTACCCTTTTTAACAAATCATGGGAGGATGATGTGGTACCTGAGGATTGGAGGAGGGCAGATGTGATTCCCCTTCACAAAAGTGGCAGCAAGACAGGGGCAGGAAACTTCTGACCTGTCAGTTTGACCTCAGTGGTAGGGAAAATCATGGAATCACTTCTGAAGGAAAGAATTGTTGAGTACCTAGAGGCCAGTGGGGCACAGGACCCAAGGCAGCATGGATTCACAGCGGGAAGGTCATGTCAGATGAATCTAATCAATTTCTTTGACTGGGTGACCAAAGTAGTAGACCAGGGAGGGGCTGTGGACATGGTCTGCCTAGACTTTAGCAAGGCATTTGACACAGTCCCACACAAAAGATTAGTAATCAGATTAGCCAGCCTGGGAGTGGGTCCCAGGGTGGTAACCTGGGTAAAACATTGGCTGGACAACAGGACACAGAAGGTAATAGTAAACGGAGTTCACTCCGAAGAAAGGGGAGTTACTAGTGGGGTACCGCAGGGTTCAGTACTGGGTCCAGTCCTTTTTAATGTCTTTATAAGTGACATTGCAGAGGGAATGGATGAAAAAGTGAGCCTCTTTGCAGATGACACAAAGATCTGCAACAGGATTGATACACAAGGTGGGATGGAAAGGATGGGAAGGGACTTGTCAAGGTTGGAGGAATGGTCAGAAGTATGGCAGCTGAGATACAAAGCAAATAAGTGCAAAGTAATGTACCTGGGAAACAAAAACCCAGGGGAAGAGTACACAATGGGGGGTAGTAACAACAACAAAAATGGAAAGGGACCTGGGGGTAGTCATATCAGATGACCTAAAGGCTAGCGAGCAATGTGAGAAGGCAGTAGGGATGGCTGGGGAGATACTGGGATGTATAGGGAGAGGCATCACCAGTAGAAAACAAGAAGTTGTTATTCCTCTGTACAGACAGTTGGAGAGACCCTATCTGGTGTACTGTGTGCAGTTCTGGAGACCCCATCTTGCAAGGACATAGGCAGGATGTAGGCAGTCCAGAGGAGGGCAACTAAAATGGTGCAGGGTCTGCAACAGAAGCCATATGAAGCGAGACTAAAGGAGCTTAATATGTATACCCTTGATGAAAGGAGGGAGAGGGGGGACATGATAGAAACTTTTAAGTACCTCAAGGGAATCAACAAAGTCCAAGAGTGTAGCATCTTTCAGAAAAAGAGATGTTCAAGAACAAGGGGACACAATTTGAAGCTAGAAGGGGGACAGCTCAGGGGCAATGTGAGGAAGTATTTTTTCACAGAGATGGTGGCGGACACATGAAACGGCCTTCCTGAGGAGGTCATGTGGTCAAAAACAGTGATAAGGCAATTCTTGTATGGGTAGGAAGAAATAGGCTGTTGGTTAACTAGGATCTGCAGCTTATCCAATAGGTAGTGAAATGGGTAGATTGGGGGTCCACCTGGAGAGATAAAGGTCTATACTGGTATGATGGTCTGCATTTGTCCACAAAGGGGACCAAGCTCCTAGGTGACAGGTTTAAATGCTTCTTGGCAAGCCTTTAAACTAGATAAGGGGGGAGGTACTGATAAAGGCAGGAAAAGTCAAGCCTCCCCACAAAACAGAGCAAGTAGTAGGGTAAACACTGAGGTACAGAGCTCAACACAGGGCAGGATGGGGTAAATGGTAAACGGATAAGAGCAATAAGAGCAGGGATGGGGAAAAAGGATCAAGCCAACATTAAATGGAGGGCAATGACTACTGATGCCCGTAGTCTGGGAAACAAGCTCTGAGCTAGTAGCTTGATGGAAGATGAACAATTGGATATTGTGGCAGTCACAGAAACATGGTACACGAGAACCATGAGTGGGATGTCAACATACCAGGGTACCAATCTACAGAAGGGACAGGGAAGGCAAAGAGAGGTGGAGTAGCTCTATGCACAAGGGAAGGGATCAAGGCTACAGAACTAAAAAGTAAGGGGAGGACAAGAGGCACCTGGGTTACCTTGGAGATGGGGAATGGCATCGTAATCCGCATAGGGTTGTATACAGACCCCGTCTCAGGGAGGAAATGGACAAGAAAATGATAGAGGACATTCTCAAAATGGCTGAAAAAGGGAGATACTGTTGATGGGGACCTGAATATGCCAGATGTTAACTGGAGGACATGTACTGCAGCCACATCCAAGAGCAGGGTCATTCTCACAAAGCCCTGCAGGGGGCAGACCTTAGACAGCTAAAGGGAACCCACTCGGGAGGGAGCAATACTAGACCTGGTACCTCAAATGGAGAGAGGATCACAAATTTAGGAGTCAGTAGACATCTGGGAACAAGCATCTGCACAGTGTGCTTCACAATGAGCACAACCATGGAGATAAGCCATACAAAAACAAGGATACTGGACTTTAGAAGGGATGACTTTGGCAAAATGGTGAACACCTGAAGAATGCACTAGCAAATGGCCAAATAGGAGGGGTGAAGAACAATGGAGAAAAATCAAAACTGCCATCATTGAGGCAACAAGTCTTTGTGTAAAACAAATAAAGAAAACAAAGCAGAGTAAAAACCACTATGGTTCTCAAAAAGAGGTGGCAGGAAGGTTAAGGATAAAAGGCTGCATTCAAAAAGTATAAGGAATCACAGAGGGAGCACGACAGGAACTGTATCAATTAAAGCAGAAAGAAGTAGGAAAAGGCAGTCAGAATGGCAAAGGCACAAACCGAGGAAAAATAGCCAACTCCGGTCAAAGGGGAATAAAACCTTTATAGGTACATTAAGAGCATAGAAAGTTTAAGGAGGGATAGTGAAGATTAATAAAGAGAGGGAGGTGGGCAGAGGAGACAGTGAAAAGGCAGAGATACTGAATGAATACTTTTGCTCAGTATTCACAAAGAAGATGAGAGCAGTTACCTAAACCAGACAATAGAAGCACTCTGGGTAGGGGTTGATACCAGTCCATTCACAGAAGAAAGAGTCCTGAAAGAACTCCTAAAACTCAAGGTGGACAAACAATGGGGCCTGACAGGATTCACCCCAGAATCCTAAAAGAACTAAGGGGACCTAGTGACACCACTGACCACACTTTTAACAAATCATGGCAGGATGGGGTGGTACCTGAGGACTGGAGGAGGGCAGATGTGATTCCCTTACAAAAGTGGAGCAAGGCAGAAGCAGGAAACTACAGACCTGTAAGTTTGACCTCAGTGGTAGGGAAAATGATGGAATCACTTCTGAAAGAAAGAATTGTTGAGCACCTAGAGGCCAGCGGGGCACAGGACCCAAAGCAACATGGATTTACAGCAGGAAGGTCATCTCAGACTAATCTAATTGATTTCTTTGACTGGGTGACCAAAGTAATGAGACCAGGGAGGGCTGTGGATATGGCCTACCTAGACTTTAGCAAGGCATTTGACACAGTCCCTTTAAAAGATTAATAATCAAGTTAGCCAGCCTGGGAGTGGGTCCCAGGGTGGTAGCCTGTAGAAACTGGCTGCCAACAGGACACAGAAGGTAATAGTGAATGGAACATGCATTCCGAAGAAAGGGGTTACTAGGAGTACCAGGGCTCAGCATTGTCCAATCCTCTTTAATATCTTTATAAGTGACATTGCAGAGGGTCTGGAGGGAAAGGTATGCCTCTTTGCAGATGACACAAAGATCTGTAACAGAGTTGATACACAAGTGGGGGTAGAAACGATGAGAAGGGACTTGGCTAGGTTGGAGGAATGGTCAGACATATGGCAAGTTAGATTCAATGCAAAGAAGTGCAAAGTAATGCACCTGGGAAACAAAAACCCAGAAGAAGAGTACACAATAGCAGGGGAGGTACTAACAACAACAAAAATGGAAAGGGACCTGGGAGTAGTCATATCAGATGACCTAAAGGTGGGTAAGCAATGTGAGAAGTCAGTAAGGAGAGCCAGGGGATACTGGGATGCATAGGAAGGGGCATCACAAGTAGAAAAGGAAGTGATTATCCCTCTATACAGACAGTTGGTGAGACCCCATCTGAGTACTGTGTGCAGTTTTGGAGACCTCATCTACGCAAGGACATAGACAGGATGGAAGCAGTCCAGAGGAGGCAACTAAAATGGTGCAGGGTCTAATCAGAAACCATATGAAGAGAGACTGAGAGAGCTTAATATGTATACCCTTGATGAAAGGAGGGACAGGGGATATGATAGAAACGTTCAAGTACCTCAAGGAATCAACAAAGTCCAGGAGGGTAGCATCTTTCAGAAAGAGATGTGTAAGAACAAGGGGCACAGTTTAAAGATAGAGAGGGGACGGCTCAGGGGTAATGTGAGGAAATTCTTTTCACAGAGAGAGTGGTGGATACATGGAACAGCCTTTTTGAGGAGGTCGTTGGGTCTAAAACAGTGGGGGAATTCAAACATGCTTGGGACAGACGCAAAGTAATTATAGTGCGGGGTTGCAGGAAGCAGGCTGTTGGTTAACTAGAATCTGCAGCTTATCCAGTAGATAGGGAAATGGACAGACTGGGTGGGCCAAGTGGTCCTTTTCTGCCGTCAAAGTCTATGTTTCTATGTTAAGCGGTCCTTATCTGCCGTCAAAGTCTATGTTTCTATGCCCAAAATATGTTTTTGGAAACACCAATATCAACCTCTTTTTGGAAAAAAAAAACATCTACGTCCCTGCACATGAACAGTAGGGTTTTTCAGACTTAGTTTTTTTGTCCATAGCATGCCCAAAGCAAACATATTGGCACAATCAGACAGCATAGTGGGAGAGACGTTACGTGCTGCAAGTAGTCAATGCAGTTCAGCCCTGCATAATGCTGGCACAGCTGCTGCAGAAGCTGCTGGACATTGGAACATAGGAACACAGGATCTTCAGACAAGAGGGAGCATATACCCATCTAACATGTCTGCTGTATATTTCAATGGTTGTAACCACAGATCCCTCCCTCCAAGACATACTCATCCAATCTACATTTGAACCTCTGTAAATTGCCACTCATAACTATCATCTCAGGTAGTTTGTCCACATTTGTACCTCTGTGTGTGTGAACCATTTTCCTCTCACTTCAACCCAGAATCTTATTGCATTTGGGTACTGCATTATCACATTGCATACTTTAAGTTATTAGACATGTAAATTCCAAGATCATTCTCACATTCAGAAGCCCTTAAGATGGTTCCTCCTAAGTAATAAATGCTGATGCTCACTGATGGATGTCAACTTTTCACATATGAAAGGATGCAGCTGCAGCTATCACAGTGCAGCTGCATCCTTTCATATGGTCTTGCATTTCCTCTCCCACTTGATCTAGCTTTAACAGCATAACTATCACAGGTATTGCAATACCCCTGTAATCAGTTGTTCTCCATGCCAAGTCTTTCCCTGCCAGCATTCCTTTCCCCAGATTGAGATGCCCAGGGGTTAATAGGAAGTAGAAGGAATGTGGGGGCTTAGGAAACGGGCCTACCTCCCTTTTATTTGTTTATTTATTTTGTATAGCAGAAGCCCATTCTTGGACATTGCAGAATTTCACCACAGTGCCATGTTAGGAACACTGCTGGTTTCCTAGTACAAGAGCTTTTTATTCTTATTAGTTAGCCCATTGGGCTTGCGGGGGTGAGAGATCAGTTGCATTCAAAGAAGCAATGGTTAGGGGAATGTGTAGCTGCAGTCACAGGAGAGTGAGGACATGAGGGGACCAGACCAAAGAGAAGTAAACGAAAGTACCTGTTGGTCCCTGATGTCTTCTTCGCCCCTTCCAGTAATGAGTCTGGGCATGGTCATTTGTGAGATTTCAGTGACGGCAGTCTGGCAGTTGGCACAGGCAGCAGCAGTAGCATGGTTACGCTAGAACAAAAGTGTGTCAGTGGTTCCAGGCCTCAGTGATGAGACAGTCGGAAGGAGAGGCGAAGGAAGCAGCAGTTAACAGAGCGAGTCAGGGTCTAAGAAGCAGGACCTCAGTTTTCTCCACAGCACCCAGTCAGGCGATGAGTCGGCAGCAGCACCAACAGTCAGGTGTCCTCTACCTTGTTTAGTATTAAAAATAAAAATAACTGTTTCCCTGCACTAGACAGCACTTGTAGCAGCAGCCACAGCTGCAGTGAAGGGCAAAGCCCATGACAGGCAACAGTCAGCTCCAATCAGGAGGATTTCAGCCTGCCTATCATGGTGGAGATAAGGCCCAAGTCCTATTAATAGTGACCAGGGGCACAACAGTCTCCAAGATTGGCCCCAAAAGAAGAGGGGCAGGACAGTAACAGACAAATGTAAATTAATTTTATTTAAATAACCCAAGAGTGTGAGTGTGGGGCTCAATCTCCTGCAACAGCCACTACAACTAAGGCTGACTTGGTGCCACATGTCCCTGATCCAGTGGAGGAGGGCAACAGTACCCAGCCACTAAACATTCCCCAGGTGACCTCTCATAAGGTGAACAACTGTAAGGAGAGGCTAAAAGGAGCATAAAGAAAGATAAAACACTGTGTTTAAAGGAAAGTTGTATTACTTAAACTGACAGTACCTCTTACACAAACCACCTGAATTACCTGAGCCAGTAAGTACTGCATGCATCGGATAAACTGCCTAAAAGAACCTGAGCTATTAAAGTAGTGCATGATCGTGACAATTTAATTGTCTAAGATATCTGAGCCACTAAAGTACTGTGTACATCTGATGCCTAACAAACTGCCTGGGAGTACCTTGTTTTAAGTAGTGTATGTCCCTGACGACCAAACAAACTGTCTAAAGTACTTGTGCTAAAAAAAGTATTGCAACCACCTGACACTTAATGAACTGTCTAAAGTGCTAGAGATATAAAAGTATTGCACCTCACAAAACTAAGTACCCAAACATTAGATATAAAAGTATTGCACCTCACAAACTGTCTAAGAACCCGAACATTGTGACCATTGCACGTGCCTGACCATTCCACTAATAACTTCAAGCCTTTGAAGTGACTGCACTCTGAGAGACACTGCAGGCAACCTGACAGTCCATTTCAGATGCCATTGGAACCAGTCCAAAAGGAAAGATTCCTGGAATTCCAAAGACGTTCAGAGTTTCTGATCCAGTGTGTTCTTCAATCCAAAGTCATCTATAGTTCAGAGGGAAAGTTTCCTGGAATTCCAGAATGATCCAGAGGTTCTGATCCAGTGTGTTGTTCAGTCCAGAGTTGTCTACCATCCAGAAGGAACGTTTCCTGAAATTCCAATGCAATATAGAAGTTCCAGTCCAGTGTGTTCTTCAATCCAGAGTTGTCTAAAGTCCAGAAGGAAAGTTTCCTGGACTTCCAAAGTGACCTAGAGATTTTGATCCACTGTATTCTTCAGGCCAGAGTTGTCTACTGTCCAGAAGGAATGTTTTCTGGAATTCCAAAGCAATCCAGAGGTTCCAATACAGTGCATTCTTCAGTCCAGAGTTGTCTGCAATCCAGAAGGAAAGTTTCCTGGAATTTCAAAATGATTGAGAGGTTCCAATCCATTATGTTCTTCAGTCCAGAGTTGTCTAAAGTCCAGAAGGAAAGTTTCCTGGACTTCCAAAGTGACCTACAGATTTTGATCCACTGTATTCTTCAGGCCAGAGTTGTCTACAGTCCAGAAGGAAAGTTTTCCGGAATTCCAAAGCAATCCAGAGGTTCCATTACAGTGCATTCTTCAGTCCAGAGTTGTCTGCAATCCAGAGGGAAAGTTTTCTGGAATTCCAAAATGATCCAGAGGTTCCAATCCATTATGTTCTTCAGTCCAGAGTTGTCTAGAGTCCAGAGGAAAGTTTCCTGGGTGTCCAAAGTGGTACAGAGGTTTGGATCCAGTGTGTTCTTCTGTTCAAAGTAGTCTACTGTCCAGAGAGAAAGCTTCCTGGAATTCCAAAGTGATCCAGAGGTTGCCTTCCAGTGTGTTCTTTTGTGTAGTGCTGTCTACAGTTCAGAGACATCTACAGCCCAGCAGGAAAGTTCCTCACTTTAATGTTCATCTGCTGTTTCCCTTTTGTGACTTTGACACATATTCACCATTGGTCATCTGCAGTACCTGACAGCCCAAAGACAAACTTGAGGTTTGGCTCTTGTAACTGACTCAGTTTGTGATACTGATATAGAAAATGCAGTAAGTCCAACTAACTGAAGTTAAAGCCTTTTGAGATATAAACACAGATAATACAGTTAGGTTGTAAGTAAAGTACAGTCACTAACATTACACAGTTCTAAGTATAGTACAGTTGCTACATTCATAGAGTTATAAGTATTGTATAGTCACTACCATTATAGAGTTATAAGTATAGTATAGTTGCTACAGTTATAAGTTGTAAGTATAGTACAGGCACTACAGTTATAGAGTTATAAGTGTAGTACAGTCACTACGTCATATAGTTACTGCTTAAGTTACAGTTACATAGATACTGATGGCAGATAATGGCCTTTGGACCATCTAGTCTGCCCAATTGCACATGTAATTTTGCCTCTTCATGCTTCTGTTGAACTGGGTTGTGTCTTTCCCCCAACTGCTAGGATCCTCTGATGCCTATTCCATGCATTCTTGAATCTTGTAATTGTTTCAGCCTCCACCACCTCCTCCTCTGGCAGGGCGTTCCACTTGTCCACCACCCTTTCCATAAAGAAATACTTCCTCACATTACTTCTGAACCTCCTTCCCTCCAGTTTCATCCCATGACTCCTAGTCCTGGAACATCTCTTCCTCTGAAAAATAGTGTTTTCCTGCACCTTGTTCCTCCCCATGATGTACTTGTATGCCTCTATCATATCCCCCCTCTCCCTCCAGGGAGTACATATTCAAGCCTTTCAGCCTGTCCTTATAGGACTTGTGATGCAAACCCTGTGCCATCTTGGTTGCCCTCCTCTGAACTCTCTCCACCCTGTCTATATCCTTACATAGGTAAGGCCTCCAGAACTGGACACTGTACTCCAGGTGTAGCCTCACTAATGTCATTTACAGTGGAATTATGGCTTCCCTTTTCTTGCTGGTGATGCCCCACCTATGCATCCCAGCATCCTATTTGCTTTTTCTGTCTCTTTGTCGCAGTAACTCCCAACCTTTAGGTTACCAGAGATGATAACCCCTAGGTCCTTTTCCTGCTTGGATCATGCTATATTCCCCCAGCTGATATGTTGTTCCAGGGTTTTTTTGCGCTCCATGTGCATTATTCAGCACTTTTTTGCATTAAATTTCAACTGCCGCACCCTTGACCATTCCTCAAGCTTCTGCAGGTCTCTTCTCATTCTATCCACTCCCTCTGGCATGTCCACTCTGTTACAGAGTTTTGTGTCATCAGCAAACAGGGAAATTCTCCCTTCTATGTTATCCATAATGTCACTGATAAAGATGTTGAAGAGGACCGGACCCAGCTCTGATCCCTGTGGCACTCCACTGGTCACCCTTCCCTCTGCGGAATGACAGCCATTTACCACCACCCTCTGTGTCCTGCCATTCAGCCAATTTCCCCCACCATCACACTACTATCCTACCTACACCCATATTTCCCAGCTTGTTTAATAGCCTCCTATGGGGCACAGTGTCAAAGGCCTTACTGACGTCCAGATAGGCCTCATCTACTGCCCCCCTGATTCACCTATCTTGTCCCCCAGTAGAAAAATTAAATGAAGTTAGTCTGACACAACCTTCCCCCAGTAAAACCATGCTGCCTTGGTTCCTGTAGACCACTAGCCACAAGGTGTTCCACTAATCTCTTTTTCAGTAGTGCTTCCATAATCTTCACCACTACTGAGGTGAAACTGACTGGTCTGTAGTTTCTTGCTTCTTCTCTGTTCCCACTCTTGTATAAGGGGACTACATCAGGTGTTCTCCAGTCTTTGGAGCATCTCACCTATTTCCAATGATCGGCAAAAGAGGGTTGCTAAAGGTTCAGCCACCACTTTTCTTAGATCCCTCAGCACCCTGGGGTGCGCCCCATCCGGGCCCATAACTTTATTGACTCTTATTCCTTCCAGTTGCTTTAGGAACCTTTCCCGTGGAAAGAGACTTGTATCCATTTCTGTGCCCCCCCCTTTGTATTCCCTTCTGTCCCACTACCTACCCCTTCTACTGTAAACAATGAGCAGAAATGTCGGTTCCGTATGCTTTACTGCTGTCATCCTCAACAATACTCTTGCCCTCACCTTTTAGCCTCACTATCCCTCCCATTTTTTTTTTACAATTTATTTATCCCTCACACACTTGATCCCAGACTCTCTCTCGGGTGGGGGCACTGAGCTTACCTCCATCTCACCCCGTCATATTTTATTTATTTATTTATTTATTTCACTAGCAACTCGGTTTACAACCTTTGAGCCAGGGGCTCATTTTCAAAGGTACCTCGTCACAAAGAGGACAATACAGTACAGACATTCATGTTACAGGATGTAGGATTACATGGATTTAACATACATGTTTGTAAAGAACATGATAGATACAGCAGCAACTATAGTATACAATAGCTCACTTATGGCTGCAGGATATGGGACATCAAATCAATCCGTGATTGGACCAATATTACCGAGAGGCCAGAGTGGTTATTGTGGCAACATATAGACTGGAAATACAGCAGTATATTATGGTAAGAGCAGTCAGGAGCAGTGACAAAATTAACCAGGTTACAGCAGCACATTGTAAATTAACCAGGTTACAGCAGCACATAGTAACACTGCTGGAGGTGAGGTCAACAGAGCAATTTAAGCCAGGTACAGTGACATATAGTACTTCATGGTTTGAGCAGTCAGCAGAACAGTGGTAATCTGCCAGGGGAGATATGTACCCGCATGGGGAAAGGCTAGGCCCCGGGGAATAATTATTGTACAGACCATCGTGATATAAGTATAGAGTGGTCCAGTTTGGATGCTGCCCAGTGGGCATTGTCAGGGCCCAGTGGGCATTGTCAGGGCACAGTGGGTAGCGCCTCAGATTATACAGGTGCAGCTTCGTGTGGTGAACAGTTCACTTCTGAGAGCAGTTTTGAATTTGGAGATCATAGACTCAGTCCTGACTCTCAGTCGGCCATGCTCCCGCTCGGTCCAGGCATCCGCACCTCCCCAGGACCGCCATTCTATTCTGTGTGGATATGCTTGAGACTCAAGGAACTCTGAGGTCAGCCAACGCACTTGACTTTGGGCATGGGGGGGTAGCTCCTGGGCCCCACCATCACCTACCAGGATCAGGCTCCTTCTTCCATGTTCTGGTTTCCCCCTGAGCCTTTAATGTGAAATGGACTCCTGTTGGACATCCTGCCAAGGCTCTAACTGTGCTATGCTGCAAGGCCCTGGTGTAGTGCCCCCAGCCTCTGCTAGGGGCCACCAGAATAGCGGCCAGCCTAAGCCCCCCTCCCCAGGAAAGGAGAGCAGTCCTCTGGACGCTCAATCCTTTCCCATCCCTGCCAACCCCCAATAACCCGGGCTCATTCCCAAACCCAGGTCACCGACATGGCGTGAGGCGTGTCGTCTAGCGTCTCAACCCTCAGCACCGCTGAGCTGGCTTCACTCTCCCTCCTTTTGCCTTCCTTTATTTCACTTATGTACCTTTAAAGGTTTTGTCCCCTCTAACCACTGTTTTTGAAATCATAGAATCATAGAAGTTTGAAGGCAGAAAAGGACCATACGGCCCATCTAGTCTGCCCTTTTTTTCCCCCTACACCTCCCCCTCCCTGCCAGCCCCCACCTTCCTCCCATACTCAGCCCCATATGCTTGTCCCATGCCCTCTTGAATTCTTCCACCAATTAAGATTTAGGGAGGCAGTATAGCGTAGTGGTTTAAAGTTCTGAGCTACAAATCTGGTGACATCCAGCAGACAAGACTTGGGTTTGAATCCCACAGTTTCCACTTGCATACTGTGTGACCCTGAGCAAGTCACTTAACTTCCCTATGCTCCCAGGTCACACCTGTAAAAAAGCTTTCAGCTTAGTGTGCTACTCCTGGTTAAACAACTAAAAAAAAAAAAAATTAAGTCCCCACCACTCTGTCTGGTAGCCTGTTCCAGGGCTCTATCACCTTCTCTGTGAAGAAATGCCTTCGCACATTGCCCCTGTATCTTTTTCCTTGAGTCTGAAGCTATGCCCTCTAGTTCTGACCCCCTCCTTCCTCTTAAATAAACCCTCTTCTCCCACTTTATTGAGCTCCTTTACATATTTAAAAGTTTCAATCATACCTCCCCTTCACCTCCTTGTTTCCAGCTTGTACAGATCCAGCTCCTTACACCTCTGCTCGTATGACTTTCCCTGCATACCCTGCACCATCTTAGTTGCCCTTCTCCAACTCATCCTCTGTCTGAGCTTTGGCTTCCCTTACTGTCCTCCCTGCTTCTATTTGCTTCTTCTGGTACCTTTCCCTATCCCCTTCTGCCTGTGTCTTTTTTTATTGCTTGAATGCAGTCCTTTTGGCTTTCACTTTCTCTACTACCTCCTTGGAACACCATAAGGGTTTCCTCTTCCTTTTCCCCTTGCTAACCTGTTTAATGCATAATTGTGTTGCCCTGGCTATCCCTGTTTTAAATACTGCCCTCTGTTCCTCCACCCCTAATTCCTTCCCCATTCCAGCTAGTGCTTCTTCCAAGCATTTCCCTGTTCCCCCAAAATCTGCCTCCTAATGTCTAGGATAAGTGTTTTAGTGTGGCAAGGATCAGTCCATTCAGTGTTTTCAAACAACAGTGTCTAGTGGTCACTGTTCCCCAGATGGTCCCCCACTGTTACTCCATCACACTGTGCCCGTTTGTGATCACCAGGTCCAGTATTGCCTCCTGCTGAGTTGGTTCCATGACCAATTGTTTAAGGAAGGCTTCTTGAAGGGAGTCCCAGATAAATCTACTCCTTGCTGCTGCTGTTGCTGGGAGGCTCCAGTCCACATCTGGCATGTTGAAGTCTCCAACTAGCACCACCTCCCCCTAGTCTGCCATTGTTTGGATGGCAAGCATCAATTCCCTATCTGTCTCTTCCACCTGGGTTGGTGGTCTATAAATTACCACTGTGCAGATGGCTGCTCCCATTTTTCTTCCAAGTTTAACCCACAGTATCCCTCCCCTTGTTCCCCTTGGATCTCTGTGGCCTTAATGTTATCTTTCACATACAGTGTCACTCCTCCTTCCTTTCTGTCTGCCCTGTCTCTCCTGAATAGGTTATAGCCAGGTATGGCCATCTCCCAGTTGTGATTATCATTACACCAGGTCTCTGTAATGGCCACAATGTCCAGGTTTGACTGGTTTAATGCATAGAGTGATAGTATAAGGTAAATTTCAGTCAGTTAAGCAACAGAATTAAAGTAATAAGTTACAAAGTTCATTGCTTATCTACAAAGTTTTGACTCCAAAGTTTGGAGTTCTTCTTTCTGAGTGTGTACCATATTGGTCTGAGATTAAACATCCTGATCTTCATCCAGAGATTGCCTCCTACCTCTCCTTCTAGTGAGTTTGAAGGTAGCATACCACAATATCACACCACCTCCCCACCCTGGCTGACCAGAGAATTCCCCTTCCAGTCTGACCCAACTGTGCAAGCACAACTTGTGGTGGATGTTCTCTCCCCCCTTCCCCCACAGTAACCCCTGCATCTGCCCTTCTGCCTGGTTCAGTTTTACTAGCTGCTCCCTGTGGCTTCATTCCTCTGTAACACACATCAAACTGATGCTTTCCTCCACTCCCACTTGAATCCATTTAGCTATCCTCTTCCTGTGATTTCCCTCCCCAACACAATCTAAAAAGCTGCTTTGCTATTGGCAGCTTCCCCCCTCCCCACCCAGATCCATTTAAGTAGCTGCTAATTCCACTCCCCGCCCCACCACATCCCTGTGCAGGGATGACTAGATGCTTTGCTCCATGTGGCTTCCCTTCTGGCCTCCCCAGTCTATTTAAGTAGCCACTCCCCACAGCTTCCCCTCCACTTGCCCCCATCCATTTAAGTAGCTTCTCCCTGCAGCTTCCCCAACCAACATCTAACTAGCCGCATTGCTCCCACATGGCTTCCATTCCACCTCTATCTGTTTAAGTAGCTGCTTTCAATTGTTTCCCTCCCACCTGCTCAATCCATTTAAGTAACTTTTCCCCACGGCTTCCCTCCCACCCTTCCCAATCCATTTAAGTAGCCTCTACCCATGGCTCCTCCCCCAGGAAAACTGGATAGAAAAGGCAGGAGTAAGAAGAAAATGAGAAAAAGGATGCAGATGAGAATCCAGATTGAACTGTCTTGAGATTCCGAGGTGAGAAGGATGTGTGTTGTGATTTAAAGTTCATTGCATAAAAAGAAACAACCACAAACAAAACACTTCAGGTTACAATATGAAATAACTTCAGTAGCCATGCCCCATGTAGGTACAATACTAGATGTACTGAGAATATTGATACAGAATGTTGTGATGGGGTAACATCAAGATAGAGCGGATAAAATTGGTTTTTACACATCATTTTTATTTTATTTGATTGAGATCTTGGATTACACCAGTGAGAGGATGCTCATTTATAGGTGCCACGTCAGTTTACAAAGACGATAAGGTACAGCATTATAGGATTACATTTGGTACAGACAGAGTCACAATAAGGTACACACAAAATTGAGCAGCTTAGGCAGTATAACAGTTTGCCAGTGTCTGAAGTTAGGACACCCTGCTGAGCTGCAAACACATAGAAGAAAGTAGGAGGAGCAGGGTTAGGGGGATGGGGGGGGAATGGGAGTGGTAGGGGGTGTCAAGTTTGGGAGGAGTAGAGGAGGCACCAGGTGTAAGGTAGGGTGGTGAACTGAAGTGCTGAGGTTGAGATGCATCCATGTATAGTGTTGACATGAGGCAAAGTGCAAGTAGGTGGCTGCAGTTAAAAGAGGGTGCTAATGGTAGCAGCCATAGTTGCTGGTTGTAATAAGGTGCTGCTGAAGTTTGCGTTTGAATGAGCCAATAGTTGCAGCAGCAGTAATGTCAGGTGGTAAGGCACTGGTCCAGAGAGGAGCACGATAGCAGAAAGTACATTGTGCCAAGGCGGTGCAGCATCTAGGTACTTTGTAGATCTAAGTGGTGGAGTTTCTTGTAAGTCAGGTGCTTGAGTGCAGGGTTAGGAGGTTCTGGACCCCTGCAGGTAGTTGATTGAGAGAGTCTTTCTTGGCGAGGAGGCAGGATTGGTATTTTATTCTATCCTTCAGTTGGAGCCATCCTACCTGGGTGTAGAGATCACAGGTGTGCATGAGTCTTTCAGCACCTGTGAGAAGGAGGCACGCCTTGTTTAGTGCAATGGAGATGCGGTGCAGGGCCGTGTCAGTTGCCGACCGGTAAATAGCCAAGCCATAGTCAATGAGGGAGACTTTTGAACTGTTGATGGCCAGGTTCACTGCTTCATATGTTAAACAGTGCTTGTGATGGTAAAGAATCCCTGTTCTTCTGTTGATCGTCCTAGCTGTACTATCTTGGACATATGACAGTGTGGAGTCAATTGTGATGCCCAGGTACCTGAACTGCTGGTCGTGCTCCAGAGTGTTTCCACTGTCATTCATGATTGCAAGACAGAAGGCCTTGAACTTGCTTTGAGAGCTGGAGTACATCACTGTCTCTTTTTTTTGCAGTTCATGACTAGTCTGTGCTCCTTAAACCATTTTGCAGCAGATTAAACCCCCCTTTGGAGATCTACCACAAGCTATTCGGGAAGAAGGTTGCCGGTGGCAATTGGTTTAGGAATAAGATGAATAGTATGGATCCCAGAATTGACCCCTGTGGGACCCAGGAATGGACTGGTCTGCTATCAGAGATGATATCACCAATCCTGACCTTCTGGGAGCAGATATGAAGGTAACTGTTGAACCAGCATACAGATTCTGGAGAGAGACCAGTGGCAGACAACTGCTCCAGAAGGAGCTCATAGTGCCACATATTAAATGCTTTTGATAGATCAATGAAAATTGCCCCTACCAGAAGACCTTGGTCTAGTGAGTGGTGGATGAAAGCAGTAAATTCAAGTAAGACCGTGATGGTACAGTGTCTGGATGAGAAGCCATGTTGTTCAGGACAGAGGAGTTGGTACTGGTTCAGGTGCTCGACAAGCTGATCTGCCACAATCCGCTCTAGAGCTTTGGAGAGGGGGGTGGAGTATGGAGATAGATCTATAGCTGTTGTGTAGACTCCAGTCCCCACCTTTGTGCACTGGGGTTACTGTTGCTGATTTCCATCACTAAGGGAACTGTGAGAGGCAAAGGGAGAGGTTGATTATTTTAGTGAGTGGGCCAAGGACTTCCACCAGGGCCAGGTTGACAAATTTAAGGTCCAGGGTGTCCCCACTGTGTTGTGATTTCCCCAGAGCCTTCTGCAGGTACTTTCTGGCTTCAGTTTCTGAGACTTTTTTAAAGTAAAAGAGCGATCGGTTAGAAGATGGTTGCTGGGTCGCATTATGATAAGCCAGGGTTGGGAAATTAAAATAGTTCACTGGTAGTACACTGCCTAGGTTTGTGAACACATTGTTAAGTGCATTGGCTATGTGAAGATGGTCCAAGGATGGTGCGCCATCAGCCATGAGCGTTGATGGGGCAGTTTTGGGATCCTTGCCAGTTATGTAGTTGAGGTTGTCCCAGAACAACTTGTTGTTATACCAGGAGCTGGAGAGGGCTTCCTTGTAGAATTTACTTTTGGTGAGTCAGATGGCTTTCATGCACTCATTACAAGCTTTTTTGTACCTCTGGATGTTAGCAGTGGTACAATGTGCTCTCACATTCTGCCATAGGTGATCTCTGGCATGGAGCTGATCCAAGAGGTCCGGGGTGATCCAGGGGTTGCAACGTCCTTTTATTTTTCTAGTCTTTATTGGGGCATGCTTGTCACAGCTGGTGTTAAATTTATTTATGAAGTGGTCCAGGGCTGTATCCGTGTCATTGGCTTCATAGAGGTTTGACCAGTCTATGCACTGGAGGTCCTCTTTTAACAACACAAGGTGACCTTTTAATAGTACACGGTTTGTTATAGTTCTGGGAGGTGGTTTGCAGGAATTGTAGGCCCAAGTACACGTAACGGGGGAGTGATTGCTCGATGAATCAGGGAGAACAGTAGTACTGGAGATGTAAGCAGACTGGTTAGAGAGTATCCAATCAAGGAGACTGCTGGTCCCAGCTTTGTAACTGACCCTGGTTGGTGTCACAACCATTTGGGAGAAGAGGAGAGCTGATAAGGTATCCTTGACTGGGGCAGTAGTAGGGGAGAGCCAGTTGATGTTGAAATCTCCCAGCATCACGATTTCAGTATTTAGGCTTAGGGTGCTCACATATTCCATCAGGTCACTGGTGCCAGCCACAGTTAGTTTAGGTGGGATGTAAACAGAGAGTACCATAAGAGCACTGTTATGTGATCCCAGTAGTAGTTTTAGTCAGGACCTGCAGGTTGTTACTACATCTGGGTGTGGGTACCAAAGGTTACCAAAGACTAAAATAAAAAAAAAATAATATGTCCTTGTAGGGAATCCCTGATGTACAAGACACAGCCCCCACCTCTTTTTAAGAGACAATTCTGTCTGAACAGGTTATATCCTGGCAGTATGATGGCAGAGTCAGGTATTTTGGGAGAGAGCCATGCCCAACTACAGAGAGAAAGTCAGGGTTGTGCCAAATAATCCATACTTTCAGGTTATCCATCTTTGGAAGTAAACTGCAGATATTTATAGAGGCAAGAGTAAGCCCTGTTGGCTTAGGTGACAGATTGAACTGGTGGGGTGGCGGGCTGGGGTTCGGGTGCACATTGTCTGATAGCACAAGTAGGAGCAGCAGTAGGTGAGTGAAATGGGATCTTACTATCTCGCTGTGACATCTTTCCCAATGACATCCCTGACAGCGACAGACACAATGTTGAGTGTCGGCATTGTTCTGTCAGACCCCCACATCCCCCAGTTTCTATATATACAACTCAGAGTTGGAATTGTCTCAGGGAGGGGTAACAACATCAGGAGATGCACCACCAGTGTTTGCAGGGACCAGCACAGCGACCTGACAGTTTTGGGCTAAATCTGTTGCTGTGCTGGTCTTCATGGTCACAGTATCGCTCTATGGTTGGCATACCGTGAGATGGTGCAGTAAGAGTTTAATATTCCATTCCCATTTTCTCTTGCAGGGTAATCATTCTTTCATGGTGCTAAAGTGTGAAACAAACCCACAGAAGACTGTCACCACAGAGGGATCTTTTGGTTGGTATTCCTGAGTCCAGGTCACATCAAGAGGGGTAACCACTCCTTATGTACAATGCATAGTGTGACACTCCTTTAATTGTTAATTGAACCATGTACACATGGAAAGCCAAATTGGTGTACTGTGTGATTTGGTGGCTGTCATTTGTCAGGTGGGAAGAGGGGGGAGGGAGAAACTGGGTGTGGGGGTAGGGGGAAGAGAGATGGAGGAGGGAAGGGTCTCCCTTTGGTGGTTACCCCATTGGCCATTGTATGGTGATCCTGGGTCAGGCCTCATGGAGTAGATATGCTTGCTGGGCAAGATGGTTAGGCATGTAGTGTCCCTGTGGGGTCTTGCAGAAGTCTGACATCAAATAGGGATCCTACAGTTGCATGTATGTATGTAAGTATGTTATTATGTGTGAGAAGGGGGTCTGTCAGCATAAGGAAAGAGAGTTGGAAGGAGACAAGCGTGTGAGGAAGAATAGATACTCTGAGTGGGTAATCGCTAAAAAAAGGGGAACTTAGAGTCACACAGAAGCAGAATGAGTCAAGAATACATTAACAGAATTCAAAACTGTGATGGAGAGAACAAAAAATACACTAAACAGCTTATAAAGTTAAAACACATACACCTGCAAAGTCAATGCTTGACACCTTTGTCATAACTTTCACAGTCGGACCATCACACAAAGTGAAATAAGGGGAACAAAAAGAGTTTTGTTTCTGAAGTGTTCCATTAAAATGCAACTCTTGATTTTAGGAGTGAGATTAAAGACTTAAAGAGTATTAATTAGCCAGTTGAAATGCATTGTTGGTGCCCAAAGAGTGATACCTGTTTTATTTGTACATGTACAATGTTTTCTATCTGTCTGAGTTTTAGGGTAGTTCAGTGGAGATGCATATCTTTTCAGATGGTCCCGATTTAATTTCTACACTCTTGTGCAGTATAACTAGTTGCTTTGCTAACTGGAGCCTCCCTTCATCCACCCACTTCTGGTGACTTTCCACCCCCCTGAATCCATTTAAGTAGCCATTCCCCGCCCCCAAACTGCTTTGCTCCCCGTGGCTTTGCTCCTGCCAGCTCAGATACATTTACATAGCTGCTTCTTATGACTCCCCCCTAGTGCAGTTTAAACAGCTGCTTTGCTCCCCACGGCTTCCCTCTGGTCTACCCAGATGGATCCACTTAACTTGACACTCCCTACAGCTTTGCCTAGATCACTGATTCCTTTAACGCACTCTGGTGGAAGCTCTTGGCTGATCCCTTAAAGTGGAAAACTGACACCTGAGATTTATACCCAACTCAGACATTACAGCTCAGGAACCACAAGACAGGTGTGGCATCTAAGTGATCTTTGCCCCCACGCATGCTGCTGCTTTTAATTTAGTTTGTAAAAATATATAAAAAAAAAAAACAGGAAACTATTTAAAAAAATTAAAGAGTCTCTCCCCAACTGGTTAGTGCCTTTGTAATTCGTCTGAAGAAATGACTAAAAGACATCTACCCCCCACACACACACACAGTGTGGCAGAGCTATAAAGAAATTAGATATTTTATACAATTCCATTGATATGTGTGCTCAGATTGTCTGAAAGCCACTCCAAGTAGTCCATTGGAATTTTGGAAATTCTAATTCTGAGTCTGATCAGATTCCACTGATAGTAATGGTGTAGAATCAGAAACTGAATCAGAATTTCTGATTCTGGATCCTGACAACCTGGTTCACAGCTGCAGAACATTTTCCAACACTGACCAAAAGTATACATGTCCCTCCCTCACCCTGCTTGTGTGACTGACATCCCCCACCCTTCTGTTCATTGAATCCCTACAGTCCCAACCTTTTAAATTGGCTGCCACTTTCTTCAGTGGTCCAACTCCAGTCTGGTCCATTGGTGTTCACGCTGGCACATGCTGCTGATCCAGAAGTCACTTGCACCTCTTCTTGATCTGCCTCCCTAACCCACCACCTCACTACCCAAGCATCAGTCCAGACTGACTCCTACTCCAGTTTACTTCTCCCACACCTTCTCTCTCCATGACCAGTGGCCACCATGCCAGACTGGTGATGAGTGGTGCACTAATTTATTTTTAGTCTTTGGCCCTGAGGAGTCCCCAACCCACCCCAGCTATCACTGCTGCTGAGTCCTGTTGTTGGTCCTGCCATGCTGCCAATGCAGACTCGGTACCCCCGTCCTGACCCAACTCACCTAATCACTCTCAGTACAGCATCCCCAATAACCCTAATGCAGCTGACTTGCCTTCCCTTTCCCAACCAGACCTAGTCCACGCCTCATTGTCTCTGGCAAGTGCCCCCTGGCCCCTACTGAATCATCAATGGGTGGCCTACAAGAAAACACACCCTGGATAACCTAGCACATTCCTCTCCCAGTCCTTTCTGGTAGTAGGCCACCTCCCAGGACCAAGCAGCCTTGTCTTACTGTGTGCATTGCCTAATTGTACACAGCCATATAGTAGGGGGATTTTACAGTCAGGAGTCTCAGTCAGAAACAACACAGATGGAATAAGAAGACACTGGTCAGAGTTGGCAGCAGCATGAAGGGCATATCAGGGGACCAACAGCATATTCAGGCTATGGGACCCCAGACAAAGCATATTGCTAATGGTGAGGGTTGAGGATGAAGCAGGTCAGTGTGACTGTGGAGATGGAGAGGAGATGGCATGTTGGTCTTGGCTTGGGGGTGTGGGGGGGTCACCATCCAATTCTCACAAGCTGGCAAAAGCATGTTGGCCTCTGTGGGTCAGTGAAGTTAAGAAGGGGCATCAGTCCAGTGATCATGGTGGTGCTCACTACAAGACATACACACTCACTTCTAGCTGCAGATAGAAATTTGCAATACTCAAACCACAACACTACATATGTCTGTAGAAGCACAAGCCCCTGCAGCCACAGATAGAAATCCATGATACCCAAATTACAAGAGTTCTTTCATCTGCAGAAACACAGGCTCCTATGAGGCCAGCACTTCTGTAGCCACAGATACTCATGCACACTGAAAGACATACACACAGTTTTGGCTGCTGAAACACAGGCCCTCTGCAGCTACAAGTGTAAGACATACACCATGGCCTCTGCTTGCAGAAGCACAGGCCTCATGAAATCTATGATACCTAAATTGCAACACTACGTCTGTCTGTAGAAGACCAGGCCCCAGACAGCAGCCACAGGTGTCAGACATGCACACTGAATTTTTGGCTGCAGAACTGCAGGCATCTATGGGACTTGCACTTCCACAGCTGCATACAGAAATGCATGATACCTAAATTACAACAGTACTTCTGTCTGCAGAAGTGCAGGCCTTTGTGGGGCCAGCAGTTCTGCAGCAAAAGGTACTCAAGCAAGCTGTGAGACATACACACACAGTTGTGGCTGCAGAAGCAAAGGCCCCTGGCAGTTGCATATACAAATCCACAAAGGTAGCCCATCAGTGCTACTGCATTTGTGTAATCTAGAAACAGTTGTGTGTTGTTTATCTTACCTGATGATGGCTGTCTGTGGTTGCTTGTGTTGTCTTGGCCTTTTGCTGCTTGGGGGGAGTTAGGGTTAAAAACTGTAAAGCCACTTTTCCCTATTTGTTGGCAGTAGTTGAACCCTAACTGGTGCATTAAAGATCAAATGCACATATTTCATAAAAAGCTTGAATTCCCCTGAATTCACATCCCTGTGTCATGATTAGAGTTTCCTAAAAATATCATGCTGTTTGGTTTTATGGTTTTCTTTACATCAGCGTATGTTACTGTGCTATGCAGTAACTGAAAACAGTGAAGATGTTTCTACTTGTCAGTGAGCGATGACATCATACCTATCCAGCCTGCTGCTTCACCAGTTAAGCCCCTGATTGACTGAATAAGCTGTTGCAGTTCCTAGTTAGAGCAGTCTGTAGAGCTAATTATTTTCACTCAAAGTTTATTACTAATCCATCTGGTTTGTGTTTAGAGAGATTAGCTTAAAATCATTCTGTTCTCATAAACAGTTGATCATTTGGGGTTCAGTGCTGAACTGAAGTGGTATGAATAAATGTCTGTGAGAAATTACCTTGTCTGTATCACAGATGTCAGTTCTCTGTCATCAAAACTCTGCATTCTGTTCTAGCTACATAACACAGGGTTGTGTAATGGATATAAAATAAATCTACATTCCATTAGTTCATAGAAGTTCTTTTGAGGACTTCTGTGTGAAAATACATCATGTATGTGTATAATTAAATTACTATATAGCATATATAGTCCCACGACGTCTTTTTTTTTAACCTGTAAACAAAAAGCGGTCCTCTTGTTGTCTCCCAACCCCCCACAGCCGCACCCACCCACTGCGCACCCAGCCTCCCCCACCCCCCTCATTCCATACTTACCTCCGACTCTGGCACGACGACTTGTGGACCGGAACACGTCTGCACTCTTCAAAGCCGACCGCGAACTGAGGAAATGCGGTAAGCTGTATAATGGGCTAGATAGGGGTTTCAACTGTTTGCATATCTCAGGCATTTTAGGAATTTTACACCAAATTTTCCAACATGGGAGTTTTGGACCTTCTCATAGATGGTCTCCTGTCATGGTGTTATTCGGGCCGAAGGGTGATTTCCGCAGTGACTGCACAGTGACTGGTGAAATCATCCTTCAGGCCTGAATACCACCATGACAGTGACATCATTCATGAGAAGGGGTCCCAAAATCCCATGTTGAAAATTTGGTGCCAAAATTCCAAAAAATGACTGTTTTACAGTGTGCATTACGCAGTTCCTATGCAGGCTCGTAAGTTCTCAAAATTTCAAGATTTTCACTCCAGATTTTCAACATTGCCATTTTATCACACCTTCTTATGAGTAGTATAGCTGTCATTTTCACATCTCACCTAAAATGTGTTTCCACCATGTAGCAGAATGGCTAGTTGGTGTGTGAAATCAATGTATGGGACAAATTAAGAAAATCACAGTGACACTGTTCATGAGCAGACATCTTAAAATGGCTATGTTGAAAATTTGGTGAAAAAATTCCTAAAATGACTGTTTCTGACGTCGTTGCACAGTTCCATGCCTTTCGTAGGTTCTTAATTTCAATATTTTCAATACAGATTTTCAACATTGCCATTTTACCACACCTCCTTATGAGCAGTACAGCTGTCATTTTCACATCCTGCCCAAACGAGTCGCCCATGTAGCTGCATGCCAATGGCGCAGTCGGTGTGCAAACTCAATGTATGGGACACATTAACAAAATCACAGTGACACTGTTCATGAGCAGAGGTCTTAAAATGGCTATGTTTAAAATTTGGTAAAAAAATTCCTAAAAATGACTGTTTTACAAGCGTGCGTTGCGCAGTTCCTATGCAAGCTCGTAAATTCGCAAATTTTCAATATTTGCACTCCAATGACTTCCAAATACCTAAACAGCACATAGAAGCAAGCAACATTCGGCATTGACAAATGCTTGTTAAGCTGTGTTATGCACAGTCTTTAAGTGCAACCATTCACTGTGCAGTATGACAAAGTACAGTGCATTTCAACAATACAGTGGTGTGGTTGAAAGAAAAATAAACAAAATGATGCAAATCAGCAAATATACTCAAATAATAAAGCACAGTGTGTTAATAAGTACCATAAAGTTTGCTTAAAGACCATATTTTATTTGATTTTTTTTATTCATTTTGTTAAACTGGTTCAAGGCCTACCTTATTAGCAGAACCCAATCAGTTAAGATTTTGGATGCCACTTCCCTCCCTCCCTCCTCCCAATTAGCACTGGCATCCCCCAGGGCTCTGTATTAGGGCCCCTCCTATTCTCCATCTTCTTAAATGACCTTCCGTCTGTTTGCTCCCCCTCCTCCACTATACATATGTATGTCAATGATACAGTCCTGTATGCATCTGGCTCCTATCCTGCTGAGGTTACAATCAGGTTACAGCAAGACTTTGACAAGGTTCAGATTGGTTTGCTAACCATCAACTTTTTCTCATCGCCATAAAGACTGTCTCCATGACCTTTGGCACAAGGCAGAGACTCTCTAGGCTTCCCTCTCTACCCACTTTCCACACCCTTGATGGGACTTTACTTAAGGACACATCTTCCTTCAGGTACTTAGGTGTTTGGTTGGATCAACACTTAAGCTTCTCTGGACATACTGACGCCCTGTTTAGAAACCATAGCTGCATCCGTCCTATGGCTAGGCATGAATTTGTTCAGAAGATGATACTGCCCATTTTCGACTACTGTGATGTAGTCTATGGTGCTGCCCCTAAGTCCTCCATGGCCAGACTGGACACTCTCTTCAATTCCTTCTGCCGCTCTGCCCTGGATGCCTCCCTTCACACGCAGCACTGTGATCTTTATCATGCCCTATCCTTCCCCTCTCTTGCAAATAGGCAACTCTCCCACTGTGCTAAATTCACCTGCAAGCACTGGTTGGGTGAGCTCCCCTTCTACCTCACCTCCTCCTTTATAACACCCCCCTCGATCCTCCCATTCCCTTAGATCAACCGACTCCCACACCCTGTTAGTCCCCCACAGATCCACCCAAATCGGCCAATCCAGTTACTCTCACCACCTTCCAAAAATTTGGAATTCCTTCCCCCCTCAAATCTGGTACTCATCCTCTGCCTACTCCATCAGCTCTGCCCTCAATAATTGCCTTGCACCTAGCTGCTTCTGCCATGTCCCTCTCTAATTCCCTCCCCTAAGCCCTGGACAAACCATACCCCTCTACCATCACCTTCATTTTACCCTGTGCACCTCCACCCCCCACATTTCTTGCTCTCCTCCCCTCCCCTTCCCCCAAACTGCTTCCCCTTACTGGCCTCCCTCGATCTCTCACAGAATGTAAGGGACCCTGATTGCTCTTTATGGGTCCCTCTCCTACCCACCCAAGTTGCTTGTATCTCTCATCTACTCCCTTCCCCCACCATCCCTCCTATCTCCCTTAGTTTCCAGTCCTCTTGCAGGGTTCTTAGCATCCTGAAGGGGTCCTACTGCATCTAGGCTTGTCTCCTCTCCTTCCCCTTCTCCCATTGTACCTTTTCTCCCTAGCTGTCGCAGTCCCCTTGCAGGGTTCTCAGCACCCTGAAGGGATCCTACTGGGCCTAGGCTTGTCTCCTTTCCTTCCCCTCCCCCATCTTCCTTTCTCCCTGGCCATTGCAGTCCCCTTGCAGGGTTCTCACCAACCTGCAGGGGTCCTACTGTGCCTAGCCTTGTCTCCACTTCTACCCCTCCCCCTCCCCATCTTCCTTTCTCCCTGGCCATCGCAGTTCCCTTGCAGGGTTCTCAGCATCCTGAAGGGATCCAACTGAGCCTTAGCATATCTCTCCTATTCTATCTAGCGACTATCTTGGCTTTCCATGACTACTAGCAGGGTCCAATTGCATTCCAATGGACTATTGATTAGGCCCCATCCCCTCCAAAGGTGTGAAATCTCTTTCCTTCAAGGGTTCAGTTCTCACTCACTCTCTCTCCTAGCACTCTCTTAATCTACTGACCTTCCTCAACCCCCTTTCAGGGTACCTTGAATCCTGAAGGGTCCTCTCTTGGGTTAGGTCCTATTCCCCCTCCTAACATTTAAGTCACACCTCCTCCTTCTCTCTCCTCCCTCTTTAAATCCCTACAGCCTTATCCCCCTTTCTATCTAGCCCCACAGCCCCCTTGCAGGGTTCCTCACATCTTGAAGGGGTCTCTCTAGGACACTGCCTTATCCCCTTCTCTCTGGTCCCCCCAGTCCCCTTACGGGGTTCCTCGCATCCTGAAGGGGTCTCCAGGGACACGACTCTTCCACCTCCCCCCACCTAACCCCTCTCCCTAACCCCTCTCTCTCCTTTTCCCACTTTCTTTCGCGTAAGCATTTGTTTACTTATTAACCTGGCACTTCCTGTTGTCCACTCTTTCTACCTATTATGTGCAACAGTGTTGTAACACTGTTTATAATACCAGCCTTACAACTGTATATTAATATTGATCTTGTAACTTGAATGTTTAATGTCTCATTCCTGTTGTACCCCTTCCCCCCCAGATCGCACAGAAGACGAGCGACTTGTTACTCAGTGGGCCTTCCTGGCGAAACTTTTCAATAAATAAACCGGGTAGGCCCATTAAGACATAGCTGTCCCTTTTTCAGGGGCAACTTGGCAGTAATTACATATAACAGGCAGAACGGTACATTGTCAAGAATACATTGTCAGAACAAGTCAGACATGACATTATAGATGTAACAAAACAAAACATTTAACCAATATGTATCTTTTTTGTTAGAAACAGAAGAAAGAGATATTAATAGTCATTTCGGCTAATATTATTGATTTAATAACAGTGACAGGATAAATGTTTGCGTTTAAGTATTATAAAATGCTGCATATAAATTGTCTTACTGCAAACTAACACTGAATGTTCATTGTAAATGTCAAACAGTCTCATCACTCAAGATGAATTATGTTAGTGTTGATGTCAACATAAAATAAACAAAGTATCTATCACAATAAAATTGTGTTTTGGATTTCATTGTATTGCATTACTTGAGCACAGACTTTTTTTTCTGAATGTATATTTAGCACCAGAACTTTTGACAGTGAAATAAAGATTGCATACGTAAGAAGGAATGTACTGCACAGCGCTACTCGAGGTAATGATTATTCCAGAATAAATTCTTGCCATAAGTAATTTTTATGTAACCTCTAGCTGGCAGGCAGCATGACATGAATATTAATTTGGGGCTTGTACATATTAATTAACCCGCTTAAGCCCCATTCTCAGACTTTAAATTTAAACATCCCTGAAGCTTCTCTCTCATACACTAAGGTCACATGTCCCCATTTAGTAGAGGAGGGGCACCAGGACCACTGCAGAAACATAGAATTTGATGGCAGATAAGGACCGCTTGGCCCACCTAGCCTGCCCATTTCCCTACCTAATGGATAAGCTGCAGATCCTAGTTAACCAGCAGCCTACTTCTTTCTACCCCCCCCCTAGAATTGCCTTATGACTGTCCCATGCATGCTTGAATTCAAACACTGTTTTTGACTCCACAACCTCCTCCGAAGACAGTTCCATTCATCCACAACCCTCTGTGAAAAAATACTCCTTACATTACCTCTGAGCCGCCCATCTTCAAATTGTGCCCTTGTTCTTGCACACCTCTTTTTTTTTGAAAGATGCTAACCTCTTGGACTTTGTTGATTCCCTTGAGGTACTTGAAAATTTCTATCATGTCCCCCCTCTCCCTCCTTTCCTTGAGGCTATACATATTAAGTTCCTTTAGTCTCTCTTCATATGTCTTCTGGTGCAGACCCTGCACCATTTTAGTTGCCCTCCTCTGGACAGCTTCCATCCTATGTCCTTGCGGAGACTGGGTCTCCAGAACTGCACACAGTACTCCAGATGGGGTCTCACCAGCTGTCTGTACAGAGGGATAACAACTTCCTGTTTTCTACTTGTGATGCCTCTCCCTATGCATCCCAGTATCCCCCAGCCCTCCTTACTGCCCTCTCACATTGCTTGCCCACCTTTAAGTCATCTGATATGACTACCCCAGGTCCCTTTCCATTTCTGTTGTTGTTAGTATCTCACTCACCATTGTGTACTCTTCCCCTGGGTTTTTGTTTCCCAGGTGCATTACCTTGCACTTCTTAGCATTGAATCTAAGCTGCCATACTTTTGACCATTCCTCCAACCTTGCCAGGTCCCTTCTCATCCTTTCCACCCCACCTTGTGCATCAACTCTGTTGCAGACCTTTGTGTCATCTACAAAGACACATACTTTTCCTTCCAGTCCCTCTGCAATGTCGCTTATAAAGACATTGAAGAGGACCGGTCCTACTACTGAACCCTGCGGTACCCCACTAGTAACCCCCCTTTCTTCAGAGTGGATTCCATTTATTATTACCCTCTGTGTCCTATTCTCCAGCCAGTTCTTTACCCAGGCTATCATCTTGGGACCCATTCCCAGGCTGGCTAACTTGTATAGTAATCTTTTGTGTGGGACTGTGTCAAATGCCTTGCTAATGTCTAGGAAGGTCATGTCCACAGCTCCTCCCTGATCTACTACTTTGGTCACCCAGTGAAAGAAATCTATTAGATTCGCCTGGCATGATCTTCCCGCGCTGTGAATCCATGCTGCCTTGGTTCTGTGCCCCCTGGCCTCTAGGTACTCGACAGTTCTTTCCTTCTAAAGTGATTCCATCATTTTCCCTATCACTGAGGTTAAACTAACAGGTCTGTAGTTTCCTGCTTCTGCCCTGCTCCCACTTTTGTGAAGGGGGAATCACATCTGCCCTCCTCCAGACCTCAGGTATCACCCCATCCTCCCATGATTTGTTAAAGAGGGTAGTCAGTGGTGTCACTAGTTCTACCCTTAGTTCTTTTAGAATTCTGGGATGAATCCCATCAGGCCCCATTGCTTTGTCCACCTTCAGTTTTAAGAGTTCTTTCAGAACCCTTTCTTCTGTAAATGGGCTGGTATCAACTTCTGTATCCAGATTGTTTCTATTGTTTGTTTTAGGTACCTTCCCCTCTTCATTTGTAAATACTGAGCAAAAATATTTCTTTAGTATCTCTTCCTTTTCACCGTCACCCTCTGCCCACGCCCCATTAAGCCTCACTATCCTCCTGGTCTTCCTTCACCCCTGATGTACCTAAAAGGTTTTATTCCCCTTCTTAACTGAGTTGGCTATCTTTTCCTCAGTTCGGCCTTTGCTGTTCTGACTGCCTTCTCAGTTTCCTTTTGCTTTAACTGAAACAATTCTCTGTCCTGCTCCTTCTGTGATTCCTTGTACTTTCTGAATGCTTTCTTTTTCTCTTGAACCTTCACTGCCACCTCCTTTGAGAACCATAGTGGTTTCTTACATCGTTTTGTTTTGTTTATTTGCTTCACTCAAAGGCTTGTTACCTCTGTGATGGCAGTTTTTATTATTCCCAATTGTTCTTCCACCCCTCCTTCCTGCCCATTTGCCAGTGCATTCCTTAGATACTCACCCATTTTGGCAAAGTCAGCCCTCCTGAAGTCCAGTACTTTTGCCTTTGTATGGCTTGACTCTATTGCTGTGTTTATTGTGAACCATACTGTTCAATGGTCGCTAGTTCCCAGATGGCTACCCACTTCTACATCTGTGATCCTCTCTCCATCACCATTTGAGAGAACCAGGTCTAAGACTGCTCCCTCTCGAGTGGATTCCAATACTAGTTGTCTAAGGCATGCCCCCTGTAGGGCATCTAGAATAACTCTACTCTTAGAAGTGGCTGCTGCAACTGCACTCCAGTTAACATCTGCCATATTCAGATCACCCATCAGTAAAATATCTCTCCTTTTTCTGCCATGCTACGTATACTTTCTATCATTTCCTTGTCCATTTCTTCCCCCTGAGAGGGGGGGTCTGTATACAACCCCTGTGCGGATTGTGGTGCCATTGCCTGTCTCCAAATTGACCCACGGTGCTTCTTCTCCTCCCTGTTTACCCTTTTGTTCTGTTGCTTTGATTCCTTCCCTTATGTAGAGAGCTACTCCTTCTCCTCCTCCTCTTTTACCCTCCCTGTCCCTCCTGTAGATAGTGTATCCTGGTATGTTTACGTCCCAGTCATGGTTCTGTGTGTACCATGTTTCTGTGACTGCCACAATATCCAGATGTTCCTCCTCCATCAAGGCCACTAATTCAGGAAGCTTGTTACCCAGACTACGGGCACTGGTACTCATCGCTCTCCATTTTTTGATGGCTATACCATCTGTAGCAGCACCCCCCACTGACCTTTCTACCTTGGTCTTTTTATCATTTAGTACCCTGTTTTGTAGGGGGAGGCTGTGTTTTTCCTGCTGCTTATCAGTGCCTCGCCCCTTGACTAGTTTAAAAGCTTGCCAAAGAAGCATTTAAACCGATTGCCCAAAAGACTTATTCCCTTCCTGGACAGATGAGGACCATCCTGCCAGTATAGGCTGGTGTCCCTCCAGGTGGAACCCCAGTCCCCAATGAAGTCAAACCCCTGTGCTCCACACCATTATTTCAACAATTTGTTAAATTGCATGGGGCAAAGTACCCTCGCCTCACCCATGCCACTGACAGGCAGCACCTCTGAGAAGGATACTGTGCGTGCTACTTGTCTTAGGCCCCTCCCCAACTCTACGAAGTCCTTCTGCACTGCTCTAATCTCATGATGAGCCAAGTCATTTGTCTCTAGGTGGACAATGACATCCAGCTCAGACTCCCGTACAACTGTTCTCGTGATCCTAAGGATGTGCTTCCTGTCCCTCCAAGCCATGGCACCAGGCAGGCACCTTACTTCAGTTTTCCCTGCTCCCCCAAGTTCTATCCCCCTAATAATTGAGTCTCCCACCAGGAACTGCTTCCTTTCCCTGTGGTGTCCGCTGCCTCCTTCCTGAGGGCCTCCCTTGTGACAGCTGTCTGCAACCTCCTTAGTCTCCTCTGTGGGTGCATCCATAGGGGAACTATGCTCCCCCAGAATGGTGTATGGCTTGTGGAGTGGAACAACTGACTGGGTGTTCCTCTGTTCCACTACCCTTACCCTCCCTGAGCCCACTGTGGTCCAACTGCTGTGCTTTCTTCGCAACCTCTGAGGTAGTGGTGGTGGCTCTGGTGCTCCCTGGATGGGGGAGGTTCCCTTACTACTGTCCAGTGTGACCTGGGAAAAGGTTCCCTTACTACTGTCCAGTGTGGCCTGAAGATGGGCAACTTCCTCCCTCAGGTCAGAAAGTTGTCTGCAAATAGGGCAGCATCTCAGCCTCCAGAAAGACCTCCAGAGGACTGCTGCCCCACAGCCATTACATTGCACTACTCCCCACATGTCTGTCTACCTTGTTTTTGTTGTGTGTGTGTGTGTGTGTGATTGGTTTGTTATATAGAAATATATATATTATATAATGTGTATTCTTATACTGTCAGTGCAGTGTGCTAGAGAGGATATGACAGTGATATGCACCTTGCCCTCTTGAGGAAATGATGTCAGAACCCCAGGTATAAAGGAACTATTTCAAGGGGTGGGAAGGGTTTGGGCCTAAATTGTGCCTTCATGAAACAATCAGCTAAAAGCTCTGACCTACCGCTGCAATGAGTGCTTTCCTGTCAGCAAGATGCCCTACACGACAATTTGACAGAGAAAATACCCTGCAAATCAAACAGAGAAAAATCCAAACATCCAAGTCAGACACAGGTAAACCTCCCCAGCCCCAAAACAGCCTGGTGACTTGTGCTCTGAAAGCAGTCAACCCCAAAACACGTCAGATGTGCACAAGGACAGACACAGTAAACAGTATTCCATCCCTCTGGGTTTAAACTCTTCCTGCACTGAAAATCTTAACAATTGTAATAAAAGTAAAGCAAAGTCCACCTCCCTCTGTTGATTGAAAGCCTACCTTTTCTGATAATTCTAAGTTCCTTATTTCACCTTTCAGTTAGAAGTAGCCCCCACCTGAAGAATATTAACTTTCCTAAGGAATCTGCTACAAACCAAAGACAATTGTAAATTGTAAGGTTCACCTCCCTCTGTTGTGAGCACAACTCTCTTTCTTGCAAATCCTAAGTCCAGTGTTGCAGCTTCCAGCCAGAGGTAGCTTCACTTGAAGAATATTAGGTTTTCTGACTCCCCAGATGACCGCAAAACCGGTGGTCAGTACATCAAGCACTTTACATGCATGCACGATCGTCGACTCTACTGAAACAATGCCGGTGACTCCTGGTCTAAGTTTAAGCCCAAACTGGGTTAAAATAACTAGCAGGGCTGCTATGGGGAACTTTGAGGAGCACCAGAGGACACCACAAATACTTGGGCTGTGGTGTATGGAAGAGCGGGGCGTCAGCAAGCATGCAGGAGAACTGGGAGATGAGGGGCTATTAAGATAAGCCCCAGGGGGGGTTACATCTTTCCCCTGCCTGAAATGCTTGGTGTCCGTGCCAAAACCGTAACAAAGTAGGATCTATGACAACACTTTTACTATATACACTATTAACAATGTTAGACCTAACATATAACACAAGTATTTACACAGTATAGCATGCTATAATGTTAAACAGTACCTTTTAACATTCTTTGCTTAGTTCAATTGCTGGTAATTTGTCATGACATTCTACATGTAGTTATCACACTTTTAATATTTGGTTAACAATAGGAAATGACATAACCTTTGAATTTTTGAATCTTAATCCCTCTAAATAGCTAGAGTTGTGGTGCAAAGATGTAACCCCTAAATGGCACTACTCCAAGGGCTACTACCCCTGCCAGTCTTACTAACAACAGGTTGAGGGGCTTGGGTTCCAAATGGACAAGTACTGGGGTTCCCCTACCCTAAGTAAACACAATTGTTTGGTGCCTCCACCCAGAGTACAATTTGCATGGGTATCTATCTAGATTGGAATAGCCCTCTGGGAAGCTATACCCCCCCCCAACAATCCCTCCTAGTGTCCAGTTACCTAGGTGTTGACAATGATCATCAGCAGTATTCAATAGACAGTTTGCAAAAACATTAATAATATGCTCACAGTTGTCCTACTTACCAGCAGGGTCTCCAGTCCTGGTGTGTGCCCTGCTACCCCCTGTAAAGACAGTTTGACAATACAGCATGCACGTTCAACACATTTGATACAGTGCCTATCACTTTAAGCCAAGTAATAATATGCTCACAAACTAGGTTCAAAATAACAGAGCACATCAGGTTTATTAAAGGGACGTGAACAAGGAGGGGGAGCAAATCTAGGCAAATGATTACTACTTTGGATTTTACCAAGTTATTTAACATACAACTAATTTAGTGCCTTTATTAACAGTCTTGCAATTACTGGGTACCCAGAAATATAATGCTGGCTGGCCAGATTCAGTGCCCAGGGCTGCAGCTGTTGTTGGGGCCCTTGATGAAAAGAAGCAGTCAACATTAACCTTGCAAATCAAAGTAAAATTGTTTGGCCTAGTCTATTAAAACCCTTAAAATTAAACTGAAAGCAATTAGATGGTACCAAAAGATGATTGAGATATTTGTTGCAGGGTGCTAAACTGAATTTACTCATAGTACCAGACGATTGCAGATGACCTGGCGAAATAAAGACCCGATGCTGGAATTTGCTGCACATGGGGAAACAGGGCCATCACGACTCACTTCCACTTCACAGCCTTTCCCTGTAGGTGGCCACAACCTCTAATGACTTACCGTGCAGGGGCTGGATCCCCGAAGCTGGTCTCTTGACGGTAAAACTGTAGCTGGCACAAGAACAGATGGCATGGGCCAGGATGGACATGGGCCCAAGTTCAACAGAGTGTCTCTGGCAAAGTCCAGTTTATCTGCTGATGACCCCTCAAGGGGGTAGACAGTTCAGTCACTGGTAAAGGCAGGCTCCTCTCTGGCATTCAGGAGTCGCTGGACAGTAGGCCTTGAGCCACAATAAGCGTTCAGCACGTTTACCTCTGGAAACATCAAACTCTCCGATTCCTTTTTCGGCTCATGGCTGGTTCGAGATGTCAGCCGCTTTGCTGAACAAACCTCTTAATCTGCAGAAAGGCAGTTGTTGGTGATCGATTCCCCCTTTGGGACTGCAGGATACACACCAGAGGAAAACTAGGCCACTCTCAGCCCAGATCCCCACAGAGCCTGCAAGCTCCTCTCTCCTCAGTAGTGCGAGCTGGAGTCCCAACAGATCTCTCTGAAGTTTGACAGTCCCTCTTAAATAAAGGCAAATTTCTTAAGCTCCAATTGGCAGTCCAAGCTGTCTGAAACATTTTTAGTCCGCCCACTGGTTGCTTTTTAGGTGCCAGAAAATAATCCCTGTTTCTCTCCCACAAGTCTCCAGGACATTCCCAAGAGTCTCTAGCTAAATCTAGGCTTCCAATTGGCTACTGAACCCCAAAATGGTGGAGCTATATTTAGTTTGTATACAGTTATGTAGTTCCACAAGTTTAAGGTTCTGGTGCAACCATGATATTTACTTACTAACATACTAAAATGCCAGCAGAGTAGGCCTCATGGTCTTTTAAGTCTGCTCAGTAGTCAGAACCATGAACATATACCGTAACCATCTTCCTGGTTCCTCCCACACTCACCCCTTCCCCCATCGAAGTCCCCCCCACGGACAAGCATTCATCAGCTTCAACCCCCCTACTATACCTATTCCAGCCCCTCTTGAACCCCTCCACCGTAGATACCTCTACCAGCTCCTCAGGCAGTGCATTCCATGGTTCCACCACTCTCTCAGTAAAGTACCACCTCCTTTTATCCCCCCCTGAGTCTTCCACCCTCCAGCCTCCAACTGTGCCCCCTGGTGATTCCTCCCTTCTTTCTGTGAAGGATCCCATTTGGGCCAACCTTATTTATTCCCTTCAGGTATCTGAAGACCTCAATCATATCCCCCCTCTCCTCCATCAAGAAGAGGCTGAGCTCCCCAAGTCACTCCTCATATGTCCTATCTCCCAGGCCCCGGATCATCCTAGTTGTCCTCCTCTGAACCCGATCCCAGAGCAGGATATCCTTCCTTAGGTGTGGTCTCCAAAACTGTACACAGTACTTGAGGTGTGGTCTAATGAGGCTGTTGTACAGTGACAGAATCATTTCCCTGCTTCTTGAGGTAATCCCCCTGGTGATGCAGCCCAGCATTCTACTGGCCCTGGTTGCAGCCCTCCTGCATTGCTCAGAATTATTCATTTTGACAGCCACCAGAACCCCCAGGTCTTTCTCCCTAGCTGAAGCCTGCAGTATGTCCCCTCCTAGGGTGTACATATGGGTTCCTATGCCCTAGGTGAAGCACCCTGCATTTTCTGGAGTTAAATTTCAGTTTCCAAGTGCGTGACCACCTCTTCAGAGTATCCAGGTCCCCCTGCAGGGCCATCCTACCCTCTTCTCCATCTACCACTGCTCTCAGCTTAGAGTCATCTGTAAAGAGGCTCATTTCGCACCTGATACCCTCTCTGATATCAGAGATATAGGTGTTAAAAAGGAGTGGTCCCAGAACTGATCTCTTTGGGACCCCACTTATGACCCCCTTGGCAGACGAGACCACCCCACCACCACCACCCGCTGGGTACATCCAGATAGCCAATTCCCAATCCACCTGACCATCAGTGTCCCCACCACCATCCTACCCAGCTTCTCCATCAGACCCGTGTGAGGGACCGAATCAAATGCCTTGCTGAAGTCCAGGAAGAGGACATCCACCGGTCTACCCTGGTTGAGTGCCACCATCACCCACTCATAGAACTCCACAAGGTTAGTCTGACACGATCTGCCAGGGATGAAGTGTGCTGATGGTCATCCAGGAAACCCTGTTCCCCCAAGAATACCCCCAGCCTCTCCTTTAGGATGGCCTTCATCAACTTTCCCACCACCGAGGTCAGGCTGACAGGTCTATCGTTCCCCAGCTCATCCCTCAAGCCTCCTTTATGGACGGGCACAATATGTGCCTGTCTCCAATCCCTGGGCCCTCTCCCTATCCACAGAGAAGCATTAAAAAGGGCCTCCAGAGGGGCAGCCAGGACATCAGCTAACTCCGACAGTACCCTGGGATGGATACTATCAGGACCCGGAGGTTTGTCCTTCTTTAGGTACTTGAGGGCTTCCCACACCCTGCTGACAGATAGTTCAGCATCTGTACCTCCCCTATCTCTGCAGATCCAGTGTGCCCCTTCCCGCTCAAAGCAGCTCCCTCAGCGCCCAGAGTGACAACAGGTATCCCATCTAACAAGGCCACCGTCCCTTCTGCCCCTGCATCCCCTTGCTCTGAATCCCCCTGGCATCCTTGCTAGTGAAGACCGATGCAAAGTACTCATTGAGTACTTCCGCCTGTTCCTGTTCTCCTGCCTCCACTGCCCACCCCCCATCCTCAACCTACTGAACTGCCTCTTCACTCTCCTTCTCTCCCTAATATAACTGAAGAGCCCTTCCCCCAATCCCCTGCACCAGTCTCTGCTCCTTCCTAGCCTTGGCCCCCTTACCACTCTGGAAGCCATCCTGGCCATTAGAAGATACTCTTCTCTATCCGAGGCCCCTCACGAGTGTTTGTACCTACTGTATGCAGCCCTCTTCTCCCTTACTGCCTCCTGAACCTCCTTGGTCCACCGGCATGGTGTCCGAGACCTACCACCCTTGTGACCATCTCTCACACAGGACATGCTAGCCTTCTGTATCCCTCTCTTGATGATTTCCCACCTGCTTTCCACATCCATACCCAGTCTTATCTCCTCCAAGTGACCCTTGAGTATTTCCCCCATGCTCCTAAAGTCAGCCCCTTAAAATCAACTATCACTGTCCTAGTGTGATCCTTCCCCTACCCAGGTCCAATAGAAACCAGACTGTGTCATGGTCGCTTCCAGCCAGGGGATCCCCCACTTCAAGGTCCCTTACTAGGTCACAGTCAGTCAGGACTACATCCAAGAAATGGCCCTATCTCATTGGGTCCCCTACCTGCTGATTTAGGAATGCATCCTGGAAAACCTCCAACAGCCTCTGTTCTCTAGCCAATGGGGACATCATAGATCCCCAGTCAGAAGTCAGTATGTTAAGGTCCCCCAATATTACCACCCGCTCCCCCTCCCCCTCCTGACCACAGTGGTCCTTAATATTAGCCAGCAGTCAATCCTCCATTTCGTCAGCCAGCAAGGGGGGCCTGTAGACCACCCCCATTTGGATCCTCTTTCCCCCCGGAGTTCACAAGGTGACCCATAAGGCCTCCATATTATCCTCTGCTTCCTCCACTCTGATTATCCCTATGCTATCCCTAATGAACAGTGCTACTCCTTCCCCTCTGCCCACCTCACTGTCCTTTCTAAGCACAGTATCCAGGGGTGGCCCATGTTTCAGTGACAGCAGCCACGTCCACATCCCCTTCCACCAGTATGGCCCGGAACTCAGGCATTTTATTCTCCAAGCTCCTGGCATTTGTCAGTACCACCCTCCAATCCTTCCCCCTACCTCTCATTCCATTTTCCCCACCAAGAGGTTACACGCAGCTGCTCACCTGCTGCCCCCAGTGCGCTGACTGTCTCTCCCTTATGAGGAAGAAAATTTAGCCTATCCTTGATGGTTATGGTGGTATCAGCCTCACAGCCCACCCCTCCCCCTTCACAAGTTTAAACCCCATCTAGACTGAATAAATTCCACCAGTTTCTGCTTAAGTACCTCCTTCCCTACCATGTTGAGATGGAGCCTATCCCTGGCTTACAGCCCCTTGTCCTCCTAAGTTACCCCACTACCCTAACCCCAACAAGCTTCACCCCACCCCCTGAGCCACTCGTTAACCTCCCTGAATTTCTGTTTGCTTTCCACACTGGCCCTTGGTACTGGCAGTATTTCCGAGAAAGAGACCGAGTAGCCATTGTCATGACAGACCCTGGCCAGCTCACGGAACTTGGCCTGAATTTCCAACACACTATTTCCTTCAATATCATTTGTACCCAGGTGTACCAAGAATTCAGGTAAACCCCCACAACCCTGCACCAGTTCATACACCAGGAATTTTGCCTTGTGAACAGTCAGGCCGGAAATTCTCTTGATCCTAACAGGACTGGATTTACCCTCACACTGACCCTCCCATTGGATACCCCTAATCATGGAGTCCCCCAACAGGGGCACCTTAACTCCCCCAGTATCCTTAGGCCCACCTCCATTGCAGGCTACCACCCCAATCCCTGACTCTTTCTCTTTTCCAACCCCTCCCCTCAGCTGGCTGACTACTAGCCCCCCTATGTGAGAGCCACCTGTAACCCTACCCCTCTTATCCCATATCATCACCCCAACTGCCTCATTTCCCCCTAGTTCAGCCCCCATCCCACTCCTGGCTAAGCCATTATCTCCACTCTCCCACCCCCTTCAGTCCAAGCAGCACCAGGCACCCCCACCATGTCACTCCTAATAATGTCCCCCCACACGCTGCAACAGCTGTCCTACTGTTCCCCGCCATGCATACCTGCTGGAGCACCAGACCTACCTCCTCCATCTGGGCAGGGTCCCCAACCCCCATGTGAAGATCCCCCCGGATCACATCTTCCCCACCCTTTTCAGTCCTGAGTCCATCTGTAACCCTGGGACTCTCCCTCCCATAGCCAAGCACAATTTCACCACTTTCATCACTGAGAGTACTCCCAGCCCCCTCAGCATCCTTCTACAAAGTCTCACCCACACCCCTTCCAACCTTGGTCCTACCCGCTTCTCCAGTATCCTGCTTATTTGAATGGCAGGGCCCACCCATGCTCCTCCTGTTCCCCTTGCTACTCCTGCCCATCCCTCCCCAACCTCCTTCTCCACCCCAGCTCCCCTCACCTCCCCTTCATAATCTAACTTACTCAGTGGTTCAAATCTGTTGTCGCTCTCAAAGCCTACCCCCGTATCCCACCCTGTTTTAGCAGGACCCCCACAGTTGGTTGCTTCCTGTACAGCATCTACCCTTTTATCCCCCATCAGCTGCCTGCACTTTTGACTCTTTCTGCCATCAGATCCCCTCCCCTGAAACAGCCTCCTTGTGACCCAAGACCACTCACCTCCACCTCCCCGCCTGATGGTGCCATGCCAATGCCAGCACTCCCCTCATAGTCCTCCCCCATTTTGCACCATCCTAGCCCACCCCTTGCCATCTCCAGTTGCCATCTAATCCTGTCAACCTCCTGCCTAATTTGCGACAACTGACGACACACTGGGCAACCACCCATTCTCCATGCCCAGTCTAGGATCATGGCTGCCCCACACCCTGTGCACCCCACCACCCTACCAAAGATGCCAGCTCGTGTAGCTGGGGGCCCCCACCAAGGCCCTGCCCCAAACATGAGCTGCCGTCCCCCCATACTAAGATCCCTGTCCATGGGGCTAAGCCCCCCCAGCCCCCAATATACAGAAGTATACAAATACAGGAATATGCAGGAGCTAGCCCCCCTCTCAGCCTCCTTACATACAGGCAAAAACAATACAACCAGGAGCTTTGCATACACAATCCCCTTCTCAACAAGCAAAAGTGACAGTTCAAGAGCTAGATTTCCCAAAGTCCAAGTCAGCAAGTAAACATCCCCTACTTAGTTAAAAGTTGGATATTCCAAAGTCCAAGGCTGCAAGTCCAAGCTACAAGCACTGTGCTACAACTCCAGCCCATTGCCTTCCCCTGGCTCCTCCCCTTTCAACTATTTAATCGCGGTCAGGCCCGGGGAGGGTGAGAGAGACAAATAGCACAGCTCCTTCAGCTACTGTAAGTGGCTGGGCCTGCGTTTTTTATAGCCCAGCCACAAGTTCCAACTTGGCACTCTGCACTGTGACTGGGTGCCTTCTGCTCCTCGTCCCCACAGGACAAGTCCTTAATTTCTCCAGCGACCCACCGCCAATGCAGCCTAGCCAAGATCCACTCTCCTTGCCCTGGCTCCTTCCTGCCACCGATGCGGCCAAGATTCCCCCCGGTGACCGCCCCTGCAGGTTCCCAAGCTCCTCTCACCACCAATGTGTCCAAAAGCAGCACAGCTCCTTTTAGTTCATAATTCCCCCACTGCAAGGTAGCCCTTTTTGTGCCCTTTTAAATGAGCCCACATTTATACGTATACATTTAACATTTCTGCCGTCACTGCCACCAAAACATAGTACCCCCAGGTACCAGGCAGCACCTCATGAATATTAATTAGGCGTTTATGAATATTAATTAGCCCCACTTAAGCCCTATTCTCAAACTTTAAATTTAAACATCCCCAGAGTTTCTCCCTCTCACACCAATGTCACCGGTCCCCATTTAGTAAAGGAGGGGCACCAGGACCACTGCAGAGCTCCCCAGATGACCGCAAAAGCAGCGGTCAGTACATCAAGCCCTTTACGCACATGAGCGATCGCCGGCTCTACTGAAATAATGCTGGTGACTCACAGTCTAAGTTTAAGCCAAGACTGGGCTAAAATACGGTATACAAAATGAACTGATTATAAATACAAACAAAACTCAAATAATGATTATAGGGAAGTGCAAAACTGAATATAAGCGGCAAATAAATTATATACCACTAAAGTTAGTTACGAATTATAGTTATCTTTGCCTTGAAATTTCTCACGATGGTAAATACTATAAACATAGAAACTTATGTATTGAACAAACAAACATAGAAACAGAGAAACATAGACTTTGACAGCAGATAAGGACCGCTTGGCCCACCTAGTCTGCCTATTTCCCTACCTACAGGATAAGCTGCAGATCCTAGTTAACCAACAGCCTATTTCTTCCTACCTCCCACAAGAATTGCTTTATATCTGTCCCATGTATTCTTGAATTCTCCCACAGTTTTAGACCCCACAACCTCCTCAGGAAGGCTGTTCCATGCATGCACTACCATCTCTGTGAAAAAATACTTCCTCACATTGCCCCTGAACCGCCCCACCCCCCGTCTTTAAATTGTGTCCCCTTGTTCTTGCGTGTCTCTTTTTCTGAAAGATGCTACCCTCTTGGACTTTGTTGATTCCACTGAGGTACTAAAACATTTCTATCATGTCCCCCCTCTCCCTCCTTTCCTCAAGGGTATACATATTAAGCTCTTTTAGTCTCTCCTGGCATGGCTTCTCTTGCAGACCCTGCACCATTCTAGTTGCCCTCCTCTGGACTACCTCTATCCTGTCTATGTCCTTGCGGAGATGGGGTCTCCAGAACTGGACGCAGTACTCCAGATGGGGTTTCACCAACTGTCTGTACAGAGGGATAACAACTTCCTGTTTTCTGCTAGTGATGCCTCTCCCTATGCATCCCAGCTCTCCCTACTGCCTTCTCACATTGCTTGCTAACCTTAAGGTCATCTGATATGATTACCTCCAGGTCCCTTTCCTTTTTGGTTTTTGTTACTACCCCCCCATTGTGTAATCTTTCCCTGGGTTTTTGTTTCCCAGGTGCATTATTTTGCACTTCTTTGCATTGAATCCTAGCTGCCATACTTCCAACCATTCCTCCAACCTTGCCAAGTCCCTTCTCATCCTTTCCACACCTCCTTGTGTATCAACCCTGTTACAGATCTTTGTGTCATCTGCAGAGAGGCATACTTTTCCTTGCAGTCTCTCTGCAATGTCACTTATAAATACATTAAAAAGGACTGGACCCAGTACTGAACACTGCGGTACCCCACTAGTAACCCCTCTTTCTTCAGAGTGGACTCCATAGAAACATAGAAACATAGAATTTGATGGCACATAAGGACCACTTGGCCCACCCAGTCTGCCCATTTCCCTACCTACTGGATAAGCTGCAGATCCTAGTTAACCAGCAGCCTACTTCTTCTTACCCCCACACCCTAGAATTGCCTTATGACTGTCCCATGCATGCTTGAATTCCACCACTCCATTTACAATTACCTTCTGTGTCCTGTTGTCCAGCCAATGTTTTACCCAGGCTACCACCCTGGGACCTACTCCCAGGCTGGTTAATTTCACTATTAATCTTTTGTGTGGGACTGTGTCAAATGCCTTGCTAAAGTCTAGGTAGGCCATGTCCACAGCCCCTCCCTGGTCTACTACTTTGGCCACCCAGTCAAAGAAATCAATTAGATTCATCTAACATAACCTTCCAGCTGTGAACCCATGCTGCCTTGGGTCCTGTACTCCACTGGCCTCTAGGTACTCAACAATTCTTTCTTTCAGAAGTGATTCCATAACTTTCCCTACCACAGAGGTCAAAATAACAAGTCTGTAGTTTCCCTACCACAGAGGTCAAACTGACAGGTCTGTAGTTTCCTGCCTCTGTCTTGCTCCCACTTTTGTGAAGGGGAATCACATCCACCTTCCTCCTGTCCTCAGGTACCACACCATCCTCCCATGATTTGTTAAAAAGGGTAGTCAGTGGTTTCACTAGTTCTCCCCTTAATTCTTTTAGAATTCTGGGGTGAATTCCATCAGGCCCCATTGCTTTGTCCACCTTCAGTTTTAGGAGTTCTTTCAGAACCGTTTCTTCAGTGAAAGAACTGGGATCGACCCCCCTATCCAGAGTGCTTCTGTTAATTGGATTAATGCAAAAGTGCATTGTTAAGATTCAATATAAAATACGGAGGAAACACAGTTCTCGCAATATTACGGTCTTTAGAAATGAAAATGAACCCAGTTGCCTTATTTGCAATAGAAATCTGGCTTGATAAGTACTCTTCTAAGTTAGCTAAACCATTTGATTCACTTTATAAATACATACTAGACTTACCAAGGTCCACACCAGCAGCTGTAGCTAGAGCAGAATTGGGGAGAGTCCAAGTTAAATATTTGGCACTACTTACGAAACTGAAGTACTGGATTAGATGCTCTAATTTGGATTCAAATAGACTAGCAAACAAATGGCTAGTGTATGGTTCCTGCTCTCCATGGCTAACACAAATAGACTCCACATTAGGAAACATAGGCCTGTATCATTTATGGAAGGAGCAACAGAGAGGCATTAAAATATCACCTAACTGTATCTCCCAAATTAAGGAAAGATTATGTAAAATCTCTTTCGATGAAGATATGGCAAGGATAAGATCCCTAAATATCCACTTTTGGTATGCTCAGAATAAAATTAATCATGTATTGAAGCCCTTTTTACTTTATTATTTTTTTATTGTATTTTATCCTCCTTCCCATCCCTCCAGCCCTTGCATCTTCAGGAGCCCCAGTGGAGTCTGCCCCCACTTCAGCCACCTACCTTAGCCTTCCCGGAATCCCCCATGGAGCCACGGTTTTAACCCCCAGTTGGGGACGAGGTGAGGCTTCTGCACCCGGAATACTTCATGTCTCGTCGGAATCCAGGACCAGCTAGGTGAGTGTGAGCCATGAGGAGTCTGTGCCAGAGCTACATCTACTCGGAGACTGGAGAGTGTTTTTTCCATGTTCTTACAGGCGTGACATGTGCCCAATGTCAAGGTGTGACCACCAACGTCCGTCATGTCTTCCTCTTGAACCTGACTCAGTGCTTGCTGTACCCCAGGCCTCTGCCTTGGGTCGGTCAAGCACCGGGGTCACTGTCCACCTTCCCTCCCAGAGAAGATGAACAGTCCTTGGGACACTCAGTCATCTCCCCCCCCCCACCAGCCCTCTGACTCCCCAAGCTCATTCCCAAACCTTGGGTCATTGGTGTCGCAAGTGGTAGCACTACCACTGTGCTGGCGGACCGGCCTCTATTTACTTTTTTTGATGGACAAGGATCTAAGATTCCTTTTTACAAGATTTAGATTATAATTACTGTATATCCATCTAAATTTACAAAAACACCTGCTTGCCAAATACAACAATGAAATACAAGACATAAACTGTGACTGTGGTGCAACACAACCAGAGACCTTAGAACACATCATCCTCCACTGCCCAAAATATGCAAAATTATGAGGAAAGACAGTGTCTCCATATTTCCAAATAAATACACTACCTGAAAAAGAAATGTTGAGAAGTGTTGAGAATCTTGATGAATACCATACTATGCGCATTTACCAGGCAGCAGAGCCCCTGAAGTCGACGCCCGAGTCCACTTAGCCGGATCTAAATTCAGCAGAGTTGCGGTAAAGCCATAAACCACTGGAGGGTGAGAGCCTTTGCCGAGCACACCCCCAAGTACTTCTGTACTCTAGACTCCACCTGTTCTCTACTCCCCTGTCCACCCTCCTAACCTGCTATGCTTATAACTAGTTATTTATACAGATCCTCCTGGATTATAGGGCTGCATTCACCATTTATTTGCGTCTTTGTCTGGTTTCTCCGTCTTTTTTACCCAAATGTATTCCTTATTGCATGTAACATTGTGTGGTTTTATTTAGTATGTATGCGCTCTTTGCTCATTTCACTGCTGTTCTTCCTATGTATTACATTTTATTATCTCTTTTTTTTTCTTTTGTATTGATGTATGATCCTTTGTATCCTTTATGACTTGTGAGATGCAGATCCACCTCGCAAATGAGCTTGCTCAATGGTGTCCACCTGGATAAAGATTTTGATTGATGGATTGATTGAATCCACCTTTGGAGTATATAGCTAGAAATATCGCTGACTACATCAACTGAATATTTAAAAAAATTTCCAACCATACAAAACAATGCTCATACACTCAAACTGGAAAATGTGTCGTTTGACTATGTGCAGTCTGAGCTGGAAAATCTGTTTTATTGAAAATAATTAATTTTTCCTTTACTTGAAAACTGTTTTAACCATGTACTATTTTCTGTTATTGTATTTAATTTACATGTAACTCTCTTAAATATGTAACTTAATGTAGTTTTAAATTTTGTAATGACTGAAAGTAGAACAAATAAAGAATAATACTATAATAATAACAATAATAACAAAACTGGGCTAAAATAACTAGCAAGGCTGCTATGGGGGACTTCGGGGAGCACCAGAGGGTACCACAAATACTTATGATGTGGCGGATGGAAGAGCAGGATGCCAGCAGGCAAGCAGGCAAGCAGGAATACCGGAAGATGAGAGGCAATTAAGGTAAGCCCCCGGGTGGGGGGGGGTTATCTATGAAATAAACACTGTGTGACATCAAAAAAGGCACAAAAACACTTCCAAAATAGTAAACTATTCTGGGGGCCTAGGTGGCCCCAGACCACCGGCACTTTTATGGGAGCCCCAACCCCAATAATAAAGCTCACTGAACCACTACAAGTCAGGTTGTTTCGTGTTTTGGGCTGCTGCAGCACTTATTCTTTTTTTTTTTTTTTAATTATCCATACTTTGAAACTGCATTCAATGTTTGCTGCATTTTGTACCTCATTTTGAATTTAATTAATATTTCATCTAATGTTGCTGTTTGTCTGCACCTCAGATTTTGCTTTTTTTTTTTGTAATAAAGGGTTGTGTCATTTGTTTAATTTTTGCCTGCATTGTTTGAGTTTGTCCCTGTCCCTTTGCCATACGGAGAATTTTTAGCTGTAGTGGTGTTTGAACCTGCAATATACCAGTTCCCAAGCTGGTACTTTAAACACTAGACAACACTGACTCCAACTTACATACTTGTAGAAGTTTTTTTTATTATTGGATTTGGCTTTGAATTCTACCTGTTCCTCTAAAAAGCTTTGCCCTCTGATTTTGCATTTGCACTTCCAAAGCTTGTCTGTTCTCCTGTGTTCCTTGCAATTTATTTCTTCTCTGTGCCTTATTTTCTCATCAATGGCTTCAATTACCTCAGTTAACATCCACACTGGTCTGCCTCTCTTTCTGACATACGATAGTTTCTAAGGAATCATCCTAACAATTATCATAATGTGTTTTACTAAAAATAATCATAACATGTTTTCTCTCAGGAAAATTTGAGGCAGAGGACAATTTTTTCTTTAACTTACTCTACCTTTCCCCCAGGATGTGACCATCAGTCCTGCCTCGGGCATAGCCCTGTCACTCACCTGCCCCAGGACTTACCTCTCCGCACAAGTTCTGTCCTGGCTCCCCCCCCAGGTGGGGCCGAAGGGGGGGTACCCCCTAATCCCTCCATAGATCTCGAGTTTTGGTGAGCAGGGAGAGAGTCTTACTCAGCGGTGTGGGGCCTGTGGCAGATGAGGTGGGTGTCATCTTGCATCCCGGTTGGAAGTCTTTTTTTTATAATTTTCATCCCACCCCAACATCTACAGAAGGGAGCTGCATGCATCCTGACACACTCGCTCCCATGCTGATATCCACCCTGTTTGACTGGACCTCCCACTGTAAGTACCTCCTGTGGTCACCCAGGGGCACTGCACCAGAGACACCACCCACCTTCGTGCCCCAGAAGGGGAGAGCATCCGAGGGACGCTCAATCCACCTCCCCCTGGCTGGCCCTCCAGTGACCCTGTTCCATTCCCGAGCCTGGGTCATCAGCATTTCAAGCAAGTAGTAGCACTACTATTAAGTTGGCAGGCTGGGTTTTCAACAAATTTTACTGGAACCCTTTTTGGTTGAAAATATGAGGCCATGCACCTAGCATCAGATCCAGAATTTTGCAGTGAGGGTGTTGTGGTGGTGTACATACTTGATATGCAATTTAAAAAAATATATATTTTTAATCCTTTACATTGTCTTCTGTTATCGTTTTCATTACATTTTTGACAGAAAGTACAAACATGATCTATAGTTTTGAATGCAAACTTTCATATAATCAATAAATCAGACTTCAACAAAGTGAAATGAAGCAGCAGCAAGCAAGTAAGTTACAATGGTAGGTGTGGCCACTCCCATTCACCACCCCATGCACACAGAAAGAATGAAGGCAGTCGAATACTTACTATGTCTTTGGTGCCCTTCACAATAGTTGTTTCTTTGACCACTGGGCATTGACTTGAATCTACTTAGCAAATCCTGGCTGCCAGCAAATGATCATTCCTTTTATGTGCCACATATACTGCCATCAGGATACAATCGGGAAGGGTCACTAGTCTTTAGATAAATGTTAAGCGTGATAGAGGTTTCTAACCTGGGCAATGAAAGGATTCCAGAACTGACTCTGGCAATGGTGGAGACTGTTGGCTACTAGATATTATGAGAACTAAACAAATTGAGGGTGAGAAAACTGAAGTCATTCTTCTTTCAATACTTCAGTTTTTCTTCTCTTGCTCACTGTTGCCAATGCAAACTGTCTCTTTGCTGTCTATGTTCTCTGAGCAGGTGCTGTTGAGTATATCCTGGTGGTGTTTTGTACTGTGAGGTAATATACAGTACATGTGTCCTGAGGCCAGGGCACAATAGCCGAGGCACAAACTATGTCAAAAATGTGCTTCTTATAGGAACCGTGCTTTAACATGTTGTCACTGCCACAACCATTAAGTCACTGGGTCTTGGTATGAGAAGTATGTTACAGTTAATCTTATTGTGGCATCAGACTAGCTTGTTTTGCTTGATTGACATGGCTACTCAATGTTTCTGCTTGTTTTCATTCAACTCACAAACTCTGATATGTGATATATTTGTGGAGAAAGACTTTCCTTTAGATCTGGCAAATAGACAGCATTTCCTAATGCAATGAACCATGGGTAATATTATATAGCAATTGTTCTTGTTATGTGGGGATGCTACTATATAGTTATTCAGGTTGGGGTATTCACAGGTCAGAGTTTGATGAGTATCAAAAGTTTGGGGCACCATTTAAAAGTGAACATCCATTTGAACCCTTATCCATAATTTGCACTTTAAGTATAAACTAAGAACATTTATTGACTTTTTTTCATAACAGAAGTTTATCGGGCTGATAATGCCATGGTCCCACCCTGACATACTGTAAACAATATCATGCTGGCAAAAAAAAAATCTCCCATAGGCTCTTAGCCAATGTCAGTGACAGAGATAAGTGTGTGAGATTCAATTAGCCCTAATACCTGGTAGTTAGAGCTTTCTAAATGAGATCTGATATTTCTTTTGCTGGTCCTGCCATTCTCCTGAAGCACAGTACAGGTTAAATGACCTTACACATACAGCCTCGCATACAAAGTATGTGACATTTTTATTTTGCACCGGAAATGCAAATCAGGGGCAGCCCCCAAAAGGACTTTTCCTCTTTAACAAACTGGTTGCAAAATCATCAAAATAACAGTGCAATGACTATTGAATAAATGCTGATGGATACATATTTTAAATATGTATTTAGTGTGTGGTTAGGGCTTATTGTGTATAGAAATCAGTGGACACTCAAAAGTAGTTGTGCACATTCTAAAAGTTGTGCACATTTGAAATGTTGCTGTGCACGTTCAATTATCAACTGCAGCTGCGCTCCCCTCATGCTCACTCCTGACATCTGCTTTCACTCTCTGGACAGTGCCTTAGCATGAAACAGCACTGTTAAAAGTAAACCTAAGTGTCAGTAGCAGGTAACGAAACAAAATAGGTGAAAAAACACTTTCTAACTTGTGGGTTTTGTTTGCTGGCTCCAGAATTATGCAGTGATCCAATACTAAATCTTACAAGAGAAACAGACATTTTTGCCACACTGATATGACAGCTCTCTCCAGGCAGGCAGGTTTTTTTTTCTTCATTTTTTAAAACCATACACTATAAGAAATAAAATATGGCCGACCATACACAAATCACCTTTTGTTTCCATCTCAGGGTTGACATAACGGCATGGATATGCTGTTATCTCTACCCCAGATGGAAACAAGGAATAATGTATGTGTGACCATACACAATGAGCCTGTGTCTCCATTGAGGGGTTGAGATAACAGTGTATGAACCTCAAGAGCGAAGCTCAAGAGGTCCATGCTGTTATCTCAACCCTGAGATAAAAACACGAGGCAAATTGTATATGGTCACCCATATATTATTTTTTATAGTATATGGCTTTCTAAAGTGAAATAGAGAGCGGGAGCTTCGAGCAGTGCCAAGTGCCAGTACAGAGAGAGAGAAAGTGCTCCGTGAAAATGAAAGTGAGCTGCCAGCTAGGAGGCAGCACGAGTAGGGAGAGTCAGCGAATATGAAAGCAGGCTGTCATTGCTTTTGATAACAAGGTCCCTGACATTCTTTTTTTTATTTATTTCTGTTGTGGGATTTGCTGAAGGGGAGCCACAGTACTAAAGTGGGAATGTCACTGCGGTAGCTGCGGCAGTGACAGCCAAAAATAGTGTGAGAAATCGGCAGGAGACATCATGATGCACAGCACAGCTGAATCACTGAGAGAACATGCATAACAACTTATAAGCCATCCATCACAACTTTTAAACCATTCCTAAAACTTTTTGAAAGTCATCCATTTCCATACATAGTAAACCCTAACCAGATATATAGAGGATAATGGATGAGGATTTATCAGTAACCATTCTGTAATCGCTTCAGGAGGTAACCGTGGCAATGTAAACCTCGAGAACGAAGCTCGAGTGGCTTATCGTTGTCATGATAACCTCGAGAAGCAGTTTCAGTGAGGTTAACGATAAATCACCATCCATTATATTTTATAGTGTATGGGCTAAAAATGTAGATGGTCCTTACTAGGTTTCCTGTAGTACCTTTCCAGATTAGGGCCAGCTCTCACCGCCGCGGCTGTCCATTGTGCGCTGCTTGTGTAAAGGGACCCACGAGCGCAGGATCATTCATTGTTATACCAGGACGACTCAAGAGGGGTTAACAAACCTCTTGATGTCACATCAATACCATAACAACTACATAAACTTGCTGAATTCGGACAATAACAAGGGCTACTGTACCCATATATTATAGGCTTATGTGTATGGTCACCCATACATTATTCTGTATATAATTCCATAACTGTTGCTGTTACCATTGTATAGCCATTCTTCTTCTTTCTGTTTTTTCTTCTATTATTTAACTATGATTGGTTACTTGGACTTCACTGTAAATTAGCTTTTGCTCAACTGGGCTATTCTTTTTTGGATTTTAAAGAATAACATTATTCACTACTATTACTGAGTTATTCATCTCTGCCATCACAGGCTAGGGGTTGGGGGGGGCACAAGGCCATATCATATCTGTTTGCTTGTAATGGGACAGCTGGGAGTTTGGATTAAGAACAGAGGAAATCCCACTGATGATGCTTTTGGGAAGTGGAAAGGAAGCAGTGAACAGCTGCTGCCTAATTTTGGTTTTGGTAGAGGCAATGGGGGTATTACTCACTTTGCTTGGGCCACAGTGTGCCTTTGGGTTAGGGGGACCAGCCATAGCCATCCCTTTTTACTTTTTTTAATGTAATAGCCGAATATGAATACCTCAGAATAGTGGTTACTACTCATTATTGACTCTCTAAGAAGTAGTGCTGGGACAGTAGCACGCCTTGAGTGGTTGGGCACAAGGCTGCAGGCCGAGTGTATCCAACACCAGAGAAGTGATGTTATCCCAGCATGACACACCTTGGAGTGCATTATTGCTATTATACAATAGCTCATATAGAAAACAGATTACAAATACTGTATATTTATAAGTATTTTTTTTTACTGATTTTATGACAGGGTAGGTGTACATATCAAAAAAATAGTGCAGCTGTTTTCTTTTGAGTCTTACCCAGTAGGTGGTGCTGTATTTTGACCACGAACACACACTGCTGTCTTTCTTTGGTTCTATTCTCTCTGTTACTCCCACCACCATCACCCCCCATCCCCACCTCCATGTTGCATTCACCTGGCCCTGCTACCTGCCCTGGGACTGGATAAAGATATTTCTTGCTTTTTCCGGGGATTTGTGCCAAAGCCATGACATTTCTTGATTTATTTTTTTTGTTTTGTTTGTGCTGAAACTGTGATGTCAATGGGAAAGGAACTGTAGCCAGGTGGACACATCTGGTTTTCTGGTAAGCCACCTGGTTCTTGGGAGGGGAGGGTGAATGAAGTTGGAAAAGGGTTCGGTGTGTTTCTGAAGCAGTCATATGTGGCAGTGGCAAGAATTTTCTAAAACAGCTGCTGCATGTTGCTCTATGTGGAAATGACTGTGTGGGGAGCATGTGCCTCTCTTCATTAGGGCACTGAAATAGCAAAGTCACCTGCACACAGCAGCAGTTCTGAAAATGATTTCACTTCAAATACAAATGTAAGTTGTGGTGGGCAGTAGGGCTGCTTAAATTGAAAGTTATTTTACGTGCAGGAGTAAAATGGCAAAACTATCACCATTCTGGGATTTATGTACTGTGTGTGTGGTGATATGTGTCACAAATGCACTCCACAGGTCAGGCCCTCTGCTCCCATAGTGCCGACCTCAGAGCGCAATAATGTGAACAGGTAACAGACAGGGTAACCCTCCTGTCTGCTTTTGGGTCTGAATCACCTTTAGTCTCAAGTTCTGGGGGAATTCAAACTGTGAACCTTATGCTAGCGTACTGAAATGTACAGACTCAGATAATATTCTCTTCGGGAGATGCAATATATCTTTCGCCTAAGGGCATCTAACCAGGTATCTAAAATGAACCCTTAAAACTCTATAAGAGACCTTAGGTAGATTCTTACCTTTTACCAAGCTTAGTAACACCATCAAGCCCTTGAGCAGTTGTCAGACTTAAAAATACAGGCACTCCACATGCAAAAATGATGGAGGAGACCCAGGCAGAATCTTAAGAAAATGTACTTTACTAAAAGACGATAAAAATATAAATAATTTTAACACAGAACAATATATCAAAGAGCTCACAATCACATAAAAGAACAAGAGAAAATTTCAAAGCAAAACTCCTACCACAATACATTTAGATTTTTGCTATCTAAAGTATTACCTCTGGAAGTGCATTTTAAAATTAGATCAGAGAGCTGTGTCTCTCTAGAGTCCCAAAATAAAATGACAACATTTCAGACACAAGTATCAGTTTAAACTCTGTGGTCCAGATATTCAAACAATTGTGCCTAGCGCAAAACCATAGCACTGGAATAGCGCTGGATTTGAGCGAGGCTGCAATATTCAAAAGCCCTATTAGCGCCGGTGCTGTGTGGTAACGTCGATGCTAATAGATAATAGCATGCAGGGGCAGGGTTAGAAGAGCACCATGAATGCCAGCAGTGCGGCATATTCAAAGGTCTAGCACTGCACTACAGGTATTAGCTCAACCTGCAGTGTGGTGCTAGACACCGCTGAACCAAAGCTGGCGGTAATGCAGTGGTAATGTGGCAGTGCCCCCCCACTTTGATGACCCCCCCCGTAGCCACAGCAGTACAGTAAACTCCCTTGTAGTGTAGTAGTCCCTCACCCCCTGCATAAATCCCAACCCATTTGTACGGAAATAAACTGTAATTGCCCTGTAGTGCCCTGGTAGTCCTAGTGGCCCCCCTACACGAATCCAGACCCTGGAGCCATGGTGAATTCATTAATTTTCCCTGTAGTCCAGTGGTCCCCACCCAGCATGATCCTGACCCCGCCCTACACTACTAATTTATTTCCCTGGTAGACTAGTGGTCCCCATCCAGCAGTGACACCTCCATTCATCTGAAGAAATCTCCACAAACAGAGCCAGTGACCAGCTCAGCTTCTCCTCCTCACGACCATGGCCGGCCACTGACTGTGGTACAAATGAATGCTCATTCGTATCTCAGTCGGTACGGCTGTGGTGGTGAGAGGAGGGCTGAGCCGGCAGCGGGCTCTGTTTGTGGAGATTCTGTTTGTGGAGATTTCTTCGGATGAGCGGAGGTGTCACTGCTGGGTGGGGGACCACTAGACTACCAGAGAAATACATTTGTAGTATAGGACGGGGCTGGAGTCATGCTGGGGTGGGGGGACCACTGAACTACTAGGGAAAAATAAGTATTTCACTCCGAGTCTAGGGGTTGGGAGCCATGCAGGGTGGGGGACCACTAGACTACCAGGGAGAGTACAGTTTATTTGTGGTTCAAATGGGTCGGGATTCATGCATCGGGGTGGGGGACCACAAGACTGCCAAGGAAATACAGTTTATTAGCGGTACAAATGGACATGGATTCTTGTGGGGGGGGGGACCACTAGACTACCAGGAATATTATGTTTACTTTTATTGTGAATGGATCAGGAGCAAACCTCTCAACTGTCCCTGATTTTCAGGGACATCCCTGAATTTGCCTCACAATTATTACTCTGTCCCTCTTCACAGTTGTCTTTCAGTAGCTGAAAAGTGGAACTTGTAAGCATAATATAATGTCAAGCATTACAGTTACAGACTTGTTCTTCTTTAGAACATACATTTTGCACTAAGCCCCATATTCTACCAGTTGTCTAGGTGGATATCTTTACATTTGAAGATGTGTCCCTGATTTTGGTCCTTTATCCCTGATTTGTTTAAGCCTTGTCCCAGATTCAGGAGGCAAGGGGTTGTGAGATATGTATGCACCAACTGTGCCTGGCAGCACACAGTTCCTGCTGCTTCCGGCCTGTACTTCTATTCTGACCAACAGGGGATGCTTTGGGTCTGCCTTGGTCTGCAGTGTCCAGCCTGTACTTCCATTCTGACCAAAAGGGGGAGTTTTCTTCTCCATGCAGTAGCACCAGGCAAACTGCACGGTAATGTACGCTAAGCAGCAGTTAATGAGATGCAAATGTACCTGTTTGCCCACGGATTACCTAAGTAGGCTCATTTGCATGGAAGCTTTGAATATAGCTCCTGTTTGCCCCAGGCTAAACAGTTTGCACCGGGCTAATGTGTTAGCACTGTGCAATCAAATCAGATTAGCCCCAGGCAAACTTCACTTCAGCATAACACAGTTCTGCAGTGTGTGGCTTACATTGTTGTTTGCAGTCATACCTCTCAACTGTCTCTGATTTTACCTTAAAGTTTTACTCTGTCCCTCCTAATAATTGTGTTTCCATCACCAAACAGTGGGGGTTGTAAGCATAAAATAATGTCAAACATTAATGTTTCAGATGTATGCGTCCTTAGATAATGCATTTTACACTACACCACTTATTCTACCAGCTTTCTGAGTGGATATCACTAATTTTTAAGATATGTCCCTGATTTTAAACATTTGTCCTTGATTTATTTAAGCCTTGTCTCTGCTTTATGAAGCAGGAGGTTGAGAGGTGTGTTTGCAGTAGATGTGAGACATCTCTGTGCAGTCACATACAATGTTCTCCACCTGCAACACTGGCTTTCTACAGAGTCTAATGAGCTGCAGTTGCAGTTTGCACTTCCCTTTTGCTATATTCAGTGCTGTCTTATTCCTGGGCTATTTTTGCCCTGCACTCCCAGACTGGTTTGTCCGGCTTGCTTAGACTGCTATATTCAGCAGGTTTAGCACCGGGCTATTCCTAATGAATATAGCTTGCTTTGTGCTCCTGGCTAAGTTTGCCCACTGGGCAGTGCTAATTTAGCCCCAGGGCAAAGTTTTGAATATCTGGCCCTGTGTCTCCACACCCCTTCTGTGAGTCATCTAGCTCCTCCTTTTAGAATATAAAATTACAAAAAATGATTTCCTGTCAGGAGGTATTTTAAATAAGGTGCTATCAGAAGAAAAAAGACATTTCCTATATATAACTCCTTAATTACACATGTTTCCTTTGAATTTAGCAATCCCACACTGAACCAATGTGTTAAAAAAACAACAGGAATCAGCCTAATGATGTCCTGTTTCTGAAGTCATAAAGTCACATGTGATTTCTACTTCAAAAAGCCAAGGCATGTCATAAAAAGGTAAAATGCTATTCTGAAGGAAGTCAGTTAATTAACCATTTCCTGGTCAGTTTACATATCCTGTAGCTTCACTGAAACCTGGGAGAAGGGGGGCACCCATAGAAGCGCAGGCTATCTTAATGATAATAATAATAAATTTATTTATAGGGCGCCTTATCAATTGCCAAGGCACCTAACAATATAAAACAGTTACAGCAATACAAAACAATTACATCTTATGTGAGACAATCACATACTATATTTTTATTTTACAAATATCATACAATAATCATAACTAGCTGACCAAGCGTCACAATATGTATGCTACAGACAACATGTAAAATGGTCATGTGTGTGTCTGGCCTTGATACAGGGATGTTGTGCTGGGATAACATCACTGTTCAAGAAGGCCACTGACCAATCAGCTTCTTAGAAACCTTTTCTGCTATTGCATAATACTGAATAATACATTATTTATGGCCTTCAGGAATTAATCAGAAACTGTCTACTCTAACAGCCTCACACCCAAGTGTGGGGCTGGTCCCAGTTTGCACTTTGTGTGTAAAACCTTTTTTTTACACATTCTTTACTTCAGTACAGTAGATTGTATCGGACTGATTCTGCTGACTTTCAAGCTACCATTTTCTATCCCAGACTCCCCAGCAGCTGACATCAGAGCAGGGCTATACCTGTGGGAGATTTAATAACTTGTAGAGCATGTTAAAAGTTTTATAAGCTCTCATATTTAGTTTTCTGGTTTCAGTGTCCTCTCTGGGTTAAGTACAGTCACAGAGGAGAAAGTGAAAGTGACCTGTCCTGAGACGCATTGAAATGACAGTTGAACAAACAGTTTTGAAAGTGGCAAGTTAAAAAAAAAGTTAATATTAACATAGAAACATAGAAACATAGAAGTTGACGGCAGATAAGGACCGCAAGGCCCATCCAGTCTGCCCATTTCTTTTTCTACCTTATAAATGTGCCATCGGCCTTTGCTCTGTCAGTGACCTATCTATTCATAGTCATTTGTATTGCTCCCTTATGCCTATCCCATGCCTGTTTGAAGCCATGCACTGTATTCATAGCCACCACTTCTTGTGGTAAGCCATTCCATGCATCTACCACCTCTTTCTGTGAAAAGAATTTCCTCATATTCCCCTTAATCGGCCTCCTCTAATCTCATGCTGTGTCCTCTTGTCCTGCTATTTTTCTTATATTTAAACATGTTAGACTCTTTCACCTTGTTTATGCCCTTAAGGTGTTTAAATGTCTCGATCATATCACCTCTCTCCTCCTTTGCTCAAGGGTATACATATTGAGCTCTGTTAATCTGTCCTCATATGTCTTCTGATGCAGTCCTGCACCATTTTGGTTGCCCTTCTCTGGACTGCCTCAATTTGGTTAATGTCCTTGTGAAGGTGTGGCCTCCAATACTGCCGCAGTACTCCAGATGGGGCCTAACCAATGTCTTGTACAGAGGGATTATTACCTCCCTCTTATGACTTGTGATACCCCTACTAATACAACCCTAACACCCCTAGCCTTACCTACTGCTTTAGAGGTCTGCTTGATGATTTTAGGTCATCAGTGATGATGATGCCCAAGTCTCTTTCTTCCTTTGTGACTGCTAGCAACTCCTCCCAGCCTATAAGTGGCTTCAGGGTTTCTCTTCCCTATGTGCATGATTTTGCACTTCTTTGCATTAAATCCAGTTGCCACTCTTCTGACCATTCTGCTAGTTTATCCAGATCTCTTCTCATTCTGCCCACCCCATCTGGATCATCTACTCTGTTGCAGATCTTGGTGTCATCTGCAAACAGACAAGCCTTACCCTCTAGTCCATCTGCGGGGTCACTAATGAAGATGTTGAATAGGACTGGCCCAGGACTGATCCCTGAGGTACCCCACTTGTGACTTGCATCTCTTCTGACTGTATACCATTTACCACCACTCTGTTTTCTGCCAGTCAACCAGTTTGCCTACCCAGTTGACCAACTTCGACCCACCCAGAGCCTACCTAGCTTATTTATCAATCTTCTATGTGGAACAGTGTCAAAAGCTTTGCTGAAGTCAAGGTAGGCGACATCAACTGCTCCCTTGGTCCACCACTCTGGTTACCCAGTCAAAGAAATCTATGAGATTAGTTTGACAGGACCTTCCTTTGTAAACCCATGCTGTCTTGGATCCTGTGCCCTATGGATTCCAGGTGTTGCACTATCCTTTCCTTAAGGAGTGCTCCATAATCTTGCCCACTACTGAGGTAAGACTGACCGGTCTGTAGTTCCCCGCCTCCTCCCTGCTACCACTCTTGTGGGTGGGATCACATGAGCCCTTCTCCAGTCTTCTGGGACCTCTCCTGTGTTCAGAGACTCACTAAACAATTCTGCTAATGGCTCTGCTAGTTCCTCCTTTAGCTCCTTAAGTACCCTGGGATGTATGCCATCAGGTCCCATTGCCTTATCCACCTTGAGCTTAGCAAGCTCTTGTAGGACCCTTTCTTTTGTGAAGGGAGGTGCTCACCTCCTCCCCTGTGTCCATGATGCTGAGCTGTGGGCCCTGCCCTACCTTCTCTTCAGTAAATACTGAGCAAAGTATCTATTTAGGATAGATGCCTTACAGGGTCCTCCCTCCTCACAAGCTCCCTTTCTCCATTAAGCTTAGCATACCCCTCTGGACTTTCTCCTTTCACTAATGTATCTATAGAAAGTCTTGTCACCTTCTTTACTGTTCGTGCTAGTGTTTCCTCAGTTTGGGACTTTGCCTGCCTTACTGCCTTACCTGCTTCCCTTAGGGCAGTTTGGTATGCCTCCCTATCTTCATCCCGCTGTGTTCCTTATATTTTCTGAAGGCCAGCCTTTTGGCTCTGACCTTTTCTGCTACTGTATTTGAGAACCAAAGTGGTTTCCTTCTTCTTTTGCACTTCCTTTTCTGTCTAACACAATGGGATGTTGCTTCAAGTATTGTATCCTTAATGCTTGCCCACTTTGCCTGTATCTCCTCACCTGTGTTTCTTTTTGCCAGGGCTAGCTTAACTCTGTTGGCCATCTTATCAAAGTCAGCTCCTCTGAAGTCCCATATTTTTGCCTTGGAATGGGATGATTTAGATGTAGTAGCCAAATTGAACCATACCATGTGATGGTCACTGGCCCCCAGGTGACCTTCTACCTGGAGATCTGTGATCCCTTCTTTGTTAGTCAGTACTAGATCTAGGATAGCCCTGTCTCTTGTGGGTTGCTGTACCAGTTGTTTGAGGCCTCCCCTGCAGGGAATCCACTATGAGTCTAGTTCTGGCAGATGTTCCTGCTGGTATTGACCAATCTGTATCTGGCATGTTGAAGTCTCCCATTATCAGAACCTCCCTTTAGCTGTCATGTTTTGTATATCTTCTAACAGTAATGTGTCTATGTCCTCCCTCTGGTCTGGGGCCTGTAGACAACCCCAGTTCTTATGGTTGTCCCATTTCCTGTTTCCAGGGTGACCCACAGTTCTTCTGGCTCCTTGTGTATTCTGAATTTCTGTAGCTTTGATATTTTCATTAACATACAGGGCCACCCTCCCCTTTTTGCACCTCGGTCTCTTCTGAACAATACATAGCCAGGTACTGAAGTCTCCCAGTGTGGTTACTGGTAAACCACGCCTCACTAATTGCTACTATGTCCAGTTTAGCCTCTGACATTATTGCCTGCAGGTCTGGGATCTTATTTCCCAGGCTGTGAGCATTTGTGTACATGATTTTCCATTGGCCAGATTTTGGTGTGTTAGTTGTTGGGTGAAGTTTGCATTACCCCTGTGCATCGTATGGGGAGACAAACCTTTTTTCTTACCTGGTGATGCAAATGAACAGCAAACACGCTGAATTCCTGTTTGACCACTAGCTGAGGGGGGAGGGGTGTTCTTCTCATTCGACGTATGGGGTGCTGCACCCCTCTCCCCATTTGCTAGTTTAAATATTCTGCAAAGACGTCAAACTTCTGCCCCAATGCACTGACTCTCTTAGTCAGATGCAGTCCATCAAATTTAAAGAACTTTGCTCCCAGAACTGTTGCCAGTTCCCACAAATCTGTGTCCTTTTCCTGGCACCAGTCCTTGAGCCACGTGTTTAGCTCCCCTATCTCCCCTTCTCTGACCTTCCGTCCATCTGCTCCCTCTCCCAGACTGGCAGGATCTCAGAGAAGGAGATGGATGAAATAGATGATAGTTTGTCACCCAGCCTAGTCAGGTGTTCCTTGGTCTCCACAACTGACCGGCTGGCGAGATCATTAGTCCCTATGTGTACTAGGACATCAATGTTTTCTCCTGCTTTGTGAACAATTTTAGCAATGCAGTCAGTGTCTCCATGCTGATGTACCTGGGAGACATCTGACCATCACCCCTGGCTGGAGATGGGTATCAACTCCCGAATCATGAGTCTCCTATGATCAAGTTTTTGGATTTCCTTTGTGCTTGTTTTAGTTTGGTTCCTGATTTGGGTGAGTATTGTTGTGCTAGCTCCTGTGCCGCAGTGTCCTGCTTTGCAGTGTCTTCTGCCTCTTTATTTGATTTCAGAGATAGAGGCAGATACCTGTTTGTAGTGTTTATATGGTTTTGGAGGTAATGTGTTGGAGAGAAGAGAGTGATGGGCACTTGATTTGTTTCTCCTAACCACCTGCCAACCTCCTGGACCAACTACCCTCTGCGGTCGAGGTTTTTCTGTTGGATGCTGGGGAAATGGCGGTGGTTCTTACATGTATTTCCTCTTCAATATGAAATTTGAGGCGCGCAATCTCTGCCCATGCTGCCCGGAGCTGAGACCTAAGATCTCCAAAGGCCCAGCATGTAGGACAGTGTCCTAAATCCTGTAAGACTGTCCTTCTGAAAATTGTTCCACAGTACCTGCAGTTAATGAAATCCATTCCAAATAAGTTGCTGGGTTTGTAACCTAGTCAGAGTAATTAGAAGGAAAAAAATGCAAGTAATGGTTTAATTGTGCTTTGTTTAACTTGTTATAACAAGTTAAATTACTAGTGACCTGTAAATGAGATCACTTTGTGGAGGCCCCACTGATCCGCCTCTTCCTGCTCTGCCACAGGAAATGTCACAACTGTGGTACCCTATAAAAGGAGTGTAGCGGGGGTGGTTGGGGATGGGGTGGGTGGCTGGGCCCTCCTGCCTAAAAAGAAGAACCACGACGAAAGAACAAGGAGGTAAGAGCAGAAACAATCAGTCAACAACAAATGCAGTAACCCTGAAAGCTTATCCTAATGTTAGATAAAACTGTAAAACCTGTAAAGCACCACCTGTAATAATTTCAGAGAAGATATACCCTGTAAGAAACACTTTGCTCCAGAGAAAAATAAAGCAGTAACAGAAGATATACCTTGCAAAAGACAATTTGAATCAGAAGATTACAGCAGTAATCTGTTAGCACACACCTGTAGGCACACCTTGTAATAATGCAGAAGAAGGTATACCAGCAACAACAATTTGAATCAGAGAAAAAATAAAGCAATGAACTGTTAGCAACAAACAGTAGCAATCCCTGTGAGTAAAAAATAAAAACACCACCACACAGTAAATCTGCTTAGCCAAACTAAGTCTTAATCCTTCTCCCTTGCTCTGGTAAGTTTCTCTACTCTGCCTTTCAAGCAGTCTTAGAAGGAAAGAGCTCAGGTGAAGCTAGGTGCCTTGGCCAGCAAACCAAGTCTTCTACCTATATTTAGAAACATTAGTGTGAATTTCCAACCTAGTTCAATCTCTGTTTGGACTTCACTGCCCAATAGCTTATGGCAGCATTAGCCAACAGCTGCCAAAATTATAATTTCTAATTTTTTCCTTTTAGGTAGGGAAGGGATTGTAACTGCAGCTGAACCCATGCCCAGTCAATCCCTTTCAACTTCGCAGCCTGCCAGCCCCACACCTGCACTCAGATGTTTTGTGATGTCTAAGTATGGAGAGTGTGGGGCCAAGCCCCATACAAGTCTATGGGGCATTTTTTCAATGCCTTTTTATGTAAATTTAAGCAATCTTTGAAGAAAATGAAAGCCACCGCTCAACTAATAGGGCCTCTATTAATTGAGTAATGGTTTTCATTTTCCTCTCAGAAGCCGCCGCTCAACTTATAGGGCCCCAACTAGTTGAGCAGTAGCTTTCGTTTTTCTCTCACATTGCTTAAACTTCATAAAAGGCATTAACATCTGCCATAGACTTATGTGGACACTCCCCTACACTCTCCTGGCTTAGACATCACAAAATGTCCGAATGTGGGGGGGGGGGATGCTGCAGACTGGGAAATTGGACAGGATCAACTGGCCATGGGTTTGGCTGCAGTTATGATCCATTCCCTACCTAAAAAGACAAACTTAGAAATTACAATTTTGGTAGCAGTCGGCTAACCCTGCCATAAGATATTGGGCTATGAAGCCCACATGTGTAGATCAGAAAATTCCTTAAACATTCAATTTAGAGACTGTTTGCTTAAATAGTATTCTGCCTGAATATGGGGAATTCTTTGGGATCTGCAATACCTTGTAATCATGTCAGTCAGTACTATAGCATTTCACCAACAGATATTCAACCTTCCTTCTGTTTAAAACAGCAGTATTTATTAGTAACCGTATTGTTTTGTTTTTCAGCAATGATGTTTGTCTGGGAAAAATATGAAGATGCACATTTTTCTTTTCATTTTTTTTTTCATTCCTAAACCAAGATACAAGATTTTGAAGTTTTAGAAGTTCCCACTACCGTGCCATGCCCACCATAAATGAATTAAATATCCTGGTACAGTGCTGTGCTGTTCAGCATCAAACACATGTGGTGACACCATCCTAATATCTCCACAGTATGAATCTGGCATGTACATTCAACAGGTAACCTCAGTGGAAAAGATTTTTAAAAACTCTGAGTGGCTGCCATCTTTACTGATGTGTCATTAATTACAAAATTAAATGTAAAATCAGTTTTAATAATTATCTAAGAAAACTAAAATATGGGGGGGGGCGCATTACTTGATCACATCCAAGATGGTTGCCTAGGCATTTTTCTCCATTCCCCTCGAGCAGGCTTATCCATTGAAATTCAGGTTTACTAGCCCCCTTTAATTCATCTGTACTCCCTGTAAGCAACCTGCCTTCCGGAGAACAGACTTCTGCAAAAGCATACCCTCGGTATGGTAGCAGTCGGGAAGCAGAAATGGAATCTGCCAGCAATTGAAGGCATGTTTGCATGGCTCCTGCAGCAAATGTCTGAGGTGACCACAGCCTCCCAACAAATTACTTAAGCCATCCAAAAAGTGGAGACCTGGCTTTTTCAGACAGAGTGCCGAGTGGACTTGCACAAAGTCGCTATTCAGGAACTCTTGGCTACAGTCAGGGAGCAAAGTCGCCTTATACACTACTGTTAGGACAAGGTTGATGACCTTGAAAATCATAGCCACTGCAACAATTTACACTTTGTCAGCTTCTTGAAGAAGGTCAAGCTACGGGACATGGTGGTCTTCCTGCAGCATGCCCTACCTGCCCTGCTTAAACTGAAAGGGGATCACCAATTTGAAATAGAGCACACACACTGCTCTCTAACACCAGTGCCCCTGCAGCGAGAAAGGCCAAGACCTATCCTGGCAAAGTTCCTCAGCTATAAAATGAAGGAAGCCATCCTGACCTGGGCTAGGGAACTAGGACAACTTATTTGGCAAGAGCATGCAATCCATATATAGCAGGATTTCTCCTGGGAACTCTCTAACAAATGGAGGGCATATACTGTAGCATGGCACCTTATACACAGGATAGGCCTGCAATTTTCCCTCCGGTACTAGGCAGTAATGAGGGTTGTGCATAATGGAGTTCCCTTGGAGTTTTCTACCCAAGAAACCGTAATGGACCTTTTGCACAAATACTGGTCTAAAGAAATGAGAGCCATGAGAGACAGCCTGCATAGGAAGTCTAGCCCACCACCAGACACTATGGAGATAAGAACATCCTTGAAGCATGAGGAAGGAGTTGAGAGCCACACGGATGCCACTGATCAATGGGCTCTACCACCAAGGAGCCACAAAAGGCATCAACATCAGAAGCACCATAGATGGGATCTGGTCCAGAAGCCAAAGTGCTGAGGTGGAAGCAGAAGCCTCATCAGATGAATTGGGCCTCTTCTAACTTGCAACAGGTATGCCCCGATCCAGCCATTGTTGCCTGACTAGCTGTCAACTTCTGTACCTGCCCTAAAGGAGCTAGCTTCACTGCCACCAGTTGAAGAGAATCCCTCTGACAAGTCCTGGGCCACCACTGTTACAGAGACTGCTTTACCCTCCACAAACAGCTCCACAAAGCCAGCAGCACCCCGCCCCCATCGCGCCATCGACTACCTCTGCACAGCAACCAGCTGAGGTGCCACAAGCAACAGGACCTGACTGAACTTCAGATAAGTGGCCTTGATGTTCCTTTTGAGTGGGAAAGGGACTGGAGATTGGGGTGGGGGGGGACTTTGATGCTCCAGCATTGTGTCGACGGCAGGGCTATACAGGTTTTGAATTCTGGGGTGCACCTTGGCCTTCCCCCTCCAAGTTGTACCAGGGTGTGCATGCCTGGAGACAGAGTCTCCTCTCATAATCCCTGGGGCCACCCCTCAGCTCACTATTTACTGTACTCCTGGAGATGCACTACTTTATCTACAGGGGGTTTTATGTCACCTACAAACAGAACTGGTCTCCCTCAGACTACTCCCCCTTTCCTTCTGTTAGGTAAACTGCACAAACTTGTCCCCTGTCAGACGTGATTTACTGTTTGTTAACTAATTAATCACGGGTCACCCCTGAAAAAATTACAGGTCACCCCTGAAAAAGGGACCATAATGGTCTCAGTGGGCCTACTGGGTTACCAAAATTAATATAAAATAATTTTTGTTACCTCTTCCCCACTCCTGGGAGCCTGCCTTATGACTGTTTTTATGTAAATATGGAATTTTGTTGACTGGATAAGCCCACTGAAATGAGCAGTCCTGTGGGGGAGGGGGGGTACTGATGGTAACCAACTGAAATTGAACCAGATTAAGCTGTTGATGGAATATTTTTAGTGAATGTGGGAAATTTAGCCAGGACACTGGGAAAATTCCCTACTCTTTTCGAGAAGTGCCATGCGATCTTTAAAGATCAAATGCACCGTGTTTTCCATATTTTTTTTTAATAAAAACTTGAATTCAAGTCCCTGTGTCGTGATTAGTGTTTCCTGAAAATATCATGCTGTTTGGTTTTGTGGACTTCCTTTAAATTAGCATTTGTTAAATCTGTTAATGTGTTCTGCAGTAACTGAAAACAGTGAAGATGTTTCTGTCCCTATCAGTGAGCGATGACATCATTCTTGTCTAGCCTGCTGCTTCAGCAATTAAGTCCCTAACTGACTAAAGAAGCTGTTGTAGTTCCCAGTCAGTGTAGTCTGTAGAGCTAATTGTTTTCACTCAGTTTGTTACTAATCCATTTTGTTTGTGTTTAAATAGATTAGCTTAAAATCGGTCATTCTGTTCTCATAAATAGTTGATCATTTGCGTTTCAGTGCTGAACTGATGTGGTATGAATGAATGTCTGTGAGAAAGTACCTTGTCTGTGTCACAGTTTTGAGTTCTTTCTCATTAAAACTCTGCATTGTGTTCTGGCTATATAATACAGGGTTGTTTAATGGATATAAAATAAATCTAAAGTTTGTAAATTCATAGAAGCAGTGTGTCCATGATGTAGCCTTCATAAATAGGTTCATGTGAGAACAATTTTGTTTTCATGTCAGACTGACAAACAGGTGTCTGCCACAATCTATTTTAGGAACATGTACTGTATGAATTCATAAAATTCAGTTCTTTGAGGCTTTCTGTGTGAAAATGCATCATGTACAGTATGTGTATAACTAGAAATACTATATGGCATCCTGATGCCCCTGTCTCATGCCCCTCAGTTGAGGTTGCTGCACCCTGCTTCCCTCTGTTCCCCACCCCCACATTCAGGGCCAATGCACCCTGTTGCCCCCTGTTCCTGTCTCCACAGACAGGGCTGCTGTGCTCTGCTAAGCTCGAGTCCTAGGGCATCTGCCTCCATAGTCAGGGCTGCTGCACCATGCTGTCCCAGGCCACTGAAGGTGGGGCTTTTACTGCACCCTGCTACCTATGTCCGTTGCACCAAATGGGCAGAGCCACTGCACCACGTGCACCCCATCTCACAGTCAGGGCTACTGTACCTTGATGCCCCACTGTGTCCTGCACCACAGTCAAGGCTCCTGCACTATGCTGTCCTTTGCCCCTGCCACCACTGTGCCCTGCTTGCATCCACAGTTAGGGTCATTGCACCATGCTGCTCCCTTCCACCAGAGTGAGATCCTTTGGTACACTGCCTGAGCTGCTCAAAACAAAAAACAAAAAATGATTTCATCTTGTGTTATAGGGTGGGGACAGAGGGTAGCAGGGTGCAGCAGCCCTGACTGTTCAGGCAGGAGGCAGGGGAGGCATCAAGGTACAGCAGCTCAAAGTGTGGGACAGGGTGCCACAGACACACCTACTTGGGACAAGGGGCATGGGTAGCAGGGTTTAGGAAAAGATCTGACTCTGGTGGCAGGGGACAACAGGGAGAAACTGCCCCAACTGTGGTGGCAGGGAACAGGGTGTGGCACATGCCCTGCCTTGTCTTATGTCAAGTGGCAGCATGGAGCAGCAGCCCTAACTGTGGAGGCATGGGGCTCTAGGGCACAGCAGGCCACAACAGCCTTGACTGTGTAGAAAGGCGCAGTGTGCAGCAGCCTTGGATGTGGTGGCAGAGTCAGAGGACAGCATGGTGCAGATGCCTCGACCGTGTGATAGGACACAAGGGGACATCAGGGTATGGCAGCCCTGACTGTGGGACAGGGTGCTTGTGGTGCAGCAGCCTTGCCCAGTTGGGGCAATGGAAGTGGGTAGCAGGTGCAGCAAATACCTCACCTCTGGTGGCCTGGGGCAGCGTTGTACAACAGCCCCAACTGTGAAGCAGGGGACCTGGGACTCTAGGGCTTAACAGAGGACAACAGCCCCAACTTTGAAGACAGGAACAGGGTCAGCAGGATGCATTGGCCCTGACTGTGGGAGTGGGGGGAAGCAGAGTGCAGCAGCCTCAACTGTTTTTGCAGGAGATAGCAGGGTGCAGCAGCCCTGACTGTGTGGAGGAGACTTTGGGCAGAGGGGTGCAGCAGCCTCAAATGGGGGCAGGAGACAGGGGACTTGTGGGGCAGGGGAAAGGGGGAAGCAGTGAGCTGCTGTCTCAACTGTTGGGCAGGAGACAGTGGCATCGGGATGCCATTTAGTATTTCTAGTTATACACATACATGATGTATTTTCACACAGAAACCCTCAAAGAACTGAATTTTATGAGTTCATACAGTACGTGTTCCAGAAATAGCAGAGTGTGGCAGACACATGTAAAGTGTTCTCACATGGACCTATTTATGGAGGCTACATCAAAGACACACTGCTTCTATGAATTAACATTTAGGTTTATTTTATATCCATTAAACAACCCTGTGTTATATAGCCAGAATAGAATGCAGTGTTTTGATGACAAAGAACTGACAGCTATGACACAGACAAGGTGATTTCTATCAGATTCATTCATGCCACTTCAGTTCAGCACTAAGCCCCAAATGATCAACTTTTTATGAGAACAGAATGATAGATTTTAAGCTCCTCAGATCCGCTAGCCATTGCTGATGCCTTTAACCAGGCTTTTACGGACCTGTCCTCAGTGCTGCCTCCAGACTACCTTCTGCCTGCAGAGAACCAAGGTTGCGCCAACCTGCCCATAACGAACCACCCAGCCTTCTACTTTAAGAAGGTGACAGTGAAGGAGGCCCTAACAATGGTCAGGAAAGTCCTAGGCAAAACCAGATTGGGGAGTGATAGGCTAGACATGAAGTTACTATCTCTCACCCTTGATGATCTTATCATGCCGATAACAATGCTGTTTAATAAATCCTTGGCTCTAGCTCAATTTCCAGAGGTATGGAAGCATGCCCTGGTAACTCCAGTGCATAAGAATGGTGACAAGGTGCTGGTGTCAAACTACAGGCCAATATCTATCCTCTCCCCACTATTCAAAGCTTTGGAAAAAATCTGGCAAGTCAACTCACAGAATACCTCAATAAGTACAATCTGCTCTGCCCAAACCAACATGGTTTCAGGCAAAAACACAGTACCACCACGGCACTGCTGGAATACACTGACTATACGTACAAGGCACTGGATGAAGGCAAATTGGTGGGGGTCCATCTTCATTGACCTCACCAAAGCCTTCAACACCATCAACCACCTTCTACTAGTACTCCAGCTCCAAAGATTGGGTGTGGCACCTAATGCCCTGAATTGGTTCAATGAGTACCTAACACATATGAGCCAGCGAGTCAAAATCGGACAGATGTTATCTAGCTCCAGAGATGTACTCCTAGAAGTCCCTCAAGGATCAATTTCTAGGGCCCCTGCTTTTCAGCCTCTTTGTAAACGACCTACCCACAGTCTGTGACACCAAACTTATCCTGTATGCAGATGATGCTGTGCTGCTGAGCAGCAGCACCTCTCAGGTTGCCCTACAAACAGAACTACAGAACTCTTTCAATAAACTCGAGGACTGGTTCAGTAGGCAAAAGCTGCTACTAAATTACAAGAAAACCAAGGCCATGCAACAATCCAGCCCTTACAACAAATGCAGGCATGCTCCACTCGTAATCACCAATATGGCTGGTGAGCAGATTGAGCAGGTGCTCTTGTTCAAGTACCTTGGAGTCACCATTGATGACTCTCTCACTTATACGCACCATGTAGACTCCCTTGTCAGAGTGGTAAACATAAAGTTCGGGGTCCTGTATGGGCATAAGAAATCCCTCACCCCAGAAGCACTCCAAATCTCAATCTCCAGCTTCATACTCTCCACGATAGACTATGGGCTGGTGGTCTATGAGCTCCATACAGTGATACTGATACAGTGCTCAAAAGGGTAAAAATTGTACTCAATAAGGCATGCCACCTCACCCTGTGTACAGATCACTACACTCATACTTGCACCCTGTATGAGTGTACAAACTGGCTTAACCTAAAAGACAGGATCAAATACCAAACGTGCCTCCTGGGAATGAAGGCACTACTCAGAAAAACCCCACCCTGTATAGGAAACCTGCTCGAGGCTTCTCTCTCATCACACATCACCAGAGGGAGGAAGAGTGAAGCATTGTCTATACCATTCTGCTGAACCTCACTAGGGCAGCGCGCTTTCTCCTATCGGACCCCCCCTCTGGATAAATGAACTCCCGATGAAATTACAAACAAACAACAGCCTGTCGCAGTTCAAAGCAGTCCTCAAACAGCACCTAATGTCTAGCTCAAAATGCAACTGCTTCTTAGGCCCCATTTGATAGACAGGCCTACCCCCAAGGTAGCACCCAGCAGGGCTACCTTTGAGAACCCTGCCTCCATTCCAGCCTAGCCAAGGGCTTAAGTAAGCTATCAGTCCTCCTTAAACACTCTTGGTACTGCCCCATCCTAACCCCCCACACACACACCCTACTCAACAAAGCCTTTTGGAGTTGCTCCCCCATCACAGCCCCCATTTCACTATCCCCCCACCTCTTGCTCTCTGCGGTAGGTTCAAACCCATTCCCCCTTGTTTCACTGTGACCCAGCCTCTCACCATCTGGGATAACGTTAAACCCTATGCAGTTACTCTGCCACAGTCTATCAATGGATTTGGAGGTTTCCAGGGGTGTGCTACCAAGGGCAACCAATTAGAAATAGCTTAGCATTCTATTACAACTGCTCTGTTTTTCTCCTATTTGTCTAATTCTCATGTAATTACTCTTTAATGCCTAATGATCAGGCCTCTATAACCACTGAATATGTGTATTGTCTTATTGCCCATCCTGATGTGGAACCTTTGTAAAAGAGCTCACGTTCAAAGGTCTCTCCGAAATACTAATTAAATTAAAATTAAAAAGCTAATCTATCTAAACACAAACCAGATGGGTTAGTAACAAACTCTGAGTGAAAACAATTAGCTCTGCTGACTACTCTGACTGGGAACTGCAACAGCTTTTCCAGTCAGCCAGGGACTTAATTGCTGAAGCAGCAGACTAGACCAAAATTATGTCATTGCTCACTGATAGGGGAAAAAAAATCTTCACTGTTTGTTCACCGTTACTGCAGAGCACATTAACAGATGCTGATTTAAAGAAAATCACAAAACCAAACAACTTATTTTCAGGAAACACTAATCATGACATAGAGATGTGAATTCAAGCTTTTTTATGAAATATGTGCATTTGATTTTCAAAGTTGGGTTATAAACTTACAAGGCCCTACATGGGCTGGGCCCAGATTACTGGAGGGAGCTCCTGCATCCTTACATGCCCTCACACCCTCTCCACTCCACTGAGGAGGCCCCCCCGGTTGTTTGTAGGACCAGGTGTAAAACTTCAGAGGACTGGACCTTCAAGATTGCGGGTACAATCCTTTGGAAATCTCTTCCAAGGGCCCTGAGGGAGGCCCTTCAGTGGGGGCCTTTAAAAAGGGTCAAGACTCATCTATTTGCACAGGTTTATGCAGAGTGGGAATCCCCTAATACTATCCTCAATATGGTTTGTTTTTTTTCTTATATAAATTTTATCACCTCTGCGGCTGGAGGGTGTTACCTATGGTTCCCCCCAGTCCGGCTTGATCTCACAGCCCCGCCCTACCCCAAGCCCCAAGCTCTACCTCTTCCTCTGGTCCTGCACATCGGTCCTTCTCTTGCGGCGGGTACACAACCACCACTGCAGAAGCCAGGGGGGAGTCCAGATCGGGGGGCATCCAGAGTTTTTGTAGCCAGGCGGTGCCGCCAGAGCAGCCATCATGTAGCACGCCGAGGTGTTTTTTTTTTTCATGCTCCCCACTGTATGTGGCCATGCAATAACGTCAGCACAGAAGGATCCATAGTCGTCAGCCGCGCACATCCCCAATTTTGCTCCCATTGTCGGTAGTACCTCTGGTCTCCACCGGAGGTCACTATTGCACCAGAATGCTCCTGGATCCCACCCCAAGGAGAGGAGAGCTGTCCTTGGATGCTCAATCCTGCTCCCTCGCTGCTGACTCCCAGCACCCGGGCTCGTTCCCGAACCCGGGTTGCTGGCGTGGCACGAGGCGTGGCATCCAGCACCTCAACCCTCAGTGCCACAGGGCCAACATCCTCAATATGGTTTTAAATAAGCTGTTGATATTTATTTATATGTGCATTATAATGGAGAGGTAGCGCTACTAAAGTTAGGGTTGAGCAGGGGAGTCTATGTTAAACCTCAAACTTTGTACTTTAATATATTTGCAGCTGTTCAACAGATTTGTAGGACTTTTTGCATGCACAGTCTTGGAGGGGTGGATCTCTTGATGTGCTGAGTTATGTTCTAGCTGTATTTGGAGATTCCGAGATGTGGATAGTGAAAAAAGTTTAAAAATCGCTGTTTTTTGCTGTTTTTTTTGCATTGCCTAGCACTCAGATGGTATGGAATTTTGGTCTGAAATTTTCGGGGTAGAAAGGGCTTGGCCCACAGATTTCCCTTTCGCTAGTTTGGTGGAAAAAAATATTAATCCATTCAAAAGTTATGAAAAATTTAGAAATTTTGGTTCTGAGCATACTCAGTACAGTTTTGTTAGATAGTTGCTTGAAACAAAAAAAATGTGGTCTATACAAAAAATAATCTTTTTTCATATGGGGATAATCCTTTTTTATGAGGAAAAATCTTATTTCAAAAGACAGCCATCTTGTTTGCGTTTTTTTTTTTTTTTAAATTCAACACCAACAAAAATGGCAAAAGGATGGCTTCATACGGAAAAAGAATTTGGATTTAGGTTTTTTTTTCCGGATTCTTTTTCATATGAAGGCACTCTTTTTTGTATGAATGAAAAAAGCATATGAAAAAGGCTACCTTCATACGAAAAAAGAATTTGGGGAAAAAACGAAGTTTAAATTCTTTTTTCGCATGAAGGTATAATTTTTCATATGCTTTTACGTTTATACAGAAAAGAATACCTTCATACGAAAAAAGAATTTGGACCTAGTTGTTTCCCATTCTTTTTACTTATGAAGCCTTCCTTGTTTGTCTGGCTTTTTTTGTTCATACGAAAAAGAATGCTCTCATACGAAAAAAGATTTTGAACTTAGTTTTTGTTTTTACACATTTGAACTTTAGCAAGCTGTAACTCACTCAATATTTGGCCTTAAGGGATACTCTTTATATCAAAACAAAGGTCTTAATTAGTACTGCAAGAATAACACATATGCCCCCCCAAAAAAAATATTTATGGGATATATAGATATACATATATTCCCATAGGATAACATTGGAACTTCAACAACCCATTTATTTGTCCTTAAGGGACAAGCCATATATCGCAACAAAGGTCTTAATGAATACTACATGAATATCACATATTCCCCTCATTAACATTTAAGGGCAATATAAAAAAAGCATAAAATTAAAAAATGCAAATTTCCATAGGATAACATTGAAACATTAACAAGCCATACAATGAAGGAAAGAAACTGCTGTTTCAGCAGAAATGGAAATGCAGGGCCAGAGAGACACTGCACTTCTAACAACATACATGTATGTAGGAGGGATGAAAGTGCACAGCCCAGAAGGACCCTCTGTTCCCACAGGCAAATGAAGCTACAATTATGCTATCTCAAAAAGTAAGGAAAGTAATTGCAAAAAAACTTTGCTAATGCACTAGTTAGGGTTTAACCAACAAAAGTAGGGAAATGTGGTATTAGGGTTCCCAGTCCTTATGCCCCACTCTTGCCCTGCAGGCAACAACAGGAAAAGCCATTGCTGTTTGACCTCACGTGCACTTTTGCAAATCAGGTGTGGGGTATACCTTGGGGTTGTCATCCCTAATGCTCACCCCATTCTCATACATTATACATTTCAGCTTATTTACTGATAGAATGAGTTGAGCATTAGGGTTAACAACTCCAAGGCACATCCCTCAACTGATTTGCAAAAACACAGGAAAGGTCAAATAGCAATGTTTTTTCCTGTTGCTGCCTACAGGGTGGAGGTGGGGCATTAGGGCTGCTTTTGTTAGTTTAACCCTACTTAGTGCATTAACAATGTTTTTTGCAATGGATTTTAATATAGCTGAGATTATTTAATTTCATTTTATTTAATTTTGTTATTTGGGGTTTATTTGTTTTATGATTTTTGCTTTTATTGCTGCTTGTTGTAATGGTGCCCTAAGCCTTTGGGGAAGGGTGCCATTACCAAAAATACCTAATACTACTATGTCTTCTCTGAAAGGGTGGTAGACACCTGGAACAGACTCCCAGAGGAAGTGGTGGAGGTGAAAATAGTTGGCTTCAAGTTTGCATGTGACAAACATAGGGTATATTAGAAAACAGGCAGGGAGGTGGGAGGGTCACCAGATACCAGTTAGCGTCTAATGGAGACAGATTAGGCAGGGAACATCTGGGCAGACTGAGTGGGTTAAGTGGTCCTTTTCTGCTGACAGACTCTATGCTTCTATGTAGTGGCTTGGGAGATAGCCTGGACCCATCTGCTATATGTGGGCAACTTCTGGGGGGCACAATCCTCTCAAAGTGAGTCGGTGCTAACCTATTTAACTCTATTCAGGTGCCCGTGTGCTAGTAAATCTGTGTTGTAGGCTATACTGTTATCATTAATCGTCTGAATATTTACTGTACATGCCACTGTTGGAAGGGTCATAGTATCTCAAATGAAAGGGAATTGCTAGGAGGCTCTGTCTATACTGGGGTATGTAAAATACAGCATAGGAAAGCTTGCCACAGGAAAGTTCATCACAGGAAACTTTGGCACTGGAAAATTAAATGGCTGGAAATTTTGTGACACATTTCACTGGAATGGTGATCCATAGTGGTGTGGTGTTGTAATAGTAAATCTAAGCTTATACCTCAGATTTCAATGGAATGGTGATCCATAGTGGCATGGTGTAGTAATAGTAAATCTTCACTTAAACCTGAAATTTCACTGGAGTGGTGGTCCATGGCAGCGTGGATCAAGTTTCCAGCTGTTTAATTTTCCTGTGTCAAACTTTCCTGTGCCAAACTTTCTTGTGGTGAGCTTTCCTGTTCTGAAATTTCCTATGCTGTATTTACCTACACCCTATTCTGGGGAGGCGGGTAGGTACAACTTCCCAGGGGGTTGTCCCAAACTGTCAGCTGTCCCAGTACCAATTCTCTCTCTTGGTGAAAGCACCAGGCAACTACATTTCTGTGGCTACAAGCCCCCTCACAAGAAATTAAGCAAACAACTTAGGAGCCACCATGATCATCTTTGGCAGCCCAGTAGTGGTGTAAGGTGGGACCCCTGCCCCAGGAAAAACTCTTTTACATTACATTTACAGCTTATTTAACCAATGTATCTCAATTGGAAAACAACATCTCATTATCTGTGGGGTTCTGCTTCAACTAGTTTAAAGTCTGGAAGGACATATGCACAGGGAGGTTAAGTGACTTGCTCAAGGTCACGCAGTGAGGCAGTGGTGGGAGTTGAACCTGGGATTCTCATGATCAGGGTTGTGTCCTTTAACCGGTGGACTGCACTGACTTCCATTTGTGGTGGATGAGTGTGAGGGTGAGGCCTGGGTCTGAGTAATGCATGCCATGTTTTGCAGCATGTTGGATTCTTCAAGAAAATCAGGTGTAAAGCACTCTTGTAAAGAACAAATTGAGCACATATTGCTGGGCTAGTGTTAGGTTGCTTGGCACATTTACAGCAGCACTTTATGCCTGTGGTTCCACAGGAACTCAATATAAAACCTGGTGCAGATAATTGATCTCCTCCCACCATGGAATACATTTTCACTGTGCAAAACTGTGTCTTTGCCAGTTATCTTTAATTTGTTCTCTGACTATCTATACATAGAAAGCCTCTTAAGACTTCTGAGAGCAGCTGGACCCTAGGTTGATAAAATTGCTCATGCTCTGTTAAAGGGGGAATTCATCTGTTTTATTCAGAACACCTGCCTGGGGTGTCAATTCCCTCCTGATCTATTCAACAACCCAGTACTAAACCACAGACTGCAATTACAGTCTGAGAAACTGCAGTGCCAGCAGCACACCTCTCGGCTGTCTGAATGACAAACCAAGGTTAGTGTTTTAAGACACAGCAGTTAACCATGCCAGGTTAAAATCAGGGACCCCATTTCTACAAAGCACCAACATGCAGCTACTGTTAGAACTGGATTTAGAATGCAATGTGTTTCTGAAGATTTTTGGTTTTTTACTTCTTTGGTAACCAGGTAAGGTCCACTAGGAACAATGCCTGTTTTCAAGGCTGACCCAGGAGCACTGGCAAGGTTAACTGACACAGTATGCACGTGGAGGCTGTAGGAATCAAACCCAGGTCTACTGGATGTACCAAGCTCATTCACAGCTCATTACTCTAACCTCTGGACTGTACTTAGACTTATTTTTTCCTCCTCGAACTTCAGCCATAGGGGCTACCATGTTGGCTGCACCTTTCCTCCAGCTGGAAGCATGAGTAAGCATGGTGCCTTCACTGCTGACACTGAGGTCACTGCATGGTTGGCTGTCAGGGGAGCATTGTGAATGACAGTTGATCCAAGCTTGCCTCACCAGGAGTCTAGTGTCTCACCTCTGTGATGTGCCCAGCACCCTGCTGTCCTCAGTGTGGGATTCCAGACCTTAGACATGAATATGGGTCCCCTAGGTGGCAGTACAACAAGCAGCTGCCATAACCATGCCACTCGGTCAGTTACATCTCACACCTACAAAGACACTGGCAACCTTAGGCTGACTGAGTTGGCCCTTTCTCTCAAATCATTTTTATTGGCTTGTAGATTGTGGCTCTAATTAAATCCATTTATATTTCTTACACGTTCATTTCAGAAGAAAATAAATTCTCTGCCTCACTCAAGTCATCAAGTTTTATTTTACGGGTCTCTTAAAAGAGCCCCTGGTGTCACATCACTGAAGAATAAGTCAAACCATACACTGGTGCTATGTAAATACTATCTTATTTATTAGACTAATAAAGTGCTTGATACCACCACTGGGTGTGGTTTCAGAAGGGCTGGCAGTTGCGCCAAGCACTGTAACTTTACTCTACACAACCCTATTCCCTGAACAAACAGTATTTGCTGCTGTCACCTATCTGGGCCAAATGGGGCAACAAAAAATGGGGATTCAGACACATGCCTCCAAATAAAAGGAGAGCAGCTGCTGGGACACTCGATCTTCCATTTATCAGCCCACTGCCATGTCCGAGGCATGTGTCGTGAACCTGTTTTTTTTTAGGTAGCGCCACTAGTTGCTGTACTTTCAGGCTGTTGGCAAATGAAACATCTAAGAGTATTCTCATATGTCCTCAGTGTGTCCCACTCACCTTGTACAGCATGTGTCACATTTTTGCATTTGACTTCTAGTTTTGCACCATTTATGCACTGTTTCTTGCCTCAGTATATCATAATTTGTAGTTTTACCCCTTTAAACTGGTATTTGTACCCCCTTATCTCACAAGAGCTTAACGAAAGACCCCACCACCACAACCAAGAGGAAGGAGCTGCTGTTAGAACTTTACTACTTTACTGGACTAAAGAACTAGAACTCTACTACTGGAAACTTCAATGTAAGGTAAAAACAAACAAAAAAACGAGTTAGTGTGTTTGTCTGAGGTGGGTGAAGGAATTGTTATCTGTGTAGTTAGCTAGGTGAAAAAAGAAACTGTGAATTGAGGGAGTGGTTTAGGTAGAAGGAAGCCAGGTGTTTGCATTTAAAAACTGACCTAGATAGCTTTTGGCAGAGAACAGCAAGAGGAAGGAGCTGCTATTAGAACTTTACTGGGACTATATTGCCCTCCATCCTTCCCCTCCACCCTAAGCCGGTTCTACTTTTATAGGCACAGGATTTTACTAACAACAGGAACTTCCTGTTTGGGAGCAGGAAGGGAATGATCACAGAGGCACAAAAGACTCACCATCCTAGAAGGAAAAGAGTAGCTCTCCATCCTCCCCCGCCTAGCTGCTGAAGGTCTGTTTTTGAGCAATTAAGAAGGAGGCTACTAAGGAATAGAGGAACTTCCTGTCCCAGAACAGGAAGATCAGGAGCTTTAAGAGCACGGAGGCAGAAGGAAAGTAGGGAGAAAAAAAAATTGTATTAAAAAAATAAACAGAGAGAGGAAAGAGTAAGTAAACAAAATAACAGTTAGGGGGCCACAGATAAGACATAATGGGAATGGTGTAGTGCAGTGGCTGTGGAGCAGCAGTCTTCTGTGAGACATTTTGGAGGATGCAGTGTTGTCCCTTCTGCAGACACCTTTCTGGGCTGAGGGAGAAGGTTGCTCATCTCCAGACTGAGTTGGCCAGGATTCGGGGGACCTCCTTTCCCACCCAGGGACCACCAGGGCCACTGCCGCTGCCTCAGTGGTTGCCAAGAAAGAGGAGCGGTTGGACCACAGTGGGCTCAGGGAGGGTGAGGGTAGTGGAACAGAGGTGCACCCCTCCAATTGTACCTCTCCACAATTCATATGCCGTTCTGGCAGAGTGTGGTTCCTCTATGGAGGCACCCACAGTGGAGACCAAGGAGGATGCTGGGAACCTCCACAAAGGAGATCTACAGGAGGGTGGCAAGGGACCCCACAGTGGAAGAAAACAACTCCTGGTGGGGGACTTCATTGTTAGAAGGGTCAAACTGGGGGAAGGAGAGGAGAGGTAGGTAAGGTGCCATGGCTTGGAGGGACAGGGAGCAAATCCTCAGGATCGTGGGAGCAGCTGCACGGGGGAGGGAGCTGGATGTCATTATCCAATCTAGGGACAAATGACCTGACTGTGAAAGGGATCAGAGCAGTGCAGGAGGAGTTTGTGAAGTTGGGGAGGGGCCTTAGACAAGTAGCACACATGGTAATCTTCTCAGGGGTGCTGGCTGTCTATAGCATGGGTGAGGCTAGGGTGCTCTGCACAATGGGATTCAATCAGTGGTTGAAAAACTGGTGCAGAGCTCAGGGTTTTGGCTTCATTGGGGACTGGGGGTCAGCCTGGAGGGATGCAGGCCTATACTGGCACTATGGTCTACATCTGTCCAGGAGGGGAACCAGGATCCCAGGTGACAGGTTTAAATGCTTCATTGGCAAGCATTTAAACTAGCCAAGGGGGGAGGTACTGAAAATGAGAAGGGAAATCCTAGCCCACTCAAAAATCAGGGTAGTTAGTGAGGTAAACACCAAGATAGAGAAGTTGATAGGGAGAAGGGCAGGGATAAATGGAGAAAAAGACAAAGGCAGTAAGGACAGGGATGGGGCAAAAAGGGGTAAGGCCATCAAAAAATGGAGGGTAATGAGTGCCAATGCCCATAGTCTAGGTAACAAGCTCCCTGAACTAGTGGCCTTGAAGAAGAGGGATGCCTAGATATTGTGGCAGTCACAGAAACATGGTGTACAGAAAACCATGACTGGGACGTCAACATACCAGGGTACACAATCTACAGGATGGACATGGAGGGTAGAAGAGGAGGAGGAGTAGCTCTCTATGTAAGGGAAGGGATCAAAGCAATGGAATTAAAGGGTAATCAGGGAGGACAGGAGGCACTGTGGTTCACCCTGAAGACTGGAAATCACGCCACAATCCACATTGGGGTTGTATGCAGACCCTCATCACAAGGGGATGTAATGGACAAGGAAATGATAGAAGGCATCCTTAGGATGACACAGAAAGGGAAGATGTTGCTGATGGGGGACCTGAATATGCCAGAAGCTAACTGGAACACCTTTGCTGCAGCTACATCCAAGAGCAGGGCCATTCTCACTGCCCTACAGAGGCATGCCTCAGACAGCTAGTATTGGAACCCACTCAGAAGGAGCAATCTTAGACCTAGTACTTTCAAATGAGGATGGAGAGAGAGGATCTCAGATCTAGAAGTGGGTAGCCATCTGGGAACAAGTGACCACCAAACAGTGTGGTTCATGATAAACTCAGCTGTAGAGTCAAGCCATACAAAAGTGAAGGTACTGGACTTCAGGAGGGCTGATTTTTGTCAAAATGGGAGAGTGCCTCAGTAAAGCACCAGCAAACAGGCAAGAAGGAGGGGTGGAGCAACAATGGGGAAACATCAAAATTACCATCACAGAGGCAACAAGCCTTTGTGTGAAGCAAATGAATAAATCAAAATGAAAGAAAAAAACACTATGGTTCTCAAAAGAGGTGGCGGGGAAGGTTAGGGAGAAAAAGATAGCATTCAGGAACTGTAAGGAAACACAGAAGGAGCAGGACAGAGAACTGTACCAGTTAAAGCAGAAGAAAGCAGGGAAGGCAGTCAGAATAGCAAAGGCCCAAACCGGGGAAAAGATAGCCAGCTTGGTTAAGAAGGGGGATAAAACCTATTATAGGTATGTCAGGGAGTGAACAAAGACAAAGGGAGGGATACTGAGGCTGAATAAAAGAGGAGGTGGGTGGGCAGAGAGGACAGTGAAAAAGCAGGAATACTGAGCAGATGCTTCTGCTCAGTATCAGAAAGAAGAGGAGGGGGGAGATACCTAATCCAGTCAATAGAAGCACTCTGGGTAGGGGGGTTGATATCAGTCCTTTCACAGAAGAAAGGGTTCTGAAAGAACTCCTAAAACTGAAGGTGGACAAAGCAATGGGGTCTGATGGAATTCACCCAAGAACTCTAAAAGAACTAAGGGGAGAACTAGTAACACCACTGACTACCCTTTTTAATAAATCATGGGAGGATAGTGTGGTACCTGAGGGCTGGTGGAGGGTGGATGTGATTCCCCTTCACAAAAGTGGGAGCAAGACAGAGGCAGGAAACTACAGACCTGTCAGTTTGACCTCAGTGGTTGGGAAAATGATGGAATCACTTCTGAAAGAAAGAATTGTTGAATACCTAGAGGCCAGTGGGGCACAAGACCCAAGGCAGCATGGATTCACAGCAGGAAGGTCATGTTAGATGAATCTAATTGATTTCTTTGACTGGGTGACCAAAGTAGTAGACCAGGGAGGGGCTGTGGACATGGCCTACCTAGACTTTAGCAAGGCATTTGACACAGTCCCACACAAAAGATTAATAAGCAAATTAGCCAGCCTGGGAGTGGGTCCCAGGGTGGTAGCTTGGGTAAAACATTGGCTGGACAACAGGACACAGAGAGTAATAGTAAACAGAGTCCATAGTGAAGAAAGGGGGATCACTAGTGGGGTACTGCAGGGTTCAGTACTGGGTCCGGTCCTTTTTAATGTCCTTATAAGTGACATTGCAGAGGGACTGGAAGGAAAAGTGTGTCAGACGACACAAAGATCTGCAACAGGGTTGATACACAAGGTGGGGTGGAAAGGATGAGAAGGGACTTGGTAAGGTTGGAGGAATGGTCAAATGTATGACAGCTTAGATTCAATGCAAAGAAGTGCAAAGTAATGCACCTGGGATACAAAAACCCAGGGGAAGAGTACACAATGGGGGGTGAGATACTGACAACAACAAAAATGGAAAGGGACCTGAGGGTAGTTATATCAGATGACCTAAATGTGGGCAAGCAATGTGAGAAGGCAGTAAGGAGGGCTGGGGGATACTGGGATGCATAGGGAGAGGCATCACCAGTAGAAAACAGGAAGTTGTTATCCCTCTGTACAGGCAGTTGGTGAGACCCCATCTGGAGTACTGCGTGCAGTTCTGAAGACCCCATCTCTGCAAAGACATAGACAGGGTGGAGGCTGTCCAGAGGAGGGCTACCAAAATTGTGCAGGGTCTACACCAGAAGACATACGAAGAGAGACTAAAGGAGCTTAATATGTATACCCTTGAGGAAAGGAGGGAGAGGGGGGACATAATATAAACTTTCAAGCACCTCAAGAGACTCAATAAAGTCCAAGAGGGTAGCATCTTTCAGAAAAAGAGATGTGCAAGAACAAGGGGGCACACTTTGAAGATAGAGGAGGGATGGCTCAGAGGTAATGTGAGGTAGTATTTTTCATGGAGAGGGTTGTGGATGCATGGAACAGCCTTCCTGAGGAGGTCATGGAGTCAAAAACAGTGGGGGAATTCAAGAATGCATGGGACAGCCATAAGGCAATTCTAGTGGAGGGTAGGAGGAAGTAGGCTGTTGGTTAACTAGGATCTGCAGCTTATCCATTAGGTAGGAAAATGAGCAGACTAGGTGGGCCAAGCAGTCCTTATCTGCCATCCAATTCTATGTTTCTATGTTAATTAAAGCTTATTAGCTGACCTTTGTTGTAGTATATGACAGTTTGATGAAATACAATGTTCGGCTGGGAACAGGGGTCATAGAAGCAATCACGACTTAGTATTTAAGATCTTATTTTAATTGTATGAATAATGGCCCCCTGACCCATAAGTGATGAAACTCTTACTCAAAGTGTCATCCATTTTAAATAACACTAGTTGATGCCTTTTTAGGCTTGTATCACACTGGTGAGTCCTATATTGCGTTTTGTGTCAAAAAGTAAATACACTTCACCATCACCCTCTATCATTTCTGTTATGGGCCCTTCCCTATGGCCTTTGTGGCCCCCTATCACCCATGCCACTAAATGATGAACCCATCAACCCTTACATTTATTTAGAGCTAATTAGTAGCCCTTTCTACCAAGGTATAGCATTTGGAGAAAATATGTAATTTGCCCATCAAAAGTGGTCCCATTAAGGTGCATTTATAAATATTTTTCAGTTGATCAACAATTTTAGGTGTTGGTCCCATTTGCCACCAAGGCTTTTTGATCTTTTTTATTTATTTATTTATTTGCTTTTGTTAACCAGGTAAGCACACTAGACAGCCAAGTGCCTACTTTCAGTTGTGACCCAGAAGGATTACAGTGGTACATACATGAAGGTCAGGCAAATACAGGGTACATACAATAGCATCAGGCACATAATATACAACTGGAGTAGTCAGCAGTTTAATACAGGCAGGTACAACAGATGTCCACAGTCAGCCCAGGAGATTAATAAGATACAATACATCAACATCAGGCGAGACAAGGTACATACAAAAGCATCAGGCACAATAGATAACATCAAGAGGTAGATAAACCGCATAGAGCAGGCATGGTCAAACAGATGTCTACAAGTAGGGTCTGCCAAGCCCTCGGGTGGGTGTGAGTAGTAAATAGTACAAGTGGTATCATAGATTTTGGGGGAGAGAGCAGGGGAAATATAAAAATATAGTTTTACAGGTATACCTTGTAGGGACAGGATGAGCAGGGAAGGGTCCCAGTATCTATGGTACATCAGATAGTGACACGCTAACCAAAGGACAAAGTGCTTGCAGTAGCCGAGGACTCATTATCGGCAGTCGAGATCGGGTTATAGCAGCTCAGGTGCAGAGACAGGTGGCAGCCAATTTTAGAAAGCCCCATAGGGAGGCTTTAAACCAGCGATGGGAGGGGGAGGAGTGGGTGCTGGCAGGAAGGGACTTCCACAGCCTGGGCGCGTAGACAGCGAAGGCCCAATCAACCATTTGGGTGTGAGTTTTAAGAACCAAGAGGACCTGTGAGTCACAGGATCGTAGGTGGTAGGAGGGATTTGCAGGTTTGAGGGCTATGGTGAGTGGCGGAGGGATGGCAGTTCTGACAATGTTGTCGATGAAGTTGCCAAGGATGAAGGTACGGTGATACTCCAGTGGAAGCCACTCCAGCCGGGAGTATAGATCACAATGGTGCATGAGGTGAGGAGCAGAGAGTACAAAGAGGCATACATTGTTGTACACTGTGTCCCATTTTGGGAGACAGGATTTGGGGACATGGGCAAAGGATACCAGGCTGTAGCAGAGTGTGGGTAGGAGGACCCCCCTGGCTAAGGCGAACCGTGCTGCTGAGGTGAGACAATTTTTATCTCTGTCTGTGAGGCCCAGCTTGCTGTTTATTGCCTTGCAGGTATTGCAAATGTGCAATGTGAGGTCCAGTTGTGGGTCAAGGGTAAACCCCAGGTACTTTACCACATCCATGACAAGCAAGAGGGAACCATCAGCTCCTGAGATTTTTAGAGGAGCAGAGCAGGCCTTAGTCATGGCCGAGGAGCCAAGGAGCATGGTGTGAGTCTTTTTAAGGTTAATGGTTAGCTTATGGTCCTCAAGCCAGGTCTGAATTGGGTTGAAGTCAGAGTTTAGCCAGGAGTTGATGGTCTTGATGTGCATTGAGCTAGCCAGGATGACGAAGTCATCCACATACAGGGTGGAGTGCCCATGGTGCTGAGGCCAAGGGCAGCTTGTTTACAAAGAGGGAAAACAGAATGGGTCCAAGAACTGAGCCCTGGGGGACCCTGCAGGTCACTGGGGATAGGTCAGAGAGCGCCTTGTTAAAGCAAGTGTATTTTAAGTATTCCTACCTGATAGTGTTTCAAGTTTTTATCATATTGGGGTGCCAGACATAGCATTTGGCATTAATATGGCCATATATGTTGCCATTACGCCCTCTCATTTGACTAGGGGTCCTTGCCTACCTCTATTTAGGGCCCCCTACCTCCCATGACACTAAATGATGGGCACATCAGTCCCAACATTTATTTAAAGCTAATAAGTAGCCCTTTCTGAAAAAGTATGACATTTGGTGAAAATATGTAAGAGGGAGAAAAGCTAATGACTTTCATCTACCAATACAGAATAAATTTGATCCACTATTAATAAATCTTGAAATGGATGAGGTAGCTGATTCATTTACCTCTCAGATAACAGTTACTTTACCTATGAGTTTACAACAACCTAATAATAATGAATCAAATTTGATGGAAAATCCTGAGAACAGAGATGTTAGAATTGTTCAGGCCAATCTTATAAATTTCTCTGAGAATAATAATACACAGAGAGAGCAAACTGATAACAGGCCACTGATTTCTGCTCATAATGCCCCACAGCAAATCTTTGTGCTAGGGGACTCTGTTATTTAAGGTTGATAGACAAATATGTAACCCCAATAAAGCCACTCGTACGTTATCTTGTTTTTGTGGAGCACAAATTGAGGATATAACCAGAATGAGTAGACAGATTTTACATAACTGCAGTGAAAATGATTTTGCTTTTATCCATGTGGGTGTCAATAATATTTGGCATCAAAGTGTTCAACAGATTAAAGAGGCCTATGTTGGGCTGTCTAACATATTAGCTGACATAGGAATTCATACAGTAATATCAGAGATTCTTCCAGTACCTAGAGCAGACCAATTTCTTACCAATAAAATAAAGCATTTAAATGACTGGCTTAGAGTTTGGTGTTTTAAACAAAACATTAAGTGTTTGACACATTGGGAACATTTTCATCAAAATGGTAATTATTATGCAAGGAATGGTTTACATTTAAATAAAAGGGATAAAGAAGTTTTGGGAAATAAGATTAACTCACAGATAAATGCTTTTTTATCCAAGTCGAGGGGGGGGGATAAATAATGGTAGTCTTTCAGGTGAACAGAATCCAACTTTGAATCACGTTAAATCTACTGAGCTAGCAATGGTAAATAATCAAGTACCAACACTTAACATACTACTCTTAAATGCTAGGAGTTTGCCCAACAAAATTCATGAACTACAAATCATCTTACACATCAAAAACTTTGATAATTGTGGGGTTACAGAAACTTGGTTTAGAAATTAACAATGGGGACAAGTTATTCCTGGGTATACCCTCTTTAAGAAAAATTGGATAAATACAAGAGGAGGAGGTGTTGCCTATTATGTAAGGGAGGGAATTGAATGTACAGAAGTTAATATGAACATCCAATCACCACAAGGTATTGAAATTCTATGCATTAAACTCAATAATACATTTTTTCCAATTACATTTGGGTTTTGCTATAGACCACCTTCCATTGACTCTGTTAATAATGATCATTTCTGTAATTACCTGGAAAGCATCAATCAGCAAGTTAATATTATTTTGATGGGTAATTTTAATTATCCTGGTATAAATTGGTTGCACTGTGAAGGATCATAGGAAACTAAATTTATAGGTATAACAGCACACTTAGGATTAGACCAAATAGTGACTATTCCCACAAGACTTAATAATATATTAGATTTAATATTTACTAATGTCAAGGAAGGTATAGAAACACCTGTTATAATGGCTTCATTAGGTAACAGTGACCACTCCATGATCAAATGGTCTATAAACTATGACAAAAAAAAATTCAAATGGCATAACCAAATTTAGAAATTATAATACAGCAAATTATGCAGCTATTAAAGATTATCTAATGATGCGGAATTGGAAAAAAGAACTAAATGGGCTATCGGTTGAAAAAATTTGGAATAGAATAAAAGGAAAATTAGAGTATTGCATATCTGAGTGGGTTCCAATTAGAATAAAATACATTCATAAGAAAAGGCTGCCACCTTAGTATTCTACATCTATTAAAAGATTAGTATTGGCTAAAAAAAAAAGGCCTTTAATAAATATAACGAAAATAAATCTGAACTAAATTGGTCAAAATTTATTCAAAAGGCAAAAAAAGCTAAATATGCCATAAGGAAGGCTAAAAAAGATTTAGAACATAATCTAGTTAGCAATCAGGTTGACAACAAAAAGAAGTTTTTCAAATATATTGGTTCTCTAAAATCCACAACTAATACAGTTGGCCCACTAAAATAGATGATGAGATAATAAGTGATGAACAGCTAATGGCAAATAAATTAAATCAATATATTGCTAGTATATTCAAAAAAAAGATAAATTATTAACTGAAAACTGCACTCTGTTAGATCCTGTGGTTAAATTCACTGTTGCAAAAACTTACTCCATTATTAATTCATGTAAATCTTCTACATCTGTTGGACCTGATGACATCCCCTCAATATTTTTGAAAAATGTTTCTTGTGAATTAGCTGGCATATTGACATTCCTTTTTAATGAATCTATAGCTAAGGGTATTGTCATCAAGGAGTGGAAAGATGCTTTAGTTATTCCAATACATAAGAATGGTTCAAAGGAAGAACTAAAGCAATACAGGTCTATAAGCCTGACTTCTTCCGTATGTAAAATAATGGAAAAATTAATATCCAATAAGATTAATTCACATATTGTGGAGAAAGGGCAATCAGATATTTTACAGTATGGTTTTCAAACTGGTGGGTCATGTCATACTAACCTAATAAATTTCTTTGAGCCAGTTAGTGATGCTTTGGATTAGGGTCTTCCGGTGGATGTCATATATCTGGATTTTGAAAAAGCTTTTGACTCTGTATCACATAAAGTTTTAAACAAATGTTTAATAAATATGGAGTTTAATAAATATATTGTTGCTTGGATTTTGCAATGGTTAACAGACAGAAGACAGCAAGTCACCCTACGTGGGTATACATCTACATGGACTGAGGTTACGAGTGGTGTGCTACAGGGTTCAGTCCTGGGTCCAATTTTGTTCAATATCTTAATAGCTAGTATGAGCACTAGGGATGGAATATGGCTAACAAAGTATGCAGATGATGCTAAATTGGGTGGAATTGTCAATAATATGAAATCTATTTTAAAATTACAGGATAATCTGAATTTAATCTCAGACTGGGCTACTACACACAAACTGAACTTTAATTATGCTAAATGTAAAGTTATGCATTTTGGGAAAAACAATATGTTTGTCAATTATTCTATTAATAATCAACTATTAAGTAAAACCAGTTCTGAAAAGGATTTGGAGATTATTATCTCAAATAATTTAAAATTTTCCAAACATTTAAATATTACAGTTAAAAAATGTACCCGATTGACTAACTGTATATTAAAAAATATAAAAAGTAGGGAACCAACTGTATTATTCCCATTATTTACCAGCATTGTTAGATCTAATTTTGATTATTGTTCCTCGTTTAGTGCTCCAATGCTAATTCGCGACAGATTATCTAGAGAAAGAATTCAAAGGAGATTTACCGAGCATATTACTGGTATATGTTCTTTATCTTATAATGAAAGATTAAAAAAGTTACATCTTTATAGTATGGAATATCGTTCCTTGAGAGGAGACCTTTATTTGCTCTTTAGAGCCATGAAAGATGAACTTTTGTTTGAAACTATTTATCTGACTTGGTATCCACCTACTTGTCACACTAGATCACATAATTTAAAATTGAAAGCCATTACAAATAAAACGTCAAAGAGAAATACATTTTTTACACAGAGGATAATCCCGATATGGAATTCTCTTCCAGATGATGTTGTGCATTGTGATAATCTAACACAGTTTAAATTTAAGCTTGATTCATACATGAATGACTTAAAATATGTAGTCCACCTAGCTTAGGTGGCGTGATCAAATTGGGCATGTCCTTCGATCACGTAATTTACCTATGAACCTATGAACTGGGAAAAATGGGTCCTGGAAGCCATTATGGCGACTTTCTAAATTTTGTCAATGAATAAACAATTTTATACTTAGGCCCCCTTTGCCACCATGTACTTTTATGCTTTGTCTTATTGACTCTTATTTGAAGCAATCATGCCTACTAGCTTTTCAGGATTGGATCAATTGGTAGGTCAGACATAGCATTTGCTGTCAATATGGCCATATATGTCGCCATCGGTACCTATAATTTTGATTACGTGACCTTGCCTACCTCTATTTGGAGCCTCCCTATCACCCATGACACTAAATAATGGACCTATCAACTCCTACATTTATGTAAGGCTAATTAATAGCCCTTTCTAATAATTTATGTAATCTGGTAAAAATATGTAAGTTGCTCATTTTAAAAGAAGTCCTGGAAGCCATTAGAGCGAATTTCGAAATGTTTTCAATGAACCCAAAATCTTAAGTTTAGTTCTTCCTTGCCACCAAGGTGTTTTGTTCTTTGTTTAAGTGACTCTTGTTTGAAGTAGTCCTACTTTTCAATAGGGCTTTTCAGGCTTGTATCACATTGGTGGGTCAAACATTGCATTTGTCATCAATATGGTCATATACAGTATGTCACCATTGCCCCCAATTATTTTGATTACAGACCTTTGCTGGCATCTCTCCAGGGCCACATCACCCATGACACTAAATGATGGACCCAACAACCCCTGAATTTATTTAAAGCCAAGTCATAGCCCTTTCTAACAATGTATGGCATTTGGTGAAAATATGTTGCCCATGAAAAGGGGTCCTGAAAATGTCCCATAAAAATGATATCTTGTTGTCATGTGTTTACAGGCTGAGTAGTACATACAGTCTCCCATGGATTAGGTTGCCACATGTTCCAAAAATTATGCCATAATGACATGTTCTAACATGCTAAAAAGGGTATAAAGTATTCCACAAAAAAATTATTCCTCATTGACTTTGGTTAGCATGGAGAGAAATGTAAACATCGCTCCACTGTGTCTGTTTTTTTTTTGGTTTCTATATTTAAAAAAAACAGTCACAGTACACAGATACTCCTACTTACCTATTTGTTTAACGTCAGACTAATATTTCATGCCTAAATATTGATTTTGGCAAGCTGAATGCATAGAGACTGAACAGTGCAGGACAGCAACATCAGAGCACTTCTGTATGCTCTAATACACTGCTGAGTTTTGACACTGAGGTAAAGATGCAGATGAGCGTGTTTCTAAATGGCAGGGTTCATGATGAGTTTATGAGGGACACCTACTATAACCACTAAAAACATTGTGCAAGGCTAATTCCCACCTATATTGCCTATACCAGGTTATTGATTGGTCTTCATTATTGCCTGTAAACAATAGATCTTGTGAATCAAGTAACTACAGCTGTGACTACAATCCACGAAAATAGAACAACTGATAAATCTATTGTCAGGCAACTGTGCCTTAGAAGGAAACAACAGATTTATCAGTTGCTAAGCTCAATAAGGATATGCCAGCTTCCTCCAGCCTTATTCAGAAGCACAGTTTCTTTGCTGCAGCCAGGAGTTCTGCGGGGGCTGTCCCCCACCCCACCCTTTTTCTCCCTGTGTCTGTCTGTCACTTTCCTCTGTGCTTTTGGGCTTTCTGTTCAATTTGTGCCTTAAGCGACTTCTTGGTTAGTATTTTGGTTTCCTGCCTTTCGTGGATATATCTTGTTCTTCCTTCTTTTCTCTCAGCTAATTAACCCTGCTGCACTCATGTCCTCATGTAACTCTTGTGTTTTTGTCAGTTTTGGTTCTCAGTGTGCTTACTAGTTTCTACAGTGTGTCCTGTGTCATTCTGCTATTTTGGTTTGTCTTATCTCAGTATTTGCTGTTCATACCAAGCCACATGTAAACCTCCCTTAGTTTCCCTGCATTTCTTCTCAGTTTATTTCCACTGACTTCCATGCAAGGCAGTCACTCCCACTTCTGCTCTGTCACTTCCATTAGTTTTACTCAGTCAGTCTGCTTTAACATTTATTACATTAGTGTTAGTGTGCATGCAGCTTCCAACCTTGCCCGGTTGAATATGGCACAGAAAGGAAATGTTGCAAGTCAGGTAGGGGTCGGTGCATTTCTGAAGGATCAGCTAAACCCTTACATATATAAGCAATCCCAGGAAAAACAGAAATACACTCAGAGGTAAGTACTGGATTTATGAACTGTAGATACTAATTGCTACCCACTAGCAAAAGAGCAATGCACAAGAATTATTGTCACATGGAGCTTTTCTTTAAAAGAAGTTTATTTTATCCAATTTCATTAAAGCAATAGGTACAAAAGCTGTGCAAAACAAAAGGTAGTCTGGTCCCATAGGGCTAAACAACAGTGCTAAATCCATGCAAAATCTGTATACAATAAATAAAGTGCTGAATGATACTAGATACAGTATACTATCTAAGCAGTTATATCGCAAACAAATCACCTCTCACCCAAACCACCAGCTTACTCAGCCCCAGCACTTTGCTCGATGAACTTCATCTGGGGACATTATTGGTTTGCTAGCCATTTCCACTTATTTATGCACCCCCCCTCACCCAATAGGGTAAACAAGGCTGTCACTCAACAGTACAGCACTGATGGTATACCTAAAGTATCTGGTTCTGCATAATCATGCAACCTGGTCAGATATAGGAATTATTTTAGACTGCAGCTAAAGGTGCACATACTGGGGTGTATACACCGAAAACCAAAGAGTGCTAAGTATTATAGTGTTTAACATCCACAAACTGTACTTTCACTATAACTGTGATGAAGAGACTCCATAAAATAAACAACAGTCTGATAAGACAAAATATGAAGATTATTATCAGTTAGAGAAAACCAGAACAGATTCTTGATGTCACGCGGATCCCAATAATTTTACAAGTGTAAGGAAGAAATTCCATATAGAACAAGCATTTGTCAATGCCAAATGTTTGCTTGCTGGTATTAGCATTGGCAATGCAAGAGTTAGACAGATGCAGAGTAGGAATGGCAGTGAAGTATTGAACTTCACGCCAACCCCACCTCCACCCTGCAGAGATGGACAAGCATTGGGATATGCATTTGTATTGTCACCCATAACGTTCATGCCATTTCACCTCACCCTATCCTGCAGACACTGACAAGTGTTGAGGTGTGCCTTGGAGTGTTCGGCTTTACAGTCACCCCACTCCATAAAGACATGCTGAAATGGGTGTAGTGTAGAATGGGGTGAACTATGGGGCAGAAGAGTCGAAGGCACAGCTCAATGCCTGTCAGTGGCTGGGGTTGGGGGAGGTGGGGTTGAAATGGCATGAGCATTACAGTCAAAAATCCAAAGGCACACCCCTGATGTCTGTCAGTCTGTAAAAGGTGGGACGTTATGGTTAGAAACCATAACACCTCAGGCATTTTTTGGTATTTGCAGTACAATTGTTCAACATGGCCATTTTGTGGCCCCCACCTCATGAAAGCATTTGTGACCTCTTCTCATGAACTGTGGCACTGTGATTTTGTCAATGTGTCCTGAAATTTGAGTTTCCACAGCAACTGTTCCATTGTGCACCAGATGCACGAAAACACAGATCTGGCAGGATGTGAAGAATGACAGCTGTACCATTCATAAGGAGGTGTGAAGAGATGGCAATGTGGAAAATCTGTATTGAAAATATTAAAAATGCTCAAACTTCCGAGTGTACACGGAAACTGTGCAACGCATGCGTGTAACACAGTCATTTAGTGGAATTCTTTCACCAAATTTTCAACATAAGCATTTTGTGACCTCTGCTCATGAACACTGTCACTATGATTTTCTTAATATGTCCCGGACATTGATTTCTCACAGCAACCTCGGTATTCTGCACCAGATGTGTAAATGCATATTTTGGTCAGGATGTGAAAAATGACAGCTGTACTGTTCATAAGGAGGTGTGGAAAAATTGCAATGTTGAAAATCTGGAGTGAAAATACTAAAAATTTGCAAAGTTATGAGGGTGCGTGGAAACTGCACAATGCATGCTTGTAACACAGTCATTTTATGGACATTTGTCACCAAATTTTCAACACAGGCATTTTAGGACCTCTGCTCATGAACAACGTCACTGTGATTTTACATATGAACATACATACGAACACATGAACATACGAATCTGCCAGCAGAACACACCAATCGGTCTATGTAAGTCTGCCCGAGTGTGCAGCTAGCACCCTAGATTGCAGCTGCCCCTGCCTCCTCCCCGACTCTTTCTCTTGCTTTATCCCACTCCTCCTTAAAACTATTAACTATCCTACGTTACCACCCCCTCTGGCAGCGCATTCCAACTAGATACCACCATCTCAGAGAAGTAGATCCTCCTCATTTCCCTCTTAAAATGTCCCCCTTCCAACCTTAGTCCATGCCCCCTTGTCTTTCTTCCACTCCTCAGTTTAAACACCCCCTCAGTGCTAGGTTTATTTACCCCTTCAGGTAGTTAAATGCTTCAATCATATCCCCCCATCCCTGCTCTCCTCCAGTGTGTACATGTTCAGCTCCATCAGGCTACCTTCATATTCCTTTCCTTCCATCCCCTTTAACAATTTTGTTGCCCTCCTTTGCACCCCACCAGTAACTTTATATCTCTCCTCAGGTATAGCCTCCAGTATTGCACACAGTACTCTAGGTGTGGTGTGACCAATGATCTGTAGAGAGGTAGGATCGCATCCCTGTGTCTGGATGAGAACCCCCTTGCGATGCATCCCAGCATTCTGTTTGCCTTCACTGCTGCTTTCCTGCACTGGGCCGAGTTGTTCATGCTCCCAGTTACCAACACCCCTAGGTCCTTCTCCTCCTCCTTTGTGATCCCCAACCAATAGTCTCTCTTCTGGTTCTTAGCCCTGCAGTGCATCACCTTACACTTTGCACTGAATCCTAGCTGCCACTCCACTGACCATGTTTGTAGTTTGGCTAGGTCCCCCTGCAGTTTTTCCCATCCATCCTCTTGGTCCACCACCACCCCCAATTTGGTATAATGTGTGAACAGACTAACCCTGCTCCCCAGTCCATATGCTATATTAGAGATAAAGAGCCCAAATAGCATTGGGCCAAGCACTGACCCCTGCAGCAATCCACTTGTCATTGCTCTTGGTGTTGAGAGCTACCCCACCACCATCACCCTCTGCACTCTCCCCTGTAACCAGTTCTCTATCCATTTAGTCAGACCACATTCCACCCATACCCCTCCTTCTCCTCACTCTTCTCCTCCTTGGCCTTTGTCCTGCCTCCTGGTAGTCCGCACCCTTTCTTCTTATTATTCTTAGCGGGTGGTGGTGCCTTCTGTATTACACTCAGACCACTCTGCCCGCCCTCTCTCAGGGTTACTATGCCTCTGCCTTTATATATATCTAGGGGGGTGAGCTCATTAGGCTCCCCTGTCCAGACCTTTCTACCAACCTAAGTCTTTTGGCCACCCCCCACTAGTTTAAATCCACCTTAGTAGAGATATACCCCTCTAATCCTGCCTTTAATGCTCCCCTCCCTTTCCTGCTCAAGTGTACCCTGTCTCCTGTGTACAAGTCACTATTCCCCTCAGACCCTACCACACTTAGTCACTAACCCATAAGTTTTGGTGTGGCACCAATCCCTCAGCCACTCGTTGAACTCCTCAAGCCTACCCTTCCTCCACATGCTGGTACATGGTACTGGCAGTACCTCTGAGAATGCCACCAACTCCCCAACCCCCTCACACTGCCTGCCCAACTACTCAAACCTCCCCTTCACTACTTCCACAGTCCCCCCTGCCAAGTCATTTGTACCCACCTGCTACACTAAATGAGGTTTCTTCCTCCCCCTCGCTGCACACTTGAGCAGTGCCTGCCCTGCCCCTCCTGCAGTCAACCTGGGGATAGCTTCAACCCAGATACGGCTGTGCCTTTCCCCTCTGCCACCTCATCTCACCCCTTTCAGTATAGAATCCCCCAGGATAAGTACTCCCCATCCCTTACCCCATTTCCCTTCTAATACCCCTTCCACCACCCCAGTATTCATTCTTCCCTGCCACTTACCCCCGCCAGCTGCTCCCTCTGTGACTTCTGTATCTGTACCCCCTACTTCTGCCTAATCCCGTTTCTCTGCCTTATTCCTCCCATCCCCCTTGAACCCCATTCCCAGCCTGATTACTTCCTACTGGACTTCCCATGTTGACCTCCCCTCCTGCCCTGCTGATTTCCAACCCCTCTCCTATTCCCACTGTTGTCAGTTTAGAGCTCCATTTCCTTCTACCCCAATAGTGATGCCCCTCCCATCCTTCCCCCTTCCCATAGCCTTCTCTCCTTCAGTCACCACCCCTCCTTCCTTACTAGCCCCCCTTCTACTCTTTCATCCTAGCTATCTCTTCCCCTACCTGTTGCCATCCCTCTCATGCCCTGCTTGCCCTCCCTCCCTTCAATATGTTCCTGTTCCCCTCTCTCCCATAGCAGAGGTTCGAATCTATTCCTAGTTGATTCCCCTCCTACATCACTTCCCCCTATCGGTTCACCCCTCCTACTTGTTCCCCTCCATGCCACCTCTGGTCCCACCCCTGGTCCCTCCCTACTTGCAGCCATCTACTCTCTCTCCTGGTACTCCTTGTGATCTCTTCCTCCCCATCAGGAGGCCCCCCTCCTCGCCTCGGGCACCCCTTCCCTTCTCCTCTCTTTTCTGTTAGTGCCACTGATACTGGGGGTCGAGTTCACTCCCTAGTTGTTCTTCCTCCATCCCCCTTTGCCATCCCTTATCCCCCCCCAGCCAGGATACCTACCATACTCATCTGCCCTGCCACTTAGACTCCTCCCTAACCTCCACAGTTCCTCCCTCAAACTAGTCAGTCGTCTAAAGACCATACACCCCCCCATCCTCCAAGCCCAGTCCAGGATCATGGTGGACCCACACCCTGTACACCCCACCACCCTTCTAAAGATGCCCACCCTATTGACATGTGGCACCTGCCCCATTTTGACCCGGGCTGTTACTCCCAGGTTCTGTACCCTACTACAACTGTTAGGCCCCTATTTACTCAAATTCCTGGTCCCCCCCCACACTAATCCCCCTACTGCCCCCTTGCCGACCGGGTTAATTCAGTCTCAAATCTCATCCACTGGATACTTTATTACTGTAGCAATCCTAAACCCTCCTTGTCCATGTTTCACCCCTCAGCTACCATACTTTTTGTTCTCAGCTCTCATATAGTTTCACTTAGCCCAGTTAGGAATCCTATTGCACTCCAAGTATTACTCAGCTCAGTTAGAGAAATAAACAGAACAAATAAATATGTATTATTTCAGCAATCATAACAAGATAGCTCGGTATTTAGCTCAGTTGGAGAAATAAATAGAACAACTAAATCTGTATTATTACAGCAATCCTAAAAGTATCCAATCATTGCTTTGTCTGCACTCCAGAGACCCTGCTGATATAGGACCACAGAGGATACTGGGTGGGGAGGTGGGCAACTCTAAAGTACCGGCAGAGCTCCATTGAGCTTGCTCACTCCCTTTTCTCACTCGCTCATTATGTTTTTCCTGGCGCTGCAGGCTGACCATTTGTACTGGGCTCCTGCCTGCGTTGGCACCTTTTTCTGCCCACAAAGAAATCCACAGCAGGCCTGACAGAGCTCTGTTGAGCTCGCTCACTCCCCCTCTCTCACTCGCTTGTTCCATTTCTCCCAGCACTGCAGGCTGCCCTTTTGTACTGGGCCCCTGCCTGTACTGACTCCTTTTTCTGCCCACAATGAAATCAGCAGCAGTCCCAACAGAGTTTCGTTGAGGTCGCTCACTCCCCCCCCCTCACTCGCTAGTTCTTTTTCTCCTGGCGCTGCATGCTGCTGTTTTGTACTGGGCCCCTGCCTGTACTGATGCCTTTTTCTGCCCACAAAGAAATCTTCAGCAGTCCCGACAGAGCTCCATTGAGCTCACTCATTTCCCCTCACTCACTCATTCTGTTTCACACGACGCTGCAGGCTGCCCTTTTGTACTGGGCTCCTGCCTCCGTTGGCGCCTTTTCTGCCCACAAAGAAATCCGCAGCAGTCCAGATAGAGCTCTATTGAGGTCACTCACCCCCCCACACTCACTCATTCTGTTTCTCCCAGCGCTGCAGGCTGCCTTTTTGTACTGTGCCCCTGCCTGCGCTGATGCCATTTTCTGACCACAAAGAAATCTGCAGCAGTCCCGACAGAGCTCCGTTGAGCTTGCTCACTCCCCCTTCCTCACTCGCTCGTTCTGTTTCTCCTGGTGCTGCAGGCTCCCCTTTTGTACTGGGCTCCTGCCTCCTTTGGTGCCTTTTTCTGCCCTCAAAGAAATCTGCAACAGTCCTGACAGAGGTCCGTTGATCTCGCTCACTGCCCCTCTCTCACTCACTCATTCCATTTCTCCTCTCGCTGCCGGCTGCCCTTTTGTACTGAGCTCCAGCCTGCATTGGCGCCTTTTTCTGCCCACAAAGAAATCCACAGCAGTCCTGACTCAGCTCCACTGAGCTTGCTCACTCCCCCTCTCTCACTCACTCATTCTGTTTCTCCCAGCACTGCAGGCTGCCCTTTTGTACTAGGCTTCTGCCTGCGTTGCCGCCTTTTTCTGCCCACAAAGAAATCTGCAGCAGTCCTGATAGAGTTCCATTGAGGTCTCTCTCTCCCTCTCTCTCACTCGCTCGTTCTGTTTCTCCCGGCGCTGCAGGCTGCCCTTTTGTACTGGGCCCCTGCCTGCGCTGACGCCATTTTCTGCCCACAAAGAAATCTGCAGCAGTCCTGACAGTGCTCCGCTGAGCTCTCTCACTCCCCTTCTTTCACTCGCTCGATCTTAATTTGTCCCAAACACTGATTTCACAAAGTGGCTGCGCTATTCTGTGCCGGAAGTGCGAAAATATGTTTCGGCAAGGATGTGAAAAATGCCTGCTGTACTGTTCATAAGGAGGTGTGAAAAAATGCCAGTGTTGAAAATCTGGCTTGGAAATATTACTCATTTGTGAAGGTACAATGGTGTGTGGAAATTGTGCAATGCACACTCATAACACAGTCATTTTATGGACTTTCATCACAAAATTTTCAACATAGGCATTTTAGGACCTCTGCTCATGAACAGTGTCACTGTGATTTTCTTAATGTGTCCCGAATGCTGATTTCCCACAGCGACTGTGCTATTCTACGCCGGAAGCGTGAAAACACATTTTGGCCTGGATGTGAAAAATGACAGCTATACTATTCATAAGGAGGTGTGGAAAAATGCCAATGTTGAAAATCTGGATTGAAAATATTGTAAATTCATGAAGTTATGAGCATGTGTAGCAACTGCTCAACGCACGCTCGTAAAACAGTAATTCTTTTGATTTTTCCACCAAATTTGCAACATAGGCTTTTTGAGAGCCATCTCATGAACATTGGCACTGTTGTTTTGTTAATCAGTCCCAAAAGGTGATTCCACACAGGACTGCAAAATCACCTTTCAGGACTGAATAACACCATGACAGTGGCTGAATTCGTGAGGAGGGGTCCCAATAACCCCATGTTGAAAATCTGGTGCCAAATTTCCCAAAAAATGCCTGAGATATGCACCAAAGTTGAAAAAAACCTATTTATGCCATTATACAGCTTACCGGCATTTCTTCAGTTCGCGGTCTGCTTTGAAGAGTGCAGACGTGTTCCCGGTCCACCGAAGATCGTCATGCTAGGTTCTGGAGGTAAGTATGGGGTGAGGGGAATGGGAGAAGCAGGGTGCGCAGAGGATGGGTGTGGGTTGCGGTGGGGCCACGTACTTAACGAGGGACCGTTTTCTTCTTTACAGGGTTAAAAAAAAAAACATCGAGGGGACTGTTTTAATTTTTCTTTAGGGACATTTGGCACTCTGGGGTGGGCTCCCAGCATGCCACCTGAGTGGTTTGGGGATGTAGCCAGTGGGGATTGGGCACCTTGGCACATACAGGGGAGAACCCGAGGGGATTAGGCACCCCCTCGGCATTCAACTCGTCGGGGGACATTATACCGACAGGGTGGGCTCCCCTGTTGTAATTAAGAGGGTAGGAGACTGAAGCTGATGGGGATTGGGCCCCGTCGGCAAGAAAGACTGGGTGGGCGTCACATGAAGTCGTGGGGGATTGGGCACCCCCTTGGCAAACAACAAATGGGGAAGGGGGGTTGCAGTGTCCCATCAGCAAATTACTGGGTTGAGACCACAAGGTACACCCTGCAATGACGGGTCGCTCCCTCATTGCAGCGAATGGCTGATGCTGCAATGAGGAGGAGGCCCCTGATTGCAGTGGCGAAAACCTTTCAAGGTGGTGGCACACTGGCTGAACTAGTGTCAGCAGCAGCATGCCACCGCATTAGAGAAAGCGGGCCAAGCTTCAAAAGGGACTGGGGGCATTGGCCACAACCATGCCGCACCTCCACAACCTGCTTCTGCTGCAAGCTGCCGCAACATGTTTCTTGCGCATGTGTGCAAGCAAACATAAAAACAACAATCAAGGTCCAAGAGTCATTGAAAAAAACAATAGCCCCATTTCAAGTACAAGGTTGATATCACAGTTGATAAGGTTTCCAATACTGAATCCCAGGGAACATTTTTTCATTATATTCATGTACTCTTAGAAGCCCAGGGCAGGTCGGTTTCCATTACCATAACAACAGGCTAAGTCCTTGCTTTTTGTTAATGTTGGTTAAATGAAACGAGATTAGTTCATATCAGTAATAATACACTGAGTTTTATGTACTTGAAACGCTCAAGTTACTGCATAGGAATGAATCTGTTTCTATATACTAAGAAAAAGAGAATTGCATAAGGGTAGTGGGGCATGTATAGGAATGCAATGAATATTTGAATACATTAAAAAGGATAGTGCATGATATAACTTAAGTAACAACTCTTGATGTTATAATACAGCAAATTTACATCAGTTTTGTTGTTTTTACAAAAATGGCTTTAGGTCAAAGTTACATAGAATCTGTTGGCAGATAAGGACCATACAGCCCACCTAGTCTGCCAATTTCCCTACTTGGTTTGACAATCCCTACTCGTATCTGGACTGCCTTTCCCCCACTCTGCTGTGCAGCAGGGTGCCTTTATGCTTATCCCATGCACTTTTGAATCCCTGTACTGTTTTCACTTCCACCATCTCTGCTGGTAGGCTGCTCCATGGATCCACCACCCTCTCTGTGAAAAAATACTTCCTAGCATTCCCCCTAAGACTCCCTCTCTCCAGCCTCATGTTATGCCCCCTTGTCCTTGTGCACTTTCTTCTCTGAAATATACTCCCCTACTGTACCCTGTTTATTCCTCTAAGGTATTTGAAAGTCTCTATCATATCCCCTCTCTCCCTTTTCTCTTTCAGTGAATAGATGTTTTGTTCCTTGAGTCTTCCCTCATAAGGCTTGTGGTGCAGTGCATGCAGAATTTTTGTTGTTGTTCTCTGGACTGCTTCCTTTCTGTCTATGTCCTTCCTGAGATGCGGTCTCCAGAATTGGACACAGTATTCCAGATGAGGCCTCACAAGTGAGCTATACAGTGACATCACCACTTCGCACCTCCTACTGGTTATGCCCCTTCCTATGCACCCCAGCATTCTGTTTGCTTTCCTCACTGCTTTTTCACTTTGTTTGGACAACTTCAGGTCATCGGACATGAAGACCTCCAGGTCTCTCTCCTGACTTGTGGTGGCTAGAACCTGCCCCCCCATCTTGTGTCGCAGGTGCATTATCTTGCACTTCTTAGCATTGAAACCCAACTGCCAAACCCTTGACCATTCCTCAGGTAGTCTTAGGTCATTTATCATTTTATCTAGCCCCTCCGTGTGTTGACTGTGTTGCAGATCTTGGTGTCATCTGCGAAACAGGCATACTTTCCCCTCCAGTCCCTCTGCAATGTTGCTTATGAAGACATTGAATAGGACTGGACCAAGCACCCATCCCTGTGGCACCCCGTTGGTCACCCCCCTCCAGATTTTATGCCATTTACTACCACCCTCTGGGTCCTGCCCTTTAGCCAGGTTCCAACTCATTTTACCACTTTAGAGACCACACCCAGATTCCCCAGTTTAAGCAACTTTCTATGTGAAATAGTGTCGAAGACTTTGCTGAAATCCAGGTAGGCCACATCCACCGCCCCTCCTTGATCCACCACTCTGGTCACCCAGTCAAAGAAATTGATAAGATTAGTCTGACAGGACCTTCACTCAGTGAATCCATGCTGCCTTGGGTCTTTTGCACCACTTGATTCCAGGAACTTTACTACCCTCTCCTTAAGCAGGGACTCCATCAGCTTCCCCACCACTGAGGTCAGGCTTACAGATCTGTAATTTCCTGCCTTCTCCCTACTTCCACTCTTGTGCAGGGGAACCAACTCTGCCCTCCTCCAGTCCCCAGGTACCTCCCTGTCTCTAGTTATTGGTTGAAGAGGGTTGTCAGCAGACCTGCTAGGACTTCCCTGAGTTCCTTCAAAACTCTAGAGTGAATTCCGTCTGGCCCCATTGTCTTGTCTGTCTTTACTTTCCCTAGTTCTTCCAAGATCCTATCCACTGTAAATGGGCTGGTGTCCACCTCTCCCCCTGTAAACCTTTCCTCATGAATCTTGACCCCTCCTCTGCCTCTTCCTTGGTAAATATTGAGCAAAAATACTTGTTCAGTATCTCAGCTTTTTCAAGGTCATCCTCCACCCGCCAACCCACTATCTCTCATCTTTAGCCTAACAATACCATTTCTGGTCTTCTTCCTCCTCTCGCTGATATAATGGAAGAAGATCTTGCCTCCCATTTTAATAGCCTGTGCTATTCCTTCCTCCGTTCTTGCCTTAGCCCCTCTGACAGTTTTCCCAGCTTCTCTCTGCTTCTCCAGATATTTCACTCTGTCTTCTTCTTCCTGTGTCTCTTTGTATTTCCTGAATGCCTTACCTTTTTCTCGCAGTCTCTTGGCTACTGACTTAAAAGAACCACAGTGGCCGCTTCTTTCTTTTGTGTTTATGATTAAGTCCTGACCGATTCTAACTACCCCGATGGAAAATTCAAAGGATTCCTATTACAACAGAAGATGAGTCTTGTCCCTACACCTCCACAGTGTTTTGATATACTTGAGTGCTAAAAATACAAATGCACTGGGGACAGAATTGTGAATTTCCATGAAGTGGGTACCCAATGGTATATCTTCTCTTCCATGAACAATGCTGCAGATGTGCACCTGCATGTGTTCTTTTAACAGTTTTACAGTACAACCAACATAAAGTAGATTGCATCAGCAGATTGCACAGTACACCACAAACAGTATCAGGCAACCGATGAACTCTAATGTCACAAGCAACATCATTTGAGGGTGTTGAAACATCTTACAGGATATTGCAAAACAGCATATATTGCAATTGCCACATGCAGAGACGTCAGGAAGATTTATTGGTTCCAAGTGTTACAGGTATTTGTTTCCTGTTTCAAGGTGCTGTGAACCAATTTGTCATAGAGGTTGGGAGGATGTCAGAAACTGATATGGGGTTTATTTCCAACACTATTTTTAATCTCTGGGTCACTTAACAATACATGTCAATTGGCATGTACAACTTCTCCAATTTTGCTGACCATGTGGTTAAACCCAGTGGATAAAGTGATAGGTATTTCCTGTCCCTCCTGTACCTTTTTACCTTTTGATATTTAATATCTCCCCATACTTTCTACCCTATGGCAACTCTCTGCTAGAAGCTCCCACTATAGCCCTTCTCCTGGAATCTACATTGTAGGTCTTCCACCTGTTCCTGGAAAAAATCCTCTGTGCTGTCATTTTTGTAATGTGTAGTTTGTGGATGTTAAACACTATAGCACTTAACACTCTTTGGTTTTCATTGGATATTCCCCAGTATGTGTACCTTTAGCAGCAGTCTAAAATAATAGCTGTATCTTACCAGGTTGCACGATTAGGAGGCACCAGGTGCTTTAGGTATGTCATTGGTGCTTTACTGTTGAATGACAGCCTTATTTATCCTCTTGGGTGAGGACAGAATATACATAAGTGGGAATGGCTAGCAAACCATTAACGCCCCCTGACGAAGCTCATCGAGCGAAGTGCTGGCACTGACCAAGCTAGCAGTTTGGGTGAGAGGTGATTTATTTGAGGCACAGCTTCTTAGCTAGTGTGTCAAGCATCACTCAGCACTTTATGCATTGTATATGGATTTTTCACTGTTTTTTAGCCCTACGGGCCAGACTACCTTTTGTTTTACACACCTTTTCTACCTACTGCTTCAATGAAATTGGATAAATAAACTTCTTTTCCACTGAAAGCTCCATATAACTGTAATTGCTATGCATTTTTCTTTCGTTAGTGAGTAGCTATTAATATCTACAGTGCATAAGTCCAGTTCAGGTCTTACCTTTGAGCGCATTTCTGTTTTCTTTCCTGCTTGAGGCTGGGCTTTACTTGTCATTTTTGACCGTTGATGTACTTTCATTTACCAGTACCTTTCTGGCATTGCATTCTTCATCAGTATCGGTCATTTGATTCAGCAGTCATCCTTCAGTCACAGTCTTGCCCTGTGACTTGCCCTGCGGGTAGACAATCATGCTGTCGCTCCCCTTGAAGTCTGCTTTTTGAGGGTGAGTCCCTTGTCTTGGGTGGGGGTCCTTTTCTAGAGACCTCTGTTCTCCAGTGGTGCTTCCTGGCAGTCACACTGTGTGGTAAGGTCCAAAACTCCAGAAGAAGCTTTAGCCATGCAGACCTTTGATTTATGTCATATCATGGTGTAGCATTTAAGACTTCAGCTGCCAGACAGTGGGGCCCCATACCCACAGGGGTTCTTTTAGCTGGGCAGGCCATATCAGCAACACCTCTGAAAGCTATCCTCCCTGTTTCTGCCTGAGGTCCACCTAGTCTCATTCCTTATCTCCTTCCTTCAGCTTCCTGTCAAGGTTAGCCTCCTCACAGTCTCAAGGCTGGGCGATAGCCTTTCAGCAGTCACTACTCTCCTCATTCCACACTTTGAGGGGTAGGCCTCCTTTGCAGGGAACTTTCTTTATCTGCAGAGATCAACTTGCGGCACCCCACAGCGTTGAAGCTGAAGTTTATTTATATTTTAACAGGATTGGGTACTAGGAAGAAGCCTGTTTTTAGGACAGGTCTGTGCTTAGGCATACAGGGTTAAAACAAAAGTGACAACATAGAATAATACAATAGTAGGATTACACAAATATTCAAGTATAAGCACATACAAACGCAGACCAATTGGCAAGTCCTACCTTAAAACTAGAATAAGTGGGAAGATTTTGAATCTTTGGAGGCAATAAACTCCATGCTGTGGTTGCTACGGTGTTAAAAGTCATTGCACCGTATCTTGACCTTCTTTTCAGAACTACAAGTCCCTTCCAGCCACTTCCCAAAGGGAATATTTTGAAGAGATTAGGGTTAACTTATTCAACAGATAAGAGAGAGCCTGGCTTGCCATGCACTTATAAAGAAAGCCTAGCAACTGCCTTTCTGTCCTAATTTTTAAAGATGTCCAGTTAACATTCAGAAGCAACGTACAATGATGCATCATTACAGGCAGGCCTGTGTAACCCAAAACAAATCTTGCAATATGGTAGTACAGTTCATCTAGCTTTTGCAGGTTTTGTTTCCTGATGTTCCACAGATTGCACTATCGTAATGCAGCATAGGCAACATGACCGCTGAAGTTAATTTTCTCTGGTTTGATATGTCATATAGTGTTATCCCATTAGAGGAAGAGAGACAGAGTTATCCCTCTAAAAAAAGTTCCCTGAATTCAAACTCCAACTTAGCAAGCTAAGCTGTCACAATAATAAATAAAGTGCCCATGCCAGGAGAGATGGTGGCTAAGGCCATGGATCTACAGAGATTTCCTACATGTTTTTTTTTTCTTCTGACTACCAAAGGCCATACTGTAATGCACATATTAATTGTAGCATTTGCCTAGTAGTAGGATTTCCACTGTGAGCCTGGGTTGGATGGTGGTTTGCTTATTCTACAATCCTGCCATTCCCTCTCTCCTTCTGGAAGTCATGCCTCTGTCTGCTATCAGTCATCGCCAGCTTCAGCTCCTCAGTTATTACTCCAATCAGTCTCTGAGTTCAACACCTGCTTTTCAGTTCTTTTGGGTTCCTTCCTAAGGTACCTTTAGCCTAAAGAAATTATTTCAAATTATAGTACCGCAGCACCTCTATTCATCCTTTACCTTTATGGTACCCCAACAGGGGGGTAGTCACTCAGGACACAGAGAATGCAAATGGCCAAAGTATTCACATATAACAGTTAAACAACTCACTTATTCAGCTACCACCAGCCTATCAACAATGTTGTACAAGGCCAGCCCATCGGAGCAGCAGCAGTAGAGCTACCACTCGTGACACCGGCAACCCAAGTTCAGTGGGCGTTGGAGGGTTGACTGGGGGGAGGATCAAGCATCCAGAGGACTGCTCTCCTTCTCTGGGGGGGGCATTTACAGAGTACAGTGTCTGTCTGGCCCCCTAGCAAAAGCTAGGAGCAGGCACCTGGTACTGCCTATGAAGCCTGGAGGGGCATAGCTGTTGTCGATGTGCAGTGCACTGGAGTACATGGCACACAACATGGCACCATTGCAGGCCATGTCACTTGGGGAAGAAAAAATGGAAAATTGTGCTAACTGGTAGGATTACACTGGTCTCCCACAGGACTTGTACCCAGCTATCTGTGTGACCTGAATCCTGGTTCCAGTTGGGATTGAGGAACCCCACCAACCCTGCTATGGGGAGCAAGCCCTGGGAGAAGGGCCAGACAAGGTAAGTCCTAAGGATTCTGGGGTGATAGGGCTGCGGGAGCTGGTGAAAGGGGCTGGTTGGCACCTGGGAGAAAACAAAAAACAAAGTTGCACAAGCATAACTCTTCACTTAGTTGCATACATCCATTGAACACTCAATGTCCCATTCAAGGACTGATGGTGCATTGCACTATAGAGGAAGGATACTGAGTGAATTTATTACATTAATGTCAAACTTAGGGAGGAGAAACACAGTGAAGACATTGAACTGGGCCCTCATGAAGTAACCATATGGTTACAAAATGTTGGACATAGTGTCTGATCAAGGGTTTCTCGTTTATATATTACAAAAAAAAAAAATGCATTGAATATTTTATAAAATACAGGTGACTGGATCGTATTCTACAATTTGTGCTGAAACAAAACAAACACACTCACACCATCTCGTAGTTGTCATGTTAATTTATCATTATCTCATTTTTAGGTTCTGTTTCAGCATTTGTTATAGGGTTATCATTACAGGAAGAAAACAAACTGTCTCAGACTGGGGCTGGCCCACCGGCACAGCAGTAGAGTTACTGCTCCTGATGCTGATGACTGAGGTTCAGAAGTAAGCACAGAGCATCAGAGGGCTGGCCGGGGGAGGTTGGATGAGCATCCCAGAGAAAGCTCTCCACCTCCAGGAAGGAGGATTTGTGGTGCCCGGCACTTAGGTGACACCCAGTGAAGGCTGGGTGTACACCAAGCAGTGTTACAGCTGTGAGTATGTAAGCACAAGGTGGTCAGGTGACATACTTGGCATCACATAGTTAGCCAGTAGCTGTGGTGGGATTTGAACATGGGATCTCCTGTTTGACAGTTTGGCGTTCTCACTACTAGACCATTGAGCTCAGTTTTTTCCTTATTAGGAAAAGGAAGGCCTTTATGGTCAAAGTTTTCTGATTTTGCCTAGCCTGGTGGAGCCAACTGGTGGTGATGTGGGAAACCCAGGATTGAGTCACGGTCCTGACTCCCCTGCCCTGGGTCGGTGGGATATGGGGTGTAATGTGGAGGTGTCCTGCTTAGGTGCCAGGAGAAGAACAGTGCACACTCTGCTATTCAAGCACACCCTATGGTAAGAAGTGAGTGTCTACAGATGGCGGGATAGACTGAGCGGAAAATTAGCCTGCAGATTGAATGCACCATTGACTGCCCAGCCACCATGAAAACTACCAATGGGCTCTGCTCCTCTGTTGTTGACTACAGCTGCTCCTTGATGACCAGCAGTGTACATGCTGACCCTCAGGTCCCCTCCAGGTGAGATGTAAGTCCTGGAACCAGGCAGAGGACAGGATTTGGATGGGAACATTGAAGGTAAATAAACATGTGTGATGTTGTATCAGGAAGTGAGCTCCAGTTGTACAGTATAACAGATGCTTGGCTGGAAAGAATTCATATAAAAAAAAAAATAATAATGTTTTTACTGTAGTTCAAGTTATGTTTTTAACTGCTATAATTATAATTCCATGGGTTGAATGGCTAATAATCTTAACTTTAATGTATATTTCTAAATCATTGGAATTTATCACTCTTAGAGGTGCTCCCCTGAGTCAGGGAAACAATGGCGGGTAGCTGGAAACAAAGCCATTCAAATAGGATGTGCCATTCAGTTCTGTTATCAGTGCAGTTATCAAGACAGTTTTTGACTGGACAACAGACTGCAGGGATAGATATATGGTTGCAGTCAACAGTGGCAATATGATGGGTGCAATGAGGCACCCCATTGCACCACCACCAAAAGCTACACAGAGCTTTGACTTAGCCAGCTAAATTGCAATGTAGATGTGGTGGCCAGATGTTAGTAGAAACATAGAATGTGTCAGCAGAGAAGGACTGGTAGGCCCATCTAGTCTGCCCTATTTTCCTTGCCTATTACTACATTCTGGATTCTATTTGGTCACAGGTGTCACTGCCTCCTCCTCCCTTACCTCCACTGATTATACCCATCTGCCTATCCCATGCATGTTTAAGCTCCTCACTGTCTTCGCACCTACTACCTGTTCTGGCAGGCTGTTCCAGGTGTCCACCACCCTTTCTGTGAAGAAGTATTTTCATACATCCCTCTTAATCTCTGCCCCCCCCCCAAAAGCGTCATAGCATTCCCCCATGTTCTGGTGCTCCTCCTCATGTGAAAGAGACTCCCCTCATACACCTTGTTCACCCCCATGAGGTACTTATAGGTCTCAATCATATCCCTTCTCACTCTCCTCACCTCCAGGAAGTATCTGTTAAGGTCCCGCAGCCTTTCTTCTTATGGTTTCTCATGCAACCCCAAACCAATTTGGCAGCCCTCCTTTGGACCGCTTCCATCCTGTCAATGTCCTTACAGAGGGGAAGCCTCCAGAACTGGACACAGTACTCCAGGCGGAGTCTCACTAGTAAGCGATACAGAAGCAACACCACCTCTCTTCTGCTAGAAATCCCCCTCCCTATGCTCCCCAGCATACAGCTCACATTGCCTACAGCCTTGTTGCACTGCCTTGCCACCTTGAGATCCTCAGATATGATCATCCTAAGGTCTCTTGTTTGGTAACTGCAAGTACCTGCCCGCCATCTTATGCACAGTCCCCACATTTCGCCTCCCCAGGTGCATGACTGTGCACTTTTTGGCATTGAAACCCAGATGCCACTCGATGCCATTCCCTCGGGTTTCTGCCCACTAACATGCTAGCATGCATCACCCATAGAGGTCTGGACTTGGTGCCTTGCCATGCCCAGAATCTATGTTGACAGGCACTATCATCTCACATGCCATTACCTCCCCATGCCATACCAAGTCCCTCTTGTGGGCTGTGATGTCATCAATTTTTCTGGTTCCTCACTGGTCATCCTTGGTGGTTTTGTGGCTCTCCCAGCCACTCCTCTAAAAGTAATGTATGTTCCTTGTTCCCAATGTAATCTTCCCCTCAGCCTCATTCTCTGGCTTTCCTAAATACCACCAATGGTCCCTCGTCTATCATGATCCCCTGACAGTTCTGTCTGGCCAAGCTGCACACCTTCACCACCTAAAGGATTGCTTATAACAATTTTTCATGACTGGTGTCACTTTAGTGTGCAACCTGGGTGTGCAGGGGCCAATATGCATCTGTGCATAGTGCAGATATCATTTGCCTGCCAGCCCTGGGCCCCTCTCCCTGTGCTATCACAAGAACCATTGTGATAATGCAAGCAAAGCCTTGCAGCCCACTGCATATATCATAGTGGGGTACAGACCTGAACTATGGCACAACATGGTCATTCTGCTGACTTTGCACCACAAAATTGCATTAGTGTATGGGACCCCCAGCTTGGCCCATCTCAAATCCCAGCTTGGTCATTGGCTCACTGAAGCTCTCTATTCTCTTCATGCTTTTGTTCCTAGAGCTGCAGAATTGCTGGATAATCTGGAGCTATGAAATTTCATGTAAAAATCTCTACCATACAAGCTTTTGCATACAATCTTAGAAAGTCGATGGTACCCAAGCTAGGATCAACACTTTACACCGACTGATTGATCAGTGACAGCATCATAGAGTGCCACTTCCACTTAAAGTCAGAAAGATAGAAAACTGACATAAATAATGCAGATCAATACTGCAGAGCTGAGGCAGAAAAATTCATCTTATAAATTAAGTTACAGAGAAAAATTAACAGAGGGCTGTGTTTGCACAAAATGAGATGAATCAGTTTGCTGAATCAAAAACACTGCCCCTTTTTACAGGTTTAAACAAATGGATAGTTTAAACTATGGTCATCTACCCCCCCCCCAAAAGGCAGATGCCTTTCTCACAGTGCCTCTTTCATCTCCACATTCTGGTTTTGTTATATAGCAAGGGACACCTTTATGTCCAGGATGGACTGCACATGCACCCAGAGGAAGTGGGGTACTGAGCTGGAGGATGGGCAGGACAGTCATGATGAATTTAAACTAGGGGATAGTGAAGAGAGAGCTGGTGCAAGGGATCACCATGGGCAGAAGACTGGTAGAGGGGATTGAGGGAAGGACAGCAGAATAACTAAGTACATGGAAATGAGACCTCAAGGGGGTCAATGAAGCATGGAGGGCCAAACAATCCTCACTTCAATTCAGGTCAACATGAGGAATGCATCCAGCAAAATGGGTGAGCTTGAGGGCCCGTTGTACTTTGCAGAACAGCATTCAAAGGCCCTCAATGTGACCAGGTGAGTGGTAGAAAATGACTGAGGCACAAGGATAGAGGGAAAAAGACTATTCCAAAAAGGTAGGCCTGGTGAGGCTGGGGAGTGGGGGGAGGTGACTCTCTTCATAAGTGGTGTCACTATGGGAGACATCAGTGGAGCAAACAGTGTCAGAGTCCATTTAAGTGTGATTGAACACAGGTCCATCAAAGCCTAAGTGAAGAGCTCTGTGTCATTCAGTACCAAAGTAATTTCTCTGGTTCCATACCTGCCGCAGAGGCCAAGCTGGTCTCATTTAAAATTTAAAAAAGTCAGTTCTAATGAATGACCAACTTTCAAAATGAAACTCAGATGGGGAGTGGAGATATTAGTGAAAAACCATGGTAGCTCTGAAAAAAAGCATGCAGGAAACTGTCACAGCGATGGCAGCTGCTCCTGTCACGGCTCTGATGACAGACACATTAGAAATAAACATGCTCCAGCAGGTGCTGAAAGAAATGACTGGTTTCAAAACTTCTATGGCATCTTTAAAGAAAAAATACAGGATTTGTAGTGCAAGGTGTGAAACACAGAGACCTACTTGTCATACATAGATGACAAAGATGGCCATTATGAGGCTCGGATACATGAAATTGAATAGATGGTTAGTGCCCTGTGGGAATGGGCAGAGGACATTGAAAACCAGCGCCAACAGAACAATCTCCATTTTGTTGACTTTTCAAAAATGTTGAGAATATTTCTGCATTCCTACAGAGAGAACTCTCTCGTCTACGAAAGCACAACTAGAAGTCAGGGCTGGAGATAGATCATGCTCGTCGTACCCTCTGACCAGTGCCTAGAGAGGGAGAGCATCCTCAATCAATCCTGGCCAGATTCCTGAGATAGAGAGACAAAAGAGAAAATCCTATCCCTTGCCAGAAACTGATGCCCCCCATCATGGCAGAGGCACCACATTTATGTCTTTTCTGACTTTACCAACGAGCTGGCACAAAGGCATAAGAAGTATGGGGAGCAGGCCAAGGTACTAAATGAGTAATTTGCCTCAGTTTTTACCAGGAAGAATGGGGGGCTGAGTCATCCAAGGGAGGAGATGGTTAAACTGAGGAGGGGCCGGGACCCTTACTGATCGGGAGCCCCGTCGGGTCTAGGAAGGGGGGGTGTCATCACCATCAGGAGGGGAGAAGGCAGAATAGGGGGCCAACGGGGATGAAGTGGAGATGGAAATCCTGGTAGAGAGAGTGAGGGAAGCCCACAGATCTCTTAGGATGGAGAAAGCACCAGGGCCGGATGAATTACATCCCAGGGTACTGAGGGAACTGGCGGATGTCCTGGAGGAACCCCTGACGGAGTTTTTCAATATCTCTCTGATGACGGGTGGGTGCCCCAGGACTGGAGGGTGGCAGATATCATGCCTATCCACAAGGGAGGATCAAGAGAGGAGGCGGGGAACTACAGGCCCATCAGCCTGAAATCGGTGGTAGGCTAGGTGATGAAGGGTATTATCAAGGAGAGGCTAGTGGGGGTACTGGAGAAATTGGGGTACCTGGATGATAGACAGCATGGCTTTGTCCCAGGAAAATCATGTCAGACAAACCTTGTGGAGTTCTACAATTGGATGATGAGTGCCCTGGACTGGGGCAGGCCAGTGGACTTCCTCTTTCTTGACTTCAGCAAGGTGTTTGACTCAGTTCCTCATGGGGGCCTGTTGGATAAGCTGGGAGAAATGGGGGTGGGGAAACTGATGATCAGATGGATCGGAAATTGGCTCTTGGAGCATACCCAGAGGGTTGTGTTTGGGGGGGTTAGTCTCATCTCCAAGGAGGATCATCAGTGGGGTCCCTCAGGGATCGGTCCTAGAGCTCCTCCTATTTAACGCCTATGTCTCAGACATAAGGAGGGGTATCAAGAGTGAAATGAGTCTCTTTGCGGATGACTCGAAGTTGGGAGCAGTGGTGGATGGGGAGGAATGGAGGGTTACCCTGCAGGAGGACCTAAATGCTCTGGAGAGGTGGTGAAGGAAGTGGAGTCTGAGGTTCAGTGCTGGGATATGCAGGGTTCTGCACCTGGGTGCCAGAAACCTGGGCCAAGTGTATACCCGGGGGGGGGTAATGCTTCAAGTCTTGATGGCTGAGAGGGACCCCGGGGTGGTGGTGGACATCAAAATGAACAACTCCGAGACTTGTAAGAGGGCAGTGGCCAAGGCCAATAGGATGCTGGGATGCATCACTAGGGGGATTATCTCCAGAAGGAGGGAAGTGATAATCCCTCTGTACAACTGCTTGGTTAGGCCGCACCTCAAGTACTGTGTGCAGTTTTGGAGACCGCACTTAAAAAGGGACATTGTACTCCTAGATCAAGTCCAGAGGAGGGCAACCAAAATGATCTGGGGCTTGAGGGAAAGAACCTATGAGGAGAGGCTCGAGGAGCTCAACATGTACACGTTGGAGGAGAGGAGGGACAAGGGACATGATAGAGGTCTTCAAGTACATGAAGGGGCTAAATAGGGGAGGCTCAGTCAGGGTGCTCCAAAGGAAAGAGGGGGGCAACTAGAGGGCATGGGTGGAAGCTAGAGGGGGGAAGACTAATGGGGAAGGAGGAGAAGTGATACTTCACTGAGGTGGTGGTGGAACCATGGAATGCTCTGCCCAGGGGACTAGTGGAGGCAGAGACTGTGGAGGGGTTCAAGAGGGGTTGGGCAGGTACAGGGGTATTGTTGTGCTGGCAAAGTCCAATACAAGGGGAGTATCTCGGACTGGGAATGGAGAAGCCCGAGGAGGTGGGGGAGACAGTAAGGTCAGCTCCCAGGTTGGGGGCTGATCAAACGAGCAGACACAAAAGACCGTTAGGCCTACTCTGCTGACATTTTAGTATGTTAGTATACTGAGGTTAAAAGAATGCTACAATAACACAATATCCTATACAATCTCCAGTACACAGCAAAGTTACACATCAACAGGAACGGAGTGTCCCATACCTTCAGCATCCCAGAAGAGGCACTGGGGTATGGCACTCATCACTGGCCAGAGACTTTCATTAAAATATCCTCCAAAAGACCAGCTAATGGCCTTCTGGGTCACAACCCACAGTGCCAAGCAACTTGGCCAAGGCACAACACCATGGAACCCTCTGGGAATACCCAACAAGGTTTAATGGAATGGCAGACCACCAAAGCAAAGCATTCCAGTAGAAGGGGCCAAGACAAACAGCAATCCAGGAGACCTAATGGGGTCAGGTCCACAAAAATGGATGGCAGGGACTCTGGATGCTCAGGTGGCAGCTCAGAATCCATGGAAGAACAGGCATCCAAAAAACCTAGAAAGTCTCCTGCATACCCCCTTACCACTCCACTGCCTACTTCACTCGTCAAATGACACCCCTCAGGACAACCCACTGCCTTGCAGAACTCTCCCCCCGAACAGGACCTTACATGGGTAGAAAGGGTAGCAGTTGGCTTGGGTGTGGAGGGGGTGGCAGGGACTCTGCCTCTGGTATAGACTGGGGACTGGTCTGTGACAGTGAATACATGTCTCAGGACTGCTTGTCATGTTGAGACTTTGGTTCCCTTGTTTCACCTATATCCTTTATTACTAATGGAGGCTTGCTTCACTTGAGTTTAAGTTTCATAGATGTTTACTACTGATGTTCCCCTGATCTCTCCCATGATGCCCTCTCAGGTTACCTAAAGCTACCAGCAGGTGTTAGCCTCTTAGTACTGTACATTGCAGGGTTTTTTTGCCATCCATGGTTTTCCGTCCCTCCCCTGGAAGGTGTAGACAGGACGCTGTGCCAGCTCAAATGCCACTTTCATCTTGCATCCCTGCAGTATACACCCTTGTCAGCCGGACTGGTCACCCTACCCCCCTCTCAATTTCTCACAAATACCCAAGCATCCCACAGTGACCGGCTCTCTCGTTTGGGACCTGACTGCACATAGTTACCACGCATTACCAAGGAAAAAGTAGACTCGGCAGCTGGTTCTCCCTGGGTTTTTAATTTTGTTGAGCAGGGCCTGGAGCTTTGTGCGTGGGCTAGGCTAAAGACTGATTTGTGGCCTCCCCCATGGGTGCTGGTGTGCAGTGACAGATTACCAGATAAAGTTTAAGAAGTGGCTGATAGCCTCTGCCGAACCTCCACCACCCACTCCCAATTCCATTTGACTGGTGCACTGGGTCAAGTAAACCCTGTCCAGTTGTACACTTGTGCTGTTTCTTCCAGAGGTCCAGCTCATGGATTGGTTTTATTGGTGGGCACTTCAGGCTTTGGCGTAAAATATACCAGTTTGCCACACCGCCAGCCACTGATGACAGTAAAGGTAGAAAACGCTGACTATGAGTGTGCACCTACAAAACCATCTCACCCATATCCCCATCCTAATCACCATATAACTTCTGGGGGACAGGGCGTGACAGTTTTGCTCTCATGTAACATAATAGCTTCCTAGTTTTTAACTGGTAGCAAAGGTCTATCTTGCCTGTGAATATGGGAGGCATGTACTTGGAGGAGACTTGGTGTCCTTAGGCTGGCTCATAGCTGCTATTTCCTCACCCCTTTTCAAGGGTGACAAGTCACCCCCCTTTCAAACCCAAAGTTGACTTACATGCTGAAGACACATAATGGCTGTGTTCACCGACTGACTACCAGACTTAGATGCCGACTAAATAGGGCTGTAATTGATGACCGGGGGAGCAGGGGCTTGGGTTAAATGCTATGTTGAGATGTGGATGGTGGCATATACTGTTGGAGCAGATGGGAAGATTTAGTGAATGGCTAATAACTCATGCCAAACTTTCACCACACAGATCTTGATCCTAGCTACCTCTGTTTACAGAGACAGACAAGCTCTGTGTGTTTGCACGTTCATACAGCCTTCTGAATGGTCATTCGAAGGTTCAGTGTCGACAGTTGGCACCTCAGGCTTTTGCCACAAAACGCTCCAGCACATGAAAATACCTTGTAATGGTGGAATTCACAGTCAAACGTATTGACTGAGAAGGGGCTCACTCACTAACATCCAGCTTACCTCCATCCTCAGCCTTACTACATTATTACATAAACTTAGGGGGAGATGGTGGGATGAACTAATCTAGAGTTTGGCTTGGTTTTTATTCATTAGATACAAAAGGTGTACATATATCCTTGGAGGGGATGGCACCTCTCATATTCTAGTATGTGGCTGTGGTTCTCCCCCATTAGGGGTGTCTGGCCACCCCCTCCTTTGCCCAGGACACACATTGGATGCATCTGGACCCATGTTCAATCACATATTTGCTTGGCCACGTGTTCGTGCAGTTCTTTCTACACTGCCACCTCAGCCCGTGTGCCATTCCTAAGATTCCACTGTATTTTTACAGGTGGGCCACTTGATGGGGTGCACATCCGGTGTGGGCAAATAGGGTCAAGAAACAACCAGGGTTTCCTTAATTTCCTTTTCTTTGCAATGCAGAACACAGAGTGACTCAGGCAGCAACAACAGTGCTGAATCCATTCATGCATGATACTCATAACTGCCCCATGACAATGGGAGCAGGATAGAAAGGACCTGACCACAGTTCACTCTTGTCTATGTATAAAGAGTTTCTACTCTTCCCTGCACACATCCACCATACACATCCCCCCCCCCCGACCTCCTAAGTAGCTACCCAATGGAATCCCCCTCCCTCCAGCAGGCACCCAACTTACCGAAAGGAGACCAGGGTCATCTGAACAGGTGGTGGCCACAGCTGCAGTCAGTAACAAGCCCCAATGTTGACCAGTCTGGCTAGATGGACTCATACAGACAGATGGATGGATGGCATGGCTGGGTGTGGAACTGAGACAACGGTCAGGAGCAGGGTGCGGTACACAAGCCAGTTCTGGAAGCTAGGAGCAGCCTAAGTGGCAAAGGGGTCCACTCAAATGCTATAGGGGAGACATACGGCCAAGGCCCACTTCCATGATATCACACCCATCCCACATCCCCAGAACCTACCTGCACCAACCCATTAGGGCATAGGTGAGACACAAGGGTCATATGACAGACCATCACCCCCCCAAAAAGCAACCTCTCTACTCCTCTACTAACTTTCCCCCCTTCCACACCAGCTCCCATTATCCTTCTGGATCTAAGCAATAATAATGCTATGCATCACCACTGGAGCATTTAGCTACACCAGGCAGCACCTTCCAGCTCTGGTCTGGCTGAACTGCAAGCATGAGGGCTGTAGGGCAAACAATTCAGGGGCAAGCAATTTGGGGGCCTCAACCCAAGCTCGGCTCAGGCCTTGCTGTCTGCTGAAAGATATTTAAAGTTGTACTTACCTTAGGACTATTGTTTAAATGGAATGTTATACAAAAAAAAAGTACCCATAACTCATGCTTTCTGGATATGGGTTCACGCTCTTTCTATGGTTATTACTGCAGCATTTTCAAGCAGGTGTCTTACAGTGCAGCTGTTTTATTTCATTGAGGACTGGTTAGTCAGGTATGATCCTCATGATCATACCTAACTAACCGCTTTCACCCGCTCACCTGACACCAAACCAAGGACAGCCTCCTTGATCCCAATAAATGGGATCAGTGCAGCCACAAATGATAATGCAAATCTGTTCATGATGATGATTAAAAATGATTAATGCTGCAATTAAATGGGTTTCCCTAGAACATAAAAGGTATTTGCTCCCCTATCAAGAGAAGGAAAGTCCTTGATTACCTCAGCAGGAAGGGGGCGGGTGTAGCCTTCCTACAAGAGACACATCTAACCCACTCAGAAACTGACAAACTCAAGATGGGATGGGTATCCCAGGTTCTAGGTAGTTCCTTCACTTCCAAGAGCAGGGAGTAGCCATCCTCATACACAAAAATGTCCCCTTCCAGTGTCAGAAGGTACTATCTGATTAAGAAGGGTGACATGTGCTGGCATATGGCACACTCTGGGGGCAAGAGATCACTATGTACAATGTATACAGCCCGAGTTAAACAGATGTGGCCTTCTTTACTGAACTCAACCAAAAGCTAGCAGAAATCCAGAAAGGACAGTTCATCCCTGGAGGAGACATGAACATGGTGATTGATGAGTTCCTAGCTAGATCTAGGCCCCCAACAGGACCCCCCACCCCAGTGGCACCAGCACTGGAAGTGCTGAGAATTAACATGGGGCTTACAAATATATGGCACCTAGTCCATCACACCAGTAGGGATTAGTCATTCTTTTCACTGCCACATCAGTCCTACTCTAGAATTGGACTCTGGATGACCCCAGTGCAATGGACACCAGAGATGCTGGAAGCCCAGATAGGTGCCATAATTATCTCAGCCCATGCACCAGTACCTCCACATGGCTCCCAGTGATCCTCGGTAACCAGTCCACTCAACAGTACTGCTTTAACATGTTACTTCTTAAGGATGAATCCTACAAGTCCTCATTACAGTCAGACATCACAGTCTTTCTGGAGCCCAACAAGGCAGCAAATACATCAGCAGCCACCCGGTGGGATGTACTTAAAGCATACATTTGGGGATGCTGCATCAGCTATGCCTCCCACCTGTGAAAAGCAAGAGCCAAGGATCTGGATGAACAATTACAGAGGTTCAAAGACCTGGAAAAGCAATACAGGGATGTGCAGAAATGCACTCCCATGCTCCTGGCTGACATCACAGGCACCAGGTACAAAAAAACTTGCACCAGCACCAAAAGGTAGAATATGCCCTATTTCGCGTCTGACAATCCTTTTGGAAGTCTAAAGGAAAGCTGGGTAGATTCTTACATATAAACATAAAAAGTGCCAGAAGTGGTCCAGGATCCTAGGAATCAGAGGCTGAATAGGTGAAACTCTAACAGACATACAAGACATATAAGAGGCATTTATGAATTTTTACAGAGCCCTCTATATGTAAGAGAAATCTCCATCCCAGCAAGACATAGCAGACTTTTCAGATCCTCTGAAGCTTCCAAAACACCATGGTTGGACCCTTCACAACTCTGGTGCTAGGCACTGCACTACAGAAAAATCCAGCTGGTAAAGCACATGGAGGAGATGGCCTTCCCACGGAACTCCAGCAGTGCTTCAGTGGGAAGCTACTACACCCACTGAAGCCAGCCTTGAAAGAGGCCCACCAGACAGGCCAGCTGCTGACCTCTTTGGAGACAGCCACTATCTCCATCATACTGAAACCGAGCAAAGACCCAATGGTATGCAGTAGTTACTGTCCGATATCACTCATCTGTATAGACTATAAAGTCTTCGCAAAAATGATGGCACTTTGTCTGCAGGAGGTCCTTCCAAGGTTGATTGATAGGGACCAGGTGGGCTTCATCCTCCACAGGAAGGGCACAGACAACACTAGAAGACTGCTTAACATAATCTGGAAAGCAGCACACATTCAGCCACAGTCCTAGTGTCCTTGAATGCAGAAAAAGCATTTGACAGGGTGGAGAGGTAGTTCCTGTTCACACTCTGAGAGTTTTTGGTATAGGGGAAGTATCATCTGGGTGCAGACACTATATCATGGAGCACATGTTAAGGTTATCACAAACTCCACACAGTCAACAGTCTTCCACCTAGGCAGAAGCAGCCGGTGAAGGTGTTCCTTGTCACCGTTTCTGTTTGTTCTAGCACTAGAACCCCTGCTCCAGACCATTAGGCAACAAAAGAATATTCACAGAGTAGATCTAAGGGGAGAGAAGAAAGCCTTAGCTTATGCAGATGACATCCTGCTCACCCAGACACATCCTGAAACACTAGTCCCAGAGACCCTCCAGATCTTGGAGCACTATGGCCACTTATTAGGCTACAAAGCAAATGTGGCCAAATCACATTTAATTGCTTCTGAAGCAGGGACTGAGGGTCTGCAAGGCTTTCCCTAGGGGCTACACCCAGTACAGAACCACATAACATATCTGGGGGTCAAATTCTACTGGTCAATTAAAGACCTGGGCAAAATCAGCCTGTCCCTTCAGTAAAAGCTGCCATTGACCAAGACCTAGCTCAATGGAGCACGCTCCATCTCACATACTGGGGGGGGGGCATATGAAGACAAGATGATGATGGCCTTAAAACTCCTGTATGTTTTGAAACTTTCCATCAGACTTAAGCTGGACTTGTTCAAAGGGGCTCAGCTGCAAATGCTGACCTTTCTATTGGACAAGGGCCCAAAACAGCTTAGCTTTAGTAATCTCATATAGCCAGATTGTAGAGGAGACCTATACCTCCTGGATTTTGTGCAGTTGGCTCAGACCTCTGACCAAAATGAGAGCCCTTTTAAACCAAAGTGGGCAGATTGCAAGACCGCACTTCTTGGCACTGACCTAGACAGTGCAATTCACTTTAGTGACCTCCCAAGGCACCTAAGGGACCACCCAACTATAAATGCTACATCAATGACTTGGAAAAAATGGGCTAAGCACTCAGACTGAAGTCCCTCATACTCAGCTACAGGTAACTTCCCTGTATGGAAGAAAAGAATCTCACAGTAGGAGGGAAACTCACCCTCTGGAATTCTTGGGCCACCAATTTTGGGGCATATACTAGACCCAGAGACAGGCTATCTCTGATCCTTTGCCCAACTACAAGAGGTACATGGGCTGAATAAGCAGCAACACTGGCAGTATCTGCAGTTACGGGGATGGTCCCAGGCTGTTTGCTGGGAAACAACATTATAGAATCCCACATCTTCATTTTAAACAGCTCTGCCCTGAAAGGAAGTCACATTTATAAATATTTGATAAGCCTACAGGATGACCCCACTGAGGCTCTCAATACTGGCTGGTTGTAGGAGCCGAACTATGAGATCTCACAGCTAATGTGGGATAGATTATGGACTAACCTCTGCACAGCTGCCAGAAGACACTTGTAACCATCCGCACAGCTGCCAGGAGACACTTGTAACCATTTCACACAATTTAAAATTCTCCACCAGTAGCATAGAATGCCACAACAGTTACACAGGTGGTGACTGATGCTCACTGAGTAATGCTAGAGATGAAAAGAAGACTCTGGCACAATCATACACATTCTGTGGACCTGCCCAAAGCTGCAGCCCTTTTGGCAGAAGGTTCAAGAAGTCTGTAGTGTAGCCATAGGAGCACAGACTGTACTCTCTGTGCCTATTGTGCTTAAGCTAATACCCTCCCACTGACCCTAGCCCCAAACTCTCCCCGGCATGCACCAGCTGGCTCATAGGGGCCATAGCAGTGACCAAGAGAATACTTCTGAGTCACTGGCAGAAGCAGCAGGCCTCTGACTCCATGGAATGGCCTACAGAGCTAGGCAAGGCAGCCAGCTTTGAGAGAGTGCACCACAAGATACCCAACAACATGGGAAATTACAAGCCAAATTGGGGCTACCTCTCCTCGGCCTACTGTAAAGTTCTGGAGGGCTATTATATGCCAGAATTCCTGACCAAACTTAAGCCACTACTACCAGATGACCCATAGGTGCTTGGTATGCCTCCATATACTTACAGTACAATACAACACTTATCATCACTGTGACTCCACACTGATCACAACCCACATGTTTCTTTTATAGTTCTTGTTCTAACATACAATAATATAGGGTCATTAATTAGGAGTATATTGACTTCACCTGCCAAATTATAGGTTTGACAAGTTGAAACTGTTATACTGTTACTGTACTTCCATGGGGATCTGACACCAGACCCCAGCCAGGATCACCTATGTTGTTATGCACAATGGACACAGTTTCTTGTTGCTTTCATTGAAAAACCAATAAGGTTTTGATCTGAAAAAAAAAAAAAGAATCAATGGGAGGTAGTTTCCACAACCCCGTCACATTCTCTCTGATGACAGGGAAAACTAACCGTACCCTCAACTACCAGGTCAGTAAGATTAGAAAGGCAGACTTTGCTATGATGAATGATCAAAGGTCTGGAGCGGTCTGGAGTGGCATGAGGCTGGAAATGCTGAGCAAGGCATGGCAATGTTACTTATTGGCACTCTATCCCAGAGGCTCAGGTCACTTAACACAACATATTTAAAATAAAATACAAATATAATAAACAGTGAAAAATACTGGGGTCGCTGCATCACTAAAAATTAATAAACTGCTGTTGACTGGCTCAACTTGGAATTTCCCCAGTGTCCTGGCCAAATTTCCCTCATTCACTAAAAATACCACCAACAGCTTAATCTGGTTCAAGATCAGTTGGCATTCATCTGTATCCTCCTCCCCCGGGTCGTGCCTGAAATTGGCAGGATTTGTCTAGTGCACTTACCCGGTCAACAAAAACAAAATAAAATAAATAAAATAAAATAAATAAATAAATAAATAAATAAGACTTCAGTGCATTTTAAAAAGCCTCCACTGAAAGGGCCCAACAGACATAAACAGAAAGCGAATTCCAGACCAATGGGGCAGCCACCCCAAAGGCTCTGTCGCCCAACAATTTCTGTGTAGACCAGCAGAAAGTCAGCAATCCCACCTTGGCGGAGCAAAGAGGGTGACCAGAGGCTTATGTGGACAGGATATCTTTTAGGTAGCCAGGGCCCAAGCTGTACAGGGCCTTGTATATCAACAAGCCTATCTCTGAAGTTGATGCCCTGCAAAACTGGCAGCTAAGTGCAGATGGTGCAAAAACAGAGTGTTGTGTTCCAATCAAGATGGTCCAGGCAGGCAGTCAGTCAGGCTGCAGTATTCTGGACCATCTGTAGGTAGTGCAACAAATCCCTATTAAACCCTAGCTACAAAGTGCTGCAGTAATGGGCAGATCATGCTAAAATAACCTAATCACCTTCCTCAAGGGGTTGACCAGGGAGGTGGCAGTGGAGGGCCATGGACATGCTCTATCTGGACTTCAGCAAGTCCTTTGATACTGTGGTGCCTGACAAGCTTTTGAGCAAAGTAAACCAGTGTGATATATACAAGACGTATGTCTGTTAACTGACTCATTCCCCTCCTGGAGCATATATATGAGTCAAAACATTCTACACTGAGCCTTATTTAAAATGGCTGTGTCGGCCTGGGTTAGTTAGATAGATAGATAGATAAAAACTTTTATTTTTTAACAGGATAATAACTTTAGGACCAAAGGCCCTGTTTGTCAAAGTTGTCCCGTTTTAAGAATACGGTTTCAAAGGACAAAAACATCATGTAATTTTTATATTACAGGAATAAATCTTACATATTTAACAAACAGTTTCACTACATATATTGCAAAACGTACATAAATACTCAGATATCAGAGAAATTCAACAATTTTATCATACTTTAAGTATGGACTATCCAGGCAAATCGAAAAATTAAATGTCTAATAACAAACAGAGGAAATTTTTCATTTTCAATGTTATCATTTAGGAACAAAAAACATCAAGGAAAAAGAGAAGAGGGAAGGAAATGAAAAAACAAGCAAAACAGATAAACAAAAGAAAGGGGAGGGATAAAGAAAAGAAAAAGAAAAAAAGGAATATTATTTAACCTAAGTAACACCAAAACAAACACATCTATCTCTCCAAATACTATTCAGAGAGTACTTAAATTTATTAAAGCTATCAATTATTCTAATATCTGGGTCTATTTCATTCCATATTTTCGGCAAATAGAAATGTCGTTGCATTTTACTATAAACATTTAATTCTAAAGGAACCCATTGACATCTATGCTTTAAATGCCTTAGGTTATATCTATCAGAGATAGGGACACCAAGAGAGATCGCACCATGTTTGACCTTCCCCCCATATTCACAAAAAGCTTTATACCCTACAAGTTTTTTCCGGCGAATTGCAAGGGAATCCCAACCAAGATCTTGAAGTAAATTACAGTGATGGGTATTGTATGGGCATTTCATTACATATCTTGCTATTCTATGATATGTTTTATCTAAGCTATTCAATAAATATTTAGGGGCAAACTGATAAATTAAGCTACCATATTCTAATGTTGGTAAGAGTAGTTGTACAGCCACTCTATTTCTTGTCTCTTTTGATAATATAGATGTTTTCCTTCTTAACACACCCAATCTAGAATTAACTTTTTTAGTTATATTTGTAATATGAGAAGAAAAAGTAAGAGAACTATCCATATAAACTCCCAAATACTTATATACGCAAACCTGTTCTAACATTAAACCCCTTAAAGAAAAAATATTTAATGTCTGATGCGGCAGTTTACTTTTAGGATGGAAAAGCATTACCTGAGTCTTTTTATTACTAAGAACCATTTTTGATTGAATTAACCAATTTTGTAAAATGTCAAAATCAAACTGCAACATTTTTTGTAAATCACCCAAATTTTTAGCTTTCCCTATAGTTAAAAGCAGGATTCAGAGGGTGGTGCAAGATGAGCACAACTCTAAGTAGAGAGGAGTACTCAATCACAGTATTAATGTTGGGGCCACTGCTCTTCAACATCTTCATCAACAACCTGGAAGAAGGGGTCTCCAGCAGGCTGCTTTAGTTTGCACATGACACCTAAGCTAGAAAGGGTCATGGACTCCCTTGAGATGGGCACACACTTCAGGCAAACCTTAACAAGCTGGGCAGTTAGTCTGAATCATGGAGCCTCCACTTCAATGCAGACAATTGCAAGGTGCTACACTTGGGGAAACAAAATTTATACATTGGCTCCCACCCTATCTGGGTGCAGCCTGCAACCTCTCTAAATTGTAATAGGCTTCCACCTTGTCTGTGTATGGCCTGCATCCTTCTAAATTGTGTCCTGAGCCGCAACAAGGACTGCCTTTCACTTGAAGTCCACCAGGAGCTGGTCACCAAAATGGTTCTCCCAGTCTTCCAGTATGCAGATGTGGTCTATGTCACTGCCCCTTCTTCTTTTTTTTCCAGACAGAACACCCTCTGTAATGCCTTCCATTGCTTCATTACCAACTCTCCCCTCCACACCCATCACTGCTCCCTCTATTCCTCCCTCTCTATCCTCCCACTACCCTCACATTGCCAATCCCATTGGGCCTTCTTCTTTGCTAAATACTGGTTTGGTTCTCTTCCTTCTCGTCTCTCGTCACACATCTCCTCAGTCCCCTCCTCTTCTTATTCTTTCCACTCCAGGGATTCCCACACTTTTTCCATTTCCCAACCTCACTCCTCTGCTGGGCAATCTGCCATCTCTTACTGCCTTCTTCCTCCCTGGAAGCTGCTCCCCTCTCTTCTCAGTCTCTCCCCCTTCACTTTCCAGCCCTTAGATTCCAGCAAAGGCACCTTCCCTTCCCCCGTCACTGTCAAACCCCATCTTAACTTTTCCTCCCATCTCCCCAGACCCCACTTCCTGCTTAGGACCCACCTAAATTTTTAGGCTATTATTTCTACTCCCCCAGTTGATTCTGTCACCTTTATCACTGTCACCCACACCAACAAGCATTTGTACACGTAATGGTTTTCTTGCACGTTCGTCCACTTATCAGTTGCACTGAGCCATGCTGCTGTTTACCTACCTAGCCACTATTTTAATACTGAACCTGCTGATCGTCTAAATAACCACATTCTGATCTTTTATGATTTTTACTTTTTCTGTACCCCTTTTCTTCTCTCCCTTGTGTTGCACCTAGAAACAAGCCTTGGCTCAGGGTCCCTCTCCCGGTTAACAATTTTAAATAAATAAATAAATTGCTAATAGGCCCCAGCCAAGCTAGGTATAGCCTGCATCCCAAATTGTTGCATTAACTCCTACCTTATCTTGGTGTTGCTCCCATGCCCCTAATTTGCTCATTTAGGTTCAAACCCTCTCTGGGAGTAGCCTACATCACCCCAAATTTTGTTCATATAGTCTCCAATTTATCCACCATGTTGCTCCTCATTCCCACCATCCTCCCTCTCCTCATCACCCCTCCTCCATTCCTTCTTCTACTGCCCCTCCATTCCTCTCTCCTATTCCCTTCACCCCTGTCCCTCCGTTACCACCCATCCTCTTCCTCCTCCCTCCCTCCCCACTTCCCTGGCATCCTGGTTGCTCCCATTTATCTACACCCTGGCTCCACTTAGAAGCTCTCAGGCACCTTCCTCCCCCTTCCTCCCATTTCCCCATCATCCTCCCCACCCCACCCCACATCAAAGCAGCTCTGTGGCTTCATCAAGCTCCTTGTTCTCTTGCTACTTCTGGTGGCAGAGGACATCGAGCATAATCCTTGTCCTGCCGCTGCTTCATCACAATTGCAGCTCCACAAAGGACTGTGGGTGGCCCACCATAACATTTGTAGCCTTCTACCTAGCTGGATCTATTACAACCCCTCATACTCAACATCCATTTCAATGTTCTCGTCAGCTCAGGGTCCTGCTCTCCCCCAAGGTCCAACACTGCAGTGTCTATACTTGGTTATTTCATAACTAGGCAGGACTGCCATAAGAGAAGTGGAGATGTTGCAATCTACCTCTCCTCCGGCATCCAGTTTGTACCTGTGCTATCAGTCTCAGCCCCTGCTGCATATGCATATGAGCTGCTCCTTCTCAAACTTTCCCTCCCCCACACAGTTCCTGCTCTCCCTCTCAGTGAAAAAACTTGGAATGTTACATCCCTTCAGTTATCCCATCTAATTTCAGACCCCACTCATCTTAATCATAAACCATCAAACCACACTCTGCTGGACTGGGTGCTCTCCTGTTACCCCCACTGTATCGTGGATGAAGGCATCCTCCTAGATGCACTCAGTGACCATCATATGATATACTGTGCGTGCAAAATCCATCACCTCAAAGTCCCCCCAGAAATTAGCCTTCTGCAGTCCTTCAGGTCGCTGGACATAACCGCCGTCCTTGCAGACCTGTCAGCTACCAAACTGGCCTCACATCTCCTCAGCCACTAATGTTAACTTTACCCTCCACTCCTTTCACAATAAATTAGTGGCTGTATGGGACTAACACATCCCCCTAAGAAAAACCAGGGTCTGAGGCACTCACCTTCCTTGGATCACCACTGAGCTGTTGGCCTGCTTTCAAGCTTGTGACCAAGCTTGGCAGTCCTATAAGACTACTGGCTGCCCTGCTGCCCTGTTAAATTATTGGACCCTTTGCAATGCTTACAACAAGAACACCAAGCTAACGAAATCTGATTATTTCTCATCCACACTCCAGAACAAACTTAATCACTGCTCTAAGTTCTGGAAAGTCATCCACTCCCTTTTCACCCCTACTACCCAGTCCTCTGCACCTGTCCTCAAGGTTGGCAACTCCCACATCACTGACCCAACTGCCATTACTGTTGCTTAAAGCTCCCTTTTCACCACTTGCTCCCAAGCTCTCTGCCCCTCATCCCCCCTCCCATCCACCCATCCCCTCAACTCTTACATTCCTTCTCCTTCTCTCATTCCACTCCCTCCACACCCTTAAGACCCTCCTTGCTGTTAACCTCCACAAGGGTATGAGCCATGATAGCCTTGATTCTAAACTCCTGAACCAGTTTGCACCAGCAATACCCTTCCTTATCTCACTCCTTCTTAACCTCTCCTTCTCCTCAGCCTCTGTCTTCAATGTCTAGAAGCAGGCTACTGTCATTCCTCTCCCAAAAGAGGTTAATCACACTTCTCCTGGGAACTTCTATCCCATTTCCCTCTTTCCTACACTGGCCAAGCTCCAGGAACATCTTGTCCTCTCCCAACTCACCCCTTCTCAATGACTCCTCCTTTTTCACTCCATTCCGGTCTCGTTTCAGGAGTCCCACTCCACATCTACCTCCCTTCTCTGGCTCACTGACTCCATCCTATCCAGTACAGATCATGTCCAAGTTAACTCTGCCATCTTTGTTGACCTGGCCAAAGCCTTTGATACAGTGTTACACCCCTATCTTCTGATCAAACTTAAGACAGTGAGGCTCTCTAACTCCTCAATCAGCTAGTTCTGCTCCTGCCTTGAGGGCAGGTCATAAGCTGTCCATATTGGTGACTCCCTCTCCCCTCCACTCCATAGCTTCCCTGGCATCCCCCAAGGGTCGATCCTGGAACCCTTACTCTCCATTTTCAGAAATTACCTCCTCTCTGCCTGTTCCTCTGTGTCCATCCATATGTATGCAGATGACACTGTGCTGTTTGATTCTAACTCCTCTGCTGCTGACCTGACTACCCATCTCCAACAGGACTTTTGATAGTGTACAGTGCTTGTTCCATGCAAACCTTCTCTCCCTCAACACCACTAAAATGTTCTCCATGACCTTTGGCACCCAACAGAGACTTGCCAGATTCTCCCCCCTCCTCGCCTTCCACACCCTTGATGGTACTTTGCATGCTGATGTCCCCACATTTAAGTACCTTGGGGACTGGTTGGCTTGGCACCTCATCTTCTCAGAGCACACTGATGCCATCCATCACAAGTTTCACCCCAAACTGGGTGTGTCATATAGAAACAAAGCAAGCATCCTTCTCCTGCCTGCATGGGACTGGTCACAAAGATAATACTTCCTATCTTTGACAATGGCAACAATGTCTACAGCACCACTCCTATGACCTCCCTTGCCAGACAAGAGCTCCTCTTCCACTACTTCTGTGCTTTGCCTTGGACTGCTTCTCTTGTACACACCATTGCTTTCTCTATTCCTCCTTTCCCTCCCCTCCATCACAGTCAGATGCCTCATGCACCGTGTAATCTTCATCTCCAAATTCTTGCTTGATGCACTCCCTCCTACCTCTCTGCTCTCCTCACATCCCCTCTCCCTTCCTCCTACACCCTCCAGAACACTGCCCCTCCCCCACACACACTCTCTTTTCTCTCCAACAAAACTTCCAAAGGCCAAGCTTCCTTCTCATATCATTTTCCTAAACTCTGGTCCTTCCTCTCCCTGTCCATCCTCTCAAGCTCATCCTTCTCTCGCAAAGCCCTTTTTCAGGACTTTTGCCACACCCTCCTGCAACTGTTCCTGACCCCTGAACCTGCCTTCTCCCCTTTTGTTGCTGTGACCCTTTATTCCCTGTTCCTTTGTTTGTTTAACTTTCCCCTTTGCTCTCCCTCCCCCTCGCAATGAGCAATGTCCTATCTATTTTAGTATCTGTGTCCCTCAGTATACATCCATCCATAAACAATAGGTTGCCATACCTTTTAGTCTGGGTGTTATCATTCTAATATCATCTCCATTGCTCCCTGCACTGCTTATCACTTGCTACTCAATGTGCATGATAGCACATAACTGGGACTGAGCTCTGTATATATTTAAGTTTTATTTATCCATTTTAAAAGTGCTTGTTTCGATTACTGCACGGTGCGCATTTTATTTTTACTGCTCATCTTTGTGCTGTTTACTTCTCTTCTCTGATACCCCTAGAACGCATCTGGAAATTAGTTGGTTACAGTGCACTATGTCAACCCTTGGGGTATCAGTGCAGTCATTACAGCGAATAATAATAACCGCTAAATGCCATTCTGTCACTTAACAAAGTAAGCGCAAGGTCTGTCAAAAAGCAGAGCAGAGTAGGGAAACTGAATGTCAGATACCGGCTGGCTGAAAGGGACATTAGACTGCGGCTTGTTTTGTTTGTAAACGTATTGTTGCTATGAACAGATAACAGAAGCACTCTGGAGAGTGGGGTCGATCCCAGTCCTTTCACAGAAGAAAAGGTTCTGAAAAAACTCCTAAAACTGAATGTGGACAGAGCAATGGGGCCAGATGGAATTCAACCCAGAATTCTAAAAGAATTAAGCAGAGAACTAGTGACACCACTGGCTACCCTTTTTAACAAATCATGGGAGGATGGTGTGGTACCTGACGACTGGAAGAAGGCTGATGTGATTCCCCTTCACAAAAATGGGACCAAGACAGAGGCAGAAAACTACAGACCTGTCAGTTTGACCTCTGTGGTAGGGAAAGTAATGGAATCACTTCTGAAGGAAAGAATTGTTGAGTGCTTAGAGGCCAGTGGGGCACAGAACCCAAGGCAGCATGGGTTCACAGCAGGAAGGTCATGTCAGACAAATCTAACTGATTTCTTTGACTGGGTGACCAAAGTAGTAGACCACAGAGGGGCTGTGGACATGGCCTACCTAGACTTTAGCAAGGCATTTGACACAGTCCCACACAAAAGATTAGTAGTCAAATTAACCAGCCTGGAAGTGGCTCCCAGCGTGGTAGCCTGGGTAAAACACTGGCTGAACAACAGGACACAGAAGGTAATTGTAAATGGAGCCCACTCTGAAGAAAGAGGGGTTACTAGTGGGGTACCACAGGGTTCAGTACTGGGTCCAGTCCTTTTTAATGTCTTTATAAGTGACATTGCAGAGGGACTGGAAGGAAAATTATGCCTCTTTGTAGATGACACAAAGATCTGCAACAGGGTTGATATACAAGGAGGCGTGAAAAGGATGAGAAGGGACTTGGCAAGGTTGGAGGAATGGTTAGAAGTATGGCAGCTTGGATTCAATGCAAATACGTGCAAAGTAATGCACCTGGGGAACAAAAACCAAGGGGAAGATTACACAATGGGGGGGAGGTAGTAACAACAACAAAAATGGAAAGGGACCTGGGGGGTAATCATATCAGAAGACCTTAAGGTTGGCAAGCAATGTGAGAAGGCAGTAGGGAGGGTTGGGGGGATACTGGTATGTATAGGGAGAGGCATCACCAGCAGAAAACAGGAAGTTGTTATCCCCCTGTACAGGCAGTTGGTGAGTCCCCACCTGGAGTACTGCATCCAGTTCTGGAGACCCCATCTCCGCAAGGACATAGACAGGATGGAGGCAGTTCAGAGGAGGACAACTAAAATGGTGCAGGGTCTGCAAGAGAAGCCATTAGAGGAGACTAAAGGAGCTTAATATGTATACCCTTGAGGAAAGGGGGGCATGATAGAAATGTTTAAGTACCTCAGTGGAATCAACAAAGTCAAAGAGGGTAGCATCTTTCAGAAAAAAGAGATGTGCAAGAACAAGGGGACACAATTTGAAGATGGGGGGGCGACTCAGGGCCAATGTGAGGAAGTATTTTTTCACAGAGAGGGTGGTGGACGCATGGAACAGCCTTCCTGAGAAGGTTGTGGGGTCTAAAACTGTGGAAGAATTCAAGAATGCATGGGACAGACATAAGGTAATTTCTGTAGGGGGTAGGAAGAAATAGGCTGTTGGTTAAATAGGATCTGCAGCTTATCCTCTAGGTAGGGAAATGGGCAGACTAGGTGGGCCAAGCGGTCCTTATCTGCCATCAGAGTCTATGTTTCTAATGCATCTTTAAATAAAACTAAAATGAGGGCGCACAGACAGTGAAAACGAGCTTATTATATGAAGCAGATCTAATTTTCAGTTTCTTCCTAATTCATAATCATTGTCTAAAAACGACCACAAACAGCCACATGCTGCGAGCTGTCACACAGGTTACATGGTACATGCAGGATGCAAGAATTCATTTTGAGCTGTTGACAAATGTTAATTTAGAGGTGCTGTGTGTTATCTGATGCATCCCTCAATATACTTTTATTTTGATATGATTGCAGCGGCCAGCAAACCATTTTGCACAACCTTTGAAATTTATTACATTATAATAACACTACCAGTCATTCCACAAGTGTTTCCCCATAGACAGAGTGCACACATTGACATTAAGCACTTACACGTAAACAGCCTCATCACTTTAAAAATAAAACTTCTCAAAATGCATCTTTATTTTTAAGCATCTCTTCTGCTGATGCCCACCTCATATTTTATTACCCTCCTCTAATGCTCCCATTGCTCCTCCTGACCAACCAACCCGCTTGACTGTTCTCAGCCCAAAATGTACATTGTGACCTGCTACCAGATGGATATTTGTGATGAGATGCCTTGCGCTTTTAATACTAGGCATGTTTATTGCATGCCGTGAAATGCTCACGCTTGAAATTACCGCGCAGTAATTTCTTGTGCTGAGATGACATGGAACCATTTCCCGGTGACACTTTTGAAATACAGTAAATAATTAGATAGATAGATAGATAGATAGATAGATAGATAGATTGATTGATTGATTGATTGGCAGATTCAAATGCAGGAGTCGTCCTTTCTACCATGTAATCTATGCATCAGTTATCCACTGCTGTCCTGTTATGTTCATGTGCTATTTAGCCATGTGATGTATTGATGTATTTGATGTTTTGATGTATTGATATATTTCTCCATTACCCCCACCCCCAGGATGCATCTGGAATTGAGCCATAGTCTGCTCAGTATGCCTTCCTGGTAAAACATTTAAATATACAAATAGATAGAACGAGAAAGAAAGAAAGAAAGAAAGAAAGAAAGAAAGAAAGAAAGAAAGAAAGAAAGACCTACACTCTATGTGAGAATTCTCTTGCTGCATTCAAGGGGGAAGGGACTGATGGCTCATTATAGACATGGGGCTGAAGCAGGACAAGCAGTGTGTGACCACTGTCAAACAGTCCAGCAGAATGCAGAGGTGTATTGAAAGAGGGTGAGCAGCAGAGCAATGGAAGCACTCCTGCCACTTAACAAGGCCCTGGTCAGGCCACAGCTGGAGTACTGCTTGCAGTTTTGGTTTCCCTTAATACAAAAAGAATATTGAGGCAGTCAAGAGGGTGCAACACGGGGCCCAAAAATGAATAGCCTTATTCAGGACACAAGCTATGCAGAGGCTTGATGCCCATAACATGCTGTCCCTGGAGAAATGTGAGGTGGGAAGAGATATTTATTTATATGTTTATTTAATTGAAAGTTTGTGACCTGGAGAGGCACACTGAGCCGTGGCTAGTTTCCAGGTGCAGCCCAGGGGCAAAGGAAGGGGAATATTTGTACAGATATAATCTGACTTACAGTACCAATTAAGTTGTTGGTGGTATTTTTTAGGAATGGGGGGAATTTGGTCAGGACACTGAGGAAATTCCCCTACTCTTTTCAAGGAGTGCCATGGGATCTTTACTGTCCATCTGAGCAACCACCAGAACAGGCAGACAGGACCTCTGTTTAATGTCTCATCCGAAACATGGCACCTCAGGAGTGCAGCAACCCCCACCGCTACAGTGTTAGTATTGGAATTTATTTCTCATTCCTGGTGTGGGGCTAGAACCCACCACCTTCTGACCTTCTGGCCTCAGAAGCAAGTGTGCTACCTGCTGAGCCACTGACACTGCAACATGATATCAGTCTATTGCATGGTCAAGGGTATCGATGAGATTAAACAGTTGGAGATGTTTGATCTAGTGTCCTGCAGCAGGACACATCTGGAAGCTCAGGGGTTGTAAATTTAGGTGCAATATTAGGAAGACCTTTTTCTCCCAGAGAGTGGTGAATCTATAGAGCAACCTACTGACACAGACAATGGATAGTAAGACAACACAAGCCTTTAAGGTAAGCCAGGAAATGTTTCTGCCAACATGGGTAGTAAAGTGGGGTAGGGAATCCCTATAAATTGGCACATGTTTTTACAGTGTCTTTATTTAACCTCTGCTTGTGAAGCAAAGGGAGCAGACATGATGGACTTAGAGTCCATTCCAACCTAAAATTACTATGGTACTATGTTCACACACACTCCCCCCCCCCCCGCTACAGTATCTTAACATCCATAGAAACAGAATTTGTCAGCACAAAAGAACTGCTTGATCCACCCAGTCTACCCAGATGGTCCCTGCCTAGTCAGTCTCTGCAGACCCTAACTGATGTCTGGTGACCATCCCTCCTCCTTGCCTATTTACTGATATGCCCATGTCTTTTAACTTTGTAATATTATTCTGTGTTTGATCATGTACCTGTCCATGTCTATCTTGTAAATGAGTTTACTCAAAGGTGTTTTACCTGGTAAAATAAAGATTTTTGATTGATTGATCGATCCCATGCATACTTAAAGCCCTTTATTCTTTTAGCATCGCAGTCTATTCCAGACGTTCACCACTCTTTCAGTGAAGTAGTACTTCCTCACATCCCTCTTAAACTTCTCTAGTTCCAGCTTCATTGCATGCCCTCTGGTCCTGGTGCTCTTCCACATTCATTAGAGACTCCCTTCTTGCACCCTGTTCACCACAATAGGTACTTGTAGGTCTCCATTGTGTTCCCTCTCACTCTCCTCTCCTCCAGGGTGTACATGTTGAAATCCCTCAGTCTCTCCTCGTAGGGCTTTTGGTGCAACATGTTCTATCTATATCCTTTCTAAGGTACATCCTTCAGAACTGGACACAATACTCCAGGTGGGGCCTCACCAGTGAGTGATACAGTGGCAACACCACCTCCCTCCTCTTGTTGGAGATACCTCTCCCAGTGCATCCCAGCATCTTACTGGCCCTACCTTTCCTGCTTAGTGACTGACAGTACTTCCCTCCACATCCATATACTCAGTTTCTGGGTTCCTATGCCCTAGGTGCATGATTCTGCACTTTTTGGCATTGAATCCCAACTAGAGGTGCAACAAAGTTTAACTTTGCCTGCGAAGTTAACTCGAAGTGGGCAACTTTGAATTCATGTAGCACTATGCAAAATTCCCATTAAAAGGTCAAAATTTGCCTTTGATGGACTTCACATTGTCCACTTTGAGTTAACTTCGAGTTATAATTTGGGAAGGTGAAATTGGTAAGAAACAGCCCACAGATGACATATCTGACTGCAGGTCACATGATGCACGAAGGAAGTGAGTCAGGCTTAACTTTGACCTTCTGTTTTCTAGATGAGGAGCTATGTGGAGCTGACTGTCTAGTATGTCTGTGTGTGTGACTATGGAGTAGTAGTTTCAAGAGAAGTTTAGTGCTTTTGATCCTTTTTTTGTCATCATCCTGACTTTATTTTAAACCTCTTTCATCCTAGTGCCCTTTTTGATTTTTGTATCTGATTTTGTTACTCTGTTTTTCTTTTTTGTTTACTTCATAATACTTCTATTAATTTTTGTTTCCAAATGGAGAGAGGTGGGGTTCCTGCCTGGAGTCGTGGCCTGAGGACACGTGGTGGTGTGAAGTGGACTATTCGCCTCAACTGTGGGAACTTGTTCACATCCAATGCTCCCTTCCCCCAAAATGTTGTTTCCATTGGCAGTGAAAGTGATGTTCCAGAAGCATCAGCAGCAGCAGCTGCTGCTTTGGATGTTATTGGTGCCAGCCAAGCAGCACCAGTGGCTAGTACTGACCGACCACAGCAGGCAAAGGAGCAACAACAGCAGCAGCAGGAAGAACAACAACAGCAGCAGCAGCAGCTTGTCCCCCCACAACTGTAAAGCAGCCCAGTACATCTGGGAGTCCCCCCCGTCTGTGCCTGGTCCACCCCATAGCTTGACAGTGTGGCATTTTTTCACCACAGTGCCAGGTGACCTGACTGTGGTGAGATGCAAGATCTGTGGCATGATGGTGTCATGGTTGCAAGGGTGCCCTTTTGGGAACAGGTTGCCAGAGAACATTCCTGACTGTGCACCACCTTGCAGAGTGGCAGGCCAAGGTGGCTGAACTAGCAGCAACTGCTCCTGCAGTGAAGGGTGCAGTACAAGAGGGGGCAGCACAGCATCAGCCTGCATGGCATCCAAAGCACAATAGAAGGGAGTGTGTTGAACAAGTGGCAGCTCCCGCAGCTGCACGTGAGCATGACCCTTCTGAAATTCTAGCCACACAAGGTGATCTTGCCATTCTGTGGAGTGAGATCGACCGCCTAGTTAACATTGTCGACACAATGCACCAGCAGTTAGACTGCATGGAGGGTCAGCAATTTCAAATCATTGCTATGCTCCAAATTCTAATTGGTCAGAACCAGGCCCAGTAGTCTTTTTGTATTCTTTCTTAAAATGTATTGTGTGTTCTGTATTTATTTTTCCTAATTTTCTTCCCCCCAAAAAATATTAAAAACACACCCAAAAAAATTATAAAAGGAAAAACAAAACAAAACAATCCTATCCTGCGCTTTCTTTTTTTCCTACTTAATAATCTTTTTACATACAGAAAAAGAATGCAATTTTTTTTGCATTAATGTTTTCTTCCTGTTGTATTGTGTTAAAGCAGCAGTGTAATAATGTGCTCCCAGGTCGCTCCTGTAAAAAACCTTTCAGCTTAGTGTGCTATACCTGGTTAAACAACTAAATAAATTAAAAAAAAAAAATAATAATATGGTAACAATTTGGATCTATACCGTTTTATTCAATTTTCAGTTGGCCCTTATCTACTGACTTGTATGATACCCTTCCTTCCACAATTAATTTAATTCTGCATTATAAAATGGGCATTAATGAAAGGCCAAATGATGACTTGCCATTGGGCAGAAAGTGTCATCTGACCATTCATTAATGCCCCAGTAGACCAACAGTTGGCATGCTGGTTGTAAAAAGCTTTTGATTTTTTGATTTTTACAGTTAGCTAGCCCAAGTTATAAGTGAGATAATCCACTCCAACCCATGGATGTATCAGGGCAATAATGCACTTCCCAGCTGGTTGAAGTCACTTGAGCAAGCCCTCGTGCCTCAGTCACAATGCACCCGGGGCATGCATTAATGCTCAGATACACCCATGGTCTGTCATGGGTTATAGCGTACTTACGTATGCTATAACCCACGACAGATCATGGGTGTATCGGAGCATTAATGCATGCCCCGGGTGTGTTGTGTGGCATGAGGGCTTGCCAGAGTGACTTCAACCAGCCGGGAAGTGCATTAATGCCCAGATACACCCATGAGCTGGAGTGAGTTATCTCACTTATAAAATGGGCTGAAATAATAAAAGTAGTGCTCCCTTTAATATTATTCCGAGCTAGTTTTTATCAGTATACCTACTGCTCCATAAGGTCATGGTGGTGGCCCACTGCCTGCTAGATTGCATGCTAGTTAATTTTAGTCACAACAGAAATGCTTTTAAATTATAGATGTATAAAAACCGACTCCAAGCCAGATCAAAAGGAGTGCTCTGTTTATTATTTCAGATATGAAAAAAATTAGTACAGCAGCTGTAAATTGTTGAAAGAAGGGTATCATAGAGTCAGTAGATAAGTACCAATCGCAAATCGAATACAAATGTATAGTTAAAAATTGTCACCTGATTATTGCATTGCTGCTGTACTTGGCATGCTATATTACTTTTTTGTTACTGTTGACTGTGTAACGTTTTTGTAGCACACCCACAAGTATACTCAAAATGCCCTAACATCACATACAATTACAACCCCCCAAAAAAATTCCTATCTTACCTGTATGTGAATGTACCATGCTTATACTGCTATCTTGCTACATCATTCAGCATGTAGTATTAGTGTCCCGATGAAGAATAATCACATGAGAAACTGTTCAGAAAAGTCACAAGTATTTCTTGACGCACTGCTTAAAGTGTGCACCTAGAGCCAGAACTCTGAATAAGTGTCCCAAGTGAGAAAATGGCTTGCAAGCGCCTGCTGCTGCTGCTGTTTAAATGTCATGATAAGTCCTGATGAAGAATAATCACATGAGAAACTTTTCAGAAAAGTCACAAGTATTTCTTGATGCATTGTTTAAAGTGTGCATCTAGAGCCAGAACTCTGCATAAGTGTCCCAAGTGAGAAAATAGCAGACTGGCGCCTGCTGTTACTGCTGTTTAAATGTCATAAGTTTCGATGAAGAATAATCACGAGAAACTGTTCAGAAAAGTCACAAGTATTTCTTAATGCACTGATTAAAGCATGCACCTACTGCCAGAACTCTGCACGAGTGTCCCAAGTGAGACAAGCATTTGTCAATGCCGAATGTTTGCTTGCTGGCATTGGCAGTGGTAGTGTAGAAGTTACAGAGCTGCGTAATAGGAATGGCAGTGAAGTATTGAACTGAAGCCAACCCCACCACCACCCTGCAGAGACTGACAGGCATTGGGGTGTGCCTTTGGGTCATCAGGCATAACGGCCACGCCATTTCACCACACCCCACCCTGCAGACACTGACAAGTGCCACGGTGTTCCTTGGGGTCTTTGGCCCTTATGCGCACCCCATTTCATTAGGAAATACGGTGAGATGGGTGCGATATAGGAGAATGGGGTGAACTTTGGGGCCGAAGAGTCCAAGGCATACCTCAATGCCTCCCACTGGCTGCAGAGTGTGGAATGGTATGAGCATTACAGGCAAGAATCCCAAGTCACACCCCTGATGCCTGTCATTCTCTACAGGGTTGGGCGTTATGGTTGGAAACCCAAATACCTCAGGCATTCATTGGTATTTTCACTCCAAATCTTCAACATGGTTTTTTTGTGACCCCACCTCATGAACAGGGAATATCAGTTTGTTAGCTGAAAGCTGCTTATGCACAGCGACTACGGCATTTAGCACCACAGGTGCAAAAACATTCCAAACAGGATGTAAAAAATGACAGCTGTACTGTTCATGGGAAGGTGTAAAATATGGCAATGTTGCAAATCTGCAATAAAAATATTTAAAGAAATGGTGAAGTCATGAGCGTACATAGAAACTGTGCAACGCACACCCGTAATATAAATAGGTTGGGGATTTTTTTACAGCAGATTGTCAACTCAGGCATGTTGGTGCCTCTGATCATGAACAGTGTCACTGTGATTTTCTTTATCTGTCCCGAACAATGATTTCATACAGCGACAACGCATCTCTGCGCTGAAAGTGTGAAAACACACTTCGCCACGCTAGGAAAATGACAGCTGTACTGTAAATAAGGATGTGGGGAAAAATGCCACTGGTGAAAATCTGGAATTAAAATATTACAAAGTCATGAACTTACGAGGGTGCGTGGAAACTGCGCAATGCTCACTCGTAACACAGTCATTTTATGGACTTTTGTCACCAAATTTTCAACATAGCCATTTTAAGACCTCTGCTCATGAACAGTGTAACTGTGATTTTCTAAGTCTGTCCCAAACATTGCTTTCACACACCAACAGCACCATGGTGCGCTACATGTGTGAAAACACATTTTGGGCAGCATATGAAAAATGGCAGCTGTACTGTTCATAAGGAAGTGTAATAAAATGGCAATGTTGAAAATCTGGAGGGAAAATATTAAATTCGCAAACTTATGAGCATGCATAGGAACTGCGCAACGCAGCATCCGAAACAGTCATTTTTAGGAATTTTTTCACCAAATTTTCAACAAAGCCATTTTAAGACCTCTGCTCATGAACAGTGTCACTGTGATTTTCTTCATGTGTCCCATACATTGATTTCGCACATCGACTGCGCCATTGTGCGCTACATGGGCGGAAACACATTTTGGGCAAGATGTGAAAAATGACAGCTGTACTGCTCATAAGGAGGTGTGGTAAAATGGCAATGTTGAAAATCTGGAGTGAAAATATTGAAAATTTGCAAACTTACGCATGCTCGTAAAACAGTCATTTTTTGGAATTTTTCCACCAAATTTTCAAAATAGGCTTCTTGAGAGCCCACCTTATGAACACTGACAGTGTCACTTCATTAATCGGTCCCGAAAGGTGATTTCGCGTGACTGCGAAATCACCCTTCAGGCCTGAATATCATCATGACAGTGACAGCATTCATGAGAAGGGGTTCCAAAAACCCCATGTTGAAAATGTGGTGCAAAAATTCCAAAAAATGCCTGAGATATGCAACAAAGTTGAAAAAACCCTATCTATTGCATTATACAGCTTACCAGCATTTCCTCAGTTCGCGGTCGGCTTTGAAGAGTGCAGATGTTGTTTCTGGTCCACCGAAGATCATCGTGCTGAGGTCTGGAGGTGAAAGTATGGGGTGGGGTGGGAGGCGGGTGCGCGGGGTGGGTGCGGGTTGTGGGAGGGGCAGGAGAAGCACGTGGACCGTTTTAATTTTCAGGTATTTAAAAAAAAGATGATGGACATTTGCCATGCTGGGGTGGGCTCTAGCATGGCAGAAGGATGGCTGGGGGGGGTGTGGAGCCGACTGGGGATTGGGCACCCCCGTCGGCCATGGCATTTGTTGCCACGCTGGGGTGGGCTCCCAGCATGGCACCCTGTACTCAGGTGGGGGGAGACAGTGAAGCCGATGAGGGATTCGGCACCCCCGTCGGCTATACCTTTGAGTTGCCTCGCTGGGGTGGGCACCCAGCATCGCATTTGGAAGGCTTTGGGGGGGAGTGCAGCACAGACAATGGGGGATTGGGCACCCCCGTCGGCTATAGAGTGTGTGGGGGGGCAGCACGCAGTTTGCGTGCATGCATTTCTGTGTGTGTGTGTGTGTGTGTGTGTGTGTGTGTGTGTGTGTATGTAGGGGGAGCTGCGCATGAGCAGGCGATATCTTATTGCTGCTTACTGAAATGTAGCTCCCCCTTTCAACTGTGTGCCACTGCATTTTGGAGCTTGTCATAGACAGCTCCAGCATGCATTGGCGGACAGGGGCCACGCCTGCCAACACACTGACTGAATTGGAAGAGGGGGTGACACACCTCCAAAAACTGGGATTATGGCACTATGTTTCTTGCACATGCGTGCAAGCAAACATAAAAATGGCTTGCTGGCATCTGCTGCTGCTGATGCTGTTGTCCTGATGTATTCTGCTGCTGCTGATGTACATTATGTTGCTAAATGATGATAGTCACAGATGACCATGGGTTGAACTATAATTTGATGTTCTGGAAAATTCTTTTGCTGCGCTGACTGAAACATGCTGCCCTATGTGTGTGTATTCATAACAACAATGGTAAGTTATTGTACGTGTCACTGTCATGTTTTTTCAGACACATGGCTATTTAATTTGTATTGAATCTTGTTTGTTGTTGTAAGCACTCTGTTGTGTTGTTCCTTTGCAGGGAATCCTCATCATACATATTGAATGTTTCCCTTTCACCAGTGTGTTGGCCATGGTCACATTCACATGCCATACATATGTGCAACCATCTAATGTGGTACTATAAAATTAACATTTTTTCTGGGGATGGGGGGGTACTGCTGTAAGTAAGTGAATTATATGCATTTCTCATTATTATTCTTTTCTTTTACATTCTCAGGACATAGCACACCGATTCACAACTGTAGTGATGAAACCATGTTGCCGCCGCACATGTGTTCCACATGTGTCTGATTGTTGACTTCTGCTGTACGAACAATGCCAAGCCATGAAAGGTAAGTATGTTTTTTTGGGGGTGGGGTGGGGTTGCATGCATCATTGGAAAACTAATTTCATTAACCCCCTCAAATCTATGCTCCACTTTTGTGTCTCACTTTAATATTTTTGTCTTCTTACCAGGTCTTCAGTGTATCAAAACTGTTGTCCATCTTCAGATTGGAACATACCACCCATCCACAGTACCTCGATGCTACCTCCAAACAGATAAAGAAGAAATTATTCTGAGTTTATTCCAGTACCCCATTCAGTATCAGTACCCAATAGAACTGTTCCTGTCTTTTGTTATATCCATCATCTGGCCTGTATGTCACCGCTGGTAAATACTTTACACCTGCAGAAAACAAGAGAAACAAAAAAAAAAAAAGGAAAGCAGCCTTCGCAATCCTCAATGCTGGAGTTGTACCCACTTTAAAATTATTTTTCCATGATTGCATCAGCAACCTCAATGGTACACCGTTTGATGCTGCCACCAGGATGTCTGCTTCACCCCATTATTCAGCATCAGCACCACCATCATCATGACTGGGTACAAACATAGATGTGATTGTCCTACTTGGTATGTTGCAGCAAAAAAAGTTGAAGTGGTGTGATTCGTGATCATGAAGATGACCATGAAGAATGTGATTCATCTCATGAGTCATGATGTGAGTCATGAACTTGGCAATGGCAGCGTTTCTCAGAGCACCAGAAACTGGATATAAATTGAGCTTCCACAGTTGCCATTGAAAATTTGAAATACCTATGTCTATACTTCCCTGAACTGTACAGCGTTCGCACTGAAATAATATCTGCTGGACTAAATAGAGTCGGTTTGTTGTGAGGACAAAAATTCGAGTCCGTCTGCTTCTAGGGCATCCTACAGAACATGAACACTAACAGAAGCATCATACTGGACCAAGGATCTTGAGTGATGTCACATGATAACTGGGTGTCCTCCTGATTTGTGAGGAAAATGAAGATTTAAAGAAAAACAGGGTTGGACTAAAAAAAGTTGAAGTGGTGTGATCTGTGATAGTGATGACAATGAAGACCATGATTCACAATGACGTGAGTGTGATGTGAGCCATGAATTTGGCACTGGCAGCACTTCTCAGAGCATCAGAAACTAGATGGAATTGAGCTTCCACAAACAGTTGCCATTGAAAATTTGAAATACTTACGGCTGCATTTCCCTGAACTGTACAACATTCACACTGAGATAATACTTACTGAATTAAATACAGCCGGCTTATTATGAGGACAAAGATTCGAGTCCATCTGCTAGCAGGGCATCCTACAGAACATGAACACTAACAGAAGCATCGTACTGGACCAAGGTTCTTGAGTGATGTAACATGATAATTGGGTGTCCTGATTTGTGATGAAAATGAAGATTTAAAAAAAAACAGGGTTGGACCAAAAAAAGTTGAAGTGGTGTGATTTGTGATGGTGGTGACCATGAAGAACATGATTTGTCATGATGTGAGTGTGACATGAATCATGAATTTGGTACCGGCAGCACTTCTCAGAGTACCACTACTGGTACTCTGACCGCTACTGGAACATTCAAAGTCATCCTCCTCATGCCTGTAGTAAACCTCTGGTGTTAATTGACAATGTTTAACTACATGGCTACCTGTTGTTACTTGAGGACTAGCTGGCAGATTTTATTTCAGATTCACACACAGAATTTATTTCACACACCACCTATGTTAAGGGTGATGCTGCAGGCACTGCTGCTACCCACACAGATTCAGGGACCTTGCCTGGCCTAACCCTCTCTGACAGTACTTTTTCCCTTCAAGGATTTTTTTCTTTTTTTGTTTATTCCACGTGATGTGATGGAATGCCCTGCCCACAGAGCCTAAGCTTATAGCCCACTGACTTATGTGGCTTATATGTCACAGGCATAAACACCTTTATCTGACCGTGTCTTTGTGTGCATTTTTTAAATTACACAAAGTCAAAAAGAAAAGAAACACATTTATTGTAGAAAGTGATTTTTCTAATTTTGTGGGTTACTAACAAATTCAAGACAATTACCAAGGTAGTATAATGCCAAAAAAGACTGCAATATGTACATTTTTTTACTATGTCTTTTTTTCGGTTAAATGCTATAATATGCAGTGAGAGACAGTATACACGGTACTATGGGGAAAAGCACAATACTGGTACAGTGACAACAGTTTCAACAGACTAAACACAGACAATTAACAGCAACATTATATTTATTCAGTTTTTGGTGGATGGGAAGCCAAAAAACAACAACAGTGACTTCCAGATGGAAATTCAGCACTAAAGAGATGTAGCTACACAGGCACAACAAGACTTTAACCACTAACCAGTCTTCAGAAATCCAAAAGTGGAACAACAATACCTTATTTTTTTTAGGGGGGGGGATTTACAGCAGTAGCTACATAGAAGCAGGAAAAATTACTGCAGACGGGCTAAGAAATTAAGAGTGCTGCTATTACATTGGTGCAATAAAATGCATATCAATTGACTTACAACACACACACACACAGAGTAATGGTCAGATACAGAAATGTTAACTGTTCAGAAAACTAATACAGACAGTCTTTTAAAACAACTGAAAAAATGACCAGCAAACTGAAAAAAACTTATAAAAATTAAGTGAAATTGTACTGTGTTTACCTGAACACACAAATTATACAAAACTAACCAACATAAGTTGGAAAAATTGCCTTTTTCACTAATCTCCCTTCTACACCACAGAACCGCCCCTCCGCCGAAGCACACTTCTACAGTGTCTGTCAGTACAGAGACTGATTGTACTAAATTAATATTAAATATTCACTCAAAATTAATAAATGCTGGATAATATAAACACATAAGGGTTTACGACAATGAATGTACTAACTTTTGACACAAAATTGTGTGGCAAAAATGCATTTTTAGAGGTTTTTGGATGGTTTGAATCTCACAGCTCTGAGAGCAAACTGTCTCCAGCTTTCCACTACACACACTACACTGAACTGAGGCTGTGCAAAACAATATAGAGCCCATGTAACCTTAAATCCCAGGAATCACTGCAAAATTCACCTTAAAGAGACAAAAAACAAGGCAAAGTAATGCGAAGTCCATGGAGAATACTGGGAACTTCACGTTACTTCGAGATGTGAAGTTATTCACTTCGCTATGCTGAATATCACGTGAAATTCGGGTTCTACGTGAAGTGCTACACATAGCGAATTTTAGGCACTTTGCCCACCTCTAGTCCCAACTGCCATAATCTTGACCACTCCTCAAGTTTCCTAAGATCCCTATGTGTTCTTTCCACCCCTTCCTGATTGTCCACCCTATTACAGGATTTTATCTGCAAAAAGGCATGCTTTCCCTTCTAATTCATCTGCAGTGATACTTATGAAGATATTAAAGAGGACAGGTCACAGTACAGAGCCCTGTGGCACCTTGCTGGTCACTGTTCCATTATTAGAGTGAGTGTTGTTAACCAGCACCCTCTGTCACCTATCCACAAACCAGTTGCTAGTCTAGTTCACCGCTTTGAATCCCACCCCCAGGCTGCTCAATTTTTCAGTCAGTCTTTTGTGTGGCACAGTGTCGGAGGCCTTGCTAAAGTCCAGACAGGCCACATCCCCTGACCCCCCCCATCTATTTCCCTGATCACCCAGTCAAAGAAATCAATCAGGTTCATCTGGTATGACCTGCCCCCCCCATGAATCCATGCTGCCTTTGGTCTTGCAGCCCATTGGATTCAAGATACTCTACCTTCCTTTCCTTTATCAGTGTTTCCATTAATTTCCCCACCACTGAGGTAAGGCTCACTGACCTGTAGTTGCTAGCCTCTTCCCTTCTGTTGCTCTCTTTGTAGAGGGATCATGTCTGCTCTCTTCCAGTCCTCTGGAACCACACCAAATTCCAGTCAACTGTAGAATAAGGCCATCAGCTGGGCAGCCAGCACCTCCCTAAGTTTTTTAGCAGAGAGAGAGAGAGAGAGAGAGAGAGACAGACAGACAGATGCAAATACCTACAGTACATCATAGCACCACCAAGCACTGCAGGCACTGCCAGGCAGCTAAGATTTGTTTTTTTATCAATGGTGCTGTGTGGGTATTATTTTGATGGCTGTTACAGTCAGAGCCAAACATGCAAAATAAATAGATATGAATGATCAAATGAGCAGCACTAAGAGAGCCCACCCACCCTACCCATGTGAATGATGCAGCTGCTTCACATGCCCTGGTGTACTGTATTATATGGTACACACCTGGTCCAAGAGGTGGCAATGTTTGCTAGTACTATGACTACTTGTACCAAATCTGATTAACACACTGAATCCTTTAAGAAGAAAAACAAAAGGCATAGTGATCATCACCACCCAGGCAGGCAGCCAGTCACACATCGCATCGGTCAAGTGCAGTGCAGTCATAAAAACGTTTGCCACTGCCACCTGAAGACCTGATGACACTGTGACAGGGAGATCCTGCAACTCTCGAGGACTGACCTTTTCTTAAATCTGTTGCAACAGTTCTTCTATTTTTTAGCCTAATCTATCCTTTACAATTTCTAGTCCACGAGGTTGGCCACCTATGGGTGCCCCTCCCCTTTCTTGAGTATGCTATAGTGTCCTCTTTAATGTTCCTTTTCCCTCTCAGGTCCTCGTACAGGGAGGTTATTGTGGTGACCTCCAAGTGGATGTAAAACAACAGGCTGTGTTCCTCGTTGTTGGATTTAGTATGCAATAGCACTATGTCATGAAATACCTTTATGTATATGCCTTATGTGTATGAAACCTGTAAATGTTGAAAATACCACGTCGTTAGGTGTTTTTGATAAAGGTCAAAAGTTACTAGGGGACTATATTATAAAAATTAAGTTACCAAGGTAGAGATATCAGAAAACCCCCATTGTGTTATATGAAATGCATGTAAATTACAGATTGTTGAGAGGCCATTTGGCACCATGCATTCCAGCTGTAAGCTGAACCAGCCCAAAATGTCATGGTGATTTGCATATACATCTCATGATGCTTTGCATTATGGGGGTATGTGTGATGTTGTGCTTCTCTGAAATTTGGCTTTATTGCAAATGCACTTTGTGGTAACTCTTACTTCTGTGCTTTTGCACTGAGGTTCTTTGTCTTTAGCCTGTTTTGGGGTTTTTCTTTTTTGAGCTCCCCATCACCCAAACACACAAGACCAACATGGGGAATAAATTAATTTCCACTGAAGAGATAGATCAGTAGATCAGTAGGTGCTAATTAAGTGCAGCGGAAGGACATGCATAGTCTGTTGCTACAAACTGATATATTGAGGAAGGGATATGCCATTGCTTAAAGGGAATCTGTACGTTTCCTTATGAAATTATTGTAAAGGTTACTATGAGGATTCAGTATGTAAATTGCTGGGTTATGTTTAGAAAATGTTCTCAGTAAGAAAGAAAAATGCTTTTTAACTAGGGATGTGGAGGCATCCATTTTGTGGACAGGAAGAGTGTTGTGATGATGTCACTGCCTCATCAGTGTTAACATTGTGCAGTGTAGCAGATGAGAACAGTTCAACTGTGCTGTCAGGGATTCTATTATATTCTGAAGAGCACCCAGGATTTTATGTTTGGCAGAGTGCAAGACAAAAATCAGTGCTTCTCTTCATGATAGAACAGGATCACTGTCTGTAGGAGCGGTTTGTTTTAACCTGCTTAAGTGCACACTGTTAGAGCTGGTGAGGCAGTGACATCATCACAGCACCTTTCCTGTCTACAAAATGGATGCCTCCACATCCCTATTTAAAAAGCATTTTTCTTTCTTACTGAAAACATTTTCTAAATATAACCCAGCAATTTACATACTGGATCCTCATAGTAACCTTCACAATAATTTCATAAGGAAACGTACGGATTCCCTTTAAGGTTATCCATTGTGTTTTAAATAAACATCACACTACAGATAGTGTGTTGAACCTGAAGTTCTGTGTCTGATCCATCTGTTATCCCACAACCCATCCACAGACACATAACACAATGGTATCCTTCCTAGTTCCACAATTGCTGCCAGCCATTGCCAAGTAATTAAAGTATCAAAAATAAAATATAGTAATATAATAATCTCAGCCCAGTTACTGTAAGTGAGATGGAACCAGGCTAGCATACCACACACACACAATAAAGAAATTATATATATTTTCAATTTAGTAGCATTTTTTTCTGTGAAGTGATCACAGCCAAATATGGAGGACTTGAGAAATATACAAAGAGTATTCAGCTTCTGGGTTTCCGGCATCTGCTAAGCCATGCAGTATATGGAAATTAAAACAGTACAGTCAGGATCTGTTGCTGATGGCAACAAAAATGGCAAGGAGTAGTAGCAGTAAGGACTGAAGTAAGGACAAAAAGTGATAAGTAGTAGTCATGATTTGTGAGGACAAAAGTGATAGTAGTAGTAGTAGTAGTAGACAGCAGTACCCTACCTTCCAGATCAGATAGTGGTACCAGGTACCACCAAGTAAATTTGTGACATGAAATGCAGTTGCTTGCTGTATTTGGACTCTGAACCCACTAATGTTATTATTTGTTTTTTCTATTCTATGCTGCTCATGTGATCATTCAAGTAATAGTGGCCTGGCTTAATCCGTCCTGACCTGACTTGTTGTAATTAATTGCTAACTCATGTAGTAGATCCTATTCACAAAAGATTTTCACCACATCCACAAATTCTTGAAAGTGTTTTGTGGATAGGACCCGCTCAAAGCAGTCAGTGTATGTTTTATTCAGGTATCATATTTGAAATTAAAGTGAGGAATGTTAACTTTCAGAAATGTGAGGCGCTCAGCTTTTTTGTGGTGTCAAACAGGATTGTGTGTCAGTAATGACATTACCAGCTGAACTAAACAATTGTTCTGAACAGACGCTAGTCGGAGGGCAATTCATGTACTTCATTGCAATGTTTACTAAAGCAGGCCACATATTTTGTTTGGATTTCCAGTATTGCAAAGGATCAACATTCCAGTTGATATTAGGCTCTGCCAGGTATATTTCAACAATGGTCTGTGCTAAGGCTGTGTTACAAGAGGCAGATGAAGAAGATTTTGCAATTACATATTCTAAATGACTTCAGAGACATGAAGCTGAACCAAGTGACTATGGGACAGTGCTATGCTTGGTTGGTGGTGAAGAAGAAGATTCGGCTGCAGTGGCTGAGGAGAAAGAGGGAGAAAATGCTGCAACCGTAGAGGATGGGTCACCTGATGCTGTGCTGCTGTGTCATGAAGAAGATTTTGAATGTGGTGCTGCTGTTGTACTCTGTTCCATGACAGCATGCACTTCGTCAATTATTTCTTGTTGTTTATTTCAAAACAAGTGTCATCATCACTCAACAGTTGCTTCCATTTTTTATCATGAAGCTTTTTACATAGCTTGCCATCTTCTTCAACGTTTTGGATCATACGTCTTGTTAGATCCTGTTGTATTCTGAGGGGGCAACCTGCATGTGTCAGCAGTAGCACTAGCAGCCTGTGTGATCATGGAACTGTCTTACTACTCTAACTTTTCCCTAATTAGATTCAATCTGAATTAAAAAAATTTTATTAGGGGTATCACCTGGCTGAGAGTTGCTGTGTTTGCACTAACCTCCCTGGTGACTTCCAAATAACTAGAGCAGGAAAATTAGAAACTCCAGCATGGCCACTGTAGCAGAGTAATATAGATGTCTGCATATTTTCCAAGGTGTATTGCCTGACCGCTTTCTTTTGTTCCAGCAGCCTTTGGAATATATAAAAGGTCGAATTCTGTCAAGTAGAAATATCTTGGATCAGTCTGTGCAAAGGTAAACTCTGCTCCTGCTGTATTTTTTTAAACAAGTGATGAGCTTTGCTTGAGTGACTGAAATGAGTGCATATTCTTTTAGCAGTGCTAATGAGAGCCTTAATCTCACTGTCATCATCAAGAAAACCATGTACTATTAAATTTAAGCAATGCGCAAAGCAGCGGATGTGACCAATACCCCCCTCCTCCTCCAAGGCCTTCCTTATGCTGGATCCATTATCTGCAACTATAAAGCCAACTGATAATCCCTGTGATGTGAGCCATTGCTGAATTGCTTTTTGGAGCTCTTCATTGATGTCATATGAGGTATGTTCAGATGGAAAATAAAACATTCTTAGAACAGCAAACTACGATGCTTCATGGTCCCCAGACCCATGTGACTTATCAAAACATGCCCAATGTGCTGTGACAGATGTGAAGGGTTCAGGCTGACAGCTTGTCCAGATATCTGTTGTCAGATGCATCACCTTCCCAACAGCATTACACAAGATGCATCTTAATCTTTTACATACAACATCATAAAGATGTGAATTCCCTGTTGTTGAGAAGTATTTCTGAGATGGTATACTATATCGAGGTCTGAGGTACTCAAGCAGCTGCCTGAATCCTATATGTTCAACCATGTTATATGGTAGCAAATCAACAGCTATCATTTCTGAAATTGTTTTGGTTATTGTAACAGCAATAGGGTGAGTCAAGGCATATTTGGCTTTATGCTCATGTGTTTCTGAGATGGTAAGCTGTCTCCTTGAAGGAGGAGGGCTTTTGAACACATGGTCACTTTCAGTAATAGTAGGAGGAGTTCTTCGAATGGGCGGAAGTGGTGGTGGAGGTGTTTCAGTAGTACTGCGGGGGCTACCATTGCTTTCATCTATGGGAGTTACCCCTGAGTGTAGTGAGCTATCACTGCCACTTTCTCTTTGAGACTCACAACTTGAGTTGTCAGTAATGTTATGACATCTGTCTAGAGCAGGGGTTCTCAAATGGTGAGGCCAGCCTTCCTGGAGAGGCCCCAACCTGTTCCGGGGAGGCTCAAGCAAGTCTGAAAAAGTACTGTATTTAAATGTTGGGTTTAATATATTTTGTGTGAAGAGATGAAGCAAACTGAAGGAGGATAATTATAGTAGGTGAATTTTATGTATTTATTTACTAATAGGTGACAAGGGAAGGTGAATGAGCCAAGGCTCATTTCAGGTGTACCCAGGGAAGTGTAGGGGTGAATACATTTCAAAAGGTAACTGCAAAACAATCAAGAAATATACAATGAGCAATAGTGCAAATAAATATGAATAAATTAATAATGAGTGGTGGTAATTGATCAATTTGTAAACTGATGGCAGAACAGCCCAAATACAAGGGTTGAGCATAAAAGTGCTAAGAGCAATAGCGGGAATTAGCAAAGTAATCCCTGAGATGTTGCTTAGAAGCAGAGAAGGAGGGGAGAGGTAAAGTATGAAGGAAGGCTATTTCATATAGAGAGGAAACAGAGGAAGTAGTGTGACCCATGAATGTACTGCAACAAGCGGTAACAATGGTTCAAGAATGAAAACAGAAGAGCAAGTAGGTTGGCCTGTGTGTGTGTGCGTGTGGGGGGGTTACAATAAGCTGAATAATAATATTTGTTTATTTTATTTATTTGTTATTCAGATGACGCCTTTGTGCACAGGAGCTCTTTTTCAAAAATTCCAAGTCAGTATAAGACAAAACTGAATGTGAGCCAAGTACTCAAAGGGGTTTCAATTTTTTCTGTGGTGTACTGCACAAAGTACAGTATGTTATTTTTCTTTGGGGATGCCAAAGATTATTTCAATTTTTGGGGGAGGCTCAAAATCTTTCCCATGGATTTGGGGAGGCTCACTGTGACAAAGTCTGAGAACTATTGGTCTAGATGCCTTTTCAGTGCTGAAGTTTCCAATGCTCCTTTCTTTTTACCCCTGCTGATTGGCTGTTTACAAATAACGCATGTTGCTACCAACTCATTGGAAGCACTAATGGAGAAGTATGAACAAACAATACATGATATTTTTTTAGTTTTTTTCCCTGGAAGGCACAGCACCTTGATCATCTTTTCAAGGTCCACCCCACCCGAATTTTTCTTACACAGAAACATAGAAGTTGACGGCAGATAAGGACCACAAGGCCCATCCAGTCTGCCCATTTCTTTTTCTACCTTATAAATGTGCCAACGGCCTTTGCTCTATCAGTGGTCTATATATTCATACTCATCTGTATTGCTCCCTTATGCCTATCCCATGCCTGTTTGAAGCCCTGCACTATATTCATAGCCATATCCATTTTTTCTTAGTATTCTAACCTGTAAAAAAAGATCCCTCTAACTAAAGTGATGTCCTTCTGATGACTCCCACCCACAGGCCAGGTACAAATTTACTGTTGTGACTCGTGACTGTACACAGCACACTGACAGCACAGCAGTCTACCACAACTTCCTTCCAAGATTACCTGACTGACTCCTATTCTTGAGCCTGTTCCTCTTGTGGTTTATTCCTACTGCCCCTGTCTACAACCAAAACATTTCTGCCTGTTTCTTCATCTGCTATTTCCATCGCCTCCAGTATCCTTGTGCTGCCTAATCATTCTCTTCATCTATATTTTTATTACCCTTATCGGGGTCAACCTCAGAAGAATTGGATGAGGGTGAGGGACTGGCAGTAGCATAATACGCAATTGCTCCATACTGTTGGGTGCCCCTGCAGGTGGTACCCACCAAGCATTTTGTTTTTTTAACTACATAACTTTCTTTTTACTTTAGACAGATGATGATCTGAGACATTCACCTTTTTTGGATTCAAGCACTCGCTTGGAAGATGAAACCTTAGACATGAAGAAATCACTTTTTGAGGTTTGATTATGTTTTCCCTTTTCAGGCTGATTGCTGTCTTTTGCAGTGCCACTGCCTACCTGAGAAATAGAATGCACCTCATCAATACTTTGCTCTATTTTTTCTTAGTATTCTAACCTGTAAAAAAAGATCTCTCTAACTAAAGTGATGTTCTTCTGATGACTCCCACCCACAAGCCAGGTACAAATTTACTGTTGTGACTCGTGACTATATACAGCACACTGACAACACATCAGTCCACCACCTCTTCCTTCCAAGATTACCAGACTGACTCCTACAGTACAGTTAGTTATTGTTAAGTGACCAAATTAAGCAAATGTTAAGTGTGCCTCAGAATTTGAATTAGAGATGCAGACACATCTGGTGCATAGCCACGTGCAGCACAGTCCCACACTGGGGTTGGTTAATGCTTATACGTAATGTAACACAATATACTATAAAACTAATGATAATAAGGAGGAATAATGGGGAATGAATGATGATGACACTTGTGTGTACAGCAGTTGTACTTTACTTGTGTTATAGTGTAAACAGCCTGCTATGAGTCACAAAGTCAGATTATCCCATGGGCCACCCACAGCCAGCAGCACAGGCACATCAACTTGTATGTTGTTTGCCTGAACAGTACTTTTTTTAATACATAAAATTGTGAGTGAATGTTTACAAGTGATTGTGATGGGATGGCACAAGTCAAAGATTTATTTTGCCAGCGTGCTGCTCTTGTCCTGTACACACAACTACATTGAAGCCAGGAAAAAACATTATTATTTGTGATTTCTGGAACTGTTGAATTTCTTGTGGGCACCCCTGCAGTCTTTCTCTCTCTCTCTCTCTCTCTCTCTCTCTCCCCTCTGGATGGCACAAGTCAAAGATTTATTTTGCCAGCCTGCTGCCCCTGCCCTGCACACACATAGCCACACTGAAGCCAGGAAAAAGCTTTCATTTGGGATTTTCTATAACTGTAAAATTTATCTTGGGCCCCCAGTAGTCTCTCTCTCTCTCTCTTTCTTCTGGATCTTGAATGGCACAAGTCAAAGATTTTGCCAGTCTGCCCTTGCTCATGTACACAGCTACACTGTCTGAAGCCAAGAAAGGAAAAAAAAACTTTCATTTTGGATTTTCTGTAACTGTAAAATTTCTCATGGGCCTACAGTAGTCTCTCCCTCTCTCTCTCTCTCTCTCTCCTTTGGATCTGGATTTGGAATGGCACAAGTCAAAGGTTTTGCCAGCCTGCCCTCCCTTGCTCATGTACATAGCTACATTATCTGAGGCTAAGAAAATAAAAAAGACTTTCATTTGGGATTTTCTGTAACTGCAAAATTTCTCTTGGGCCCTCAGTAATCTCTCCCTCTCTCTTCTGGATCTGGATTTGGAATGGCACAGTTCAAAGATTTTGCCAGCCTCCCCTCCCTTGCTCATGTACACAGAGCTACTGTACACTGTCCGAGGCCAAGAAAAGAAAAAAAATTTCATTTGGGATTTTCTGTAACTGTAAAATTTCTCTTGGGCCTCCAGTAGTCTCTCCCTCTCTCCTCTAGATCTTTATGCCACAAGTCAAAGATTTTGCCAGCCTGCCCTTGCTCATGTACACAGTCACACTGCCTGCCTTTTGCCCCCCCCAGCAGCACCCAGGCCACCACTATCTCCCCAGTCCCCCTGGATTCCTCCTTTCTCCAGTGGTAACCCATCACCTTCCCCTGATGATCAGTTTCTGTCCCCCCTCGCAAGTGTTAATCGAGCCCTGAGTCCTTTCTCTCTCCTTTTCTCTTCCTTTCCCTCCAAAATGTGTATATATTTTTTTGTGTTTTTTTTTTTTGCTTTTTAGCAACTTCTTCTGGTGGCTGCTGCAGCTATAAGTGAGGTGCTCCTCCAACCTGTCCTCCTCTCATCTGGGCCGCTTTGTGCACTCAGCATGGTTATATACTGTGAGTGCATTATGTGACCATCTGTTGCCTGATTGGATGCCCCTGGCTGCCTGTATGTGGAGCTAGCATGCTGATGGTATCCCCATGGCAACAGTACACACAATGGCACATCCACCGACCCGTAACTGGACTTCTGTGGTGGAGAACATATTTATTTGGGTCCGTGGATTGCAGGTTCAATCCAGGGGTCCAGAACAGTCTGCCCAGCCCTACTCTCTTGTCTGGCCCCACACCAGTCCCCCCAACTCCACCCCCCTTTGCCCCAACATTTCTCATTTCTTTTCTGCGATACTCCATATTTTTGCTCCCTGCTTACCACAGTCTCTTTTATATTAGGCTTTGCTTTTTATTTCCACTGACTGTCTTACATGTTCTGTAATTAGTATTTCAATGGTATAATTTTGAACTAGGCACAGTTGTGCCCTTGGATTTTTATTTCTTTGTTATACTGGGATTGAGTGACGCTCATTCACAAGCAAGTCCTGGGTAGGACAATCAAATTATGGCAGGAAATGCAGAGTAGCATATCCAGATTATGAATGACACCGTTATTTGTTCATGGTAGATGCACAAAGCCATGTCTAGGCCATTACATGACATCCAGCTTCTTAAAAAACACCAGAAAGTCACAAATCATAAATGTAATGGACAGTTACATGAACATAAAGGCAGATATATGGCAGTCCATACTTCAGTGGAAGAAAAATGATACCACATTGGGGAAAATGACAGCACAGTGGAATAAACTGTAGCTCAATGATAAAAAAAATTGTATTTGTTTGTATAACCTGTTATATAGCATCACCAGTGGATATACATTTTGTCTGACAAATGTGTTTATCATGCTGCATAACCTCCAGATAAACATTTACCTAGGGATTAGAAATGCCACAGTCACTTTCCTTAAGCTTTGTGAAGAACAGACCAAACCAGAGAGCTACTCTCACAATGCTGATGATGTAACAGTAGGCCTGTGCTGCAATGAAGACAGCAGTTCAGATCATCGCAAAATGTCAAAATCTTCACACAAAAAGCAGATTTAAAAAGTTATAACTGTTAAACTGAGTTTGTATAACACAAATAGCCAATGGTTTGGCTCAAAATACACCATTTATCTTCACTTGTGAGGAGGCAAGACTTTCATAACCCACTCATGGTTTCACCACTCATGATCATGACCTCTCACACTTGAGGATAAATTGCATATTTTGAGTCAGGCCATTACGTAGCCTCTATTCATTTAGTTGATTGGGAAAGGAGGGCCAGACAATATTGCCTATTTTTAGCCTTGTCCTGGATGGGGGGATACAGATGCAAATCAACAGTAATTAAAGATTAAGCTATTGGTAGTATTTTAATTGGTAGAGGTTGATTTGGTGAAGACATTGAGAAACTTCACCTATTCATTTTGAGAGGTTCCTTATAATCTCATGATCTTCTGGCCCAGAGAAGAATGTGCTACCAACTGAGCCACACTGGCAACACAATGGGAAAAATGCTATCACTATGAGAAAAATGACAACACAATGGGAAAATGATATTTATTTATTTGTTATTTATTTATTGAATTTTATTGACCCAGTAGGCCCACTGAGACTAGAAGTCCCTTTTTCAGGGGTGATCGGGGGGAGGGGAGATACAGATGGTAACCAACTAAAACTGAACCAGATTAAATATTATGGAAAAATGATAGCACAATGATTAAATACTATGGAAAAATGATAGCACAATGGTAAAAACTATCACAATGGGGAAAATGGTATCACAGTATCATGGTGGTACTTCTGAATTTAGTTCTGTGAACTTTTGTGTTGCATTGCTCCCCGATTTGCATAGAACACAGTAAAAATGCACACCCTGATGAAGTGTTTAAGTTTAAGTTTATTGGCAGGAAGACTCCACTGAGCACGTTTATGTTCAAGGAGGTCCTGTAAGGACAATGTTAAACAACAGTGTACAATAAAAGTGATGACATTGCATACAGGTATAATAATTGGTAGGAGAAAAGCGCATATATGGTCAGTAAAAACAGTAATAAAACAGATCGGAATCCGGTGCCTGGGTAAGCAGTGGTGACATACCATAAGGTAACAATAGTTGGTAGGAAATACATATAGGGTCAGTGAAAAGAAAAACAATAGTGAAGCATTCAAGAACCAATTCATACTGAGAGGAAGAAACACAAAATAGTATCAGTAAGAACTTATATGATTGCTGTCAGCTTCCCAAGATGGAGGGAGGGAGGGAAGAAGGAAGGAAGGAGAAATACATAACTACTTCTGACGAGGAAGGAGTCTGACTGAGAGGGTAAGGGACAGGTACAAGAAGTTGCGAGAGGACAAAAGAGCAAGGGAGAGAGTTTGGGAGGGATAAGGGATGGAGGGTATAGAAGGAGTCCTGGGCATAAGGGTGGGGATGGACTAGGGTGCACAGGGACCAGAGTGGCTAAGGAGACTAGGGCGAAGGATACAAGAAGTCAGAGGGTACTCACTTGATAGCAGTGACAAAAGACTGGCATGATATGCTAGGACCTATGGCAGTGACAGAATACTGGGAAGAATTTGTAGGTCAGGGCTCTGAAGAAATCTAATGAGACAATGCTGGTGAGCCTGAGTGATGTCTGGATGAGATTCCATGCTGATAGGATGGCGTAGATACTGGCACCCTTGCCGAGGGAGGTATGCATCCGGGACACATCGAGGAGGAGGATGTAGGTGGATTTCCTAAGGGAGTAGGAGCAATGGGAAATATTAACAAGAGAGGAGATATGGGTCGGTAATTTGTTTAGTAGACGTTTGAAGATCCAGGTACCTCATACATCTCCTCCTCTTTTGCTACACCTTTCCCTGTCCTTTACTCCCTTAGATCCCTTGCAGACACTCGCACCTTGTCTATCCCTGGCAGAACCACATCCTCAGGACAGAAAGCCTTCTCATATCACCTGCCTAAACTGTGGAACTCACTGCCTCCTCAAATCCACTTCTCCTGCTCCCTGTTTTCTCTTACCTCTGCACTACACAACTATCTCACCCCTTCCTGCACCTGCTTCTGACCCCCTCCTCACCAAACTCCTGTCTACCCTCTCTCCTGCCCCCTACCTCATGCACTTACCCCACCCCTCTTGGTCTAGCACTTAACCTCGAGACAATGCTCACATTGCGAAAGGATACTGTAACTACTGCAGTGTACCACCCTCAAAATCCTGTTGCACCTAGGCACATGGCTCAGCACTGCTCTTAACAATTGTATGTATTATGCATTGTATACCTGTCATCTATGCTCCTCCTGTATTGTAAATGATGCCTCTCACAGGAATGTACTTATTACTATGTTACTCACTCCTAGACCTTGCTTGAACGTATGTACTATACTGTATCTATTGTACCACTGTATTACTGTATTTAATCACACCTCTGTATTATTGTACGATTTGTCATTGTTATTACTGTCATCCCACTACCCCTTCCCCCAGGACATACCTGTGAGACCAGCATTAAGTTGCTTAGTGTATCTTTCCTGGTGAAACATTTCAATAAATAAATGGAGTAGCTGCCGAGTGGCGAGGGGTTGCCAGCCGACTTCTTTATATAAGTTGCAGTGGTGCATCCTGAAAGGTGTTTTAGTAATGAAGTGCAGAGCCTGATGGAACAGTATATCAAGCTTGCCAAGGTTGGAAGCAGTGGAACAGTTGTAGATGATGTCACCGTAGTCTAGGAGTGGCAGGAATGTAGCCTGTACTAGTCTACATCTAATGTCAGGGGGAAAGAGTGCTCTGTTCCTGAAGAAAAAGCAGAGTCTTGCTTTCAACGTACTAGAAAGGTAGTCAATGTGCGCACTGAAAGAAAGGTTGCTGTCTATCCAAATGCCCAGATATTTGAATTGATCGACTACATCTAGTGATTCACCTAGGATAGTCATGATGGGTACAGGTGACGCACTGTACGTGCCAAGGGGGGTGGGCCTACTGCTACTAGGTGCGAAATAAAAGACCTCATTTTTTTTTTCACATTGAGTAGTAGCTTGGAGTTGATTAGGTTGTGCTCTAGCTGTGCAAAGTCAGCTTGGAGTACATCATGTACTTCGGATAAGGTTGGCTCAGAAGTGTATATAACGGTATCACCTGCAAAGAGATGTATTTTGGAGTTGCTGATATTGGAATCTAGTGAGTTAATGTAAATAGAAAATAGTACAGAGCCTAAAATGGAGCCTTGCAGGACACCTCTTTTTATGGGGAGGGGAGTCAGAGACCTGACCACTTGCTTTGGTTTTCCGAACACTACCTGTAATGTAGCTCGAGAACCACTGAAGTGTGGTGTCAACCATGCCTAGTGTACTGAGACCACTGAGGATGAGGTTATGGTCAATGGTATCAAATGCCTTGCTGAGATCAAGGAATATGGCACCTGTGACTTGTTTGGAATCGTGCGTGGTCAGTCAGTCGTTGGTGACTTAACTAAAGTGGAGGTGGTACTGTGTTTTTCTCTGAACCCAGGCTGGTCAGGTTTGAAGAGTAAGAACTTTTCTATATGGTCTTTAAGCTGGTGATGGAGAAGTTTCTCTAGCAGTTTGGATAGAACAGGGAGGATAGAAATGGGCCTATAATTGTTTAGGTCACAGGGTCATGTGATTTGAACAAGAGCAAGATATGAGCTGATTTCCAACAGTAGGGGACCATGGCTAAGGAGATGGAGAGATTAAAGATATAAAGGATTGGTGCAGCCAGATGATAGTAGCCTAGCTTGATGAAGATAGGATCGAAGCCTTCTGCTCCACTACCATTATTGATGTTGAGTTTACTAAGATGGTCCCCTGCTTGTTTGTAGGTCACAGAGTGAAGCTGTAAGGTATAAGGAGGCGGGAGCTCGTGGGTGGTGGGGTGGGTTGGGAGGCATGGTAGTCCTGCATATGGGGAGGAATCAAATGCGAGTCCAGCGGTGGTGAAATGGGTATTCAGTTTTTCTAGGATGAGGTCACGCTCAACATATTCGACTCCGTTAATGAGTAACTTGGTGGGGATGGTTGGGCCTGCTTTGTGGCCCTCAACTGTCTCGATTGTTTGTATGATCTTGGCTGAGTTGCCTTTGTCATTTTCAAGAGATTCTACATAGAAATTAGCTTTGTCAGATCGTATTAGTTTAACACAAGCATTCCTGGCAGTTCTAAATGCCTGCCAGTCTGCCGCATTCTTTGTGTACCTTGCACAGGCCCAAAGTTTATCACGGTTGTGCAGTGCAGTTTTTAGGTTTGGAGTGAACTAGGGATGGGAAAGTATACGGACCCTGGATCTAATGAATGGGGCATGTTTATTGGTGAACTGAGTCAGTGTAACGTTAAGAAAGGTGACTGTCTCATCCACTGATTTGTTGAGATAGAGATCTTGCTAGTTTACATATTTTAGATCCGAGATATAGTTTTCGATGTTGAATTTGCAGAAGCTGCATTTGGTGACAAATGCAGAGGAAGTGTCTCAGAGAAGACACGAAGCACTGGAGTAAAGTGCTACGGACTCCTTGCTGTTACTTTTGCCTGAGTTCTGTGATTTTTTTTATGTGCTATTAGCTTCCTAGTGCCTCCAAGACTGCTTTTTTGCTTTTTTCCCCCAATTTGCATGTCTGCTCTGTTTTCGTTGTTTCAGTTATACCTACTAGTGCACTTTATTGTACAATATATATTTTTTTAAATAAAGGATTTTCTTCCAGACAATGTGCAGGCAGGCTATCAGCCCCATCCCTGCTCTCCCTGACTGGCTACCACCTCCCCCGGTACTTACTGGACCTGAAGTTCCCCCACAGATTGCCCCCCATGGCGGGGCCAGAAGGTGAAGGGCCATCCCTCTTCCCCAAACACATATCCAGAGCTGATCCAGCATTTCCAAGGTGTGGCATGGGTTGAGGACAAGTAGGCAGGGCTTTGTGAAGTCCACATGTCTTTTCTGCTTTTCTGTTCCTTCCATCTGCTGCTGCTAACAGGCAGCGGTACGTGCTGTGTGGAGGCACACATGCACTACACCAAATCAGTGGCCCTCTCCTATGTGCTGCCATGACCTACATCACCACAACCAGGCCTCCACCTGGTGGTAATCAACAGCATGGCTCACAAGCCTCCCCCACAGGAGAAGGGTGCATTTCATCAGACATGCAATCCTGTTCCTCCCCCCGATGACCTCAGCAACCCAAGTCCACTGCCGAACCCAGGCTGCTGCTGTGGCTGGTGGTACCACTACCACCATGCCACTGGGCTGGACAGTGTACAGTACTGATGAATTGTTTTACCCTATACCCCTTCTGTCAAAATGCCTAGGAAAATGAGTTGTTCTCAGCTCTGTAGACCTTCCCTGGTAAAACTTTTAACTGCTACTAACTTTGTGACTGCTACCACTAAGACTGCCTCCCTGCTCCATATGTATGCTTTATGTCTCACACTCTACCCGCATTACCCTACTGTACTATCACCCTTTCAGCACTTACTCTTTGCTACCCCCTCCCCTACTTATCCCCACCTATCCCCTTCCTCCCATGTCCTTCCCTCTCACCCACCTCCTTTCCCTTCCCTCTTCCACCTCCCCCCTCCACTTTTGACTGCTATACCTTCCTGCCCTTAGTAAGCTAGCTATTATAGGGAGGCAGTATAGCACAGTAGTTTAAGGCTCTGAGCTGCAAATCTGAAGATCTGGGTTTGAATCCCACAGCCCCCACTTGCATACTGTGTGACCCTGAGCAAGTCACTTAACTTCCCTGTGCTCCCAAGTTGCACCTGTAAACAAGCTTTCAGCTTAGTGTGTCTCTCCTGGTTAAACAATTGAAAAACAAATAAAAAAACAAAACAATATTACCTGACTCAGGCATACCTTGTACTCTGCCTCTGTTGTTTAAATGAATTGTACAGTCTGTTTGAAGCGTACTTGTTTGAAACCCCTTGTCTCTGTCCTTTACCTATCCCAATGTGTCTAGTCCCGCCTCGATTTTAATCTGTATTTTTTCAGCAAACCTACAGCTTTTGCTGTATTCTGCCAATATGTATTCAGGCCTGGTGATACTTGCAATGTACCTGTTATTGTAATTGTTATCATGATGATGTTTTTCTTTTGACATGTAACCTATGTAAAGAGCTGTTGCTCAAAGGTATTAATCCAAGATTTCAATAAATAGGTAAATTAATTCATGGTTTGCTAGTTATTCACTGGATTTTATTCTCTTACACAGAATTACTACTAGTTGGTAAAACAAAACTGCTGGCCATCAAGATCGCCAGTTGGATGTTTACATCAAGCAGTGGGGGCGGGGGCTCATTAGTGTGAGACTCTGGTGACAAAGGGACATAACAACAGAAAATAGGTCTGAAAAAGACCTGAACAGCCCATCTAGCCTGTCCCAAGATTCCCAACTTGGAATCTTATGAATGTTAATTATTTCCCTCAAGCCCCTCTTTTCTACATTCTCCCATCTTATAACGCCCTTAAAGAAATCCAAATTTCTTTTGAACCCCTGGGTCATGCCTGAAAATAGGCAGAATTTGTCTAGTGCACTTACCTGGTCAATAAAAACCAAATAAATAAATAAAATTGTCTCTTTCTCTATAACCATGTATAAAGTGTGTTCCACTCAGCCACCATCCTTTCCGTGAAACAATACTTTCTAATGTCTTTTTTGAACCACACCCATTCCAGCTGAAGTACATGACCCTGAGTTGGACCTACAGTTTCTCAGATTAAATGAACTTGCTGTGTGCATGGTATTGAACCCTTTCAGGATCTTGAAAATCTGTATCATGTGCACCTTCTCCTTTCTGTCCTCCAGTGAATACGTTAACATTTTTCAGTCTTTCCTTATACATTTTACCTTGTTGTCCATGGATCATCTTTGTTGCCTTCTCTGTGCTATAGCACCCATATCCCAGCCCTGAAAATGTATCATGAGTGGCAGTCGTGCTCTTCTTGTGGCTGCAACATCAGTTGGGCAGGTATCATCACTGCTGAGGGCTGGCACCATTACTACTTCATGATCATCCAACAGTGGTGCACGAACTTAGAGCAGTCAGCCTCCCCCTCTCCAGGAGCTGACAATACATTTATCATGATGCAGTCTGGTGTGCGCTATTCAGCTTGTCCTGAGGAGGGGGTTAATTAAGCAATAAAACATGACAGGGTATGCATTACTGTGGGATATCGGCATGCCTTGGGAAGTGAAGCAGAAGGCAATGCTGAGTGCCTTACACACTCAAGAAGTGCTGTTATCCTACAGTTATGTACACGCTGGTGTGCTTTATTGCAATTATAAAATGGTTCCTCTGATTTTTTATTTGTATTTTGATACTGTCATTGATACCACTCTTACAATAGTACTGGTGTAAGAATGGTCTCACATACATTCATAAGGTATGAGAACTATGAACTGAAGATAAGTGGTTCTGATACACTAAGGTTAGATCTGAGACCATTCTTACAGCCATAAGAGTGGTGTCAATGGTGGTATTAATACATTATTAATCTAGATCAATCAATAATACATTAAAATTAAAAAACATTTTCCCCAACTTGCCCATTTCAAAGGCAGCTGCACGAGAGACACTCTTCACAGACTAAAGAACGTCTCGTACGAAGGAAAGGAATGCTATGATTGGTCAGGAGTGATCCTTCAATCTATACTTAAAGACTGAGTAATGAGGTTCAGAAAGTTAAGCATTTCTGGCCTGTGCCAGTGTGCTGTGCATGATCATATGATTACATCTGACCAATCACAGGTCTAAGTTTCTCTTACCCATGTTATAATATATTTATCCAGGATAGACCAACTGAAATGCAATGCCTGCTTCTATCCAAATCTACTAGTTTCTATCTGGGGGGCTAAAGCACTGGAGGATAAAGAGATTTGCTCAAGGTGATGTGCCGTACACCAGTGACTGAGGTGGAATTCAAACCTTGGACTTGCTGGTTTTACGGATGTGTCCTCCAACTGTTTGACAGTAGCTTCAACACACTTAGTGAAAAGCAGAAAGTCCATAAGCACATTCCACTGTGAGATAAATATATTTTATTCAGTATGACACAAATTCTGGTGCCTGGGGTTAATGCCTAAATGCATAAAGCTTTTAGTGTAGAATCTGTTTTCATTTATTAACAATCAATGCAGCAAATAGCAAAATGAAATAGCAGCTTGCAGTGCCCAATACATAAAACTGTTAAATGCACAGTCCTGAAACTGCACTTTTAAAAACCTCATGCAATTAAGCTGCTTCAATAATCCATTATAGTAGCTTGAACTATTCAACGCACAGCCATTTGTTATTCTTTTTGTGACTTTGAGTCCCCATCCCCCAAACCCCATCCATGGTGATGCCTGTACGTGCTGCAAATCAGGTGTCTGCTAGGGTTTGTTGAACTTTTAATGGTTCTAATTGTAACCGGTTAATATGAACCAAAAAACATTCTGAAAGATTCTTGTTTCCGATTGCTTTACAAAACCAGCAATATAACAGAGAAGTGTAAAGTTAGAAGGGACTCTAGGTCCATCATGTCCATCTCCCTTGCTTTTTAAGCAGAGATGAGAAAAAGTGTTCTCTGCAAACATACAGTATTCTAATTCACAGGGATTCCGTACGTATCTTGCTGTGTAGGGGGCCTTTTAATTGCCTTGGTAAGCAGATATTTGTTCAGGCTTATCTTGAAGAACTGTTCCGTCTTCACATCCAGTCTCCACTTGTAGGCTGTTCCACAGGTTCACCACCATCTAAGGAAAAAATTGCCTTGTAATGTTACCCTAGAGTTTACCACTTCTGAGCTACAGAGCGTGTCTCTGAATCCTGCCAGAGGACACCAGGTCAGACATCTCTGCATGTTGAATCTTTTTAATTATTTTGAGTATGAGGAAGACTGAGATCATGCCCCCTCACATTCTTCCTTTTCTGGAGTAAACATTTTGAGGGCCTCAAGTCTTTTCTCCTAGTTTTTGTTCTCCACATCATCATCATCATTTTGGGGGCCCTACAGTGCTCCCTCTCGACTGCTTCAAAGTTGTTTTTGTATTGAGGAGCCCAGAGCTGCACGCAATACTCCACACAGCACCTGACCAGGGCCTTTTAAAATGTCAGGGTTACTTTCACTGCATGACTGGTCACCACCCTTTCAGTGCATCCCAGCATTATGATGTCTCAGGGGTATGGGGGATAACAGCTATGAGGAGACACTGGAGGACCTTAACATGTTCCCATGCAAAGTAAAGTGGCCCAATTCAGAAAGGAGCCCTTGGAGTGACACAAGTTGTGCTGCTCCAAGGGCTACAGCAATACCTGGTGCACCAGGAAACCTGCACCGCATTCCGAGAAAAGGCAAGGTTCTTGTGTCAAACTCCCCAGGATTGCCACAAGAGGATGGTGAAATAATGGAACAACTTACCAGCAGAGACTGTGGGCATGATTATGATTATGATTTTGATTATGGTGACATAGTCTATAATGGAGCTCCCAAGTCCTCCCTTGCCATACTGGACCCCCTCTTCCACTCTTTTAGTTATTTTGCTTTAGATTCCCTCATACCCAGCATTGCCCACTCTACTGTGCCCTTTTACGCCCCTCTCTTGATGACAGATGCCTTTCCCATTGTGCCTCCTTTATATCTAAATTCTGGTTTGGTTTCTTTCTCTCTTACCTTGCATCCCTCTTATCCTCTCCATCAGCTTCCTCCTACCCTCTTTGCAATAATACTTCCCATTCCCTCACTATTTCTGCTAGAAAATCTATTGTTGTTCAATCTACTTTCTCATACCCCTTTCCTAAACTGTGGTCCTCTCTTTTCTTGTCAGTTCACTTTGCCTCTTCTGCTTTCTTCTTAAAGTCTCTCCTTCATGGCTATCTATTCTTCTCCATCCTGCAACTGTCCATAACTCTCTCCCCAACCCCAGCTAGTTTTGCCCTGGCAACCTGTTTCCTGTATTACCTGCTCACTGTTCTGTAAGTGTAGTTCCAGCACCTAAATTGTCTCAGCTTTTTCTATTACATGTATATGTTATACTGACCTGTCTTCAATTTTTATTTATAATCTTTGATATATTGTATTTGCTGCATATGGTTTTCCACATACCCTACCTCTGGGACACATCTGGAAATGAGCTGTTAGCAGCTTAGTATTTGTTTTCTGGAGAAACTTTTGAAATAAAGAAATAAATAATGATGAACGTGCAAGCCTTCAAGGTAAGCCTGGACAAATTTCTGCTTACCAGGTGAATTACAGGGTACCCTGAATAGTATGGTGGCTAGGTAATTCCTAGAAATTAGCATGTGTTTGAATAGCATACAGCATTTGTTCATCTCTGCTTATGTAGCAAGAGAATGAACATGACGGACCTAGAGTCCCTTCCAAAATTAAAGTATTATGTTATGCCCTGATGGCAGACAATCTAAGTATGGAAGCAGACTCAGAGCATTGTGTCAGGGGCAGGCCAGGCTGGGCTAACTTGCTGTGTGGCTGTGCGTCTCAGCTGGGAGGGCTGGCAGTGAGTTCCACCACCATAGCAACCCCTGCAGCTGAGCCAGAGAGCATGCTCCTGGCACAGGAGGTATGCTGTCCATGCAAGAGGCCATCTTAGGCTGTGGCCATGCCTCAGGATGTGGGAGAAGCTAAGAAAGAAAGAAAACAGAGAAGGAAAACAGCTTGGCCATGATATGATAACCCCCCCCCCAAAGACCCTGTACCACTGTCCATGGTTCTTGTCCCATGATCTGGATCCTGGAGGAGAAGGACAAGAAAAAATCCCGCCGGGGGAGGGGTGGAACAGCATTGTCAAGGTGGAGTAAGTCATGGAGATGGCAAGTGTTGGGGGGGGTAGGCGGCCTGTTCAAGGGGGACAGGCCAGAAGGAGGATAAAAATCGCTAAGGAAAAAAAGAACTATGTTACAGAACTTTTCAAATCTAATGCCTTTATAACATTTTTAAAAATCCAATAAGGTTTGCTTTGCATGAATTCTCATTACAAACTCTGTGCTGAGCGACCACTGAAGTCCAAGTTTGTTTTTTTTTTCAGATTTTTTTTTTTTTTTGTAAGTGGTCAACAATTGACCCAGCATGCCACGTAACAACCTCCACATCCTTGAATATTTCCTCACCAGACAAGACAGACCAGCTGGCAGAGGGGACTGATTCACCTTCTATATAAAGAACAATCTGAAATTTGTAACCTGCAAACCTGTCCATCAACACAAGAAGAGCTGTAACCCAGAAACCTTTCTTCTGGTTTCTGTGCTTGCAGTTTTTGGAGATGCAGCCGTATTTGTTGGTAGAAGGCCCAGATTTTGAATGAGTTCAATGGAGTACAATGACAGGTTGACTTCGAGGATGCTAGTGAGCATATCATTAGACTGCATAGCTTGTTTACTCCAATGTGACTGAGGTGTGTTTTTGAAGGTATGCACGGGTCTTGTCCTTGGGCACCGCATTCCCAATATCAAGACCTGAGCACACCCCTACTGCAAGGAGCTGCTGCCGTGCCACGGAGCTGGCTTGCTATTTTGTTTCAATATATTGTTGCATTTTCAAATACTGACACAAATCAGGGGATACATAATAGACAACAGTTCAGAATTTTAATTGACTTAGTATTTTATACATCAGTACAGCAGCAACAAGTGAAACCTGAGAATCAAAATAATCCATCATATGTCTGTTATGTCTTGAAGAGATTACAAGTCACTTCAGTTATTTATGAAAATATTCACTTCTGGCTACACAGCATTGGAACTTTTGTGTATTTTGGTTCCTGTCCAGTTATCTGTGCTTATGAGGTTGCAGTTAAGAAACAGTACCAAAGTTAAAAGGTTAACAGTGGCAGTTAGAGTCACACAGTTTGTATTATAAATATATCACCAGCAAGTATAAACCTTAATTACTATGTGGTACAGATATATCAAATGGCAATTGCTCAATTGTATTAATAAGAAAAAGTGCTTGTCTTGCATATATAAGCTGAGACAAAAAAGAAAAATGTACATATTAATACTGGATGCACAATAAAGAAAATATAAAAAAAAAAGAAACAGCTATTTGCATTGTTTGAGTGACATGAGAGGCAGCAAAGCTTTTCAGATGCCTAGAAACAGAGCAACATAGTAATTTAAGATTGAAAGGGACTCTACATCCATCAGGTATGTCCTTTTCTTCATAAACAGGCATGAAGAAGTATGCTGTGCAAATGTGTACTCATTTTAAGATGTGGGTCTTCAAGCTGTACACAGTTCTATTGGTTTAGGATAATAAAATAATTGTATTTTGTAAGAATGTACAATGGCTGTTCTTCATACACAACAGTTTCCTTGAGCAATAAGATGTGTAACATCAGGTTTCTGGTTTGATTAGCATTAAAACTGCAACCTGCAAACTCTCTCACAGTGATCAGCTCAAATGTTCTCATGCTGGCAGTGCCTTCTGGGTTACAAACATGGCATACTACTTTATTTGGGGACTTTGGCCAAACGAGATCACTGCAGGAGCTTAGTTGAGTGGATTGTTTATCATCAGAAGTGCTAGCTTCTATTATACGTTGGTTTATTATTAATATTGACAATGCATTAAACTCCTATATTTATTTTATATGAAAAGAAACACTCACTAAAGAAACAGCCATGTCTGGGTGAGAGAGGAGAGTGAGAGACATGCATACTTTCTTCAGTATTGGCTTGTCAGCTTGAGTGTGTATTCATGGAGGGGATCCATAGTTTGCTAGTTGTGAGAAAGGAAAAACTTTAAATAGGTGCCAAAGTGCCGCTGAGTAAAATGAAGAAAAGGGCTTTCTATTTATAGTGGAGTTAAATTTAAAAAAAAAAAAACATTAGCATGAGAAAGGGGTCTCCACTGCTCTGGGGAGCCGACGTGACAGCTTGGGCAAGCTTGTCAGGACTGAAGTTGCCAGGTTCCCAAGCATCAAATCTCATTCAGAATTCCAAGGCAGTGTCTGAGTATGTGTGGGTGGGGGAAGGGGAGAGTCATTGGCATACAGGATTATGATTTGTCTTTTTCTTTACATCTAAGTTATAAATGTATTGCTTGTAGAAGGGGTAGTATGTCAGTGGGAAATGCTGCATTTCTATTTATATACAGTTTACATACAGTGGGGATGAGAGGTGTTACTACAGATTAACACACACACACACACACACACACACACACACACACACACACACAACACAACACACACACATTATTCCATCAGTGTACTTCATTATTGACTTGAAAAGAGGGGCCGCCTATCTTCTGGTTGAGAGAGTCAAGAATAAATTTATTCTTCCTGCTCATTTCAGGCAGGGTCTCTTTGTGCAAGGATTCCCAATTGTTTCAAAATACAGCTGTGTCATAGCCTGATTGATCCGGGGGCGGGGAGCAGGGTAGACAAATGGTAATCCACTCACTGCATTTTTTTCTCAAAGACTGCCAGTAATGTAGCATTTCTCTCGCTGCTGGGAACAAAGCAAACAGACTACAAAATCCATTTCACTGATGCCCTGTACTTGGATTTGTAATGTTGTACTGTTGTACCCTGGTCAATAGTGTTATAAAGGTTAGCATGTTATCTCAGAGGTTTCAGGGTATGTTGGCATGTTGGCAAAAGTGTGAGGTGTGCAAATCTGAAAGGGCATTTAGAGCATGTAGTGAGGAGGGGCGAATTTTGAAATGGCACTTGATGCTTGAAGAACTCCAAGTGCAATTGCTTATGTAAGTGTAAAAAGGTATGTGTGGGGGGGGGGGGGGAGCCCCGTGGTGCTAACACATATGGACACATATTCTGATCCTCAGACTGCAGACTGCAGAACTGTCCTTGAATACTAAATGGTTTGTTAGAAACATAGCATTTATTGACAGAAAAGGACCATTTGGCCCACCCAGTGTGCCCAGATGTTGCCTGCCTAATCCATCTCCACAGACCCTAACTGGTGTCTGGCGACCATCTCTCCTTCCTGCCTGTTTTCTTATATACCCCATGTTTATCCCATGCATGCTTGAAGACCCCACTGTTTCTGCTTCACCATTTCTGCTGACAGTCTGTTCCAGGCATCTACCGCACTTTTTAGAGTTCCTGTTTAACACGTGCATTTGTGTCTGAGGATGCTGCCACCCAGTGGGTGAATGTCATGATGAAAATTAAATGATAGCTGTGTCAGTCTTGTCTTAAACTAGGGGCCTCTGGATCTATGAAAGAGGAGATTTCATGCCAGATGAGTCCAAGAAACAGTTCTATGATCTTGTTAGTGGAAAACATCTATCATACTCCTAGGGTTGGATTTTTAAAAGTCAGCAAGTTGTACAGTAGCCACACCCCCTGGCAAAGAAGATTCAGTCCTCAAAGCACTGGGGAACTTGATCTAGCACACTGTTAGTACTAATATAGTGCCTCTGTGTCAGCTTAATATCAGTGTCAGTAGCTCAGTAGGTAGCACACACTTCTCTGGGGCAAGAATATCAGAAGGTCGTGTCTTCCAGCCCCACACCAGGCACTTGGGATAAAACCTATAACTGACACTATAGTGCAGTACAAGGGAGGTGTTGCACTCTTGAGATTCATTTGTCAGATGACATGATAAACTGAGGTTCCTTCTGCCCATCTCTGGTCACTGTCCAGGTGTTCAAGCAGAGGTGGTGCCAATTTTTAAAGAAGGCTGGAAGGAAAATCCCAATAATTATATATTAATAACTATAACATCACTAACTGGGAAAATATTGGAAACCAAAAATCAAAGAATTGATAAATGATGCATGTATCTAAAATAAATGTATAGATAAAGCTCAGCATGGCATCAGGCAGGGGAGGTCATGCACAACAAGCTTAGTCAGTTTTTATGAAAGCGTCAGTAGGGCATTGGACAAGGGTGACTTGGTGAACGTTATTTATCTGGACCTCAGTAAGGCATTCAATGCAGTATCTCATCACATACTAATCAATAAAATCATGGAAAAGTTTCCTAACATCCCTCCACTGATAGCAAATTGCATAAACAATTAGTTGACAGATAGGAACCAGAGGGTCAGACTAAAGGGATACACTTCTGGAGAGGGGAATGTGACATGTGGGGTCCCGCAAGGTTCGGTATTGGGGCTGGTGTTGTTCAGCCTCCTTATAACAGACCTGGGAATGGAAATGAGGACCTGGTATAGCAAATTTGCAGATCACGCTAGACTGAGAGGAAAGATAAATAACACATATGACTGTAAAAGAACGCAGGATGACCTGGATGGTATGGTAAGACGGGCAGACACATGAGGGGTAAAATATAATGAAAGTAAGTGCATTGTGATACACTTTGGAAAATAACAATAAGCACAACAATACTTCCTCAAAGGGGTCAAACTAAACGCGGTCAAAACAGAGAAAGACCTTGGTATCAGAATATCTTCAGAGCTAAAATCCACAAATCATATCAATGATGTATTTAATTAGGCTAATCATCTACTGACCAACATTAAAAGGCATTTTAATCATAGATCAATTTAAGTCTTACTACAAATCATATATTAGACGCTTGACAGATTACTGTTCTCAGTTTTGGGGTGGACTAAATCATAGTAACAGAAATAAATTAGAAAGAATCCATAGAAAGGCAACATGAATGATAAGGAGTTTAGAGCACATGGAGTATAATGAAAGACTAAATGCCCTATCACTACACAGCTTACACAGAAGAAGGATAAGGGGGACCCATTGCTATTTAATAATCTACAAGAGGACAGGGAGTTGACTGAAGATCTAGGTCTTACTATATCTAACGACACCCATTTCACAAGAAGTCACTCCAAACAGGTGAAAATTACAGTTTCAGATCAGACAAAAGAAAAATGGATTATACTCATAGAATAATAGGTATATGGAATTCTCTACCAGATGGTATTGTAGATAATAGAACTCTATTGTCTTTCAAAAACAAATTATAAAAAAATACATGGATGGGGAAAACCTAAAAAGATTATTACTAAAGATTCGGAGATAGAATAATTATAGGCATTTATGCCTACTACAATCTCTAAATTCTAAGTATGTAATATATCCCATGGGACTTATCAATAAAGAGTAGGGAATTTTTTTTATTTAAAAGAAGAGAAAATATATACAATAATGCACAAATTAGGCAAACCAAAAAATATAACCTTTTCAAAAAATTTGCGCTTCAATATATTTATTTTATTTAGTTTTTGTTGACTCATATAAAAGACAAAATTAATCCAAAAGAAGAAAGAAACTGAGACAATATTTCCAAAATAAATATCCAGTCTTTCTGCCCGTACTTTCAAACCTGCTCAGTTTTCCTAAATCAATATAGTGTTACAACAGTTTTTCCAAAGTTTTCGTGCAATGGAAGCTGACAGAGCAGTAACATCTCCCTGATATGAATGTAAAATTGAGTTGGTTATAGTAAATGTAACCTCTGTATATGACAATATCTTTTTCTGTAATGAGAAGACAAACTAAGCTTGCCATATATAATATTTCAAGATAGCAAATATTACTGTCAGAGTCCCCTTGTCATATTGTTGACAGGCTTCTGCATGAATTCCACGTGCCAGGACTTGGTAACTTAATGTTTTAAACTGAGGTTCCTTCCATTTATCTACTTGGAAATCCTTAAGTCCTTGGACATAGGGGCACTGAAAGAATAAATGGAATTGGGTCTGTATGATGGAAATATGCTCAGAACAGGAGCAACATCATACTTCAACACTTTTAAGCTTCATAGCTCATAGTATCTTTTATTGCAAACTCCCATGGCAGCTTAACCAAACTAAATAAATTCCACTCGGGAAGGGGGTCTGTTCTTCACAGATTGTTTTACCACATTCTTCTCACCTTCAGGACAAACTTAAAAGCCAAAGGGATGCAAAAGTTCTGTTGCATAACTTTATTATAAATATTAGGTCTAGATTCTTCTTTCAGTGTTAGAAAGGACAGCTTCCATTGTTTTAACTTCTGTAAAAGACGTTAACTATAGCAGGGAAGGAGTGACTGCCTAGCTTTTTTTTTATTGTTCTTAACTTATTTATTTATTTGTATTTGATTACCAGTTGGTGCGCTGATCCAAATGACCATTTTCAGGTATGACCCTCTGTTTTCCATGCTTCCATGATGGGTACTAGAAATTCTGTTATCAAAGGAACACAGAATTTGACAACTTTTTTGCATGCAAGCTGATGATTAACCAAAATAAATGTAGAGAATAAAACATTATTGGATGAATCATTCCAACCCCTCATTGTAAGATGTTTCTAGTTTACTGAACTGGTTTCACCTGCCTACTTGTTTTGGTATTCAATTTATAGAAACAAAGAAGCACAGAAATTGTCGGCAGATAAGGACCGCCTGGCCCATCCAGTCTGCTCGTAAGCCCTTATACTGGATTACTGCTTCCAACCCACCCGCCCACAGCTGTACCTCTATGGTTCTCCTATGCCTGTCCCAAGCATGCTTGAATCCATCCATATTGCTCAATCCCACCATATCCTGAGGCAGACAATTCCATGCATCCACCACCCTCTCTGTGAAGAAGAACTTCCTCACATTCCCTCTTAACCTCCCACCTTCCAATTTCATGTCATGCCCCCTTGTTCTTGTACTCCTCCTGTATTGGAAAATGTCTCCCCCTGCACCTTGTTTATATTCTTGAGGTACTTAAATGTTTCTATTATGTCCCCTCTTTCCCATCTCTCTTCCAGAGAGTACATATTGAGGTCCCTTAATCTCTCCTCATAAGTCTTGTGTTGCAAGCCCTGTATCATCTTAGTAACCATTCTCTGGACCGTCTCCAGCCTGTTAATGCCCTTATGAAGGTGCGGCCTCCAGAACTGCACACAGTACTCCATGTGAGGCCTGACCATGGTTTTATATAATGGCATCACTATCTCCCTCCTTCTGCAGATGATACCCCTGCCTATGCACCCCAGCATGCCACTGCCCCTCCCAGTTGCCATAACACTCTGCTTTGACATTGTCAGATCATCTGAAATAATAACGCCCCAGGTCCATTTCCTCCTCTGTGACTGTCAGCAACTCCTCCCCCGCCCCACATCCTGTAGCTTCCACAGGGTTTCTGTGTCCCATGTGCATAATTTTGCATTTTCTTGAATTCAACTTCAGTTGCCAGTCCTCAGACCATTTTTCAAGCTTCCCCAGATCCCTCTTCATTTTCTCCACCCCCTCTGGGGTATCCACTCTGTTACAGATCTTGGTATCCTCTGCAAACAGGTAGACCTTTCCCTCCAGCCCTTCTCCAATGTCGCTAATGAAGATATTGAACAGGACTGGCCCCAGGACCGATCCCCGAGGCACCCGCTGGTCACTCCATTCTCCCCAGACTGCACCCCACTTACCACCACCCTCTGCATCCTGTCTGTTAGCCAGTTTCTAACCCAGTTTACCTTCCTGTCCCCCAAACCAAGCCTACCCAGCTTGTTTATCAGCCTCCTATGTGGGACAGTGCCAAAGGCTTTGCTGAAATCAAGGTAAGCAGTGTCCACTGCCCCCACCCTGACTTACTTCCTTTGTCACCCAGCTGAAGAAATCAACCAGATTTGTCCAACATGAACTCCCTGCTGTGAATCCATGTTGCCTATGGTCCTGGGCTCTGATGGTTCTAGATGCCCCACTATCCTTTCTTTAAGTAAAGTCTCCATGATATTCCCCACTACTGAGGTGAGGCTGACTGGCCTATAGTTCCCCGCCTCCTCACTGCTGCCGGATTTGTGTAGAGGGACCGCATGTGCCCTCCTCCAATCCTCTGGTACCACCCCTGTGTTGAATGACTCTGTGAACATGCCAGAGGTTCTGCTATCTCCCTTCACAGTTCTCTTAATATTCTTGCGTGTATGCCATCTGGTCCCATCGCTTTGTCCACCTTCAATTTAGTGAGCTCCTGCAGGACTCTTTCCACTATGAATGGACTATTGTCCACCTCTTCACCCCCTTGGCAACTGCTGCACTGCTGTAGCTCCTGTCCCCCCCCCCCTTCTGTGAATACTGAACAGAAGTATTTATTCAGTATTTCTGCCTTTCCATGTCACCCTCCTTGCATTCCCCTCCCTCTCCCTTGAGCCTTACAATCCCCCCTTGTTTTTCCTCCTTTCGCTGATGTACCTGAAGAATGTCTTGCCCCTTTCTTAACTAACTGTGATAATCCTTCCTCAGTCTGTGCCTTTGCTCTCCTTATTGCCTTTCCCACTTCCCTTAAACACTGTAGGTACTCCTCCCTGTCCTCCTCCTTTTGGGTCTCCTTATATTTCCTGAACCCTTTCCTTTTTGCCCTGACCTTCACTGCCACCTATCTCAAGTACCACAGTGGCTTTCTCCTTCTCTTGCCTTTGGATACCAATCTGATGCATTGGTTTGTTACTTCCAGTAAGGCTTCCTTTACACACTTCCACTGTTCTTCCACTCCCCCTCCTGCCCCCATTCTCTCCAGGGCTCTTTTGATACCCTTCCCCATTTCAGCGAAGTCAGCATTTTTGAAATCCAAAACCTTTGTCCTAGTATGACTTGAGTAAGTCTCTGTCCCTATGCTGAACCACACAATGTTGTGATTGCTGGATCCCAGTTGCTCTTCTAAATGGACATTTGTGATTTGATCCCCGTTGGTCATTACTAGATCCAGAACTGCCCTGTCTCTGGTGGGATCAAGCACAATCTGCCTGAGTCCAGCCACCTGGAGTGAATCAAGGATGCCTCTACTTCTGGCTGAAGCAGCTACATTGTTGTTCCAATCCACATCTGGCATAGTGAAATCCCCCATCAGTAGAATTTCACCTTTCACTGCCATCTAATGTATTTCCTCAACTAGCTCCCTGTCCAGTTTTTCTCCATGTCCTAGAGGCCTCTATATCACCCCGTGCATATTGCTGTGCCATTTCCAGGTTGAAGAGTGACCCACAGTGCCTTGGCCTCCCCCTGCCTACCCTGTATCTGTGTTGCCATTATACCCTCTCTGACATACAGGGCTATTCCCACTCCCTTTTGGCCCTCTCTATCCCTCCTGAATAGAACATATCCTGGTACATTTCTTTTCCACTCATGATTAGCTGGGTACCAGCATGGCGCTGGAATCACCTAGATGGCTAATACTGGGTGACTTCAATGCCTGGGTCGACGATGAACTCTCGCACTTTGGAAAGAACTTCCTCCAGCTTATGTCTATGTTGGGCCTGTCACAGGTATTTACCTCTGCTACCCATATAGGTGGACACTCTTTGGACCTGGTGTTCCTACTGGATTTGGAAGTTTCACATTTGGAGGTGGAACCAAATGTGTGGACAGACCATCACACCATAAGATTCAGTTTTGGGGCACCCCCTAATAGGTCTGCCCCTACGGAGATGGTCCAGTATCGCCCTTTAAGGGGAGTAAACCCAGAGGGCCTATCGGTGGTACTGGACCTATCGGGTGTTTTGGATGAGAGCATGGGTCCAGGGGACCTGGTTATTGCCTATAACAAGGCGGTGACCAGGGCCCTGGATCAAATTGCTCCTGTTCACGTTCGCTCACTCACTCAGCGTCCAAAGACTCCCTGGTTTGACGAGTCTTTGAAGGAGCTGAGGAGAGTGGGTCGAAGGCTAGAGAGAGCATGGCGGAAATCTTGCCAGGATGCTGACAAACTTAGATTGATGGATCATTATGCTATCTATCAATCGGCAATATCCCGTAAGAAGTCAGAATTCCTGTCCAGGAGATTGCTGTTATGCGTGAAACCGACTGCTCATCTCTTTCGGACTGTTGACAGATTGTGCAATCCACTCTGTCTACAGTCTGGAAGAGATTTTCAAGTAAAGTGTGATGAGCTTGCTCGATTTTTCACAAATAAGATTACTAGCATTAGGGGATCTCAGCCAAGTTCACTCTTCAAGGGTTTGCAGTGATCGGCGAAAGTGAAAGCAAACACCTGTGTCACCTGGTCTGACTTTGGTAGGCCGGAATTCATGGACATTATGAGGATTGTCCAGACTGTACGTCCAACCAGTTGTAGTTTGATCCGGCCCTCACGCCACTTTTATTGGGTTGCGTGATATTATCTGCCCGACCATTGCTGAAATTGTCTGGAAATCCTTGGAGCAGGGATCTTTCCTGAACCCTTAAAGGAGGTGGTCGTCGACCACCCTAAAAAAACCTTCATTGAATCCGGACTGTCCAGCTAACTACAGACCTATCTCTAACCTGCCCTTTTTGGGTAAGGTTACTGAAAAGGTGGTTGCACTGCAACTGGATGACCATCTTTCAAACCATAATGTCTATGATACTCTTCAATCAGGATTTAGGAAAAAACATAGTACTGAAACTGCTCTTGTCCGGGTTCTAAATGATCTCCTGATAGCGAGGGATCGAAAGGCTCGTACTATTCTAGTCCTTCTTGATCTCTCTGCAGCTTTTGACACTGTGGACCATGGTGTGCTTTTGGAACACCTGCGGTTCTATTGTGGACTGTCTGGTACGGTTCTACAATGGTTTCAATCATTTCTCACAGGGCAGAGACAGAGGGTTGTCACTGGAATTTATTCCTCTGACGCCATCTCTTTGCCTTGTGGGGTTCCGCAGGGTTCCATTTTGGCACCCATGTTGTTCGCTGTCTACATGCTGCCATTGGGAGACATTATTAGGCAATATGGCTTGGGTTTTCACTGCTATGCAGATGATACCCAGCTATATTTGTCCTTTAGTCCTGGGCAAGAAGAGGCAGTCCAATACTTAACAACTGTCTATCCGAGATCAGTGATTGGATGAGTGCCAGCTGGCTAGGTTAAACCCGGATAAGACTGAGGTGTTGGTGGTGGACCCAGGTCGTCCTGGCGGGTTGTAGGGCTGGTCTTCCTTCAGGCATATGGATCGATGGTGTCCAGCTCTTGACCTCAGACCGGTCGCGTAACTAGGCGTTATTATTGACGACAGTTTGACCCTGAAATTTCAGGTGTCTTCTGCTGTCAAACTCATTTTACCATCTGAGGAATATTGCTCGGTGAACACCTGTTCTTCCGGCTGACCTCCCGACATTAGTCCATGCCTTTGTTACCTCCCGCCTTGATTACTGCAATGCCCTGTACCTAGGGCTGCCGGGGTTGATATCCGCCGCTTGCAGCTGGTGCAGAATGCAGCAGCCAGGCTATTGATGGGAACATCTAAAGGAATCATCACGCTGAGCTGCCGAGCTGCACTGGCTGCCGGGTTCAATGGCGGATCACCTTCAAGGTTGGTTTACTGACCTATAAAGCCCTCACATGAACAGGGACCGCGATATCTTCAAGATCTGCTTGTTCCTACTGTCCTCTCGCTCACTCCGCTCCACCGGGGGATGCTAGAGGTTCCCAGGGTTACGCTTGAAAACATCAGAAGCACGAGCGTTTTTTATGCTGCTCAGACTCTGTGGAATTCTCTACCTCGTCGGATACGAAACTGTCTGACCATTGAAAGTTTTAAGTCAGAACTGAAAACTTATTTATTTCAAAGGGCGTATGGGGAATGATTTATTGTGTTTTATTGTAACTATTTTTTGTTGTTGTTGTTGTGTTATATGAATGTGTTTTATATGTATTTAAATTGTTTTGTACAGCGCTTTGATATTGAAAAGCTCTTAAAAATAAATTTTTACTTACTTACTTACTTACTTACTTTCAGTTATTACTACTATGTCCAGGTCTCCTTCAGTTATTAAGGCCTCCATGTCTGGGATTCTATTTCCCAGGCTGCGTGCATTTGTCACCACGACCTTCCAAATTTTACTGCCTGACCTCTCTCTCTCTTCCTGTTTTTGGTACCCTGCATCTTCACCCCTTTCCTGATATTTTTCTCATGTGTTCCTGATTCCTTTCCTACTCCCTTTCTGCCTGACCCCGATGACCTTGATATCAACTCCTATTCCTGCTCCCTTGTTCTGCTTTCTCTACCATGTGGGGGTGGGCTACTTGAGTATCCCTGCTCCTGTTGCCCCCCCCCCCCGTGGCTAGTTTAAACACTCATAAGCATAGCATTTAAACCATCCATTGAGGGCTGCCTTCCCCTTGCTGGACAGATGCAGTCTGTCCCCACTGCACAGGGCTGTATCACTTCCAGTGGGTCTACAGTCCACAGTGAAGACATACCCCTTCTCATTGCACCAGCCTTTCAACCATGTGTTGAATTTACTGATGCAGAGATTTCTCTCCCCCCCCAGCCGTGGACTGGCAGCACCTCCAAAAATGTCACAGACCTTGCTACTATCCACAGGCACCCTCCCAACAATGTAAAGTCCTCCTTCACCTGCTCCAAGCTTGCCTTATCCTTGGATAGATCATTTGTCCCCAAGTGGATAATGACCTCCAGCCTTCCCCTCCTTGCCACAGCTTCAGCGATCCTCTGGATGCACTTCCCCTCCTTCTGAGCTGTGCCTCCTGGAAGGCACTTTACCTCCCTTTCCTCTCTACTGTCTGTGCCCAGATCCATTCCCTGGGCAACTGAGTCCTCCAACAAGAGTAACTTCTTCCTAAGGGGTTATCTTCCTCCTGTCACTGGGGCTCCCTGCTGGAGGATCCTCACCTCCTCCCTGCTTTCAGCCTCAGGTTCCTTTGCAGGGTTGTACCATTCCTCCAACACTGTGTAGGTGTTCATGAGCTGGACTTGATGGGGGATGTGTCTCTGCCCCCTTCCCCTGAACCTTCCTGAGCCCACTGTAGTCCATCCTGCCATCTGCCTGGGTGGCCGTTGTATCATTGGCTGGGGACCTGCTGGGTGGGGGTGAAGGTCCTCAGTATTCCTGCCAGCTTGGCCTGGAGACTGGTGACCTTTGCCCTCAGCCCAGAGAGGAGCTTGCAAATGGGGCAGCACTGCAGAAACCAGAATGTTTTTCTGAAGACTGCTGCACTACAACCAGAGCTCTGCACCGCTTCCTGCATCATCCTATGCGTGCTGATATTCCTCCCCTCCTAACCCTTTTTTTCCTTCTCCTTCTTTTCCTGTCTTTCTCTCCTTCTGTAATGACTTACAGCTTCTCTCTCTCCTCCTCCTCTTGTATGTGCCCTTGTGGACCTAGTTGCTAGCTACACCCTTTGTAATTCTGTCTATATACCAGCTAGGCTATTGCATGTGCTGTACTGCCTAACTGTTTCTGTGTCTTTAGGTAGGTGTGGCTTGGCCTTCCACTATAAAGGTAGAGCACCTGGGGGTGGTTGGGGAATGGGGTTGGGGGGGTTGTTCCTTTGGTACTCGGTGTCTACAAAAAAAATCAGGTAAAAAAATACTTTGTTCTGTAAACTACAGGGCAAAAACACAGCTCTAGTTTAAGGGCCTTTAAAATGGGGGCTACTGTGCTTTCAAATTGCCTTACAGACAAAAAGAAAAACACAAGTTCAGCAAGTTTCTCCACAACTTACCCCACTTATCTTGTTAAAAAAAAAAACTCATCAAGTCCTGTCTGTGAATAACACATGCAGACTCTATTTTAATGCAGCAACCTGAGTGAGAGAGTCCTTATAGTGTAATCCAAACCAACATGCACTCAGAACTCTGACTCACTCAGACCCTCCTCATGGTTATCACCTAGCAATTCAATTCATTTTTATTTGTATGGTGCCTTTCAAATACCAAGACAACTTACATAAAATTGCACAACTTCAAGATAAAATAACATATTATAAATAGAATAAAAATTTATAGACAATCAGAAATATAAAACTAATCCCCAAAAGCACTGCTCCATGAAACAGTTTTTAGCGCCTGTTTAAATCCCTCCACAGTTGGGCACTCACGTATCTGACGGGGTAGAGAATTCCAAAGGGTAGGGGCCACGTGCATAAATGCACAGGCCCCAGAAGATTTTAAACAAACCCTTAGGATCTCTAGCAACCCCTCGTCAGTCGAGCAGAAAGATCACCCAGGGCAGTGAGGGACCAGGAGCACTTTCAGGTAGTCCGGGCCCAGTCCATGTAGGGCTTTATAAGTCAGAAGTCTGACTTTAAAGGTGATTCACCACTGAACCTGCAGTCAGTGCAGTTCATGCAGCACCAGCGAAATATGACAGGACCGAGAGGTTCCTGTCAACATCCAGGCCACTGTGTTCTGCACCAGCTGCAGGTGGTGAATATCCACCCCTGGGAGCCCTAGGTAAAGGGCATTGCAATAGTCTAGGCGAGAGAACACAAGGACAGCATAGGAAGGTCACCAGATGGAACTAGGTGCTGAACTCTGGAGATATTCCTCAGGTGATAAAAAAAGGATTTGACAATGGCCTATACCTGTGAATGCAATGTCAAACACTCATCCAGAATTACCCCCAGGTTTCCCACCCATTCAGAAATCAGGAGTTAGAACACGTCCCAAGGGTGACCCCCCCAGCCCCTCTATCTGGTGATCTGGGTCCACCACCAATACCTCAGTCTTTGCTGAGTTCAACTTCAGCCAGCTCGAAGCCATCCACTCCTGGATTTCTGCAAGGCAGTTATTAAATGCTGAGAGAGCTCTATTCTGGTCAGGCGCAAAAGAAAGGTAGAGCTGGGTGTCATCAGCATAGCAATGAAACCTCAGCCCATACCTTCTTACAATGTCTCCAAAGGGTATCATGTACACTGCAAACAACATGGGGGACAGCACCGATCCCTGAAGAACCCCACATGACAAAGGGATTAGGTCAGAGGAATAAATCCCCGACACCACCCTTTGAGTTTTTCTGATGAGGAAAGATGAAAATCACCTGAGGACCATAACTGACAGGCTGCAGATGCACCTCAAACGATCGAGCAGGACCCCATGGTCCACAGTATCAAATGCTGAAGAGAGGTCCAAAAGGACCAGGGTAGAACAACTCTTCTGATCTTTAGCCATCAGGAGATCAATCAGCACCCGAACCAGTGCTGTCTCAGTACTATGCCTCTTTCAAAAACCGGACTGCAGAGGCTCACAACTACTTTCTCGATCAACTTCCCCATAAAGGAGAAGTTTGAGATAGGTCTGTAGTTTATGTGGAAAGTCTGGGTCCAAGGAAGCTTTCTTCAGGAGGGGAGTCACCATTGCCTCCTTCAGGGAGCTAGGAAACTCACCTGTATCCAGGGAGCACCAGACTATCCATGCTAGGATCGGGCCAAGAATGTCACTACAACCCAAAATCAGGGTAGTTCGACCCAGATCCAAACTAGAGCATGTAGGGTGCATACCCTGAATAATCCTCATGATGTCCCAGAGCTCTGGCCAGCCGAAGATACAACAGGAAAACTGAGGCGCAGTGTCCAAATCCCGGTCTAGAGCAGTGCCAGAGTGTGCCAGTAGGAGTTCCGCCTTGATGTCGGCCACCTTAGCCACAAAGAATCAAGCAAGCTCCACGCACTCCACTTGTGAAAATGCTCTTCAGACCTGTAGACAGGCTGGGTTACACAGTCTGTCCACGGTTCGAAAGAGCTTAGCTGGTCAGTTCTGAGCCAAACATTTCTCATCTAGTCCCCAAACTACAGGGCAAAAACACAGCTCTAGTTTAAGGCCCTTAAAATGTGGGTTACTGTGCTTTTAAATTACCTTACAGACAAAAGGAAAAAGACAAGTTCAGCAAGTGTCTCCACAGTTTACACCACTTACCTTGTTACAAAAAAAAAAAAAAACTCCTCCAGTCCTGACTGTGAGTAACACACACAGACGCATTATTTGAATAATGTTTGCTGCTGCACTATGTCTGCTGAGTTAGCCCTTTCTAGCCCTGGTTTTTTTTTTTTGGCCTAGTCTAGCCTGCTTAATTTAATAGTCTACCAATTTTTTTCTGTTTTGTTGTTTCTCCGTGCTAAGTACATCCATTAGTGCTTCTTGCAGCTAGTTGTACTTGTTCAGCTTAGACATAAATCTATTGTGCTCATCAGTGTTGAAACTCTCACCAGCCTATTGTTATGCTAAAGTCATTACAGCTAAGACCTGTTATCAGGTAACTGCAGTTTTGTGTTTTGACCAAACATTCATTCATACTGTCAGCTATGATATTGTATAACCTTTTTTTTTTGTCTTCATACATTTTTACTGATTTTCAACAAGCTAACAAGGAGACAACATCAATAACATGAATAGGATTATCATATATACAACAGCAAGGATCATATATTATACATTTTGAAAACAGAAAGAGTGAAAGAGTTGAGTAAATGTTAAAATAATGTTGTCAACAGCCATAAAGATTTCCAGGTTTCAGTACTTATATCTTTAATTCCTTATGTTCTTATGCTGGCTGTTAGCTTCCACCCAATGTTATTCTACCTCTTGACATTTCATAAAAACTGAAATTGTATGTCATAAGCCACATCTATAACCTTCTAGTCTCATTCATGATAGAAGAAACAACACATCACAAACAAAAAGGGGGATAGCGGGCATCTTTGATGAGTGCCTGTTTTTAGATCAAAATATGTGGATAGTACTCCATTAGTTAAGATTTTTGAATTAGGTGTGTTATAAATCATAGATACCTAGTTTGAGAACCAAGTAAGTATTCCAAACTGAGAGAGTGATGATATTAAATAAGACCATTCTACAGAATCAAATTCCCTTCTCTGCATCCAGGGATACAATTACCGATAGGATATCTAACTTATTAAGATCAAACCAGGGACAAAAGTCTCCTAGTATTGTCTTGGCTATATCTAGACAATTAATCCTACTTGGACTTCACATACAGTATGTGGCTTGTTTTCACTCTTTGTAGCCTGCATACTAGTATTTTTGTTAAGATTTTATCATCAGTATTCAGAAGGGAGATGGGAAGGTAATTTGTACATTTCTGGGATCATTATTTTCCTTAGGAAAGACAGTAATAATTGCTTCTCTCATGCTTGGGGCACTTCACATCCTTGAGCCTCGCCATATACACGTAACAATATTTCTGGTAATTGCTCCTGGAGGGTAGCATAGAACTGTTTTGATAGGCCATCTGAGACTGGGATTTTAGAGACAGGAAACATGTTAATGGCTTCAGTTGTTTTGTCTATTGATATTAGTTTCTCAAGCATTTGTTTATCTGTTTCATTCAAAGTTGGTAACTTGAGGCCTGTCAGAAAATACTTAATCTTCAGGGTAGTAGAGTTAATGTTTATGTTGTATAGCATGGTACAGAATTTATGAAAGCATGCATTTATTTCTTTTGAACTAATGGCTTGTCTCCCTTTTTCTTCTAAAATTGTATGTCTAATGTTTTGATCCCTATTTTGTTTCAGCCTGTAAATTGGCCACCTTCCAGGTCTCTCACCTGATTCCCAGTAACATTGCTGTGTCCTGAAAAGAGAATGTTGTACTTTATCCAATAAAATTTAGTTAATTCTGTATTTCAATAAAGTTACTTGTCAAAAAGGTTTTTTTTGTCAGTGCTTTTTGTGTATGACTGTCTCCTCTAACTCTTTCAAGATTCTTTAGTTTAATAGTTTTTTCTTTTTACATTTCATTATACGAGAGGCATCTCCTCTCAGCCAATCACAATTAAGATCTGCTGCCAGTTATTCTTCCACAAACTATATCGCATATCCCCTGGAGTCATTTTTTTCATTTAAACCCCTCCCACAGTCGTTTAATCACACAATAGCCACACCCACAGTCGGTAATCAATCAGACCAAAACAAAGTAAATGCCTTGTAAAGACCGTTTACTTTGGCACCTTCGCAACAATAAAACAACACATTTCACACCCTCCACTACAAAAAAAAAAAAACACTTAACAGAGCACAAAATATTGTTGTTTGTAAAAACTCACCCTGTCCTTTATACTGTATCATCCCTAATTTTGTTTTGCCTCAAAGACAGCGGGAAGTGTCTCAACCAGTGTGACACCATTCAACGCTGTGGGCATGACCACACTTTGCCGAATAATACAGCAGATATTTGTAAATTAAATACAGATGCCCATGTGTTGTACTGAAAGCCAAGTACTCAGATCATTACAGAGTACCTATCTGAAAAACACAGGTACCTATTTTTACCTTTGTGGCAGTTATTTCTGTTCTTCCAGTAATCCATTGATAAGACACACAATGCTCCACTTTCCTCCTGGTTCTGCTTGTCGTTGCACTCGGAACTGGCAGCTGGTAAATACTATCCATATTATCAGAACACACTGCAATTTTAACTATATTATGAAAAAAGTAAATCCTTTCATCTATTGGTACTATTATGAAAAACATCTGCTCTACTAAAGAGTAGCCTTAGGCAGCGTTGGGGCAGAGTCAAGATTAACAAGTACAAAACTGTTACATACGACTCAGATGCTTCACTACATTTTCTTTTCAGGAACTGCTACAGTCCATTCTTTTTTAAAAAATATACAAACTCACAAACGAAGATCTGTTCCTACCTAATCTACCAAAACAATCCTCCCAATTTGACATGTTAGATGTTATCTTACTTCCTCACTTCCCCACTACACTGTTACTGCTGATGCTGCTTCACACAAACACTGCACCAATTAAGGTGACTTACTGGATCCACACTCACGCCAAACAAAAATTTCAACTCGTATAATAGTATTAATACCAGTTAGTTGAGTATATCATAACATTGGTTTCATGATGAACGCCGCTTGCCAGCATTTAATCATCCACAGAAGCCAGTTATTGCTTTGTATACTCCAACTAACTGAATGTTATCACTTAAATAACCAAATGACCCTTCCTCTTATATAAGCTTTAAGGGACTCCCTTAGTATTGCATCAGGCATTTTCCAATTATCATTAGTTTCAAGGTATGAATTAACTTTTTGTTTTAGCCATTTGGTGAATCCACCAGATTTAAGAAAGAACACATTAAATCTCCATCTAGGAGTTCAGCTCTATTAAACAAAGTAACTATTACTGGAGCATGGTCTGAGATAATTCTTTGTTCAATTTGTGCTGATGTTTCATTACAACAATAACTGGAACGTAGCATATAGTATATTCTACTACATGATAAGTGTGGATTAGAGTAAAAAGTGTAGCCCCTTTTTGTAGTGTTAGCTAATCTCCAAACATCAACCATTAGATCCTTAATGGTTTTCCTACTTTTTGGATTACCCAGCTTTGTTAACTAGTTGCTTTTATCAAGCATTTTGTCAATTCCAAGGTTAAAATCCCCTCTAACTTTATTCTGGCCCACAGTGCCTATTTCTGTGAAATGTGATTAAAAACTGGGGAATATCCTGATCTGGGGCATAAACATTACTGATGGGATAATCTACACCATTAATGACACAGCATAGGATTTGATATCTACCTTCAGAGTCCATGTCATGAAATATAGGGTTTAAATTTATACCTTTCCTCATTAGAATTGCTGTTCCTCTTATTTTGCTGTTGAAATAGCGATCTAATGCCCTTCCTACTCTAGACCTTTCTAGTTTTTCAGGTTTGTGAGGTATGAGTGCATCTCCTGAATTAGAGCAATGCCAGCCTGCTTCTTATTTAAATGTGATAAAACCCTTTTTTTCTTTTGATAGGAGAGCCAAGACCCTTAAAATTACATGTTACTATTGTGAGTTTGTTAGCCATTAACAAAACTTTGGTTATGTAACCTGCTAAATCTAAAAGAGTAGTGGTAGTCTGGGTAAGCAGAAATCACATTTATAGCTTGTGCTTGGGGGTTTAGCCTCCCCTTTGGGGGTAAGGGTAATCTAGCAAGAGATTATTTATACTGCTTTGGGGAATGCTAACAGTTTGCAAAAAGAAACTCAATAATGTGGTTTTATCAGATTGGGTAGAGCTTTTAACGGGCTCATAACTAGCAGCTATAGTAACTAGTGCTATAGCCACAGTGTTGCAATGAATTTTAAACATTACTAAACCATAAACTTCAGAGAGATTATCAGCACGTGGCTTTAACAGACTGCTTAATATGCCTCTTAAAAAAACTGTAACACTTTAGGTCTATTAGTACTCTGAAACCTGAAAACAAAAACTCTATAACTGCAACAGTTAGAGAACTAGAGTTAATAAACTTATATAACTACTTACTAAGGTAACTACATACCATAATGTTCTCATTTGTAATTGAGTGAGTGAGTGAGTGAGTTAGCTAGTTTTTGTTTACTAGGTAATGTGCACTAAGTAAACTTCTGCCTATTTTCAGGCACGAGACAGGAGAGTACAACCAGATCAGATAATACAAAGCAAGATAGTGATAACACTGATAGAGCAACATAATAACTAGCGTAATACAATTCTGTGCACAACAATGAATTTAGCAAAAATAAATAAAACCAGAGGAATACAATTCTGTGCATGACAATGAATTTAGCAACACCGTGAGATGAGAGTGCTGTGAAAACAATATGGCACATGTCTATTAACAGAGCATAGGGGAAGGGTAATTGGTAGAAACATAAAGGTATTAACAATAATAACAGGTAACAGAATAAACAAGTGCATGGAACAGTCAAATACAAGTGACTCAATTACACTATAGGCGAGGGCTAAGAACAGAAGCATACTGCCTGTTGAAGCAAATGTGACCAGTATTGGTACCGAAAAGTCTGGGCAACAGTGGAATGCCTAATATGAGTAGGTATGCTATTCCACAGTTTTGGTGCTGCAACAGCAAAGGCCATCTCTCCATGTTTGGTCCTAGTTCCTAGTTTAATCTGGAAAGCTGCCACCATCACCCTGGTACACAAAAGTGGTGACTGATGTCTTTAAAACAACTACAGGCCAATCTCTATACTCCCCCTGCTCTCCAAGACCCTTGAAAGGATTCTGACTGACCAGCTGGTGGAGTATTTCAATAAATATCAGCTCATATGCCCAGAACAGCATGGTTTCCAAGCCAGCCATAACACTATCATGGTTCTCCTGGAATTTACCAGATTCATACACAGTGCTCTTGACAAAGGGCACATTGTAGGGGCAGCCTTTGTTGACCTATCAAAGGCATTTGACATGGTCCATCATGCTCTCCTCCTCGAATAGCTCTCATACATAGGGTTAGCCCTAGAAACCATAACATGGTTTTGTGGCTACCTTAGCCTACAATCACAGCATGTGAAGATTGGGGACATCCTATCTTGAAAGTCAACTGGTCAGATCAGGGGTACCACATCCCATTCAGTGTCTTCCTAAACAACCTCCCGGTTGCTTTGCAATAGCTGTATGGCTCCTCTACAGAGATGATGCAGTGATCTTTACTATCAACCGCAGCCCCACACTTCTGGAATACGACCTCCAGAGCAGCTTCACAGCAGCTGAAAAAGGGTTCAAAGAGCAAAAACTGATCATGAACTATAAAAAGACCAAGACTACGCTCTTCGCCACTGCCCAAAACAAGCTAAAAGGCTATCCCCTGACAATTCAGAATGCCTCCGGTAACACGCTGGAACTAGTCCCCCATTTCAAGTACCTGGAAATCACACTGGACACTGCCCTGTCTTACACACAGCCCATTAACATCACAGCCAAAGCCTTTAACACCAGGATCAGTATCCTCTACAGGCACAGGCATTGTCTGACCTATGAAGCTCTGAACTTGGCAATTAACAGTTCACTCATCGCCTTGATTGACTATGGCCTAGCTGTCTATGGCTCTGTTACTGACACAGCGCTCCAACACCTCTCAACAGCTTTAAACAAAGCCTGCCGTCTGCTCACTACTGCCACATAAAACTCACCCACAGCCGTGGGCTTTATGTGCAAGTGGCCTGGCTTCAATTGAAGTACATAATACTTTATCAAACCTGCCTACTCGCAAAACAGTCTCACTCACTTTACTTCCTCAAGGAGTTCTGAGCCTTCTGTCACCACCTATATATGCCAGACACACCAGGAGTTCAACTACACAAGTATTCCACATGCCCAGGTGCTGCACAACTACGGCCCAGTGATCCTTTGCTCACCAGGCCCCTCTGTGGACAGATGAGCTACCATCTAACATCATCGGAGCCACAATCCTTGGTTCCTTTAAGCACAAACTCCATCAGCACCTCACCAACAATAGTACCTGTAGGTGCCCCCACTAGTCCACACCGCAGCTTTAGTCTGCCTCAGCGCTTCCAACTCCTGGTCTGCCAGGTTAAGTCTTTGCCCAGGCACTTGCCTCCCACCCTCCCACCCCTATCCCTTGGCTCTTTTCTTTCCCTCTGCCCTCCATATCCATGCTTCCACTGCCCCTCCCTACCTCTCTCTAACAGTCTGCCTCTGTTTCTCTCTCTTCTGCAGGATGCTGGCATACCGTATACAATGCCTTAGTACAATTTGTGAACTGCTTGTCATTGCAACCCCTGTACTGTTGAATTTTATGTACTCTGTATGTATAATTTACTGTAACTATATTGTGTCTTCTTGTGTTAATGTGTCTGACGTGGAACCTCTCAAAGAGCATCTGCTCACAGGTGTCATCTATGACTTCAATAAATAAAAATAAATAAATAGTTCTAGGAATTAATAAAAAGGTCAAGGTCAGAGGATCTAAGGGGTAGGTATTTTTATAAGGCACCAGGAAGGAAGCAAAGAATTGGGGTGTTTGGTTCTGTATTACAGAGAAACATAGAAGGTGATGGCAGATAAGAACTGTGTGGCCCACCTAGTCTGCCCCTTTTCCGCACCTAATGTAATACCACAGACTCTATTATTTCTTGTTTCTTATTTTCAATAATGATCTGCCAAATATGGCAACATATACAGCCATTAGGCTTTACGTGGATAATACTGCCATAGCAGTCTCAGGCTGAACATGGAGGAATTACAGTCTAATCTGCAGTCGGACTTTTCTAACATTGAGGGGTGGTTCACCAGGTTGAAATTGCTTATGAACGTAAAAAAGACCAAACTGATGTACTTCTCCCCCAAAACAGGGTGAAGGGGGCAAAAAGGGTGAAAACTAACTCCAGATTCAAACCCAACTCTCCACTATTTTGGAACTGGTAGTTAGTTATTGCTACCTAGGGGTTACATTTGTCACCAAAATAACTTTTGCAAAACATATAACAAACACCATAGAGAAAGTGAATAAAAAATTTGGAGTATTAAAAAGAACTACAGGGTTTTTGAAATTGCCCAAAAGAAAGAGAATTGCAGAACAGATTGCTTTGCCGGCCTTAAATTACAGCCAGTTGATTTACAGAACAGCAAATAAATCACTACTGGCACGCCTAATAAAACACACTACGGGATTGCCAGATATTTGTTAACATATAATTTTTACACTCACCATTGCCTGTTATTGAGTAGGCTGGATTGGAAGCCACTTGAAATAGGTTACAACAGAACTTGGTTCTTACTGTTGCATAAGTTAAGGTCTTCTGACCATCAAATTTCTCAACATCTTTTGTTTAAAGGGGAAACAAAAAGGACAGCATTGAATAGACCAGTTCACTTGAATAAAATACTACCTGGTAAATGCCTAAAGAGATTTGGAAAAAGGACCCTCTCTACAAGGGCTGCTGTAGTCTGGAATTCGCTCCATCCAACAGTCCGTGAGATTGCAGAATACTCTAAATTTCTTCAGGCGGTCAGGAAATTGGTGGCATACATATGTAACTGTTTCACTTAATTTCCTGTTACTCCTGTGTCTTTTCTTCCTTGTGTGTGTTTGTATACAGTATTGTTGTGTATGTTTTTCATACTTTTATATTGTACTATGAAACCTGAGTTTCACATACAGGACTGTCTTGTAAACAGGACTCCTGTGTCCTAATGACATGTTCCCTGTTTAAAAATAATATTTTTACTTTTTACTTTACTTACTCGTTGATCTGTTTCTTACCCTCTCTTCCCCATTGCAAGAGTACTCTTATTTATATCCTATGCATTCTTGAATTCCCCTACCATTTTTGCCCCTACCAGCTCCACAGGGAAGCTATTCCAAGCATCCACTATTCTTTCTGTGAAAATGTACTTCCTCTCATTATTCTTGAGCCTACCCTCTACTAGCCTCATATTATACCCCCTTGTTCTTGTACACCTTTTGTTCTGGAAGATGCTACCCTTCTGTACCTTGTTTATACCCTATGTACCTGAATGTCTCTATCATATCTCCTTCCCTCCCTCTCTCTCCTCTCCTCCGGGGAATACATATTGAGGTCCTCTAGTCTTTCTTCAAATAACTTTTGGTGCAGTCCTTGCACCATTTTTGTTGCCCTTCTCTGGACTGCCTCCATTTTATCTATGTCCTTCTGGAGATGCAGCCTCCAGAACTGGACACAGTACTCCAGATGAGATCTCACTAGTAATCTGTATAGTAGCATAACCACCTCTTTTTTTTGCTGGTGATACCTCTCCCTTTTACATTACACTATGTATTACACTATACTACAGTATTACACTATGGATAATGCTACCAAAGGAGAGATCTCATGGAGCAGCAGGGGAAGGCCAACCTAGTTTGGAGTACAAAGTATAATGATAGGCAAGAAGACGTCAGGCAAGGGCAAATCAACAGATATTATTGTAAACCACATCCCATTTACACAGGATAGTGTTTGAGGTATTGGAAAAGATGGGCAGGCCTTGGAATAATATGGGGAGTAGGAGGCCATGGGCTATTGTTACATGGGCATATGGGGAAAGATTTGGACTGGCTTGATAGGCAAGTCCTAGACTGACATTAACAGCTTTACATATGGATGTTATATGTTGAGAGAAGTCAAGGGAGGTAAGTGATTGCACTTATTAATGTGATTGTAACCATAACTGTTTAACTGTGAAACCCCTAACCTGTTTTCTTATTTGTCCATATAATTACTGCCCCCTTTGTACTCTGTGTTATTTGGTCACCGGACACTTGTAAAAATGGTCAGTTTTGCTCACATGCCTTTCCAGTATAAAAATTAAAAATGAAAAGGAAAAAGGGAGGTATCAAGTATCAGTCCCAAGTATTTGAGGAAGTTTACAGAGACCAGAGTGGAGCCATTATCACAGATCATACAGAGCAGAGTGTGATTGTGTTTTAGCCTTTGTGTAGTTCTGAATAGAATAGCTTGTGACTTAGTAGGGTCCATTAGTAGTCTATTCTCACAGAACCAGGTCTGAACTGCCTTCAAGTTTGCAGAGAAGGGGTTCCACTATGCCGCGGTGACAAGAAATTTGTTGACCAATGGCACAGCGACAGCACAACACCGCCAATTGGTGTTGTGCTGTCACTCGGGGACAAGTGTTTTCTGTGGGGAGCTTTGCCCCCCATAACCCCCCCATGCAGGGGGCTCTGCCCTCACACCCTCCATACTTTAGATTACTAACTCAAGTTGGAGTTAGTTTGTGGATGGGGACTAACACCTCCCCGGCACCAGTGTCGGGTAGTGGAGACCATCACAGTGACTGCTGATCGCTGTGATGGTCTTCGCTGCAGAACTGATGCTGCATGGTCAGTATACACTGAGGGGGTAATATTGATGTCAGCTATGTTCTGTAAACTGGTAAAGAAGACCAGGTTATCGGCAGAGAAGAGAGGGGATACTGTTGGTGAAGCAATGGTGAACTGAATTGATGTTTACGGAGAAAAGGAGTGACACAAGTATGGAGCAATGAGGGACACCAGTGGTGGCAATTAAACTGTCAGACAAAGAGAAGCCAAACCTGACATATTGCTGTCTATTGGTTAGTTAACTCCTGAACCAGGCTAGGGCATGCTCAGAGATTCCCAGGGCGCCTAGCTTGCTGCAGAGTAGAGAGTGATTGACCATATCAAAGGCCTTAGTGAGGTCAATGAACATGACTCCAGCAAGCTCACCTTTGTTAATAGAGGTGGAGATACTGTTAGAGTGAGCAGTGCAGTGGTGATGCAGCGGTTCTGGTGGAAGCCATGTTCAGCTGGGGAGAGGAGATTGTGAGAAGTAAGATAGGAGGTGAGTTGGGTGGAGATGATTTTTTCCAGAACTTTGCCCAGAACAGGCAGAATGGCAATGGGTCTATAGTTGCTAATTATTTTGTTATTCCCTTTTTCAAACATAGGCACTGTATTAGCCAGTTTCCAGACTGTTAAAACTGCATTTCAATCAATCAATCAGTCAAGTCTTTATTTATCAATCAAGTCTTTATTTTTCTAGGCGAACACCATTGAGCAGGCTCATTTACAAGGTGGACTTGCGTTACACAAGGTCAAGAATAACACTTTTATGTACAGATAATAAATAGACATAATTATACAGAAATAGAAAAAAATACGCATAGCAATAACAAGTATTTCAGGTATAGGGTTAACAAGGTTAGGGAGAATGGTATGAGAAGGGGAATTAAAACAAGCATTTGTGGTGAGGGAAAGACTGAAGATTCTAGCAAGTGGAAGGGTCAGTTCATAAACAGCTAATCTGAAAAGTTTGGGCTCAATATCATCTAAGCCAGCAGATTTGGATTCAAGGATCAGTCTCAGGAGTTTGCTCACCTTAGAGATGCTAACTTGTTTGAAGTAAAGGGGGGATGTTGCCCTGATGGAGTAATTGAGGGAGAGGATGGACAATTCAAGGGAGGTAAAAAGGTTCAGTGTATGCTGAGAAGTCTGAAAATAGCTTGTTATATGCAATGTAGATAGTAGAGGGGCTGTTACAATTTACATTTTCAATCTCGAAGTCAGGATGGGTAAAGGTTCCTTCGTAGACAAGGATTCTTTGATGCAATTCCAAAACTGATGGGAGTTTTTGTAGGAGAAGGCAAGTTGAGTTCTGTAGAAATGACTTTTACTCTGTCAGATGGAATGGTTGCATTTGTTTCTAAGGGTTCTATAGGTGGACCTTTCAGAGATAGAGTTAGTAGCCTTGAAAGTAGCCCAGCATCTATCTTTCTCTTTCAGAAGGGACAGTAGAAAGTGAGTCAGGCATTTGGTTGTCAGACTATGGACTTTTCTGGTGGTAAGAGGGACATATTTGTCCTGGAGACTGGAGAAGATAGTACTGAAATGAGAGACAGCCTGATCAATTTCAGAGATTGCCCACTGGTATAACCAATCAAGGTAGGCCACTTCTGTTTTAAATTGGGAGGGATCCAGATGAGAAAAGTATTGAAAGTGAATCAAGCAAGGAGGGGCTTTAGGGGCTTTTGCACACCACACAAAGAAGACGTGGGAATGGTCGCTAATTGAGTCAGGGAGGACACCAGAGCAAATTATTTTGTTGGCATTAGGGCCTAACACCCAGTCAATAAGAGTGGCACTTTGTACTTTATTGGAAAGCCTGATAGGATGGTAGATTACTTGGTCGAGGGGCAGCTTATTTCACCTGTTTGTCTACTGTTTTAGCCAGTCAGTGTTAAAATCTCCAAGAATTATGAATTTGTTATTATTCACAAGAGCATCTATGGTGTTAATTAGGGTGGGGAGACTGAAGGCTGGTAGCAGGTTTTAGGTAAAAACAAAAGATATGGAGTTTCATTTAATTAATTAAAAGTTTAACCAGGAAGTACATACTGAGCTGAAAACAATTAATTTCCAGATGTGTCCTGGGGGAGAGGGGACTAGAACATAGCAAGAAAAAAAAAAGGTAAAATAAAATATTATAGTTTTACAAGCAAAATGATAAATGTTATAGGCAGAATAGTAAATGAGGGCATCTAGAAAATAACACACACTCTAATATATACAGAAAGGGAAAACAGAAGAACAGTAAGAAGAGGGCAAGAGTAGAGAATGGAGAAAAAGAGGAAGGGTCACAAGCAGTTGCAGATAGGATGACAAAAGTCAGAAAGAAGAGACTTTAGGGAGGAAGGAGAAGCAGCACAACAAATAGGAAGAGGAAGGGAGGACCAATGTTTCATGGTACTACCTAGGGTTAGGATACCGTGACACAGTTCTAGGCAGGGTCCAGAGGGCGACTGGGGGAAATTAGGGGCTGAGAGATTAGTATATTATAGTAAATCATTGTGTCCTCATCTCATTTTGGGGAGGCCCTGTCACATCTAATGAAGCTATACCTTATATCACAGAGACTGTTAAGTATTGTGGGCCTTAGCCAGGTTTCAGAGACACAGAGTATATCAGGCTGATAGTGGCATTCCCAGTAGAGATGCAGCAAAGTTTTACTTCACCCATGAATTTTCCATGCCAAATTCACTGCTGCAGATCACGTCACGAAATTGTCCCATTAAAGGACATTTGTAACTTTGCCTTCCTTTTGTTTTTTTTTTTTTGCAAATTGCAAAGCAAAAAAACAAAGCAATCAGAAGTTACAAATTGCAAATCTCTGGTGTTTAGTGGTTTCACCCCACCCCACCCCGCTGATCACTAGTCCCAGTGTAACAAAAAAAATATGATCATCCCTGGTGTCTAGTGCCTCTCCCCCACCGATCACTGGCCTGACTGTCATATAAATTAATACAATCCCGGTTCCCTGGTGTCAAGTCATCCCCCCTGGCTAATCAATGGCCCACTGCCAGATTAAATCCTTGTGGTAGCCCCCCCCCATCACTAGGCACCACTCACACACAGAAATTTTCCTGATGTCTAGTGGACCCCCTCCCTATCCCCAAATGTTCATTCTCTGGTGTCTAGTGGAACCCAACCCTGCATGTACTGCCTCGCCACCCCACTCCCCCACCATCTGGACCCCAAACAGGCCACTGGCACAGCCCTCCACTCTCCTGCATGGCTGGTGGCCTGACTGAGGACTCTATGAATGAGCATGTGCTTATACAAACATGCGTTCATTCATTGCCTGTTTGTCGTCATTTTTTAATGTATTTTGGGGTCCAGAGAAGAGCAGAGTGCTGCTCTGGTTGCCAGCAGGGGACGGGATGGAGGAAATGGTGTTGTGGACCCTAGAGTCCACAATGCCATTCCCTCCATCCTGCCCACCCCCACCAAGGACCAGAGCAGCCCTCTACTCTTCTCTGCACTTAAAAATACATCAAAGGATAACCACAAACTGGCAAAGAATGAGCACGTGCTTGTATGCTCACTCATTCGTTAAGTGCTCAGTCAGGCTGCCGGCCACGGAGGAGAGTGAAGGGATGTGTCGATGGCCTGCTTGAGGTCCAGGTAGGAGGGAGTGGGGGGTCCACTAGATACCAGGTAGTGGACATTTGGGGATGGGGATAGGGAAGGGGGTCCACTAGATACCAGGGAAATTTCTGTCTATGAGTGGTGCCTGGTGATGGCGGGGGCAGCTTTGATGTAATTTGAAAATGGACCAGCAATCAGCTGGGGGGGGGAGCACTAGACATCAGAGAATAGGGATGATATTAGGCAAGGTAAGACACATTTATTTCTATGGCACCCAATCCCAGAAGCTCTGGGCGCCTTTCATAAAAACAGACAGGGAGGGAAATGCAAAGATAAAATACAAACAAATGCAATATTTAACATGCAATACAATATTAAAATCAATAAGCATAATCTTAAAATATAATAGCTCCGATTAGTCCAGGAAGGTCAGAAACATAGAAACATAGAAACATAGACTTTGACGGCAGATAAGGACCGCTTGGCCCACCTAGTCTGCCCATTTCCCTACCTAGAGGATAATCTGCAGATCCTATTTAACCAACAGCCTATTTCTTCCTACCCTCCACAAAAATTGCCTTATATCTGTCCCATGTTTTCTTGAATTCTCCCACAGTTTTAGACCCCACAACCTCCTGATGGGATTCACCCAAGAATTCTAAAGGAACTAAGGGTAGAACTAATAACACCGCTGACTACTCTCTTTAACAAATCATGAGAGGATGGGGTGGTACCTGAGGACTGGAGGAGGGCGGATGTGATTCCTCTTCACAAAAGTGGGAGCAGGACAGAGGCAGGAAACTGCAGACCAGTTAATTTGACCTCAGTGGTAGGGAAATTGATGGAATCACTTCTGAAGGAAAGAATTGTTGAGTACCTAGAGGCCAGTGGGGCAGAGGACCCAAGGCAGCATGGATTCACAATGGGAAGGTAGTGTCAGACAAATCTAATAGATTTCTTTGACTGGGTGACCAAAGTAGTAGACCAGAGAGGGGCTGTGGACATGGCCTACCTAGATTTTAGCAAGGCATTTGATACAGTCCCTCACAAAAGATTAATACACAAGTTAGCCAGCCTTGGAGTGGGTCCCAAGGTGGTAGCCTGGATAAAAAATTGACTAGGCAACAGGACGCAAAGGGTAGTAGTAAATGGAGTCCACGGTGAAGAAAGGAGGTTTACTAGCGGGGTACCGAAGGGTTCAGTACTAGGACCGGTCCTTTTTAATGTCTTTATAAGTGACATTGCAGAGGAACTGGAAGGAAAAGTATGTCTCTTTGCAGATGACACAAAGATCTGCAACAGGGTTGATACACAAGATGGAGTGGAAAGGATGAGAAGGGACTTGGCAAGGTTGGAGGAATGGTCAGATGTATGGCAGCTCAGATTCAATGCAAAGAAATGCAAGGTAATGCACCTGGGAAACAAAAACCCAGGGGAAGAGTACACAATATAGGGTGAGATATCAACAACAGTAAAAATGGAAAGGGACATGGGGGTAATTACATCAGATGGCCTAAAGGTGGGCAAGCAATGTGAGAAGGCAGTAAGGAAGGCTGGGAGGATACTGGGATGCATAGGGAGAGGCATCAATAGCAGAAAACAAGAAGTTGTTATCCCTCTGTACAGACAGTTGGTGAGACCCCATCTGGAGTACTGTGTGCAGTTCTGGAGACACCATCTCCGCAAAGACATAGACAGAGTGGAGGCTGTCCAGGGGAGGGCAACCAAAATGGTGCAGGGTCTGCACCAGAAGACATAAGAAGAAAGACTAAAGGAGCTTAATATGTATACCCTTGAGAAAAGAAGGGAGAGAGGAGACATGACAGAAACTTTCAAGTACCTCAAGGGAATCAACAAAGTCCAAGAGGGTAGCATCTTTCAGAAAAAGAAATGTGAAAGAACAAGGGGGCACAATTTGAAGGTAGAGGGGGGACAGCTCAGAGGTAATGTGAGGAAGTATTTTTTTACAGAGAGGGTTGTGGATGCAGGGAACAGCCTCCCCGAGGAGGTTGTGGAGTCAAGAACAGTAGGGGAATTCAAGAATGCATGGGACAGACATAAGGCAATTTTTGTGGTGGGTAGGAAGAAGTAGGCTGTTGGTTAAATAGGATCTGCAGCTTATCCTCTAGGTAGCGAAATGGGCAGACTAGGTGGGCCAAGTGGTCCTTATCTGCCATCAAAGTCTGTTTCTATGTTTCTATGTTTCTGGCCTTCCTGGACTAATCAGAGCTATTATATTTTAAGATTAGAGTCCTTTGATAAGTACTGTAGGCATAGCCTGGCAAGTGGGGTGGGAACGGGAGAGGGGTACAGGGAGTGGGGAGGAAGGTCAGATGAGATAGGAGAGGGTTGGACATGATGGCCTAGGGAGGAAGGACTGTTCAAGTGGAGAACACAACAGATGCCACATGCAATGGTTGGGGTTTAAGTCCAATATATGAAGCAAAGACAGATTGTGATGTTGGGACCTTGATTTGGATAATGAGAGAAGGGAGGACTCAAGTGACGCCTCAGGCAATGGTTGAGGTTTAGTCCAGAATTTAAATCAGTGACAAATCATGATGTTAAGACCTTGACTTGAAGCAATGACAGACCTCAGAGAAGGTCCTCAGGAACAAGGATTTGAAGAGGGAGAACATGGCAGGGGACGCAAGCTTTAAGATTTTCTGGATCTTATTCCAGAGCGTAGGAAGAGTGAAGCTTATCGAGGCTCTACCAAAGCGTGTTTTAACTTTAGGGATAGCCAGAGATAAGATGGTAAGACTTCTGAGAGAATAGGCACTAGGGATGCAGGGAGTTAGGCAGCTTGTGAGGTACTAAGGTAATTTATGAGTGATTTCCTTATATGTCCATAGAATAGAATTCTTTTGACTCCTGAAGCTAAGGGAGCTCCAGCCTACGGAAGAATAGAGGATGCAGTGGTGCGTGTCATAAGGGGCATCCAAAATGAACCTAAGGGCTCTGTAGTATAGGGTTTCAAGCTTGGAGAGAGCTGTGCTAGTGCTATGGCCATATAGGAAGTCCGCATAGTCTAGGAGAGGCAAGAAGGTAGCTTGGACTAGGAGTTTTCTAACCTCCGGGGTTACTGAGTGCTTGATCCTGAAGAAAATACCGAGCCTTTGACGCAGTTTCTTAGTGAGTTCTTCAATGTGATCAATGAAGGATAATTTGTAGTCAATCCAGACCCCCAGGTATTTAAATTGCTCCACAAACTCCAGGGCTTCTCCCAAAAGATGCTTATGTGAGGAACCTTTTCTGGGTTGTTGTTTTTTTAGATGAGGGGCCAGTGGAGAGAAAATCATGGCCTTAGTTTTTTTGGCATTGAGCAGGAGTTTCAAACTGAGTAGATATTTTTTGAGGATGTCAAAATGGTTCTGGAGGTCCAAAATGTCTTGATCCAGAGTTGATCTGTCAATGTATAGCACTGTATCATCATGGTGGTTGATGATACATAGATACATAGATACTAGATGACTTTAGGCCAGTGTCAATTTGATTAATATAAATGGCAAAGAGAAGTGGACCAAGTATGGATCCTTGGGGGACACCTCTAAGGAGTATTTTTTTTTGGCAATAGGTCTCCTTCAGCCTTGACCTGCTGCTCTCTGTCCACAAGATAGTTTGCAAACCAACTTAGGGCCAGTTTGTCCACCCCAGCTTTCTTCAGTGTCACCAGGAGCAAATCATGGTCTGTCATGTCGAAAGCCTTGCTAAGGTCCAGAAACAAGGCGTATATGTATCGTTTGTTATCAAGTGCAGACTGTTAGTCATTTATAACTTTAGCAAGGACAGTGGAGGTACTATGCATGGGACTGAAACTGGATTGAATCAGGTTTAGTATATAGATAGATATATATATCATATGACAGTCGGGCCAGCAACCAGCGGGGGGAAGGGGTCCACTAGACACCAGTGATTATTATTATTATTTTTACATTAGGGCCATCGATCGGTGGGGGGGCACTGCCTGTAAAAAATAAATGAAAGTTACCAAACTCCACTGGTGAAGTTCAAACTCTGCCAGCAAAGTTTTCAAGCTCTGTCATTTACAGAGTTTTTAGGTGCGTTGGCTTCGCCCCCCCCCCCGATGAACTACGCGAAGTGAGAAAATCCATAAATCTTTTCACAGAGCTACTGTTCCCCACTTCGCACATCTCTAATGCTCAGATGGTAAACTCTTCCAGATTATGTAGGAGACTTCTAACATTAAGGTTTTATTCCTTTTACCCTTTACCAGAGAGGGAGAAAGAGAGTAGGAAACAATGGTATAGAAGGCCCAGGACTGGGAATATCTCCAGCAGTCAGTAATAATAACTGCATCAAGAGGACGAGGACTTTGGCTTTTGGGTGAACACTTGTGGGTGGGAAATACCAACTGAATTGCTAAGGTAACAGGATATAAGGTGCCGATTCTTTGGGGCACAGAGGCTGACATAGTTTATATTCTGCTGTTTGCAGACTAGGGTGTTAGACATGGCAAAGTCTGTAGCGGTAGTAGAGTTACTAGTGGCAGGCATTAAGGCAGGTGTTGTGTCTACAACACAGAGGGAGACTGTAAGGACAATGAGGGGAAACTAACAATCAGCAGAGTTTTGCCATGGTTCTAGGCATTACAGGAACCTGAAACAGATTGGGATTGTAAATCTATAGTGGGGTGTAGTAGATATGTATCCTAGGGATAGTAGAATAGACCAGTTTCGTTAACAACAGTAGCAGAGTAGAAAATAGATTAAGGCTCCTTAGAAAGCAATAACAATTTCAGGGCACTGATAAAATAAGGAGCAGCAATGAGGTACTATAATTACGTAAGTAGGAAATTGGTGAGGGTTCTGTTGAAATCCACCAGGTGGTCAGGCCCTAGGGGCACTAAGATTGCAAGCACCTGTAAATTCAGTTATGAGCCCCAGTTGGTTAAAGCAGGTGAAGTAGACAACAGTGCACATGTAGGAACATTAACAGCCATGTTAAAGCTTTCAACTTCGCAGGAGTGTGGTTGGGAAACTGCAGGTCACAGTTAGGAACAATGCACTTCATCAAGAGTTTGCTGCTCATAGAGTCATCTTACTTGAGGGAGCCCAGCACCCCTAGGTTGAGTACACAGGACAGTCAAAATGAACAGTTATAACAGTTGTCCTGGAGACTATAGGGCAGAGACTCTGGCCAATGGCCATCATCACAGCTGACGCCCATGGTAGATGCCCTTATTCCGCAACCCTTAGCATTTTGGCCCACTCACAGATGTCCTGAACGTAAAGAACAATGGGCCCACTCCCCTGCTGCGATTGGTGGAAGTAGGTGAGAATGGTGTGCAGTCTGACTCCCAGAGGGCTTCTAGTCGCCCCTTGCAGTGATTGCTAGTTGGGAAGGAGGGGGACAAATCTGACAGCTCACCTCATGACCCTGATGTGTGTTCAGTGCCGCCACCTGTGGCTGTGGTTGCAAACTCTCAGGCTGGGGATTTAAATTAAGAAGTTTCCCACTATATATAGTCATGATCACTATACATTCTTTACACATAAGGACCATGTGATCCTTAAGTTTAGTTATCAACAGTTAGAGTGCTGAGACTTAGTTCTTTTGTCCGGTGGAGTAAGCCACAAGATGCAATCCTTAGTGAGCTTATGGGGTAGGAGGGCAGTTGTTAAATGAGATATGGTGTCTTGTCTTATGTATCTGATACTCTTACAGGCATTAAAAGTTGGTTCAGTCTTATCCATTGCTACTCCTTCCAATATTACACTCATTAACATACAGTAGGTGTTGATTTGTTCTTGCTATTAGCTTTAGATACTGGTGTGACACCATAATGGGAGGTTCTGAAGAGTTACAACATCCTTGGAGTCCCCTGTTAGTAGCTCATATTTTGACTTAGAATTACTAATTGATGGTACTGGGGGCAAAGCAGGCTCCTTTGCTTCTCCCACATAGCATTGAGCAATCTTTCCATTATGGGTATTGTATAAATGGTGGCTAATGCATCTCACCTCCTATTCGAAATGTACCATAACCTCATCTAGCTCATCCTCTCTCCTCCCCTGTTCCTACCTCCCTCCTCCTCCCCACCCATCCATCCATACCTCTTTCCTCCCCTTTACTTTCCACTCTTCCTTTCTACCCTGATTTTCTCTCTCCCCCCTCCCTTAACCTTGAGCATCTCTACCATGCCTTCCTCTCCTTTTCCTGCCTCCTCCCGCCTGTCTTTCCTTCTGCTCTAAGGAGCGGAAATCCCACTCTATCCTCTTGCTCCTGTTCCTACTCCTCCTGTCTGGTGATGTCAAGTTTAACCCTCTACCCTCCCTACCCTCCTTCTCCACCTCCTCAACAGCTTAAGGCCTGAGCATATTTCACCTCAGTGCTCAGAGGCTTCTTTGAAAACTTGACCTCCTATCTGTCTGGACTTCACAACATTTCTGCAACATCCTCTGTGTCTCTTAATCCTGGTTCTCTTCCAGGATCCCAGACTCAAGCCTGTCCCTTCCTGAGTATCATCTTTTCAGGCTCAACAGGGAAAAACATGGGGGTGGTGTTGCTATCTATGCCATCAGAGCCTTTCTTGCACCATGGCTTTCTGAGAGGTTGCTTCTTCCTCCTCCCCCAAATTCTTCTTTGTCAGGCTATTATTCCCCTCCTCTGTACCCATCTTCACTGGGGTTTTCTATGCCTTTCCAAGAATATCCTCCTCTTCCCTGGTTGATTCCCTCTGTCCCTGTCACGCCTCTGCTGGTGAACTCATCCTGCTAGGGGGCTTCAGTTTTAATTGTCTGTGCACAGGCTTCAGGCCAACCACCCATAAGATTGAGTCCCTTGATCTCACACAGATTATCACTGAACCCCCCTGGCTCAACCCCCACTGTCTCACACATTACCTCCTGGATGGGGTTCTTTCCTCCCACCCCCACTGTATTATTGTAGCAGGTATCTTGCCGGATGCTTTCAGCAACCACTGCAGGAAGCTCTGCATCAGGAAGATTCAGTGTCCACCCTCCCCCCAAATACATCTGAACCAGGTCCTTCTGGTCACTCAACACCTCTGCAATCTTGCGTGACCTTGCTGCTGCAGATTAGACGGACATACCCTCCACCATTGATATTGACATTGCCTCTCCCTGTTTCACTCCAAATTCTCCTCTGTTTGGGACAAGCATGACCCACTCAGAAAATCCAGGGTCAGAACTCACCATCGCCCTAGATTATCCCTGAAATCATTGACCAATGAAAGTCCTGTGACCTCACTTGGGCATGTTACAGATTATCTCATGCCCTTTTTGACCTACTGTTACACAGGAAAATCGGAAACTCCTGTACAAAGGATGTCCAAGCTGCAAAATCACAATATTTCAAAGCCAACCTTCAGAACAACCTTGACACCCCTTCAAACTTCTTGAAGGCAATTCACTCCCTCTTTGACTCTCCCACCCAATCCACCCCTTCAGTCCAAAGGATTCACTAGTGTCTGGCCCCTCCTCTGTTGCTGCTCACTTCAATGAATTATTCACCACTTGTGCTATCCCTTCCACTCATCCATCAGCCTCCACTGATCCACCTCACATTCCCTCTCCTCTCCCCTCCAAGGGTTTCTCTTTCCCACCTGTTACTACCCAGAAAACCCTGAAAGCCCTTTACTCCCTTAACCTGTGCAAATCCAGCCCATATGGGCTGGATCCTATGTTACTCCATGGCTCCACTCCTGCCATAGCATCTCCTCTGACTCATCTACTCAACTTCTCCTTCTCCCTGAGTGCTGTCCCTCAGTACTGGAAGTTGGCTAAAGTTCTTCCACTCCACAAAGGGGGGACCCTTCCTTCCCAGATAACTTCCACTCAATCTTTTTCCTTCCTTCCCTTGCTCAGCTGCAAGAGAAGCTTGTCTACACCAGGTTCTCCGATTTCATATAATCCTCCACTGATTTCCTCTCCCTTTTCCAGTCTGGCTTCCAAAAGCATTGTTCAATTGTTTCCTCCTTGTTGCGTGCAACTGATTTTATCTTCTCAGGGGTGGATCAGGGACATATCACAGTTGTCATTTTCATCAATCCGGCCAAGGCCTTTGACTCAGTATCCCACCCACTCCTCCTGAATAAGCTGGATTCTGCTGGTCTCTCAGCTCCTGCTGTTGACTGGTTCCATTCTTACCTCTTGGGCTGTCTGCAGTCAGTGCAGTCTGGTAGTGCACCATCACCTCCACTTCCCATCCAGGTGGGGGTCTCACAGGGCTCTAACCTAGGGCCCATCCTGTTCTCCATTCTTAATAACCTCCCCTCGGCTTGTGCCAACTCATATAAACACATGTATACAGATGACGCAGTCATCTACACCTCCAAGCCCTCTACCTCAGCTATGGAAGGACTGCTCAAACACAACTTCCACAATGTCCTGTGCTGGTTTCAGTCAAGCCTACTCTGAGCCAGTACAAATAAAACTGTGTCTATGTCCTTTGACACCAGCAAGAAATTTGCCAGACTCCCAACTCTGCCAATCTTCTCCACCTTGGATGACACCCCTCTGGAAGTGGTTCAATCCTTCAAGTACTGTACCTTGATGTATGGCTAGACAGAAAACGTGCTTTCTCTGCCCACAATGACACCATCCACGTCAAATTCTACCCTAAACTTGGTGCGTTGTACTGCAGTAAAAGTAGTCTGTCTCTATCCACCATGAGCTTGTCATCAAAATTCTCTTACCTCTCATCACTCTTCTCCCTCATCCCCTCTGCCTCCTGCTCCCTCTGCTCTAGGGATCCTCAGACCTTCATTATTCCTCATCCCCACTCTTCTGCTGGGCAAGCAGCATTTTCTTATCATCTTCCATACTTTTTTAACCAATTATCCTCTTTCCTCCACTTCATTGTCTCCCCAGGCTCTCTCAGGTATCAGCTGAAACTCCCTCCTTCTCCCCTGCTCCTCTTTTCCCTCTACTTGATTTTTCCCATTGCATTTGCCTCCCACCCTGGTGTAGGGGTGGCTGAAATGCCTTATTTTGTTGATTCTGCCATGAATGCTTATTTTTCACTTACTCCTGTAATTAATTTCTGTTTTTTGTTTGCTCTGTATTGTAATTGAGAATTGCCTCTGTGCTACTATATGTATTTTGTATCCCCTATTCCCTTCCCATAGGTCACACCTAGAAATGGGCCATGTCTCACTGTACCTTTCCCGGTCACCAGTTTTCAAACAAATAAATACCTCCATCCTTCTTATTCCGTCCAGTATGTTATTTTCCTTTTTATAGGGTTCATCCTATTCCCACAAAAAAGGAAAAAGAAAGACTTAATATTTTTGCTTCTAGACTGCTTGGTAATGGGTACACATAACTAACATATAAAAATGGGCAATACTAAAGATTTAACTAAAGAAACCTTTTTCGTTTTGGAAATTTTCAAAAATTTCCAGTGTTGCACACATCCCATGGCAATCTACATTTATATCCCAGTTTTTTACAGCCATGTTTTCTTCTACCCCAAACCACACCCCTAATATATTTGCAGTCATCCATTCTATCTGGATGCCTGCAAAAGTTAATTTACTATTTGGCATGATGTTAGTCCCGATACTCTCACTCATATCATCATTTATTTTATTTTTTTTTCCATTAAATCTTTATTCCATTTTTGGTTACAGAGAATGAATCAATAGGCAACAAGCACAAACATATGCGTACACAATCATGCATAAAACAATAGGTAGTAGAATACATCCTCTGCAACATCATCATTTATTTTTAACCCAGAGGCTATTTCAAATTTACCAAATTCTTGTTGCACCACTTCCTCTTGTGTCTCTGGGGACAAAAAACAAATAATATCATCAACATATGCCATGATTTTAACCTCAGATTGTCCATTGATGGGAAAATGGGTTGCCATAATGAACGGCAGCCTCTCTTCTCAGGGGTCACCTGACCTGGAACAGGCGCCACTCAGGAGGAGGAAGGGAATAGGGGAGGGGTGAGGAGGAAGGGAGTGATGTCACAAAAGGGGCAGAGAGAGGTGAGGGAGATAATGATTGGAGGAAACCAAAAAGGAGGAGCCACAAGTAAAGGGTTAAAAGAAGATTCAAAGGGAGTTACCTGTCTACTTAAATTTGCTTTTGAATTGCTGTGAGTGGATTGATCAAGCTTGATAGCACATTAGTTGGCTTGGCAACATTTTTTTGAACACAAGGTAGGTATGGAGGCGACAGCACCATGGGAGCATGGCATTAGGGAGAGTCAGAGCGGTGGTCTACCACAGGAGTGGTAAGTCTGGACAGTATGTAACAGAAGTATGATTGAGCAAGATGCTCACCCTGTGTTGGCCTGGTGGCACTGAGGGTTGAGGCACTGGATGCCACACCTCACGCTACGCCGGCAACCCGGGTTTGGGAGCGAACTCAGGCCACCAGGGGTCGGCAGGGGGAGGATAGGATTGAGCATCCGGAGGACTGCTCTTCTGTCTTGGGAGAAAAGGGGTATTGATCTCGGGCTCTGGTAGCTCCTGGCAGTGGCTGGGAGTACAGAAAGCTCGCAATCCAGTAACCACAGGGATTGGCTGTGTCAGCGATCCTGTAGGCACACATAGGAGCATGCATGTCTGCTCTGGATGCATTGCATGTCTGAGCCAAGGGGGAGGGAACCAACAAGGAAAAACCCCTGCTCCTCAGGAAGGCAATGGAGGCCTAAAGGAGCCACAGAACTCATGTCTAACAGCGGACGTTCCTCTGGCCATCATCCCAAGCCCTCACCTCACCTCCAGACCTAGCTGCTTAGATTTCAGAAAGATCACCCAGGTAAGGAGCTGGGTGGCCCCACCCAAGATGGGCTTAGATCCTGGGGGTCAGACAGGCTCCGGGGAGGGAGGGAGGGAGGTGGAGTGTCTCAAATACCCCATCAGGCCAGAGGGAGGTGTCAGGTGGGCGGAAGATGCCTAGATTGATTGTGGCACTCCTGAGAGATGCCTGAGGTTGCAGGCGAGAAAAAGAAGATACAAAAAAAAGATGCTCACGCTGTGGGTGAGGTGGCTTTTTGTTGAGAAGTTTGGGTGACTGGGGTGAAGCTGGTGGGGGCAGATGGCATTCTTGGGTTTTGAAGCAGGACACGGTATCGGTGAGTGGGAGCACTGGTCGGGGTGAGTGGCATCTTTGGGTTTTGGGACCATAGGAGTGTAAATCCTCATCATATTTTTTTTTTTTTTTCATTATGTTTAATTAGCAGTTTTGAACATGCTGATCTCTTTATATTTGTGTTGACTTTTTCAGGGAGGACACAGGATCTGTGCATCGGGAGCTGACCATGGCACACCAGAAACAAGTGAGAAAATGAGTTTGAGGTTTCTGAGGTGAGGAGAGGTGGAGCAGAGTGTGATAGAGGCAGAGAAGGATTATAGCTATTATGTGGATATAGTACAAGCATTTGTCAATACTGAATGTTTGCTTGCTGACATTGGCATTGGTAGTGCAGGAGTTAGAGAGATACACAATAGGAATGGCAGTGAAGTATTAAACTGATGTCAGCTCCACCCCAACCCTACAGAGACTGACAGGTGTTGGGGATGTGCCTTTGGGTCATCGGCCATAACACTCATGCCATTTCAACTCACCCTACCCTGCAGACACCAACAGGTATTGCAGTGCATCTTGGGGTCTTCGGGCCTTATGCTCACCCCTTTTCATAAGGAAATATGTTGAGATGGGTGCAATATAGGAGAATGGGGTGAATGTTGAGGCTGAAGACCCCAAGTCACACCTCAATGCCTGTCATTGGCTGCAAGGTGGGGGTGAAATGACGTCAGCATTACGTCCGATGATCCCAAGTCACACCCTTGACGCCTGCCAGTTTCTACAGGGTAGGGCATTATGGTTGGAAACCCTAATGCCCAGGCTGTTTGTTAGCAATTTTGTTCCAAATTTTCAACATGGGCTTTTTGTGACCCCATGTCATGAACAGTGGGACTATCATTTTGTTACTCAATCCCGAAAGATGATATTGCACAGTGACTGCACAGTTTGGCACCACAGGTGCGAAAACACATTTCAGGCAGGATGTGAAAAATGACAGCTGCACTGTTCATGAGATGGTGTGAGAAAATGGCACTGTTGAAAATCTGGAGTGAAAATATGAAGAACCGGTGAAGTTACGAGTGTGCATAGAAACAGCGCAATGCATGCCTCTAACGCAATCATTTTTAGCAATTTTTTCACCATATTTTTGACATTGGCATTTTTGGACCTCTCCTCATGAACAGTGGCATTGTGATTTTGTTAATCTGTCTCAAAAGTTGATTTCTCACAGTGACCGTGCGAGTCTGCTCTACAGAACATGAGAAATGACAGCTGTACTGTTCATAAGGAGGTGTGAAAAAATGGCAATGTTGAAAATCTGGAGTGAAAATATTACAAATTGCTGAAGTTACAAGCGTGTGTAGAAACTGCACAATGCACACGTGTAAAGTAGTCATTTTTTTGAATTTTTTCACCAGATTTACAACATGGGCTTTTTAAGACATCTTCTCATGAACAGTGGTACTGTCATTTCATTAATCAGTCCCAAATGGTAATTCCATGCAGTGACTGCAAAATCACCTTTCTGGAAAGAGAAATGAAATGACAGCACCAGTGTTTATGAGGTGGTGTCCCAAGAACCCCATATTGAACATTTGGGGCTAAAATTCCTAAAAATGACTGAGATATCCACCAAAGTTGACCCCCCCCATTGACTCCCATTATAGAGCGCTTACCTGATTCCTCAGTTCACAATTCAGCTTTGAAGAGTGCAGACACTTCCCAGTCCACAGAAGATCACTGCTTCTGACCTCCAGAGGTAAGTATGGGGTGAGGGGGGTGCAAGGAGGTGGGTGCGCACAGAGAGGATTGGAATGGGGAAGGGGGATGGGCAAGATGACGAAGGACTGTTTTCTTTTTTGCAGGTTAAAAAAAGACTCTTCGGGACCTTTTTTTTATTTACAGGTTAAAAAAATACTTTTAGAACATGGGGGTGGGCTGCCAGTGTACCACATGAGTTGAGGGGGGCATGATGCTAATGGGGATTGGGCACCCCCATCTATAAAGAATGTGAGCTTGGGGGGAGGGAAACATGAATGCAGATGGGGATTTGGCACCCGTGTCAGCAAAGAAATTGAGCTTGGGGGGGTGGGGGGCATCTGACACTGGGAGTGGGTATCCCAGTGTTGGGAAAATAAATTATGAAAATTGTCTGGGCACACTGGGGTGGGCTTCCAGTGTGCCACAATGAGGGGGCGGATACATGCCAACATGAGGACTGGGTACCCCGATGTCGGCTTTTGTTCAGGGAGTTTTTGACGGGAAGAAAGCCACGCCAGCTGGCATATTTATTTATTGAAATTTTTCACCAGGAAAGGCACACTGAGCAAACAAGTTGCTTGTGGTGCAAGGATTGGGGACAGAGTGCGTGGCAGGAGTCGACAAGATTGTGAGGGAGAGGTAAGGTGCCGCTGCAATGACAAACCTGTTCATGATTGCAGCAGCAGATTTATTTCAACTATTTGGCTCTGTTTGAAGCTGATGTCATCTGCAGCTTCCCCGCTGATTGCTGGCTGCTGGATGCACCCAGTAAAGTGTCCACTGCATTGGTCACAACACTGACATACCTCTGAAATGTGCTACTACCAAAAAATGTTTCTTGCAATGTGCACACAAGCAAACATAAAAAAGGAAGCAGAGAGCAGGGTTTTCCAGGGCACTGGAAGCATCCAGGCAGGAGAACAGGTGATTGCAGACAGTCCATCATAGACATGTAACCACCCAGTCCCCTTTGGTTGCTAGAATCCCATCAGTGTCAGTGCTAGGTAGGGAAGGCAGCTCGTGAATAACTAGTTAAATGGGGTTTTCACCTACTCACCTTCTTGTTTACTTGGTCTCAGCTGAGATGAGAGAGATGAGGTCATTTAGAACTCTCACAGCAGCATAAGCAACAGCAGCTGGATGTGAGTGGGGAGTTTTAGAATCTTGAGTCAGTTGGTAGTTGTCAGAGGGAGTCCATACCGGGTCATAATGTCATACACTTAATAGAGTACAACATTATAGCTAACCCAAAATATCACTGTCTAGGACAGCGAATGGTAGAATACTGTGTATACTGCTGTACACAGTATTGCACCATTAACACACTCCCAGGCAGAGGATAAGACCTCTGCTGGGAGTGGGTTCCGTTGAGCACCTGCCATGGCTCACTGGACAGAGCCACAGCAGCAGGAACCAAGGCACTACATCTGGAACCGAGTTTGATTCCCAGTCCCAGAAATTGTATTTTTTAAAGACTTTGTGCGCTTCCCGAGTTGGACCCCTTCTGGAGTTAAGAATCTTTAGTGGGGAGGGATGGGGGGCACAGCCTCTGCAACAGGGGGTGTGGGGGTGGAGTCCCCCACAGAAAAAAGAGTTATGCCGCATGGCATAAATCGCACTGTATTATCAGCACAATTTAGCCATGTGGCATAATGTCTTGTGACATTATGACCCCATGCCGAGGGAGTCAGGTAATAGTAGTTTATGTGTGAGAAGTGAGAGCTACTGTGGGCTCTGAGAGGGGAGCCTATTTTCTCACTCTAGTCCTGAAAGTCATCAGCCTGTGAATAGAAGTGATGGAAACCATTGTCTACAGCAGGAGCTCCTGATTTTCACCCCCAGAGGAATGGAAAGGACTGCTGAAGAATGGATCCTAGGGGCAATCCCCTATTTGATCCAGGACACTTTGAAGCTGCCTGTGTTGTTCTAACTGTGAGCAGATCTGACTTTGTGCTTCCTGAAGAAAGTACCTGTGGTGTGGTGTTTCTCTGACTAAGAGGGAAAGGTACACCAGTTCTGTTCTAAGTCTGAGACTTTTCTCAGTTGAAAGTTGGCTGACAATTGTGGGGTCCAGAGGCGGACTAATGCACATTTTAGTTTCTACACTCCTGGAGCAGTGTTTTTCATAAGCTGGATGTGAAAGTTAATTCCAAGATACATTTACCTAAGTGTTTTTCAAGAAGTTTTAATTTATTTTTTAATTATTTATTTAGATCTCAGACTACAAATACCTTTGAGCTTAGAGCTCTTTTACAAAGGTTCCACGTCAGCAGCATAATACAACAGGTTAACAGAACAAATGTATGGCAAAACGGTATACATAGAGAAAGGATATCAACAAGTTTACAGACTAAACAGGGTATGGTAAAATAATTGTAAATAAGAAAAGAAGCAATAGTTGACATTCACAGTGAATTAAAGAATAGAAATGAGTAACGCTAAGCAGTTTCATGCACAGGAATGCAAACAGTAAATTGAAAATTAGCCAAAACAAGCTTTGTCAGTTACCAGTAAAATCATAAGGTAAGTTAAAATCAGCCAACAGGCCTTGTCAGGACAGACGGGGGGGGGGCAGGGATTAGGTAGAGGGGAGGAAAGGTTTAAGGTGTAACTCTGAAAGAATGGCTGGGTATGAATTAGAGATGCAGCAACATTTTATTTCGTCTGTGAAATTCCAGAGAAATTGCCAATTTCACCTGGCAAAACATTTCACGAAATGATGGTCTTTTGGTGAAATTTCACCTTGAATTTTGCCTTGTGCTTCTATAAGGCAAAATCTGGTGAAATTGGGCTTTTCTCTCTGCTGCTGGTGGTCACATGGTTGAGTCTAAATAGGCAGGAAGTGAGTGGTTCATTTCCTGTGCTACATGTCTCTAGAGGAAGCAGGCAGCTTCTAGACTAGGAGTCAGAGCCCACCTCACAGACCTCAAATTGAAGCTTCTGCCTCTGTTTACCAAGGATTACAGCCTAATCATGATGCTGTTATTGCTGAACATGCCCCAGAAGTCCAGAAATGTTTCCAAAAAATGTTCAAGTAAATTGAGACCAAAATCTGGTGTTACTCATGCTGTTATATGGTTCGCATCCACCACCAGGACCAAAATCTGCTGTTTTCTGCACCGTTTACAATGATTTTCAGGCCTAATCTTGGTGCTGCCACAGCCGAACATGCCCCAGAAGTCCAGAAATGTTTCCCAAAAAATGTTTGAGTAAATTAAGACAGAAATCTGGTGTCATTCATGCTGTTATGTGGTGTCCCCCCACCTCATGAACCTCAACTCCAGGGAGTGGCAGCTCCACTGCTTCTATGCCCACTGCTCAAGAGAGAAAAGCATTGCTCACACTCATCCTCAACCAACCTACTCAGTCCTCCCTCCTCCTGTTCTATTGCACTGCTATCATTAACATTAGGCTTGACAAGGGAAGTCCCACCAACAGCTCTGATATCTTTCTGGTGTTGGTGCCAGTGCAATGGGTGCTTGTTTTTCAAGTAGGCATGCTGGCCACTGGTGCCTATGTGACTGCCCTTTTTTCCATGACTGACATGTACTTGATACAGCTGACATATCGACTACTGTATCATCAGCTGCATCAAGCATGAAAAAATCCCAAACTAGGGACTTTGCAACTCTAGATTTGACATGGCACTGGGATTTGGACAGCAGAGTCAAAGGTGTGGAAGTTTTTGCTTTTTGGACCACTTGCATGACTTCCACCATGCTACGTTTGGGAGATGAGGTGACTGGACTGCTTGTTGTAGGGTTGCTGATAGCCTCACCCTCAGGCTTTGCATCTAAATGGGCTACATCATCACTCTTCAGCTTTTTAACTTCTGGCTCCCACAGGGGATACAACACCTCATCATCATCTGTACCAAAATATATTATATCCTCCTCCACCTCCTTCTCCCTATCACTGTCTACTTCCAGAGAAACTTTTCCCTTCCTTGGCATCTCCTCACTGTGGAAGGGCTGACTTTCCTTACCTTCCTCTCCAGGAGAAACAGACTGAAGCTGGATGGTATCACCGTCACCACCATCAGCTCCACCTTGACCACGAACAACAGTCACACTGATAATTGTTTCCACCTCCTCCTGGACCTCTGTGCCTCCACTGGTATGTGTCTCCCTTATTCCCAGTATCTTCCCCAGCAAGCATACTAGCTACAGATTGGGCAGTAAAAAATGAGTCACAGACTTGAAGCCACTTCTAACTTCAATTTTTCTGGCACTGGCTGCCACAGCAGCACTGGAGCCCACAGAAGGCATTGATTCAGAACTAGGTTTGTTCACTGGAAATGGAACTGTATTTCTACTTTTTCCAACAGACTTCTTTGAGCCACCTCCCACCTGATCACCTTTCCAGGAACTGGAAAGTCTCTTGGCAGGCGTATTTATATGCTTGTTCTGTTTGCCTTCCTCCAGAACTATATGATTATGTATTTCTATTGAATAAGTGTGATTTAATACCAGCAGTACTATCTGCAAAGGGCAAAAAGAAATCAGAACAGGTAGCAGCACTGCAGTCTATACACCTACCTACAACTGCTATTGTAGCCTTTTCGAGTGTTAAAACACTGTTTTATTTTTTTAATTACAAAAACACAAATTAAATAACATGGGCTAACAGGAGGAAAGAAGTAAGAGACTTTAAATACTAAACTTACAGAGAACACCACCACCACAAGGATGTGCAGTAACTCTGAACAAAAACTTACGTAGTTCTTAATAAAATGTCAGTTTTTAAATGGAATAGTTATTATACAACTTGATAATAACTGGGTAGATACAGGTAGGCTCACACAAACTAAATTGTAAACCAACTGCACAGAACACCTTACAGTCACAATACGATCTACGGTCCGCATAAGTGGTGTCTGGAGAAGGCAGGCACTGCAATGTGTTAGTACTTACTAAATACAATTTTGTCTTATAGATATAGCAGATGGAAGGAACAACAATATTTGAAATGAACAAACAAAATCACCGCCAACAGTTCTGCAGGGACCACCACTCTCTTGAAACCTATGTAGTTTTTTATACAGTATGGGTCAGGTAGTAAACACCAGTCGTGTAACAGGGAGGAAAGGGTTACTTGGGTAAGCAAATTAAACAGAAAAAACAGAATGCTGCAATTCAGAGTCTAGATCACAGTATTAAGTTATGCGAGCAATTCAACAATGCAGTATACTTGGATACGGACAAGTGTTCAATGCCCACGAATACGTCCAATACAAAACTAAAGCAGAAAAGTGATTAAACAAAGGGAAACAGGAACAGAACTACTCAAGATGAGTAACTTCAGATAAAGTTAACCAAAAAAGGGTCAATATGGAATACAAATATTACAAATAAGTAGCACACCAACAAAAATATTAAGACTTAAAAGAAATAACAGAAACTCACTCACAACTTATGAGAAATCTGTCAAATATTAGGAACTAGCCTGCTCTGCTTTCATACAAACACAAACACACACACACACACACACATACCACACGGTCGACCCTCCCCCACTGAACTCCCTCACAGACACAGAGAAAACTGAAAACACTACCTAAGTTCAACTAAATATTATCCAAAGATGCCAAAACAAAAAAATGTTCACTAGCAGCACTAGGAACACAATTTAGATTTTTGGAGCAATTAATTGTCAAAAATAACAAATAAAGAGGTTTTTGAAGGGTTAATTGGCTGTGATGTACCACACTGAACTTCGCTCCGACTTAACAGACAATATACTGTGCGGGAAACAGCCTACAAGTGATATTTCAGCTAGTTACCCACAATGCACTGCAAATTCACAGGCGAAATTGAAAAGCATTTATGAAATTTGATGAAATTTCACATTACGTGAAATTGCCATCCCAGGCAAAATTACATTTTGCCTAGGTGAAAATGTTCACGTAATGCAAAAATTACATGAAATATTTCACTAGGTGAAATTCCAGTTTTGCACAACTCTAGTATGAATATGGAAGTGAAGGGTGTATAGCCCTCCATTTGGAGTAACCAGTTCAGCACTACAGGTTATGTAAGGGTTCCTAGTTATTCAAGATATGGTGGCCAATGTCTGAAGAGAAGTTTACCCCTAGTGTGGGTTATGCTAGTAATGAGCCCCTGTGTGCTCTATTGTGGCCAGTTGCCACTTGAAGAGGTTTTAAAGTCCTATGCCATATGGGAAATGTGTGCTCAGTTGTAGCCAGTGCCACTAGAGGAAATGATTAGTTAAGGCCATTGCCACTGAAGAGAATTTAATGTCCTATGAAATATGGGAATACGTAGAGTTTCTATCAGATACAGTTGTTTTATTGTTCTGTAAATGTCTTGTGCCATGATATGTAAACCTTGGGGTCCACCCTTGCTTTAGAGAACATCTTTTGGAATAAAGTCATACTCTAGAACCCCAACTCTGGTTTTGACATTTACATTTTTGCTTCCTGTGTGGAGTTACTGGGTACCCTTCCAGAAATATAGGTCTAGCATAGCCCTAGCAAAAAGTTCTCTCCTCAGGACCAGGGTTTTGGGCAAATGTATTGCTTTTGTACACCCCAACCCCTTTTTCTGACCTCTACAAGTAATGAGCCTGGTATACATTCCCAAAGCTAGGGGTGGTACCAATTTCTGAAGTAGTTTGTGCCCAGTGAAGGGTACCAAGGGGTAGCTAACTGTGTAAAGTAGCGGGGGTGGTTACAAAAATGGAGGCTCATCCAAAGATGTTGTTTAATTTGGGTGAGAACCAGAGATTATTTGCTGAGGGCATGGCTAGTATCTGTCTGTTTGGTAACATGGTAGCCCAAACAGAAAAGGAAGCTTTGAACAAGAGGATTTTTGCCCAGAAAAGTGCCATCCAAATGTGCTGCTTGTGTGCCAGCTAGAACAGAAAAGAACAGAGTGCAGCTTGTGTGGTTGTCAATTTACAATGGACAGTAAAGCCTTGAAGTGCGTGTCCTTGTCGCTGCATCAGAAAGTGTTTACAGAACTTCTAACTTGCAATTTTCAAATGCCAAAAGTAGTGTGGACTTTAGAAAACAAACTGAGAAATGTGCCCTGAAAGTTTCATGTGCTTTGTGTGCAAATTGGGGGAGTCGCTAGAGAAACTGCCAGAAACTGTGAAGAAAATGGTCAAAACAGCACTCCTGCCACTGAAATTGCAGCAGAGAAAAAAAGTTACAGTTTGCAGTTTAAATTTGCTCCTGCTCGACCATCGCCATGAAGGAAATGCAAGCAAGGAGAGAGACAAGCTCAGTAGCATGGCGTCAAGTGATTGATGTGACTGCAATCAGTCCTGTCCCTTGGCCAGTGTCTGTGCACTGCAGGAGAGGTGTGTGAGCTGATCAAATCAGGATCAACCATCGAGGGGCTTGTGAACATTCTAAACTGTAGTAAACCGACTACAAGAGTACAAGAGACTACAAGGGTGGAACTAGAAGAGCCATTATCAGAACTGTTTAGTGAGTCTCTGCATATAGGAGAGGTCCCAGAAGACTGGAGAAGGGCTCATGTGATCCCGCTCCACAAGAGTGGTAGCAGGGAGGAGGCAGGGAACAACAGACCAGTCAGTCTTACCTCAGTAGTGGGCAAGATTATGGAGGCACTCCTTAAGGAAAGGATAGTGTAACACCTGGAATCCATAGGTGCACAGGATCCAGGACAGCATGGGTGTACAACAGGAAGGTCCTGTCAAACTAATCTCATAGATTTCTTTGACTGGGTAACCAGAGTGGTGAACCAAGGGGGAGCAGTTGATGTCGCCTACTTTGACTTCAGCAAAACTTTCGATACTGTTCCACATAAAAGATTGACTAATAAGCTGGGTAGGCTTGGGGTGAGTCAGAAGTTGGTCAACTGGGTGGCAAACTGGTTGATGGGCAGAAAATAGAGAGTGGTGGTAAATGGTATACAGTCAGAAGAGATGCAAGTCACAAGCGGGGTACCTTAGGGATCTGTCCTGGGGCTAGTCCTCTTCAATATCTTCATCAGTGACATTGCAGATGGACTGGAAGGTAAGGTTTGTCTGTTTGCAGATGACACCAAGATCTGAAACAGAGTAGATGATTCAGAAGGGGTGGGTAGAATGAGAAGAGATTGGGATAAACTAGCAAAATGGTCGGAAGAGTGGCAAATGGGGTTTAACGCAAAGAAGTGCAAGATCATGCACATAGGGAAGAGAAACCCCGAAGCCACCTATAAACTGAGAGAGGAGTTGCTGGCAGTCACAAGGGAAGAAAGAGACTTGGGTGTCATCATCACCAATGACCTGAAATCATCCAAGCAGACAACTAAAGCAGTAGGTAAGGCTAGAGGGATGCTGAGGTGTATTAGTAGGGGTTTCATAAGTCGGAAGAGGGAGGGAGATAATAATCCCTCTTTACAAAACACTGGTTAGGCCCCATCTGGAGTACTGCGTGCAGTACTGGAGGCCACACCTTCACAAGGACATTAACCAAATTGAGGCAGTCCAGAGAAGGCCAACCAAAATGGTGCAGGGACTTCATCAGAAAACGTATGAGGACAGATTAACGGAGCTCAATATGTATACCCTAGAGCAAAGGAGGGAGAGAGGAAATATGATTGAAACATTCAAACACATTAAGGACATTAACAAGGTGAGAGAGTCTAACATGTTTCAATATAAGAAAAATAGCAGGACAAGAGGACACAGCATGAGATTAGAGGGAGGCCAATTAAGGGGTTATGTGAGGAAGTTCTTTTTCACAGAAAGGGTGGTGGATGCATGGAACGGCCTACCTCAGGAAGGGGCGGATATAAATACAGTGCAGGGCTTCAAACAGTCATGGGATAGGGGCATAAGAGAGTGATACAGATGAGTATGAATAGATAGGCCATTGACAGAGCAAAGGCCAATGGCACATTCATAAGGTAGAAAAAGAAACGGGCAGACTGGATGGGCCTTGAGGTCCTTATCTGCCATCAACTTCTATTGTTTCTGTGTTTCTGTTACTGTGTAATTTCAGGATCAACCCATTGCCCGACTGACTGAAAAGTGAGCAAGGCATTCATGGCTACAATTTGCAGGACCGCTAGCCCATTTCACCCCAGAGGCCTTCCCAGGATCAGCACCAGGCCGAAAATTTCTATCGGAGGAAGCCAGCTACTGAATTCAGTGAGTAAAACAAGTTATCTGTGAAACAAACAGTATGTGATAAGCAAGCCAGCTGAATATATATGCAAGCAGTGTGATTTTTTTTTGCAAAGAAGGGCTGTGTGTTGTTAGAGCAAGTGAAACAAACAAAAATTCTGATCATAGACTGTAAGCAGTGATGATGGGTTCAGCAACAGTAAATGTTTCTAAGCAAAAAGGGACTGTGAGTTGTGTAGTGAGAATGCAACAAAGCAGGCAATCCTGTGCAAATAAAGATTTTGTGGCTTAAAATTGACTTTGAGCATGTGTAAATAGTTCTCTGAATTGATGCTGATCGCAAAGTCAAGCTTAAAATCATATGAATGTTCTGAAAGATTCCAGCAGAGCAATCGTTTGTAGTTTTGAGTAAATTAAGTAACCAGAAAAGGTCATAAACACAGTTTTAGCCAGTGAACAAAGTTTGATGCATGAGGAAGGTTACCGCCACCATTACAGTGCAGTGTCAGCAATGTAAACACAGCAGCAGGGAGCGATTTTGTGAGACAGCAAAGAGATTAGTGAGCAATTCAGTAACAACAAGTTTTGTGTATGTCTGCTTTCAGACATGGCTTTGGGAACTCGCCGACATACCTGAGCTATGATAGTAGAGGAGGTGACAATACTAAGAGAAATAGAGAGAACTTTCTATGGTGAAAGGTTGCCTCCAGATGTAGCAATCCCTAGCTATCCAGTGAGACTGTGCATTGTGTGCCTAAACGCTGGAAGGGATGTGATTCTGATGCCCCACTGCTCGGACTGCCTTGTGAAGTATGCAATGAGTGGGGGTGCAGCACTAGAGAGGGCATCAAGAATTTATTTGGCTCCCACATGTACCCAAGTAGGGGACTCTGCCTGCATCAGCATGCAGCACCAGGTTGAACCTGTTGGAGAAAGTTCCACAGAGTGTGTCACAGAAGGAGAGAGTACAATTGATGTTGATTCTCTGCAAGGGCAGGAAAAGAGGGAGGTTTCCACGCCTGTGTCCCAGGCAGACAATACAATGGAAGGATCTGTGGACCCATGGAAGCAGGGTCCGAGTCCTAGCCTACTGGGGGAGGATGAACTGCAAGAGACACTGAATTGGGAGGTGTCTGCCTCCAGGCCCAGTGATGAGAGGAATGTCTCAGGAGTGAGGACATTTGCTCACTCCTGGGTTCAGATCATGAGTGAGGAAGAGGAGGATGAAGAAATGTATCTTCATGTTGAGGACTCTAGTGGGTTGCCTCAAGCTCTTACCTCAGAGGAGCCAGAGACAGAAGTAGAAGGCTCCAATAACCTGCCCACAGAGATGGTAGGGGACAAGTTATTTCATTCTTTAAGTATGCAATACTGCCTCAACCAGGACTGGCCACCCTCAAGCTGGGCCATGGGTCGCAGACTTGTGAAGAGTAGCAAGGAGGAGATACTGATACATAAGAGGGCTGATGCCATCTATGAGAAGTCCTTTCCAACCTTTCTTCGTTGAGTCTGGGAAGAAATCAAACAGAACAGGCAATCCTGTTTGTTGGAAGAGGCAAGCAAGAATTTATACTCTGGTGCAGTAGAATGTGTCAGGGACAAAGTCATAAGTGATTAACTTAAATTCTGGAGAATGGGCAGAACTCTGTTTATGGACACTGTATGAATCATGGATGAGGCTGGGAATGAGACATGCCACAACATCAACTTTGAACAACCAGACGGGGTTATAGTCCATGCCCCCCAGTGGTATGACCTTTAATGGTGCCACTCCCTGTGAATATGCCCAGCATGCCTAGAGGGAAGCAAGCAGTGGCAGGCTAGTTGCCTGTCATCTGAGGCAGCAGTATGCATGGAGGAAGATGCAGCACTTCTGGTGTTCCAGTATTCTTCAGGTGTATCCAGATTCATCATCCCAGCAGTTTTCCTGTTTCATCCCTTGGCCTTCCAGATGACATCAAACCAGCTGTTTTCCTGTTTCATTGCCTGTTTTTTCCAGATGACATCGACCCAGCTGTTTTCCTGTTCCATAGTTAGGTTTTCAGATGATAATAAACCCAGCAGTTTCCTGTTTCATCGTTTGTTTTTTAAAGGACATCACTCCAGCAGTATCCAAAGACACCACCTGGTCTGAAGGAAGAGGGTCCTTAGCTCACAGAAGTAAGGTGATCATTTGTTTTTGGTCTTCAAGGAACTGGTAAGACCAAATTTTCTGTTTACTTTACTGACTTTGCACAACACATCCTACATTTGAATACTGTCCACGGAACTCTAAGTTTGACATCAAAGACTCTCCCCATGGATTGCAGTGCTATACAGGCCCTGTCCTGTCCAAGAACTGTTCTTCAGCTGACTCTGGCCTAGGAGATGCTCTTTAATGGATCCTGCCTATGAACAACAGCATGCTGTCACTAGGTGAGACTTTATAGGGCGTTCCATCCCCAAATGTGTTGTATAAATGTCTTCTTTCCATTTTTTACTTTTGTACTTTTATAGAAAAATATGTTTGGGATTCTTTAGTGTTCAGATGGAGGGGTAGGCACTGTATGGAATGCAGAATGTGTTTTTGTGTTTTCTTCTCTTACAGGTGTTCTTAAGGGAGAAGATAAGATACGGTAAGATAAGATAAGATAAGATAAGATAAGATAAGATAAGATAAGATAAGAAGATAAGGGAAGAAGAGGATGCTGGAGCTCAGCTGAGTTCCCCTTTTCTTAGAGTTTGTAGGACTGTTTGTGGTTAACAGGGTGTAAACATGTTTTTCTTCACAGGTGAAGGTTGTGGGGAAATTCTGAGGAAATGTAATGCAATGTAAGAAAAAATTACTCACCTTAGTAATGTTGTTTCTTCTAATGTAGTCTTGCTATATTATGACATATGCAGTGAGTCCCAACCTTCGAACTGCTCCGGAGGTGAAAGAGTTAACTTTCCATGCCAGGCATGGAACTTTGAGCGTGAGCTCGGTTGAAAACTCTGTCTGTTGTTCTTCAAACTCAAACTGTCAGATCTTTATGAGCAAAACTCACTAAGGTTCTGTGTGGAAGCTGTAAACCTACACTAGCCAACTGGCTACTAAATATATGAACACATTTTTTGGTCCCAAAACAAAGACTCAAATCAGGGGATCCAAAAAATGAAAAACACAATACCCAATCACCCCAAAAATGAGGGGTGAAAAAATAAAGGTGGGCATCTACTAAGTGCCAACACTGCACTGCCCACCCACATCCCAAAAGCAGAGGTTCTGAGAGGGGCAGGTGGGGGGAGGTCATAATATAGCAAGACTCCATTAGAAGAAACAACATTACTAAGGTGAGTAACTTTTTCTTCAAACAACATGAAGTCTTGCTATATTATGACATATGCAGACTACACAGCAGTACCTCCATGGAGGAGGACAGAACCCACTTAGGAAATAGGCTCTGAAGCACAGCTGTGTTAAACCGAGCATCACCCAGCCTGGATGTTCAGGGAGTAATGCTTGGTAAAAGTATGAACTGTTTTCCAGGTAGCTGCTTGACATATCTCTAGGATAGGGATGTCCCTGGCAGCAGCCAGAGACGCAGCTGTACCTCTGGCCTGAGGGAGGAACCTTACCCAGTTTTTCATAGCAAAATTGGATACAAGAGACAATCCACCTGGCAATGGATCTTTTAGTGGCAGGTTTCCCTTTACCAACCTCACCATAAGTGAGGAACAGTTGGAGGGAGTCAAACTGTGACTCTTAGTACGTTCTATGTAGTAACTAAGGGCTCTTTTGACATCTAAACTGTGCAGTCTCCTCTCACCAGAGGAGGAATGGTCAGTGAAGTACACAGGGAGAGACATAGATTGATTAAGGTAGAAGTCTGAAACCACCTTAGGCAAGAACTTTCTGTTATTCCTGAGGACCACCTTATCTCTATGAAAGGAGATAAAATCAGGCTCCACTGACAATGCTTGTAATTCACTTATGTGCCTGGCAGAAGTGATGGCTACCAAAACACAGTTTTCCAAGTCAAGTACTTAGCTTTGCTGAAGACAAGGGCTCAAAAGGGTTGCATAAGCTGGGCAATGCAAATATTAAGATCCCAGGCAGAGGCAGGGTCTCGAATGGGGGTTGGTGTGAAGCAACCCCTTGAAAACTTGAGAGCACAGGATGAGCTGAAAGAGAAGAGGGTTTACCTGTTGATAAGAAAGCAGACACGGCTGCCAGGTGAATTTTTAGGGTAGCTGGTCTCAGCCCCAGAGTATTCAAATGCACCATATAATCCAGGACTGTGGGTAAGTCAGCAGATTCTGGGGAGATATACTTGTCAGAGCACCATATGGAAAATCTCTTCCATTTGGAATTATAAGTAGCTCTGGTGGAAGGCTTCCTAGAAGCCTTCAAGATATCCAATATACCTTGGGAGAGGTGTAGGTCAGCGAACTCTAACTCTTCAAGAGCCAGGCCTTGAGATTGAGAGATTTGAGGTTCGGGTACCAAACTCTCCCCTGAGCACAGGTTAACATACTAACATACTAAAATGCCAGCAGAATAGGCCTAACGGTCTTTCGTGTCTGCTCGTTTGGTCAGCCCCCACCCTGGGTGCAGACCTTGCTGTCCCCCTCGTCTTCTCTGGCTTCTCCCTTCCCAGTTCCGGATATTCTTGCTGCATTGGATTTTGCTTCCAGAACCCTTCCCCTGTACCTGTCCCACCCCCTCTTGAACCCCTCCACTGTCTCTGCCTCCACCAGCCCCCTAGGCAGTGCATTCCATGGCTCCACCACCCTCTCAGTGAAGTAGCACCTCCTCCTTTCTCCCTGAATCTTCCCTCCAGCTTCCACCCATGCCTCTAGTGGCCCCTTCCTCCTTCCTTTGAAGCACCCTGACTATTCCTCCCCATTTACCCTCTTCATGTACCTGAAGACCTCTATCATGTCCCCCGGTCCCTTCTCTCTTCCAGTGTGTCATATTTAGCTCTTCGAGCCCTCCTCATAGGTCCTGTCCCCAAGCCCCAAATCATTTTGGTTGCCCTCCTCTGGATCCTTCCAGGAGGTTAATGTCCCTCTTAAGTGTGGCCTCCAAAACTGCACGAGTACTCCAGGTGCGGCCTCACCAAGCAGTTATACAGAGGGAGTATCACTTGCTCCTTCTGGAGGTGATCCCCCTAGCGATGCATCTCAGCATGCTGTTGGCCTTGGCTGCTGCCTCCCACAAGTCTCAGAGTTGTTCATCTTGACATCCACCACCACCCCCAGGTCCCTCTCAGCCATTGAGACTTGTAGCATTTCCCCAGGGTGTACACTTGGCCTGGGTTTCTGGCCCCCAGGTGGAGTACCTTGCATTTCCCTGCATTGAACCTCAGCTTCCACTTTCTAGACCATCTTTCCAGAGCCTCCAGGTCCCCCTGCAGGGCCACCCTCCCCTCCTCCCCATCCACCACCGCCCCGTTTCGAGTCATCTGCAAAGAGACTCATCTCACTCCTGATTCCTGTCCTTATGTCAGATACGTAGGCGTTGAACAGAAGGGGCCCAAGGACTGATCCCTGTGGGACCCCACTAATGACCCTCCTTGGGGATGAGACTATCCCACCAACTACGACCCTCTGGGTCTGGTCCTGGAGCCAATTGCCTATCCATCTGATCATCTGGTTTCCCACCCCCATTTCTCCTAGCTTATCCAACAGGCCCACATGAGGAACAGAGTCAAATGCCTTGCTGAAGTCTAGAAAGAGGACATCCACTGGTCTACCCAGGTCCAAGGCACTTGTCACCCAGTCATAGAACTCCACCAGGTTTGTCTGACACGATTTCCCGGATGAATCCATGCTGTCTATCGTCCAGGCACCCTGACTTATCCAGGTCCCCCTTAGCCTCTCCTTGACAATGCCCTCCATCACCTTGCCCACCACCCGATGTGAGGCTGACAGGCCTGTAGTTCCTGCCACCTCCCTTGATCCCCTTGTGGATAGGCACCACGTGCGCTACCTTCCAGTCTTGGGGCACCCACCCTGTCCTCAGAGATGGTGAAAAGCTCTGCCAGGGGTTTCGCCAGGACATCTGCAAGTTCCTTCAGCACTCTAGGATGTAATTTATCCGGCCCCGTGCTTTCTCCTCGTCTTAAGGAACTGAGGGCTTCCTCACTCTCTCTGCTGTGATTTCACTTGGTACCTCTTCTCCTGCTTAGCCCACCCCCACCTGCCAGTGATGCCTCCCCTCTCCCAGACCTGCCGATCGGTAGGTCCCCTCCTCATTATCTCTGTCTCCTCCCATGTATGATGCAGCATCCCCATTTTCCTGGTGAAACCGAGGTGAAGTACTCATTTAGTACCTCAGCCTGCTCCCCGGTCTTGTGCCCATCTCTCCTGATTTAATCCTACTAATCTGCCCCTTCACCCTTCGTCTTTCCCCAATGTATCTAAAGAACCCTTTTCCTCTCCTAATTTCCCTGGCCAGGTTCTGCTCCTTCCTTGCCTTAGCCGCCTCACCACTCTAGTGGCCCTTCTAGCCATCAGCTCGTACTCCCTCAGTCCTTTCACTCCTTGAGCACTTGAATTTCTTATAGGCTGCTTTCTTTCCCGCACCACCTCCTGGACCTCCCTGGTCCACCAACAGGGTTTTGGGCCCTACCGCATTTCGTCTTACTCTTGCACAGGTGCTGGTAGCATCCTGCACCCTCTCCTGATGATTTCCACCTACTATCAGCCCATGTCTGACCAATCCCATCCAAATGCTCCTTAAGGATCCTTCCCATTTCCTTAAAATCTGCCCCCTGAAGTCAGTTATTCCATCTTTGTGCAGCCTTCTACCCTCCTAGGTCCAGGCAGAACCAGACTGTGGCATGGTCACTCCCCGCCAATGGGTCCCTTACCTCCAGGCCCCCAATCTGGTCACTGTCTGCCAGGACCACATCCAGTACCTGCCTCCCTGGTCGGTTCCCTCACCTGCTGAGTTAGGAACGCGCCTTGAAAGACATCCAGCAACCTCTGTTCCTGGTCACAGAGGATGTCATAGTCTCCAGTCTGTTCCTGGCATGTTTAAGTACCTAACACCACCACTGCGTTCCTCTGCCCAGTCTGCAGTGTCTCCTAACATCTGCCACCAGACTGTCCTCAGCTCCTCTGCCAGGGCAGGGGTCTATACACCACTCCTATTTTTACTCTCTTGCCCCTTGTTATCAAGGTGACCCAAATTGCCTCCACGGTTCCCTCCGCCTCCTACTCCCCTATGCCAATGCAGTTTTGACTATCATTGCTACCTCCTCTCCTTCCCTCCCCTGTCCTTCCTGAACATAGTGTAACCCTCCAGGTTCAGGTCCCAGTCATGTCTTGCAGTGGCCCAAGTCTCAGTGACCGCTGCCACATCCACTGCTCCTCAGTTAACATCACCTGGAGCTCAGGCATTTTATTGCCCAAGCTCTTGGCATTTAGCAGGACTACCTTCCACCCTTTCCTATAGTTCCATTTCCCTGCTCGTGTTCCCATAGGGATTCTGTTTTCTCCTGGTCTGCACTTTACCAGTTGGCCTTTCCTGCAATCCTCCTGGTCTCCAGGGGGTGGAGACAGAGTCCCTCCTTTATCGCACCCCTTGACAGCCTTTTTCTCCCATCCCACCCCCTTCACAAGTTTAAACCCCACTTTTCACCAATGAACTCTCTATTTTCAACTTAAGGATTCCCTCCTCCAAATTGAGATGTAGTCTCATCTCAGCATACAGCTCCTTATCCTCCCAGGTCTCCCCAATCCCCATCAACCCCATACCCTCTGGCCTCACACCACTCCCTGAGCCACTGGTTTATCTCCATAATCTTCCTTTTTGTGTTCCCCACTAGCCCTTGGCACTGGCAGGATTTCTGAGAAGGAAACTGTGCATCCTATGTCATGACAGACCCTGGCGAGCTCCCTGAATCTTGCCTGTATCTCTAGCTCGCTATTTCCCTCAATGTCATTTGTTCCCAGGTGGACCAGTATGTCTGGGGAACCCCCACAGTCCTTTGCCAGCTGATATACCTCATGCTTAGCCCTGTGCACCGTTAGTCCAGGGAAGCATCTTGTTCTAACTGGCCAGGCTTCTCCTCCCTATCCCATTTGATACCCTGATCATAGAATCCCAGCAGGAGCACTCTGACCACCCTTTCCTCCATTCCCCCTTCCATGTCCCTCATCCTTTCTACTGGCCCTCCACCCAGCTGGCTCCTTGTTCCTCACTCTATCTGGGTGCCACATGCCACCCTCCTTATTTACCATGGCCACCCCTCCTCCAATCCTATGCCTCTTCTCCTCCTGAGTATCCTTCTGTACCTTACTAATTCCCCCCTCACTGCTTGCAATTGGTCCTTCTCCCCCATCTGCTAAACTAGCCTGGCTCATCCTCCCTTCCTTCCTGTCTCCATTTAGTTCCTCCTTGCTTGTCGTGCTCCCCTGGCCTAAACCCTCAGCTCCCTTTACTGAATCCTCCTTGTACTTCTGGTCCTTCTCCTTTACCTTTTCTCCCAACTGGTCCTTCTCCTTGCGCTTTCCTCCCTCTTCCCCCTGCCCATCCTGCTCTGATTCGCTGCTCCCCCCATTCTGGTGCATTCCAGGTCCCCCCCTGTTCTTCCTGCTGCCTGGCCCCTGCCTCCTGCCTCCCACTCCCACTCCCTTTCCGCCTCTAACCACCTCTGTCGTGGCTACATCACCCCTCATCCTTGAGCAGAAGAAGAGAATTAGCGGTTACTGAGTGTAAGGTCTGATCCACCTCCCCGCCTTGCTTCCTTCTGTCCAGCACTGGCCATCTGCCTCATTTCCTGAGAATGTTGTCCTCCGTCCCCTTGTGAGGGTCCCCAGTTGCCTGCCTGCTTCCTTGGTAGTGTCCTTTGGACCCCTCTGCCAGGGTCCCTATGTGACCTCTGAGTATTCTCCTGCACTCCTTTCCTATACCCCCACCCCCAGTGCTTGGTGCAACCCTGTGGGAGATTTCCAGCCCCCTTCCCCAACCATACCACCCCCCTTCCACCAGCTTTCTCCTCATCCCCGCAACCTCCTCCCTAAGCTGTGCTAGCTGGTAGCACACTGGGCAACCACCAAACTTCCAAGCCCAGTCCAGTATCATGGCTGCTCCAGACCCTGTGCACCCCACCACCCTCCCAAAGATGCCGGCCCTAATGATGTGTGGTTCCATCCCCTTCCAAATAGGTTTCCTTGGGTGAGCCACCAGGTTCCCCCCTAGTCCAAGATACCCCTACTGCCTAATCAGGTCACCCACTAATCTTAGAGACAGTCCCACTGTACACCAGTAACTCTGTTACTAGGTGCAGTACAACACATTAAACTTATAAGGGAAATGAACTCCCTAGTTCCTCTCTCCAGCCTTAATCCAACCCCAGTGGCTAGAACTACATGAGCGGCACCAGCAGCCTTTTCCTCCAATTGCAGGGCAGGTGTTCCCTATAAATTTGCAGACTTCTGGGAGGGAGGGTGGGGAGGGTGGGTCTGGGCAGACACCTGACAAGAGAGAGTGTATCAGCCCTGTGTCTCCTCCAAGCCCTGCAGCTAAAGAACCAGGCCCAAGCAAATCCCACCAAATAGGTTTTAAATCAGCAGAAATAGGCCTCTACCAGCAGCCTGTTACACAGTGAAACAACCACAAAAGAGCCCCACTTACAGCCACCAAATCAGTTTACAAACATCCAGCATCCCCCCAAACAATACCCTGCTAGCCCCTTAGAAGAAAGAAAGAAAAGAACTAACCTACCAAGTAAAATCCACAAGAACCCTGTGAAAACAACAGCAGCAGCTACTGCCCTGGAACACAACTGATCCTGTCCCCTTCCAGTTCTTTCTGAGAAGACAAAGCAGCTAGCACCTCAACCTGATTCAGCCCTGCCTCCAGTCAATTGGCTGAGTGAGACCTGGCCAGACCATTAACACCCCTCCCCCACTATGAACTCACCTTTACAGCTAATGGAGTCAGCACAAGGAATCAAACTTCAAGTCAAAGCCCCCAAAATATGTTTGCTGCCAAAGGAAACAGGTCTCCAATTTAATCAGCTTCACTAACACCACATCAAAATAGGCTTGAAATTAACAGATATAGGTCTCCAATTCAAAAACCATCTCCAAGCAAATCCCACCAAATAGGTTTTAAATCAGCAGAAATAGGCCTCTACCAGCGCAGCCTGTTACACAGTGAAACATCCACAAAAGAGCCCACTTACAGCCACCAAATCAGTTTACAAACATTCAGCATCCCCCCAAACAATACCCTGCTAGCCCCTTAGAAGAAAGAAAGAAAAGAACTAACCTACCAAGTAAAATCCACAAGAACCCTGTAAAAACAACAGCAGCAGCTACTGTCCTGGAACACAACTGATCCTGTCCCCTTCCAGTTAACAGGTTGTGATTCCTGGGAAGACACAGGGGAAGGTGGACTGCTAAGGACATAAGGAGTGGGTACCAGGGCTGTCTGGCCCAATCTGGCGCAATCAGAATCATCTTGCACGGTTGAGATCTGATTTTGACTAGCACCTTGAACAGAAGAGGGAAGGGGGAAAAAGCATAGAGAAACTTCCCTTCCCAACTGAGAAGGAAGGCATCCAGAGGGACTAAGCCCAACACTGGGGGCCTGCAGCAAAAAAGGGGAAGTTGGTGATTGTCTGGGGCTGCAAAAAGATCTATCTGCGGGGTGCCCCATCTGGCAAATACTACCTCCAGTACTAGGGGATCCAGTGACCATTCGTGATGGCCCTGGGAAATCCTGCTGAGAGCATCTGCCAGGACATTGTCCTTGCCTGGGAGGTGAACTGCAATAAGGAAGGTGTTCAGAGAGTAAGCCAGAGACCACAACTTCATTGCTTCGGTGCACAAGGCCGTAGACCGAGTGCCCCCTTGCTTGTTGATGTACCACATTGTGGTGGTATTGTCTGTTCTGATCTGAGCAACTTTGTTCTGAACAGATTTGGAAAAAACTTGAAGTGCTAGAAAAACTGCTCGGAGTTCCAACAGATTGATGTGGCGTAGAGATTCCTGAGGGGACCACAATCCTGGTAGTGAGGTCGCCCATGTGAGCTCCCCACCCAAGAGGGATGCATCTGTAGTAAGGATTAAGGAGTGAGACTGAGGGGTGAAGGGACCCCTGTCTCAAATTGCTCTGGTCCTGCCACCACTGAAGGGCTTGGATCAGGTTCGAGTCACTGGGATCAATTTGGATAGAGGGTCTCTCCTTTGAGACCAAAAGGCTCTCAAATGGAACTGGATGTCCCTCATCTGAAATCTTGCTCCCTGCACTACTGCTGTAGAAGCAGCCATGTGCTCCAGGAGCTGCAGAAAATGTCTTGCTGGTCGAGAGACCTGCAGGGTGAAAGAGGAGGCCAGAGAGACCAGGGTCCTTGCTCTTTCCAGAGGAAGGAAGGCTCTGGCCTCTTTTGTGTTCAGTTCTGCACCTATGAAGGTGATAACCTGGACAGGCTCTAGAACTGACTTTGGAAGATTGAGAAGGAAACCTAGAGAAGTGAGCAGTTGCTGAGTTACCTGAAGATGTAATTTGACTTGGTCTGGAGACTGGTCTACTATGAGCCAGTCGTCCAGGTAAGGAAAGATGGCAATCTTTTGCCTTCTTAAGTGGGCAACTGCTACTGCCAGGCATTTAGTGAATACCCTCGGGGCAGAGGTGAGGCCGAAGGGCATTGCTCTGAACTGGTAATGGCCTGAGGACAGTTTGAATCCGAGGTACTTTTGATGGGAGCTTCTGATAAGAACATGGAAGTAGGCATCCTTGAGGTCCAGGGACGCTAGCCAGTCCCCTGGCCTTAGAGAGGGTAATATAATTCCCAGAGTCACCATTTTGAATTTTGTTTTTAAAAGGTGCTTGTTTAGGTATCTGAGATCCAGGATGGGCCGCCATTCTCCTGTCTTTTTTGGGGTAAGGAAGTACCTGGAGTACAACCCTTTGCCCTGGTGTAGGGGTGGAACCCTTTCCACAGCTCTGAGAGCCAGGAGGGTAGAAACTTCTGTCTCTAGGGCAAGTGCCTCTGATGGATTTGCAGGTGGAAAGGACCTGGTTCTCATCTTTGGAAATTTTTTGAAGCTGAGAACCAGTCCCTGGCTTACTACTTCCAGGACCCACTTGTCTGATGTTAAAGACATCCAGTCCTGGACAAAGTAAGCAGCCTGCCCCCTACAGGTAGTGGAGAATCGGCCCTGGCCACCCTATCAGGGTGCCTGCTTGGCAGGGGCTTTAGGCTGAGGGGTAGAAGCAGGTCTGCTTGCCCGTCTACCTCTCCCTCTAAAGAATCCCTTCTGGGCATAAGCTGAAGAGGAGGCCTGGACTTGGTAAAAGGCTCATGAAAAGGCCTGCCCCTGCCCTGAAGGTTGCCTTTTGAGGAGTGGCCTGCCTTCTGGCCTGTGCACTCTATAGGTGGTCCTATACTCGTCCATTTTCTTCATGTAATTTTCTGTTTGCTCCCCAAACAGAGAATTACCCACAACAGGAAAATCCATGGCCTTAGTCTGGGTATCCTGTGACAGGCTAGTACATCTGAGCCAAGCCATTCTGCTGGTGCCACAGATGTAGCCATGACTCTTGATGACACATCATTAGAGTCCACTGCAGCATGGAATTGCACCTTAGATGCTTCAATACCATCAGCAGCCACCTGCTCCAGCTCCTTGGCAAGCTGGCAAGGGACCTGTTTTGCTAGAGCCATAACAGTATCCCATCTGGATTTCTGGTATCTAGCAACATAAGCCATATAATTTGCCTGTCTGAGTCCCAAGGATGATGCCATGTACTGTTTCTTTGCCATGGCATTAATCCTCCTGGAGTCCTTGTCAGGGGGGTGTGAAGCCAAGGGAATATTTGCCTTGTCACAGGCTGCAGCCTGCACTACCCCAACATGGCTGCATTGTTGTTTCCATCATTTCTACATAGTCAGGCTCCTCTTGATCATCCGCAGCTTCCTCCATAGGGAGCTGGAGGGTTTCAGACACTTTTTTATAAAACATAAAATGAGAGGGGGACTCAGAAAGCCTAGGGAGAGACACTCCTGAAGGTCTGTATGGGGAGATGTCCGGTTCAATGGGCACATCCAGACTTTCAATCCCACATTCACTCTCCTCATACTCTACTTCCCCTCCTCCGGTTCATAAAATTCCTCTAAATCATATTCTTGAACCGGTGGAACTGACCGAACCGTACGCTTACCTGATGGTGCCGGTTCGGTCGGAACCGGGGAAAGCGACTGGACAATTTTAATCGCTTTTGCTATTTCTTCAGCTGTTGGAGAGGGAAATTTTGGCTCCAAACCTGCTGATTTTCTAGTCCTTTTTGCTGGAACCGACTCCTCTGAGTCGGCTCTCCTTTTGCCCTAGGAAGTCTCGCCCTGATCAGAGGGCACTCCCTCCAGTTCGGTTACAACTGAACTGAGCTGGCTATCCGGGTCAGTGGACTTCTTGGCCTCCCTTTCCCTGAGCCTACCAACTCTCTTATCCAGGGTAGCTGCAGGAACATTTTTGCAAATCTGGCAGTCTGCATTGAGGTGGTCAAACCCCAGACAATAAACACAGGTGGTGTGGGGGTCAGCCTTGGCAAAGGCTTCCCCACAAACATTGCAGTGTTGAAACTCAGTGGGCCTGGTTTTTCTTTGGGTTCTCAGACATAGTGCCAGCCTAACCAAAACTTCGCCCGCTTATGGTAATCCACCGAAAGACTCTCGTATCGGTTCCCAACCGTGTCATGGGTCGTGGAAAAAAACGTAATGAAATCCATTTTTTTTAGAACCGATAAGAACCGGGAACCGCACTCTAAAAGACAGATTAATGTATTTACAACAACCTGATTGGTTTAAACCGAACAGATAATACCGTTTACAAGTTCCACACAGAAAGTAAATGTAAAACCTATCTAGTACTTACAATACCACAGACAGAGCTTGAACCGACCTGTTGCGGTTTAAATTCAGTTAAAAAAATGAAAAAATAAATACTTTAACCGACAAAATGAACCGAGCAGAAGGAGAAATCTCCAGAGCGACTGTTCAGTGAGGCGGAGTAAAGAATCTGACAGTTTGAGTTTGAAGAACAACAGACAGAGTTTTCAATCGAGCTTGCACTCAAAGTTCCATGCCTGGCATGGAAAGTTAACTCTTTCACCTCCGGAGCAGTTCGAAGGTTGGGACTCACTGCATATGTCATAATATAGCAAGACTTCATGTTGTTTGAATGTGTGTTTCCTTGTTTTTGTTCACAGATACCTTGGGAAGTTGGGTGGGTAGATTCCCCAGTTTGCAGCCTAGTCAGATACATTTTCCCTACAGGGTTAGTGGGATAGACAGGCTGGGGTCCTGATCTGCAGTAGGGGCTCTCAGTTCTGGTCTATTAGGGCATGCCTCAAGCAGTTTTTTGGAGCCACTGAGCATCCACAGATAGATCATAGGATAAGAGCTGAAGTGTCATCAGCCAGCCTTTGTGCCTTTAGTGTTGCCTGCCTGTGCCTGGCACATGGTAGGGTAGAAGTAGCACTACCTCCCCATAGGTAACACAGAGGGTAGGATGGCTTGGTGCTGGGTGGAGAAATGACTGCAGACAGTCATTAACCTGGCCAGGGGTGAGTGTAACCACTCATTCTCTTGGGGTTACTAGAATCCCATCAGTATCAGTGCTAGGTAGGGAAGGCAGCTAATGAATAACTAGTTAAATGAGGTTTTCACCTACTCACCTTCTTGTTTACTTGATCTCAGCTGAGATGAGAGAGAGAGATGAGGTAATTTAGAACTCTCGCAGCAACATAAGCCGCAGCAGCTGTCTTTGAGTGGAGAGTTTTAGAATCTTGGGTCAGTTGGTAGTTGTCAGAGGGAGTCAGTCAATAGTAGTTGAAGCGTGAGGAGTGAGAGCTGCTGTGGGCTCTGGGTGGAGAGCCTATTTTCTCACCCTAGTCCTGAAAGTCATCAGCCTGCCAATAGAAGTGGTGGAAACCGTTGTCTACAGCAGAAGCTTCTGATTTTCATCCCTATTGGGATAAAAAGGACTACTTCAGTTTAAAGTTGGCTGACAATTGTAGGGTCCAGAGGCAGACTAATGTACATTGTTCAGGACTTTAATTTCTACACTCCTGGAGTAGTGTTTTTCATATGCTGGATGTGAAAATTTATTCCAAGATGCATTTACCTAAGAGTTTTTCAAGAAGTTTTAAGGTGTAACTCTGAAAGAATGGCTGGGTATGAATATGGAAATGAAGGGTGTGCAGTCCCCCATCTGGAGTAACCAGTTCAGCACTACAGGTTCCATAAAGGTGCCTGGTTATTCAAGACATGGTGGCTAATGTCTGAAGAGAAGCTTATCCCCTGGTGTGGGTTGTGCTAATAATGAGCCTCTGTGTGCTCCATTGTGGCCAGTTGCCACTTGTAGAGATTTTAACATCCTATGTCATATGGGAAATGCGTGCTCAATTGTAGCCAGTGCCACTAGAGAAAATGATTAGTTAAGGCCATTGCCACTGAAGAGAATTTAATGTCCTATGAAATATTGGGATAGAGTTTCTGTCAGATACAGTCATTTTATTGTTCTGCAAATGCCTTGTGCCACAATGTGTAAACATTGGGGGTCCACCCATGCTTTAGAGAACACCTTTTGGAATAAAGTCACACTCTAGAACCCTACCTCAGTTTTTGACATTTACATTTTTGCTTCCTGTGTGGAGTTAGTGGGTACCCTTCCAGAAGTATAGGTCTCGCATAACCCTAGCAAAAAGTTCTCTCCTCAGGACCTGGGTTTTGGTCAAATGTTTTGCTTTTGTACACCCCCACTCTTTTTTTCTGACTTCTAGAAGTAATGCGCCTGGTATACATTCCCAAAGCTAGGGATGACTCCCGGTGACGTCAGCAGGCTAGATGGCAGCATAGTTCGTGGAGTCCGCCAGCCTGAAAATAAATCGATCGGTATCCCCTGTAAAGAAATATGCAATCGCCAGCCAAAAGCACCAGATCAAAAGAGGGAAACACTAGGATAAATCAAACACCGGCACAGAAATTACAAATGCTACTACAGGGAGAAAAAAACACTGAAAACGTCAGGGCCTACTTAAAATGACAATGCAGCCGAAGTAGAAATGACCTCCGAGGAAGACCACTCACAACTAATAGCCTCAATTCTCCAAATGGCGAAAGATAGACCATACATTAACTGAACTAAAAACGGATATCCAAAAAATTGAACACAGAGCAGATAAGCTAGAGTTGGGGCTTACCTCAACAATGGAACAAACGGATCGCCATGATCGTCTGCTGCTTTATCTGATGGCCAGGGATAGGGAGTTACAAGCTAAACTGGAGGACATCGAGGGTCGAAGCAGGCGACAGAATCTGAGAATTTATGGCATCCCCGAAGGCACGGAAGATGGAACCTCAGACCTGGTTGCTTTCATGCAAAATCTGCTGACTGACTTGCTGAAATTACCCCCGGAGATAGGTGTCTGAATGGACAGGGCCCACCGCTCTCTCGTTCCGAGACCATCCAGCCCGAACTCGAGACCACGCTCATTTGTAATACGGATGACTAAATACATCTCCAAGGAAGAGATTCTCAAGAGAGCTTGGAAATCAAAGAAATTAATGCTAGGGACTCATAGAATAGTAATTGACAATGACTATACTACTGGGGTACAAGAGGCGAGACGAAACATGTGGCCAATAGCGAAACAACTCAGGGCGCGAAACCTGAAAGTGCAAATGCTATTCCCGGCCAGATTGAGAGTGGAGATGAGACAGGGAATCAAAACTTTCGAGGACTTACTTGCAGCCAAATCTTTCCTGGAAGAAAATGGAATATCAGTCCCAGGATTAGAAAAGGAGCGACTGGAGAGAGAGTTAAGGAGATCAGCCTGGTCGGTGGCACGCAGAGGGACATCCTCTCAATCGAGACCACACTCTACCAGTCTCAGATCGGATGTCACAGCACTCATCAGACCGTATGCTTCCAGGATACAATTGGCCGGCCTTACTACGGAGGAAGAAGATCCAGAAGATATACAGATATGATTATTAACTACTGCAATGAACGATACCATAGTGAGCTGACGGACATCATATCAAGCTTGAAAAATCTAAAGCGGTAAAGCAGGACCTTGGGGGGAAATGTAATCGAGATATTTCATGGATATTAAATACCAGAAAGGAAGTAAGTCTGCCAATGCAAAAGGAGGGGGGTAGAAATGGAATTGAAAAGTCAAAGTGCTTAAAATATACAGATATGTTTCAAACTGATTGATCTGTGGCCTAAACATGATTACAAAGGAGACCCGGGGTGAGTGAGACGGAAACTGGAGCCGGGGGCACCCCCGTCTCACTGTTCTGAGCTATGAGTTAGAGGTGGTGGTGTGGGGCCTGCTTCCTCCCCGCACATGAATGAATAACAGGCGTGGAGGGAAGAGGCACACTTGGCACTTATGGCGACGGGGTGGGGGAATCAACGTTTGGTGGGATGGGGGATGGGGATGGATGGAAACGACGATCAGTCTCACAGTTGCCTCATGGGATCTGTGATCTCCGAGGCTAAAATTGAAACAAAGTGAAAGGGAAACAGCCCATCAAAGAGAAAACAAGCGGTTGGGGGGAAATACCCTGATATTAAAAAAAAAGGGGCTGGAGGGTCAGTTAGGAGAATATGGATTTGAAACGAATTGTCACCTGCCATGTGGTCCTGCTGATGCTGATTTTACCACAGGGCAAGGAGCTAAGACCCCAGAACAAAACCCTGGAAAAGTTTAGCCCAGAATACCGTACAGGGCGCAGTGCCAAAAAGGAGGCACAATCCAGCCCACCAATAGAAAGGTGGACTGACCTAGGAAGCTGGGTTTCTCAAGGTGTAGCACAGACAAGAGAAACCACTATATATGGAAGTGCAATGGAGGGGCTACACAAACAATGGTTGATGTTAATTCCTAGAATTTGTAGACTACTAGTTTGGAACCCAGACACTGTAGGGGTTTATGTTGTTAGAATGTTGGAAGCTCCATTTAGAGGAGCGACTGTTCCTAGAAATGTTAAAGATGTTAAAGACAAACAGGATGGCCGTCGGTTTTGGACCGGCAACTATATGTTATTACAATATGGAAGGCACAACGTTTATAATAATTCAAGGCACATTTTGAATGAAAGGGGAAAACTGAAGTGGAGGAGCGACCTGGGAGTTAGAAGGGGAAGGGGGGTGGGGGAAACATCAAAGGCAATCCCTGAGAATAACCAAGAATGCAGATCATTAGAACAGACCAGAGACTATGATCATGGCTAGGATAAAGTCCAAAATCATCTCACTGAACATCAATGGGATAAAGAGCCCAATAAAGAGAAAACGACTCCAGAAATTTTGAAAGAGACAGGCATGCGAAATACAATTCCTACAGGAGACACATCTATCTCCAGAAAATCCCTCGAACTTAAAAGTCTGGACTTCCCGACTATATATCATGCATCTCTTCCGACCGGGAGGAAGAGAGGAGTGGCCATTTTGCTTTCGAACGCACTTCCATTTGAGGAGGAAGAAGTAGTAAGGGATGAGGGGGCCAGATATGTGATGGTGGTGGGACGGGTTCAGGACCTCCAGGTAACCTTGTTAAATGTATATGCCCCTCAGGGGACACATATAACTTTTTTCGCAGACCTATTCAAATTAGTGTCTGAGAGGGCAAAAGGGACACTGATTGCGGGGGGGGGGACTGGAATGTGGTATTAGATAGAGCACTGGATACTACCTCCAATATCCCAGCTCCGAATCAGAAAGTCTCTGGACTCTTGAAGAGGCTAATGGCAGATACAGGTCTAACGGATGTTTGGAGTGAAAAGTATCCCAGGGCACGAGATTATACATACTACTCCTCTAGGTACAACATTTTTTCGAGACTAGACGTGTTTTTCACATATGACAGAGATATATCAACCTTTAACTCAGTATGGGTAGGTACTGAAACTATCTCAGATCATAAACCATTATTCACCAGCCTAGACCTACAACTTCCAAAAAAACCCACACATTGGAGGCTTAATATAAGCCTACTCAGAGATGAGAAGATCAGGGAGGAATTAAGAGAAATAATAAAAAACACCATACAAACACAAGAGAATTCAGAGGTTACACCCCAAATTTTATGGGACACGGTCAAGACCCTAGTTAGAGGTAGACTGATCTCTATAGCCACCTACAGAAAGAGGGAGAGGGAAAAACAAAGAGAACAAATTAAGCAGGAACTTGCAAGATTTAGAAAGACAACAAAAAATAAAATATGATGGAGAAAGAAGGGGGAAGATACAGGAACTTACACAAAGACTTCAAAGATTGCAGCTTTTAGAAACAGAGTAGGTGTTACTACGTACAAAACAGGCCTATTATGAGGGGGGCCTAAGAGCAACACGCCTACTGGCATACCGACTCAAACAACAATCGGCTAGGGCAACTGTTACAGGAATCAGGCATCCGAACACAGGTATCGTCCATCATAGATGGGAACAAATAGCTGAAAGATTTGTCGAATATTATAAAAACTTATACCATCCACAACAACATACATGGCCTGTGGAAGCATCGCATTACCTGGAGGTACTGAAATTACCTAAACTTACTGTGGCACATAGACAAACCCTGGAATTTCCAATCACACAAAGGGAGATATCGGATACGATAGGGAGACTGAAGGGGGGTAAATGTCCGGGCCCTGATGGTTTGGGGGGGATTTCTATAAAACATTCCAAATAGATCTGAATCCTATATTGAACACAGTTTATAATCAGGTGTGGCTGAAGGGAGCTGCAGTCCCACCATCATGGCAATATACATCCATCACGGTGATCCCAAAGGAGGCAAGGATCTGAAGGAGTGCGGATCGTATAGACCGATCTCCCTACTGAATGTAGATTATAACATTTTTACAGCAATAATAGCCAGGCGCCTACAATCTTTCTTAAAGGACCTTATACATCCAGACCAAACGGGATTTGTGGAGGGTAGACAGGCCCCAGAGGGAGTGAGAAGAACCATTAATATTATAGATATAATTAATAAAAGAAATATACCGGCTTGCCTTATGAGTTTGGATGCAGAAAAGGTGTTCAATAAAGTGGATTGGAACTTCCTCTCACTAGTGCTCAAGAGAATGGAGTTCCCCTCGACATTCCTAGAGGCGATCAAGGCTCTATACGCCTCCCCGCAGGCCTATGTGAAGGTTAACAGGGGTATCTCACAGAGATTTACTTTGGGGCGAGGCACGAGGCAGGGCTGTCCTCTGTCCCCTCTCTTATTTGACTTATATATAGAGCCTCTCGATCAAGCAGTAAGGGAATCGACAGAGATCAGGGGGGTGGAGATAGGAGGGGAAGAGCATAAAATATCCCTATACGCGGATGATGTCCTTCTTTATTTAACCAATCCGGATAGATCTATTCCCAAAATATGGGAACTTATTGACAAATTCAGTCAATACTCTGGATATACACTCAATAAAAATAAAACAGAAGTTCTAAAATTCCACTACTGTCCTTCGAATGAGGTCCTTCAGTCCCTTGATACACACTGGAACAGGGGGAAAATCAAATACCTAGGTATTCAAATACCTAAAAAGTTAACAATGCTATATACGAGCAATTTCGAACCCATAACAAGTCAGATTAAACAGGACATTAAAAGATGGGAAGCCCTTAATATGCCCATGTACTCAAAAATACAGTCAGTTTCCATGAACATACTCCCTAAATACCTATACATGTTTCAATGCCTCCCTATAAAAATACATAAAAAACTGTTTCAGATTTGTAGCGGATGCTTACTAGATATATATGGAACAATAGAAGACCAAGACTCAAATCTCAGCCATGCGGCGGTAAAAGCTTGGAAGTCAAGGGTTCCTATTTGGAGGACTATTTTTTGGCCTCTCAGCTAAAATGGGCCCTGCAGTGGTCGGCGAGATCATGTAGGGCAAGATGGAAAACAATTGAGACAGTCTTAACAGATGGAATGCCATTAGAAGCCAGAGTAATGGGAGCAGGAATCCAAAACAGAGAACAGGATATCGTCCTGTGGGCGGTCAGAAACACTCTGAGCTCCCTTAGAAAATTATGGAGCAAACATAAGGTGGGGGAAGAAACATGGATGCTGAGATGGTTTGCCTGGGACCCGGGATTCCACCCATCTAGGCAAGATCCTACTTTTAAGAAATGGGGTAGATTGGGGTTGTACTCTATCAATCAGTTTCTCGAAGGAGATGTAGTTCTAGAATTTGCCAAATTGAGAGAGGAGTACTCCCTAAGGCAGACGGACCATTTTAGGTACCTTCAAATAAGATCCTACATACATAATCTACAGAATACCTATACATCTCAGATTGCATCAACAATGCTTAAAGACATCATAGTCGATATAATTAATTCAACAAAGACCAGGGGACTAATCTCGGCCATATATAGGGCCCTGAGAGATAGAAGAGGGAACCAAACTGCTCATATAAAGAGCAGCTGAGAAAGAGAAATGGGGGCATGCCTGAAGGAGGGAACTGGACCTCATCTAGCCATGGCTCGAACTACGTCCTCCCCATACTGGAGGGAGTACGTAATGGAAAGCGGGTGAGATTTTTCTATTCCCGGGATCTCTGAGCAAATGGGATAAGAAATGTTCTGGGGCATGCTGGTGAAATTGCGGAGCAAACAAGGCCAACTATTTACATGTGTTCTGGACGTGCCAGGCACTCACACAATATTGGACAGACATACAACATAAAATAAACAGAATATTCTCCACTCAATCTAATCTAAATTCGAGGAACCTGATTCTAGGGGTGGCACTGAAAGAGATTAGGGGAACAAACAAAAAATACTTATGGAACATACTGCTGGTAGCTGCCCACAAGGCCCTGACCAAGAATTGGCTCACCCCAAATTTACCAACAGTCAGAGACTGGGAAACAATAGTAAATGAAATTAAGGACATGGAAGAAGTCACATTTAGAATAAATTTGAGACTACAGACATGGGTGGAGAGATGGACCCCTTGTCTGATGTTGATGGATTTGAGGGAAGAAGAATAGAGAGGAGGGGAGGGAGGGGGGCAGAATTTTGGAGAATTAAATAAACAAAGAACCTGCAGGGCTTCCAGGTCATGCCCCTACATAAAAACTCACTTGAAGATATATAAGAAAATGAGTAAAATGAAATACAATATCAGAGATTAAATTATAGTAGACAAACTAAACCTGGGGAAAAATAAGTATGAGAAAACCTGTATCTCTTTTATAATGTGCATAAAATGGAAAATGAAATGTGTTGAATGTTTGTATGTGCCAAATATGCAATAAACTTGAATAAAAAAAAAAAAAAAGCTAGGGATGGTACCAATTTTCGAGGTAGTCTGCACCCAGTCAAGTGTACCAATGGTTAGCTAACTGTGTAAAGTAGCGTGGGGGTGGTTACACACAGGTTTGCCTAGGGAGGGCTTTAGAGGTGCAGCTGAAATAGGGATCTCTGTTACTGAGATGGTTTGCATGTGCTGCAGCTTCAGTGGCCAGAAATAGGAGGCTTCACAGGGGAAATAGTTTGAGACAGTGTGGCATAAGAGATGAACGTTTGTAATTTATGTGTACTGATTTGGGAATTTGGTGATTGAAATGCTTTTATGATTGACTTTGCCCCCTGAGAGATAGGTAGAGGTGCTTAATGGGTGGGAAAGCTGCTTAGGAGATGGTAAGCAGAACAGAAAATGGAAACGCAATGACAAGGGAGCTAAGAAAGGCCATACTAGGAATGCGAAGAGATGTGAGAAATATGCCAGGCTGCGGGGGGGCGGGTACTTGGGTCTACCATTTGTTTTGGAGCTGGCAAGCGGAATGTAAGATGGCAGCCAGGGGACATTCCAGGTGGCAGAAGCAAGAGGTGAGGGTCCTTGTGGTACAGCCGCCATTTTGGGCAGAGGCCAAGAATGGATATTGCAAGATGATGGCCAAAGGATTTTTTTGGGTTCCACTTTTTGTCCAGCAGAGCTGCCTGGTGGTTGGAACAATGAACTAGGCATGATCTTTGACAGCCAGAAGACCTGATGTTTTTGATTCTCATAACTGCCATTTCCATATTGATGGTCCTGAGCAGGAGACGTGATCACCTCAGGCCTTATGGGAGATCATGGCAACAGATGTGGTGCCTGGTGGGCGTTGCCCACTTAATATATAATATATTTTATATATATATATATATATATATATATATATATACACATATATATATATATATTATAATAATTTCGGGGGACAATGTAAAGCAACAGTTAAACAAAAAAAGAAAGAGGACTCTAGGTCACAGATGAAAGAGGGCTGCACTTCATGGCCTGAGAAGCACTGCGTCCAAGGGTGGTTTGTGAATAAATAAAAAAATAATGGAATGGTTGTTGTAGTCTGTTTAATTTCACAGATGGCTCCAAGGAAGGCAGTGCCCCTGGCAGCAGGTGATGGAGATGATGCAGCAAGTGCAGGCAAAGCTGGAGGTGACCAAAGGGAAGGAGGAGCCACCTAAGAAACCAGGGAAGAGAAAAACAGCAGTAGGAGGAGACTGAGAGCCAAAGAAGAAGACTCTGGAGAAAGGGAGCATGAAGACTGAGGGCACAAAGGATGAGGAAGACATGGTAGGTCTCACATTGGAGGGGAGTCTGAGGAAGTAAACGGAGGACATTATTAGGGAAACAGGGGAGAAGGGTCTGGAGGAACTGCAAAAGTTACAGCAAGACTTTAGGGAGAAGGGGACTGTAGGCCAGGGGATGGAAAAGGGAGGGGGGGCAATGGGGAGTAGGTGATGGTATGGAAGGATCCCCAGGGGTCACAGTGGGGGACCACACACCACTAGCACTAAAATGAGAAAGTGGATATTTTTTTGCTGGTAGACAAAGAAGTGAAGAAAAAATATGAGGAGAAAGTGCAGATAGGTAAGATGGAGATGGCAGCCGCTCTAGTTTTTTTTTAGAGAAAATACAGGCAGACAAGAATTTAAAAGGGAAGATGCTGAAAGCCTGGACAATGGGTTTCACATATTATAGTCCAGTACTGCTGTAGAAACAACCAGAGCTAGCCATACCATTCCTGGCATACTCATTAATTATTTGCAATGTTTATAAGATGAGAGGTGGCTGTCATAGGATGAAAAGTTCCGACAGACGATGGCTTCATATGGGAACATACACTGGTATACGAAGCACCCAGATATATGGTTTCAGACCATGACAGTACAGACAACAGGAATAGAGGAAGAGGGAAAGGGGAGCCAACAAAAACTTTAATAGGGCCCAATGCACATGGGCAAATTGCAGATTCAGGCACTCATGTTCAAAATGTGCCGGCCCACACCCGCTATCAAGACGCAGAGTGGGGGGTGACAAGTACGAGGGGCAGGCCTTCAGTTTGGTAGGTAGGCAGCCTTTTTGGGGGGGGTTGGGATGCAAGAGGGGAAGGAGCTTGCACAGGAGAGGTCTGGATATGGGGATCAGAGGAGGAGGGGGGACAGGTGATGGGGAAAAATACGAATAGGAAGCACAGAAACTGCCGGGGGATTTGAGATGGCAAGATTGCCAAATAACAAAGAGGCAGTAGGAATATGGCTAGAAAGGTACTCAGGTAAGTGAGCAGATATAATACTAAAGGAAGGGTTTAGCCTGTGGTACAAGAGGCAGAGGAGAGCAATGAGGGCAAAGAATCTGGGGTCAGTAAAGGGGAAGGAAGAAGTATTAGCAAAAAAGATACAGAAGGAGTTGACAACAGGAAGGGTAGAGAGTCCTTTCATGGCACCACCATTTGCACATTTCAGGGTGTCACCTTTGGGGCTGATGCCTAAGAAACAGGCTGAGAATAGTGGTGGGGAAAGTGGCCCCAATTCGCTCTGTGAAGTGATCCGCAGAGTGAAGGCAAATTCGCGGAGTGCTCCGCAACGCAAAGCGGGGTACTTCGCGTTGCAGATGGGTAACGCGAAGTCCATTGAAAACAATTACTTTGTGTTACTTCACCTTCCCAAACCACTACTCCACCAATTCTTAAGCTGAAGTACATTGAAATACTAATTTCACTTTTATTTTTAAGCTCAAAAGGCTAATTTTGCAGTGTTTCATGGGATTTCAGGTCACAGATTGTTCTGCACAGCCTCAGTTTGGGGTAGTGTGTGTGTAGGAAGCTGTAGGAGACAATCTGCTCTGAGAGCTCTCTGCAATTCAAACCTTCAAAAAGCTGTTAAAAAAGCCTTTTTGAGTAATTTCTTTTGCTGAAACTTTAGTTTATCGATTATAGGAAATCCCCCTGTGCTCACATCATCGAGCGTCTATTGTTTGTGTATGGATTTTGAATGTTAATGTACAACATTCAGTCTGTGTACTGACAGACAGTGGAAGTTTGGTTTGCGGGGGTGTATCTGTGGTGTAGGTAGATTAACATGGAGAAAAAGACAGTGCTTTCTGTTTTAGTGATATTTTTCTTGTTTAACTGTGTTAATGTACACACAGTAATATTTTCAATATTTCTTGCCATTTTTTTGCTGATTGTTGTGGTGCAGCAGTGCATAATTTTAGTTTGTTTAAAATATGTGGTTATATTACTGAAGTTTTCAATTTGCTATGCACTACTTAGTGTGTGTGTGAGTATGTGTGTGATGCGTGTCATCAAATCAGACACCTTTTATTATGCCATATAATAATTTCAGCAATGTGAAGCTGCTATCCACTGCAGCTGTGTGATTTTTGTACTTCTTTGTGGTATCTTTACTGGTACTAGTACTAGTAACTGTTACTGCAGCAGTGCAGTACACTGCCACCCCAGCGCGCGGCCCGCCCCAACGGTAAAGGTATTCTTTTCCAGATTTGAATTTCTGATGGTGAGCACTGGTTAGGTGTTGTGCCTTTGTGTCTGCATCTCTTCAGTGCACAGCGCAATCTTAATCTGTCTGTGCATTTGCACCTCTTTAGGGCCCAATCTCCATCTGTAACTTAAGTCACAGTTGTTTCTTTGGCTTCCCTTCAGAGTACTATACAGGTGTGGTGCTTAATTCTGCATGGACATTGTACTCATTAATATGCATTTTTAAGTCAGGACCATCATCACGAGTCACTCGTGATACAAACCACATTCTTCATCATCACAGTCACAAATGCAGTCACAAATCACAATTCACGATCATTCACTTTACGAATCACATTCATTTTTTTTTTCTAGTTGCTTGGATGTATTGTAAGCCTGTTTTATAGTATCTCTCCAGGCTTCACCACCCCACCATTGTACTCATTGATACATGTTTTTAAGTCTGGGAGTTTTAAGCTACAGCTCATCGGGGCCCGGGGAAGTATAGCCATAGGCATTCACGTTTCTTCATCATCATGGTCACAAATGCAGTCACAAATCACGATTTACGATCACGTAATGAATCACAACATACATTTTTTTTAATAGTTACTTGGATGTATTGTAAGCCTGCTGGTCACGGTGCTGAACAGGGATGGGATCCACACCTGGGCCTGGGAGAACAGGCACATCCTGCTCCAGAGGACCTGGTGCTGGACTTGGTGGTGGTGGTGGTTCAACTGCCTCAGAGTCAGGACAGGAGGCGGTGCTGGTCCTGCTTCAGGAAGGGCACTCACAAGTTTTGAGCGGTCCAACAGGAATGGGAGCCCATGCCCTCCACACATGCACACGGTACAATACTTACCACTACCACGCTCTCCCAAAGCTGCCCTGTCCCAGACATTCCCTCACCCTGGTCCATCTCTCCTACTGAGCTCCCTCAGTCCGAAAAATCACTACTCACACTGTCACACAACACACACACACACACACAGACAAACAACTAACTACTTATAAAGGTAAAAAAAATAAATTTACAGAAAGAACAAATTAAATAAAAAAGAATACAGAAAAGACAAAAAAAATGTAGCTTTTAAAAAAGCTGTTGGATCTAAATCAAAGTTCAAATCTCCTCCTCACTCTGATCTAAAAGTATCAGCAGTCACAAAACACACTACTCTCTCTCTGTCTGCACTGGAGAAAGTAAAAGTGTCTGCTTGTATGACTCACTTTTTTCCTGCCTAGCTAAAGAGCATGAGACTTACAGTACTGTAAGCCATGTGATGTGTGTGTGGGGGGGGGGGGGCTGCCAAATCTGAAACACCAAGTGTATCACTTAGAATCCTAATGAGGAATGTGAAGTCCATTAAAAACAATGACTTTGCCTTACTTCTCATTGCCATTCCGCCTTAACATGAAGTGGTAATGACAAGGCGAAGTGAGCACTTTGCATTGCCCACTCTGCGTAGCGGAGTAGCAACGCAAAGTGCCCACTTTGCGTTCACTTCACCGGTGAATTTTAAATTCACTGCATCTCTAGCTGAGAAATTCCACATGATTCATCACCTTTTATATCTAGAAGGGGAATCGGTTAACAACTTTATTAGCGATGAGTAGTCCATGGTGTCATACGCGACCCTGGCCCAAAGTCTATAAGTGTTCATTTGATCAGCAAAGAGCCTTTACAAAACATACAAACACACAACAATCCAATACAAATCTCATTAAAATATATAAGTCATATCAATTGGTTTAATATATACAATTTTGTGTAATAAATGCCATAAAATATGAATAGATCCATTTCCTATACTCAAGAAAATATTTCTCATTCCTAGAATTATTTCCTGAGTTATCAGTTTCTTTCTATTCATAAAAATATTTACAAATGCATTGCTGATAAATATCCTACAAGTTTGTTTAGTATATCAAAATCAGCAGTAGCAAAGATATAACTTAGCATAAGATCGGGAAGAAGGCCAAGACTTGTCAGGATTTCTCCAAGCCACTTCTTTCTAACTTTTACGTAGATAGGGCACAGTAAAATAACATGTTTTAAGTCATCTTCTACTCCATTCCCACAACCACAAAGGGAATCAATTACCTCTTCCCTCTTTTGTCTAAAATGTACAGTATATATTTAGTTGCATAAAGCTCTAGTCGAAACCTCGTAATTAATAGCCTGCTTTGAGGGTTTGAAATTTTAAGCAGATATGGTTCTAATTGATGTACTACTATAATTTCTTTATACCATCTGTAAAATTTTAGATTTTGGATTATGAACATATGAACATATGAATGCACCAGCAGAAACAGACCACCCGGTCGATCTACGTCTGCTCAAGTGTGCAGTTAGCACCCCTAGTTTGCAGCTGCCCCACCCCCCCTCCACTTTTGTCATCCCACTACCGCTCCACCTCCCCAACCCTCACTCTCCCCTGCTCCCTGTCCCATGCCCTTTTAAAGCTGTTTACAGTTACATAATACCACCCATTCTTTTTTTACAGTTAAATGGTTTATTTATTTATTGTGTTAGAAAAGGAAGTGCAAAAGAAGAAGGAAACCACTTTGGTTCTCAAATACAGTAGCAGAAAAGGTCAGAGCCAAAAGGCTGGCCTTCAGGAAATATAAGGGAACACAGCAGGATGAAGATAGGGAGGCATACCAAACTGCCCTAAGGGAAGTAGCGAAGACAGTAAGGCAGGCAAAGTCCCAAACTGAGGAAACACTAGCACGAACAGTAAATGAAGGTGAGAAGACTTTCTATAGATACATTAGTGAAAGGAGAAAGTCCAGAGGGGGTATTGCTAAGCTCAAAGGAGAAAAGGGGGCATGTGAGGAGGAGAACCCTGTAAAAGCTTCTATCCTAAATAAGATACTTTTGCTCAGTATTTACTGAAGAGAAGGTAGAGCAGGGCCTACAGTTCAGCACCATGGACACAGGGGGGAGGGAGGGAGGTGAGCACTACTCCCTTCACAAAAGAAAGGGTCCTACAAGAGCTCGCTAAGTTCAGGGTGGACAAGACAATGGGACCTGATGGCATACATCCCAGGGTACTTAAGGAGCTAAGGGTGGAACTTGCAGAGCCATTAGCAGAGCTGTTTAGTGAGTCTTTGAGCACAGGAGAGGTCCCAGAAGACTGGAGAAGGGCTCATGTGATCCTGCTCCACAAGTGTGGTAGCAGGGAGGAGGCAGGGAACTACAGACCAGTCAGTCTTACCTCAGTAGTGGGCAAGATTATGGAGGCACTCCTTAAGGAAAGGATAGTGCAACATCTGGAATCCATAGGGGCACAGGATGCAAGACAGCATGGGTTTACAAAAGGAAGGTCCTGTCAAACTAATCTCATAGATTTCTTTGACTGGGTAACCAGAGTAGTGGACCAAGGGGGAGAAGTTGATGTCACCTACCTTGACTTCAGCAAAGCTTTAGACACTGTTCCACATCCCCTGCTCACCGGCCTCTCTCTTCTCCTCCTCCTCCTCCTTCTTTTGCCTTCCACCAACCCTATTGTCCCTATTAACCCTCAGCCTCACTACTCCAGTGTTCCTACCTATCCTCCTGTCTTCCCCTCCTTTACCACTGCTCCTCCCTCCTCCTCCTCCACATCCCATATGCTCCTCTCCACCTCACCCCCATCCAGACATTACCTTTCCTCCCCCAGCTCCCTTGCGCTTCTGATCACGCAGCCTTCTCTGCCTGTGCTGCCCTACCCACCCCTGTGCAACAAAACCCCTTCTTCATCCTATCGCCCCCGGCGTAAACTCTCCATCTGCCTCCCTCTGACCAGAGCACTTCTCCTCCTTCTACTCCTAACAGGGAACATACATCCCAACCCAGACCCTGCCCCCTCCCACCCACCTACCCAGCCCACTGGTCTTCAAGTAGCCTCCATGAACATATGCAGCCTGCTGAAGAAATTTGATGCCCTACAGTGCTGGGCCTTGGCTCATCAACCAGACATCATAGCCCTGGTTGAAACCTGGCTGTCCAAATCCACCCCTGACTCATTTGTTTCCCTCCCAGGCTATACCTTATAGCGGGAGGACCGAGTAGGCAAACGAGGGGGAGGCTGTGCAATCTACACTAGGGACACAATACTTGGACACGCACTCCCCACCCCTACTCTTGTAAATGGGGCCGAGGCTCTTACCCTCAAACTCACCCCGGACCCCTCTAGGAGCCCTCTCTATCTCACCACAGCCTACATTCCCCCAAAGAACCAGCACCCGGCCCTGGTATCTTTAACGGACTACCTGGCCACCCTCCACCATAAGGCGGAACAAATCCTAGTTGGGGACCTTAATGTAAATTGGCTCAGCACCTCCTCATCCGCGATCAGAGACTCATTTGCCGCCCAAGATCTGACGCAACTCGTCACCCAGCCCATGAGAATAAACCCTAAGAGAGGTACCAGCACCCTTCTGGATGTTATTATAACTAACCGACCCCATAAAATCCAAAACATCCAGGTCCTCCCAGACTCCCTAAGTGACCACTCCCCTATCCTATTTCATTGGGCAGTCCCAATCCCAAACCCAAAGCCCAGACCACCTCCAAGGGCGCCTCCGCCTGGTGGGCTAAAAAACTAAAGTACTCCTCACCCAGATAAACTGGTCCCCATTCAGTGCAACCGACATTGACACTGCCCTCGCCTTCTTCACTCACACCTTCAACATGGCTTGTGATCTCTTTGCACCTTTCACCAAACTCCGGTCCAAAAAACAGAATGCACCCTGGGTTAGCCCGGTCCTTCTACAATTACTAAGAAATCGGGATAACCTCTGGCACCTTGCCACTGAAACGGGTCGTCTGTCTGATAGGCAGGCCTACAATGCAGCCCAGAATAAGTGCTCATGGGCCATCAGGAAAGCCAAGGCCGACCATTACCAGGCCTCCCTTACCTCCTCCTGGGGCTCGGCCCGGACTTTCTGGGATAATATTAAGCAACTTAACGGTAAAGCTTGCTCCCCTGCCCCATCCCAGCTCACTAGAAATGGCACTACCACCACCGAGCCTGCCACCATAGCTAACTGGTTCAACACCGCTTTCACTGACCTTAGCTCAGTCCTCCCTAGTAATTTCTTTGACCCTCCCCCCAACCAACCTCCCCCTGTCCTCCAGCACCCCAGCTTCCACCTGCGCAAGATTTCCACCCGGGAAGCCAGACCCATCCTAATCAAAGCTTTGAATGGCAACAGTCCCGGCAGTGACTCTCTGGACCCCAGCATCCTCAGGCTGGTACTAGATGAAGTACTTGCCCCACTCACCAGCCTAATTAACCAGTCACTCTGCCTGGGACAATTTCCCACAGCTTGGAAAACAGCCATTATCACACCAATTCATGAAGGGGGCGACAGGTCATCGGCCAACAACTACCGGCCAATCTCCATCCTCCCCCCCTCTCTAAAGCCCTGGAGAAAGTGGTGGCCATTCAAATTACTGATTATCTGGCTAAGCATAACATCTTATGCCCAGAGCAACATGGCTTCCGTGCTGGTCACAGTACCAGCACTGCCCTTATTGAATTCTCCAACTTCCTACACTCCTCCTTGGATACCAGCTCCCTAGCTGGTGCAGCGTTCGTCGACCTCTCAAAGGCTTTCGACACCATCTCCCATCCACTTCTGCTGAATGCACTCTGCCACACTGGTCTCTCAGCTGGCCCCCTAGCATGGTGCACTAGCTATCTTGACGCTCGATCTCAGTGTGTAAAAATTAATAGCACACTCTCTGATACCTGTCCCATTCTCTCTGGGGTCCCAAGGCTCCATTCTGGGCCCCTTCTCTTCTCGCTCTATCTGAACACCCTGCCCAGTGCATGCCCTGGCAAAATTCTACTGTATGCAGACGACGCTGTCCTTTTTGCCACCCACCGCAATCCCATCTCCCTCCAGGACTCCCTACAGCAGTCTTTCAACAGTGCCGAAGCTTGGTTTAAGGAGCGCAGACTCGTCATCAATCTTAAAAAAACCAAAGCTATGCTCTTTTCCCACTCCCAAAACAAAGCTAGCAACCATCCACTCTATATCCTTCCAAGTACCAATCAGCCACTGGAACAAGTCTGCTCTTACAAATACCTTGGGGTTACCTTCGACTCAGCCCTCACATTTCACAACCACATCGACGCCCTAACATCCACCACTAACACACGGCTTGGCATCTTCTTCCGCCATAGAACCTGCCTTCCCCCAAATGCTCTCCGGCTCGCTGTTACATCATCCGTTCTGTCCCTTGTAGACTATGGTCTACCAGTCTATGGTGCTGCCGACACCACTGCACTCAACAAAATTCACTTAACCCTGAATAAAGCCTGCAGATTGATTACTGGTGCCCCCAGGCTCACACACACCTGTCAGCTGTATGTCGAGGCTAACCTGCTTACCCTGGATGAACGGCCCGATACAAACCTGTCTCCTCACAAGAAAAACCCTACTGGCTCTCCCCGGGTAACGGCATCCATCCACCAGAGCCCTCCCACTATTGCAACACGGTCTTCCTACAAGACCACTCTAATGGTCCCCAGATCAAGAACCAGCCGTTGCCAGAGGTTCTTCTGCTATAGAGCCCCAACCTGGTTTAACTCTCTCCCTGCCCCCATCACCAATGCCACCACCATCTCCAAGTTCAAAACCACCCTTCGGAACCACATCATCAGCACTCGTAACTGCTCCTGTCTCTGAAAGTAGCCTCCACCTCTATTTCTTTTTACAACGCCCTCCGGTCGGCTCTCCACCTAGCCATCCCCACCACCACTTCCCTGTACACCGTGCCTATGTTTAACCTGGCCAGTGCCAGCTGTTTCAATGTTTATCTATTAGATTGCTCACTATTGATACCAACTTGTGTAACACCTGTTCTCAATTACATGTACCCTGTAACCTAAATGTATTTGTCTGACCACAGTGTGATGTGGCGCCTCTGTTGAATGCCTATTGTTTTGCAAACCTATGCTATGTAACCAAAAACACAATGTATGTCTTTATGTGACGAAGTACCTTTGGAAACGAGCCTCTGGCTCAAAGGTTGTAAACTGATTTTTACAAATAAATAAATAAGTAAAAATAAAAACATAGAAGATTGATAAACAAGCTGGGTAGGCTCAGGGTGGGTCAGAAGTTGGTCAACTTGGTGGCAAAATAGTTGACGGGCAGAAAACAGAGAGTGGTGGTAAATGGTATACAGTCAGAAGAGATGCAAGTCACAAGTGGGATACCTCAGGGATCAGTCCTGGGGCCAGTCATCTTCAATATCTTCATTAGTGACATTGCAGATGGACTAGAGGTTAAGGCTTGTCTGTTTGCAGATGACACCAAGATCTGCAACAGAGTGGATGATCCAGATGGGGTCGGCAGAATGAGAAGAGATCTGGATAAACTAGCAAAATGGTCAGAATAGTGGCAACTGGGATTTAATGCAAAGAAGTTCAAGATCATGCACATAGGGAAGAGAAACCCTGAAACTACCTATAGGCTGGGAGGGGAGTTGCTGGCTGTCACAAAGGAAGAAAAAGACTTGGGCATCATCATCATCATCATCACTGATGACCTGAAATCATCCAAGCAGACCACTAAAGCAGTAGGTAAGGCTAGGGGGATGTTAGGGTGTATTAGTAGGGGTATCACAAGTCGTAAGAGGGAGGTAATAATCCCTCTTCACAAGACACTGGTTAGGCCCCATCTGGAGTACTGCGTGCAGTACTGGAGGCCACATCTTCACAAAGACATTAACCAAATTGAGGCAGTCCAGAGAAGGGCAACCAAAATGGTGCAGGGACTGCATCAGAAGACATATGAGGACAGATTAACAGAGCTCAATATGTATACCCTTGAGCAAAGGGGGGAGAGAGGTGACATGATCGAAACATTCAAACACCTTAAGGGCTTTAACAAGGTGAAAGAGTCTAACATGTTTAAATATAAGAAAAATAGCAGGACAAGAGGACACAGCATGAGATTAGAGGGAAGCATATTAAGGGGGAATGTGAGGAAATTATTTTTCACTGAAAGAGTGGTGGATGCTTGGAACGGCCTACCTCAGGAAGTGGTGGCTATGACTACAGTGCAGGGCTTCAAACAGGCATGGGATAGGCATAAGGGACCAATACAGATGAGTATGAATAGATAGGCCACTGACAGAGCAAAGGCCAATGGCACATTTATAAGGTAGAAAAAGAAATGGGCAGACTGGATGGGCCTTGCGGTCCTTATCTGCCGTCAACCTCTATGTTTCTATATTTATTTTCAACAATATAACATAAATACATGTATGCATCTGCAATTCTTTAAGCAGAAGGCAGCAATGTGAAAGTGCCTGTACATATACATATATGCTAATTATAAGATATATGTATTATATTTGTGGTAAATTGTAGACATCCACAGTAAGCTGTGCGATTATATAGTGAACAAGGAGTGCAACAGGTGGTATCAGCTTAGACCTACCTCTATCTGTGCAGTACGTGCCCCAACCAGTAGGGTGGGGGTAGGATGAAGTAGGCTGCTGGTTAACTAGGATCTGCAGCTTATCCAGTAGGCAGGGAAATGGGCAGACTGGGTGGGCCAAGCGGTCCTTATCTGCCGTCAAATTCTATGTTTCTATGTACTGCTGCCAGGCTAGACAAGGCTTAAGGCAGTCTGGTAGATGTTTCTTCCAATGGCCAGTCCAAATAGTGCCCCTGAAGAAGAAAGTGACCACAAAGTAAACTTAGTTCTTTAGCAAACAGTTAACAGGCCTAACTACATTCCATAACTGAGCTCTTCTACAGAATGATGCATCAACACATAAGGAAAGAAAATTAAAGAAAATGAAATTATCCTACACTACTTAACAGAATAGCATGGTCTAACTGATAACTATGTACAATACTGTCTGCAAATATCTAAGATGGTGGTAAATGAAAAAGAGAAAAAAGAGAAACTACATCTATAGGCTAATATAGGGAATATCTCATGTCCTGTCGTATATCCGTAAGTAATAAGTCCAGTGGTTTGTGGAGTGAATATCTCATCCAACTCCTGCCCTGGGAGCCATGTAGGCCATATATGGTGCCCAACATTGTTCCAGATGCCTTATTTGTCCCAGGATTAAGTGGGAGTGTCTATCCTTTTCATAGACCACCATAAGGGTACTAAGGATTTCATTCAGCATTGGTGTAGTGGGGCTTCTCCAGTTTTTAAGGATTATACGCTTCACCTGCATACAGAGTAGCATTAGCCATTTGAACTCTGGGAGTGAAAGATATGAAGCTTTTGAGTTCACACCTAGGAGCATCAAGGCCGCACAAGGAAGGACAGTGTGATGCAATATCACATTGGCTTCCTGAGAGATTTTAGTCCATATAGGAGAGATCATAGGGCATTGCCACAATATATGATACAGGTTCACCGCAGGCTGTTGACACCGCCAACAGTTGTCTTGTGCAATTAAACCCATTTTTTTTTTTTTAGCACTGCAGGGGTCCAGTACCATGAGTGTAGAATTTTGTTATGAATACGTCTGCTATGAACATCCTTGTAGAATGTATAACCAGTTTGCCAGCACTGTTTCCACTGTAATTCAGAGATTGATATTTGTAGTGCCTGTTCCCATTTGGACTTAGAGGACTCAAATGTATTAGGCAATGCATCTATGAGCTCAGCATAAAGTGCCCCCGCAGAACCCTTGTTCATATCCAGGCATTTACACAAAAGGGTCAAAGGGATCTCTTACATTAGGTTGTTTCTTAAGGAGACGCCTTAATGCGTCCCTAATTTGCAGGGATTTGTGTCAGGAGTTACTGCTGAGGGACCATTTCCCCTGCAGATTTTGAAATGTGTCGATAGTCAGAGAGTCGGGAACTAAAAGATACTTAAGAAATAGAATACCCTTTTCTCTCCATGTAAGCCACCTTACTGGTAATCCACTTGTTTCTACCAGGGGGTTACCCCATAAGGTTGTACATAGAAGTGGATAAGGATGGGTGCCCAGTTTCTTAAATAAGATTTTCCAGTAACTAATAGAAGGATCTATCACTGGGTGTAAACGGAGGCCTTGGCAGTAGCCTCCCCAAAGTAGTGACAGCAACATAGGGGTATTACTAATTGCCTGCTCCAGCACTACCCATTGTGGAGTTTCAGGTGTAGGAGCATGGAACCATTTTAGGGTTTGAGAGCATTGGTATGCTGTTTTGTAAGTTTCCATCCAAGGAAGACCCCACCTGCCCAGTCTCCAGTGTGACCTAAGGGTGTTCCTACTAAAGCGGGGTTTGTTAGTACCCTATATAAAGGACCCTAACATCTGATCCAGTTTTCAGTACCAATGGGCAGGTAAACTAAGAAGAATATGTGAAAAAAAGGTAAAAACATTTAGGGGCAAATGACATTTTAAAGACTGCAATTTTACCTGCCATAGTGAGATGAAAGCGGCTCCAGTAGTCCAGTTCTGTTTTACACTCAGTCAATAGGGGGCCTAGGTTATTATCCCACCACTGAGCTATATTCACCCCTACCTTGACACCCAAGTAAGTAATAGTGTCTTGCGACCATCTCAGCCCAAAATGGGGTATTTTCTGGGGTAAACATAAAGGGTTGAGGGGGAGAATCAGTGTTTTTGACTGGTTAACAGTAAGGCCAGAAATGTGAGAGAATTGTTTTAAAAGGGCAAGCAATGGAGGGATCGATAATGGAGCATCCTTAAGGGGGACAAGCAGGTCATCTGCATACATCAAAGTAGAACAGTGAGTACTACCCAGACCTGAACCTGTGATCAGTGGATGTTGCCATACTGCAGCTGCAAGGGGTTCTACTGCTAGGACAAATAAAAGAGGGGAGAGTGGGCAGACTTGTCTGGTACATCGATGCAGTTGGAAGGGATCAGATATTATCGAGTTAGTGAGAACCTTAGCTAGGGGCAAAGTGTAGATGGCTGTAATGGCTGCCCTGAAGTGAGGGCCAAAGCCCAGGTGTTGCAACACGGTGTGAAGGTAGTCCCACTCTATTGAATCGAATGCTTTCTCAAAATCAATTGCCAAAGCAGCAGCTGGTATATGAGTCTGCTTGGCCAGGTGTATAAGATTGAGAAGCATTCTTAGATGTTCAGAGCTATATCTGCCCTGTATTAATCCAGCTTGTGAGGGGTGAATTAGGGAGAGTAATATTGGATTTAACCTCTTGGCCAGTACTTTAGCATATACTTTGCTGTCCACATTATAATCAAGAAGATGGGCCTATAACTGGCAGCTATGTCATGGGATGTCCCTTTTTTTTGAAGGACTGTTATAATGGCCTCCCATAGGGTACAGGGTAGATACTCTTTATCCTCAGATTCAGTAAATACCTGACAAAGTAAAGGAGATATCGAAGGTGCCATTGCCTGGAAAAAGTCTACTGGGTATCCATCTCCACCAGGGGATTTCCCTTTTTTAAGCGAGAGTAGGGCTGCTGAGATCTCCTCTGTTGTAAGAGGCATTTCCAATGTAGCAGCTTGACCAGGGAAGATTTTGGGTAGTTGAAGGGTTTTAAGATATGACATGGTGCCAGGTCTGGTCCCTGTCCTGGATGAGGTATAGAGCTGGGAATAAAATGTTGTCATAATTTTGTTAATCTCTTGGGGCTTGGTTTTAACTATCCCTGAGACTGGGTCTTTCAGACCAGCGATGAACCTATTTGCCTGTTGCTTACAAACCTGGCATGACAGGATTTTCCCACTATTATCCCCATTCGTCCAGTATGAATGCCTAATCCGAAGAAGTGCTAGGTCAGCCTTCCTAGACAGGAGCTCATTTAATTGCATTTGTATTGTAAGAACCTGTCGGCCACAGCTAGAATGGGGAGATGGATGTGCCATGCCTTTCAAGGCTTTTTCTGCAGAGGACAGGTCCTTCTTCAGCTGAAGCAATTCCGCCTCCCTTACCTTCCTTCTGTGAGCTGCTTACCCAATAATCCTACCCCTCATGTAGGCTTTATAGGTTTCCCATGTGTTTTGGGCTGAGGTGTCACATGGGGGGTTGTCATGCAGGAACATTTTAGTTTCATGAGTAACCCACAATAAATGTTGAATCTTGCATGAGGAGGGGATCGAGCCTCCAGGAGGGCGAGCACACTAAGGGGGGCCCCACAGCAACAGCAACTGCGCGGGGGCATGGTCAAAAATGACAGTGGGAAGAATACCAGACTCCAGGACAAATGAGGTAATAGATTGAGAGATAAGCAAAAAATCCAACCTACTGAATGAACCATGGACCCCTGAGTGGAAGGTATAGTTACGTTCCGTGGGGTGAGCCAGGTGCCATATGTCAACCAGCTGGAATTCAGAGCAAAGCAATAGGGCAGCTTTTGCTGCCCCCCTCCCCGAGTGTGGGTTTCTTTACTCAGATTACTTCTGCCCAGGGCCAGGACTAGGGTAAGATTAAAATCCCCTCCTACCACTATGGGCAAAAGTAGTTCTGCCATAGCTTCTATTTTTGTGTTTAAATCTAGAAAGAAGGAGGAGTCATCCTCATTGGGGTCATATATGTTAACTGCCAAAATGTGGCCATTGGGGGTATCTAGGAGAGCCATTACCCAGCTTCCCTGTGGATTAGATTTACTACTTATAATTGACCAAGAGAGGGATTTGTGTGTTAGGATGACCACCCCCTTTTTCTTAGTGGGAGCGGCAACGTGAATTTCTTTTCCCACCCAGTCTTTCACCAGATAATTATGGTTCTGTTTAGTTAATTTCATTTCATGTAAAAAGGCCACCTGGGTCCTTAACCGTTTTAGATGTGTTAGTACCTGCTTCCTTTTGGAGGGAGAGTTCAACCCTCGAACATTCCATGTTATGAAATTGATCTCAGCCATGATCAAAACTAGAATAGAATGCTTTAGAGGAAGAGGTTCAAATATTTACACTGGGCAGGGGCATATTTAGTCTGTAACTGGAAAATACTCCATACTGTATATTCATAATTCTTATCCCTAAGACACATGTTATGGTAAGTGATACAGCAACCAACATGAAATCATACATTAACTTTTCCACTTGCGGCAGTTTGCATTGCATTGACAGTATGCTCTGAGATGTCATTTGAGAACAGAAACTATTTACAGTTATTGTGCTATCTTGTACAATGGTCCGAGTGAGTAACCTAGGCTGAGGTTTAAACACCTCCCAGGCACTACGCGCCCTACCTATAGGGGGTAGACTGTTGTAGATTGGGGGAGAGAAGGCAACTCCTGTACTAATCACTCCATCCCAGGCACCAGAAATCTATGGTCTATAGCACCCAAAGTGGCGTGAAGAGCTGCAAGGAAATTCTGGGAACTACCAGTCATATACTAAATGCAGCCAGCGGAACTTCTGTGGTGCCTCTGCAGGCTCTTATATGGCCCTAAAGCCAAGATGTCCCTGGAATAGACACATAAAGGGGAGGGTAGTAAAGTGTAAGTGCCCACCGTGTGCCCCAGGGATCCGTAAATTATAATTGTTAAGCGATGCAGTTAGGGGACCACATGTATTACTGCCTTCCCTAAGTATCTCTATAGTACTGTTCTATTCTCCAAATACTCTTAACATGCTTTAGAATACACAGAAAATTAAAACAGGTAAATGCCCACCATACATATATTATATTTTTTGAACACCTAGTCAGACCCTTATGGACAGTGCTATGGTATTCACAGGAGAGCAGGCCAGGAGTGTCCCAAGGAAGTAGGAGACCCCCAGCCTACGTCATAGCCTTGGTGCTAAGAAAGTCAAGAGGACACTTATCTAAATATTTCCAGCTGTAACATTGCTTAAATGTTCCCAATCTCCACAAAACGGTATCAGTTCTTCACTTCATTTTGAAGCTCCTTGTGAAATGCTGGGTACAGGAGAGGAGGCTGTGCAGGGATCTTCAGCTGCAGTCTGAGAGGTACTGTCTGCTATCAAAGCCTCATGCCCCATCTCCTCCTCTGGGTATGCAGGAAAGCCTGAGGCTTCTTCATTGGCCTCTGGGGAAAGCAGATCGCATCGTGTTGGAATGTGGAAACAGCGCAAAGAAGTGTCCAGTGCTGTTGCTACCGACGAGTGCATTTCTTCTTCAGGCACCTGGGATCGCTCTTGAGGATGATCTCACTTAGCATGCCTTCCGGACTGTTATCGTTTATGCGACCTCGCTGGGAGGCCTCTGTGATTGCCTCGAACTTGTGTCCCTTCATTAGCCTGGGAAAAATATTATAATGTGCTTGTATGGTTCAACACATGCTGCTCTAAGGATACAGTGGGCGCCTGTTTACAATGAGGGGGCCAATTCATGGTTATATATTGTATGAGACTGTCTGGAGTTGAGAAGGAAGTAAAGGTACCATGTACCTCCAGCCTCATGGTCGCTGGGTATTGTAGCGAGAACTGGATTCCTAGGGTGTGCATCAAGCGACAAGCCTCGGTATAGCCTTTTCTACATGCTGCCAGCTACCATGAATAGTCCTGAAATATCAGGATCTTGTTACCCTGCCATGAAAGAGCTCCAAGTGTCCGAGTCCATGCTGTAATCCATTCCTCATTAGCGTAATTCAGAATTCGTGCCATAATGGGCCGCGGTCTCTCCCCCGGTTTGGGAGTCGGGTTAAGTGTCCTGTACGCTCATTCGATCGTGAGGCCAGGGGGCATATCACTTTTCAGCAGGTCTGGTAGAATGCCATACAGGAACTCCATTGGGTTCCCACATTCCACACCCTCCATGAATCCCAGGAATTAGAGATTATTGCGCCGATTCCTGTTTTCTAAGTCATCAAGTTTGATCTGAGTTGGATGGTCCATTCCTGTTCTCGCATTGTAGAGGTAATAGATTCCAGTGCTATAGAATTTTTGCTTACATTTGATTAGATTTGACAGATCCTGGCTTCCATCTGCTTTATAGCCTGGGTTGTATTGTTCGATGCTAGAGTCACCTCCGACATTTGCCACATCAGGTCCTCAAACATCAGATTCATCTGCTGCGCATTAGGGCCTGCGTATGTGCCAGTATCATTACCTTGCACCATGGCTGTATTTTACATTTCTGATTTTTGGCGGATATTGTGAAACCCGATACACATAACGCGGTAGTGTTGCTACTTGAGGCATAAGCAACCCCTGTCCTTGCTGCACCTATGCTTTCGGTCAGTTCTTTAAGTATATACTGTATCATGGAAAAGTGTCCTGGGGTTGGTAGAGTAATCACACTAAGCAGCCATTAAGCTAGGAGCCAAGCCACGCCCCTTATAATACCACCCATACAGGTAATGCTTTCCATTTTGCTACCACTCTCTCCTTGAAATAGTGTCTCCTCCTAAATCTTACCTCCTCTATTCTTAGCCCATGCCTCCTGTGTCCCTCCCCCTCCTTAGCTTACAGACCCTGTCTATTGATTCTCCTCAGATACTTGAATGTCTCTGTCATGTCCCCCTGTCCCTTCTGTCCTCCAGGGTGTACATATTCAGGTCTCCCCGCCTGCTGTCATAGTCTCTCCCCTCCATTCCACATATCATCTTTGTTGCCCTCCTCTGCACCCCCTACAGTAGCCTGATATCACACTTTAGGTATGGCCTCCAAAACTGCACACAATACTGCAAGTGAAGCCTTACCAGCAACCTGTAGAGGGACAAGATCACCGCTCTTCACCTGGATGAAACCCCCCTCGTTATGCACCCCAGCATTTTGTTCACTTTTGCAGCCATTCTCCTGCAGTGGGCAGTATTGTTCATGGTCTCTGTTACCATTACCCCTAGGTCCTTCTCCTCCCCCTCAGTGATCCCCAGCTTAACCCTCCCAAGCCAGTATGCTCTCCTTGGATTCTTCACCCTGAAGTGCATAGCCTTACACTTCTTTACATTGAACCCCAGCTGCCAACTCTCTAACCACTCCTCTAGCTTGATTAAGTCCCCCTGCAGCTGCTTCCATCCCTCCTCTCCATCCACTACTGCTCCCATTTTTGTATTGTCTGTGAACAGACTTACCTTGCTCACCGCCCCTATGTGCAATGTCTGATATGAAGAGCCCAAATGATACTGGTCCCAGCACAGAGCCCTGTGACACCCTGCTCATCAGTGGCTTAAGAGTTAAGAGCTCCTCTCCCACCACCACCTGTTGCACCCTCCCACTCAGCCAGCTTGTAATCCAGTATATTTTTGCCCCTACCCCTACACCAGTTAGCTGCCCACAAGCCACCCTGAGGCAACAAATCGAAGGCCTTGCTGAAGCCCAAGTAAAGAACATCCACTGCATAACCCTTATCCAGCTCACCTGTCACCCAGTCATAATATTGTATCAGATTGGTTTGACAGGACTTCCCTGAGACAAACACATGCTGCCTCACAAGCCGGAGGCTGTTGTCCTCCAGGTACAGCACCAGTCTTTCCTTTAGTGTCATTTCCATGAGATTGCACACGATGGAGGTGAGACTTACCGGATGATAATTACCTGGTTCGTCCCTTGGTCCGCTCTTGTGTAATGACACTACATGTGCCATCCTCCAGTCCAGTGGCACACATCCCGACTCCAGTGAGGTACTGTACAGATCTGCCAGCAGCTCTGCCAACACCTCCGCCATGTCCCTCAGCACCCTGGGGTGGATACCGTCTGGCCCTGGTTCCTTGTCTACCCTCAGTGCCCTCAAACCCTCTAGGGCTCTACCTCTCAATCCTTCCATCTGTCGCCTCCTCTCCCCGCCCCCACCCTCCCAGCCCATGGTGGTAGAGGTCCCCCTTTCTTCCATGAACGCTGAGTAAAAGTATTCATTCAGTGCTTCCACCTTTTCCTGCCCCTTTTCTGTCCACTGCCCACACTTTTTTATCCTCACTATTGTCTCCTTGCACTTCCTTTTCTCCTTGATGTGTCTGAAAAAGTGTCTCCCCCCTTAATTCCCTGTACTAAGCTCTGCTCCCTCTGGGCCTTGGCTTCTCTCATTTTTCTGGTCACTTCCTGGACCATCTTGCATACTCCTCCCTGTCCTCTTCCTTCCCTGCCCTCCTATACCTCTATTGCACCTCTTGATTTGCCCTCACCACCTCCACTACCTCGCTGTTCAACCAGCATGGTTTCCTTGTTCTGCTCCTCTTACTCTGTGTCTTGGTGCAGGCTTCCATTGCCTCTGTAATCCCCCATTTAATAATATTCCATCTCTGCTCCACATCCATCTTCTGCCTTATACCCACCAGTTTCCCTTTCAGTACTTTCCGCATCCTCCCAAAGTCCATCCCCCTGAAGTTTACCACTCGGGTTACTGAGTTCTCTGGCTCCCTGCACATCGTGATATTAAACCACACCATTTGGTAATCACTGTTGGCTAGTGGGTCCTCCACCCTTACTTCCCTCACTGGCTCCCCATTTGACAATACCAGATCTAAAGTGTTCTTTAGCCCAGTAGGTCCACTGACCATCTGCGTCAGGAGACCCTCCTGGATCGCGTCCAGGAGCACTTGCTCCCTAGCACTGGAGGTGACTGGAATGCTCCAGTCAATCCCAGGCAAGTTGAAATCTCCCATGATGACCACATTCCCTCTTCTACATACCTTTCTGATTTACTAACATACATACTAACATACTAAAATGCCAGCAGAATTGGCCTAACGATCTTTCGCGTCTGCTCATTTGGTCAGCCCCCACCCTGACAGCTGACCTTGCTTCCCCCCTCGCCTTCTCTGGCTTCTCCCTTCCCAGTTCCGGATATTCTCACTGCATTGGATTTTGCTTCCAGAACCCTTCCCCTGTACCTGTCCCACCCCTCTTGAACCCCTCCACCATCTCTGCCTCCACCAGCCCCTAGGCAGCACATTCCATGGCTCCACCACCCTCTCAGTGAAATAGCACCTCTTCCTTTCTCCCCTGAATCTTCCCCCCTCCAGCTTCCACCCATGCCCTCTAGTGGCCCCCTCCTCCTTCCTTCAAAGCACCCTGACTGTTCCTCCCCTATTAACCCCTATTTACTCCCTTCATGTACCTGAAGACCTCTGCTAAGTCCCTGTCAAGCTCTTCAGACTGGGACGGTGACTTGTACACCACCCCAAACTTCAGTTTCTTACCCCTTGAGTCTAGGAGCTGCAGCCAGACTGCCTCTGTTCCCCTTTCCTCCCCCTTGTCCCTTGTGTATTTGATCCCGTCCCTAGCATAGACTGCCACCCCACCCTCCTCAAGGTCCTTCCTGTATAATTTGTACCCTGGGATTGCCAGATCCCAGTCCTGGTGCTCAATTGCCCACGTTTCCATGACAGCCACAATATCCACCCTCCACACTGTCAAGAGTGCCTGTAGCTCAGCTGATTTGTTTCCTGAGCTTCTCGCATTCAGTGAGACCACCCTCCATCCTGCCTCCTTCCCTTCATTGCCCTCCATCTCCTCCCTTCTACTATCTCCGTTGTCAGCCACCCTGAATCCTTCCATGCTAGCCTGGGGGGGGTAGGCTGTGACTTAGCTCTACCAGATCCCTGCCTACCTGCTGTCCACTTGCCACCCCCCAACTAGTTTAAATCCACCTTTGTCACAATATACCTCCCCAGTCTTTGCTTTAATACCTCCTTCCCCTTCTTGCTCAGGTGCAGCCTATCCCTTGCAAACAGATTGTTATTATCCCAGGTACTGCCCCAGCAGCCCACAACCCCATACCCCTTTGTTTGACACCATTCTACCAACCATGTGTTCAACTCCCCAATCATCTCTTTTCTCACTGTGCTTGCACAGGGTACTAGGAGCACCTCTGAGACTCCCCAGTCTCCGCAAACAACCTTCCCACTTCCTCAAACCTCTCCCTTGTTACCTCCACTGTTTCCCCTACTAGGTCATTTGTCCCCACATGTACCACAATGTGCAGTTTCCTCCTACCCCTCCTTGCACACCTAAGGATTGCCTGTCCTGCCTTGTCTGCCTTTAATCCCGGTATGGACTCCACCCATATCCGACTGTGCCTCTCCCCCTTGCTGCCCCAGCTGATCCCTTTGAGTATGGAGTCCCCCAACACCAGTACACCCCCTCCTCTTTCCTCGTGCCCATCGCCACCCCCCTACCCAGGTTCTCATTCTCAGGGTCACTCAAGACGGGGCTTTTACAATTTGCCCCAATGTCTTCCCCTGCCCTCTTAATTCTTCTTAGATTTTTCACAATTGCCAAATCCCTAAACCTCAGTTTTACTATTGAGGAAATCTCTTCTTTTGGTCTTATGTAAATTTCATAGAGGAGGTAATCTAGTCCCATTGGGTAAAGTTCTTTTTGAATCAGTTAAATATTTGGGGAAATAAAGCCCAAATTTGCATAAGTAATTTCCTCTTCCTGACACCATCTAGGCATCCTGGTCTCCAGGAGATGAAAAAGTCCCAGCATAAACAATATTCATTTTTCTATTACCATAGTTGCCAGAGAAAAAAGTTCCATCCTGAGAACTTCTGCAGGAACCGACTGTGGTACCATCAGAATATAACAATATAATTGATTAATGATGCACTCAATATCTTTTAAATTTGAATTACCACATGCTTCTGAAGTGCACAAAATACTAGCCTTCAATTTAGCATTAAGAACCCTAAGAATTCCCTTAACTGGACCTTTCCCCAGTTTGAAACTAAACATCCTTAAAGTGTTAGATGCCACTTTCACTTTGGACTGTGTAAACAAAATGTGACTCTTCCATGAGTTATTTTGCACAAAACGTAATCTTAAATAATTGTAATATTTATTGGTTACAATTCTTTCATGACTTACAACTGCTTCAGGCATTAGTTTTGATTTGTTACCAAATATTACTACCTTGGGTTTTTTCTTTGTTTATGTTCAAGCCATCAGCTTTGCAAATTTCTGCAACGCTATCCGGCTTCCTTTGAAGTCCCAGAAAAGATGTAGAAATCAAAACCAAATCATCCACATATGCCAAGAGCAAAACTCTATTATTTCCGATTTTTTGGTGTGTGATGTTCAGAATTATCAAGATTCTTCAAAATAGGATTAATGTGTAAATTGAACAGTTGGGGCCAGTATGCATTCCTGCTTAACCCCCTAGGTTCATGTAAATTTTTGTTGTTGTCAGTCCCTGTTGGTAATATTGTATTTGTGTCCAAGTGTCCTTATGCAGTCTAATAAGAATGTCCAGAAGGGTATAATCAAGATCTAAGTTCTGCAATTTTTCCCATTGAAGCGCTTTACTTATGTTATCAAATGCTACTGATAGATCTAAATTACTTTTTCACTGTAACATATTTCCATATCAAATATTTTAAAACATAACAATGCTGAACTGTAGATCTACCAGCTCTAAAACCATTCTGATACTCATTTAGTACTGAATCATCACTAATCCAGGATTGAAGTCGATATAATTTGAAAAAAATACTTTCTGCGAAATGCCAATCAGACTTATAGGGTAATACATTCTGGGATCCATTGGGTCTCCTTTCTTTAGTATTGGGAAGACAGTGCTCCCCTTCCAACTATCTGGGATGTGCTGTCCCTGTAACAAGGACTTGAATAAAATGACAAAGATTGGTATCCACATGTTCGGAAAGATTTTATAAATGTCGCCCAAAATACAGTCAGGTCCAGGGGCTTTATTCAAAGTTATCGTGACTAGTGCATGTGATATTTCAATTTCCTCCTTAACCATTGGGGCTGGTATAATATATCCCCTTCAATCAGTTTATTCATTATTAAATTATTTATCTGAAATTCCTCTTCTTCTAAGAAATATAATTTCTTAAAATGAGTTTCCCAGACTTCTAGCATGACATAAGCTTCTATTTTTTTTTCCAACTTTATTTCCTCTGGTCGTGGCACTGTGGAGCCTCTCTCAGGCATCCTGCCGTATGCTGCCCATCTGAGGCTCCTTTGACCTGTGCCTCTTCTCTCCTCCCTTCCCTGCAATCATCACCCCTGGTTTAACCCATCCGGAGTGGGCCGCCCCTCTTTTTGGGCACTCCTCTGAGTCAGTCTCTGGTCGCAGGTGAGGTCCCAGTCAGAGGAACTGGAAAGGCCAGGTGAGGTGAACCTGGCTGAGGGCATGGGGGACAGGTGCCATTGCCTACCCCATGCAGCCAGTGTTTTTCCTGTTCTGGTGGTGACCGCTCCCCCTTGCGTGGGCACTCCTGATGCATGGCAACCCTGCCAGCATCAGCCACGCTATGTAGTGTGCAGCTCATGCACTGCAGTGCCCCCGATCTCCAGCGGGAGCCGCTGGTGCACTGAGCTATCCCAAAGGAAGGAGAGCAGCCCTACAGGTGCTCAATCCTCTCCCCATCCCCGCCAACCCCTGTGCCTGAGCTCACTCCCGAACTAGGGTCACCAGCGTGGCGCAAGGAGTGGCATCCAGTGCCTCAACTCTCAGCACCACCGGGCTGGTAAGCTTCTATTTTGGTTGAATATTGACCATATCCTCAACTAACAATTTTCCAAAATGTTTTGTTGTCATTCACGATAGCAGCTTTTCCAATTGTTATAAGTCTTCCTTGCTCTGTTTAAGTCTTTGCTATTCTTTCATGTTCTCCTTTGCTTTATTGCTCTAGCCATCTGATTTAATTTTTGCTTAGCTTTTTTGCAAGTGTTGTTGAACCATATTTTCTGAATCAAAATCTGTTTTTTATTTGTCATTCAAAGAGGCCCTATATAAAGTCTTATTTTTTAAAATTCTTGTATTATATTGGTAAAGTTGGCAGTTTCTAACAGATACTGTCTCTGCTTTTCCAGGCTACTTTCCATGAATAGTTCCTGGAATATACTTATGGTATCTCTCTGCCACTTAATCCTTTTAAGATTCAGGATTTCCCCAGTCACCCTCCTCGGTGGATATGTCTACTTGTTCACCATTAGAATTTTGTATCTGTATCATGCTGAATATTGGGTAATGGGAAGAATCTGGTTGGTCCAAGACCATTAAATTTTGCATTATACTAAGTGCTTCTACACTGACCCAAACTAGATCAATTGTGGAAGAATCCATGGGTCCTATATATATGCAACTTCCTTCCTGATCTCCAGTTGATCTTCTGAGAGGAAGGTTATTCAATCTTTCACTCTTTTAGTATATTTTTTTATCTTTAAGTTTCCTAAAATAACTTATTTTATGGTTAATTGCTAGAAGACACTGCAAGAGATCTTTATACAGAGCTCTTGTATCACTTATTGACTATGGGATTGTCATCTACAGCTCCGCTGACCCTACTGCCCTATGTCATATTAAGGTAAGCCTGCAGACTTGTCACAGGATGTGACTGGTGGACCCATACCTGTGAGCTCTACCATCGCACCAACCGGCTTAATTTCAATGGATGGCTCAGATACCAGACCTGTCTCCTTGCCAGAAAGCTCTTACTCTGCTCCTCCCCCCTGGGACTTCACCATCTTGTACAGTACTCCACCCAACCCCAGACAACTTAAAGCTCTCTGTCTGCCCCTCTCTTAGTTCCCCATTGTAGGATGTCCTTGGGCCAATGCTCCTTTTTCCACAGGGCACCCCTCTGGTTGAATGAACTACCTCCTGCTGTCTCTCTGGAGCAGTGTCTAGGCCTATTTATATCCTAACTCTACTCAGTAATTCTCTCCCACTCCTGCTGCAACTGTGCTTGGTCCCTATCTGCAATGTGAATGCAAGTCACCCACAACTTTTCTCTACTTTCCCTTTTACCTGGGATCTGCCCCTACCACTTGACCCTGCAGAAATTGTACCAGACTGTTGTTTATTGATCACTGTCTTTTGATACTGTAACTATTGTTGTTTACTGCTCTGACTCAGGCTGGATCTCTCCGCCCTTGAATTTGTTACTTGTCCTCTTTTCAACATTGTAATATTGCTCTGTTCTTGTCTGTCTTGTACTTTGTTATGTTATTTCATTTTTGACATGGAGCCTTTTCAAAGGAGTCCTTGACTCAAAGGTTGTAATTCCAATTCTTTCAATAAATAAACAAATAAATATTTCCCAACTGGGACTCGGGCAATAAAGTCTCCTACTATCAAAATTGAGCTGACCTTTTGTTCCTCTATCTAATTTTGCAATGTTTCCTTGGTGTTTATCCACACATCCACCAATTTTTTGGGGGTTGTTTTATGCACATTGATTATTAATAATTTGATTTTCTCATTTTCTATCTTTAATATGAGTACCTAATTACTATGGCATTTCATTTTAGTTATTCTAAAGTTCAAGGAGGTCATCACATAAGTAATAAGACCGGTTTTCAGGTGGCTCTGCTTTTTTTTTTTTTTTACTGCAGGGACCCCATACACAGCAAATCCTGGAATGAAGCATGTTTCAAAGTGATTGCTCCAGGTCTCTTGTAAACACTGCACATCAAAGGTCCCAAGAAAATCCTTGATTTCCTTGTCAACCAATACATATTTTATTCCCTCTATGTTCAATGATAATAATTTTAGGTCCATGACATTCTCACTATTATTAAGTTCATGTCTTTTTGTACTCAATTCTCAAGTCTGTATAACTGGACTTTTTTCTTTCTTTTGGCCACCGTTCATTGTTTGTCTGATAGATATTTTAGATATCAAAATGTTATTTATGCATTCATTGTTATGTTTTTCGCTATTTGCCTTTCCTGTTCTATTTGTAGTTGCTGTAAAGTCATTAGGAATAGTTATAAGTGCAACCGCCTAGTCCCCTGGGGTCACTAGAAACCCTTCAGTATCAGTGCTAGGCAGGGAGAGGCAGCTGGTGACTAACTAGTTAAAAGTGTTTTTTACCTACTCACTCTTCTGTTTACCTGGCTTCAGCTGAGATGGAAGTGATGAGCTCATTTGAAACTCTAGCAGCAGCATAAGCCTTGGCCAGCTGTGAGAAGGGAGTTTAGAATGTTGAGATGACAGTCAATGTGAGTCAATAGTTGGAAACAGCAGCTTGAAGTTCGAGCAGTGAGAACTGCTCAGCTGAGGGCTCTAAGTTGAGGGCCCTGCATTCTCGCCCTAGTCCTGGTACTCTCCAGTTTGCCAAGAGAAGTGGTGGAGACCATTGTCCATAACAGGATCTCCTGAATTTTCATCCCTGGAGGGCTGAAAAGGACTGCTAGTGGATGGATCCAAGGAACAATCCCCTTTTTGATCCAGGATGTTTTGAAGCTGCCTGAAATGTCTAACAGACTTTTGCTACAGAAAGCAAGTACCTATGCTGTTGTGTTCTCTGGCTAAAAGTGAAGGCACAACATTTCTGTGAATTGAGTTGGCTGAAGTGTGTGATGCCCAGAGGTATGACTATATCACATTGTTTGGGGCTTTAGTTTTTCCTCCATCAGTTGTAGTGATTTTGAATGCAGAATGCCAAAGTTTCATTAAGTAAGCATTTCCAAAGTGTGTTTTCCAAATGTTTAAGGTGTAACTCTGAAAGAATGGCTGAATATGGATTTGGGAGCAAAGGGTGGGCAGATCCCCATCTGGAGTGATCAGTTCAGGGCTACAGGTTCAGTAAGGGCACCTGATTACTTTAGACAAAGGGCCAATGTCTGAAGAGAATTTTACCCCCTAAAGTGGGTTACAATTTCTTCTCTGGTAATGAAGAGTGGTGCTAATTCCTAGCAAAATATGTGTCCAGTTGTGGCCAGTGCCACTGGAAGTAATGTTCAATGTCCTACAAAATGTGGGAATCCAAGTTGAAGTTGTTCAATGTTCTACGACATGTGGGAAAACAGTGCAAGTGTCCTGTTAGCAAATGTGCTTGCAGTTGTGGCCAGTTGCCACTGGAACAAATGTCCTGTGTCCTACTGTGGTGGGAATACAAATAATTTTCTGTCATATGTAGTCAATTTGTTGTTCTACAAGTTCCTAGTGCCACAATGTGTAAACCTAGGGGGTCCACCCTTACTTTAAAGAACATCTTTTTTGGAATAAAGTCACACTTTAGAACCCCAACTATGGTCTGGACAGTTACATTATTGCTTCCTGTTGTGAATTTACTGGGTATCCCTCCAGAATATAGGTCTAGCATAGCCCTAGCAAAAAGTTCTCTCCCCAGGACCAGGTTTTTTTAAATACCAAAGCTGCTGCAGTTGCTTTTGCACACCTGCACCCCTTGATCTCTAGAAGAATGAGCCTGGTATACATTCCCAAAGCTAGGGGTGGTACGAATTGTTTAAAATGTTCTGTGCCCAGTATGGGTGCCAGGGTAGCTAACTGTGTAAAGCAGGGGGAGGGGGTTACATAAGAATACCAAATTTATCCAATAATGTAGCTTTTTCTAGAATTGTATCTACCATGCAAGCATTTTTGAATATTATATCTACAGTATCTGTGTTGTTACTGATGTTTCATTGAGAATTATTATATTATCAATTGAATAAGTTGGAATTTCATTATTAAGAAAGTGTATTATAAATGCAATAATTTCTTTCCCCTTAGACCTTTTTCCTAGTGCATTCCATCCAATAATCAATATAACTTTACTCTCCCATTCTGAATATTGTTTCTTTTCATATTTCGTTATAAGTTAAATCAGACTATGTATTTCTGTATCTCTTTTCCTGTTATTTTGCTGTGCTTTATACTTTAAGTTTTCTTCTGATTTTCTATCTGGAATAATGGGTACCCTCTGTGGTTGGCTTATATTAAAGCCTTTTGCTCTAAGTACTTCTACATGTGCCCATATTCTCTCCATCAGTATCCATGACTAAGAGTATTAAAACACAATCTGGAATAGTAGGGTTGGGAAGTCTTATAATATATATTTCTTTCTCCTGGTGATTTATATTTGACTTCTTCTAGATTCCTCACTTTAGAGAAAGACTGCCATGCTTCTGTCCTTGCACCCACAGAGTTTCTAGCTAAGCTACTACCTGTAGTCACTGAGTGTAATTTAAAAAATAGCTCTACTCTGAGAAAACACCAATACACGTAAAGTACTCTGAGTGTCTCCACTTGAGGTGTTGTCACCTGTTCTCTATTGAATATTATACAATGGGAAGAAAATGCTGGATCCTGATTTGCTGGCTGGCACGATTTACAATGTGTAAAGCACGCCATCGCCCCATGGTAGAAGTGCCAGCCAATCAGGGTACCAGACTTCAAAGGCGCGGGCCACCATATTGTTTTTTTCTCGCTAACCGGGAACCCTCAAAAATAAAAATTAAAAATTAAAACTTCCCTCAAGTTTATTATTACATTGTATAATAACAACATGCCATGATATGGTGTGGGCAATGGCAAGATTTAACCATGGGTGGCGTGGTCTACTCACCTGGCTGTGCCTCATGAGCAAACCACGCCACCCTTGAGTAAATCCTGCCATCACCCACACCATATTGTGGTATATTGCTTCAGCAAATTACCCTAACAGTATTAGTAACCTGTTAGCCAGACCCATGTCTCTTGATTTGTTATTATTAACTGACTAATTAAATAATAGCTTCCACCAAGTCTCCTCCAGCAGGTACCAATAAACTGTGTACCACGTAAGTGCTTGTGTGCCTTAACTTAATTATACAATTTAAAGTGCTTTTGCACCTTTCTTTAAAATTCATGGTCTCATGCACTTCGTAAGCCTAAAAAAAAGTTAAATACTGAAACAGTCAAAGTGCCCAGAAAGCTTTAAAACTTTAAGAATTCCTGTATCCTTAGTTAAGGAAACAACAGTCAATCCAGTCAGCATCTCCAACGTTTTAAAAGGTTCATCAGGCTCTTAAAAATTTAAAATAGCTTAAAGATAATCCCCTTACGAAATTCTTTTAACTTTCAGAAATGCTCACCCTAAATGGGCTTGTTTGGACTTCTTGTTCTTGGAGTTCAGGCTCAGGGTTCGAGGCTCTCACTCCCCCCCCCCCCTAAAGCCAGTACTTCAGCTTTTCAGTATTTCAAAGCATTTTATCCTCTGTATAGCTTCTAGGTAGCTTCAATATTTAAGCTATATTTTCCAGAGGGACAGCCCCTAAAGTGGGTCATCAGCCTTAATCTTTAAAATAAATAAGAGTCCTGAACCCCTATGTTTAGTAAGGCAATGATGGCATATCTTTTCAAAAACAAGGGGAAGCTTTTCAGTGCTCCTGCACACTTGCTCCTCCAAGTTCCTTCACAGCAAAATGTGAGCGATGGTGTCAACCGTCTTTCTCTCTCTCATCAAGGATCCTCACCATCTGTCTGTCTCTGCACATGCTCAGCACCAACCCTGGACCAGACAGTGCAGCAGATCAAGACAGTTGAAGGGGCGTGGTTGGCAAAGACCAACAGCAGCAGCATTTAGGTTGCTCTCAGTGAGACTGGAAGATTGGGATTTGTTGGGTTTTAGTTTTCAAGTGGAGTTCTATTTTGATAAAGCAATGCCAGTGGAGTGTTCAGCGGCATGTACAACCTTTTATGATGTTTAGCATTTGGTTACAGTAGACTTTCCAGAAGTAATATGGATACAGAGCTGTAGTGCATCATTTGGATGATTTTTTGTTCATAAGACAAGAAAAGGAAAGGGTAGACGAGATGTTGCACTGCTTTAAAGAACTGTGCATCAAGCTGGGGGCCATGTTGGCAGAGGAAAAGACAAATTGACCTAGCTGGTATCTGGAGTTCCTGGGGATAGAATTAGACACCAACCAACTCTTATATAGGTTACCGGAAGAGAAGGTCCAGAAACTTCAGGAACTGCTGGGGGTGGTTATTGGAAAGCAGAGAGTGCCACTGGTGGTGGTGGTGCAACAACTTTCAGGGCATTTGAATTTTGCATGCAGGGTAGTGGCACCAGGCTGGGCATTTATGCACAGGTTGGTGCAGGCAACAAGAGAAGCCAGTAGGCCCTACCATTGGGTGGATATCACTAGGGGCATAAGGGAAGATTTGGAGGTATGGGCAGAGTTTTTGCAGCAATATAATGGAGTAACATTCTAACAGTAGGACTGGGTTTTCAACACAGACTTGGAACTTCACACAGATGCAGCAGGGGCCCTGGGGATGGGGACATATTTTGGGGGACAGTGGCTGTCAGAGCAGTGGTTGGAGGAATGGGTACGAAAAGGACTGACATGGGATATTACACTTTTGGAGATATTTCCAATATGGGTAGCAACAGTGGTGTGGGGGAACACCTAAGAAATCATAAGGTGGTCATTTGGTGCAATAACAAGACAGTGGTAGAGGTGTTAAACTGGTAATCAGCTTCAAAAGAGACAGTAAGAAGAGTTGTGAGGCAAATGGTGCTTCGAAGGCTGAGACTGAACATGTCACTAAAGGCTAAGCATATAGAGGGGGTCAGGAACGCTGTAGCTGATAGTCTTTCCAATCTTCAGTTGGACAGTTCTGTAGCTGTGCATGGGGAGCAGGGTCCAAAAGAACAGTGGTGCCGAGCCAATTATGGGAGATTGGATGGAGGAGCCTAGATGTTGTTCCAGAGCTGTTGGTTGGTAGGTATGCTGAGCACTTACAAGGGATTGTGGCATGTGTTTCAGACTTTCACAGACCAGGCTAGAATGCAGGTAAGTGGGCCAGTGACAAAGGGCCAGGTGATGAGGTTTTGATCCAGAAGTGGGAAGAGGGGTAGCTCACTCTACCATGGGGATCCACTTGGCAACAATAGGGTTGGTATGCAACTTAAAGGGTTGGGGAGAACCTTGCAAGAGTACAGTAGTGTGGAGGATGATGCAGGGATGGCAGAGGATAAAAGGGAGAAGCTGGAATGGCAGATGGCTTATTTCAGAACAGTTGCTCAGTAGATTAGTGGGAGTTTTGGAGAGCATATGCTACTCACATTATGAAGAGTGTTTTTTTTCAGCAATATTTTTAATAATGTTTCATTAGACATTCCAGTTCAGTGAAGTGGTAGCAATGGGTTGCATAAGGGGTCAAAAGGGGCTATTATGGTAGGAGGTACAATGATTTGATGGCAAGGTCAAGTTGTGGTTGAGCAGGTCCAAGATGGTTCAGACAGGGAAGGGGGCAAGACAATGCATAAACAAGCAAAAGGAAAAATGTGCCCAGTGCAGGCATTGTGGAAATTCCTGGATGAGAAACTACCAGGTAAGGAGTCTTTATGCATGGTAATGCTGAACCAGCCACTGACTACCAGTTAGTGGTGGTCCTGAAGAAAGGTTCAGAGTTTTGGAGGTAGAATGTGATGGGTTTTTCATCACATTCATTTCAGATTGGGGCAGCATTAGAAACAGCTGCTAAAGGTGGCTCCGCATCAGCTGTGAAACAGGCCAGTAGATGGAGCTCAGAGAACTACAAAAGGTACATTAGGAAAATATGCTAACTGTTTTTGTGTTCCTCTAACCTCAACAGACAGAAGGAATGTATGGATTTTCAGTCACTCATTCACATTTTGGGCAGAAAGGAGAGCAGCAGTGAGGCCCAGGGGGAGACTGCCGTGGATGCCTTTAGGGACAATGAAGGTGCATTAGAAGGGTAGCTGGGGCATGTGGTGGGCTCAGCTGTTACCATTTTTAGAGTAACTGAAAGGGAATCTTCCCAAGCTGAATGTACAGATAATTCATTTAGTGGGTAATGACATGGGGCGGCAGACCTTGGGTGGACATGATGTGGCAGGCAAAAGGTGGTCTAGAGACAATTAGGAAGTGGTGGCCAGAGGTGATAATTGGGTGGTCAGAGATAGTGCAGAGGATAGTATGGTGACAGGTGAGGGATTTAAGGATGATAGAAGGGGTTAGGAAGAGGTTCAACAAGAAAATGGTGGCCATGATCAGAAAAATGGGGGGAGTTGGAGCATTGCACACCAGGAAATTTCACATGAATGTGTGAGGCTTTCTAGACTGATGGGGTGCACGTAACAGATATGGGACTCAATTTGTTCAATCTGTGGCTGGAGGAGGCACTGGAAGGGTGGAGCAGGGATAGGCAGATGGGGGAAGCCCATCGTCCATTACAATAGCTGGAGATGGGCTAATGGAAAAAGGGGATGAACAGAGTAGGCTTCCAGGGTGGGTTCACTCTCCAGAATGGAAGAGATACCAGAGGGCACTCCCTGAAGTTAAAAGGGGGCAGATTCTGGAGGGAAAGGAGGAGGCACTACTTCACTGAAAGAGTGGTAACAGGGCAGAATGCACTGCCTGAGCAACTCTTATCAGTGCAGACTATGGGGTGCTTCAAGAGGGGGTGGGACAAATTCAAGGGGAAAGTAAATACCGGGAGGACAGTTGGGGAGGGAAGAGTTAATGGGAGGGGCAGCTGCAGTCTAATGGGCTGAAGTGCTGCACACTGAGTAGACTAGATAGACCATATAGCCTGTATCTGCTGGTAATTTCATATGTTCGTAGAAATTAAAAGGGGGTGGTGGGAGGAGAAGTCACAGATTAAGGAACAAAGGGTCTGGGGGGTTCTGGTCCAGTAGAAAAGAAGGAACATGGACAGAAAAGGTAATTGAAAAGGAAGTGACAGTTGCAGTCATGTAATGAATTACAGCATATCTGTGGTAAAGAAATACATAACGTTTTTGATGTTCAATAAAAATATTGCCAACTGAGCACCCAAAAAAGGTCTAAGTAACTATTATTTGGGAAGGGGATCCCATTACAAAATGGGTTGCAGGAATGAACGGCAACCTCTCTTGTCATGGGTCACCTGACCTGGACCAGAAGGGGGAAGGGAAAAGGGGAGGGGAGTGGGTGGAAGGGAGTGATGTCTCCGGCCTTGAAGGGGACAAGCTTAGACTGATGGCTCATTACCAGTTCTATCAGTCAGAAATCTCTCATAAGAAGGCAAAGTTCCTGTCCTGAGAGATTTCTGTAGCAAGGAATTAACCGTCTCAGCTTTTCCCTTACATGGGCAGACTGTGCAATCCAGCCTGCCTGTAGAATTGGAGAGCTTTTTCACAGTTGAAGTGTGAGGAGTTTGCTCAATTCTTTGCTGACAAGATTGTCACCATCAGGTTGGAGATCCGACCAGCACTTTTAGTTGAGTGTTGCCACTGTCGGTGGGAGAGCACAGGCACCCAAGCTGTCTGGGCTGATTTCAACCAGCTAGTGATAACTGATATCGTGAAGATTGTCCGGGGCTTGCAGCCAACTTGCTGTAGTTTGGATCCGGGTCCAACCCGCCTCCTTGTGGAGTGCTTTGACGTCATCAGCCTGGTCCTCGCTGACATTGTCTGGTGTTTGTTGGAGAAGGGTGTGTTCCCGGACTCCTTGAAAGAGGCAGTGGTGACACCCCTTTTAAAGAAACCCTCCCTCGACCTGGACTGTCTCGATAACTACAGGCCAGTCTCTAACCTGCCTTTTTTAGGCAAGATTATTGAGAAGTTAGTCTCGCTGCTGCTTGAAAACCATCTTACCACACATGAGGTCTATTACCCTCTCCACTCCAGATTCTGGAAGAGAGGTAGTGAGACTGCACTTGTTTGGGTGCTAAATGACCTCCTGATGGCGAGAGATCGGAAAAGCCATTCGATCTTGGTTCTCCTGGATCTCTCAGCAGCATTTGACACCATGGATCATGGGATACTATTGGAGCACCTGCTGTTGATCTGTGGACTGTTGGGAACAGTCCTCAGATGGCTCCACTCTTTCCTCACAGACAGGTCTCAAAGAGCGGTGTCAGGAATTTTTTCCTCAGGCCCTCTTCCCCCTGTCATGTGGGGTACCGCAGGGCTCTGTTTTGTCCCTCATGTTGTTCACAGTGTATAAGCTGCCATTGGGGGGGCATTATAAGGAAGTACGGGCTGAGTTTTCACTGCTACGTAGATGACACTCAGCTGTACATGTCCTTTGTACCCGAGCAAAGTGATGCTATCTCGGTCTTTAACATCCAGGACTGGATGAGTGCCAGCTGGCTGGGATTGAACCCAGAGAAGACTGAGGTGTTGTTTGTGGACCCAGGTCATTGGGTAGAAGGGCTTCCTCCTGGTTGTCCTCCCGGTATTATACTCGGTGGCAACCAGTTGAGGGTCTCTGAACAGGTGTGTAACCTGAGCGTTGTTCTTGACTCAGAGCTGACTTTAAAGCTCAGGTGTCAGCAGTTGTCAAGATCTCATTTTACCACCTGAGGAACCTCACCTGGGTGAAACACCTTGTTCCACCTGAAGACTTTCCCATACTTGTCCATGCCTTTGTGTCCTCCTGCCTTGACTATTGCAATGCTCTCTACCTAGGGCTTCCGGTGGTGGAGATCCACCACCTGCAGCTGGTGCAGAACGTGGCAACTAGGCTATTGACTGGCTCATTAAGAGCCAGTCAATACTATGCTTGTGCTCCGAGAATTGTACTGGCTGCTGGTGTGGTGGGGAATCACCTTCAAGGTCTCATTGCTGACCTATAAGGCCCTACATGAACAGGGACTGCACTATCTGCAAGACCACCTATGTCCCTGTCACCCCCTCTGATCACTTCATTCCACCGGCGAGAGCTTGCTGGAGGTTCCCAGGGTCCGTTTGAAGACTTCTGGAGCCAGAGCTTTTGCGTTCATGGCCCCAACCCTGTGGAACTCTCTACCTTGTCAGGTGAGAGAGTGCCTGTCCATCGAGTCCTTTAAGTCTTCATTAAAAACATATTTATTTGAATTGGCTTACCCTGACTCATTCTGAATGTTATTATTAGTTTTTAATGCAATAGCGTTGTTTTAGAATTTTAACTGGATCTAGTTTTAGAAATTTGTGCAGGTGCTTTGGATTCTGAAAAGCATCTTTATATAAATAAAGTTTGACTTTGACTTTAGAGGTGGAGAGAGGTGAAGGACAAAATGATTGGAGGAAACTAAAAATGAGGGGCCACAAGGAAAGGGTTAAATGGGATACAAGGGGGGTTACCCTTTTACTGAATTTTGCTTTCAAGTTGCTTGGCCTCCCACCCAATAGTCGGACAGGAGTAGGGGATGTGGTGGAGTAGGCCACGAGTGCGCTGCTGAAGGTGGACAGCAGTTGGTGGCAGGAAATGGATGGATTGTGGAATTGGTAATTGAAAAAGAAATTCAAGGGGGTGGGAGGGGAAAGAAGCCACAGATTAAAGAACAAGGGGCCCTGGGGATACTGGGCTGGGAGAAAAAGAAGGAACGTGGACTGGATGTATACCTAGACATGTTGTCACCTTGGGGTTTGTACCCAAAGGGCTGATAGGTGATGACTCAGGTGTGCATCCAAGGAAGAAAGGGTCCTTAAAAAGGAAATGACAGTTACAGTCATGTGATTAATTACAATGTATCTGTGATAAAGAAATATGTTATGTTTTTGATGTTTAATAAAGAAATTGGTAAAGTTTTTGGTGTTTAATAAATTGCCAACTGAGCACCCAAAAAAGATGTAAGCATCTATTATTTGGGAAGGGGATCCCATGATAAGTAAACCTTTTATTTGCAAGTGAGATCCTAGACACCTCAATGAAGGGCCTATATACTGTACAACATGAAACAGAGAAAAAGGGCTTAGAGGATAGCCTTGTCTGATGCATCTTTGAATGTTTAACTCTGTTCTCACCCATACATTCATTACTGGTTTGACCATAGCAGACTCATATACAATTTTTATCCAGTTCACAATTTATACTAGAAATCCATATCTTTGCAAAACCTGGAGTAAAGACTGTTGTGATATTTTGCTGAAAGCTTTCTGTTGGTCAACAGAAATCACTATACCAGACAGTTTTGCATTCCTCCCTCTTTTTGTTATTTTATAGGTTACAATCAGGTTCTCCTAGATGGTTCTGCCTGGCACCGAGAAGATTTTATAGGGAGAAATACGACTGTCCACTACCCCAGCTATTCACTTGGCCACACTTTTGATAAATCTTCTGGTCAACATTTATTAAACTGATTGGTCTCCAAGGCTGAGACTGTACCTGTGTCAAGCATAAAGTTAAACACATTTTGTAATGTTGGAGCCTACTGTACTGAAAGAGTTTTATAAAATTCATCTGGCATGCCATCCGATCCTGCAGCATGTTACTTTTCAAACATTGTATTGCTTCCTGTACCTCCAGCAATGATATAGGGTTCTTATGTTTATTAAATCTATTTTTGATACCACCCTTCCACTCCCCCCCCGTTATACTAAGAGTTATATTAAGAAGGTATAGACATACAGAAGGCCGAAGCCCATATGAGCATCTCTACAGCCAAGCTGGTACATCAAAATATTATAACATTAGAATGTCAAGATCACGCTTAAATTTATCATGGTCTGTAATTTACAGTAATGAACTTGGCAGAGAATTCCATAAGGGGATTATTCTTTGGGTGAAATAGAATCTCCTTTTATTTGTTCTAGGGCAAGTTAATGTCAACTAATGTTTGTGACTTCTGAGATTACAATTGCGCCTATTGTAAGACATATCCAACTGGGATAGTAACTCCTTATCAGTGTAAATGTTGTGCATAAATAACAAGTCACCTCTTTTTCTTCTTTGCTCCAGAGAGTACATACCCAGCTCCTCTAGTCTCTCCTAATAACTTTTATTGCACATATTTGAAACCATTTTAATTATTGTCCATTGCACCCCTTCTAATTGATTTACATCATGTCTGAGGTATGGGCTCCACAAGGGGGGAACAGTAATCTAGGTGTGGCCTCAGATAAGCTCTATACAGTGGTAATATACATCCTCTGTCTCGAGAGGCAAAGCTCCTCTTTATACTGTACATCCTATTACACTATTGGTCTTATTGATGATATTATTACAGTGGTTCTGAAAGGATAGGTCAGAGTCAATTATAACTCCCAGATCATTTTGTTGCATTGTAGATGTTAAAACTTTACCACAAGATTTATACTCAAATTTTAGATTTTTTATTTCCAAAATGCATAATTATGCATTTGTCAATATTAAAGGACATTAGGGTTTTTTTCTGCCCAAATTTCAAGTTTTTTCAAATTGTTAGCAAGTTTACTGCAATCTTCTGGTGTTTCAACTGTTGCTGCTATTTTTGTATCGTCCTCAAATTTATAACAAGACTATTTACATCAGTAGTCATGTCAGATATAAATATATCAAACAATATTGGTCCCAATACAGACCCCTGAGGTACTACACTTTTTACAGGGAGAGTTCCAGACCTGTTTCCTCTAATGCATACATATTGGGTACAGGCATTTAGCCATTCTTCCACCCAGTTGATAATTTGATTATTAATTCCCAATGCTCTCATTTTGGTTATTAGTTGTCCATGAGGTACTTTGTCAAACGCTTTGCAAAAATCAAGGTAGACCACATCCATGGGTATATTATGTTCTATATTTTTACTAACATATTCATAGAAAACCATATTTCCAGATAAACAAGATCAATTTTTCCTAAATCCATGCTGAGTTCTGTCGACTAGTCATTTTGTAGATAAATCATTTTCTAATCTGTTTTTGAGTAATGATTCAAAGATTTTGCCTATTATACTAGTCAGACTGATTGGTCTATAATTTGTTATATCTGTATGGTTTCCCTTTTTAAAGATAGGTGTCACAGCAGCTACTTTTCAATCAGTTGGTACATTATGTGAAAATAGCGACAAATTAAATAGTTTACTGTATATAAGGGTTCAACAAGCCACTCCTTAATTTCTTTCCATAATCTAGGATGGAGTTTGTCAGGCCCAGGTGATTTGTTTATGTTTATTTTGTTTAATTTGTTCAACATTTCTCCCTTGGTTATCTTCATTACATTGTCCGTTATTATATTAGTTTGCTTGTTATCAGTTATGGTTTTAGCATTAAAAACTGAGCAGAAATATTTATTAAATTCCTCGGTAGTGTCCTGTACTGCAATCTCTTTATTGTTAATGATTAAAGGTCCAATGGCCCTAGATGTAGTTTTTTTGTTGTTTATAAAGGAGTAAAACCTTTTTCCACCATCTTTAATATAAGCTAGTCTATTTTCAAACCTATTATTTTCTATTCTTATTGTAGTTTTACATTTCTTTAGAATCATCTTATATTTCCATTCATTGTAGTCATGCTATACAAGAAGATTTCTATGTCTTGGTCCAAAACTAGATACTGTTGCCTGAACAGAGTTTCCGTATATGAGGGCGGCAGTATAGTGTAGTGGTTTAAGGCTCTGAGCTGCAAATCTTGGGACCTGGGTTTGAATCCCACAGCCCTCACTTGCATACTGTGTGACCCTGAGCAAGTTACTTAACTTCCCTGTGCTCCCAGGTCACACCTGTAAACAAACTTTCAGCTTACTGTGCCACTCCTGGTTAAACAATTAAAAAAAAAAGTATATGTTACCATCTTTCCTAGCATACCAGTTTTATATGTAGTGATACAGTAGTTCATATCTGAGCTATAATCCCCTTGTGTGTAGATTTTGGGATACCCTCTCAGTGCAATTTTTAAAAACATAAAAACCCTGTTTTCTGCCCTGCGTGCCAAACTGCATCTCCTTATGCAGTGAAGTCACTCTAGTCTACTGTGACTTAAATATTTCTTTATTTACATTTTTGATTTGATTCATAAAGGTCATAAAGGCCATCTTTCTTTTTATCGTATCTATTAATTTTTGCAATTGTAGTCATAAACCCAGAATTTTTTTTATTCCTTGTTCCCCTGTGAGGATGACCAACCTTGAAAAAAAATTCTGAAATCCAATTTTCATTCTTCCCACCATTGGGTAATATCATCACTGGCAGACTCTATTGAGATTCTAACCTGGAACAATTGTTCCCATATATGCCTTAACTGATCATTTTCTAACAATGTGGTATTTGGTTTGAACAATCCCTTACCTTTCCTTATGGATCTGTCTATAGCATTTATTATTGGATAGAGTCCTTTGGGGAAAAAAAAGAAGTTAATTCTAGTAAAAAGCGTTCCTTGAATGTATATCTGGCTGCCTGTTAGTGTAGTTTTCTATAGGCATCCATTAGATTTGTTGAAGATATTAAGTCTTTCAGAAAGTTATTATCACAGTACAACTTCCTGTCTTGTTCACTTTGCTTGGAATCCTCCATAAGGCAGCTAAAATCACCATCTAAAATAACAATGCTGATGGTAAAAAAAATATGGTTTTATGACCTTATGCAAGTTAATTTGGCATTTGGTTAATGAGGCATATGTGCAAAAAATTCTAACTCTTAAATCCCCTTTTAGATACAACTAACATTAATGATATTCCTGGGCAAATATCCACTAATTTGGAGATTTGCCAATCAAACCTATTAAACAAAATCCCGACCCCAAGGGATATCCCTTTGGTCCATAATGTCTGAGTATGTGAAATGTCAAAACATGTTTTTTACCTGGTAGCATGTAATTAGACTATCTCATCAGGCAAGGAGGCCAAGAGAGAAAGTATTGTATGTGACTCAGTTCCTGTACAATATGAGACAATTTGCATTCAATGGGGATGTTGCCACAAGGCCATCAATATTAAGAAAAACAATATTTTAACTTGTATCTAGTTTGGTATCTCATGCTTCTCTTGATCCTTTTTGAGGATGAGGCCTCTGACAAGAAATCCTCAGGATCGGACAATTCCTGTTGCCGTATTGGTCCTTGTACACAAGATCCACACAAATAGATGATTTGATACCTTTTATTGGACCAACAGGGTTTTTACAAACAACTTTTACTTTTGTAACAACTCTGTTAGTCCAATGAAAGGTATCAAATCATCTTTTTGAGTGGATCAGGATCAGACAATAAAGCTTTCTGAGAGGAGGCTCTTGAGGAGACTTCTGAGTCACCATCTTCAGCTTCAGTATCCGTCACCTCTTTTTCTTTGATCTCAAAAACACCATATCTATTCCTTACCACTCGAGGTTCCGGGGAGTGTTTTCCTTTACTCTTTCTCTAATGTGCAACATGGTGCTGCACAGATAATTATATTTTTCTTTCTCTCTTCTGCTTGGGTTCTATATATGTGCACACCGTATCCTTGTGAATGAAAATGTAATTATCTGTGCAGCACCAGGTTGTGCATTGCAGATATAGTAAGGTGCCTCTTGGAGTCCCAGGTTTCCAGTTGCTTTGGTGATGGAACTGGTAGCACAACAGGAATGGTATACCTGGTGGCCTGGGTTCAAATCCCAGCTCAAACATTTATATTTTTCTCTCTTCTGTTTATACAGAAGCAGCTCTACTGCAGCTGTGGAGAACAGAGTGAAATTATCTACTGTAGATGCAGTAGCTGCAGAAGAATTAACAGAATGATATAGTTGAATAAAGATGTGTCTAAAACGCTGTAGTACAATGGTTACAGGATAGCGAGAAAAGAGAGCACAGGTTCAAATCTCACCAGAGCTACTGACTAACTACATGACCTTGAGCAAGTCACTTGACTTCACTGTACTTCAGTCCTCCTTGGATGGACGCAGGTGACCCACTGAAAATAGCATCACAGCTGAGCTAACCCGAGCAGATAAAACTGTGACAAAAAAACAAGCATTTGTCAATGCTAAATGTTTCCTTGCATGGTTTATGTGACAGGTGTGGATTGTGTTAGTTGAACTTGTGGTGGGAGGAAAAGCCTGCCTGAACTATGTTTTAACAAGCTGTCATATTTTGGACAGCATTTGAATACAGAAGCTCGGGTAATAAGAAGGCTATGTTGAAAATATGGGGTGCATCACAAGGCTGGTGGCGCTGAGGGTTCAGGTGCTGGACGCCACACCTTGCACCACACTGGTGATCCATGTTCAGGAGTGAGAGCAGGTCACTGGGGGTCAACAGGGGAGGAGAAGTATTGTGCATCCCAGAGACAGCTCTCCTTCTTTGGGGAGAGGGGCAACCAGTTGTTGGTGCATGCCTGGCCCCTAGTGGTGGCTGGGGACTGGCACACCAATGCTGTAGACATCAGGTCAGAGGCAGGGCAGACGCCTTACAGGGTGCATGCATGGGAGCATGTGCAACACTGTCGCCGGTGTCCTTGCACACTCTGCCCCTGAAGGGGAGAAACCAGGAGAAAAAAAGTTAATGGCGGATGATAGAGGAAGCTGACAGTTCTCACCCCCAAATAGTCACATCGCCGACTCCTGTACTGGATCCAGTCACAGTGGGGGTGGGCCCCCTGATGATCCTGCTGAGGGGGAGTAAGCCCTCAGGGTAGCTGCTCAGCATTGGCTGGTGGACGTTCGAGGGCTGGGCTGGGCCTCCAACCAGATAGAGACGGCCATGGAGCAGGAGTACAAATAATTAAAAAAAAATGTGGGGTGCCAAATATTTAAGATTTCCACAGTTACTAGCATGCATACCGAAACTGCAACAAGTGGGCATAACTTTGTTTGGCGGAAGGAAAAAACCTGCCTGAACTATGTTTTGACAAGCTGTCATATTTAGGACAGCATTTGAATACAGAAGCTCAGGTAAAAAGAAGGCTATGTTGAAAATGTGTTGTGCATCGCTGGCTCGGTGGTGCTGAGAGTTGAGGCGTTGGACGCCACACCTCGCTCTTATGCTGGCAACCCATGTTCGAGAGTGAACGTAGGCCGCTGGGGATCAGCAGGGAAGGAGGAGGATTGAGCATCCCAGGGATGACTTTACTTTTCCAGGGAGATGTGTAACCAGTTGTCAGTGCATACCTGGCCTCTTGTGGCAGCTGGGCGCTGGCACATCGATGCTGCTGGCAGAGGCAAGGCAGACACCTGACATGGTGCATGCATGGGAGCCTGCGTGGCACTGTCACTGGCATCCTTGCACACTCTGCCCCTGAGGGGGACAAACCAGGAGAAAAAAAGCTCATGACAGATGATGGATGGAGCTCACAGGTCCCACTCCTGACACCCTACTGGATCCAGTCTTGGTGGGGGTGCGCCCCCCACCAACCTGACCAGGGGGGTAATCCCTGGGGGTGGCTAGTCGGCATTGGTTGGTGGATGTCAGGGGGGCAGAGCTGGGGCTCCCTCCAGATAGAGAGGTCCATGGAGCAGGAGTACAAATAATTAAAAACAAACATTTGTCAGTGCCAAATGTTGATTGCTTTGCTGGGTTCAGCTCGCTCAGTCCCCTTCCCTCACCCGCTCGTTCTGTTTCTCCCGGCACTGCAGATTGCCCTTTTGTAATGGGCTCCTGTCTGCATTGGCACCTTTTTCTGCTCAGAAAGAAATCTGCAGCAGTCCTGACACAGCTCAGTTGAGCTCGGTCACTCCCCCTCTCTCACTCGCTCGATCCTAATCTGTCCCAAACACTGATTTCTGAAAGCGACTGCGGTATTCTGCGCCAGAAACGCAAAAACACATTTCAGCCAGGATGTGAAAAATGACAGCTGTACTGTTCATAAGGAGGTGTGAAAAAATGCCAGTGTTGAAAATCTGGTGTGTAAATATTACTAATTTGCGAAGTTACAGTACAAGGGTGCGTGGAAACTGTACAACGCACACTCATAACACAGTCATTTTTGGAGTTTCATCACAGAATTTTCAACACAGGCATTTTAGGACCTCTGCTCCTGAACAGTGTCACTGTGATTTTCGTAATGTGTCCTGAACACTGATTTCCTACAGCGCCCACGCTATTCTGCGCTGGAAGTGTGAAAACACATTTCAGGCAGGATGTGAAAAATGACAGCTGCACTGTTCATAAGGTGGTGCAGAACAATGGCAATGTTGAAAATCTGGAGTGAAAATACTGCAAATTGGCGAAGTTACGACCATGCATGGAAACTGCACAACGCAGGCTCGTAACACAGTCATTTTATGGACTTTCATCACCAAATTTTCAACATAGGAATTTTAGGACCTCTGCTAATGAAGAGTGTCACTGTGATTTTCATAATGTGTCCCAAACACTAATTTTCCACAGCAACCACGCTATTCAGCATGGGAAGTGCGAAAACACATTTCTGCCATGATGTGGGAAATGACAGCTGTACTGTAAGGAGGTGTGGGAAAATGGCAATGTTGAAAATCTGGAGTGAAAATATCACAAATTTGCAATGTTACGAGTGTGCATAGCAACTGCGCGACACACGCTCGTAAAAGTAATTTCTTGGATTTTTTTCCACCAAATTTGCAACATAGACTTTTTGAGAGCCCACCTCATGAACACTGGCATTGTCGTTTTGTTAATCGGTCCCAAAAGGTGATTCCACGCAGTGACTGCGAAATCACCTTTCGGAGCTGAATAACGCCATGAAGTGGCTGAATTCATGAGGAGGGGTCCCAAAAACCCCATGCTGAAAATTTGGTGCCAGAAGTCCAAAAAATGTCTGAGATATGCATCAAAGTTGAAAAAACCTATTTATGCCATTATAGAGCTTACCGGCATTTCCTCAGTTCACAGTCGGCTTTGAAGAGTGCAGACGTGTTCTCAGTCCACCGAAGATCATCGCGCCGGACTCCACAGATAAGTATGGGTTGAGGAGGGGTGTGGGGATGCAGAGTGCACAGAGGATGGGCACGGGTTGTGGGAGGGGGCAGGGAGACGGCGAGGGACCGTTTTCTTTCTCTACAGGTTAAAAAACATTGTGGGATGGTTTTCTTTTTTTACAGGGCTATTTGGCATGCTGGGGTGGGCTCCCAGCATGCCAACAGAGTGTTTCTTTGGGGAAGCTCTAGCTGACAGGGGATTGGCACCCCATCAGCACAAAGGAGGCGCCAAGAGCCGAGGGATTAGACACCTCGGCACAACTGCACTGGGTGTTTGGGGGGATTATGCCGACAGGAGTGGGGTCCTCCATCAGCAAATTAAACTGTGAAGGGGGAAATAATGTCAATGGGGAGTAGGCTCCCCTGTCGGCAACATGAACTCAGGTCACTGAAGCCGACGGGGATTGGGGCCCCCATCAGCAAACAAACACTGTGGTGAGGGGGCATATGCTGCCGAGGGGGATTGGGCACCCCCTTGGCAGTGGGGGTATGTTATATTGTTTGTGAAAATGGCGGCCAGCTGCCACCATCTTCACAAACAATATCACAGTACCAAGGTTCTGCCCAACAATGACAGATCGCTCCCTCATTGCAGCAGAATGGCTTACGCTGCAATGATGAGGCAGACCCTGATTGCAGTGACTGAAACCTTACAAGGTTGTGGCACTCTGGCTGAACTAGTGTCAGCAGCAGCGTGCCACCCCACTGGCAACAGTGGACCAAGCCTCCAAATGCTGTGGGGGCATTGGCCATAACAGTGTCATGCCTCCACAACCTGCTTCTGCAGCAAGCTGCCATGATATGTTTCTTGCGCATGTGTACAATCAACATAAAAAAATGTGGGGTGCAAATATTTAATATTTCCGCAGTTACTAGCATGCGTACCGAAACTGCAACCAGTGGGCATAACCTTGTCAATTTTCATATTTTGACTCTAAATGTTGAACATAGTCTTCTTATCACCCCACTGCATGAACCCTGTAGGTGAAAAATGTAGGTGAAAAATGTCAAATCCATGGGAAAACGGCATTCCACTCCACAGGTGCGAAAACAAATTATAGGCAAGATGTGAAAAATGACAGCTGTACTGGTCGTGAGGTGATGTGATAAAAAGGCCATATTGAAAATTTGGAGTAAAAATATTGAAAATGACCAAAGTTACATGCGTGCTTAGAAAATTTTGAATGACCAGTTATAACTCGGCCATTTTTTGGAGTTGTTTCACTAAGATTTCAACATGGCCTTTTTGGGACCCAACCTCATGACAAGTGCCACTGTCATGTCATTCACTCATCCCAAAAGGTGCTTTCACAGAATGACCGCGCCATTCTGCGCCACAGGTGTGAAAACACATTTTGGGTAGGATGTGAAAAATGACAGCTGTACTGTTCATAAGGAGGTGAGAACAAATGGCAATGTTGAAAATCTGGAGTGGAAATATTAAAAATTGGAGGAGTTAGGAGCATGCGTAGAAACTGTTCAATGCATGCGTGTAATGCAGTCATTTTCTGGAATTTGCAACATGGGTTTTTTGGAACCCCACCTCATGAACAGTGACACTCTTGTTTCGTTAATCAGTCATAAAAGATGATTCAGAGCACCAATTGTGAAATCACCTTTCTGGACCAAGTAACAAAATGTCAGTGAAAGTGTTCACAAGGCGGTGTCCCAAGAACTCTGTGTTGAAAATTTGGGGCCAAAATTCCTAAAAATGGTTGAGATATCAACCTAAGTTGAAAACCCCATTGACTGCTATTACACGGCACTTACCTTTGATTCTTCAGTTTGCCGGTCAGCTTTGAAGAGTGAAGACGTGTCCCGGTCCTCAGAAGATGGCAGTGCCAACCTCCGGAGGTAACTATGAGGTGGGGGGGTTGCATGGAGGTGGGTGTTCAGTGAGAGGATGGGGAAGGGTGACTGGGGACTGGGGAGATGACGAGGGACCATTTTCTTTTTTACAGGTTAAAAAGGAGGCAGTATAGTGCAGTGGTTTAAGGCTCTGAGCTGCAAACCTGGAGACCTGGGTTTCAATCCCATAGCCCCCACTTGCAAACTGTGTGACCCAAGCAAGTCACTTAACTTTCTTGTGCACCCAGATTGCACCTCTAAACAAGCTTTCAGCTTAGTGTCACTCTCCTGGTTAAAAAAAAAGGTTGGGGGATGGTTTTCTTTATTTACAGGTACAAAAATAAATAAATCTGGGCACACTGGGGTATGCTCCCAGTATACCACATGAGTTGGGGGGTTACATGATGTGGACACAGGAATTGGGCACCCCAATGTCAGCACAGGAATGGAGGGTGCGGGGCGGACAGCACACAGTGGGAGGGAGCGGAAGGGCTTGATTAGATGCCCGGAGCTGGGATGGGAGTAGGGAGGACAGCAGCAGTGGGAGGGAGTGGGAGGGTCTGCAGAGGTGCAATGCCAGCTATGCAAATGAAAGGAATGAAGTGCACTCTCTCATTCATGCAGTCCATTTCTCTCAAGTGCGGCTGGCTCCCTGCTGTGAAATTTCGATGGCCATCTGCTTGGCTTCAGTGGTCATTGGTGTGTCAGGGTCGAGCCCACTGTACAGTGCTCTGCATTGTACTCATCTCTGACACACCTCCCAAATGTGGTACTGTCCCAAGATGTTTCTTGTGCAAGCACAAGGAAACAAAAATGATTGTAACAAAGCCTAGTGGAGCCAGCAAAGTGATTTTAGCTCCCATGTGGGTAACCCAGGTTCCCTGTACAAACCTGCCCACAGCTCAGAGCCAGTAGGGTGAGAGTACACTGGGAAGTATTCTTGGATGCCAGGTGGCAGGGAGAAGGTGCTTTCCTGCTCCAGTAGTGCCTCCTGTGAAGAAACAGGAGAGGCATCAGATGTGATGGGTGACCATGTGATGTCATCCCCCCCAGGCTGGTTTGCATGAATCCAACTCAGGGTGTGTGTGAGAGGCAGAGAGAACAAAAATGGGAGAAAAGGGCTACCGCCTACACCCCCAAGAATGCACATGATTCTTTAGGGCAATGGGAGCAAACATCTTGTAAGCTAGGAGCCGGGGCCAGGAGGCTGTTCCCCACTCCTCTGTGGGGTGCTTCCAGTCATTAGGATGGGTGGAGTTAGAGCTTGTTCTGTGTGAGACTGGCAGGAAGAATGTTGCAAGTGACCAAATGCAAGAGAAAATGGTGAGTAAGCTGGCTGTTGGTGCAAAGCAATAGATTAAAACAAATAAAAATGTCTCTCAGTTTAAGGGCTGCTGAGGGTAACTTATTGCAATACCATATGAGAGACTTGGGTTTGTATTCCAAGCCTCACTCCCTGCACTGGGCCACTAGGCCTAGGCAGCACTTGGACTCCAGCCAGCATTGGAGAAGTAGGAAGATATCCTTCTATAGCAGTACCTCTTTTTGAAGACTTGAAAATGACATTGGACCACTCCCCTTTGAAAGCCTATGTGGTGGGCATCCTCATATAAGGGAAGATACCATGGGTAAAATCACAGGTGGCATGGCAGCATAATACCAAGGTATAGTCATGCATAGCTGCCTCTCAACATGTCCATGAATTGCCCCATCCTCCAGCTGTATTCTAATGAGTGAAGAGGAGCTAACCACCAAAGGAGTAAAGCCACAGAAACTTCCAGGGATGGCACTTGAAGTGCTCTCTGAGATGACAATTGGTGTCTCTGATCAGTTAGAACTGAGGCTGAGGCAACCACCCATTGGCCCAACAATTGTCCACTGTGCTGCTGAGCCAGTGACCCAGATTTGGAAGAGGACTTGGGATGCGTAGGTCATCAGGGCTGGGAGACAATACTGCTAATGGCAGCACTTCTCTGCCAAAGGAGGGGGGAGGATGCCTTTCTGGCACTGCAGCGACTCCTGTGGTGGGTCAGGGAGTTTGTGGCATCCAAAGCCTTTAGTACCCTTTAGGACGGTGAGGAAGAGGAACAGAAAGCCAATGTAAAAAAACAAAAACCTTAGCTGACATTGGAATGATGGTCTTGAAACTGTGAACGCAAATTCTATCACTGTAAGTATTACCTGAGCAACCGCTCCCGTCGTCACGGGGCAAAAACCACACCACTGGGTTTTGTCTTAACATCGCTTTATTTGATCAAATCTTTCACATGCATGTAGGAGTTCTACAAAGGAGAAAGCTCCCTGATTACAATTTACAGCAGATTTTTATAAGCTAGATTCTGCACTTCTTATCTTGAAAAATACCAACATTTCAGTATAAGCCAATCATAAAACAGAATAACAAGTTGATACCAATGTATGGTGTACTTTTCCACTGCTTATTTCATTTCTTACCCAATATTTCTTGATACATATGCCTGGGTCAATCTGACCTGAGTGAAACAATGAGTTTCACTCACACCATAGCAACATACAACAACGTACAGCTTGCCTTCAATGCCTCAACGTGCTGTTATCTTATACTTTGCCCAAGCATGTTGTTATCTTATACTTTGTCCAAGCCTGTTATTCAGGCTGGTACAACCAGTTCTGCCCAGTTTTATCTTGCTTTCTGTTTCTACAAATGTACCTCAAGTAACCTCAATAACATTCTATAACCCTGTAGAAAACAGCATGAACTCAGAAATTTCTACTACATTCATTATGACTTTGTTACAGCATGGCTTACAAAGCAAGCATAGCTTCAAGGCATATAATAGCAAATATAGCTTTAGGATATATAAAAATTCCCTCACACTCTCCCCCCTTTTGATACTTTGTATCAACTTGTGAACTATTACATCTTAGTCACATCTGGTACATCATAGAACGGGAACACCCTGACTAATTCGCTAGGGTCTTGGTCCTTGGGGTGTAGTAAGGGGTGCAGATGGGTGATGGCATGTGGCGACAAGGTGCTACACAGTCGTCGCAAGAGAAATTTGAGCAACACAGTCAGGAGCCATAATGCCAGTATCACCACCAGGATTACTGCCACCCAGTGGAGGAAGGTAGTGCCCCAGTCACCAAATATACTTGAGAACCATGACCAGGGGTCCCAGCCCTGCAATATAGGTGCATGCTCACTAAGAACACGCTGCTGTAGCATTTTTACTCCCTCAATCACTTGCTCCAGTTCCTGGGAGTTATCTGGTATATAGGTGCAGCATTACTCCCCTATAATGGCGCACACCCCCTTGTGAGGCTAATACATAATCAAGTGCGGCTCTATTCTGCAAAGCTACGATTCTAAGGGCTTTAATTTCAGCTGTCAGCAAGGCAGTTGATTTCAAGGTATCATTAATTAACGTTTCCAACTCATAGCTTAACTGGTCAATGTAATGCATGTTCTGAACAACACCCCACCATGGGAAGATTCCTGCCCCAAATTTTTCTCCCACTGGGACACGCTTATTCGCGTCCGCACCTCCCTTTTTGAACTTGATTTATGTAGCTTACACGCTGATGTATAGCAGATGCATTGTACATATATACATGGGACGAGGGTGGAGTGTGGCTAGATAGCAGCAGCCCGCTCCACCCCATAGGTAGAAAAGATAAGTTCTATCCCCACATACCCAGTATAGACTGACAGACTGCCCATGGCAGTGAAATCAGGATGTACTGTGTGGCATCTATGAGAGCAGTTGGTTATAGTGGACTCGGACTTGGTGGTGCTGTTGTAGTGCCTCAATATTGGCACGTGGACCATCCCAGTGGCGCTAAACTCGCAGTTAATTGCTTATTACACAGGCAGAGCCTGGCTGATATATTCTGCTGTCTAACGTCTAGATACAACGGGGTTGACACATTTGTATCATTCGGTGGGCTGTACCATGCAGTAAAATCGTGCCCCCGAAACACAGTTAGGTTTTTTATTTTGTTTGTAGCATAATCTGGGGCATTAGTGATGTTTCTTCCCCTGATGGCACCGAGAATCTTGCTGGCCTCAGTGCTATTTACAGGCCTGGGTTTTAGGTGGAGCCCTACGGCTGCAGAAAGGAGAGCTAGTGCATACATAGCAATCAGAGACATTAGCATTATTAGCATGTAAGTTCATTAAAGTCCACCAAGTGTTCAGAATGTAATGGTTCTGTGCTGCAGCGGAGCAGTTGCCCTTGTATCCAGAGCCCCATAGCAAAAATAGCAGCGATAGTCCGAATGAAAACAGAACGATAATAATTTTCATGGTTGCTCAGTTCACTGTGCAATGATATCAACTGTAGAGGCTGTCACCAAGCGACAATGAGATGCGTGAATCCACGTTTCTCTCTCCGCAATCTTTATGGCAGTGGCGGTAGTCAGGAGCACTTGAAACGGTCCTCGCCACCTCGGGGCGCACCACTTCTTTCTTCAGAAGTCCTTGATAACCACAAAGTCGCCTGGCTGTATCCTATGCAGAGGTCCCTCCAAGGGAACTGGAAGTACAGCTTTTAACCTAGGATAGAGAGATTTTAAAACAGCATTAAGAGATAAACAGTAGGCAATCATTTCATTATCTAAACCGTGCAATGTTATTCGGTTTTGTAGGAAGGGGACATTTGTCATTCTGAGGGGCCTTCCCATCAAAATTTCATGAGGTGATAAACCCATGGGGCCAGCTCTTCCCCTCATACTCATTAGGGCTATTGGTAGTGCCTTTACCCAACTAAGGCTAGTATCTGCCATAAAATTTTGGTCAATTTCAGCTTTAATGTCTGATTTGCCCTTTCTACTGCCCCTCCCGATTGTGGGTGGTATGCACAGTGCATTCGTAAATCCACTTGCAGTGCCTCACACAAGGTTCTGATGACTTCATTTGCAAAATGCGAGCCATTATCGCTGGAGAGCCGGGTGGGAATCCCCCACCTTGGTATGATTTCTCTAATCAGGGCCTTTGCTACTGTACAGGCTGTGGTTTTCCGTACTGGGAACACCTCTACCCACTTTGAAAACATATCTACAATCACTAAGCAATATTTATACCCTTCACACGGGTTTAGCTCAATAAAATCCATCATTAAATGTTCAAAAGGTCCTGTAGGAAAAGGATGGGCAGAGGGGTTACTTGGAGTCCTCTGCCAACATTATTTTGCATACATATTACACACTTTTTACAAATTTTCAGCATATACGGTAAAGCCAACAACATACCAATGTTTATTTACAAGATCGACTACTCCACTTTTTGAAATATGATCGCCCCATGGGCCAATTTTGCCAAAAGGAAATATTGTTTGAGGCAGGCAGAGCCTGCCATCGGGGTTTGTTCACACCTTAGTGCTAGCATCAAATTTACAGTTTGTTTGCCAGTTACATTTTCTTTGCACTGGCCGACTGTTGTAAAGTTGCAACATCCTTTACTGAGAATAAATCAAGTTGGTTAGTTACAGTCAAAGACATTTGAAATTTCGGAACACTCCCAGAAAGAGCTGCTTCCTTTGGCCTAAATCCTTCTGCATTTCTGCAGAAACAAAATCTTGGTTAGAAGTATGGGCTTGACATTTTACAATTGCCTAACTTTTCTGGCTTCTGGATTGCTAACAAAAGATTTTTTACCAAATTCGCATGCGTAATAGGTTTTCCAGCTGCTGTTAAAAACCGTCTGTGTTTCCATAGGGTGCCAAAATCATGAGCTACCCCAAATGCATATCGATTATCTGTGTATATGTTAACTGTTTTACCCTCGGCTATTATACAAGCTCTCGTCAGAGCTATGAGTTCAGCAGCTTGGGCTGACGTTCGTGGGGGTAACTTTGCTCCTTCTACGACATAGTTTTGAGTACACACTGCATAACCTACCAAGGGGGATCCTTTTTCGTCTCTTTGTGCCGAGCCATCAACAAATAATTCTAAGTCTGCGTTTTGTATGGGTACGTCAGTGATATCCGGTCGAGGCTTACAGTCTAAGTCAATCACTTGCCCACAGTCATGCTCCCCCCCCTCCTCCGAGGTGGGGAGCAACGTCGCTGGGTTTAAAGTGGTGCACCTTTTCAAAGTTATGTTAGACATGGTTAGTAACACATTTTGATACTGAAGCAATCGTGCAGGTGTTAAATGAGCTGTGCGAGCTTGTAGCAGAATAGAATGTACAGAATGAGGCACATGCACCGTCAAAGCACAGAATCCTACCAGATCCACGCATGCCAACACCGCTTCAGTAGCCGCTGCCACCGACTGCAAGCAAGATACCATCCCACATACCACTGAGTCCAAACGCATCGAGTAATATGCTATGGGCCTCTGTCCCCCTCCATGTTCCTGTGTCAATACAGCTGACATGTAACCTTCTTTACCATTTACAAACAGATTAAAACCCTTCTCATAATTTGGTAGTCCCAAACAAGGACTTGTAACCAATACATTTTTTAAGTTTCACAAAACAGATCTCTAGATCAGGTGTCCACCTGATCTCCTCAGTCATCTGCATTTTCTTTCCAAATATGGCTTCATGGAGGGGTTGTGCCAACATAGCATAATCCACGATCCAGGCTGTACAATAGCCCACCATACCCAAAAAAGACATCATTTGCTGCTTGGTAACTGGGCATGGCCAAGCTGTTATGTTCTTAATTCTCTCAGGGTCTAGCTTTCTACCACTGCCAGACAACACATGACCCAAATATTTTACTTGCTTTCTACACAATTGCAATTTTTCTCGAGACACTTTATGCCCATTCTCAGCCAAGAAAAGTAATAAAGCTTTTGTATCCTGTTCATTTGCTTCCTTACTGGGGCTAGCAAGCAATAGATCATCCACATACTGTATTAGGGTACTGCCCGATGGGGCCACAAAAGCAGATAGATTCTCTCTCATTTGAGCTGAGAATACTGCTGGAGACTCAGCATAGCCTTGGGGCATGCGAGTCCAGGTCCACTTTTCCCTTTTGTAGGTGAATGCAAACCATTCCTGGCTACTGGGTTCTACGGGGATACTATAAAACGCATTTGCTAAATCAATGACCGTGAAATAACAGCTGTTATGTGGAATGGATGACAATACAGTAATCGGGTTTGGCACTACCGGGGTACGTACATGTACAGCTTCATTTACCGCTCTCAGGTCCTGCACAAAGTGGTAACTTCCATTTGGCTTTCTCACTGGTAAAATTGGTGTATTTACCGTTGCATATGGGCAGGGGACGATTACTTCCCTTTCCACTAATGCAGCATGCACTGGGGCTATTCCCTCCTCCACCTCTTTACCCAGCGGATATTGATGCCTATTCGGTCTGTAAGAGGACTTTGGCTTGACCATAAGGGGTTGTGCATTCTTCAGTAATCCCACATCATACTTTGATTCTGCCCATAGCTTTGCTGGTAACTCATTTATCCAACTTACACTCTCTTGCATGCCTATTTCTTCACAAACCTTTCAGACATTCACTTCTCTTTCATCCACTGTACTCTTAACCTTTCTGTTAATTATGTATTTTTCACAGTTTCCAGCCCTTGATATTAGCTTGCTTCCTACACGCTCCCAATCACACAACTGTACCATTTTCTACCCATGGCCCCAATTCCTTCCACTCAAGGGGGTTCTCTTGCTTATGGAAATGTGCGTATGACCTTGGCTCTTGGAATACTTTTAATTGTTTCTGCATTCAGCCTCACTGAGGCTGCACAATGATCCTCTGCCACATATATCTCTGACACCCAGATGGCCTGTTCTACTGGCTGTTTTCCCCACTCTTTGCACTCATAAGTTAGGTCCCAACCTCCCACTGCATAATGTGTTGTACAATGCAAATCTGTCTGTAACTGCAACTGGCCATGTGTTACTACTTCTGCCCATTCTTGTAGCCAACCCACCTCCTTTGGTTCTGTTAATTCCCAACTATACAGCCAATCCCTGTTCTTTCTCACAAACATGGATACAAACCCATCCCGGCGCTTCTATATTAACCCTCTGGGTACAAGTAATGTGTGCATTTACCTTGACAGGAGATCCTTCCAATAAATTCACAGGACAGGTCGTGCTACTGAGGAAAGTATGTTGTAATTCCATTTTTCCACACCGAACCGGTAATGAGATTGTTAATTGCTCTCTTTGTGGTACTCTTGATGCCCCTATTGTTGTCACCATTCGACTGGATAAGGGTGCATTTAACTTGCTTCTTTGAATTACTGACATCGGGACACCTGTGTCTATCAAGAAGGTCAACTTTGTGTTCATGATTATTAAGTCTATTACTGGACTACCTTCTGGCATTGTTGAAACACATAGCATTTGTGAAAACGGGAAGGGGGAGTGTTCCTCTAACCTTCAGCTGTCATTGGCAAAGCCAACATTATTAGTCCAGAACTGAGGATCCCGAGGATTTCCACCCCAACCTTGCTGCTGATTTGGCTGCCACTGTTGTGGAGCAGGAGGGGGTGGTGGCGGAGGGAAGAGGGCATTGGAATCTTGATTACGCTGCCATTGATTTGCCTTTACACAATTTCTTGCTATGTGTCCCTGTTCTCCACAAGCAAAGCAGATGATACCACCTCCCGGTCCAGGTCTTTGTCCTGCCGATCCTTCCGATGGTTGCCCTTTCCCTCCTCCTTGTGGATAACCTCCATTATTTCGTCCCTCTCTGCCTTCTTCTGTTGCCATTTCCACCTCCGGTTGGGCTGCTTATTGTCTCTCTCAAGTACATTAGCTGAGCCCTTTCCAGCTTTTCTTTCTTTTCCTTTGTATCTCCTTCTGCTGTCTCTCAGCATGTTCAGCATACTGCACTAGGTCGGCCATTTTCTTTGTCTCCCATCCAATGCACACTGTGGTAACTCCCAATCTAATTGGCTCACTGAGTCCGGTGCAAAAAGCCATACCCAACTGATGCTGGTACGCGGGATTATCCGGCCCAATACCGGAAAATTGCCTAAAGACCCCCTCCAATCGTTCCTTGTAATCACGTACTGATTCCTCATCTTTTTGTCTCATATCCCGGATGCGAGACCAGTCTGTCACATCTCTGTATTTTTCCCATAGTTTTATGCACACCGCATTAAATTGTGGCATAATTTGGTCCTTTGGCTTCTCTGGGTCCCAGGCCTCTTTTACTTCCTCCCACCTGCCCTTTAATGTCCGTCTAAGACACTCTCCAACCTCAGTCGTAGACAGTTCATACATTTTTATTAAGTTTGTTAACTCCTTTATATATTCTTCTAAGTTATCTTGAGGCTTTGGTACATCTTTCAGGGCCTCTCTCAACTCCTCAGGATTCCATGGGCGGTCCACTTCAATGTATTTAAGGACTGCAGGCTGGTCGTTGGCAACCAGTCTTCCTGCCTCAGGGTGTGGGGTTGGGATAAAGTATCAAAGGCAACTGCTGTGTTAGTTTCTTTCTTCCCCCTGCCTGTTTTGGGCCCTTAGTCCTTGCATCAGTTTGCCTAAATACCCAAGGCTTCCCATTTCCCTTGCCATGTACCTTCCCATCCAGTGACATAGATCCCACTGCTTCAACCAGGTCCTCTTCCCCCTTTTCACTCCCTACCTCCTCATTCGACTGTACTGCTTGGCCCGGTTGGACTATCAGTGCTTGTTGAGCAGGTAGGGCAGCAGGCACCACTGGGGCAACCTGTTCTGGTGGCGCATCTGGCACCACCCCTTCCTGTGGTCCCGGCGGAACAGTTGGGGGAGGGGGCCGATATGGTGGAGGGGTATCGTGATGATGAAACACCCTCCTACGGTGTTCAGTATCTTCCCCTTCTTGTTTTACCATTAACCCTCTCACTTGATTTTCATGTCACCTTTCTGCCTCTCTTTTCCCATATTCTAAACCTTGACCAGTCTACCTTGCACCCTTTTTGTTTGCTCTTTTCTTTTTCTTCCAATGCTATCCTTGCTTCCTTTAGTACATCTATACTAAAAGTACCTATAAGGGAAAATATTCCCCTGGTCAACTTAAGCCATTGTCCTATCTCAGAGACCAAATCCTGGCCAAACTTATCAACCATACATTTTGCTTGGTCCAGATAATACTAACTCTGGACCTAGGTTATCTTTTGTTCCTTGTTTTCCATTTTACCTAGGCCTGTCCTTTATAGTGCACACTCGCTCAAGGTATTCTTGTACTTACAGTGATGATGAGTGTCACGCCCCTAGTGCGCCACGTCCTGATGGGGTTCCACAAAATGTCCTTCTTTTGTCCAAGGGAAACAACCCAATCACAGGTGACACGGACCAAGAACTCATCCTGCCGACTACGCCAAAACTGTGATCGCAATTCTCTACTGTAAGTATTACCTGAGCAACCGCCCGCGCCACGTGGCAAAAACAACACCACTGGGTTTTGTCTTAACGTCGCTTTATTTGATCAAATCTTTCACATGCATGCGGGAGTTCTGCAAAGGAGAAAGCTCCCTGATTACAATTTATAGCAGCTTTTTATAAGCTAGATTCTGCACTTCTTATCTTGAAAAATACCAACATTTCAGTATAAGCCAATCATAAAACAGAATAACAAGTTGATACCAATGTAACAGAATAACAAGTTGATACCAATGTATGGTGTACTTTTCCACTGCTTATTTCATTTCTTACCCAATATTTCTTGATACATATGCCTGGGTCAATCTGACCTGAGTGAAACAATGAGTTTCACTCACACCATAGCAACATACAACAACGTAAAGCTTGCCTTCAATGCCTCAACGTGCTGTTATCTTGTACTTTGCCCAAGCATGTTGTTATCTTGTACTTTGTCCGAGCCTGTTATTCAGGCTGGTACAACCAGTTCTGCCCAGTTTTATCTTGTTTTCTGTTTCTACAAATGTACCTCAAGTAACCTCAATAACATTCTATAACCCTGTAGAAAACAGCATGAACTCAGAAATTTCTACTACATTCATTATGACTTTGTTACAGCATGGCTTACAAAGCAAGCATAGCTTCAAGGCATATAATAGCAAATATAGCTTTAGGATATATAAAACTTCCCTCACAGTACATCCAGGCCCCACACCATGCAGCCTGATGCTGGTCTGGATCATGAATGATGACAGAAGGCCCACTATGGGGGGTTGAACCATGGGGGATTTGCAGCACTCAGGTTAGGGACAGTTGGAGCTGGGTGGTTAGTCAGGGACCGGAAGCCATGAAATCTGGCAGAGATGATAAAATGCTGTACGGGGGGGCAGGACATGGCAATGGTAAGGCAGCCCTATGGGGAACAACAACATAAGTTGTAAAAATAAGAAACTAAATGTTGTGCTCAAATGTAACTAGGATTTAATACTAGCAGTGACAAGTATTTGGTGTGATGGCAGCACATTGGGATGCTATCTTGGAGACCGTGGATTCATGTGCAAATGCTGAAATTCCATAACGAGGCTTACTGGAGGCTGAGCATGTTACAGAGATAAGGCATATGGCTCGGGGGGGGCACAAACTGTGCAGCTTTTATGAATCTCCTCCTGCCTAGTTACAGACCCATACTGGTGTTGGTTGTGATGGCAGCCACCTGCCTGGTTTCCTTGTGGTGGGGGGAGGGTATGGGGAAAAGTTTATTAATAGCCATGATAAATAGTGAGCTAGGCACATTTAGAGCTGTATTGAGCAGTACTTTTACCAGCTGGGCTAAATGAGTAGCTACACTGGTTAATTACGTAAAAGACCCGGTTACATTCATACCTGGTCTGTTACACCTTTATCCCTAGCAATATGCATGCCAGTTAGCAACAGTACAGAGACAACATAACTCTTTTTTGACATCCAGTATTTGAGGACAAATGCATCAGTTTCAATAAGATGTGTGAACCCAGGAAACCCTAGCTGAAGTGTAGCATCCCACTGAAAGCATGGACCTACTTGAACATAGTATTACATTTGGGTGGAACTGAAGTGCCAGCACAGTCACTGCAATCTTAATATTCTGAATACTACAGGGATGGGAAGGTTGAAGCAGACACAGCCGTTAGAGAGGGTGATAGAAAACTGGAGGTCATGCACTCAGACTGGAGGAGAATGATAAAGGGAAACCTCAAAATATATTACTTTACCCAGAGTGTAGTCAACATTGGAATAGCCTACCGAATGAGGTAATGAAAGCTACTACATTTCCGGACTTTCAAAACAGAACAGATTCCTAAGGTAGAATGACACTAAAGGTTACACACCATGAGTAGGAGTAACATTTCAGCAGTCAAGCTAGTTGTGTTTTAGTACCCAAACTGAAGTACGGTATATTTAAGTTGTACTGTAATTGTAAATTATGTGATTAATGTAAACATTTAGATTGTTATGATGCAGAGACTCTGCCTTGAAACCTTTTTCGTATGAGTCCTTAGCCTCTAAAATTCATCCCTGTGTGAATAAAGTTTCAATGCCAAAAAGAGCAAAGTCATGCACCTAGGGCTGGAAAACCTGGGGGGCTGTGTATAAGATGGGGGGAGGTACTTACTGTACCACACATGAGGCCAGTAAAGAAACTTAACAGCCTGGTGGTGGGGGAGAAGGCAGTGAGCTGGATATCTAACTGGTGAAAGACAGGAAGCAGAGGATGGTGGTAAACGGCAATCGCTCGGAGGATGGGGGAGTGAGCAGTGGAGTACCACAGGGATTAGTACTGGGCCCTGTACTCTTTAATGTATTTATACATGACATGACTGAAGAAGTGGAGGGGAAGATGTGTCTCTTTGCAGATGACACAAAAATCTGCAAGTGGGTGGACACCCAGGAGGAAGTGGAGACAACGCAAAGTGATGTGGGAAAACTAGAGGAGTGGTCCAGGCAGAGGCGGCTTTTTTTCAAAATCAAAAAGTGTAAAGTCATGCACCACGGGCAACGAAACCTGGGGGCCAAGTATAAGATGGGGGAGGAGATACTTATAATTACCAAAAAAGAGAGGGACCTGGGAGTTATCATATCTGATGATCTGAAGGTGGTAGGGCAGGAAGCAGGGCAAGGGAATGAATCTCTAACAGGAGAAGGGAGGTGATGTTGCCTCTGTATTGCTCACTTGTGAGACCCCACTTGGAGTACTGTGTCCGGTTCTGCAGGTCAAACCTTCACAAGGACATTAGCATGGTGGAAGCTGTCCAGAGGAGGCTACTAAAATGGTTTGGGGGTTGCACAAGAAACCATGTGAGGGAGGTTGCAGAAGCTAAGCATGTACACCCAGGAGGAGGAGAGGAGAGGAGAGGAGAGAGAGGAGGAGAGGAGAGGAGAGAGGAGAGGAGAGGAGAGGAACATCACTGAGACTCAGAGGTGTGAAAAACAGGAAAGTTTTGGTTGTGCCAGATCATCTCTGGTTTTGGTTCTGGCTTTGGTTTTGGATTCATGGCCATTGTATTTATTCAGCATAAAACATGGTCTGTATCTTCCTTTCATATTATAACGTACCTTGTAAGGTATTTTGAGCCGGTACTAAAGTTGAATAAGTACACAGTTTCATTGTCTTCCAGTCTAAAGCTGTGTTTAACTGGCAGCAGCACTGTGGAATGTGCACTGCTTCCATTCCAATTCACTGGCTGCATTCGGGTTTACATAGCCCATCCTCGCAACTCTGCAGGTCGCTCCGAGAATGGGCTGAGAATGCACCGAAGGTTGAACAAAAAAACAGCCTTTTTAGCGGAGCTAGTGCAGCAAAGCGTTTGCATTGCCATTTTAATGCACTCGCTCAGCTACTGATCCCACATCTGAGTCAGATCAAAAAAATGATCCGATGAGCACATAAGGTGCTCATGTCAGTGTTTACACTGCCGACTTTGCAGCGCATCAAACTGTGCACATGGGTTGATGTGCTGCAAAGTCAACAGTGTAAACAGGGCTTTTATTCCTAGCAATAAATGGCAGGAGACATGACACACTGAATAAAGGGACATAGGCTGAGGCAATGTAATAGTTGAATATAGCAGCATAACCTGGCAGTATAGCCTAGCGGTTAGGGTAACAAGCTGTGACTTAGCTTGATCCAGCAGATCTGGGCTTGATTTCCCACAACCACAACTTGCATACTGTGTGACTCTGAGCAAGTCACTGCATAACCACTCCAGTGCTCCTGGGTCACTGGATCACCCTTGAAAACAGGTACTTGTGACTAGTGGACTTCAGCTGGCTACCAAAGAATATAACAAACACACACACACAGAAAAACGTAACCCCTGGCTACCTTGTTTAGTCTGTTAAGCAAGTTGTGCACTGTTAACAAAAGTGACTTGGTGACTGAGGGAGGGTAACAGGACAGGAGGACATGATAAATGACAGGTGATGGTCTGAGAGGAGATATATATCTAAAAAAAAGGCAGCAGCACACACATACACACAATATATTGGACCATCCCACCCACCCTTCTGAACTGATGTTTTTTTTTTTTTTTTGATAAGCTGACTTTGTTGCATGTGCTGCTAGCAATGGGCCCCCACAGTTTTAATTTTTTTTTTTTACTCAGTTAGGATGCACATGCACATCACAATTTATTTATTTATTTATTTTTTTATTACAATGCCATGAAAATTAAACTGGTAATTATGTAGACAGGCTGAGGTAGCATTGTGAAAGAGCATGTACACACAAAGAGTATAATGGATGGACCCTCCCACCCACCTTTTTGAACCAATTTCTTGAGGGGGTAAGCTGACTTTGTGTCCCCATCAATGGGCCCCCACAGTTTCAACAATTTTTTTTTACTCAGTTAGAATGCACATGCACACTACATTTTTTTTGGTACTACAACACTATAAAACTAAACTGGTAATTATGTAGACAGACTGAGATAACATTGGGATTTGTGAAAGAGAATACCCACATTTTTTGTAATTAAATTTTATTAACATGTTTTAGCCAATAATACCCATTTTTATGTAGTATCTTTGTTTCATAAATGACTATCCCTTCAAGAACAGCAGATCAGTCAGAACTCAGAATGGGTTAGATTTTATCCAAGAAATAGAGACTTAATATAGACTTAAAATAGAGCATATGGTACATAACTGTAAGATGTCTACCAGAAATGATTTCAATAATTTACAATTTAAGTTAACCTTACAAATAAAAGATTGAAGAAAAATGTGTGTGAAACTCTTTCATATGTCCCATAGAGTCAGAGAGTAGCCCTTAGCTTTTGTAGTCTTGCTATACAGCAGTTCGGTGGGAAAACAAAATAGTGACTGGCATGAGACAGGACATGAATGACATAAGAGACAGGCTGAAGCAACATTCCTTTCCCCCAGTACTACTATTCTTCTTCAATATCACTGCCAATAGGCTCATCATCACTACTGTTGGGGCAGTGTTTTGGAAGTGCCCCCTGAGTATCCTGCAAATACACTATAGTTTAGTTTAATAAAATAATTTTAACATTTTCTGGAAGGAGTTTTCTCCAACTATTGCTTTCAACATAGCCAGCAGTGTTAAATATTCTTTCTGATTAACACTTGTTGTGGGGCAATCTAAATAGTAAAGGGCCATTTTTTGTAATACTGGCTAGACCACACACGTTTTGTGCCAATACTGAAGTGGGTCATCTTGAACATTTATCTTTCTGGGATACTTTAAGAAATCATCCACCATACTGCTTGTTGAGTAGTTTGTGGTGGGAGAAGTAGCAGCATTGTCTCTCTCTATTCATCCAGTCCTGCCCAAATGTTGTCTGTGGATGCACTATACAAATTGCACCCCCGAGTTCTGACTCATAATGCAAGGATTTTCTTATTCTTCTACCTTCACTGGGATCTGTTTCCTGGAAGGGAACATGGATATTTTCGTGCTCAGCAGCTGCAGGACTTCTAGTTGGAGTCTCTGTTGTCATTTATAGAGCAACTTTACTTAATGGGCAGTTCTTTATAATGGTTCAGATCTATGCTACCAGATTGGAGAAGACCTGGCAAACTGGTTTTGGAATGTGAATCCAACATTGTTGCTATCACATAATGTCCAGATTCCAAAATCATGGCAATCCTGCAGTCCATTTCCAAACACAAAGACTGCTTTTCAGACTTAGTGACACCTGTGCTTGCACCTTGCTCTTCAAATGTTTCTTGGAATCTTTCCAGTCTCTGCGTGAGAAGATGTATTACTGGAAAGACTTGACTTAGGGTTGCGCTGTCAGCACTTGCTTCACGTGTGGCTTCTTCAAATGGCTGTAGCAACTGACATAAATATAAGATTCTATTCCCAGAAGTGAGTGTAACACCCCCTTTCTCTACTGCATGGTCCATAGCATACTGGTACACTGCTTTGCATTGTTCTTGGAGCCTCTGTGACATGTAAAAGGTGAAGTTTTACCTAGTGGCAACTTTTTATTTTAACTGGTAAATCGGTAAGTCGTTCTGTTTTTGCAGTCCCCACAAAATTTTACAAGCTTTTGCAGAGTGTCTAAAGTGACCACATATCTTATGTGCAGCACCCAGCATATCCTGCACACTCCTGTCTTCACTTGAGGAAGTCCTGTACCACTAGATTGAGTGTATATGCAAAACATGGTAAATGCAGAAATCCATCGTCCTTTAATGATTTCACAATGTTCGCTCCATTTTCTGCAACCACAGATCCTGGGGAAAGGCCATTAGGGGAAGTCATTCTGAGAACCATTTCTTTAGCTCCTGTAAGATGTTCACACCAGTGTGATTTTCTTTGCCAACACTTGCAATACAGAGAGTGGCCTGTTTTTAAGGATTTGTTGGTCCCAGGTGGTGCCAGAGGATGTTGCAGAGGAAAATGATGCCCAGTGGGTGGTGACAGTCATGTACTCTGCTGTTTTACCACTCATCCACATATCTGTTATTATATGTACTTCTTCAGTAACCGATGACTGCAAGGCACTGTTTACCTTCTGGTGTAATTCCCTATAAAGAGCTGGAACAGCCTTTCCTGAGAAATATGTCCATGATTGCAGCTGACATTGAGGAACAGTAAATTTCATCACCTCCCAAAACCCAATAGTCAGCAATAGAAAATGGGTGCCTGTCCAATGTAATCATTGCAGATATTACTTTAGGTAACAGCTGAGCAGCTGGATGGCTTTCATCATATTTAGTTCTCCATTCAAAAGCTTGCTGCATCATTAACTATTTCTGAGGTACTGTATGACTGGCACACCAAAAAAAAGCTGAAGGAGACAGTCAAGAACTCATTCTGTTTTTGACTGAGGAGTTTTCTGATTCTGATAAAGGGGTTGATGCAGTCGATGTCCTGCTCAGCGTCTGAGGGGTTTTATGCTGTATATGGAAAGCTCTATGTACCCCCCACCCACAAATGGGGGTTTCCCAAAAGTCCTCCTTGGGCTTGCCTAAATTCCCACTACCAGTCTGGCGTTATGTGTCCTGGCAAGTTAAAAGTGTTTGCATGTGAGTACCCTGTTAGCCTCTGCGCCTGTCTCTTTAAGAGCTGCCTATTTCATAGCGTATAATTAATCTGGGTAGGGGCTGAGTAGTTTCAGGCTCAAGTCCCACTGGGCTGCAGTGCTATCGCTCCATTATGCCATTGTTAATTGCGCAGCGGGAACCCTACTAGAATCTGTGACAGTTTACTGATGATCTGCAATAATAATAATAATATTGTAGATTGTCTGACCTGCCTTTCTTTGCAGCATGGACTTTTCTGTTAATCCACACCATCTTGGTTCTGGACTGCTAGTTTGGAGTCTTTGGACCAATCAGTACCTTTGGGGACCCTAAAATGGAGTCTGTCCCGAAGGGTCTTGTGGGAGTGAATTTCTGTTGGAATTGTAGTTTTTACACTTTGACGCCTAAATGGAATTGGAGGGGGAGCTCTAGCTGTGACAGACAGATGAATCAATGAATTGAACCTTTTGGATCTTTGGGAAAGTCCCAAGCTGCCTGTTGCAGTGAGTCAGTCTGAGTTTGGAGTTTGAAGAGTGAACAGCTCCAGACATTCGAGCAGCTGCTCCTGCATAGTAGCATGGGAAACTGGTGGGAAGGCTGTGTTTGGCATGCATGCCCCATCTTCCCTGTGAGGGATTTTTTTTTCAGCATAACAGAGACATCGGACTTTATCTGAATTTACTCTGATTGTGTCCAGAATCCTGAATTGTGACAAAGTGAATTTGCCTGATGTGGACCAAAGATTTACCTCAGTGCAATCGGCCTGTCAGGACTTGAGACAGCCGCAGAGCATACAGTTTGGGCAGAGACACTGAACTGCAACCAGACTGTCATGCAAACTGTGGTATTTACCTTGCTTTTACTATAAGTGTGCTGAATGCTAATAGTGGGTTGCGATTTGGTTCCCTACTGCTTGAAAGTGTCACGCTTGCTGGAAGCTCTATCCAGCACTTACTGGACTGCCTCCAAACTGTTCACCCAGTCTGCACCTTGCCACCTTAGCCCAGACAGACGCTCACACCGCAGAGAAACAACTGACGAGAGACCCGTTTGGGGATTCAGCTCCCTGCTCAACACCAACGAACAGGATCGGCACCACAGACCATCCTGCATCCTGTACTGGGTAGCGTGAGTAAACACCAAGATAGCTCCCTGTAACAAAGCTCAAATCAAAGTGTGTCAATTGATTTAATTGTTGTTGATAACCATTTTAGGACTGAGCCATCTGGCTCCGGATTACAAATTGTGGGTTAAGTGCATACATGTTTTTTTTTCCATCACAGGGCCCCAACCAGCTGCAATGCTGGCCTGTACAGGGACCCTGAAGTGCATGCCTTACAACCTGAATCTTTCAGGTCTTGACCCAACCACCAGATTTTGCCCCTTCCCTGTTATTGCCCCCTTAAATAAATCAGATCTAAATCTTTTTGCATTGAAACTGGTTGTGGTGTACCTCTGTACAAGCAGCATTGAAATACTGTTGGTTGTTGTGCTAAATCTTATTTTACAGGGAGTCTCCAGGGCCGAGCCAGCTGAACCAGCCCTGGTGGTAAGTGCAACAAGTGTGGAGTTAAAACTGTTGTCAGGAATAAATTGCAATTGTGTATTCAGTGAACCATTAGGCCACTAGATGAAAAAGAGGGGGGTAACAGTGTCCCAAAGGGCTGTACCCAGGTCAGCTACGCTACCACTAACCCTGTCCTCCGGGTGGAGGCACCCGGTTTCAGTACCCAGGCCTGTCAACCTGCACTTGGACACACAGGCAGGGGTAGTATTCCTTGGGATAGTGCCATCTAGTGGTTACATCTTGGAGGCACCACTGGGATTAGTGCCCCCTAGTGGCCAAAATCAAGAATTGTTGTCAAAGACAAATGGCTACCCCAATAGAAGTGGCTGTGCACCAGTTGGTGGGGCGATGTATGGGGCAGGAGATTGACCCCCAAAATGCCTTGCTAATACTGGATATACCCATGGACACTAGTAAGGACACTGTTGAAGAGGCACTTTCCAAAGCTGAATGTTTGAAACAAGCTGTAGTGGTGGGTCAACAGGCTGATTTAACTGCCCAAACTCTCATGGCCTTGGTGGAGTGTAGCGACCCCATGGACAGCTCAAAGATGCCACAAACTATTGCCCCCGAGAGGTTCCCAGCTGCCTGGAAGGTGATAACTAAAGATAGTAAGGATCCCTTAGAGGATGAACCCCCACCATTATCTGGGTCTTTTGAGGAGAAGTTTGGCAAGTTGTTACTGGAGGAAGGTTAAACTGTGGAGGATTTGAAAAAATTATTCCTGCCATCGGGGAGTGTCCCTTCCCCGCTGTCCATGCCAGCCCCAGCACCTGTCCCTTTACCAATTTCCGTGTCTGCTCCAGTGCCAGCAGGTAGTCACAACTCGTACCACATGCTGAAGGTGTTCTCTGGCATCCTTCCTACTCCTAATGGGGAAGTCAACCTGGAGACCTGGATGGACTCCGTTACCCTTGTGGTACGAGACTGGCAATGCTCAGAGGCTGAAAAATGGGCACACCTGGTGGAAAGCCTCCAGGGGTCCACCCAACATGTTTTTCACTCCCTGAGGTCCTCTAACCCTGATGTCAAGACCCAAGAGTGCTTAGTTACCCTTGACAAGTGTTTGGGGGTACCAATAGTGTTGAGGCTTTGAAAGGGAAACTTAAAGATGTTAAAAAACAACCGGGGGAATTGTCATCCGCTGATATGGATCACTTAGAGGGAATACTACAAACCATTTTTCGGAAAGGAGGCTGGGCCTCTAGCGAGGTGTACCAGATAAGGCTGGATCATATATGTGATGCTTGGCCAACTAGTTATGATTATTGTATGATATCTGTAATATAAAAAAATAGTATGAGATTGTTTCACATAAGACAGCCTGGCCTTCCATGTGTGCCCCCCCCCCCAGGTTTCATTGAAGCTACAGGATATGTAAACTAACCAGGAACCAGTTAATTAATTACCTTCCTTCCAGACGGCATTTTATCATCTTTTATGGCCTGTTGCTGCTTTGAAGTTGGAAAACGAGATATACATTTTATTACGGGACAGGACATCATTTAGCTGATTCATGTTGGCTATATTGCACCTAGGTGAAGGATTGCAGGGTTGTAAACCGCAAAGGAACTGGTGGATCAAAGACTCATAATTTTGGAAATTAGTTTTTGTTGATGTCATCTTATTTAATATACCTCCTGATAGGACATCGTGTTTGTATTTTTTTATATTCTAAAAGGAGGAACTAGATGACTCACTGAATGGGTGTGGAGAATCAGAGTTAAACTAATACGTGTATCTGAACTGTTTGAGATACAGTATATACCATCTTGGGACTCTAGAAAGACATAGCTGTCTGATTTAATTTAACTGCACTTACAGAGGTAATACATTAGATAGAAAAGATCTAACTGTATGTTTGTAGGAGTTTGCTCTGTAGTTTTCCTTGTTTTTCTTTTATGTGATTATAATGCTCTTTGATATAACATTCTGTGTTTAAATTTTTCATATTTTTATCATCTTTTAGTAAAGAATCTTTTATTTGAAAGACTGCCTGGGTGTCTGCCAGTTCTTTTTGCATGAGACGTATAGATGGTTAAGTCTGACAATTGTTCAACCAGCTTGATGGTGTTACTAAAAAGGGAAAAGGTAAGAATATACCTAAGGTCTCTTACAGAGTTTTTAGGGTTCATTTTGGAAGCCTTGCTTGGTGCCCCTGGTGAAAAATTGTACCGCATTCCCTGAAGAGGGTACATATCTGAGCCTGTACATTGGGTACACTAGCATAAGGTTCACAGTTTGAATCCTCCCAGAACACAAGACTAAAGGTGATTCGGACCCAAAAGCAGACAGGAGGGTTACCCTGTCTGTTACCTGTTCACACTATTGCACTCTGAGGTTGGCACTGTGGGAGCAGAGGGCCTGACCTGCTGAGTGCATTTGTGACAATATACTCCACTCTGCCCAGCACTCCAGCTGGGTATTGCTCAAATTGCAACTGCACCAAAGGAAATCTGGTCCCTTGCCCTTCCATATGTTATTGAAAGAGATACAGGAAGTTGAGGAGGAGAAGGCTCTCAAGAATCCTGCATGGTCGTGGCTGCTGCAACCCTAGCTCCAGGCACGGGGCCAGTCGCTGATGACTTAAAAGTTTAGCAATCACATGAAGGAATCCGAGAATTAAATGCTGGTGCCAGCCCCAGGGAGCCCAGTGAGAGAGGGACTGCTAAGGATGCTCCACCATGGGACGAACTGCTGAGCAAGTTCAGAGAAATGAAAGCTGGTCTCTTTATGAAGGCTGCTCTTGTGGGTACAGTCACTGGGATCAGACTGTGTCTGCTATGGGGGTGGGGGTGCACATCCAGACATCTCCTGCTAACAACAGCTCAAAAGTTGATGAATTGACTAGGGAAGTGAGAGAATTACTGAGATGTCTCCCAACGCTCACCACACCACAGACAGAGGTTGAACCAAGATTTTCTGTGGTAGCACCCCTGCCTCAGCTCCTAATGTGACGGCTCGGCCACACCAGGCCCTGGAAAGTATGTTTTGTTATAACTGTGGGAAGGACAGTCATATGAAGAGGGAATGCCGGTCTGAGAAGGACTTAGAGAAAGTGGTAAACAGGCTTCAAGGGGAGCTTCAGAAAGCCAATCAGTGGTCAAGGGGTGTGCAAAATGACCACAGTGAAAGCTCAAGAAATCCTAACTCAAACTTCTTTGTGGCTAAATCATCTGTCTAGGCCCCTGCTACTGTCCCTCCAGACTGGTCCAAAATGGTAGGCTCTTCAGTGGAGGCTACAGTGACTGTCAATGGTGGCCATGCTCAGGCTGTGCTTGACAGCAGGTCACAAGTGACCATTGTATTTCAGAACTGGTATGACAAACACTTATCTGATGTGCCATTACAATCTCTGGAAGGCCTACATGTGTGGGGCCTGAGTGACAAGCCTTTTCCCTACCTAGGATATGTCCAGCTCTGGATGTCTTTTCCTGCAGTTGTAACTGGTGTAGATGAACAAGTAGAGACACTAGCCCTGGTGTGCCCTCCTACGGGATTGTATGATGAGGTTCCCTGGCTCATTGGAACCAATGCCCATGTTTGGAAGACTAGCGCAGCTGTGTCAAAAGAAACAAGGGCAACAGACTGGGCGGGCCCTGAGAGTTCCAGCCTTAATAAAGAGAGTCTATGATTTGCAACAACAGACTACAGAAGTGGACAGAGATGAGCTGGTGGGGATAGTGTGGAAGAAAGATCCTGATTCTCTGGTACTACCACCCAACGTTCAGTACATCATTCATGGAGAAGTTCACTTTAGAAAGGTCATGAAAAATAAAATATTGATGCTGGATGCACCTGGTGAAGGGAAGTTGCCAGACAGGTTATTGGTTAGACCTAGTATCTTACCTGCCCATACCCATGCCCATGCCTATGCCCGGTGAGTGATGCGCTAAATCCGGAATGTGTCTGATCAAGAAATTCGAGTGAATAGGGGTGTACGTTAGCCACAGTACATTGTGGGGACACTGCAGTACTGCCCAGCAACAAGTATTCCAGTGAAAAGGAGGAGGTGACCCCAGACCTATTCGACTTTGGTGATTCCCCATCGTCTGCAGAATGGAAGACTCGAGTCAGTAGGAAACTTGCCCAGAGGGACCAAGTGTTTTCCCTGAAGGAATGGGATGGTGGGTGCATCCATGGTGCTGAGCACACTATCAGGCTTCACAATGACAGACCTTTTAGAGAGCGGTCCTGCCGCCTTGCCTCAGCTGATATAGATGATGTTCAGAGGTGCTTACAGGAGATGCTAGCTGCTGGCATTACTCAAGAGTCAAGAAGCTCCTATGCATCTTCCATCGTAGTCTTGTGCAAGAAAAATGGGTCAATGAGGATGCGTGTAGATTATTGGACCTTAAACCGATGGACTGTACCAGATCAATACACCATGCCCCACATACAGGACATCCTGGATTGCCTGAATGGGAGTCAGTCGTTTTCAGTACTTGATCTATGAAGCAGGTATTATCAAATCCCGATGGCCTCAGAGGACCATGAGATAACAGCCTTCATTTGTCCCTTGGGGTTCTATGAATTTCTAAGGATGCCTCAGGGGATTTCAGGTGCCCCCGCTACTTTCCAGAGGTTGATGGAATGTGCAGTAGGAGACATGAATCTGTTAGAATGTCTAGTATACTTGGATGATGTCATCATCTTTGGACACATCCTAGAAAAACATGAGACCAGATTATTCAAAGTTCTTGACCTCCAGGAAGAATTCAGCCTCAAATTATCTATAGACAGGTGTCAGTTTTTCCAAACATCTGTAAAATATGTGGGACATATAGTGTCCGCTGAGGGCATACAGACAGACCCAAGTAAAGCAGAGTCCCTGGCCACCTGGCCCCAGCCAACTAACTTAACTGCAGCATTTCTTGGGGTGTTTGTGGCTATTATCGGTGGTTCATTAAAGACTATTCAACGGTAATCTGGCCACTTCTCAGTCTCACTCAAGGCTATCCTCTACCAACCACAGGTACAAGACGGGATCCCTCTAGGAAGAAGAAAAGGTGTATTTCCGAACAGGTGAACCATTTGGAGCCCGTTGGACCCCTGAATGTGAGGTGGCATTCTTTGAGATCATCTATCAGCTTACTCATGCCCCAGTACTTACCTATGCTGACCCTACCAAGTCATACGTCCTGCATATGGATGCCAGCCTCAAGGGACTTGGGACATATTGTATCAAGATTATGAAGATGACCTGAGACCTGTGGCCTTCACCAGTCAAAGCTTGACGCCATCTGAGCGAAATTATCCTATTTACAAGTTGGAGTTTGTCATTCTAAAGAGGGCCATAGTCGACCAATTTCATGAGTATCTCTTTGGGGCCAAAATATTGGTAAGAACTGATAACAACCCCCTAACATATGTACAGACCTCAGTCAAGCTGGACGCCACTGAGCACCAGTGGCTTTCTGCCCTTTTGACTTACAATTATGTGGTTGAATTCCGGCCTGGACTGAACCATACTGATGCTGACGCTCTCTCACGGTGGCCAAGCCCTCAAGACAATTGGGTGAGGCTGTCAGAACACTCTATTAAAGCACTGTGCCAAAAATTTGACAAAGATGAGCAGCTATCTGCAGATACAGTGGACTGTTTGGGGCTCCATGATACTTGCATACATGCAGCCTATTGTGATTTTTCTGCATTGGACCTCAGTGCCTTGCCCCAGTTTGACAGTGACAGCATTCAGAGGGCCCAATCCCAAGACTCTATGATCCAGCCCGCACTTGATGCCCTTCATGCGGGGAGAGATGTGGCTAAACTACATTCTACCAACTTACGGACTGCATTGGTACTCAAAGAAGGCCCTCGACTAAAGTTGCAAGACCAGTTACTCTATCGAGAGACAGTAGGTCGGCGGGGTCAGTTGGACAAGCGGCAATTGGTACTACCCACAGCCTTCAAGCATCTGGTACTGTGGTCCTTACACAATCACATGGGATACCTTGGTAATGACTGGACCCTCAACTTGGTGCGGTCTAGGTTCTACTGGCCAAAGATGGGGGCTGATGTTGAAAACCATGTCAAAACCTGCAGTAGGTGCATTCAGATAAAAGCTTTGCCCCAGAAAGGCACTCCTCTTGTCAACATTTCAACCAGTGCCCCCATGGAACTGGTTTGCATAGACTTTCTGTGTCTGGAGCCTAATCAAAAGAACATCAGCCATGTACTGGTAATAACCAATCACTTTACCTGATATGCACAAGCTTTCCCGACCAAGGATCAGAAGGCCCCTACAGTGGCCAAGGTACTAGTAGAAAAGTTATTTGTCCATTATGGTGTGCCCCAATGTATCCATTCTGATCAAGGAAGGGATTTTGAAAGCAGACTGATCAAAGAAATGCTCTCTTTGTAGGGGGTGCGAAAGTCTAGAACCACTCCTTACCACTCCCAGGGGAACCCCCAGCTGGAACTCTTTAACAGAACTCTCCTGGATATGTTGGGCGCTCTTCATCCTAAAGACAAGTCTAAATGGAGCCAGCGGATTAGCACCTTGGTACACACTTACAATTGCACCAAAAGTGATGCTACTAGGTTTTCTCCCTACTGCCTCATGTTCAAAGGGGAAGCCCCGTTGCCTATGGATGTCTGCTTTGGAGTCTCTCCAGATGGGGTCAGAGCTGAGAACTATTTACAGTATGTGCAGAAGCTGAAAGCTCAATTGAACCATGTGTACCAACTAGCTCAAATGATGGCTGCCAAATGAAACCTTGCTAACAAAGAGAGACACGATCGATGGGTAAAGACTCAGGAGTTGTTGCCTGGGGATCAAGTGCTATTACATAACTTGGAATTGCATGGCAAGAATAAAATCGCCAACCAGTGGCATCATCTTCCACATGTAATAGTCAGCAAGTTGGATGATTTACCAGTGTATAAAGTGCACCCTGAGAATGGCTCTAAAGCTGTCAAGACCATGCACAGAAACCAATTACTGCCCACTGGCCAAGTGATCACTGACACTGAACCATCAGATATTGCCCCTCCTGGACCAGTGACTTGTGTTGCTGCTAAATAGAGACAGAGTCAATCTGCCCCAGTTGTTCCAGACCTAAGGCCTTCCCCCCAGCAGGCCCAAAATGATAGTGACTGTCAGTCCACCTCTGATGATAGTGAGTGTGACCATTTTTATTACCTGTCCTATGAACTGAGTCAATTGTTTCATGGTAACCCTATGAATAATTGTGGGGATGAAGCTGGGCCTTCAGGACTGCATGACCCCCCAGCTTCCTCCTTAGAGCCAATGCTCCCTGAAAGTGAATTGCAAAGTATTACGTCTGAGGTAGCAGATTCTTTGTGTCTAGTAGAACTGTTTGAATTACCCGAGGAGGAATCTGATGTGGTAAATCTCTCTGGTGACATACATACCCTTGAAGAACAATATAAAAGCTTTGACAGCACCCCTCCAGTGCCACAAAGTCCAATTGTGTCAGAGCATCCTCAGGATGAGCAACCTGGGCCCTCTTCAGAAGATGATAATGAGCAAAGTATTGAGGAAACAGAATCTGCAGTGCAAGGAGCTGATAGTGTTCCCAATCTGGACATTTCGACCAGTGCAGAGGCATCCCTCACTGCAGGAGAAGAAACCAATGCCAATGTTGACCGCCCAGAGCCTCTGCCTGTTTCCCCCAGAAAGTCTGGATGAGCTGTCAACCAGTGATGCACCTTAGCTATGATTCCCCCTGGGAGGCCTGTGGATTTGCCTCTCAATGTTGTTCACAAGAGTGTTTACATTTCAAAGAGCTCACTGCCCAAACTGAGTCTGTCTACCACTTCTAGGTTAATTGTTCTTACCTCAGAACATGGTGCCCCTGCCCCATCTAGCCCTAAGTTAGCTGATAGGAGTGGGCCACATATGTATTGTTCAAAGTGCAAGAAACTGCTACATGAATAAGTATAGTTACAGCATTGCGTAGATCATAGTAGAATCAGTACTGAATGTATGAAAAATGCAAAGCTGTTGTCATTATGAATATAGTATATGTATAGAGAATACTAAATGGGTATAGTAATGTGATAAGTTTATGTTTTACGGATGCATCAGTCATTATCCTATCTTGTGTAGTAATGTCATGTATATATCATACCGTATATTGTCTTTTTCCATGCTATTGTGGTATAGACTTGACGTGGATGCCAAGTTCTTTCCAGGCTGGGAAGGGTGTAAACCCCCCCTACAAATAGGGGTTCCCAAAAAGTCTTCCTTGGGCTTGCCTAAATGCCCACTTCCGGGCTGGCGTTATTTGTCCTGGCAAGTTAAAAGTGTTTGTATGTGAGTGCCCTGTTAGCCTCCGTGCCTGTCTCTTTAAAAGCTGCCTATTTCGTAGTGCATAATTAATCTGGGAAGGGGCCAAGTAGTTTCAGGCTCGAGTCCCACCCGGGCTGCAGTGTCATTGCTCCATTCTGCCATCGCTAATTACGCAGAGGGAGCCTTACTTGAATCTGTGACTGTTTACTGATTATCTGCAATAATAATAATAATATTGTAGTTTGTCTGAGCTGCATTTCTTTGCAGCATGGACATTTCTGTTAATCCCCACTATCTTGGTTCTGGACTGCTAGTTTGGACCAATCAATACCTTTGGGGACCCTAAAATGGAGTCTGTCCCCAGGGGTCTTGTGGAAATGAATTTCTGTTGGAGTTGTAGTTTTTACACTTTGGCACCTAAATGGACCTGGAGGGGGAGCTCTAGCTGTGACAGACAGATGAATCAATGAATCAAACCTTTTGGATCTTTGGGAAAGTCCCAAGCTGCTTGTTGCAGTGAGTCAGTCTGAGTCTGGAGTTTGAAGAGTGAACAGCTCTAGACATTCGAGCAGCTGCTCCTGCGTAGTAGCATGGGAAACTGGTGGGAAGGCTGTGTTTGGCCTGCATGCCCCATTTTCCCTGAGAGGGAGTTTTTTTTTTTCAGCATAACAGAGACACCGGACTCTATCTGAATTTGCTGTGATTGTGTCCAGAATCCTAAATTGTAACACAGTGAAATTCACCTGGTATGGACCGAAGATTTGCCTCGGTGCAATCGGCCTGTCAGGATTTGAGACTGCCGCAGAGCATACGGTTTTCGCAGAAACAATGTGAATTGCAACCGGACTGTCATCCGAACTGTGGTATTCACCTTGCTTTTACTGTAAGTGTGCTGAATGCTAATAGTGAGTCAGGATTTGGTTCCCCACTGCTTGAATGTGTCACGCTTGCTGGAAGCTCTATCCAGCACTTACTGGACTGTCTTCAAACTGTTCATCCGGTCTGGACCTTGCCACCTTGGCCCAGACAGCTGCTCACACCACAGAGAAACAACCAATGAGAGACCCGCTTGCGGATTTGGCTCCCTGCTCAACACCAACAAACTGGATCGGCACCACAGTGCTCCGTGTGGGCCCTGCTTCTCCTGGCAATCCAGCACTTCATCCTGAGGTCTCCATTTCATCCATCCTGCATCCTGTACTGGGCAGCATGAGTAAACACCAGGGTAGTTCCCTGCAACAAAGCTCAAATCAAAGTGTGTCAACTAATTTAATTGTTGTTGTTAATCATTTTGGGACTGAACCATCCAACTCTGGATTATAAATTGTGGGTTAAGTGCATGCATGTTTTCTTTTCATCACAGGGCCCCAACCAGCTATAATGTCGGCCTACCCAGGGCAATGCTTCAGGTTAGCTGTAGTTCCAACTGGGTACCCAGAGTGTGCGTGACTGTGATACAGGGACCTTAAAGTGCATGCCTTATAACCTGAATCTTTCAGGTCTTGAATCAACCACCAGATTCTGCCCCTTCCCTGTTATTGCTCCCTTAAATAAATCAGATCTAAATCTTTTTGCATTGAAACTGGTTGTGGTGTACCTCTGTACAAACAGCATTGAAATACTGTTGGTTGTTGTGCTAAATCTTATTTTACAGGGGGGGGTCTCCAGGGCTGAGCCAGCTGAACCAGCCCTGGTGGTAAGTGCAACAAGTGTGGGGTTAAAACTGTTGTGAGGAGTAAATTGCAGTTGTGTATTCTGTGAACCATTTAGGCCACTAGAGGAAAAAGAGGAGGGTAACAGTGTCCCGGAGGGCTGTATCCAGGTCAGCTACGTTACCACTAACCCTGTCCTCCGGGTGGAGGCACCCATTTTCAATGCCTAGGCCCCTTAACCTGCACTTGGTCACACAGGCAGGGGTAGTATCCCTTGGGATAGCGCCACCTAGGGGTTACATCTAGCTATACCACCAGTGTGAGTACCAGCATTAACATGTACAATATCCTCTGCCATGTCACCTTGTAACTTATTCTTGGCCCGCTGAAGTGGATATATTGGTTGTAAGTGTCTTAATAAGGCTGATGTTCCAAGGTTGATAGCCTGTCTTCCTCTGCTGAAAGAGGCCTTGCATAAGTAGCATATTGCTCACATACTGTTCTTTGGGTCAAAGTGAAAAAAACTCCAAACAGAAGAGGATGCCTTTTTCAGTTTTGTCCCTGGCATTGCAACTTCTGAATCATCATCCCGCATGTCTATGTTCTTTTCTGTATTTTGATTATTTTTCTAAATATCTTCATTGGATGAGGCCCACCCTCAGCAAAGGAGACAGGCAAGCCAGGCATAACTTCCTTTTCACTGGCCCCCAGTGACCTTTCTTCTGATGGCTTTTCCCCAGGTTTTTTGGTCTGGTATCTTACAGGTTCCTCTGGCTCCAAGCCCCTCATCATCAGAGTCCCCATCATTCACTGCCTCTATTTCAGTACTCACTGCCACTGCTATCCATATGGTCTGACACTGACGAACTCACAGAAGAATAAGAAATGGTAGAATCTTGATAAAGTGGAGCAAAGTATGCAAGAGTGTATATTCTGTCCTTTCCACTACATGTAGTGCCTGTAACTGCCTTTTTTTTTTAATAACTGTACCTTTAGCAAATCTACTTTTCTTAGTTGCTGGTTCATTACCAATGCTTTTCTTGCTTCCTATTACTTGGCCTGTATTTGTTAACTGGGTATCGCCTGCGGCAGCAGACAAACATAATGGGATATCAGAAGACAAGGACTCAGAGCATGAGGAAGCACCTACTGCGGTCGTGATTTATTTATTTCTTTTTTTAGTGATTCGGAAAAGATCTTTGAACTCAATCTCTTTTACAAAGGTTCCACGTCATAATAGAAGTCATTGTAGAAGAAGCACTTTTTGAAATGTATTTTTTCTTTCTTAAAATTGCTCTCTTTATCTTGGAAACTTGTTTCACAGGCCAACTCTCCCCCCCCCCCCATCTTTGTTTTAATATATAAAAATCTTTACAAATAACAGTTGCTGTTCACAAATGAAGCCATCTTCCTTCCAAGAAAAACACCAGTATCTAACTGTACTACCTTCCTCGGTCACCTTGGAGATATGGGTGGCAATGATGATGAGTAGTGCATGTCTCAAGGCAATGTACGAACAACAACTGGTTAACAAGCAGGACTACAAGTCAAGGCTATGATGCAACTGCCAAGAGCTGCCACCTCCCTCCAAAAAGGTTTCACCTGTGACACAAGCCTTTACTGGCTCTGCTTGTGCAATTTATTTTTTCACAGGAGCACACAAAACAAGCATTCATCAATGCCGAATGTTTGCTTGCTGGCATTGGGATTGGTAGTGTAGGAGTTAGACAGCTGCATAATGGGAATGGCAGTGAAGTATTGAACTGAAGCCAACCCCGCCACCACCCTGCAGATACGAACAGGCATTGGGGTGTGTCTTTGGGTCATCAGGCATAATGGCCACACCATTTCACCACACCACCCTGCAGACACTGACAAGTGTCACAGTGTACTATAGGATCTTTGGCCCTTATGCACACCCCATTCCATTAGAAACGGCGAGATGGGTGTGGTATAGGAGAATGGGGAACTTTAAATAAAGAGTCCAAGGCATACCCCATGCCTCTCAGTGAATGTGGTGTGGAATGGTATGAGCATCACAGGCAAGAATCCCAAGTCTCACCCCTGATGCCTGTCATTCTCTATAGGGTGGGGCATTATAGTTGAAAAGCCTAATACCTCAGGCATTCGTTGGTATTTTCACTCCAAATTTTCAACATGTTTATTTTGTGACCCCACCTCATGAACAGGGGGAATATCAGTTTGTTAGCCGAAAGCTGCTTATGCACAGTGACTACGGCATTTGGCACCACAGGTGCAAAAATATTCCGAACAGGATGTAAAAATGACAGCTGTACTCTTTCATGGGGAGGTGTAAAAATGGCTATGTTGCAAATGTAGTAAAATATTTAAAAATGGAAGGTAATGACGATACGGCGTACATAGAAACTGTGCGCACCGTAATATAGTTAGGTTGAGAGTTTCTTACAGCAGATTGTCAACTCAGGCATTTTGGTGCCTCTGATCATGAACAGTGTCACTGTGATTTTCTTTATCTGTGCCGAACAATGATTTCCCAAGCGACCACGCATCTGCACTGAAAGTGTGAAAACACACTTGACCATGTTGTGGAAAAATGGCAGCTGTACACTCATAAGGAAGTGTGGAAAATGCCACTGGTGAAAATCTGGACTAAAAATATTACAAAGTCATGAACTAATGAGGGTGCGTGGAAACTGTGCAATGCTCACTCGTAACACAGTCATTTTATGGACTTTTGTCACCAAATTTTCAACATAGCCATTTTAAGATCTCTGCTCATGAACAGTGTAACTGTGATTTTCTTAATCTTGTCCTAAATATTGCTGTCGCTGGCATCAATAGCACCATTGTGCGCCACATGTGCGAAACACATTTTGGGCGTATATATGAAAAATTGCAGCTGTACTGTTCATAAGGAAGTTTAATAAAATGGACATGTTGGAAAATCTGAGTGAAGATATTAAATTTGCAAACTTACGAGCATGCATAGGAACTGTGGAACACTGCGCTCGTAAAAGTCATTTTAGGAATTTTTCACCAAATTCTCATAGCCATTTTAAGACCTCTCTGCTCATGAACAGAGTCACTGTGATTTTCTTAATTTGTCCTGTACATTGATTTCAAGATAATCGACCGCGCCATTGTGCGCTACATGGGTGGAAACACATTTTGGGTGAGATGTGAAAATGACAGCTGTACTTACTCATAAGAAGGTATGGTACAATGGCAATGTTAAAATCTGGAGTGAAAATATTGAAATTTGAGTAACTAACGAAATGCATGAGGAACTGTACAACGACCAGAAACATTCATTTTTGAAATTTTTTCACCAAATTTCTCAACATAGCCATTTTAAGACCTCTGCTCATGAACAGTGTCACTGTGATTTTCTTAATTTGTCCCAGACATTGACTCGCGACACCGACCGCGCCATTGTGCGCCATATGGGCAGAAACACATTTTGGGTGAGATGAAAAATGTCAGCTGTACTACTCATAAGAAGGTGTGGTAAAATGGCAATGTTGAAAATCTTGAGTGAAAATATTGAAAATTGGCGAATTCTACGAGCCTGCGTAGGAACTGCGCATGACGCTTCATAAAACAGTCATTTTGAATTTGGCACCAAATTTTCAACATGAGTTTTGAGACCCTTCTCATGATTGATGTCACTGTCATGGCATTATTCAGGTCTGAAGGGTGATTTTGCAGTCACTGCACAGTCACTGCGGCGAAATAACCCTTCGGACCAATAACGCCATGACAGTGACATCAATCATGAGAAGGTCTCAAACCCCATGTTGAAAATTTGATGCAAAAATTCAAAAAAATGCCTGAGATATGCAATAAAGTTGAAACCCCCCTATCTAGCCCATTATACAGCTTACCGGCATTTCCTCAGAAGAATTTCCCTATTTACAACACAGTCCTGTGTGTGTATACAGATCAGTTTCTATAACAATATAAAATATATTACAAAGTATTACATTATTCATATCACATTGCATTTGACTATAGACTAACTATACAAACATTGGAGACACAGAAACTAATATTCTTAATAATTACAGACAAAAGGAAAGCAACTTTCCAATACAGTAATAAAACTGCAGTAATTGCTGCTGTTAAGTGCTGTGCAGTGTGCAATCCTCCATGCTCGCTAGCTGTCCGTGGTGGCATGGAGGTCAGAGTTGCACTCTTATATATATACTCCAGTTTGCACATGCACAAACTGGACATGCCGGCACCCCTCTGCACCCTTTGGCCTCTATGTTTACAATGCCTTAAGCCTGCTCTAAGATCTGAGCCAGCAAGGTTCTGCTTGGGTGTAATGGAAACCGAGCTGCATGGGTTTACAGCAGCTCTACTTCACTAGCAGAGGTCCTGCACACCTAATTGTCACCTATAATTACCTCACAGGGATTAAAATTGTGCCGGAGGGGAGGGAGTCTTTTTCACAGTAGAAGGAGCACCAGAACATGGGGGCATGCTATGAATCTTGGGTGAGGGGATTTTAAGAGAGATGTGAGAAAATACTTCTTCACAGAAAGGGTGGTGGACACCAGGAACAGCCTGTCAGAAGAGGTGGTAGAGGCAAAGACAATGGGGAGCTTCAAACATGTGTGGGATAGATACATGGGCACAACAAACAGAGGTAAGGGAGGCAGGAGGGACACCTGTGACCAAACAGAGTCCAGGGTGTAGTGTTAGGCAGGGGAAACAGGGCAGATTAGATGGGCCTACTGGTCTTTTTCTGTTGACACATTCTACATTTTCATGTTAATAAATAAACAATAAAAAAACACTCACTGACATGCAGCTCAAGGGATAAACAAAATGAAACCTAAGATCTTCCTGTTGTAAGAATACATGCTACCATCCAACACAAGGAAGGATGAGCAGAGCCCAAATCAAAGATGTGTTTTGCACCCAAGCACAGTTGAGGTGTTTTTATTTATTTTTTTTTAGAACAGAATGCAGAATGCGACAGCCATCCCCTTCAGTTGACTTCAGGAGGGCCAGACCCACCCCACCCTCATCTCAGCATGCGATCCTAACTTAAGAAGAAAAGTCCTGGCTTCGTTAAATATTCCATTTATCATTAAAAATGCTGCTATGTTTGTTATAGCAGTAATAATGTTATAGATTTCTTTTTAAAAGGTCTTGTCATATTTTTATTAATTGAAGTATTGGGCTGCATCCAGCCTTGGTCCAAGCACATTATCTTATGACGATGATGGTAACATCTGTGATGATGATGCCAGAAAATAAATAAGCTGCACTACTGGAAAGAACTGGAAGGGGACAGGATCAGTTGTGTTCCAGGACAGTAGCTGCTGCTGTTGTTTTCACAGGGTTCTTGTGGATTTTACTTGGTAGGTTAGTTCTTTTCTTTCTTACTTCTAAGGGGCTAGCAGGGTATTGTTTTGGGGACTGCTGGATGTTTGTAAACTGATTTGGTGGCTGTAAGTGGGGCTCATTTTGTGGATGTTTCACTGTGTAACTGGCTGCACTGGTAGAGGCCTATTTCTTCTGATTTAAAACCTATTTGGTGGGATTTGCTTGGGCCTGGTTCTTTGGCTGCTGGGCTTGGAGGGGAGACACACGGCTGATACACTCTCTCTCGAGTCAGGTGTTTGCCCAAGACCCTCCCTCCTCAGAAGTCTGCGAATTTATAGGGGAACACCTGCCCTGCAATTGGAGGAAAAGGCTGCAGGTGCAGCTCATGTAGTTCTAGCCACTGGGGGTTGGAATTAAAGGCTGGGAGAGAGGAGCTTAGGGAGTTGTTCATTTCCCTTATAAGTTTAATGTGTTGTACTGCACCTAGTAACAGGGTTACTGGTGTACAGTGGGACTGTCTCTAAGATTAGTGGGTGACCTGATTAGGCAGTAGGGAGTATCTTGGACTAGGGGGGAACCTGGTGGCTCACCCAAGGAAACCTATTTGGAAGGGGATGGAACCACATGTCATTAGGGCCGGCATCTTTGGAAGGGTGGTGGGGTGCACAGGGTGTGGAGCAGCCATGATACTGGACTGGGCTTGGAAGTTCGTGGTTGCCCAGTGTGCTACCAGCTAGCACAGCTTAGGAGGAGGTTGTGATTAGGAGAAAGCTGGGGGAAGGGGTGGTAAGGGTTGGGGAAGGGGCTGGAATCTCTCACGGGTTGCACCCAAGCACTGGGGGTGGGGGATAAGGAAAGGAGTGCAGGAGAATACTCAGGGTCACATAGGGACCCCTGGCAGAGGGGTCCAAAAGGACACTACCAAGGAAGCAGGCAGGTAACTGGGGACCTCACAAAGGAGGGACGGAGGACAACATTCTCAGGGAAGTAGGCAGATGGCCAGGGCTGGACAGAAGGAAGCAAGGCGGGGAGGTGGATCAGACCTTACACTCAATAACCGCTTCAATTCTCTTCTTCTGCTCGAGGATGAGGGGGGTGATGTAGCCACGACAGGGGTGGTTAGAGATGGAAAGGGAGTGGGAGGCAGGAGGCAGGGGCCAGATGGCAGGAAGAACAGGGGGGGACCTGGAATGCAGGAGAATGGGGAGAGCAGTGAATCAGAGCAGGAGGGGCAGGGGAAAGAGGGAGGAAAGCACAAGGAGAAGGACCAGTTGGGAGGAAAGGTAAAGGAGAAGGACCAGAAGTACAAGGAGGATTCAGTAAAGGGAGCTGAGGGTTTAGGCCAGGGGAGCACGACAAGCAAGGAGGAACTAAATGGAGACAGGAAGGAAGGGAGGATGAGCCAGGCTAGTTTAGCAGATGGGGAGAAGGACCAGTTGCGAGCAGTGAGGGGGATTAGCAAGGTACAGAAGGATACTCAGGAGGAGGAGAGGCATAGGATTGGAGGGAGGGGTGGCCATGGTAAATAAGGAGGGTGGCATGTGGCACCCAGATGAGGGAGGAACAGGAGCCGGCTGGGTGGAGGGGCCGTAGAAAGGATGAAGGACATGGAAGGGGGAATGGAGGAAAGGAGTGGTCAGAGTGCTCCTGCTGGGGAGTCTATGATCAGGGTATCAATGGGATAGGAGGGAGAAGCCTGGCCAGTTAGAACAAGATGCTTCCTGGACTAATGGTGCACAGGGCTAAGCATGAAGTATATCAGCTGGCAAGGATTGTGGGGTTCCCAGACATACTGGTCCACCTGGGTACAAATGACATTGAGGAAATGCGAGCTAGAGATACAGGCAAGATTCAGGGAGCTCTTCAGGGTCTGTCATGACATAGGATGCAGTTTCCTTCTCAGAATCCTGCCAGTGCCAAGGGCTAGTGAGGGAACACAAAAGGAAGATTATGGAGATAAACCAGTGGCTCAGGGAGTAGTGTGAGGCCAGAGGGTATGGGTTGATGGGGATTGGGGGAGACCTGGGAGGATAAGGAGCGGTCTGCTAGAGATAGACTCCATCTCAATTTGGAGGAGGGAATCCTTAGAGTTAATAGAGGAGTTCATTGGTGAAAAGTGGGTTTAAGCGTGAAGGGGCAGGATGGGAGAAAAGGCTGTCAAGGGGTGCTGATAAAGGAGGACTCTGTCTCCACCCCTGGGGACCAGGAGGATTGCAGGAAAAGGCCCGACTGGCAGGGATGCGACCAGGAAAACAGAATCCCAGGGAACAGGCAGGGAAATGGAACTGTAGGGAAAGGGTGGAAGGTAGTCCTCTAAATGCCAGAAGCTTGGGCAATAAAATGCCTGAGCTCAGGCGATGCTAACTGAGGGAGCAGTGGATGTGGCAGCGTCACTGAGACTTGGGCCACTGCAGGACATGACTGGGACCTGAACCTGGAGGTTACACTATGTTCAGGAAGGACAGGGGAGGGAAGGAGGGGTAGCAATGATAGCCAAAAACTTCATTGGCATAGGGGAGGAGGAGGCGAGGAACCGTGGAGGCGATTTGATACCTTGATAACAAGGGGGCAAGAGAGTAAAAATAGGAGTGGTGTATAGACCCCTGCCCTGGCGGAGGAGCTGGAGGACAGTCTGGTGGCAGATGTCGGGAGACACTGCAGACTGGGCAGAGGAACGTGTGGTGTTGGGGGACTTAAACATGCCAGGAACACACTGGGAGACTATGACATCCTCTGTGACCAGGGAACAGAGGTTGTTGGATGTCTTCAAGACGCTGCTCCTAACTCAGCAGGTGAGGAACCGACCAAGGAGGCGCTGGTACTTGATGGTCCTGGCAGACAGTGACCAGATTGGGGGCCTGGAGGTAAGGGACCCATTGGCGGGGAGTGACCATGCCACGGTCTGGTTCTGCCTGGACTTAGGAGGGTAGAAGGATGCACAAAGACGGAATTAACCGACTTCAGGGGGACGGATTTTAAGGAAATGGGAAGGATCCTTAAGGAGCATTTGGATGGGATTGGGTCAGACATGGACGCTGCTAGTAGGTGGGAAATCATCAGGAGAGGGGTGCAGGATGCTACCAGCACCTGTGCAAGAGTAAGACGAAAATGCGGTAGGGCCCAAAAACCCTGCTGGTGGACCAGGGAGGTCCAGGAGGTGGTGCGGGGAAAGAAAGCAGCCTATAAGCAATTCAAGTGCTCAAGGAGTGAAAGGGATAGAGGGGAGTACGAGCTGATGGCTAGAAGGGCCACTAGAGTGGTGAGGGCGGCTAAGGCAAGGAAGGAGCAGAACCTGGCCAGGGAAATTAGGAGAGGGAACAAGGGGTTCTTTAGATACATTGGGGAAAAACGAAGGGTGAAGGGGCAGATTAGCAGGATTAAATCAGGGGAGAGATGGGCACAAGACCCGGGGGAGCAGGCTGAGGTACTAAATGAGTACTTCACCTCAGTTTTCACCAAGGAAAATGGGGGTGCTGCATCATACATGGGAGGAGACAGAGATACTGAGATGGGGGGGACCCTTACCGATCAGCGGGTCTGGGGAGGGGGCATCACTGTAGGTGGGGAGGGCTAAGCAGGAGGAAGAGGTACTGGAAGTGGAAATCACAGCAGAGAGAGTGAGGGAAGCCCTCAGCTCCCTTAAGACGGAGAAAGCACTGGGGCCAGATAAATTACATCCCAGAGTGCTGAAGGAGCTTGTGGATGTCCTGGCAAAACCCCTGGCGGAGCTTTTCACCATCTCTCTGAGGACAGGGTGGGTGCCCCAAAACTGGAAGGTGGCGCATATAGTGCCTATCCACAAGGGGGGATCAAGGGAGGTGGCAGGGAACTACAGGCCTGTCAGCCTGACATCGGTGGTGGGCAAGGTGATGGAGGGCATTGTCAAGGAGAGGCTAGGGGGGACCTGGATAAGTCAGGGTGCCTGGACGATAGACAGCATGGATTCATCCTGGGGAAATCGTGTCAGACAAACCTGGTGGAGTTCTATGACTGGGTGACAAGTGCCTTGGACCTGGGTAGACCAGTGGATGTCATCTTTCTAGACTTCAGCAAGGCATTTGACTCTGTTCCTCACATGGGCCTGTTGGATAAGCTGGGAGAAATGGGGGTGGGGAACCAGATGATCAGATGGATAGGCAATTGGCTCCAGGACCGGACCCAGAGGGTCGTAGTTGGTGGGATAGTCTCATCCCAAAGAGGGTCATTAGTGGGGTCCCACAGGGATCAGTCCTGGGCCCTTCTGTTCAACGCCTACGTCTCTGACATAGGACAGGAATCAGGAGGAGATGAGTCTCTTTGCAGATGACTCAAACTGGGGGCGGTGGTGGATGGGGAGGAGGGAGGGTGGCCCTACAGGGGACCTGGAGGCTCTGGAAGATGGTTTAGAAAGTGGAAGCTGAGGTTCAATGCAGGGAAATGCAAAGTACTCCACCTGGGGGCCAGAAACCCAGGCCAAGTGTACACCCTGGGGGAAATGCTACAAGTCTCGATGGCTGAGAGGGACCTGGGGGTGGTGGTGGATGTCAAGATGAACAACTCTGAGACTTGTAGGACGGCAGCAGCCAAGGCCAACAGGATGCTGGGATGCATCGCTAGGGGGATCACCTCCAGAAGGAGGGAAGTGATACTCCCTCTGTATAACTGCTTGGTGAGGCCGCACTTTGAGTACTGCATGCAGTTTTGGAGGCCACACTTAAAGAGGGACATTAACCTCCTGGAGAGGGTCCAGTGGAGGGCAACCAAAATGATTTGGGGCTTGGGGGACAGGACCTATGAGGAGAGGCTCGAAGAGCTAAATATGTACACATTGGAAGAGAGAAGGGACCGGGGGGACATGATAGAGGTCTTCAGGTACATGAAGAGGTAAATAGGGGAGGAACAGTCAGGGTGCTTTGAAGGAAGGAGGAGGGGCCACTAGAGGCATGGGTGGAAGCTGGAGGGGAAAGATTCAGGGAGAAAGGAGGAGGTGCTACTTCACTGAGAGGGTGGTGGAGCCATGGAATGCACTGCCTAGGGGGCTGGTGGAGGCAGAAACAGTGGAGGGGTTCAAGAGGGGGTGGAACAGGTACAGAGGAAGGGTTCTGGAAGCAAAATCCAATGCAGCAAGAATATCCGGAACTAGGAAGGGAGAAGCCAGAGAAGGCGAGGGAGACAGCAAGGTAAGCACCCAGGGTGGGGACTGACCAAACGAGCAGACACGAAAGACCGTTAGGCCTATTCTGCTGGCATTTTACTATGTTAGTACTTCCAGCCTTGGTTCTGACAGACTGATGATGACGATAACTTCAATGATGTTAATGGTGTCTTCAGTGAAACAATACGCAGTACATTCAATGCAGGTCCTGTAAGGAAGGTTGGCATTGGTAAGGGGCAAGTGAGTTGGTAGAATGCTGGGTGTGCAGAGGGGGTGAGCAGCATTGGGGTGGTTAGGTCCAGAAGGTGCCCTGGGGTAAAATGGGGCCTTGCAAGAGTACAGACATGTTTAGTGCCCATCCTCAGGGTTCCCACCAGACCAAGTGGGCAGGTAACCGGTGGGCCAGCAGTCTTCACCGGCCCCTTTGTGTGGTGCTATGCAATGCTAGATCAATGGGGAATAAAATCGCAATTATGGTGGACTTAATTTCCTCAGTCAGTCTAGCTTGCATCATGGAGACCTGGCTGGGTGATGACACAGGTCCAGTCTTGGAGGCATCAGTCCTGGCTGGGTTCTCTGTAGTGCACTGCCTGAGGAGGGAATGCAGGGGTGGTGATGTGGCCATCTGTTTTAGATCCAGGTTGAACTTCTCTGTGCACCCAGTGGATTCTACCTTGCTGTTTGATGCATGGATGTGCGTGGGGGGTCCAGGTGCAGACTGAAGGATTCTACTCATACCGTCCTCCAGGGCACAAGGGAGAATTACTGCAGAAAGTCACAGACTTCATCACTGACGAGGTGCTGGAGTCACCCAGATGGTTGATCGTGGGTGATTTTAATTTTTTTTATTTATGTCTTTGTTAACCAGGAAGGTGCACTGATCCCAGGAACCATTTTTCAGGAATGAGCCAGGCCATGTAAGGCGGTACAGAGTAGAACATCAAAATAACAAGAACATAACAAGAGCAGGTAATACATCATGAAAGGTTACAGTTGTACATTAGGAAATACAAGGTGGCAGTAGTTGTAGGGCACAAATAACAAAGCAAAGCAAGGCTCTGGTGGTACTATGTAAGTAAAATAAGAGAACCTATTTGGCCCAGCAGAGCTGTCTTGGGTGGAAATTAAGCTGTCAAGGACCAGGAGGTTGACGACCCGGAAGCCGCTGAGGGTTGAGGCGCTGGACACCACACCTCACGCCATGCCGGCAACCCAAGTTTGGGAGCAAGCTCAGGAGCCGGGGGTCGGCAGGGGACAGACTGGATTGAGTGCCTGCAGGGTGCTCTCCTGTCCCAGGGGGAGGGCACTGGGGAGCTCGGTGCTCCGGCAGCCCCTGGTGGAGATTGGGGGTGCCGCAGTAGCATGGACTGCATGTAATGGCATGCCTGACGTAAGGCAGTGTTGTCGTGTGCCTTACAGCATCAGGGATGCACACATGGGGGGGGGGAGTGGGCAGAACAGAGCACAGGAAAACACCGGTGCCAAGGATCAGGCGACTGCACCTTTCCCCTATGCCCAACACTGAGGTCCCCCAACTGGCCTTCAATTTCCTCTGCCCAGCCCCTCATCCGATGCCAGAGTCTGACTTGTAAGAGTGCTCCAAAGTTGGTGGAGGGTGACCCTCCCTAGATAGGGTTAGCCAGGGGTGCTGGCATCGGAGAGGAGGGGAGAGAGGAGGCACAGTTCGGGGACTCAAAGGCGGGCAGGGCAATGGATAGGTTGCCTGAGAGAGGACCTTGGGGCTGTGACCAGAGGGAAAAAGAGTTGAAAAAAAAGAAGAAAAATGACCAGGGGGTTCATTTGAGGCAGCCCAAAGGCTGGGAAGAAAAGTGAACTGGAGACAACGAAGTAGGGAGGTGGGTAGGTGGGTGGGTGGGGATGGGTGGAAAAAGGAGGGTTACCTGGATCGATGACTAACTCTTCACATTTTGGTCATGACTTCCTCCACAGTGACATCACCAGGGCTGTGCCAATAACTGTAAGGGCCCCCCTGCAAAATATTTTGTGGGGCCCAGCTCCCCACCAATAAATGTAAAATAACCATTAGCGCATATGACATTTTTATAGTGTAAGTTTTTGTGTATCAGACCTGCCATGCATACATAGTTTGTCCATGCTGCCCCCGTCCCCCTTGCTGGCACCATGATCAAAGAAATGAACAATGCAATTTGTCCTGCTCCTCCTAGGGACACCAGCACCAAGATTAGATGTTTTGAGTAATGGGCCCTATTGCTTCTTTGTTCTGTACTCCCACCTGCCCCCAACCATGTGAAACTGGAGTTGGAATCTTCTGATACCACTGCTGACAAACTGAATTTTAAATGGATAAGCAATTTCCAAAGAGAAACTTGCAAGTTTGTCTGTGAGAAAAGGTGTCCTTAAAGCTGACCTCTGAGGCAGTGGGCCTCCTAACAGTGAGGGCCTTACTGCAACCGCAGCTCTTACACCCCCCGGTCACTGCCCTGGAGATCACTGGGCCTCGCACAAGCAGTTTCTTCTGTGACTCACCAACATGGCCATGCCTTGGACTTGGTATTCTCACTGGGGCTTGAGGTCACTGGTCTCAAGATTAATCTAGTCTCTTGGTACAATCACTGCATGATGGAATTCTTGGTTGGGCCACCACCTGTGATAGTCTTTCCCCTGTTGAGATGGTCCGCTATCATCCATTGAGGTGATTGTCCCCAGAGGGACTTTTGGCGGTGGCGGACTTTTCTGGCGTAAGCTTTGTGCACATGGGTGTGGCATGGGTGGGTGATAGCCTATAATAGTGCTATCCCCAATGTGCCCAACGCTGTCGCACCAATCTGTATATGACCAAGTCTTCTTGCTTGAGAGCCCCATGGTTTAATGGGGCTCTCAAATAGATGAAGACCAAAGATGAGAGGTTGGAGCACTGCTAGTGGAGGACTCAGTCCAAGGAGGATAAACTGGCTTTGAGAGTTCACTGTGGTGAATATCAAAGAGCAATCAACCATAAGAAGGCAAAGTTCCTGTCCAGGGAGATTGCTGCAGGGAGGAATAGACTGGCTGTGCTCTTTCAAACTGTAGACAGCTACTTCACCCTGCCTGTCTGCAGCCAAAAAGAGCACTTTCAATCACTTTGTGCAAAGAATTTGCTCAGTTCTTCTCTGACACGGTGTCCTCCATTCAGTCTGGGATCTCCCCAGTGGGGCAAAGTCAGCCCTGTAGTGGAAGGCCTTGTGTAGGTGAATGCACTCCTATTTTGTGGGGTGAGGTTCAGCTGGAGGGGTGGCTGAGGTCGTTGAGGTAATCTTGAAGCTGCAGACCACTTTAAGTGAACTGGACCTGGGTCCTACTCGTCTCCTAGTGGGATGTGCTGAGTGCACTGGTCCAGTATTCACCAAGACTGTCCAGTGTTTGCTCTCAGAGGGGTTCTTCCCCGGTGTTTTGAAAGAGGTGCTGGTGAAGCTCTTTCTGAAAAAACATAAGTGACCCAGACATCTTAGCAAATTATCAACCTATCTCCAACCTCCCATTTTTGGGGAAGCTTGCTGAGAAGGTGGTGGCTTTGCAGCTTGAGGCACACCTCATGGCCTTTGACATCTATGTCCCATTCCGGTCTGGGTTTAAGATGAGGCATAGCACTGAAACAGGATTGGTCAGGATGCAAAATGACCTCCTCAGGATGAGAGATAGAGGAGATTGATCAATCTTTTTCCTCCTTGATCTCTCCTCAGCATTTAACACCGTGGACCACATTGTACTTATTGATCATCATAGAGAGTATTGTGCACTCACCGGTACTTTCATTAACTGTTTTAAGTCCTTTCTCATGGGCAGGACATAACAGGTAGTGATGAGGACTATCTTCTCTTGTCTGAAGCTCCTGCCCTGAGGAGTTCCTCAAGGTTCAATCTCATTGCCAATGCTGTTCGAGGTGTACTTACTACCCCTGGGTGAGATCATTAGATGTTATAGTCTGGGTTTTCACTGTTATGCAGATGATACCCAGCTGCATATGTCTTTTGTTCCTGGAACAAGTAAGGCTGTAGAACTGCTACATAAATGCCTAGTAAAGATCCAAGATTAGATGTTTTCTAACTAGCTGAGACTGAATCCCAATAAGACAGAAGTACTTGTCACTGAGCCTGGTTGCTGACATGATGGGGTTGCTACTTAGTCAGGCACAGGGCTGTTTCTGACCCTACCCTGCTGGTGGCATCCAGCGTGATAGGGCCCAGGAACTGTAATTCACTGTAGGGAGGAGGCTGCACCCACAGCAGGCAGCTTCTGGCAGTGGAGCTGCACTCAGTAAAAGAGGAGGCTGGTTGGAGGAGAGCAGGGCTGCAATGGTGGTCCTAGGAATTAACCAGTGGCACTAGGAAGAGTAGGAGGAGGCTGACCACAAGGGAGCAGGGTCACATCTGTGTGGCTGGGAGGGAGGGCAGCAGCTTGTCTCAGCCAGCAACTGGAGGAGCACTGCAGCAGGAGCTGGGAGTCAATCAAAGGCAGCTAGAGAGTCCAGCTTGATTTTTTCTCCCACCCGCCCATCCCCAGTATTAAATGGGCTGCATCAACCACTCCCAGTAGGGGTGCACCTATCAGGAGAGGAGCAGGGGCAGAGTACTCTGAAGGGGTGGCATCAAGGTGGACGTTGGAGTAAGGACTGTTTGGCAGCACGCAAAAACATCTAGTTAGATGTGACATTGAATCTGGACACCAGGCATAAAGGGATGGGAGTGTGTCAAACTCAAAGTACTGTGCAGTTTAATGGGTCAGCTGCAGCTGTTATGGGTTAAGTGGCTCGGTGGGTAAATTTTCAGTCGATGCTAATCTGAGTGGGGCTCTTGATTCCTGATATTTTATTGATCATACGGTGTCCCTATCTCATTCTGTGTGCTCTGGAAGGGGCTCTGGAGCCGAGCAGAGGGGGTGGGTCATTCATACTGTGTTCCTCCAGCAAGGACTCGGGTGCATAGCAGGGGGATGAAATGGAGGATGATGGAGCTGTCTGGGGGAGGTGGGAATTTGGGGGGTTTTGGTCAGCAGGACAGGGTCTGGCAATAAGAGAACAAGAGGAGGAATTGGGACCAGGGGTCGGGTGACTAGTACAGGGGGTATGGAGGCAGAAGAGATGCAAGGGTAGACAGACTAGTGAGCTGCAGTGGCGGAGGGGTGTCTGTCTGGATGAGCATGTTTTGGCAGCTACGGGAGTGTTTGATTTACTGCAGTCTGAGGGACCTGGAAGCATAGATCAAGTGGCTGACTGGGGAATTATTGAGAATTAGGGTAAAGAGGGGGAGCAAGGGTGTATGTTGAGCACCTTCTTGGATGTACAGGGTAACCAAGCCTGCAGAGTCATGGTGGATAGGTGAGGGGATGGGGAAAGCTGGTAGAAACATGGGTTTGCATCAGGAGGGCAGTAGGGGCATTACCACTAGCAGAAGGGCATACTCAAGTAATAGGTATGTAGTATTGGCATCAGTGGAGCGAGAAGGAGGCAGGAGGGCTCTCCAGCATGGGGCAGGTGGGCATGAGGGTGGGGAGTACACAGGGGACAACAGTTCAGATGGGGAGGGGGTAAGGAGAATGGGGGGAGGGTACAACAGATAGGGTTAGATGTGAGGGCAAGGGGGACAGGGCAGGTGCAGAAGAGAGGGGGAGTAGACTAAGGGAGTACGGGAGAATATTTAGTGAGGAGAGAATGTCATGGAAGGAGCGTTGGGCAGTAGAGGAGGGGTGGCAGGCATAGCAGGAAGAGTAGTCTAGTGGGAAGAGGAGGGGGATGAGCAGGGATGCCAGGTCCAAGCACTGGTGATCAGGGAAGGGAGGGAAGCTCATGAAGGAGGTAGGGCAAGCAAAAATGTGCAGGCATATGGTGGGGAGAGAGGGGGCAGGGCTGTAGTGGTAGGGGACTCAATCCTGAAGGGGATAAGATGGGGAGGGAGGGGGAAACGGCATAGTCAGAAAAGGGTGGAATCTTTACCGGACCTGACAGCAGGTAGGGTGGAGCATTCTTTGCTCTGGTGTGTTAAGGGAGGAAGGGGAGAAACCAAATGTGGTGGTGCACATAGGCACCGATGACCTGGGGGAACAGTACAGTGGAGTTGGTTAGGGAGAGATATGAGGAACTGGGGAAGTTGTGACGAGAGATGGAGAGTTCAGTGGCATTCTCAAAAGTGCTACCACTACCCAGGGTGAGCACGGCAAGGAAGGACAGGATAGTGGAGTTCAACTCTTGGCTGGATGGATGGTGTCGTACTCATGGGTATGCACTGGTGGGAGATGGGGGAACACCTGGAACAACAGAGACCTGTATGCAAGGACAGATTGCATTTGAGTAGGGCAGGGGGTCTTGAAGCAAAAGCTGGAGGAGTATATAGTACCTGGGGGGGGGAGTTAAACTAGTTAGGAGAGGAGGGGGTAAGTGCTGAAGTTGGTGGATATATGCCAGCATTTATAGCCATTGCTAAAGCCGCTGGTCAGGCGCATGGGATCTAGGATGGGGCAGTAGGGGGGAAGGAGAAGATGTGGGGGAAGGGAGAGGGTTAGGCAAGAGGAGGGGAGAGGGAGGTCAGATACATGAGCAGTTTACCGCGTAGAAATTTGGAAGGGCTGAGGATAAGGAATGCCTAGGGGAGGAGTGACGGATTTGTACCGGTAAGTCATTCCAGAGCCTCAGGAGTAGGTAAAAAGGCTGATTGGCCTGCAGTGGTCCAGCGGTAAGGGATTACCAACAGCCAGGAGTCAGTAGATCTAAGGGCATAAGAGGGGGTTGGGGGTGAAGATAGGGAGGAGGTGAGGTAGGGTGGAAGGAACCCAAGCCAGAGATTGGAAACAAATTTTGCACTAGGCACCGGCTGTCAAGGGAGGGGAGAGCCAGAGCATGGTAAAGCTCGCAGTGGTAGGTGCGAGGGGGGTATCGAGGGCAAAATGGCAGAAAGCATTGAAGAGGGGGTCCAGTCTGGATAGAGTAGACTTAGGAGCGGCACTGTAGACTACATCACAGTAGTCGAAAGTAGGTAATATAATTTTCTGCACAATTTCGTCTCTCACTGGTAGTGGGAGGCAACTGTGGTTCCTGTAGAGAGCGCCAAGCTTAGGGTGCAGTTTTTTCAGGATAGCATCCACATGGGCAGAGAAGGATAGATGTCAGTCAAGCCAGACACCTAAGTACCTAAAAGTTGTCCCGTCCTCAAGGACTGTCCTGTCAAGGGTGTGGAAGTTCAGGGGTACGGTGAGCCTGGATAGTTTCTGCTGAAGGTCATGGAGATTGTCTTCTTGGCATTAAGGGAGAGTTGGTGGGAGCTAAACCAGAGATGAACTTTATCGAAATCAGCCTGTAGATTGGTAGCAACCTCCTCAGGGGTACAACCAGAGGTAAAAAGGCTGTGTCATCTGCATACATGTGAATAGAGGTAGATGAACATGATGTCAGTGATCATGTGATGATGATTTCATCAATGAGACATTCTGTGCTACTTCCAGTGCATGTCCTATAAGACTACCATTTGATAATTACAATATAATTTATGGGACAAAATGAACAGCTTCAAATCTAGGGCCTGTTAGGCACAGGAACAGAGAATCTGATGGCAGATAAGGACCACTTGGCACACCCAGTCCCAGTCCCAGTCTGCCCATTTTTCCCTACCTACAGTATCAAGGCAGACCCTGCTTGATCTCTGTCCTATTCACCATCCCCTTTCCTTTCCACTAAGATTCCTTTATGCCTATTCCATTCATTCTTGAACCCCACCTCTGTCTCACCCTGCCACCTCCACTGGAAGGCTGTTCTAGGAATCCACTACTCTGTAAAGAAGTACTTTATCACATCTCTCTTGAATCTACCCCCTCCAGCTTCATAGCATGTCCCCCTGTTCTTGAGCACTGCTTTTTTCTGAAAAATATTTCACTCCTGTACCTTATTTACCCCTGTGAGGTATTTAAATGTCTCTATCATACCCCCCCTTCCAGGGTGTACATATTGCGGTCCTTTAGTCTGCATCATTGTAGTCGCCCTCCTCTGGACCCCCTCCACTCTATGTCATAGAAACATAGAATCTGTGGGCAGATAAAGAACATACAGCCCACCTCGTCTGCCCATTTCCCTACTCACTGCTACAGTCCCAGATCCTATTTGATCTGTGGCTCTCCTGAACTGGACACAGTACTATCAGTAGGATCTTACCAGCAATCTACACAGAAGCAACTCCACCTCCCTCTTTCCGCAGGTGATTACCCTTCCAGTGCACCCTAGCATCCCACTAGCCCCCCCCCCCCAATGACCTTGTCACACTGCCTGCCACCTTTAGGTCATCAGATATGATTACCCCCAGGTCTCTTTCTGCTTGATCACTGCCAATAAGAATCCATCCATTTTATATTCCTCCTTTGGTTTTCTGTGCTCCAAGTGCATTATTTTGCACTTTTTCGCATTGAAACCCAGCTGCCATATCCTTGACCACTCCTCGAGTTTCTCAGGTCTCTGCTTATTCTTTCAACCCCCCAAGTGTCCAACCTATTGCAGATTTTAGTGTAATCTGCAAAGAGGCAGATCTTCTCTTCCTGCTCCTCTGCAATGTCACTTATAAAGACATTAAAAAGGACTGGTCCCAGCACTAATCCCTGAGGCACCCCACAGGTCATTCCTTCCTTGGGGTTAACTCCATTTACTACCACCCTTTGCCATCTATCCCCTAACCAATTTCTTACCCAGTTTACCACATTTGGACCCACTCCCCGGCTACCCAGCTTGCTTACTAGTCTACTACATGGAACAGTGTTGAAAGCCTTACTGAAATCTAGGTAGGCCACATCTACTGCTCCATTCAGGTCTAGTTCTTGAGTCACCCAGTCAAAGAAATCAATCAGATGTGTTTTTAACATGACTCCCAAGAAACCATGCTGCCATGGGTCCTCTAACCCATTGGATTCAAGATGTTCCACCATACTTTCCTTCAGCAATGATTCCATTAGCTTTTCCACCACTGATATCAGGATAATTGGCCTATAATTTTCAGTCTTCTCCCTCCTACTACTTTTGTGAAGTGAGACTACATATGCCCTCCTCCAGTGGTATGGAACCACTCCTGTTTCCAATCAGCTGTTAAATAGGACTGTCAGAGGTGCAGCCAGTACCTCCCTGATCTCCCTCAGTACCCTTTGATACAACGTGTCTGGCCCCATTGCTTTGTCCACTTTTAGATTAGCAACTGACTTCAGGACTCTGTCCTCCAAAAATGGATTAGTGCCCACATCCCTTTCTATAATGCTCCTGTTACTTTTTAGTGGCTCCTCTCTTTGCCCTTCCTCTGTGAATACTGAACAAAATAATTTGTTCACAATGTCTGCTTTTTCCTGGCCCCCTCTGCACAGTCCCCCCTTCCATTTTTAATCTTCCAGTCCTTGCCCTCGTCTTCCTCTTTTCACTTACATACCGAAAAAATGTCTTGTCCCTTTTCGTTACTACCTTGGTGCATCTCTCATCTGTTTGTGCCTTCACGCTTCTCACTGCTCTCCCTGCTTCCCTCTGTTTCCCCTAACATACTTTCCTATCCTCCTCTCTCTGCATCTCCTTATACCTTCTGAATGCTACCTTTTTAGCCTTTACCTTTTCTGCCACCTCCTTTGAGAACCATAAGATAGCAGTCTCTTTTTCCTCTTGCTTTAGCTCACTTGCTTGATGCAGAGGTTTGTTGCATTCACTATGGCCCCTTTTAGCCTCCCCAGTGTCCCTCTACCCCACCCAGGTCATCCCTCTCCATCAGGTCATCCTTGAGGCATTCACTCATCTTTATAAAAGTCTGCCCTCCTAAAGCCCAGGACCCTCGCCCTTGTGTGGTTCAATTCCAGTCATTCTTATACTGAATCACTGTACAGTGATTGTTGGTCCCTAAGCGGCCTCCCACCTTGACGTCTGTAACACTGTCCCTGAGTTCCAGGTCCAGTATTGCCCTATCGTGAGTGGGTTCACTAGCTACTTGCCTGAGGAATACCTCCTGCAGGGAATCCAGGATGTTTCAGCATGATGATAATAGTAATGTCAGTGATGATGTGGTCTTCAGTGCGATGATCTGCACCAGGTCCTTCCTAGTCTTATATGACCATCTCATGATAAAGATGATGGTGGCATCAGTGAAGAAGATTTTATCAGAGTGACTATTTCTTCACCCCTGCTCCTCCCCATACACTAAGATTGACAGATGCAGCTAGCTGGCTAGCAGTCAGATTGTAGAAAGACTTTAGTAGGCAGGTCTTCTGCTTCTCAGGCCTCACTAAACGGAACAGCCTATCCAACCCCTTTTGACAAACACCTAACTTTCTCACCTTCCAAAGGTTGCTGCTTGAGTAGCTTTCAGATCCATGTTGATGATTTTGCACAGTGTTCCCCCATACTTCTCCCTCTGCAATTTGCAGTATTGTTCCTACTCTGTACCTACATTGCATTTGTACATTTGCTGATTTGCTTAGCATTATACACCCCTTGGTATTGTATTATTCTGTGCCAAATATTTGTTTTTGCTCAGTTGTGAATTGATTAGATTTTGTATCTTGTTGTATTGTTTTACTCTTTACCAGCTATTTGTTTTTGCACAATTATTAATTTATTTCACATATTGCTCCTTGTTATATTGTCTGCTCTCCCCATCTCCCCCCAGGACACATCTGGAAATGAGCTGTTACCAGCTCAGTAATTTCCTGGTTAAACTTCTGGGGCTGGATATTCAAACTGCGCCATTCTGAGGCGCATGCCCTTGCGCTGCGCAAAATAGTTGCGCAGGGGTGTGGCCGGGACGATATTCAAGGAGTTAAACAGTGAGCAACTCCTTTGAATATCACCCCCAACCATAGCCACTGTGCATGGCGCCAGTGGAACTTGCCCACCGCCAAGTTGTCAGAGTGGAGCATTCAACTTGCGGTGGCCAAGTACCATTGCGCCATGTCGCCAAAATCCGCGATATTCAAAAGGTGACATGCAAATGGGGCCATAATTCATGCAAGGCGTAGAGGGGGCCATTTGCATCTGATTATGGCCCCATTTGCATGCCATTAGCATGTAGGTGCGCCGATCCCCGAGGACTTGCGCCTGGCGGCCCTGCCACGCAGCAGCCGTCGGGGACCGACGCACCCTGCAGCCGATCGCGGGCAGCAATGTGGCCCCACCTCCTCCCGTACATCTCCCTGGTGGTCCAGTGGACCGAAATGCCCGATCGCGGGCAGAATGTAAATGGAACCCCCCCGAACATGTCCCTAGTGCCCGATCGCGGGCGGTAAGTAAAGTGCCCCACCCCGAACATCTCCCTGGTGGTCCAGTGGACCGTAATGCCCGATTGCGGGCAGAATGTAATTGACACGCCCCAAACATCTCCTGGTGGCTGAGTGTCCCCCACCCCACCCACCCACAGGCCCCACCCGCTCCCCGGCTGCCAGTGGCGGCAGCATCCACCCGCCTGCCCGCCCGCCGACTGACTGCCGGTAGGGCCTGCGCCCGTGGTGCAGAGCAGGAGCCAATGGCGTGCAGCCCATACATACATGACAGTCCAGATTTGTGAATGATTCATTCACAAATCTGGACTGTCATGTCTGATGTACTGCATGCCATTAGTCTTCTTCGCTCAATGACGTCGGCAGCCCTACCGGGCAGTCAGTCGGCAGGCGGCGGGCGGCAGGCGGGTGATGCTGCTGCCCGCCAGCTGCCGGGGGAGCGGGTGGTGGGGATTCAGGTGGGTGGGTGGGGACACCAGCCACCAGGGAGATGTTTAGGGGTTGACTTACATTCTGCCCGCGATCACATTACGGCCACTGGACCACCGGGAGATGTTCGTGGGGGCATCTTTACTTTACTGCCCGCAATCGGGCAATTAGGGACATGTTCTGGGGTTCACTTACTTTCTGCCCGTGATCGGGCATTTCGTCCACTGGTCACCAGGGATATGAACGGGGGAGTTACATTGCCCGCTATGGGCTGGTGTGGGGAGGCATCATGCCCGCGATTGGGCTGGGGGGCACAGGGACTGAGTTGGGGGCCAGCCACAGGTGGCAGCTGCTGTGTTGTGCCCTGCAATACAGCAACTCACCTGTGGGTGGCCCTCGACTTAAGCCTTTTTTTGGCTCAAGGTCCTGCAGGCTCAGGTTGGGGGTTGCGCCTGCACAGCTCTGCACAGCCCGGCTGAATATCGGGTTGTGCAGTTTATGCATGGTTCCTCCCCCTCCCCCTCCTGTTGAGCATGCATTCATTTGCATTGCACTGTTGCTCAGCCTGTTTTCAGTGGCGCAACTGCCTCCTGCTGAATATCGCAGAATGGCGCAATGTAGGACTTGTGCATGGCGCAACCCTTTTGAATATCTGGCCCTTGAAATAAATAAATTATGCCCTTCTGCCTGAACCCCCACTTTATCCCCCCCACCCATCCAATATTTATTGATTTGGAATAATGTATGAAATACAATCACCCACCTCCCTTTTAACTCTTAGTAGTGCCTGTTTGTGTGAATAAAGGGGCAACCCTCAACACCAGTGACTGTCATCCCCTACATGCTGAATGAGTAGTTGTTCTCAGTTATTGCCATGAACTAACCTGTACAGTGAGAGAAATTAGCATTTGTGTATAATTTCAGACCTAGCACTCTGTCCATGGTGTGTCGTATTGTAATAAATTGTCAGAACAAAAGACTGGAAGGTTTAAAATCAAAGTATATGATTTATATTTCTTTGGGAAAATGACTCAGGTTTTTCCTTCACAGTGTATTGTTTAAAAGGTCCAAATAATTTATAAATCAACATTGCATTGGGCACGAAGTGTTACATATGAACATACAAATTTGCCAGCATAAACAGGCCAAGTCATCTTTCATATCTGCTCGAATGCACAGCTAGCACCCTTACCTTGCAGCTGCCCCTCCCCCTTCACAATAACACCACCCCCACCCTGTTCCATCCCCTTTTGAATCGTTCAACTGTCTTACATGACACCACACCCTCTGGCAGTGTTCCATTCTGCCACAACCCTCTCCATGAAAAAATGTCTCCTCATTTCCCTCCTGTATCGTCTTCCCTTCAGTCTAAGCCCATGACCTCTCGTGTCTCCCCCCCCTTAATTTAAATATATCTTCTGTACCTGTCTTGTTAATCCCCTTTAAGTACTTAAAGGTCTCAATCATATCTCCCCTATTCTGCCTCTCCTCCAGGGAGCACATATTCAGCTCACTCAGCCTATCCTCTTATGGCCTGTCCCCCAGTCCCTGGATCATCTTAGTTGCTCTGCATTGTACCCCCTCCAATAAACTGATATCCTTCTTTAGATATGGGTGCCAGTACTGCATGCAGTACTCAAAGTGTGGCCTGACCAGTGACCTGTAGAGAGGCAGGATCACATCCCTGTTCCGGGACGATATTCCTCTCCCAGCACACCCCAGCATCCTGTAGGCCTTTGCTGCTGCCTTCCTGCACTGCTCCGTGTTGTTCATTTTCCCAGTTACAACCACCCCAAGATGCTTTTCCTTCTCAGTGGTACCTAGCTGCACTCCACCTAGCTGATACTCCTCTCTGGGTTCTTTGCTCCAAAGTGCAGTACCTTGCACCTTTTAGCATTGAACACCAGCTGCCATGCTTCCAACCACTCCTCCAGTTTTGTCAAGTCATTCTGCAGCCCCTGCCATCCTTCCATGTTGCTCACCACCGCACTCAACTTGGTATCATCAGCAAAGAGGCTGACCTTATTTCTGATGCAATGCGAGATGACTACTATGAATATCCCAAACAACACTGGAAACCAGCACCAATCCATGTGGCACCTCGCTTGTCACCACCTTGGAGACGAGAGCTCCCCCCACCACCACTACTCTCTGCTGTCTTCCCTGTAATCAATTCTTGATCCAGTTAACTATCTTAGTCCCACTCCCACATACCTTAATTTCACCCACAACCTCCAATGTGGCACTGAATCAAAGGCCTTGCTGAAGTTCAAAAATATGACATCCACTGCATGACCCTTGTCCAATTCCCTTGTTATCCAATCATAATACTCAACTAGGTTAGTCTGACAGGACATTTCCGATACAAACCCAGGTTGATGACCATCCTGGAGACCATTGTCCTCCAGAAATGTCACCAGCCTCTCCTTCAGGATTGTCTCCATCAGCTTCCCATGATGGGTGTTAGGCTTAAAGGTTTGTAATTGCCTGGTTTATCCTTAGGGCCACTTTTATGGAGGAGCACCATGTGGGCCATTCTCCAGTCTTATGGCACACACCCTGTGTCCAGGGAGGTATTGAATAGGCCCACCAGTGGCCAAGCCAGTACCTTTGCCAGTTCCCTCAACACCCTGGGGTGTTTGCCATCTGGGTCCTGGTGCCTTATCCACCCTCAGGAGCCCTCAGCCCCTCCTAGCCTTGCCCTCAGTGATTACCCTGTCTTCCACCCACTTGCTCCTTTCCTCTCACCCTCCCACCCACCCCTGCAGTAGTTGCCCACCCTTTCCCTTGTGAAAACAGAACAGAAGTACTCATTTAGTGCTTCTGCTTGTTCTGCCCCTTTCTCTGCCCACCCCCGTCCATCCTGATCCTCACTATCTGGTCCTTGCAGCTCCTTCTCTCCTTTATGTATCGAAAGAAGTCATTCTCCCCGCCCTTGATGCCCTGGGCCAGCCTCAGTTCCCTGGAGGCTTTGGCTGCCCTAACACCCCTGGTAACTTCTTTGGTCTTCTTAACGTATTCCCCCCCCCCCATCCTCTCTCCCTCCCAGATTTCTTGTATCTTCTAAATGCAGCTTTTTTCAGCCTCACATTATCTAAAACTTCCCTACTCATCCAGCTTGGCTTCTTAGCCCTTCCCTTCTTGCTCTGTAATTTGGTCCATGTCCCAGTAACCTCAACAAGCCCCAATTAGATTTTTTCCCATTTCTGGTTCGCATCCCATTGTGGTTGAATTCCCACCAGGTACCCCCCAAAGATTTCACCCATCCTTCTAAAGCTAGCCTGTCTGAAGTCAGCCACCCTGATTCCTGTACCCACCACCTCCCTGCCTATGTTGAGAGTGAACCACACAGTTTGGTAATCACTTCCTGCTAGTGGGTCTTCCACCCTCACCTCCCTTACAGCCTTCCTGTTAGATAGAACTAGATCCAGTGCACTTCCCAATCTAGTCGGCTCAGTAACCAACTGTGCTAGGAAGCTATCCTAGAATGCTTCCAGGAGTTCTGTTCCCTAGCACTCGATGTGATTGGGGTACCCCAATCCACTCCTGGCAGATTGAAGTCCCCTATGATCCGTCTTTCGGATAAGACGTTAAACCGAGGTCCCATCTACCTGGATTGGTGGTAGTTCAGGTGGATGTTAAAGATCCCATGGCACTTATCGAAAAGAGTAGGGGAATTTCCCCGGTGTCCTGGCCAAATTTCTCTCATTCACTGAAAATACCACCAACAGCTTAATCTGGTTCAAGGTCAGTTGGCATTCATCTGTATCCCCCTCCCCCGGGTCGCGCCTGAAAATAGGCAGGATTTGTCTAGTGCACTTACCCGGTCAACAAAAGCTAAATAAATAAATCATTGTATTATCCTTCCTGCACACCTTCCTAATTTGCTTCGCTAGCTCCCTATCCAAGTCCTCCTCCTGAGCTGGTGGCCTGTATACCACCCTGATGCTGAGAGTCCTATTACATGTTTCCTGGAACTACACCCACAAGGCCTCAGTTCTACCCTCCTCTCCCTTTTCCTTTGCACATTTTATCCCCTCTCCCACATAAATCACCACCCCTCCCACTTTTCCCTTTCCTTCCTGTATATCCTATACCCTGGGATCATTAAGTCCTAGTCCTGGTATTTGTTGGCCCACGTTTCAGTGATGGCCGCTATGTCCACCCCACCCCCCACCAACAGAGCCTGAAGTTTGGCAGTTTTGTTCCCTAGGCATCTAACATTCAAGGAGACAGCCCTCCAAGATGCTCCCCTTCCTTCCGTCCCTTATCCCACCCTTCTTAACCCTCTCCATTGACCCCACCCTAGATCTATCCCTGCTCATATGGGAAGTAGGCTCCTTTGTTAAAACAGATATTTTTATTTGAATATAAAACACTGAAACTTGATAAAAAATAATTAAGTATTAAATTATTGTACAATACAATGTGCATAACAAGCGACCCTTGTGTAATTCCTATTCTTTTTTTTTTTGAATATTAATAAAAATAAAGTTTAATAAAAAGAGCATAAATATTTGTGAGGTAAAGCAAATACACTGCACACGTGCAAAAATTATGTAAAGTACTGCAGTTTACTTTTCAATTTAAATGTCTGAACATTTTCCATATTTGAATATTGTTTTAAATATCCATATGCCCACAGGTAAAAATAATTTGTAGAAAATAAAAAAAAAAGTTAAAATTTAAGAGTAACTAATGAATAATTTCACTGATTGTCAGCTTTGTAGTAGGGCTAGTAATCACAATGCCAGCATCAACCTAGGTTCAGGAATGAGCACGGGTCATTGAGGACCAGCCAGGGGAAAGAGGATTCAGCCTCTCAGAGAACACTCTCCTCTTCTCTGGAGGTAGGGTCACCATCCTACTTGCAATACTGCCACCTGTGTGACTCCAGAGGGGAGTGCAGTTGAAGGAGCTGTGGGAGTGGAAGACATTGTGTGCTATGCTCACATTGTGTGCACATCTGCATTTGTTCCCCCCTTGCATGCTGATGTCTTCAGAGGGATCATAATGAGAAAAATGTGGTCCTGGTGCCAGCTCCTACAAGGGAACCAGTTTATCTGGGATAGTCCATGCGGCCTTCTCTGTCACCTGACAAGGTGTGTGATCAGGAGTATTTCCCCACCCATGTGCTCCACACAGAGGATAATCTGAAGCTATGTAAGGATGGAGGGAAGACAAGTAAGCAGAGATCAGGGAAGGTACTGGAGGAAGCCTGGAGGGGCCAGGTCACTGGCTCTGTCTCATAAAATGTGAATTATAAAAAAAAAATCAGTTCACTAATGAATTAGTTCTCTTATCAAACCAAAACAATACTAATAAAACATAAAAATCTGAAAAGATACTCAGATTTGTTGCTGAGAGCAGGGCATGGCTCTGAGTGCTGAAGTCTTCTCATAAAACAATGAAGAGTTTGGTGAGAAAAGTTCCTTGACTTGAAAAACCCGGCATTTTCCTCTGAAAACTCTTGGGAGTCTTTTTCTTTGGAAACACTATCTTTGGAACAGGCTGTAGTACTCCCTTCTTCAGGTGGTCAAAAGAGAGTCGCAATTTCTTTGCAGCTGAAGAACATGCCTCAGGTATGCTAGGTGAAGCTCTGAGGGAGTCACCTTTTCCCAGAAAAAAATATTAGGGCAATTATAACACAGTCTTGTTGCATTGCACAGAATCCCAGATCTGCTGAGGGTTCTGCCGCAGACAGGTCGTGAGGGCTGGTGAAACTGCCCCGCCCCCCCCGAAAAGCAACCCAGAATCACAGATCCATCAGGGTCCTGCCACAGAGAGGTCATGAGAGCTGGTGAAGCTGCCCTCCCACACCCCCAAAGCAACCTAGAATCACGGATCCACCAAGGTCCTGTCAGCAGAGAGGTCATGAGGGTTGGTGAAGCTGCTCTCCCCACCCCACCCCACCCTAAAAACAACCCAGAATCATGGATCTGCCAAGGGTCCTGCCGCAGAGAGGTCATGAGGGCTGGTGCAGCTGCCCTCCTCACCCCCTGAAAAGCAACCCAGATAAACCGCCGAACTTTCAAGCGCCAGGGCAAGGTGATCAGGCCTCCTAACCGATCGCCTGCTAGCAACTCTTGAATTTCTAACCCCGCCGCCCCCACCACCACCCTTGCTCAACTTCTGTTTATATAGGTGGAGGTCGAGAAGAGCTGAGCCAATCAGCCCACTTTTCCATCTGCAGCCTATACCCTGTCACCACTAGAGGTAGCATTACTCTGTTTTACTCTCTTCTCTCCCTCACTACTAGCACTACTCTGTTTTACTCTCTTCTCCCCCTCACTACTAGCACTACTCTGTTTTACTCTCCTGCTCTGTCCCCTGTGCACATTCTCCTTCCCTCAAACTCCCCTACTTCTCAAATATCTGGAGCCACTAATTATCCTAAAGCCAGCAGGATACCACCCCCCACCATTCACACTGCCTGGCATTCACGGGCTCCAGCAAAGCACACCAAGGAGTACCCCTCCTACACTGCGTCCACCCTCCCCCAGACTACAGGAACTTCCCCCTGCCCACCTATACCACATACAACTATGACCACTGCCATAGGCAGACTACCCTCACTAGGGCTTTTCTACATCAGATGGTGCTCCCCACTAAACCTATGAATCCTCCTCCTCCTCTCTCATCTCTCCCTCTCCTACTGTCATCCCCCTGCATGCTAACCCTCCCTATCCCTTCCCTCTCCAACTCACCTGGGACCGCAGCCTGCATAGCTCATCGCATCAGAAAATCAGCCTGGAATGGCATGCTCAGGTCCCTCCTCTTACTGCTCTTCCTTAGATCTGGTAATGTCCACCCTAATCCTGGCCCAATTGCAGCCTCCACACCTAACCATACCACCAATAGTGGGCTTCGCATTGTAGTCTGCTAAAAAAGTGGGACTCATTCCAGGGATGGGCCCTCCAACACCAGCCGGATGTCATTACTCTCCTCCGTGATCCCGGACTCAGCGGTAGCCATGCCCAGTTTCAACCTCTTCCAGTTGCAGTTTTGGAGACCCCATCTATGCAAAGACATAGACAGGATGGAAGCAGTCCAGAGGAGGGCGACTAAAATTGTGCTGGGTCTGCATCAGAATCCATATGAAGACAGACTGAGAGAGCTTAATATGTATACCCTTGATGAAAGGAGGGACAGGGGGGATATGATAGAAACTTTCAAGTACCTCAAGGGAATCAACAAAGTCCAGGAGGGTAGCATCTTTCAGAAAAAGAGATGTGTAAGAACAAGGGGGCACAATTTAAAGATAGAGGGGGGATGGCTCGGGGTAATGAGAGGAAAACATTTTTCAGAGAGAGAGTGGTGGATGCATGGAACCGCCTTCCTGGGGAGGTTGTTGGGTCTAAAACAGTGGGGGAATTCAAACATGCATGGGACAGACATAAGGCATTTGTAATGGGGGGTTGCAGGAAGTAGGCTGATGGTTAACTAGAATCTGCAGCTTATCCAATAGGAAGGGAAATGGGCAGACTGGGAGGGCCAAGTGGTCCTTATCTGCCATCAAAGCCTGTGTTTCTATGTTTCTATGTTTCCGAGCCGATCGACAGGGAAAATGTGAAGGAGGTTGTGCCATCTACATTAAGGACGCAATACACTGTCAGCTACTTTCCCTCCCCTCGATAGTACCTGGGCCACAGGCCATTACACTCAAGCTCAAACTAGGTCACTCCCAAACCCCCTTCTCATCACGGCAATCTACATTCTCCCTAGAGACCAGAAAGTGGCCTTCCACTCTATCCTGTCATATCTTGCCTCCCTCCCGCAACAAAACGAACAAATTATCCTCAGGGACTTCAACACCAACTGGCTGGCTAAGTTGGCCACCCCACTTATAGACGCAGCTACAGCTGAGGACCTCACTCAAGTAGTCCCCTTTCCCACTCGTCTGGACCACCGCACTGGAGACTCCTCCCTACTGGACCTGGTCTTCACCAACTGTCCCCTTAAAATCACGAGCACCACAGTGCTCCCAAATACAATTAGCAATCACTCCCCAGTTCTCTGTACATGGTCCTGCAAAATGACTAAACCCCCCACCAAGGTAATCTTCCTTCGCAAACTAGGCCCAGGAAAACTTGCTCTCCTACGATCTCATCTCAGGTCCCTGGACTGGTCCTTCTTAACTAATAGTCTTGACCCTGACCTAGCCCTTGACCTCTTCATTTGCACCTTCAACTACGCCTGTGACCAATTTGCCCCACTTACCAATAGGATGGCAAAAGGCAACCCTGTCTCTTGGATCTCTGTCCATCACCATACCTTGATGCATATAGGTGACTCTGGCACCTCTCAAATGAGACTGGCCATCCATCTGATAGACAGAAGTATAGAGAGGCCTGGAACAAATGCACATGGGCACAATGGAAAGCCAAGGCCGACCACTATAAAGCTGCCCTCACCGACACCTGGGGCACCGGGTGCAAATTCTGGAATAATGTCAAGGAAATCGCTGGCAAAAAACTTAACACCACCCCCAACCAGATAGCAGTGGATGGGCACCTAACTTCCGACCCCTCCAGCACAGCCTCGGCCTTCAACCAAGCTTTCACTAACCTCAGCCACGTCCTCCCTCCCAACTTCTTCGACCCTCTCCCTGCCAGGTCCCCCCTCCCAGCCTAGCTCTCCCTTCCACCTACGTTGCATCACCCCCAAGGTTGCTGAGCCTTTTCTCAAAAACGCACTAAACAACACTCGCTATAGTAGTGACACCATGGATCTGAGGCTTCTCCGGCTCACCATCCAAGACATACTCTACCCACTCACCCATATACCGAACCTTTCTCTCTGCCAAGGTAAATTCCCGTCCCTCTGGAAATCTGCCTCCATTACCCCCATATTTAAGAGTGGGGACTGTACTGACACCAATAACTACTGACTCATCTCTATCCCCCCTCCCATCCAAAGCTCTTGAGCGCATTGTCTATGACCAGATCACTGACCACCTAAACAAACATGATCTCCTCTGTAAACAGCAACATGGCTTCTGCAAAGGGCACAGTACTAATACAGCCCTACTGGAATTTATCGCCCACGTCCACTCTGTATTAGACAAAGGCCACACCACTAGCACTGTTTTTGTCGACCTTACTGAGGCATTCGACAACGTCAATCACTCCCTCTTGCTAGCCACACTCTCCAACATTGGTTTCTCACAGGATGCACTACACTGGTTCACTGACTACTTATCTGACAGGTGCCAACAGGTCAAAATTGGCACTACCCTATCCAATAGGCTCCCAATTCTCTCAAGGGTCCCCAGTGGTCCATCCTTGGTCCACTTCTCTTCAGTCTTTATCTTAACTCCCTCCCTAGTGCCTGCACCAGCAGCCTACTACTATATGCAGATGATGATGTCCTTTATGCCTCCAGCCAAAACCCTCTCCTACTCCACCAAACCCTCCAGGCCTCCTTTAACAAAGCCAGACAGTGTTTCACTGCCCAGCACCTCATACTTAACTACAAGAAGATTAAGTTCATGATTTTTGCCCACCCCCAGAACGCTAAGCAAAAGCTATGCCCCCAGGTTCTAACAGCTGACCTAACCCCTCTCGAGCAAGTGAACTCCTTTAAATATCTAGGCATCACCCTGGACCCGACTCTCAATTTCCACCTACACATACACCACCTGTCCATGGTCCTCAATGTCTGCCTGGGCATGCTATATTGCTTTAAGCATTGCCTTACCCAAGACACCCTCCAACTTGCCATCTCATCCTCTATCCTCTCCCTTCTCGACTACGGTATACTCATATATAGTGCTGCCACCACCTCGGCCCTAAACAGGCTCCGTCTGTCTCTCAACAAAACCTATCGCCTTGTTCTGGGCCGCAACTGCCTCTCACATACCTGCTCACTGTATAACTCCACTAACTGGCTTAACCTAGACAACAGAATCAAATTCCACACCTGTCTCATGGCCAAATAAATAATCCTAGGTCTCTTCCCTCCAGGTCTCACCCCCCTAATCTTTCCGTCCACAGCCCTAAAGTAACTCGTAGCTCCAGCAAGCAACTTCTCACAGTTCCCCGATGTCTAACCTCCCAATTTCAAAGGTCCTTCAGCTTCAAGGCCCCCTCCTGGATGAATGGCCTACCTGGCTTCATTGCAACCCAAAACTCTATCAGCCTCTTCAAAACCCACCTAAAGGGTCATCTCCAGTCCTCAAACCTCAAACTACTGCGACTGTAACTGAACCCATCTCTCGTCCACTCCCCCACCCCCCACAATGACAATGGCCCATGGCTGGGCCGCCCCGTTTTTTCTTTTCCTTCTTCTTACTAGATGCTCTTCTGAGCCACCATAAGTGTGTTAGGTACAGACTACTTGAGCCTTCCTTTTTACTACATTGTTGTATCAAGCTTGCTCTGTTCTCTGCTCTGTATATTAACTGAGCTCTGTATTATTCAATATATGATGTGGAACCTTTGTAAATGAGTCCTTGACTCAAAGGTACTTTCTGAACTCAGAATAAAATAAATAAATAAAATAAATTATAGAGACCAAGTTGGACAACTTTAAAGAGCTTCCCCCGTCTATGGTACAATTTTGTTATACATTTCTTTAAAGTTTCTAATGTTTCATAGGAAATAGCTGCACCATCAAAAATTATATTTCCAAATCAGTTATCATCTGAGAAACATCTTGCTGTAACTTTCAATCCATGTTCAAATTCTGAAAAATAATTATCTTGAAATCAATCAAATTTTGAACATGGTAGAGCTTTGAAAATACACAATACAGTAATTTCTTACCTATCAGATACTGGGCTCCATATAATAATGATTTTCAGCTGTACATGCCACTACACACAGAGCACAGGCTGAGCTATGTGCATCCAAAGTATCCAGTGCACTAACACCCCCTCTGCCAGTGTTGACTAGTGATACCCTGACTGTGCATGCATTCACTGGACCAGTGGGTGTGGAGTGGATGTGCCAGCAATGGGCCAGCAGAAGATAATATGCATGATGTTATTCACACTCTACCAGACTAGCGGCAGGGTTTTATTTTTTTTGTTTTAAAAGTTAGGTTACGACTGCACCAAGGACAGGCAGTGCCATAGAAAAAAGATAGTAGACAGTGATGTGGAGACCAGCACCTGCCAAATGCATAAGGAATACCAATACAGTCCAAGCAAAACTCCTCACAGAAGACTCACCCAAGTCGCTGTGTTATCAAATGTTGTCTTCTTTAAGAAAAAATGCATGTAAGAAATGCATCAGGTGACGTCACTGTGACATATGAGGAAGTGAAGGCTTCTTGCTGGGGAGCAGGTTTTTTTTATACTGACCACCATTGCTTGGATGTTTTCAAATTTATGGCTTTACTATACAATAAAGAAGAGCACATTTGATAACACAGTGACTTGGGTGAGTCTTCCCTGAGGATTTTGCGTGGACTGTATTTATTCTCCATATGCCTTTGGCAGGTACCAGTCTCCACACCACTGTCTACTGCCTTTTATTTTTACACCAGCCTGAGGGATGCCATAACAGGTGCACAACCTCCTGACAGGTGTCTGGAGGACCTGAAGTCAACCTGCAGCCACAAACCCCAGCCTGTCTCCCTGCCACAGAGGGCTGGGGAGAAGATGGCTGAATCATGACATTGATGCTAATGTTATTGGTGAAATATTCTGTACTGGTTGCAGTCCAGGTTCCCTTAGTGTTATGATGATGCCGTAGATGATGGTGATAATGATGAAAATGATGATGAGAATGTTAAAATCAATGCCTTAGACAACTAGTATTGGAACCCACTCGAGAGGGAGCAATCTTAGACCTGGTTCTCTCAAAGATGGAGAAAGGATCACAGATGTAGAAGTGGGTAGCCATCTGGGAACTAGCGACCATCGAACAGTATGGTTCACAATAAACACAGCAATAGAGTCAAGCCATACAAAGACAAAAGTACTGGACTTCAGGAGGGCTGACTTTGCCAAAATGGGTGAGTGCCTAAGGAATGCACTAGCAAATGGGCAGGAAGGAGGGGTGGAAGCACAATGGGGAATAATAAAAACTACCATCACAGAGGTAACAAGCCCTTCTGTGATGCAAATAAACAAAACAAAATGATGTAAGAAACCACTATGGTTCTCAAAGGAGGTAGCAGTGAAGGTTCAAGAGAAAAAGAAAGCATTCAGAAAGTACAAGGAATCACAGAAGAAGCAGGACAGAGAATTGTATCAGTTAAAACAAAAGGAAGCTGGGAAGGCAGTCAGAACAGCAAAGGCCCAAACTGAGGAAAAGATAGCCAACTCAGTTAAGAAGGGGGATAAAACCTTTTTTAGGTACATCAGGGAGCGAAGGAAGACTAAGGAAGGGATAGTGAGGCTTAATAAAGGGAGGGGGTGGGCAGAGGGTGACTGTGAAAAGGCAGAGATACTAAACAAATATTTTTGCTCAGTATTTACAAATGAAGAGGGGGAGGTATCTAAAACAAACAATAGAAACACTCTGGATACAGAAGTTGATACCAGCCCCTTTACAGAAGAAAGGGTTCTGAAAGAACTCTTAAAACTGAAGGTGGACAAAGCAATGGGGCCTGATGGGATTCATCCCAGAATTCTAAAAGAGCTAAGGGTAGAACTAGATACATCACTGACTACCCTCTTTAACAAATCATGGGAGGATGGGGTGGTACCTGAGGACTGGAGGAGGGCAGATGTGATTCCCCTTCACAAAAGTGGGAGCAGGGCAGAAGCAGGAAACTACAGACCTGTTAGTTTAACCTCAGTGATAGGGAAAATGATGGAATCACTTCTGAAGGAAAGAATTGTCAAGTACCTAGAGGCCAGAGGGGCACAGGACCCAAGGCAGCATGGATTCACAGTGGGAAGGTCATGCCAGACGAATCTAATAGATTTCTTTGACTGGGTGACAAAAGTAGTAGATCAGGGAGGGGCTGTGGACATGGGCTACCTAGACTTTAGCAAGGCATTTGACACAGCCCCACACAAAAGATTAGTATACAAGTTAGCCAGCCTGGAAGTGGGTCCCAAGGTGATAGCCTGGGTAAAGATTGGCTGGAGAATAGAACACAGAGGGTAATAGTAAATGGAGTCCACTCTGAAGAAAGTGGGGTTACTAGTGGGGTACCGCAGGGTTCAATATTAGGACCAGTCCTTCAATGTCTTTATAAGCGGCATTGCAGAGGGACTGGAAGGAAAGGTATGTCTCTTTGCAGATGACGCAAAGACCTGCAACAGAGTTGATGCACAAGGTGGGGTGGAAAGGATGAGAAGGGACTTGGCAAGGTTAGAGAAATGGTCAAATGTATGGCAGCTTAGATTCAAAGCTAAGAAGTGCAAGGTAAAGCACCTGGAAAACAAAAGCCCAGGGAAGAGTACACAATGGGGGTGAGATACTAACAATAACAAAAATGGAAAGGGACCTGGGGGTAGTCATATCAGATGACTTAAAGGTGGGCAAGCAATGTGAGAGGGCAGTAAGGAGGGCTGGGGGATACTGGGATGCATGGGAGAAGCATCACCATTAGAAAACAAGAAGTTATTATCCTCTGTACAGACAGCTGGTGAGACCCCATCTGAGTACTCGTAGTCCTGAGACCCAATCTCCATGGACATAGACAAGATGGAAGCTGTCCAGAGGAGGGTAACTAAAATGGTGCAGGGTCTGCACCAGAAGACGTATGGAAAGAGACAAAGGAGCTTAATATGTATAGCCCTCGAGGAAAGGAGGGGGGGGGACATGATAGAAACGTTCATACCTCAAGGAATCAACAAAGTCCAAGAGGGTAGCATCTTTCAAAAAAAGAGTTGTGCAAGAAGAAAAAATTACTCACCTTAGTAATGTTGTTTCTTCTAATGGAGTCTTGCTATATTATGACATATGCAGTGAGTCCCAACCTTCGAACTGCTCCGGAGGTGAAAGAGTTAACTTTCCATGCCAGGCATGGAACGCTAAGCTCGAGCTCGGTTGAAACTCTGTCTGTTGTTCTTCAAACACAAACCGTCAGATCTTTACAAGCTAAACTCACTGAGGTCCTGTGTGGAAGCTGTAAACCTACACTAGCCAACTGGCTACTAAACATAAGAACACATTTTTTGGTCCCAAAACAAAGACTCAAGTCAGGAGACCCAAAAAATGAAAAACAAAACACCAAGCACCCCAAGAAAGGAGGGGTGAAAACAACAAGGTGGGCACCTACTAAGTGCCAACACTGCACTGCCCACCCACATCCCAAAAACAGAGGTTCTGAGAGGCAGGTGGAGGTCATAATATAGCAAGACTCCATTAGAAGAAACAACATTACTAAGGTGAGTAATTTTTCTTCACACAACATGAAGTCTGGCTATATTATGACATATGCAGACTACAAAGCAGTACCTCCATGGAGGAGGGACAGAACTCATTTAGGAAAATATACTCTGAAGCACAGCTGTGTTAAACTGAGCATCACTCCAGCCTGGATGTCCAGGAGTAATGCTTGCAAAAGTGTGAACTGTTTTCCAGGTAGCTGCTTGACATATCTCTAGAATAGGGATGTCCTGGCAGCAGCCAGGGAAGCAGCTATACCTCTGGTAGAGTGAGCCCTCAGGCTGAGGGAGGAACCTTACCAGTTTTTCATAGCAAAATTGGATACAGAGACAATCCACCTGGCAATGGATCTTTTAGTGGCAGGTTTCCTTACCAACCTCACCATAAGTGAGGAACAGTTGAGGGGGTCAAACCTGTGACCCTTGGTATGCTCTATGTAGTAACTAAGGGCTCTCTTCACATCTAAGCTGTGCAGCCTCCTCTCGCCAGAGGAGGAATGGTCAGTGAAGTACACTGGAAGAGATATGGATTGATTAAGGTGGAAATCTGAAACCACCTTAGGCAAGAACTTCCTGTTAGTCCTGAAGACCACCTTATCTCTATGAAAGGAGATAAAATCAGGCTCCACTGACAAAGCTTGCAATTCACTTATATGTCTGGCAGAAGTGATGGCTACCAGAAACACAGTTTTCCAAGTCAAGTACTTAAGTTCTGCTGAAGACAAAGGCTCAAAGTGGGGGTTGTATGAGCTGAGCAATGCAAACATTAAGATCCTCAGGCAGGGGCAGGGTCCCTGAATGGAGGGTTGGTATGAAGCAATCCCTTGAAAAACTTGGAGAATACAGGATGAGCTGAAAGAAAAGAGGGCTTACCTGCTGAAATAAAAGCAGACACAGCTGCCAAATGCACTTTTAGGGTAGCTGGTCTCAGCCCCAAGGTATTTAAGTGGACCATATAATCCAGGACTGTGGGTAAGTCAGCAGCTTCTGGGGAAATATGCTTTCCAGAGCACCATATGGAAAACCTTTTCCATTTGGAATTATAAGTAGCCCTGGTGGAAGGTTTCCTAGAAGCCTTCAGGATATCCATTACATCTTGGAAGAGGTGTAGATCAGCAAACTCTAACTCTTCAAGAGCCAGGCCTTGAGATTGAGAGATTTGAGGTTCGGGTACCAAACCCTCCCCTGAGCACAGGTTAACAGGTTGTGCTTCCTGGGAAGACACAGGGGAAGATGGACTGCTAAGGACAGTAGGAGTGGATACCAGGGTTGTCTGGCCCAATCTGGAGCAATCAGGATCATCTTGCAGGGCTGAGATCTGATTCTGACTAGCACTTTGAACAGGAGAGGGAAGGGAGGAAAAGCACAGAGAAACTTCCCTTCCCAATTGAGGACTAAGGCATCCAGAGGGACTGAGCCCAACACTGGGGGCCTGCAGCAAAAAAGGGAAAGTTGTTGATTGTCTGGAGCTGCAAAAAGATCTATCTGCAGGGTGCCCCATCTGGCAAAGATCACCTCCAAAACCAGGGGGTCCAGTGACCATTCGTGATGGCCCCGGGAAATCCTGCTGAGAGCATCTGCCAGGACATTGTCCTTGCCTGGGAGGTGAACTGCCGTAAGGGAGGTGTTCAGGGAGTAAGCCAGAGACTACAACTTCATTGCTTCTGTGTACAAGGCCGTAGGACCGAAGTGCCCCTTGCTTGTTGATGTACCACATTGTGGTGGTGTTGTCTGTTCTGACCTGTACAACTTTGTTCTGAACAGATTTGGAAAAAGCTTGAAGTGCTAGAAAAACTGCTCTGAGTTCCAACAGATTGATGTGGAGCAGAGATTCCTGAGGGGACCACAACCCCTGGGTAGTGAGGTCGCCCATGTGAGATCCCCACCCCAAGAGGGATGCATCTGTAGTAAGGATTAAGGAGTGAGACTGAGTGACACAAGGAACCTCTTGTCTCAGATTGCTCTGATCCTGCCACCACTGTAGGGCCTGGATCAGGGTTCGAGTCACTGGGATCAATTTGGGTTAGAGGGTCTTTCCTTTGAGACCAAAAAGGCTCTCAAATGGAACTGGATGTCCCTCATCTGAAATCTTGCTCCCTGCACTACTGCTGTAGAGGCAGCCATGTGCCCCAGGAGCTGTAGAAAATGCCTTGCTGGTCGAGAGACCTGCAGGGTGAATGAGGAGGCCACAGAGACCAGGGTCCTTGCCCTGTTCAAAGGAAGGAAGGCTCTGGCTTTCTCTGTGTTCAGCTCTGCGCCAATGAAGGTGAGGAGCTGTACAGGCCCTAGAACTGACTTTGAAAGATTCAGAAGGAAACCTAGAGAGGTGAGCAGTTGCTGAGTTATCTGTAGGTGTAACCTGACCTGGTCTGGGGACTGGCCTACTATGAGCCAATCGTCCAGGTAAGGGAAGATGGCAATTTTTTTGCCTTCTTAGGGGAAGCAACTGCTACTGCCAGGCATTTTGTGAATACCCTTGGAGCAGAGGTGAGGCCAAAGGGCATTGCTCTGATCTGGTAATGGCCTGAGGGCAGCTCGAACCTGAGGTACTTTCGATTGGAGCTTCTGATGAGAATATGGAAGTAGGCATCCTTGAGGTCCAGGGACGCTAGCCAGTCCCCTGGCCTTAGAGAGAGTAGAATAATTCCCAGAGTCACCATTTTGAATTTTGGTTTTAAAAGGTGCTTGTTTAGGTATCTGAGATCCAGGATGGGCCGCCACTCTCCTGTCTTTTTTGGTGTAAGGAAGTACCTGGAGTACAACTCTTTGCCCTGGTGTAGGGGAGGAACCCTTTCCACAGCTCTGAGAGCCAGGAGGGAAGAGACCTCTGCCTCTAGGGCAAGTGCCTCTGGTGGATTTGCAGGTGGAAAGGATCTGGTTCTCATCTTTGGAAACTTTTGAAGCTGAGAACCAGTCCCTGGCTTACTACTTCCAGGACCCACTTGTCTGATGTCAGAGACTCCCAGTCCTGGACAAAGTAAGCAAGCCTGCCCCCTACAGGTAGGTGAGAATCGGCCCTGGCAACCCCATCAGGGTGCCTGCTTGGCAGGGGGCTTTGGGCTGAGGGGTGGAAGCAGGCCTGCTTGTACCCTGTCTGCCTCTCCCTCTAAAGAACCCCCACTGGGCATAAGCAGAGGAGTAAGCCTGGGCTTGGTAAAAAGGCCTATGAAAAGGCCTGCCCCTGCCCCTGGGAAGCTGCCTTTGAGGAGTAGCCTGCCTTTCCTTAGCCTGTGCACTCCTATAGGTGGTCCTATACTCATCCATTTTCTTCGTGTGTAATTCTCTGTCTGCTCCCCAAACAGAGAATTACCCACAACAGGAAAATCCATGGCTTTAGTCTGGGTATCCTGTGACAGGCTAGTACATCTGAGCCAAGCCATTCTGCGAACTGCCACAGATGTAGCCATGACTCTTGATGACACATCATTTGAGTCCACTGCAGCATGGAATTGCACCTTGGATGCCTCAATACCATCAGCAGCCAACTGCTCCAGCTCCTTGGCAAGTTGGCCAGTGACCTGTTTTGCTAGAGCCATAACAGTATCCCATCTGGATTTCTGATATCTAGCAACATAAGCCACATAATTTGCCTGTCTGAGTCCCAAGGATGCTGCCATGTACTGTTTCTTTGCCATGGCATCAATCCTCCTGGATTTCTTGTCCGGGGGGGTGTGAAGCCAAGGGAATATTTGCCTTGTCACAGGCTGCAGCCTGCACTACCAAAACATGGCTGCATTGTAGTGAAAGGAGCTCCGTATCAGAGCCTGACAATGTGTACCTCTTGTCCATTCTCTTATCCACAGGAGGTATAGTGTGGGGAGTTTTTAGAATTTTAAATGTCTGTTTCCCAAAAGATTTATGCAAGGCAATAGACAGTCTCCTAGACTCTAGGATATCCATCATTTCCACATAGTCAGGCTCCTCTTGATCATCCACAGCTTCCTCCATAGGGAGCTGGAGGGTTTTTTATAAAACATAAAATGAGAAGAAGACTCAGAAAACCTAGGAGAAGACACTCCTGAAGGTCTGTCTGGGGAGATGTCCGGGTCAATGGGCACATCCAGACTTTCAAATCCACATTCACTCTCCTCATACTCCTCTTCCCCCTCCTCCGGTTCATAATATTCCTCTAAATCATAATCTTGAACCGGTGGAACCAGCCGAACCGGGCACTTACCTGAAGGTGTCGGTTCGGTCGGAACCGGGGAAAGCAACTGGACAATTTTAATCGCTTTGGCTAATTCTTCAGCGGTTGGAGAGGAAAGTTTTGGCTCCACACCAGCTGATTTCCTAGTCCTTTTTGCTGGAACCGACTCCTCAGAGTCAGTTCTCCTTTTGCCCGAGGAAGTCTCACCCTGGTCAGAGGGCACTCCCTCTGGTTCAGTTGGAACTGAACGGGCTGGCCATCCAGTTCAGCAGACTTTTTGGCCTCCCTTTCCCTGAGCCTACCAACTCTCTTTTCCAGGGTAGCTGCAGGAACATTTTTACAAATCTGGCAGTCTGCATTGAGGTGGTCAAACCCCAGACAATAAACACAGGTGGTGTCGGGGTCAGCCTTGGCAAAGACTTCCCCCACACACTGCAGTGTTGAAACCCAGTGGGCCCGGTTTTTATTTTGGGTTTCTCAGACATAGTGCCAGTCCTAACCAAGCTGCGGTTTAAATTCGGTCGAAAACCGAGAAAAACAATACTGTAACCGACAAAATGAACCGAGCAGAAGGAGAAATCTCCTGAGTGACTGTTCAGTGAGGTGGAGAAAATAATCTGACGGTTTGACTTTGAAGAACAACAGACAGAGTTTCAACCGAGCTCAAGCTCAGCGTTCCATGCCTGGCATGGAAAGTTAACTCTTTCACCTCCGGAGCAGTTCGAAGGTTGGGACTCACTGCATATGTCATAATATAGCAAGACTTCATGTTGTTTGAACAAGGGGGCACAATTTGAAGATAGAGAGGGGGCGGCTCAGAGGTAATATAAGGAAGTATTTTTTCACAGTGAGGGTTGTGGATGCATGGAACGCCTTCCGGAGGAGGTTGTAGAGTCAAAAACATTGGTTGAATTCAAGCATGCATGGGACAGTCATAAGGCAATTCTAGGGGGTGGGGGTAGAAAGAAGTAGGCTGCTGGTTAACTAGATCTGCAGCTTATCCATTAGGTAGGGAAATGGGCAGACTGGGTGGGCCAAGCGGTCCTTATCTGCCGTCAAATTCTATGTTTCTATGTTTCTATGATGATGGTGCCCTCAATTAAATCCTGTCAGATCCACTGATGAGAAGGAAGAGGAGAATGGTCATGGTGGTAACATTAGTGATGATAAATAACAGTGAGACATCATAAGTCTAACTAATTATTTATGAGTGTAGCACCATCCATGATTGATTGCCGCACCGGTCTGAAATCTCTAAGAAGTGACAGGCACAGGCACCTGCTCTGTGCTTCCCGCTGTCACACTCCCACTGCCGCCAAAGAAAACATTAAGTAATTGTCTTTAAAAAGACATCATTATTGGGATCCACCCCCCAAATCTCAAGGAAATGACCAGCTCTTCGGTCATTATTGCTTAAATATGCACTTCTTCCTGTCCATAGCCCATTATACTGTCTCATGATAATAATTATGGGTACCTCAACAATGGATGATACTATTAATGATATGGTCTACACTGATTCTAGTCCACGGACCATCATACTGATTCAGGATAATGATGATTATGGTGACTTCAACAGTGCTGATATTATCAATGATATGGTCTGCATTGATTCTAGTCCAAGGCCCATCATACTGTCTCATGTTGAGTGTAGTGGCATCAACAATGATGCTAACATAAATAATGATAATGATGTAATCATAAATGAAATCAATCAATCAATCAAAACTTTATTTAACCAGGCAGATTCATCATTGAGCAAGCTCATTTTTAAGATGGTCCTGGCAGAAATTATCTAAACTGCTTCCAGCCCAGGATGCATCAGTCCGTCTTATCATGATAATAATGTCATCAGTAAACAATTGAAGAATGCATTTTAAAGAATGACTTTTGCAGCATATTTGTCATGCAAATTGCCTTTGGCTAACATTCGTAGCACAAACCCACAGTACGTGCAGCTGACACTCACTGTTAAAACTAGTAGTCAGTTTAACAGAATTCAGATGGCCCCTCTCCTCAAAAGAGTAAAGTGGTAGCATGAGAAAGTGAATGATGTGGGTGCTTTGTGAAATCTCTCTACTCTGTGACCCCACAGCAGGGAGCATTCTCACCCCTGCTGAAGGAAAAGAGTTACATTTTGCTTTATATAGCACCTTTTGTATTTGCTGCATCTCAAAAAAACTTAAACAGCCATTAAGAAATGTGACAGTAGTCACTGGGCACTCCCAGAGAGGTTATATCAGTTTGAGTGAGGGTAGGCACAGGGTAGGTGGGAGAGAGGAGTTTAAGCATAGACAGCTTACATGAGATTTATTTATTATTCTGGATTGTTCATTAAACAGCAAGGACCCAATATGCAAATGTTCAAATGTTTGCATGGGAACCAATGGGTCTTTGCCTGTACAAACCCAGGTTTGCACTGGATCCCCATATTCAAAAGTGGATGTTGCACAGGTAAAGAGGGTTAGCACCCATGCAAAACATAATGCATGCGGGCAGGCAATGGAAGGGGTGTGGCCATGAATAACCATGTTACCCCATATTCCATGGCTTTGCGCTGTGCAAAAGGATTTAGCATGGTCCTTTTGTGCAGTGCAAACACCCCTGAACAAAACCCAGACTTACTCTGGGTAACCCTAGTGGATGCCGGAGGTAATGCAGCCACTCAGCCAGTTGGCCACTGGGGGGAGCACACCTGCCCTCTGTGGTCCCTGTCACTCCCTCTCCAATTGCCAGCCCCTACTGCACAAATAAAGTCCCTGGTGGTAGTGGCCCCCAACCCTGATCACCAGCCCATCCTGCCACTAGCGAAATCCCTAGTGGTAGTGGTTCCCCCCTCCAATCACCAGCCCATCCTGTCACTAACAAAATCCCTGGTGGTAGTGGTTCACCCTCCCCGATCTCCAGTCTGTCCTGTCACTAGCAAAATCCCTGGTGGTACTGGATCCTCCCCCTCCGATCACCAGCCTGTCCTGTTATTAACATAAGCCCTGCTGGTAGTGGTCCTTCCCCCTGCGATCACCAGTCCATTCTGTTACTAACAAAATCCCTGATGGTAGTAGTTCCCCCCCAGACTGTCAGTCCGTCCTGTGATCAATGTAAGCCCTGGTGTTTGAGGTCCCCCCCACGATCGTCAGCCTGTCCTGTCAGTAATGTAAGCCCCTATGGTAGTGGACCTCCAACCCCCCTGATTGCCAGTCCATCCTGTCACTAACAAAATCCCTAGATCCCTGGTGGTAGTGAATCACACAGCAACCAGGCAGTGGTGTGGGAATCAAACCAGGGTCTCCATGTTCATGGTTTTCCTATCTCACCAAAAGACTACATTGCTTCAAACTGCTTTACACTTCTCACAATACCTAGGATTATGTGAGAACTTTGGTTGCATGGCCCCCGTGTCCCAAGCCCTCCCTCCTTTACAATGAGACATCTGAATGAGTCCTACCATGGCTCTTTCAGTTATTTTCCATTCCGACATCTTCATAACATAAAACAGACATCACTGATCCTCTCACTGAACTGGGCCTAGTACAAAATGGGGAACCCAGGGAGTCTGCTCATCCTTAAGTGCAAGAAAGGTCAGTGATGAGCTTCAGGTCACATCATGAACTGGCGAATATGTTGAAATTTGAATAGGAATGAGAGAAACTCTGACCCTTATCCTTGGGCTGCAGTAATGTCTATAGTGAAGCAACAGTGTAATCATGCAAATAAAAACAGTGGACAGTGTGGGCTGGTCCTATTGAAATTAACTGGATTGTTGTCTACCCATATGGTGGGGATGTTGCCAGGCTTCACAGTGCAAAGTCATATCCAAACTAGGACTTTTCAAGACCTTGATCCAGTCGAGAGTTAGGATTCTTTCTTTTTTTTTTTTAACTTCCATTTCCTTTGCCCTCTGGCACACAACTCGTTCAGTTCTCACAGCAGCCCCATCTGCCCACCAGACTCACCCCTCGCTGCAACCGGTGATGCCACCCTGACCTCCAGATGCCTCCCATGTCACCCTGGGGCAGCTTATGCCTGTTGGGGGCCACCTCTTGCCTAGTGGAGGATTGATGCTAACTCCTGTTCTCCTGCAGTGCTGACTCGTCCCTGCCAGGGACCTCCCTTGATGGAGGAATAGCTGTCTAACCTGATAATGTCAGCTGGAGGTGCCCCTCCTCTAGTGTGCTGTGGGGGTCTGCTGATGAGGAGGGGACCAAACAGGCCATCATCTGCATACTGGTGCAGCCTTTCCACCCTTTACCCTCTGTCACCTTCCTCTTCTTGCACACAGCACAGCTGGCCATCAAGGCACCTCCACCACACCACCACCACCATTAGGAGCCGCTATGATAGAGGTGTGACGATGCCCCTCCCTCTCAGAAGGAGAGCGTCCACTGTACACTTTGAACTCTCCCTGCTGGCCTCTGCTGCTGACATCCCAGGCTCAGAGCATGAACACAGTTTCCAGCATTGCCAGAGCAATTGCACATTGCTCAGCACCATGGAGCTGGCCCTTATAATTATTCCTAATAGGGATTTTGATTAAAGTTTGGCACCAGAAAGAAATAATATTTAGGTTTAGGGTAAAGCTAAAAACAAATTTGGCAGACACACTGAGACATTTAAAAGACTGAGGGAATGAGCAAGCATGCCCGTATAAGTACATTTTTGACTTTTAAAGAAAATGAACAAAGTATCCCATACCCAAAACCTGGGATCCTGGGGTTCTGATTTGTCTGGGTTCTGGATAAATCTTCAGATTCCTTGTAAGGTTCTCATTTCCCTCAAAAAATGGTTCTCTCATCCCTAGATTTAAAACAAGGTTTTCTTGGCCTGACTGGTAGACAAAACTGCTCCTAGCAGTAAGAGCTACAACTGACCCTCATTACTAATGAAACCTTTGTTACTTGCCCTGCCCCCATTCCTCTCATCTGTAAATTAAATGGGTTTTAGCCATTCTTGTTTTGTTAGCAGTAGATAGGTAACTGCATTACCTCAGCTGCTTACACTCTCAGTTTTCTCTCCTGATTGCACCCACGTGTAATGCATAAGTTATTACACTGTGTAGGAGGTGACCTCATTCTTAATGAAAGGGTTATTTATTAATAATAGTGGTTTTTGACCTATGACTCAATATTGAGTGCTATGTAATTATTTACAGTGTGGGAGGAGGACCCAGCAGCTTTATTCCACACATTATTGTGAAACAAACACTATGAAATAATGCAAGCATTATATGAAATATACTGTATGCTAAAATACATTATACGTACAGTATTTCAGATAGACAGACAGATGGCATGCATGCACTTATTAGCATGCATGTGCTTAATATTAAACTTTTGGGATAATAACAATTTGTTTCTCAGAACGTGGTGTATACCTAGCAATATTAGGTGATTTTTCCATTTTCATGCATAGCAATTATGGTTGACAACCAGAGGACTGAAATCTCTTAACATTAAAAAAATCCCATTCTTTATTACTGAATACATTTGCATGAAGGCAGTCTCCCCAAAAAAATCATCTGCTTCCATTACTTTGTATACCCTAAAGTCACAATCTTCAGTTTATGATAGCAGAATCATTTCCATCGCAACAGGTTCTGATATCATAAGCAGAAGGCTATGACTTGTGACAGGAATAAGCAATATGAACAGAATAAATCTCAGGGAAAAGCTCCTTCTTTGTTAATTAAATTTAATTAATTAAAAATAGAAGGTCCTGAAATGTAATTATAAGTTTGATTAATTATTCATGAGCCTAGCAAGGCTCCTATTGGCTACTGGATCAGTCATTAATGTCTTAGAAATTACCGATCCAGCTGCCAACTGATGCTGTGTGGCAAGCAAAGCTTGCTCTACTCTGCTTAAAAGGTTGAGCTAAAAATAAATGGGGAGCCGGGCTGGTTGCGCTGATGGCTGAAGTGCTGGATGCCTTACCTCACACTATGCCGGTGATCCGTGTTCAGGAACGAGCACGGGTCAAAAGAGGTCAGCAGGGGAGGAGAAGGATGGAATGTCCAATGGACTGCTCTCTTTCTCCATGGAGGGGGGAGGTCACCAACAGTTGGTGCAAGACTGGTCCCTAGCGGAGGCTGGGGGGCAGTGCACCGACACTCCAGAAAGTGGAGGAGAAGAGGCAGACATGTGGAGAAGTGCATGCGGATGCATGCGTGCTTACTCCATGGGGTGTCTTTGCACACCTCATCTCCTAAGGGGGAGAAATAACAGAGGAGAAAAAGTGTTCTAGGTGCAGTCAAATGAAGCCGATCCCCACAGGCGCCACCCCCGTGAATAGCAGAAACCTCCAGCACCAGATCCATGTTCAGCAGGATAGGGATCCCTGCCATGGGGGTTAGGCCATGGAGGAAGCAGGATGGTAAACTGCTAGTGGTGGATGGGGCTGGGGGATCAGGCAAGATGAAATGCCACCCAGGACAAGAAGCATAAAGAAATTAACTATAAAAAAAAAAAATGGAGGCCGGCCCACTAGCACAATGGTAGATATACTGCTTGCAATGCCAATGACCCAGGTTCCGAAGTGAACCCAGAGAGTCAGAGGGCCAGCCATGAGGGAGTTAGGATTGAATGTCCCATGAACAGCTTTTCTCCCCCAGGGAAGGGTATAGACACACCAGGTGCTCAATCGACCCCTAGTGGAGGCTTGGGGTCCAACAGCCAGAGCTTGTGCACTCGGGAGGTGTGTCAGACATTTGGCCGTGTGCACCTTAACATCATTGTACATCACACACACACACCCTGGGAACATTATAGGGTTGAAAAATTACCAGGCTGAGCAGGAAGGATGTCTACCCCCACTGAACCCCATGTAGAGGATCAAGGATGTCTGTCCCCTTGTTTGAGGAGATGTGGCCCTCTCCCCAATGGCCCCTCACTTGGGGGGGTAAGCCAGGGTGTACTCCGGGGGGCAGAACATAAGTCCTGAGGGATGGGCCGGTGAGGAACTGGATCAACAGGTGACAGCTGGAAGCAAAAAATTAAATAAATAAATGGTGTAAAAGAAAATTGTTATTGTGGTTAGATTTATAATTGCAATAACAACCTCAAAGCCAATCATTTCCTTGGATTAATGACCAGCTGGAGGGAGGTGGCCCCTTGACTGTGCCTTGGGCCACCCATTCCTCAAACCGATCATTAATCCCTCAGAAATGACTGGCTTCTAGGTCGTTATTGCTTAAATATTGGAGGAATCTTGTGTAACTACAGTACATTCTGCTGATGCCAGCTGTGATTTTAATTTTGCTGGAAACCAACATCTCTCTTTAAGTATTTACTTATGTATTAAGAAAAGGAAGAAAAAAATTACAGGGCTATCATGAGTCTTGGCAAATTGGTGGTGGGGTCTTCCTCTGAGTTTTCAACCATTATTCCCATCCCTTCTCCCAGCCTCTAGCTTTCTGGTTCAAGGACAAACTTCAGATCCAGACCCATGCCCCATAGGTCTGGTGCTTGAAGCTACACAACTGTGGTTCTCCACATGGGGCCTGTAGAATCAGTCATACCTTTCTTCACACAGTGGCCACTATTGGTATGTTGTTTTATTTATTCTATGATTGTGTTTTTATGTATGGCACCCAGAGCCCCTGGGATTGGGGGTCTTTAAATTAAATTTGCCTTGCCACATTCTTTGTATATAGAAACATAAAATTTGCCAGCAGATAAGGACTACTTGGCCCACCTAGTCTGCTCATTTTTCCCTGCCTACTGTATCACCGCACCCCTCTTCCTTTCCCCCAAGATTCCCTTGTGCCTATTCCATGCATTCATTGAAATCCACAACTGTTTTCTCCCCAACCACATCCACTGGAAGGCTGTTCTAGGAATCCACCACTCTTTCTGTGAAGAAGTACTTTATTACATCTCTCCTGAATCTACCCCGCTCCAGCTTCATAGCATGTCCCCCTGTTCTTGAGCACTATTTTGTCTGACAAATACTTCCCTCCTGTGCCTTATTTATCCTGTTGAGGTATTTAAAAGTCTCTGTCATATCCCCTCTCTTGCTCCTGTCTTCTTTTCTTTTTCACTTTATCTTTTTATTAAGACTTTACATTAAGAACAGTGAACATTTGATAGACAATCAATACAGTCGTGCAGCAATTTCCAAATGGAATTAAGCTCACATCATATATACTGTATTAATACAGAATGATAAGCATGGAATAAATGAAGGCTATTCTATATATACTCTAAGACATGAAATTATAAAACAGCAAGTTAGAAGAGAAGTCCTTTTTATATGACAGTCAATGAGTAAATAACAAAAAGAAATGTTAAGAGAGGAATATTAAGCTTGTCTGTATAAATGCCTTAATTATGTGCGAACGTGTTCATACACAGATGTAATTGTTGTTTATTGCTCAAAAAGATGTGAGTGATTATACTATATGATTGAATATTGTATATAGTGAAGGAGAGAAAATAGGAGAGTTAGGAAACATAAGGAAAGAGAGAGCGAGAGATAATGATATAATAATAATAATAGTAGACTAGGATATTGAATATATATAATGATAACAAGGAGAGAGTTCTAATCCCTATGTCACAATGTGGGAATTACCACAGGTGTTAATATATTTAAAATAATCCTGCCAATACCTATTGTATACAGTGAGTCAGTGTGTAGAGTCATGAGACAACCGATACAAAGATGCATCTTGGGAGAGATTTTGAAGAATTTCTGAGAGAGTTGGGACTACACTTGACTTCCAATTCATGAGAATGAGACGTTTAACAAGTAGAGATAATATATTTAGCCATCTATAATGGACGTTGGATAGGGTAGTGTTGTTTGGGTGAGAATACCTAGCAGGAAGAGTTTGGGGTCGAAGGTAATTTATTGCCCTGTCACTTTGGTGGCAGCAGATGGACTTTTTGCCAGAGCTTGTTAATCGGATTACAGGACCAAAGAATGTGAAGTAGATAACCTCCTGGTGAATTACAGCGCCAGCAGTTATTATTATTTATGAGACCCATATGTTGTAATACGGAGGGGGTTCTGTACCGTAGATGTAAGATTTTTATTTGTATTAGAGAACTGCAGGCATCATATAAATATACTATGGGACAGGCGCCAACAGTTACGCCACTGTATCTGAGAGAAATTGTAGTTAAGGAGTGTACTCCATTTATATTTTGCAGATAGTGATGATTTAGTAGGTTGTCTCTAATGTCTTTATATATTTTACTATTTCATTTAGTCAATATTTTAATCCAGTGAGAATTGTATTGGTCAAGTAGAGTATCTTTGTTTACATTGCAGGAAAGGGAGTTAATGGCAGTTCTAAGTTGCAATTGTTTCCAAAAATCTTGTTTTGGAATTCCCCATTCTAGTTGCAAGTTCAAGAACGTTTTTAAATTTAGAGAATTCTGTTCAAGAATATCACCTATAAAGAATATACTCCTATTCTGCCAAGTAAGGCAAAATATAGGCTTATTTTCCAAAGATAAGGTGGGATTACCCCTTAAGTGAGTATACAAGAAAGGAGTCGGGTTGGATTTTAAAAATGTGTGAGTTAGCTTCCAACAGAGGATGGAGGATGATATTGTAGGATGAGATTTCAATTTAGGTGGAAGGGCATTATAGATGAAGGAGGTAGGAATCCCACCAGGGCATAGTGCAGATTCCATCACAACCCATAGTGGAGTATGTGGAGAGGGTTTTCTGAACCATTTAATAGTTTGTGCAGCCCGAAAGGCCCATAAGTAGGCCTTAAACCATGGGAGGCCAACCCCCCCCTTATCTCAGTGGGTATGTAACCTAGTGTGACTTAATATTGGTACATTATTTCCCCATATGGAATTACTTATTAGTTTGTCAAGCTTGGTTAGATAAGTAGTAGGCATAGTTAAGGGAATATTAGCTAATAAATATAATACCTTGGGTGATATAGTTATCTTAATAGCTGCTAATTTCCCCATAAAGGAAAGGTTGAGAAGTTTCCATCTTTCTAAGGTTGTTTTGATATTAGTCAGTAAGGGACTAAAGTTTGCATCCCAGATTTTATTGAGAAAGGGGGTTATTTTTATACTTAAATATGTAATGCCTTGGGGCACCCAGTGAAATCTGCGTGGTGTGTTCATAAAGGGTTTACATTGATCATTAAGGGGAAATGTTTCAGATTTGCCATAGTTCAGAGCAAGTCCGGAGATCTCAGTAAAATTGTTACATATCTTAATTAAGGGTGGACCCACCTCGTTTATATTTTCAAGAAGAATTAAGAGGTCATCCGCATAGGATAGGGACACATATCTGGAACTTCTGATTGGGATGTCTTTAATAACCGAGGTTTGACATAAGCATGCAGCTAAGGGTTCTATGACCAAGAAGAACAATGAAAGTAATAGAGGGCAACCTTGTCTAGTGCCTCTCTCAAGTTGAAAGGAAGGAGGGAGAGAGAGAGAGGGAGAGAGAGAGAGAGAGAGAGAGAGAGAGAGAGTGGAATTAAGAATTTTTGCAAATGGTGAAGTATATAATAATTTTACCCAAGAGCAGAATTTCAGAGAGAAACCAAAATGGGGTAGAACTAGATAAAGATAATTCCAATTTAAAGAATCAAACACCTTTTCAAAATCAATAGCAATGGCAGTAGCAGGTGACTTGAGAGATTTGGCTTTGTGTATTAAGTTAAATAATGAATGCATGTGGTCGGAACCATTCCTATTCTTAATGAATCCAGCTTGGGAATAATGAATTACCTTGGAAAGGAGGGGCTCCAAATGAGATGATAGCAGTTTTGAAAAGATCTTTCCATCGATATCAAGTAGAGAAATTGGCCTATAGCTAGCAGGAAGGGAGAGATCCTTGTCTTTTTTTGGAAGTAAAAACCACTTTGGTGCAAGTGGAAGGAAGTTGGCTCTTTTCTGTGGCTTCCCGAAATACTTTGAGAAGTAGGGGACCAAGAGTGTCAGAGAGAGACTTAAAAAAGTCCACTGGGAGTCCATCACTTCCCTGAGAGTTGCCGGATTTTAAGGAAGATAAGGTTTTTTGAATCTCTTGAAGAGTACAGTGTTCATCTAAAATGTTACTATCTATAGTGGAAAGGTGGGGTAGATGCAGGTTGTTTAGAAAATGTTGAATATTTAAATCTGGTGATGACTTCAAGTTTGAATATAACTTCTGATAAAAGGATTTCATGATTTGATTAATAGATGGGTTATCAGTAAATATTTTGCCTAGTGGGTCCTTGAGACTTGAGATATGTTGTTCCATTTGGTGGGCTTTTAGTTGGTAAGATAGGAGTTTCCCACTTAGTTCCCCATATTCCCAATACTTATGCTTAAGTCTGAAAAGCACTAGTTCTGTTTTACGAGAAATTAGTTCATTTATTTTAGTCCTTAAGTTTAAGATCTCAAAATGAAAAGGAAAATCAGGGTTTGGTTTATTCATTTTAAAATATTGGTTTTCTTTGGTTTTAAGTGTATTTTCCAGATCCAGCAGTTGTTGCTCTCTAGATTTTTTCTTGTGTGCTGTGAAGCTAATCATTTCTCCATGAATTATTGCTTTTAAAGCTTCCCAAACATTACCCATAGAGGAATCAACTGGATCATTAAAGGAAAGAAGTCGTGGATTTTAGATTTAACCCAATGTATAAATTCAGGGTCCCTAAGAAGAAGAGGGTCAAGTCGCAAGGAAGAAGATTTGGGGTAAGATAGGCCCCACAGAAGTAATAATTTTATGGGAGAATGATCTGAAATGACTATTGGGAGGATAGATAATTGGATTGTTTTTCCACAATTGTGGGAAATACAAACCAGTAGTCAATGCGGCTATATGTTTTATGCAGAGAAGAGTAGAAACTAAAGTCCCGTTCGTGAGGAAGTAAAAGTCGCCAAATGTTGGATAGGCCAAAGTCTTTTATTAATATTGAGAGAGCATTAATACTTCTGTGGTAAGAATTTGTGTATGAAGAGCTGAGCCTTCCAGGGCGGGTAGTATTGGGAATATGGGACCACCCAGGTGTAATGAGGCCCGACGCCACAGGCGGAGGGCCTTATAACCCCTGGAAGGTCTGGTATTCCCAATACCACCCACCCTGGAGGGTATTACTGCACTTAGAAAATGGGCAAACTGTATTATATGTGGTTGGATAAAAATGATTTTCATGTTAAAATATAAAAATTGTTGAGTATTTTATTTATTTTGAAAAAAAAGTAGTTCCTACACTTAGATCAGGATTTTGTTGTTTGTTTTTTTTTTGCAGGAGGGTCTTTTGTACTAGGTGAGCCTTTGTAGTTGTGAGTTTTCTTGTTTTTTTCCAAGATGTTACACCATGGTTACGTAGGTGGCTGTTGTCTGTAGAATGGATGGAATTTCCAGAGGTGACAATTTACCAGTGAAAATATGTAAGAAAAAGTTTGAGGATTTCTGTGTTGTGCAGCCTCATCTCATAGGAGCCCTGACCATGTGGTGTGTGAACCCTTGTCAGAGCAAGCAGAGTAGCTTCTGAGTGGAGGAGACGGCAACATCAACATGATAATGCAGGTACACGGCTTGTCAGAGGATTGGGCAATAATAAAAACAAATAAAAAAAGCTTCTGTTTGGGCCAACCAGGTGCAACACAGTTGACTGAGAGCAAGGAATGCTGCTATGTGCCCAGTGCAGCTACGGGTTGCAGAGCTACTGAAGGAGTGACTGGTTGGACGTGTACCAGACATGCAGATGTTTACCTGGCTTGCACCAACTACTGCATCGGGCGGCTTGTGCAGGAGTGGGAGTCATGTCTGCCTGTTTCCCATTACAATAATCTGCTGTGTTTGAAAAGTTTTTCTTTACTGTACAAAACTGTTTCATTTCAAATCTGATGGTTTGGCTATATATGGTGTGCTGAACACCGTAGTCATGTGAAGCCAATCACAGTGACGGCTTGAGTTTTGTCTTCATAACGTCTGGCTGTTTTTTTTTTGTGATGTATTCTGAACTGAGCCCAGCAGAGGCTAGTGTGTTGGTTTGTGACTTCCTGTGACACTCTAACAGTTTCAGGAGTTTTGTGGGGTAGGGGTGCAGCGCCTCTCGCTAAGCGAGAAAAACAAATGGTGGCAATTTCAAATTCATTTAGGTTTCTTGGCCAATAAGCAAGGAGGATGGGCACAGGGATACACAGTTCGGTGGGTGAAGGGACACTTGGGCTGGAACATTTTCTTTCCCAGACGTCTATTGTCAGACAGACCAGGGTTCTGGGAAGGGTACTGGCCAATCAAAAGCCAGGATCTTAGATGCCCATTTTCTAAAGGTAAATTACTTCTATCCATGCATGCCTCCATGGCTAAGTTGAGAGTGCCTCCAAGAATAATAGGGATATTATTCATATTGTTGGATAGTATTTGTTGTGCTAAATTATGAAAGAAATCAGTTGAGTCTGAATTAGGGACATACACATTAACAAGCATGAGATGTCCTGATGGAGTTTTGAAAATGGCTATTACCCATCTGTCATCTGTATCAGCAATGGATTTAATAAGGGACCATTTGAGATTTTTATGGATCAATATAGCTACACCTCTATTTTTTGAAGAGAAGGAAGAACCGCAGATTTGACCGATCCAGTCTTTTTTAAGTCTGGTGATGTCCTCTGCTAATAATTTAGTTTCCTGTAAGAAAGCAACATGTGTTTTGTGTTTCTTAAGGTGTGAAAGAACTTGTTTCCGTTTACCGGGAGAGTTGAGTCCCTTTATGTTCCATGTGTATAATAAAAGATCACTCATGATAACAATCAAGGGAATATAGCGGGTTTTGGTGTAGTGAGGAACCCTTAAGGAATCATTCAGAGGACGTCCCAGAAGTAAATACTTGCATATAGACACTTATAGGAGATGGCAGGATCATTACAACTTACATAGTAAAGTGAATATTGTCGTATAGTTCTGTGTATCTTTCTGAAAATAGCAATAATTAGAGAAAGGGTAAGAAGACATTATCATCAACAAGAATATCAACCAGTATAATAATAATAATATCATAACAATAGAAAAGAAAAATTATTTTTGTAGATGTGAGGAGATACGAGTCAGTATTTGATACCTGAAAACTCTCTCATACACATCTGGGCGTAGGTAGTGGAAGTAGATTCGGACAGCCAGCCGAAAGCTGTCTACTACTAAGTCTAAACCTTATAAACAACGACAGCTGTAAATTCACAGTATACACTCAAGCAGGAGATAATATATCATCGAACAAGGAGGGAACCAGATATTTAACCTCATTATGGTAAAAAACAAATCCTATATATATAGGAAGGAGAAGAGTAAAATTACCAAACCGTCTAGTAATAACTTGCAAATATAAAAGTAATAGGTGTGTCAACCTATTTCACATGCATAACTGTTTTCTTTTATTTTTATTTATTGAAGTCTCGGATTACAACCTTTGAGCTACTAGCTCTTTTACAAAGGTTCCACATCAGGAAGAAAAATACAAACGTACAATTGTAAAACACAGTGTAAAAATGAACATAAGCAATGTCAATAGTACTATGACTTAACAGTGTACTTGGGATAGGAAGTGTACCTTGACACACAGACAAAGTCAAAGCTGTAGCAGAAGTAAGAATGGGGAGTGGAGGAGGGAGGGAGGCTATAGAGTGAAGGGGTATGGAATAGAATAGATGTGCAGCATGCGGGAACCTCTGGCTTGGGCTCACCTTGTCAGGAAGGTGTGTGGGGGTGAAAGGACAGGGGTTAAGAAAATGGGTGGGGGAATATGCCCCTGGGGAAAAGGGGGGGAGAGTGGCACTAGGACAGGGGGCAGGGGAGGAAAGGGTATGTAGAGGATGGTGGGAGGGAGGGAGTAGCAGGGGGAAGTAGCAGATTGGGTAAAAAGCATAAGTGCACAATTGGTGGGGTAGTCAAACATTTTGTACCAGGTCGGTTGGTCAGGTACGGCAGGTGCATTGCCCTTGGCTGAACAGGTGGGATCTAAGTGTGGATTTGAACAAGCCGATTTTGCTTATAGTGGTAAGTTCCGATGGGAGTGAGGTGAGTGAGGCCATAGCAGGGCCGGTATTCAAAGGATCGCTGACCTTGGGTGGTGCGACGGTAGGGGATTTTGATGGAGATCTTGTTGGATGTCCTTGTGGTCCTTGTTGGTGCGACCTGGTACATGACGGCACTGGGCCCTGGTGGTAGAAGACCCAAGGTGGCTTTTTTGGCAAGGAGACAGGTTTGATATCAAGCCCTGTCATTCAGGTTTAGCCATCCGGTTTGCTGGTAGAGGTGGCAGGTATGGGTCAGTCGTGGGGCTCCAAGCACAAGTCTGCAAGCTTTGTTGAGCATGGTGGCGAGTCTCCTGAGGGTGCTGTCAGGGGCTGCGCTGTAGATAACAAGGCCATAATCAATGGTTGAGAAGACCGAGCTGGTTATGGCAAGCTGGAGGGCTTTATCAGAGAAGCAGCTGTGGTGCTTATATAGCAGGCCGAGCTTTCTGTTAGCTGTAGAGGCCACATGATCAATATGTGTGGTGTATGAGAGGGAGCTGTCAAGGGTGAGGCCCAGGCATTTGAATTTGGGGACCATTTCAATGGGGATCTTTTGTAAGTTCTGGATGTTCAGGGTTGCAGCCCTGTGGTGGCTGTGTGCTGGGGCAAAGAGCAAGGACTCGACTTTTTGTGGTTGACTAGGAGTCTAGCTTTGTTAAACCAGTTTTCCACATTATAAAAGTCCTGTTGAAGACACTGCTCCAGTGCGATGGGGTCAGAATGGCTGGTGTAGATCACAGGATCATCAGCGTAGAGAAGAATTTTTTGTTGGCAGGCTAGTGGAAAGTTGTTTAGAAAGAGGCTAAGAGGGGCGCCAGGATGGATCCTTGGGGACTCCGTGACACTTGAGGGTCAGAGAGGACATTGCAAATTTTTTACCTGCTGAACACATCCAGAGAGTTAGCTCTGGAACCAACACAGTGAGTCAGAGGAGAGCCCAGTTACCTCTAATTGGGCCAGCAAAAGGTCATGGTTAACCATGTCAAAGGCCATGGTGAGGTCTATAAAGGTTGCCCCCACAAAGCGCCCCTGGTCGAAGGCACTGTGAATGTAGCCCATGAACTCGAGAAGCGTGGTGGTAGTACTGTAGTGTTGACGGAAGCCATGCTGCTGCTGGCATTGTAGCTGGTATTTTTTGAGGTGTTCCACCAGCTGATCGTAGACTATTCGCTCGAGGGCTTTTGAGATAGGTGGGAGGATTGAAACTGGACGGTAGTTGGCATGGTCAGGCTTACTACCAGCTTTGTGAATTGGGGTTACGATTGCTGCTTTCCAGAGTTCTGGGAAGGAACCTGTGGTGAGGGACAGATTTATGATATAGGTCAGTGGGGTTAGCAGTTCATTGAGGGTAAGAGAGATTAGTTTTAGATCACAGCCCTCGGAGCTGTGCCTGGACTTCCCAAGGACTTGGGAGAGAGATTTTTTTACCTCACCTTTAGATAGAACTTTGAGGTAGAATGGCGGGGCTTGGAATGTTGGGGCAAACTTTGGGGGGTGGGCTGGTTGGTACTGGCTTGGACTTCGAAGCTGGGGGGGAGCACTGAGCTGAGGTCCATAAAGGCTGTATTGAAGATGTCTGCAATAGATCTGGGGTCTTGTGTAAAGGATCCACTGTGGCTCAATATTGTGGGTGCTGAGGTATCTCGTTTCCCTATAATGGCGTTAATGTTATCCCAGAAGTAGCGGCTGTCCCCCCAGGTGGAGTTAAGCTCAAGTCAGTGGAAATTAGCTTTTGCCTGCCAGATTGTGGTGGTGCATTTATTCTGTGCAGCCTTGTAGTTTTGCATATCCTGGACAACTGTGTGGTGTATGTTAGAGACCAGTGTTGCCACAAAGAAAAAACATGAGAGCCAAGTATTGTTCGGACACATAAAAGATTAAAAGAGGTGGGCATAGCAAGTAAATTCAGCAAAGCTTTCCACAAAAGTGGTACACACAGATACTAAAGCATCAGTGTATCAAGATGCATCAAGGTAAGGGAGGATCTTATAATAAATGATGAAATATAAAGCAAAATAGATTGGAGTTTTGTGTCAAAAGGCAATGGGAATTTAGCAGGGTACAAGGAAGAACCAGCGTTGGTGCTACAGAAGTAGCAATAAATTCTGTTATTAATGCATACACCCTACTCGAACAATGCCTGCATGGAACTGAAGGAGAGACTAGGTCTAAAATTAAACCCAGTGAAATCCTACTTAGAAGAGAGACCGAGATAAAGGTCTTCTATATATTACAAGGCTTTGAGTAGATATGGTATACAGAGTGGAGTATATCAGAAATCATTTTATGTCCATGCACCGAAGATTACTGGCAATATATACATATATGTGTTTAAGAAAGCCTTTAAATATAGTGCTGTACTTAAATTGATAATTCCAAATTGCCAAAAAGGTACCTAATCAAAGTCAGGCTCATAGAACTAAGTGTCTAATTGAATTATAATGATATGCCTAAATGAACAATAATGGGTATTTAGGGAGAATCATTATAAGGATGCCATGGCTTTAATAAATCCCCTGGATGTTATAACAGCAACATTGAAACATCTTGACAACATTAATCTAACTTCCATTAGCTGTTGAAATTCAGTATGGAATGCTTAAATAATGGTGTTGCTAAGCACAGTTGCAGCACAGGTTTAAATGCAAATATATAGCCAAACCATACATCATAGTACCAAAGGTGCCAGAATGAGTACTTGTCTGTCAGTGAATGGTAAAAAAAATGTAACTGGTATCGATCGTGATGTACAGTCTTCCACAAGTACTACCTGCAGGAGAAGATAGTAACATAGTGGAGTAGGTGGCAAAACGCAATGTGTGGCAAAACAAGGCAGATGGTCTCAATCAGCACAGAGCTCTGGAGTAATAGCCCCAGAGAGGAATTAAATAAGCTGGTAGTAGCTAAGTCAGTTCAGGTCACCTTCAATCTATGAGAGCTGTTTGAAGCTGTGATAGCTTTGTTTTTTGATTTTGCTTTATGTTTCTTCTTGGGCGGTTTGAGAGGTGAACTTCTGATCGCATCCGCCTAAGAAGAATTGGCTGAGAGGTTGCCCTGAAAAGGTTCCCCAGTGTCAGCAATCTGGTCATCAGTATTTTTCCTGCTTATATCATCATGTGAAGATATGAGATCTTCCGATAATAGGGCAAACTTGTTTTGAAGGGGGATGGAGGGATTAATCTGCACCTAAGAGGACATATTAGATGAAGTTTTAGAGGGATTGTCAGATGGGCAACATGCATGATTAAAGGTACGGAGTCCAGAAGAGAATTTGTCCTTAATCCTGTTGGAGTGCGTAAGAATGAAAACAGTGGTCTCTGGAGAATCAGGGACAGTCAATTGGGTTGAACTTCCTGCACTGGACTTTGTTACCATGTTGGCACTCCGAGTGGGTTCCAATGGAGCAGGCATACAGACACTGACCACAGGGATCTCAGCGGTAGAAGCATTCAGATTTGTATTTAAAAAGCTGTCTAGCGCCTCAGGGGTACTGAAATCTCTAAAAGTTGATCCTAGAAATAGTTTCATAGTGGAAGGTTATCGCAAAGCAAACTTAATTCCCCTCTGGTGCATTGTAGGTTTTAAGTAGTTGTATGCCTTCCATTTCAAAGACAGCTCTTTAGAGAAATCCTGGAAGATGGATATTTTAAATTCTTGCCATGTTAAATCACCTATTTCTCTCGCTTGCTTTAAAATAAGCTCCATATGGGCGAAATTCAGGAAGCGAGCAATCTGTCTGGGCCTCTGATCTTTACTAGGCCTGGGATCTAGGGAGCTATGGGATTGCTCAATTATCAATTGTAAGTTGGGGGGCAACTTTAACATTGCAGGGAGAACGTGAAGCAGCAGTGCAGTAGTGTTCCCAAGTTCCGACCCCTTAGGGAAGCAAAAAAAATGCAGATTGTTCTTGCGGTTGCAGTTTTCAAAGTCATCAAGTTTGTCCTGCAGGGATTTTATTGTGTGCTCCTGGCTTCTTATAGTTGCCTGGAGTTCCTGAACGGAGTTCTCATTGGTAGCAGATTTAGTCTCAGCAGAGGTAATTCATGTATCGAATGACTGTAATGTGGCTGCATTTTGCTGTGCTGTAGTTTTTAAATCATTTATGTCTTCAATTAGCTTTGAGAACATTGCCTCAACTCTGGTTAATGAATTTGTTTGTAGATGAGGATCTGTCATGACAAGATATGTAGGCCCAGCTCAGGGATGAGACAGACAAACAGATTAGGCTACGAGAAAGATCCAAATAACTTACAAGAGCTCATTAGTGTTGTTGTCTGCTAGATCATCAAGGATGACACTAATAAGATGGTCTGTAAAGGGATGGATTAGGTTAGATTCTGTAGTTCCTCTGGAGGGACAGATTTAAGCAGCCATCTTCTGTTTGGGCAAGCCACACACCACCCTCCCTTCTCCTGTCTTCTAAGGTGTACATAATCAGGTTCTTAAGCCTCTCCTTGTAGGGACTCTGATGTAGACCCTGCACCATCTTATTTGCCCTTCTCTGGATGACCTCCACTCAGTCTGTATCCTTTCAGAGATGTCTCCAAAACTGGGCAGAGTACTCTAGGTGGGAAATGAACTGAAGCTGATTTCCAGGTGTATCCCAGTAGCACAGGAAGGTTAAGTTCCTTACTAGGGGTCACTGTGCTCAAGTGGCAGTTGTGGGTTTTAAACCCATGCCTGCTGGGTCTCCAGATTAACAGCTTGGTGCTTTAACTCTCTAGGCTATATTGCCTTTTTAATGTAGTTTCTCCTTGGTTCATGAGGCCAGGGGTTGGGTGAGGGGGTGGGCATTAGGCTTGAAAGTTTGAAACCCTAGAAGAACAACACACCACCAATTTGTCAAGACATTTGAGACGTTGTACCTTATTTTTTCATTTCCTTACTTTGTCTGCTTTGTGCTTTTGCAACCTTAAAGTATGCACTAAACAGAGAAACATAGAAACATAGACTTTGACGGCAGATAAAGACCGATTGGCTCACCTAGTCTGCCCATTTCCCTACCTACAGGATAAGCTGCAGATCCTAGTTAACCAACAGCCTATTTCTTCCTACCCCACACAAAAATTGCCTTATGTCTGTCCCATGCATTCTTGAATTCTCCCCCAGTTTTAGACCCCACAACCTCCTCAGGAAGGCTGTTCCATGCATCCAGTACCCTCTCTGTGAAAAAAATACGTCCTCACATTGCCCCTGAACCGCCCCCCCATTTTTTAAATTGTGTCCCTTGTTCTTGCATGTCTTTTTCTGAAAGATGCTACCCTCTTGGACTTTGTTGATTCTACTGAGGTACTTAAAAGTTTCTATCATGTCCCCCCTCTCCCTCCTTTCCTCAAGGGTATACATATTAAGCTCCTTTAGTCTCTCCTCATATGGCTTCTCTTGCAGACCCTGCACCATTTTAGTTGTCCTCCTCTGGACTGCCTCCATCCTGTCTATGTCCTTGCGGAGAAGGGGTCTCCAGAACTGGACGCAGTAATCCAGATGGGGTCTCACCAACTGTCTGTACAAAGGGATAACAACTTCCTGTTTTCTGCTGGTGATGCCTCTCCCTATACATCCCAGTATACCCCCAGCCCTCCCTATTGCCTTCTCACATTGCTTGTTAATCTTAAGGTCATCTGATATGATTACCCCCAGGTCCCTTTCCTTTTTTGTTGTTGCTACTATCTTCCCCCCATTGTGTAATCTTCCCTGGGTTTTTGTTTCCCAGGTGCATTATTTTGCACTTCTTTGCATTGAATCCTAGCTGCCATACTTCCAATCATTCCTCCAACCTTGCCAAGTCCCTTCTCATCCTTTCCACACCTCCTTATGTATCAACCCTGTTGCAGATCTTTGTGTCATCTGCAAAGAGGTATACTTTTCCTTCCAGTCCCTCTGTAATGTCACTTATAAAGACATTAAAAAGGACTGGACCCAGTACTGTACCCTGCGGTACCCCACTAGTAATCCCTCTTTCTTCTGAGTGGACTCCATGTACAATTACCTTCTGTGTCCTGTTGTCCAGCCAATGTTTTTCCCAGGCTACCACCCTGGGACCCACTCCCAGGCTGGTTAATTTGACTATTAATCTTTTGTGTGGGACTGTGTCAAATGCCTTGCTAAAGTCTAGGTAGGCCATGTCCACATCCCCTCCCTGGTCTACTACTTTAGTCACCCAGTCAAAGAAATCAATTAGATTCATCTGACATGACCTTCCCACTGTGAACCCAAGCTGCCTTGTGTCCTGTGCCCCACTGGCCTCTAGGTACTCAACAATTATTTTCTTCAGAAGTGATTCCATCACTTTCCCTACCACAGAGATCAAACTGGCAGGTCTGTAGTTTCCTGCCTCTGTCTTGGGCCCACTTTTGTGAAGGGGAATCACATCCCCCTTCCTCCAGTCCTTGGGTACCACACCATCCTCCCATGATTTGTTAGAAATGGTAGTCAGTGGTTTCACTAGTTCTGTCCTTAATTGTTTTAGAATTCTGGGGTGAATTCCATCGGGCCCCATTGCTCTGTCCACCTTCAGTTTTAGGAGTTCTTTCAGAACCCTTTCTTTTGTGAAAGGACTGGGATTGACCCCCCTATCAAGATTGCTTCTGTTAATTGGATCTGGCACCTCCCCCTCCTGTTTTGTGAATACTGAGCAGAAATATTTGTTTAGTATCCCTGCTTTTTCACTGTCCCCCTCTGCCCACCCACCGTTCATTCTATTCAGTCTCATTATCCCTCCCTTTGTCTTTTTATACTCCTTGATGTACCTATAAAAGGTTTTATCCCCCTTCTTAACCGAGTTGGCTATCTTTTCCTCAGTTTGGGCCTTTGCTATTCTGACTTCCCTCCCTGCTTCCTTCTGCCTTAACTGGTACAGCTCTCTGTTCTGTCCTGCTCCTTCTGTGTTTCCTTATACTTCCTGAATGTTATCTTTTTCTCCCTGACTTTCCCCACCACTTCTTTTGAGAACCACAGTGGCTTTTTCTTTCATTTTGATTTGTTTATTTGCTTCACACAAAGGCTTGTTGCCTCTGTGATGGCAGTTCTGATGATTCCCCATTGTTGCTGCACCCCTCCTTCTGCCTGGTTTGCTAGTGCTTTTCTGAGGCACTCTCCCATCTTGCCAAAGTCAGCCCTCCTGAAGTCCAGTACCCTCACTTTTGCATGGCTTGACGCTGTAGCTGAATTTAACGTGAACCACACTGTTTGATGGTCACTTGTTCCCAGATGTATTTTTGTGCAATTATTTCCTTAATTTTTTGAGAAAGTAAGTTTTGCACTTTGTGTTTTTGTAACCCTAAGGTATGCATTAACATAGTTTTTCTTTACAATTATTTTTCTTACTTTTTATGAAAGTAAGTCCCAAGGGTCCTGTGCCAGTCAGGAGCTACAGGACCCCGATACAGGAGCTATGTCCTATCTTGCTTCACACAGATTCCAGAGGCCTAACTTGCTTTACATCAGGATGTGCATGACATAAATCTCAACTTGTTTCATCCATAAGGCCTAAAATTCCATTAGAATGCAGTTACTTTTTTGCTCTAGAAAAAGTATCTTTTGCTATTCAGTCATTAAAAATGGATAAAGCACCTATTAATGATAGAACGCCAGCTGAATGTTATGCCTCAAATGTCAACTGGTGGTCTAATATTCTTTAAAATGTCTTCAGTTCCTCAATTGCAAATAATTATATCTCAGATTCATGAAACAAAACTTCATAAGTCAAATTTTAAAAAAATGGAATGGAACAAACCCTGCATCATACAGACCAAAAAGCCTGAAAATAGAATTGAATATTTTTTTTTTCAAAGATTCTTCTAAGTAGGTTGCAGTACTGGTGTAGCTGCAAGAGCTTTCAGAACTGCAAGCTGTTTCCCTTTTGGATACTCTATAGTGGTGGACAAAGTGGGCTCAACCCGCTCAGCGAAGTGATTCACAGAGCAAAGGCAGATTCGTGGACTGCTCTGCAATGCAAAGTGGAGTACTTTGTGTCATAATGAGGGAAGCCCATTGGAACCAATGACTTTGCGTTACTCCGCCTCCCCAGACCACTACTCTGCCAAATTTAAGGTGAAGTGCATTGCAGGCAGTGCACTTCACCTCACTTCGCCTTGTTTTTGAGCTCTGAAGGTGAATTTTGCAGTGATTCATAGGATTTCAGGTCACATGGGCTCTATGTTGATCTGCACAGCCTCCGTTCGGGGTAGTATGAGTAGGAAGGAGAAGGAGACAGTGTGCTCTGATAGCTGTTTGTGATAGAAATCTTGTAAAAGCTGTTCAAAAAGCATTTTTGCATTTTTTTGGGGGCTCCAGCTTTAGTTCATCGATTGTAGGAAACCCTCCTGTGCTCATGTCATCGAGCGTTTTTGTTTTTGTGTGGATTTTGAATGTTAATTTACAACATTTAGTGTGTGTGGTGAAAGACAGTGAAAGTGCGCTTTGGGGGAGGGGCGTATCCGTGGTGTAGGTAGATTTAAGTTGGAAAAATAATGATTTCTTTGTTTTTAGGTTATATTTTTGTTATATAACTGACTGTGTTAATGTACATACAGTAATATTTTCAGTCATAGTTGAAATTTTCTTGCTGTTTGTTGTGTGGCTGTGGTGCAGCAGTTGCTAAGTTCAGGTTGTTTACATTACAAATTTACACTACGTACCGTGGCATAGTACTGAACGTTAGCATTTGCTATGCATTCCACGTTCCGCATTGTACACAAACTGTTCTGTGTGTGAGTGTATGCAGTGCAGTGTTGCATGCATCAAATAATACACCTTTTATTACTAGTGTAATTGCAGGCGCAGCAGTGTGAACCTGCTATCCACTGCAGCTGCTTGATTTTGTACTGCGTCATGGTATTTGTTCTTAGTTTTGCTGCTAGTATTGCTGTAAACATCTGCACAGTCTGCATTCATTGCCCCTCACCCCCACGTTCAAAAGGTATTTTTTACCAGATTGGATTGTTTTTGTGACCTCATCAGCACCACTGGTCACTGAAGTTGTTTTAGTTGTGTGACAGTCTCAGAGTAGTCTCTTATCTGTTGCTGAAGCCATAGTTGTTGATTTGGCTTCACATCCAGTGTCCCTCCAATCAGAGAGTGAACGTATCAAAATCTGAATTTGGTTATAATATTGTGGTTGAGCCCCCAAAATGCCTGCAAAGAGATGTGCAGGAAAAGCTGTTTCTCGCCATGGCAATGTTGGCAGTAAAAAGGTCTGTGGGCATGGTAGTAGTACGCAGACGTAGAAGTGCATTGCTGATGTGAGGAAAGGTATTTCTCCTGCAATGTTTTTTACAGCCCAATCGGTAGCTTCACTCATAGTTGGAGGAGATGATGTTTTCCCAACTGGTGGTGATAGTGTTACTGGTGTTAGTACTGTTGGAGGTTGTACTAGTATTGCTACATCAAGTTCTAATTCCAACCAGTGTACCGTATCCAAAAATATTGAGTGTGAAGCAGCGCAAGTGAGTGGCAGCATAGATGATGTCATACTTCCTAGTAACATCCCAGTAACTGAACCTGAGGATTCTGATAATCATGTCAACAATAGCATACAATGTGATATTCCGTCCACCGTGGCACTTAACGTCACGCATTTTCCATGCTGTGATTCACAGTGTGATGAAAAAATATCAGGTGATGGTGGTGTAGATGCTGATGATGAATGTGATGATGACGATGTCGCTGTTGTTGCAACATCCAGTCCACATGCTAGCATCCAAGCAGAAGGTGGATGTGTGTGACATTGATGAATATGATGATGATGTAACTGACCCCAGTTGGGAACCAGAGAAAAAGAAATTGAAAGTGGCTGTGTCTGAGTCTGTTTGCAGGAATGCCCCTGCAATAAAAACTTGTGGTCTACCAGTTTTAGTTGATGATGATGACTGAGTAATCAATATGATAGGTAGTCGTGGTGGTCAGTTGCAGTCCAGGTGTGCAGTGCCTGAAACATCACGTGCCCCCCCACCCCACTTCAGTGCTTAAAATAAAAGACTTAAATAAGCCTCATCATGGACATGTTAAAAGCAGAGCAACACAATCCCTTGTTTGGGATTTTTTTGTGCAAGATGCAAATGATGAGTCAGTTGCAATCTGCCAGGTTTGCCATGTGTGTGTGAGTCAAGGTAAAAAGGGGAGCAATCTGAGCACAGGAGGACAGCATACGCATCTTAAGAATAGGCACTTGGCACTGTGGACCCATCACAAGCTGGCAGCTAATACAACAGTGGGGCGTTCACCCTCATCACCGGCAACCATAGCCAGCATGTTATCTCCTTCCATGACTGTTAAGTCCAGTAGTAAATTAAACATGTGCAGTAGTGAAGTAATAAGAGCAGAGGATTACTAGAGGCATGATGAGGTGGAGGACCATAATTACTTTGAAATGTTGTCCAGTGCTGGTGAGAGTAGCAGTTTTTGTGGTGGTGGTGGTTGTGGTGAATTCATTATGTCTAATGCAAGAGGTACATCAACCCCGGTTGGCAAATCTGGCAAAATAACAGCACTTCTGGGTTTGTCATCATCACCTGTGCAACTGTCTTCAACAAATTTCCGCGCTCCACCCCCTGCCAATGCCATTCATCACAGAGCACAACCATTTGTGATCAACACACCCAGTGTAAAACATTTAAGTCAGCCCACATTACAGAGTGTTTTTGCGCATAAGCTGAAGTACCCCCTGAATCATACAGTGTCGCATGAACTTAATGCTGGCAATTGATCTTTTGCCCTTCTCCTTTGTAGAGAATTCTGGGTTCTAGAAGTTTGCTGCACATGCCTATCCAAAATGGAAAGTCCCATCAAGAACATACTTTTCTACCTGTGCTGTCCCAGAGTTGTTCCGCACTGTCTCAGACTCAGTAAGACATGCCCTTCAACATTCCTCCTCTCCATTCATCCATTTAAGTATGGATATGTGGACAAGTGGCAAAACAATGAGGAGTTCATGTTTGTGTATAACTGCACACTGGGCGCAGGTGCCGGGGGTTGTTTGTGATGTTGGTAGTGTGAATAATCAGTGCAGAAAGGTGGATTGTCACGATAGCAATCTTCCAGGAATTCAACAGCATGCAACGATTGCTATGCACAATGTGACCTGTTCACACACTGGTGAGAACATGTTGGATGTGGTACTGACTGAAATTGACAGATAGCTAAACCGTCTGTCCCTGAGAGCTGGGTTCATAGCAAGTGACAATGGGTCAAATGTGGTGAAATGCATCACAAATGGTGTTTTTTTTTTCATGTCCCATGCATGGCCCACTGTTTATATCTTGTGGTTCAGGAGTTTCTGCAGCACTATGATATAAAGGAAATGCTGACCGTTGCACGACGTATCTGCTCTCACTTTCAAGATCTGGAAAGGCCTGTGACCAACTGTGGCAGCTACAGATACAAAACAGCCTGCCTCAGCACCGCTTGAAGCTGGAAGCTGTCACCCGATGGAACTCCACTTTATACATGGCAGAGAGGTTGTATGAACAACACAAAGCCATCTCAGAATATCTTGTGATGCACTGTAGCCGTGACAGTTCCAGGGCCTCCATGACCATGACGACTAAACAGTGGTGCCTCATGAACTCTGTAATAACAATTTTGCAGCTTTTGAACATGCCACACAGGCAGTGAGTGGCAAGTCTGCCTCGATTAGCCAATCAATTCCACTGCTGCGGGTGCTGAGGCAGACACTGGTGAATATACAGCATAGCCTTGATGTTGCCGGAGACGGTGGTAGCAGTATGTTGCTGCAACACATGCTGACAGTATTCAAACAGAATTGTCACGTTGTGAGCATTCAGCGTAGTGATAACTTTGCCATAGCAACAAAGCTGGACCCACAATACAAACGTGGAATTGCATCAGTAGTGGAGGGAGGGCCTGAACAGGTAAAAAATATCAGTGGTCAACTAGTGCGCTTGGTTCATGGGGCACAGAAGTCATGTGTCAAGGTCAGCAAACCTCAGCAGCATAATCCGGCTGAAGGTGTACCTGGGGGACCATCAAGCATATCCTGCAAGGGGAAGTGGACTGCAGTTCCAGGTGGTCTGTCATCCAAAGTGGCTGGCATCAACCTGCTTTGGGAGGCTTTGTCCCAAGTGGGTATTTGTGAAATAAATGATTCGGGAGAACAGGATGATGCATCAACAACTGGACTTAGAGCGGCACAGAGAATGGTTGAGTCATATTTGTCTGAAAACAGGCATCTGACAATAATTGAAGATCCTCTTTTGTACTGGAGTGGAAAGGTCAGTGAATGGCCAGAGCTGACTGCAGTGGCACTGAAGTACCTCACATGCCCACTCTCCAGTGTAAGAGGGTATTCAGCTCAGCAGGTGCAATAGTCAGGGATCGTCAGACATACTTGTCTCCTGCAAATGTTAGTTTGCTAACATTCATTAAAATGAATGAGAGGGACATACCAGCACAGACTGCAGCCTCGATATTCATACCTCAGACTAGTCATTGTGGTCATGCTGATGTGGAAATGGAGCATCCTGCTGGCACTGGCAGTGGCTGCCTGAAACGGCCCACCACTGACATAGATGACGACACAATGGAGAAAGAATTTCCCAGTGGTCAGACTTCAGACATCAATGACTGTGAGGGCAGCTTTCTTTATAAGGATGATGATGTCATTAATGTTGGCAGGCTTTAACTGAAGTTTTTAAAAGGCAATGGGCCCCCCTCGGACCACCACCACCGGGACTGATGTTAGCCACTGCCACCACTGAGCCTGAGTCTGTATGCCCCCGGACTACCACCACCATGACTGATGTTAGCCACTGCCACCACTGAGCCTGAGTCTGTCCCTCCCCCCGGACCACCACTACTGGGACTGATGTTAGCCACTACCACCACTGAGCCTGAGTCTGTACGCCCCCGGACTACCACCACCATGACTGATGTTAGCCACTGCCACCACTGAGCCTGAGTCTGTCCACCCCCTGGAGCACCACCACCACCGTGACTGATGTTAGCCACTGCCACCACTGAGCCTGAGTCTGTCCCTCCCCCCGGACCACCACCACTGGGACTGATGTTAGCCACTACCACCACTGAGCCTGAGTCTGTACACCCCCGGACTACCACCACCATGACTGATGTTAGCCACTGTCACCACTGAGCCTGAGTCTGTCCACCCCCTGGAGCACCACCACCACCGTGACTGATGTTAGCCACTGCCACCACTGAGCCTGAGTCTGTCTGCCCCCAGACCATCACTGAGACTGTTGTTAGCCACTGCCACCACTGAGCCTGAGTCTGTCCACCCCCCGGACCACCACCACCGGGACTGATGTTAGTCACTGCCACCACTGAGCCTGAGTCTGTCCGGACCACCACATCCATCAGCCACAGACACAAAGCTTCTTAATATTTAAACCATAAAGTGAGTATGTGTACTCATGTTTGTTATGCTGCTTCACTTCCTTTAGTTGTATGTTTTGTTTTCTGCAACTTTTCAGAGCTGCAATGGTAAAACACACATGGTACACTTATTTTGTTTCTTTTACAGGGTAAAAAAAAGGCTCCATCGCTAAAACTCATTGGGAATGGTACTGTAGCTGTACCGTACAGAGAGGAAGCGATGTAATATCCATGTGAAATCCATTCTGGTAAGTATGAAGATTTTATTTCATCCGTTTCATTGTTTTGCAAAGGCTGCAGCAAATATTGTACACAGGTTGTGTTAGTTGACAAGATGTGGGTTTGAAATGTAACTTGACTTTAGATTGAGATTTGAGAACCATTGAGGGACAAATAACAATTAAGTTGTAAGAAGTCATTCATTTCTTTTTTAAGGAAACTTCCAGATGCTTTGTTGTTCTGTCAAAGTGGCCTTATCCAAAAAAGTTTTTCAGCATCAGGCACCCCAGTTCCCCGAGCTTGGGCACACATGCAGCACGCAGAAGTCGTTTCATTAGATGACCATGACCATCATTAACAACCAGACTCCAGAAGGATGCTGATGAAATATGTGAAAAAGTAACAAAATAAGAAACCGTTACAGATAACCCTGAAAATATGATTCCCCCAACCCCCTCAAAAAAAATACTTACCTTTATGTGCTTGAGAGTTATCCGTTTCCAATTTCAGCGCTAAAAATTCTCGTTGAGCACTGGAATGTGCACACCAACAGTTTCTGTGTGACCTGTGAAGCAGAACAATACCATGAGTACATGTCCATGTCAACCCCCCTCCTCACCTACAAAATACACAACCATATATCTATATATATATATCTACTCACCATGGCTACTATTAGTGTACAGCCAAAGGGCACCCTTCAATCCAGATGAGATAGCATTTGCTCGAATCGTCTCACAGAACACATTGGACCAGCAATACGATGCTCACAGTCATCATTTTATACTGAGGTATGTGCTAAAACACTCTCATTCCACTGTGTTACCACTTGTCAATTTTCTGCACACAAGAAGGTTGCATTTTGGGCCTACAGAAAAGATCTGGGACTCTGTGCCACCACTGCGCACATGACTGAGTGTGCCATTAATTCTGGGGGACTTTGTATGTGCTGAAACACTCTCATTCCACTGTGTGACCACTTGTCAATTTTCTGCACACAAGCAGAGTGCATTTTGGGCCTGCAGAAGAAATCTGGGGACTCTGTGCCACTTTTGTGTGTTCTATGATTGTTGCGGTGAGCTCATGATGTCATACTGTCATTTTTACAATTAAAGCAGCATTGCAAGAATGACCTGACAGTTTGGAACTGTACTGTACTTTTTTATGCTACTTAACATTGCCACAGCCACCACTAGTTACCTTCGAGTCGTGACTTGAATGATACGCTTCTTTTCACAATTTATGTCTGCTTTACTTACTTGATGACTTTTTTTCATGTATGAAAAAAAAAAATGAGCACGCCTTCCAATATTGTTTGGAACAGGTTTGTCTTTATTTGCAGCTGCTTTTCAATAACTATTGTTCTGTGGTGTCATAAAACACTGCCTGCTGCATAACTGTTAATTAACAACAGAAGTGATATACAACAACTAATTGATATGATGGAGAAGAGAAGAGGAAAACAATGACAAAGACCTGGTCAGCACCAATTTAAAAGGAATGTTCCTTTCATTATTTCGTACATGAAAAAAGGTATTACAGCAGACTCAACTACAGCAAATTCTCGTATCATTCCAGTCAGTCAGGATGTAAGTAAAGGAAGTTGTAACATAGCATTAAAAAATATAGGTCACAGTTCTCAACAGATTGTTGCGCTGCTGCTTTACAGAGATTCACCACATTACATAGTTATGGTGATGCACATAAACTAATATGTGGGGGCATTACTCCCACTGGAATATTTCTTGCTCCACAGAGTGCAATGTAGTTCTGTGAAAACCACCCATAATTTCATTATAGTGTGTCACGTGATGGAGGAATTACCGATCAGAAAAGCCACCCACATTCTGCCCCCCTTTCTCAGAAACGTTAGGATGTGATGCCAGGGTGAGCACAGGTGCATGCTCCACTATAGTGAATGTCTGGCAGCTATCCCAGTGTTTCCTTATGTTATAAGATTGACTTTGTGGTGAAATGTGGGAATGTTTCCACTAACAAGGCTCTTCTTACTGGAAACGTGCCTACACATTTCACCACAAACTGACCATTATAACATAAAGAAACATTTGGAAAGCTGCCGAACAATCGGATATTCACTGTAAGGAGCATACACACATGCTCTCCCTGCCATCATATTCTAACATTGCTGAGAAGGGAGGCAGAATGTGGGCAGATTTTCAGAACAGGAATTCCTCTGTCATGTGACACACTGTAATGAAATTACGGGCAGTTTTCACACTGATGTATTACACTATGTGGTGCAAGAAAGATTCCACTGGAAGGGAAAATGTGTATGATTAAACAACAACAAAGAAAAAACACACAAAACCAGTATAACACAGTAGTGGGGTTGGGTGAGGGTGGGGGCAGAAAACTAACTTACTGTTGCCATGGGATGCCATGGTGGTCCAGTAACAGCTGCAGCACTGAAACTATTTGCTGCTGCTGTTCTTCTATTCTGTTCACCTGCTGCTGCAAAGCACCGAACCACTCATTGTTTTCTTCAACAGCTGCCCACACCAGGGCGATCTCAGCCTGTGTTGCAGGGGCTGTGGCGGGGTCCACTGCAGCAGGGAATCCAGGTAGTGGGGGTGGTGGTGGAGAGGGTGATGCTGGTGGCTGTCATGGTGGTGGAGCAGCTGCTGTACTAGCCCTCCTCCTGCTGTGGCAGTGATGAGTAACAACTCCCACCCCAACAGCACCCTCGGCCACTGCCACGGAAGGGCCAGCAGGTGGATGCCTGGCCCCTTCCATGGCAGCCTGCCACTCTGCCCTGTGGTGGTTCAGCATGTGGGTGCGCTGGCCACCAGTCCCCAAATGTATCCCAGAGGGGCCACGGCACACCAGCAAACTACATAGAAGGCACACCACCACTGTGCTGTCTTCCCCCCACAGAGTTAAAAAACTCCCACACTGGGGAGTTGCAAGGGGGACCAGACACAGTCCTCGCATGAGTCCCACCACCTACATTTTCCAGGACCACCTCCTGTGGCTGTGGAGGTGTTGGAGAGGGTGCTGCTGGGAGCCCTACAGCTGCTGCTACTGGTGGTGGTGGTGGTAGTGGCGGAGAAGGTGGATGCACAGCAGCTACCAGTGGCACTGGTTCTGCTGCTGCTGCTGCTGCTCCTGTTGCTTCAACATGGGGGGAAGCAACACCCAAGAGTTGGGAGCGGTCCAGCATGACACGACCGCCCTGCCCCCCCATGAGTCCGCACTCCCCTCTGACTGCACCCACGGGCCAGTGACTCACCTTCTCCTGGGTCCATCCTGACACACAACAATTTCCCGGGCCGACACACACACACACACACTGACACTCACTGACACACAGTCAGTCACACACACAAAACAAAACTTATACAAAAAAATTCACTAACAAAAAAACACAAATACAATACAAAAACTAAATAAAGATATAACTTTTAAAAAAGCTGTTGGTTTTCTTCTGAAATGCAAGTGGCAAGGCGATCAAGCACTTTAACTCCTAGTCTCCTCTCACAATGCTTTCTCCCTCTACAAATGCAAAGGAGAAAGTGAACCTGCTTCTCTGACTCACTTCCTTCCTGCCTGGCTAAAGCATGTGACTTACAGTACTGTAAACCATGTGATGTGTGTCGGGGGGGGCTGCCTATTCTCTTCTCACTTTGCCTTGCTTCGCGTTAAGGCTTAATGGCAATGTGAAGTGCTAATAATAATGATACAAAATGAGCAAGCACCTTGCAGTGCCCACTTTGCGTTGTGCTCCGTTAACGCGAAGTGTCCGCTTCCACTTCACCAGTGGATTAAAAATTTGCTGCATCTCTAATACTCTACAATAAAATCATTGCTTTGTCTTAAATCGTCTCCTTCAAAATATGTAAAGATCCATGGCCAAAAAATGTATGCAGCCTTTATAGATCTTTCATCAGCACTTGATTCCTTATCAAGGAATATACTATGGTCCAAACGTAAATCCCTCAAGATAGATCCATGGCTTCTCCATTTATTTATACTATTGTATTCAAATACATGAGTGAGGGTATGGTTTTCAAAGGAAGGTGGAACCACTGGAAAATTTACTTCCAACACAGGGGTAAAATAAGGCTGTCTGTTTGTCTCCCCCTTATTTAAAATCTGTATTAATGATTTGTCATTTCACTCTTGAGGGATACTGTCGATGCTCCAAAAAAGTGAAATGTGAATATCCCCTTATTAGCTGATGTGGGTGATATTGTTTTTCTGTCATTGTCAAAGGCAGCGTACAAAAACTATCTGACCTGGTTAATGTAATATGTATTTTGAATAAAACGGTGTTCAACCTAACAAAAATGAAGGTAATTCAATTTGGGAAAAAATTGTCAAGATCATATAACTGGAATTTGGGAAGGGGGTAAAACATTAGAACCGGTTAACTCAAATATTTATCTTGAATTAACTTTATTTGTGTAGTTATCCTGATTGGAACATTTCAAGGCCACTGGAAAGAAAATTGATAGTACCCTGCAGAGTCTTGGGAGTGTATTTCAATGGGAAACTGCAAACCTGTTTTCAGATTTTTATGGAGAAATAACACTTTCCCATGCCAGGTGCATATGGCAACTGGTGCAGCCCTCCTCACACCTCATTGGCCAACTGCCGTATGTCTAGTTAGGAAGTGGGACCCTTATTTAAAGGACAGGGCACCTTGGGAGGTTTAATCATAAATACATGTTTTTTTCAGTAACAACGGCTGTGAAAGTTATCACAAGAAATCTTATAGGGAACAGAGATATGTGGCTATATGGAAGTTGAACTATTTATTAGAAAAGAGCATAATTCTTAACCTGGGAAGTTCAGCAGCAATTAGCAACCCAAACACAGCTTTGGTATCCTCACGGAGAGTGGATGACGAGTTATAGGAACGTAGGGAAAGTGTTGCAGAAATCGCCCCAACCAGCAACGCCGCAACTGATTTGACCCCAAGGCAATCAACACGGTTGCAAGAGAAGCTTCTGTCAGGACATTATTCTTCAAGACTTTCATGCTGTTCTAGCAAGGTTTTACCCCAAACACCCCAAGCTGCAGCCTCTCACCTTCAAATCAACTCCTCTATTCCCTTGAGCAATAAGTTTGCTCTCTTGGAGGATGACATGCACTCCTCGCAGGAGGATCTTTCCCAGCACATTTCAGATGAACATCCCTCTAAATTGGGCCCTGTGCCTCAGGGATGTATTTCTGCTGATACTTCATGGGTAGAAGTTGTTGCAAGTTCCCCACTCAAATCTTTAGAGCCACCCAAAAAGAAACGAAGGGCAAAGACCAAAAGCAAGAACATCAATAGTCACAATCCTACTAATAAATCTAAGGTGTCATGAGCTTATATGGTTAGTAATATGGTCACAGTTGATATATCTTGGTAGGTTTTGCTTCCAGAATACGTAAAGGGAGTGCCAGTATGCTTTTTCTGCCTAAGCGCCCACTCTACAGTCTATGCTACCTAGTTGCTTTCACTCCCAGTGGGTGCAGAAAGCAAAGGCTGTACATCGCGGTGCGATCAATTTATTTTTTGTTGCAGTGTTTAAACGAGCAGCTTAAAGGTCTTCAAGGGAACTTTGGTATATCAGCAATGCTTTTCTAACCCATTATTTTAGTGTTAGATCTTATACATTACCTCACTAAATAGGCTCTCTGTATCAAGCCTTTTACTCTCTAATTTAGCAGTGCATCAGGTTTATAGTCTTTTGGCTGTTCAGCTGCATATCTTCAATCAGTACGCATCCTGATTATTGCCTTTTCTTTTTTCATATGTGAATTATTATATATTACAAGGCAACTTACCCTTTCCCTCTCCTGATGACAGGTTCTTAAGTATTATTGGCAACTATATTTAATCTATCTCCTTCCCTACGCTCCATTATTCTTACTACCTCCTGTTTACAATATGGAACTATCATTAGCACTCAAAGAGGTGGGCTATGTTTGGTGTACTATTGCTAGGATTGTCAATCTACATCTTCCTTATGCTCCTTATTTTACTCAAAACCTACAGATATTATAGAAATCCACTGCTGTGTGGTCCCTCCTGTTTTGGGGCTCACTGGGCCTAGTTTTCTAGACCTAGTCACCCCATATAACACCTACTTAGGCGATTTTTGAGTAATCGGAGTTTATCTTTACTATGACTATCTCTTCTGTCCACAGTTATCACCGAAGCCTGTACCTCTCCACATAATCCTGATTTGCATTTGGCTCAGGGTGTAAGGGCTGAAATTGACCTCCCCTTTCTTCTTTCCCCCTCAATATTGTATTTATTATGTACTTATTCTGTTGCACTGCAAAGTATACTCAGAGTCACTCTAACGTGGTAATGATCTACTTTTCCTTTTATATTTGTTCATTTGCATTCTACCTGGCTCCCTGAATTACTTGCTCTATGTCTAGGCTATACTGGCATCTTGTATACGGTTCTTTAATTTACTGTTATTTCAAGTTGGTATATCTTGTACTATTATTAATAATGTTTATAAATAAGTTCTGGTGTTTAGCTTTATCCTTATACCTTGTCCTGTTAGCTTAGAATTAAGCTGAGGTTATTACAGTCCCCTGCCTTTCATGTTATGATTCCCTTTCAGTTTAGCTTATACTTACTTTATTATATTACTGGGATCAGACTTAGGTTTGGGCCGATATTTATAACTGGTCCTCCCTAGTCTCCTCCCCACATCAATGCCCCGGAGTGCGGTGAGAGAGTCTCTTAGCCAGTTGGCTGACTCATATCTCCTCACACCCATAAAACGTTTTCTTTGTTATTTAGCTTACTAGTATTGTTGTTGTCATTAATGACTTTTCTTCTTCCCCATCTTTATTCTAACTTTAATAAGATAGCTGTGCTACTCATGTATCATACATCTCACTTTTTTTAGCTTGACTGTTCCTGCCACTCTTTGCATATCCGGAAGCTCTCTATATTGTATTCTAATCATCCTCTGCCTCATTTATTTGTCCCTTCACACTCCAGTGATCATTCCCTTTCTTTAACACTAACAATATGAGTGACATACTTTTATATACATGAAATGTGAAGGGACTTAATTCTCCTTGTAAGCGGAAGCAAATTCTTTCACATCTCAAAAAACATAAAACACAAATTGCTTTCCTTCAAGAAACAAAATTATTAGCAGAGGATGGTCATAGGCTTAAAGATTGGGTCAGTCAGATCTACGAATCATCCTATACCTCAATAAAGAGAGGAGTTGCTATTCTTATTCATAAGAGTCTCAAATGGTCCCTTATAAACTCTGTTTCCGATACTGATGGCAGATGGGGGATGGTCAAACTGAATACCAAATCTGGTCCTCTTCTGCTTGTTAATGTCTATGCACCCAACTCTGATTCCCCGGAGTTTTTTCATAATTTAACTCAACAGATTCTATCCATAACACTGATAATACACCAGTTATTCTTGTAGGGGATCTTAACTTAGCTTTAGAAGCCAAGATTGACAGAAGTAGCCCCACTACAGAGGCCCACTCTAGAAGTATTAAAGCCCTCTCATTACTAATGCAAGATGTTGGATTAGCTGATGTATGGCGCCTCCTTCACCCCGTGATCGAGAATTTACTTTTTACTCCTCTCTACATAAGACACACAGTAGAATTGACTACTGGTAAGCCTTTCCTGTTATAATGGAAAGAACTATTAATTCATCCATCTCTCCCATCATAATCTTGGACCATTCCCCTGTCAAATTGCAACTTTTGTGGGGCCCATTAGCACCTAAATCTTCTTACTGGTGGCTGGACCCTCTCCTTCTCAAGGATCCCAATTTCTTACCCATGATCAAAGCACAAATTCAGGACTTCCGCTTTCACAATACTCCAACTGAATCTTCTATGTCCTTTGTATGGGAAGCTCTTAAAGTAATGATTCGAGGGAAAATTATTAGTTATGCTGCACATAGGAAAAGAGTAAGGGAACAACAGCTGGCTGACTTGTAAAAATCTCTGAAGGCTAAAGAGAATTTATACTTTTCTTCTAATAAACACTGTCCTGATTCTCAACTTCTTCTTGACATTCTTCAACTTAGAGTTAAAATTAACAAAATTAATTACTTGTAAAACCGAACTGGCCTTGTTTAAACTTAAATATAAGTATCGGGAACACGGTGATAAAAAAGGGAAACTCCTCTCTTACCAGCTCAAAGCACAACAAATGGAATGACACATCCTAAGCCTAAAAGATGAACAGGGTACGATTCACTCCGACAACCCCTCTATAAATCATATCCTGAAAACCTTTTATCAAAAACTATACTCCAACACAAATCCTCCATCTACTTTACAAATTCAACAGTTCCTTAAATCGTTACATCTTCCTCATCTTTCTACTCTTGAAACAAATTCTTTAGATGAACCCTTCTCGCTTCAGGAAACTCAGAAAGCTTTGTCTTCCTTGAAATCTGGCAAATCCCTTGGGGGCGACGGATTCCCTATCGATTTCTATAAAATGTTTTCCAACACCTTATGTCCCCTTCTTCTTAATGTTTATCAATCAATCAATCAATCAAATCTTTATTTAACCAGGTGATCATCATTGAACAAAACTCATTTTCAAGATGGACCAGGACAGCTTCGAGATCAATGTACAATACAAATAAGACATCAAAGTTCACAATGGTTACAGTATTTAGAAAGAGTGTTAACCAGAGAGCGGTAGTATTAGTAAGCACAACACATTTGGTAAATGATGACAGTATATACACAAGAGCCAGCACAAGAAACATAAGCATAATTACAGGTATATTACAGCAGATGTCCACAACATATGTCCAGCAATCAAAAAAAAATATTATTAGAAGGACTATGAGAGCACAGCAGGTGAAGAGGGGGCAAAGTACCTTGAGGGCAATAAGGAAGGTGGGAAGGGAAGGGTGAAAAAAGGTATAAGGGCAGTAAGGGTGGGGGGTATTAAGGGGTTATGGGCCAAGGTGCTGAAATGGTGTATAAGTTTCAGCAACCATAGATTACTGTTCCTGTATAATTAGTGGTAGGTAGGGCAATGACGCATGGCTATGGGAATCAAAAGTATTTAGGTATCAGCACAATAACCAAAAATAAGGTATTTAGGAGCTAAAGGTGAGAAGATGGAAGGGAACAAGTGGGCAGGGGTAGAAGCAATGAAGCCACATATGATATAGAAGTGCACTACCTATAGCAGATGGGAAGATTAGGAACGAGGAAAACATTCACAGGATTCCTTAAATGAATGAGCATATAGAGTCTTGAAGATAGACAGGTTGGTAGGAATGATGAGTTTTAATGTTTTTTGCAACTTGTTCCACAGAACAGGCAGCACATAACATATGTCGGCCCTACCAAAGCGTAATTTTATCTTTGGTACTTTCAGCAAGATACAGGCGGTACTTCTTAGTGCACAGGTACCTACCAAACTTAGCGGAAGGCAGTCAAAAATGTACTGGGGCAGTTTTTTGGTAATAGCTCTATAAGTCCAAAGTGCAGCATTTCTTTGGCGTCTATAGGGTAGGGAAGACCACCCCACAGTCGCATATAGGGAACAGTGGTGTATTGAGAAGGGGAGGCCAGTGACAAACCTTAGTGCTCTATGATAGAGTGTATCAAGCTTGATAAGCATTGCAGCAGGACCCTGGCTATAGAGGAAGCCAGCGTAATCTATCAGTGAAAGGAAGGTAGTTTTTACCAAAAATCTCATTTTGGCTTCTTTAGTAAGAAGTTGTTTGATCCTAAAAAATAGTCCAAGTCTCTGTCTTAGTTTTTTTGTCAGTTCCTCGATATGGTAGGTGAAGGATAGTCGACTGTCAATCCAGACTCCCAGGTATTTGAAGCTTGTTGCATATTCTAATAGTTCGCCAAGTAATGTAGTAATCAGTGGAAAAGATCCAGAGTTGGTTGGGTTTGGAGCCTGAATATAGGGCGAGAATAGCATTGCTTTTGTTTTTTTAGCATTTAAAAGCAGCTTTTGTTTTATGAGCTGGATCTGTAGCTGGCTGAAGTCAGATTGGCGGTCAGAGTGTGCAGCTTCAGGTGTTGGTCTGCTTATGTACATCACTGTATCGTCAGCAAAATAGGTGTATATTGGCCTCTTTTGTGCTCGTATCAATATTATTGATGTAGATTGCAAACAACAAAGGTCCCAGGATGGACCCCTGTGGCACTTCTCGCAGAAAAGGTTTGAGAGGTTAGAAATCACCTTCGGCCTTTACTTGCTGTAGCCGGCCTATAAGGTAATCGGCGAACCAACACAAGGAAAGTTGGTCCAGGCCAATGTTCAGAAGGGAAGAGAAAAGTAAGCTATGGTCCACAGTATCAAAGGCTTTACTTAGGTCCAGAAATACTACACAGACAAAGTTCCTATCATCTAGGTCCCATTGCCAGTCATTAGTCACCTTGGCAAGGGCTGTGATTGTACTGTGTTGAGCTCTGAAGTCTGACTGCAGTGGGTTTAGCAGGCTACTGGATTCTAAGTGGTTCTTTAGCTGGGTATTCACAATTTTCTCCAGTAACTTGGACAGTATTGGAAGAAGAGAAATCGGCCTGTAGTTGTTTAGGTCACATGGGTCACCAGATTTGAAAATAGGGATGACATGGGCTGTTTTCCAAATGGGAGGTAGGGTGCCCAAGGATAGAGATAAGCTAAAGAGATGTGTGACTGGCACAGCTAAAACTTGGTAACCAATCTTTATGAAATACAGGTCTATAAAATCTGCTCCAGCGCTTTTTTTGGGATCCAGTTGTAGTATGAGGTCTTCAACCTCTTTCAGAGTAGCAGGCTGAAACATGAAGGATGGTTTGGGGTTGATGGATTCATGGGCTTGTGCACTAAGTTGTGAGCATAAGGAACAAGCAGATGAGTTGTCAAAGGCAAGCCCTGTGGTTTTGAAGTGATCATTCAGAGCAACAAGGATGGATGGTCTATCAGAGATAGTCGAATTGCCAGACGTAAGTTTTGCAGGTAGAGTGTTTTCGGTGGCATGACCTGATAAGTCCTTGATTGTCTTCCAGAATCTGGAAGGGTTGTTAGAGGCAATTTCAAGTTCAGCACGGTAATAGCTAGCCTTAGCCTTTTTGATCATCTTGGTGCAGGTGTTCTGTGCCCTCCTAAACATACACCAGTCCTTTTCAAGCTTAGTTTTGTGCATGGTTTTCCAGAGTGAGTCCCTTTTCAACATAGCATCCTTCAGCTCCGGTGAGAACCATCAGCAGGATTTATTCCTCACCCTAGTTTTTTTCAGTGGTGCATGTCTATTTAGTGCCTCGGTCACTATTTCATGAAAAATGACGTAAGCCCCACTCACTGTCTTAGATAAGTAAAAGTCCTGCCAATGCAAAGAATCTCTTAGCTCAGTGATGAAGGCCAAAGGATCAAAGTTACGTCTGCATCTCTTAAGGGTAAACTTAGATGAAGGCATAGTCATGGAATTTGATCTTACACAAGCAATAAAGCAGTGATCACTGATATCAGATAAAAAACATAGAAACATAACATAGAAACACAGAAGTTGACGGCAGATAAGGACTGCAAAGCCCATCCAGTCTGCCCATTTCTTTTTCTACCTTATAAATGTGCCATCGGCCTTTGCTCTGTCAGTGGCCTATCTATTCATACTCATTTGTATTGCTCCCATGCCTGTTTGAAGCCCTGCACTGTATTCATAGCCACCACTTCTTGAGGTAGGCCATTCCATGCATCCACCACCCTTTCTGTGAAAAAGAATTTCCTCACATTCCCCCTTAATCTGCCCCCCTCTAATCTCATGCTGTGTCCTCTTGTCCTGCTATTTTTCTTATATTTAAACATGTTAGACTCTTTCACCTTGTTAATGCCCTTAAAGTGTTTGAATGCCTCGATCATATCACCTCTCTCCCTCCTTTGCTAAAGGGTATACATATTGAGCTCTGTTAATCTGTCCTCATATGTCTTCTGATGCAGTCCCTGCACCATTTTGGTTGCCCTTCTCTGGACTGCCTCAGTTTGGTTAATGTCCTTGTGAAGGTGTGGCCTCCAATACTGCACGCAGTACTCCAGATGGGGCCTAACCAGTGTCTTGTAAAGAGGGATTATTACCTCCCTCTTACGACTTGTGATACCCCTACTAATACACCCTAACACCCCCTAGCCTTACCTACTGCTTTAGAGGTCTGCTTGGATGATTTCAGGTCATCAGTGATGATGATGCCCAAGTCTCTTTCTTCCTTTGTGACTGCTAGCAGCTCCCCTCCCAGCCTATAGGTGGCTTCAGGGTTTCTCTTCCCTATGTGCATGATCTTGCACTTCTTTGCATTAAATCCCAGTTGCCACTCTTCTGACCATTTTGCTAGTTTATCAAGATCTCTTCTCATTCTGCCCACCCCATCTGGATCATCTACTCTGTTGCAGATCTTGGTGTCACCTGCAAACAGACAAGTCTTACCCCCTAGTCCATCTGCAAGGTCACTAATGAAGATGTTGAAGAGGACTGGCCCCAGGACTGATCCCTGAGGTACCCCACTTGTGACTTGCATCTCTTCTGACTGTATACCATTTACCACCACTCTCTGTTTTCTACCGTCAACCAGTTTGCCACCCAGTTGACCAACTTCTGACCCACCCGAGCCTACCCAGCTTATTTATCAATCTTCTATGTGGAACAGTGTCAAAGCTTTGCTGAAGTGAGGGGTAAGCGACATCAACTGCTCCCTTGGTCCACCACTCTGGTTACCCAGTCAAAGAAATCTATGAGATTAGTTTGACAGGACCTTCCTTTGTAAACCCATGCTGTCTTGGATCCTGTGCCCTATGGATTCCAGGTGTTGCACTATCCTTTCCTTAAGGAGTGCCTCCATCATCTTGCCCACTACTGAGGTAAAACTGACTAGTCTGTAGTTCCCTGCCTCCTCCCTGCTACCACTCTTGTGGAGCGGGATCACATGAGCCCTTCTCCAGTCTTCTGGGCCCTCTCCTGTGCTCAGAGACTCACTAAACAGTTCTGCTAATGGCTCTGCTAGTTCCACCTTTAGCTCCTTAAGTACCCTGGGATGTATGCCATCAGGTCCCATTGCCTTATCCACGCTGAGCTTAGCAAGCTCTTGTAGGACCCTTTCTTTTGTGAAGGGAGTAGTGCTCACTTCCCTCCCCCCTGTGTCCATGGTGCTGAGCTGTGGGCCCTGCCCTACCTTCTCTTCAGTGGCAGTATGTGAGAATAAATTGGGCCTATTTACTAAAATGACATCTAGCAATGTACTGTTGTTCACATTCTTTTTATTAGGGTGCGTAGCTTCATTGATAAGTTGTGACAATCCAAGGGAGTCACAAAGTGATTTTAGTGGTGTAGCTACATTGGAAAACCAGTCTAAGTTAAGATCCCCTAGTATGGTAACTTCTGGGGGATCAGGTCCTAGGATATTACTCAAGTGCTTTAGAAGCTGAAGTCCAGCAGAGGGGGGCCTATAACAACCAACCACACACAGTGAGTCGGAAGAAGAGATCCCAACTTTTAGGAACAGGCATTCAAATTCATTTGGGACAGAAGTCAAGTCCAGGATAGTGGCTGAGAATTTATCCTTGACATAGATGGCCACACCACCGCCTCTGGCCTTTCTGACAGTTCTAAATATAGAGTAGTTGGGAATCTTCACTTCATTATCTGGCGTGCCTGCTCTGAGCCATGACTCTGTGACTACCAGAACATCAGGTGTCGTATGACATATCCATGCCTGGATAGAAGATATCTTCTTTAGCATGTTACAAACATTGACATGCATAAAGCTTACTCCTTTAAGACTAGGCAGGTCAGACAGAGACGCGATGGCTGCAGAAGGGCCAGGGTTAAGTTCAACATTGCCTGAGCACAATAACAAGAGGAGCAACAGTTTCCTGATGGCATGAAAGGATAATTTACAATTCCTGCTCCTTGCATATTTGCAGGGATTAATGGACATGGATGGTGGAGTGCCACAACACGGGCTTTGTTACCCTAAAGCTGCTTCGATTAACACCTAAACCGCAAAGATTAAACTGGAGAAGTTATCATATGCAGAGGGAGACATACCCTGTATAGGCAGCACAGTATGCATTCCTGCATAGTGGGGGTTTTGAGTTGAGAGCTGGAGGGAGGGAAGGTAATGGGTGCATAAGTGCTGTATGCTGGAGCTAGAGCTCATGGGGCAAGCAGGTGACGTATTGTCCTCTCTGAGGTAAGGAAACTGCATGAGCAGGTATGTGTCAGAATAAACAAGTAGGATAAGGGTTGTGATAGAGAACCAGCAACAACCCCTCATATAGAAGCTGTGAGACTGCATTCTCAGTATCAAGTGATGGCAATGGTACCTGTCCATAAAAATATTGTGAAACTATAACCCTGTATTTTCTCTTCTTAACACTTCATGATCTACGATAAGCCAGACAGAAGCTAAGCCTCCAACAAAGCCAGATCCCTATATCCGGAATTATAATTGTGTATTTTCACTTCTTAAAACACTGCGTGATCTACGACAAGCCAGGAAACAACTAAGCCTCTGACAAAGCCAGATTCCTATAACCGGACAAGGGTAAGAGAGTATATTAAATTTAATGAGCTTGCTATGTAGAAACACACAGCAACTTGTGATTGAGAAATGGCCCTGATAGTACAGGAGCCAAGAATGTGTCAAGGGAGATAGGTAGCTTAGGGGAGTGTACTAGAAACATAGAAACATAGACTTTGACGGCAGATAAGGACCGCTTGGCCCTTTTAGTCTGCCCATTTCCCTACCTACAGGATAGGCCGCAGATCCTAGTTAACCAACAGCCTATTTCTTCCTACCCCACACAAGAATTGCCTTATGTCTGTCCCATGCATTCTTGAATTCTCCCACAGTTTTAGACCCCACAACCTCCTCAGGAAGGCTGTTCCATGCATCCACTACCCTCTTTGTGAAATAATACTTCCTCACATTGCCCCTGAACCACCCTCCTTCTATCTTTAAATTGTGTCCCCTTGTTCTTGCACGTCTCTTTTTCTGAAAGATGCTACCCTCTTGGACTTTGTTGATTCCCTTAAGGTACTTAAAAGTTTCTATCATGTCCCCCCTCTCCCTTCTTTCCTCAAGGGTATACATATTAAGCTCCTTTAGTCTCTCCTCATATGGTTTCTCTTGCAGACCCTGCACCATTTTAGTTGCCTCCTCTGGACTACCTCTATCCTGTCTATGTCCTTGTGGAGATGGGGTCTCCAGAACTGGACACAGTACTCCAGATGGGGTCTCACCAACTGTCTGTACAGAGGGCTAACAACTTCCTGTTTTCTGCTGCTGATGCCTCTCCTATACATCCCAGTATACCCCAGCCCTCCCTACTGCCTTCTCACATTGCTTGCTAACCTTAAGGTCATCTGATATGATTACCCCCAGGTCCCTTTCCTTTTTTGTTGTTGTTACTATCTCCCCACCCATTGTGTATTCTTCCCCTGGGTTCTTGTTTTCCAGGTGCATTATTTTGCACTTCTTTGCATTGAATCCTAGCTGCCATACTTCTGACCATTCATCCAACCTTGCCAAGTCCCTTTTCATCCTTTCCATGCTTCCTTGTGTATCAACCCTGTTGCAGATCTTTGTGTCATCTGCAAAAAGGCATACTTTTCTTTCCAGTCCCTCTGCAATGTCACTGATGAAGACATTAAAAAGGACTGGACCCAATACTGAACCCTGCGGTACCCCACTAGTAAACCCTCTTTCTTCAGAGTGGACTCCATTTACAATCACCTTCTGTGTCCTGTTGTGCAGCCAATGTTTTACCCAGGCTACCACCCTGGGACCCACTCCCAGGCTGGTTAATTTGACTATTAATCTTTTGTGTGGGACTGTGTCAAATGCCTTGCTAAAGTCTAGGTAGGCCATGTCCACATCCCCTCCCTGGTCTACTACTTTGGTCACCCAGTCAAAGAAATCTATTAGATTCGTCTGACATGACCTTCCCTGCTAGAACCCATGCTGCCTTGTGTCCTGTGCTCCACTGGCCTCTAGGTACTCAACTATTCTTTCCTTCAGAAATGACTCCATCACTTTCCCTACCACAGAGGTCAGACTGACAGGTCTGTAGTTTCCTGCCTCTGTCTTGGTCCCACTTTTGTGAAGGGGAATCACATCCGCCTTCCTCCAGTCCTCGGGTACCACACCATCCTCCCATGATTTATTAAAAAGAAGCCAGTGGTTTCACTAGTTCCTCCTTAATTCTTTTAGAATTCTGGGGTGAATTCCATCAGGACCCACTGCTTTGTCCACCTTCAGTTTTAGGAGTTCTTGCAGAACCCTTTCTTCTGTGAAAGGACTGGGATCGACCCCCTTATCAAGAGTGCTTCTGTTAATTGGATTAGGCACTTTCCCCTCCTCTTTTGTGAATACTGAGCAGAAATATTCGTTCAATATCCCTGCTTTTTCACTGTTCCCCTATGCCCACCCACCGTTCATTCTATTCAGCCTCACAATCTCTGCAATCCTTTGTCTAAGATGGCAGCCACGCTGGGCTTGCCACTGTATCGTATGTCCATTTGCTGATCGTTTTGATGATCGTTTTTTGATCGTTTTGTTCCTCGTTCTTCGTTCATTGAAGCTGTTTTCGCTTGTTTGCTGAGGTTTGCTGAGGTTGCTTTGAACTTTCCGTTCTGCTTTTTATTCTTTGTGCGGTTCTGGATATCCGATGAGGAGTACTGCTTGTTAAAATATGCTGGAATCTCTGTGTTAAGGAGAGTTAAGGTGGCGGCGTCGGTGTTGCGTTCTGTATGTTTTCATGAACAGTTGAACAGTCGAACAGTTGTTTGGATATTTTTATGCGAAGCACGGCTGCTGTCAGAGGAATACTCATTTCGTCGTTTACTGTGAGCTGGGCTGCATTTTTATGAGTGAAGAAACCTGGAAAATTTTGGCTCTGTGATTCTGGGAACATTGGAATATTATTCAGAAACCGTGAGTTACACTGGGATTTTGGGAGTTGGGCTGGACTGCTACAGGAATTACCTAAGCCTAAGCTTCTGATATATTTTTGAATCCGAGGAGGGAGACTTCTTGGAATATTTTGGCATTGAATCACACATTATATTGGGGTGTCTGAGACCGCTGAAGCTCTGGGAGGAGAGTGTGACTGACCCCCGGGAGGAGAGTGTGACTGATCCTCGGTCTCTGCAGTTTGATTATGAGGAGATTTTGGAGACTTTGAACAAGATTTGCTTTTTGGATTTTGTGATTTTGTAATGGTCTTGGCCTGTATATGTGTTATGGGATAGCTGCCTGGGGTGGCTGGTGCTGGTTGGGCCCGAGGCGGGTGACTCTGGCTTCGACCTGCTGGTGGGCGGGTGGGAATTGCTGAAGTCTCCTAAACCTACCAGAGTGGTCTACCGGTGGGTGGACACCGTTCGGTTATTACAAGGGTCCAGCCTGGATCGAATTCCACTCTGGGAGGGGGGGCTATTTCCATCACACGATAGTTTGTGATATCGTCTGCCTTTGGATTAGAACTGTTAAAATCTATTTTGCTCATTTTATAAGACAGCCTGACTCTGATTGTCCGAGTTTCAGAGAGCCTGGAATTCTTAATATTGGATGACCATCAGACTTTTATATTATTTTAAATTTATTTCACCTCTTTATGCTTTTTTGACTTTATGATATTATATGATTTGTGTTTGTTATTGGATTAATAGTAATTGTAATATAATTTTATTGTTTATTTTTCTTTATAGGTTTTCCTTGGTTAATAATATTATTTGTTAATTAAGAAAGGTTGTTAAGTTGAGTTAGTTTATTAGATATTTACTGTTAATGATGTGTTTGATGGGGTTTACGACGGTCAGGCGCTATTCTCCCACTCTGCTCCAGGACCTCCGTCCCTTTCACTGTCCCCGGTTGTCTGATGACGTTTTTAATAACTCTCGTAAAGCGGGAATAGTGAGAAGGCGTTTAGGGTATGGGTGGGCTGGACAGAGTGGGAGATTGGAGGGGGGGTGGCCAGATAGGGATAGTTGGGTCAAGGAGACGCCCTGGGGTGAAATGGGATGAGGAGAGGGGTCCTCCTTGCCTGATTCCCATACCCAAGGGCTCCACAGATTGTGGGCAGGTACTGTGATCCTCTCCGAAAACCCATCCAACTCGGGCAGTGTTATGTAATGCCAGGTCTATTAGGAACAAGACTGCTATTATTGCAGATCTTGTTGCAACATCTGACCTGGCATGTATCACCGAGACCTGGCTGGATGAAAATGCAGGTCCTATTTTAGACTCTGCTGCTCCCGCTGGGTTCTCGGTGATGCACCATCCGAGATTGGATCGTAGGGGTGGGGGAGTGGCCATCTATTTTAGATCAGATCCGAGTCTTGTGGAGGTGCCAGTGGGTAACACCAGATCCTTTGAGTGTATCCTGGCAGCAGGTGCAGAGTTTAGGATTCTCCTCATCTACCGTCCACCCGGCGATGGTGGTGAATTCCTGAAGGAGTTCGCGGACTTCATCGTTGACATGTCATTGGAGTCACCCAGATGGTTAATAGTGGGTGACTTCAATGCCTGGCTCGACGATGAACTCTCGCACTTTGGAAAGAACTTCCTACAACTTATGTCTATGTTGGGCCTGTCACAGGTAGTTACCTCTGCTACCCATACAGAGGGACACTCTTTGGACCTGGTGTTCCTACTGGATTTGGATGTAACGCATCTGGGGGTGGAACCAAATGTGTGGACAGACCATCACACCATAAGATTCAGCTTTGGGGCACCCCCTAATAGGCCTGCCCCTACGGAGATGGTCAGTATAGCCTTTAGGGAGTAAACCCAGAGGGCCTATTGCGGTACTGGACCTTCGGGTGTTCGGGTGAGCATGGGTCAGGGACCTTGTTATTGCCTATAATAAGGCAGTGAGCAGGGCCTTGGACCAAATTGCCCTAGTCCATGTTCACCACTCACTCAGCGCCCAAAGACTCCATGGTTTGATGAGTCTTTGAAGGAACGGAGGAGAGGGGCGAAAGGCTGAGAAGGCCTGGCAGAAATCTTGCCTGGATGCTGACAAACTTAGATTGATGGATCATTATGTTATCTATCAATCGGCAAAACCATAAGAAGGCAGAATTCCTGTCCAGGGAGATTGTTGCTAGTGAAACCAACCAGCTCAGCTCTTTCGGACTGTTGACAGATTGTGCAATCCACTCTGTCTACAGTCTGGAAGAGATTTTTCACAAATAAAGTGTGATGAGCTTGCTCGATTTTTCGCTGATAAGATTGCCAGCATTAGGTCAGATATCGGCCAGGCTCACTCTTCAAGGGTTTGCGGTGATCGGCAGGGGGAAACAAACACCTGTGTCACCTGGTTTGACTTTGGTAGGCCGGAATTCATGGATATTGTGAGGATTGTCCATACTGTACATCCAACCAGCTGTAGTTTGGATCCGGGCCCTACACCTCTATTATTAAGTTGCGTAGATACTATCTGTCCGACCATTGCTGAAATTGTTTGGAAATCTCTGGAGCAGGGGATCTTTCCTGAACCCCTAAAGGAGGCGGTCATTCGACCACTCCTAAAAAAACCTTCATTGAATCCGAACTGCCCAGCTAACTACAGACCTGTCTCTAACCTGCCCTTTTTGGGCAAGGTTATTGAAAAGGTGGTTGCACTGCAACTGGATGACCACCTTACAAATCACAATGTCTATGATGTTCTTCAATCAGGATTTAGGAAAGACATAGTACTGAGACTGCTCTTGTCCGGTTCTAAATGATCTCCTGATAGCAAGAGATCGAAGGTTCGTACTATTCTAGTCCTTCTTGATCTCTCTGGCATTTGACACTGTGGACCATGGTGTGCTTTTGGAACGCTTGCAGTTCTATTGCGGACTGTCTGGTACGGTTCTGCAATGGTTTCAATCTTTTCTCACGGGTGAGACAGAGGGTTATCACCGAATTTATTCCTCTGACGCTGTCTCCTTGCCCTGTGGGGTTCCACAGGGCTCTATTCTGGCACCCATGTTGTTCGCTGTCTATATGCTGCCATTGGGAGACATTATTAGGCAATACAGCTTGGGTTTTCATTGCTATGCAGATGATACCCAGCTGTATTTTTCTTTTAGTCCCGGACAGGAAGATACAGTCTCTATACTTAACAGCTGTCTATCCGAGATCAAGGATTGGATGAGTGCCAGCTGGCTAAGGTTAAACCAAGATAAGTCTGAGGTGTTGGTGGTGGACCCAGGTCAGTTGTAGGGCTGGACTTCCTTCGGGCGTATGGATCGATGGTGCCCAGCTCTCAACCTCAGACCGGGTGCGTAACCTGGGCATTATTATTGACAACAGTTTGACCCTGAAATTTCAGGTGTCATCTGCTGTCAAATCTTCCTTTTACCATCTGAGGAATATCGCTCGGGTGAAACACCTTGTTCCTCCGGCTGACCTTCCGACACTGGTCCATGCCTTTGTTACTTCTCGCCTTGATTACTGCAATGCCCTGTACCTAGGGCTACCGGGGGTTGATATCCGCTGCTTGCAGCTAGTGCAGAACGCAGCAGCCAGGCTTTTGACTGGGACATCTATGAGAAGTCATATTATGCCTGTGCTGTGCAAACTGCACTGGCTGCCGGTTCAGTGGCGGATCACCTTTAAGGTCGGGTTACTGACCTATAAAGCCCTACACGAACAGGGACCGCGGTATCTTCAAGATCTCCTTGTTCCCTACTGTCCCTCTCACTCGCTCCACTCCGCCGACGAGGGATTGCTAGAGGTTCCCAGGATTCATTTAAAAACATCTGGAGCACGGGCATTTTCTTATGCTGCCCCTACCCTGTGAAATTCTCTACCTCGTCGGATACGAAGCTGCCTGACCATTGAGAGTTTTAAGTTAGAATTAAAAACTTATTTATTTCAAAAGGCATATGGAGAGTGATTTTATTGTAATCTTATTGTGATCATATTGTTATTGTTGTTGTTTGTGTTATATGTATGTATTTTAATTGCTTTTATTTGTACAGCACTTTGGTATTGAAAAGCGCTTAAAAAATAAATTTTACTTACTTACTTACTTACTCACTATCCTTCCCTTTGTCTTTCTACACTCGCTGATGTACCTATAAAAGGTTGTATCCCCCTTCTTAACTGAGTTGACTATCTTTTCCTCAGTTTGGGCCTTTGCTATTCTGACTTCCCTCCCTGCTTCCTTCTGCCTTAACTGGTACATCTCTCTGTCCTGCTCCTTCTGTGTTTCCTTATACTTCCAGAATGCTATCTTTTTCTTCCTGACTTTCACAGCCACCTCTTTTGAAAGGTAGAAGGGATTGTAACAGAGACCAGCCTAATACGGTTAGTTTAAGGAATATAGCAATGAGCGAGTAGAGCCAGGATCCAGCCAATCCTATTGCTTCACTGGGAAAGGGTGTGGTGGATGAGCATTTAAGGTGGCCTACTGGAGAGGTGGGGGTGGGAGAAAGTCCAGCAACCCCAGGAGTCCTGTGCAACTGAGGTGCAGATTTAAATTTGGTGCCGGGCGGAAGAATGCGCACACATGGGTTCCGAAGTTAAGAGACCTGTACTGCCAGTGTAAACCAAGCTACAAGGTAGTTGGTGCAGATGATCTTTACACAGGGAACAGGATTAAAACTCAAAGGGCATCAGAGCCAACATGGGCAAGGCCAGCAGGAGCCAAGGCTGTGTTTTTCATCCATACCTGCTGCTAGTCTTGTGGGCGTGGACACTGGCAGGCTCTCAGCTCCATGGAGGAGCTGAACTCCATAACAGCCTGCTGCTTGTGGTGCGAGCCCAAACAGGCTGTAAGGGTGCTTGCAGGAGAAAGGTGCATACAGAGAAAAATTAGAAGGACTGCAGGATCGGTGGGAGGGTTTGTGCTAACAAAAGGGGACACAAAAGAACTAGAATTACAAAGAATCAATAAATCTTAGGGGCAGATGCAGACACTGTCAAGGCACCAGCTAGGTCTGTTGAATCCCAGGATTAGAGATTTTGGGGGTTGGGACAGCAAAACTATAACAGTAATCCTATCACAAGAATTTGGTCTTAAAACACCTGCATCAATAAACGACTGTAAGATCTGATAACTTAGCACAGCATTATAAAACACATTTTTTTTATTTTGGCAACAACTGCGCTCTATGAAAAAGTCCAGGAACCCCACGAGTCCTGTGCAGCTGAGATGCAGATTTAAATTTGGCGCCAGGCAGGAGAATGCTCACAAACAGCTGCCGGAGTTAAAAGACCTGCACTGCCAGTGTAAACCAAGCTACAAGGTAGTTGGTGCAGATGATCTTTACACAGGGAACAGGATTAAAACTCAAAGGGCTTCTGAGCCAGCATGGGCAAGGCCAGCAGGAGCCAAGGCTATGTTTTTCGTCCATACCTGCTACTAGTCTTGTGGGCACTGGCAGGCTCTCAGCTCTGTGGAGAAGCTAAACTCCATAAAAGCCTGCTGCTTGTGGTGTGAGCCCAAACAGGCTGTGAGGGTGCCTGCTGCTAGTCTTGTGGGCATGGACACTGGCAGGTTCTCAGCTCCATGGAGGAGCTGAACTCCAGAACTGCCCGCTGCTTGTGGTGTGAGCCCAGACAGGCTGTGAGGGTGCCTGTGAGGGTGCCTGTTTATCAAGAAGTTTCCAATACTGGCAAGCTTTTCCCCCATCTTGCACCAAAGCAACCATAACCCTAATCCCTAAGAAAGAAAAAGACCTTACTCACCCTGCAAGTTACAGGCCCATCTCTTTATTAAGCATGGGTGGGAAGATATTTGCTAAACTACTAACTTCTCGACTTGAATCCTTGATTCCCAAGCTAACTCATTGTTCGCAAGCTAGTTTTATTAAACATAGATCTGGTTCTGATCACCTAGGTTTCTTATTTAATTTAATTCACAAAGCCAAATCCCTCAAGACACCAGCTGCAGCCATAGCTTTTGATTTCAAAAAGGCCTTTAATTCCTTAAACTGGGACTACCTTCATCAAGTTTTATCTTATTATGGTCTTTCTCACACCTTTTGCTCCTGGATCAAGCTATTATATAACTCCCCTGTTGCTAAAGTACTAATTCCACCCTTTCCTCTTACATTCATCTAGCAAGGGAAACTAAACAAGGCTGTCCCCCATCACCTTCCCTGTTTATTTTAGCCATGGAACCCCTGACTGCTTGTTTACATCTATCTTCTGGCATTATGGGCATACCTGTGAGCAATTCAAGATATGTTTCTCTCTCCTACGCGGATGACCTCTTAATCTTACTCAAAAACCTGAATGAGGCTGGGCCCCTGTTGATTGATTTGCTTAATAATTTTACTAATATTTCTGGCCTTGCTTTGAATTATGGCAAATCACAAACTATGCCCCTTAACAACCACTGTAAAGCCTTTATAAACATATCTCTTGGATTCCGCTGGTCCCCACAGGGTATAACATATCCAGGAATCAAAATTACTAGTAACTTAGGGAAGATATGGGACATTAACTTTAACCCATTATTTGAAAACATCAAAACAATTCTGGACAGATGGAAGCTTCTTAATCTCTCTTTCATGGGGAAAATTGCAGCCATTAAGATGACCATTTCTCCCAAGATTCTTTACCTCTTTGCCAATATTCCTTTAGTCTTACCATCCTCCTTTTATGCTAAAATAGATAAATTAATAGGTAACTTTATCTGGGATGGGAAACCACCGAGATTTAACCACAACAAACTTCGATCACATTGGAAAAAAGGGGGATTTGGACTCCCCTGGTTCAAAGACTACCTCTGGACTTTCCAAATGGCCCAAACCATTAAATGGTTTCAGGAAAACTCCCCTCACTCACCATTATGGGTTGCAATGGAATCCGCATTGTGCCCAGGATGAGTTCCCACTTCCTTCATTTTTAATCCCATTTCCTCTAAACTAAAATCTCACCTGACTATATCATCCTCTGTTCTTTATTGGAAATTAACCCACAAATTCCTGAAATCCAATCCAACACCCTGGTTTTATGTCCCTTTATGGGGCAATCCACTGCTCACTTTAGAAGATCACCCAATGTTCTGTCATACATGGAGGAACAAAGGCATTTTCTTTCTCAGAGATATCTTGGACCAGAATTCACTCACTCTTAGATCATTCTCAAACTTTCAGGTCACATGGAACCTTCCTAAACAGGACTTCTGGAAGTTTTTACAAATTCGGGCAGCTTATAACTCTCTCTCTAGTTTAGTGTATAGGCATACTCTTCTAAACCCATACATCTCACACAGAACTAATTTATCAGTAAAATTAAATAGCACCATTTACAAAGACATTATTGATGATCTACCTGATCAGTCTATACAGGCCAAAAATAAATGGAGTACTCTTCTTAACTACAATATTTCAGATGCACAATGGAATAATTGTTGGCGTATTGCACATAATACCTATAAAGATTCCCATAGTTCTTTAATACAAACTAAAATCCTACATCTTTGGTACAGAACCCCCTCTGTGCTTCAACAAACGGGCCTATTAAATAATAATAATTGCTGGTGCTGCAATTTGGCCAACAGGGATCTACTTCAAATCTTGTGGTCTTAAGCTCCCATTAATAAGCTCTGGCATAAAGTCTGTTTACTTGCCTCCAGAGTAACAGGACAAAGGAAAAAAATGACTCACCTTAGTAATGTTGTTTCTACTAATGGAGTCTTGCTGTATTCTGACTATTGCAGTTAGGTCCTGCCTTTCAACTGCCCTGGAGAACAAAGAGTTAACTTTCCATGACCAGCATGGAACGTTCAGCGTGAGCTCGGTAGAAGCCCCTGTCTGCTGTTGTTTAAACTCCAACCGTCAGATCTTTATGAGCAATATTCACTAGAAGTTCTGTGTGGAAACTGTAAAACTCACATGAGCCAACTGGCAACTAAATTTATTAAAAAGGTTTTTTTGGGGGTTTCAAAGCAAAGACTCAAGTCAGGAAACCCCCCCCAAAAAAAACACAACACACACCCAAAGTAAAGGAAGGTGAAAAAGTGGGGCACCCCTAGGGTGCCAACACTGCTCCTGCCCACCCACATCCCAAAAAACAGGTTCTGAGAGGGGAGGCGGGATGAGGTCAGAATACAGCAGACTCATAGAAGAAACATTACTAAGGTGAGTAATTTTTCTTCAAACAACATGAAGTCTTGCTGTATTCTGACTATTGCAGACTACCAAGCAGTACCTCCATGGAGGAGGGACAGAACCTACTTTGGGAATAGGCTCTGAAGTACTGCTGTGCCAAACCAAGCATCACTCCTAGCCTGGATATCCGGAGAGTAATGCTTGGTGAATGTATGGGCTGTTCTCCAGGTGGCTGCTTGACAAATTTCTAAGATAGGAATATCCCTGGCAGCAGCCAGGGAAGCAGCTGTACCTCTAGTAGAGTGAGCCCTCAGGCCTGAGGGTGGGGTTCTACCCAGTTTTTCATAGCAGAACTGTACACAAGAGACAATCCACCTGGCAATAGATCTCTTAGTAGCAGGTTTGCCCTTACCAACCTCTCCATATGTGAGGAACAACTGGAGGGACTCAAACCTGTGACCCTTGGTTCGCTCTATGTAGTAGCTGAGGACCCTTTTAACATCTAAGCTGTGCAGCCTCCTCTCTCCAGAGGAGGAATGGTCAGTGAAGAAAACAGGGAGAGACATAGACTGATTAAGGTGGAAATCTGAAACCACCTTAGGCAAAAATGTCCTGTTAGTTCTTAGGACCACTTTATTTCTGTGGAAAGAGATGAAATCAGGCTCCACTGACAGGGCTTGCAATTCACTGATATGCCTGGCAGAGGGAATGGCTACCAATAACACAGTTTTCCAAGTCAAGTACTTAAGCTTTGCAGAGGACAAAGGCTCAAAGGGAGGTTGCATAAGCTGAACAATGCAAACATTAAGGTCCCAAGCAGGAGCATGGTCCCTAAAGGGGGGATTGGTGTGCAGCAATCTCTTAAAGAACTTACAAAACACAGGATGATCTGACAGAGGAGAGGACTTGCCTATTGACAAGAAGGCAGAAACAGCTGCCAAATGCACTTTAAGTGTAACAGGCCTAAGTCCTAAGCCATTAAGATGGACCATATAGTCCAGAACTGTAGGCAACCCAGCAGATTCTGGAGAAATGTGCTTATTAGAGCACCAAATAGTGAACCTTTTCCATTTGGAGTTGTAAGTCTTTCTGGTGGAAGGCTTTTGAGAGGCCTTAAGGATATCCAGAACCCCTTGAGAAAGGTGCAGAGCAGCAAACTCTAACTCTTCAAGAGCCATGCCTTGAGATTGAGAGACTTGAGGTTCGGATACCAAATCCTCCCCGAGAGGATGTCAACAGGTTGTAATTCCTGGGAAGAGACAGGGGAAAATGGACTGCTAAGGACAGCAACAGAGGGTACCAGGGCTGTCTGGCCCAGTCTGGAGCAATCAGAATCACTTTGCATGGTTGTGACCTGATCTTGACTAACACTTTGAACAGGAGAGGGAAGGGGAAAGCATACAGAAACTTCCTTCCCAATCCAGAATCAGAGCATCCAGGGGACTGAGCCCAAGACTGGGGTCTGCAACAAAAGAGAGGAAGTTGTGATTGGGGATGCAAAAAGATCTATCTGTGGAGTGCCCCATCTCAAGAAAATCACTTTCAAAACTAGGGGATCTAGAGTCCATTCGTGATGGCCCTGGGATATCCTGCTGAGAGCATCTCCTAGGACATTGTCCTTCCCCAGGAGGTGAACTGCTATCAGAGAGGTCTGCAGGGAATAAGCCAGGGACCACAACTTTATTGCTTCTGTGCACAAGGCCATAGACCGAGTGCCCCCTTGCTTGTTGCTGTACCACATTGTGGTGGTATTGTCTGTTCTGATCTGGACCACCTTGTTCTGTACAGATTTGGAAAAGGCTTGCAGTGCTAGAAACACTGCTCTGAGTTCCAAGAGATTGATGTGAAGCAGAGATTCTTGAGGCGACCACAGCCTTTGTGTGGTAAGATCCCCCAGGTGGGCTCCCCAGCTCAGCAGGGAGGCATCTGTGGTGAGTATCACTGAATGAGACTGAGTGACAAATGAACTCCTTGCCTCAAATTGTCCTGATCCTGCCACCATTGCAAAGCCTGGATCAGGGTTCGAGTCACTGGGACTAGTTTGGTAAGGGAATCCTTCTTTGGGACCAGAAGGCTCTTAAGTGGAACTGAATGTCCCTCATCTGAAATCTTGCTTCCTGGACCACTGCTGTAGAGGCTGCCATGTGGCCCAGAAGCTGCAGAAAATGCCTTGCTGGTCGAGACACCTGAAGGGTGAATGAAGAGGCCAGTTCCATAAGGGTCATTACCCTGACCAGGGGAAGGAAGGATCTTGCCCTTATTGTATCCAGCTCTGCCCCCATGAAGGTGAGGCACTGTACTGGCATGAGAACTGACTTTGGAAAGTTGAGGAGGAATCCTAAGGAAGTGAGCACTTGCTGAGTTATTTGCAGATGTGACTTGACTTGGTCTGGAGACTGACCCACTATGAGCCGGTCGTCCAAGTATGGAAAGATGGAGATCTTTTTTCTCCTCAGGAAAGCAACCACTACTGCCAGGCACTTTGTGAACACCCTTGGGGCTGATGTTAGGCCAAAGGGCATTGATCTGAGCTGATAGTGGCCTGAGGGCAACTCGAACCTGAGGTACTTTCTGTGGGAACACCTGATGGAAATGTGAACATAGGCATCTTTGAGGTCCAGGGAGGCTAGCCAGTCCCCTGGCCTTAGAGAGGGCAGAATTATTCCCCGAGTCACCATTTTGAACTTTGGTTTTAAAAGGTGCTTGTTCAGATATCTTAGATCCAGGATGGGCTGCCATTCTCCTGTTTTTTGGGGGGTTAGGAAGTACCTGGAGTACAATCCTTTGCCCTTGTGTAGGGTAGGAACCCTCTCTATGGCTCTGAGAGCCAGTAGGGAAGAAACCTCTGCCTCTAGGGCAAGGGTCTCTAATGGATTTGCAGGTGGAAAGGATCTGGTTCTCATCTTGGGAAATTTTTTGAAGCTGAGAACCAGTCCCTGGCTTACCACTTCCAGGACCCACTTGTCTGATGTCAGAGACTTCTAGTCCTGGACAAAGTAAGCCAGCCTGCTCCCTACAGGTATTGGAGAATCGTCCCGGGCAGACCCATCAGGGTGTCTGCTTGGCAGGGGCTTCTTTAGGCTGAGGGGTGGAAGCAGGCCTACTCATTCCCCATCTATCTCTCCCTCTGAAGAACCCCTTCTGAGCATATGAAGAAGAAGAGACCTGGGCTTGGTAAAAAGGCCTTTGAAAAGGCCTGCCCCTGGACTGCTGCCTTTGAGGAGTGGATTGCCTTTCTTTGGCCTGAGCACTCCTGTAGGTGGTCCTGTACTCGTCCATCTTTCTCATATAGTTCTCTGTCTGCTCCCCAAACAGAGAATTACCAATGACAGGGAAATCCATGACCTTAGCCTGGGTATCCTGTGATAGGCTAGTACATCTGAGCGAAGCCATCCTATGAAGGGCCACAGATGTAGCCATAACTCTAGATGAAACATCATTAGAGTCCACAGCATCATGAAATTGCACCTTGGATGCCTCAATCCCATCTGCAGCCACCTGCTCCAGCTCCCTGGCAAGCTGGTCAGGGGCCTATTTAGCCAGAGCCAGAAAAGTGTCCCATCTGGACTTCTGATCTCTAGCTGTGTAGGCCATATAGTTAGCCTGCCTGAGTCCCAAAGATGCTGCCATGTACTGCTTCTTTGTCATGGCATCAATCCTCCTGGAGTCCTTATCTGGGGGGTGTGATGCCAAGGGAATATTTGCCTTATCACAGGCAGCAGCCTGCACTACCCCAACATGGCTGCATTGCTGAGAAAGGAACTCAGTGTCCGAGCCTGAAAGGGTGTACCTCTTGTCCATTCGTCTGTCCACAGGAGGTATGGAGTTAGGAGTCTTTAGAATTGTAATTGTCTGCTTCCCAAAAGATTTATGGAGGGGAATAGACAGTCTCCTGGACTCTAGGATGCCCATCATTTCAACAAAATCAGGCTCCTCCTGATCCTCTACTGCTTCTTCCATTGAAAGCTGGAGGGTTTCAGCCACTTTTTTGTAAAACATAAAGTGGGAAGGGGATTCAGAAAGCCTAGGAGGAGAAACACCTGAAGGTCTGCCTGGGGAGATGTCCTGGTCAATAAGCACATCCAGACTTTCATAATCATCATCATCATCCTCATACTCTCCCTCCTCCTCCTCCGGTTCATAAAATTCTTCTGAAGTGTAATCCAGAACAGGGGGAACCGACCGAACTGAGCCCCTGACAGAAGGTGCCAGTTCGGCCAGAACCGGAGTTAGCAACTGCACTATCCTTATCGCTTTGGCTATCTCATCAACAGTCAGAGTAGGAATTTCTGGATCTGAACCGGATGATTTTTCTCTTCTCTCCTTTAACCGGAACTGACCCCTCAGAATCGGCTCTCCTTTTGCCCGAAGAAGTTTCGCCCTGGTCAGAGGGCACTCCTTCTGGTTCAGTCAGAAATTAACCGGCTGGCCATCCAGGTCAGTGGACTTTCGCCTCCTTTCCTCAGTCTACCTACTCTTATCCAGGGTAGCTTTGGGAAAATCCTTACAAATTTGGCAGTCTGAACTGAGGTGGTCAAACCCCAGACACTAAACCCAGGTGGTGTGGGGATCAGCCTTAGCAAAGGCTTCCCCACACACACTGCAGTGTTGAAACCTAGTGGGCCCGTTTTTTTTCTTGGGTTTCTCAGACATGACCAATCCTATCCAAAACTTACCCTTTTGTTGGCAATCTGCCAGGCAAGACTCGCCTATCGGTTCCTGACCGTGTTACGGGTCTTGGAAAAAAAATTAATTAAATCCATTTTTTTTAGAACCGATACGGACTGGTTACCACACTCTAAGTAAATTCACAAACTTTTAAGACTAAACTGATCAGTTCAGCAGAACTGATCTGAAATTTACAAGTTCCACACAGAAACTAAATGTAAAACCTATCTAGTACTCACGGTACCACAGACAGAGACTTAAACCGACAGATTCGGTAGCAGAAATTCGGTAGAAACCGAGCGAAAAATGACACTTTAACTGACTTTTTTGAACCGAGCAAAGGATAAATCTCCGGAGCGACTGTTCAGTGAGGCGGAATAAAGAATCTGACAGTTGGCGTTTAAACAACAGCAGACAGGGGCTTCAACCGAGCTCATGCTGATCATTCCATGCTGGCCATGGAAAGTTAACTCTTTGTTTTCTGGGGCAGTTGAAAGGCAGGACCTAACTGCAATAGTCAGAATACAGGAAGACTTCATGTTGTTTGAAACTACCTTTTGACCCCAAGCTATTCCTTCTATGCATCCTTATCCCCAATAGCTCTCTCCTCTCACATGCACATTTTAGAAGGCGAAATGCACTTTCTCCTCTGGTCAAATGTCTGATTCTTATGAAATGGAAATCAACTCTGGTGCCTTCTCTTTCAGATTTTCTTCAAAGCCTCTCTCCATATGCCTCCCTAGACTGATTATCTCATGTTACTCATAACTGACTCACTGTATATGACAGATGTTGGCAGGATTACTTCAAGTACATCAAACCTAGTTCTTCTAGACCCTAATTCTTAGGGATATTTAGCCCTGCTTCTTATTTTGCTCTCAGATTAGGTTTTCTCGAAACTTTTATGCACAGATTTCTCTTTTTTTCCCCTTCTTCCCTGATTTCTCCCTCTCTCCTTCCCTTCTTCCTTGTTTTTTTCTCTCATCTTCACCTCTCCATTACTGAACACTGTTCATATTACCACATTTATCACTTTTTGCGATTTACTGAATGCCTTGCCATAGCCTGCCCTAGCACGTATTTCATACATGGTTGCTATTTCTGAACCTATAATACCCTATTGATTGTAACCCTTCTGCTCTCCACTTACATCCAGTCTAGGTTTGTGTTTTATTATCAATAGATGTATATAAGGCTTCTCCAATATGTTTACCCTAAATACTGTGTTTTGTTAAGTGATATTTCATACCTTACATGGAGGATAGTCTTCTATTGTATTAGATGTGTGCTTTCTTATATACTCAAATTTCAATAAAAAGATAAAGTGAAAAAAGAAAAGAGCAGAATTTTGGAGGCAGATTCTTTATGTCCTCTAGTGTATCCAAGCTTGCGCTGCAAGAGCAGAATTGGGGGAGACCCAGTTAACTGTTATTAGTAAATCTCATACAGTTGCTTATTAGAGTCATATCTTAAAAATAACAGGTGACAGACTTCCTGTTCAAGCCTTAAAAGAAATGAAACATTTTGAAGTGCTAACCTTGTATTGTGGATAGCTTAAATAAATGCATGCCATCCTTGGGAAAACCAATCTTTCTCCTCTATCAGTGCTTAATAATAAGGGAATTTATTACCCATTGGGACAACACTTCGTGTACACACTCAACTATGCAATACTTTTCAGATATCCCTGTCGAAGGATGTCTGCCAGCCTATATGTGCGAATCCTAATTTCAACATTGGGGGATTGTCCCTTCCGCATAACTTTTGGCCAGGAAATACTCAGCTCAGAGTCATTGACTTATTACAAGAACACAAATTGATATCATTCCAAACAGTCAGTACACAGTTCAATCTCCCTAACTGTTTTTGCTTTAAGTACATCCAACTACAACACATGCTCCTACAACATTTCGGATCAGGGTATTGGACACAGCATTTAGCTGGTCCTTTTCTCCCAGATATCTCCAATTTACCGTCTTCCCATATTATTTCTTATTTCTATTGCCTCCTAAGGGATGGAATAGAGGAATTGCGAGGAGCGCCATATGATATCTGGGACCAGGTACTACCTTCAAACACCTCAACACCACGCCCATGGTCTAAAATCTGGTTACAACTATATCAAGATGTGAAATGGATTAGATATCACATTCTGCAATTCTATGTAATACATGATCTATATTACACTCCAGCTAGACTTCATCAAATGGGGAGGCTTTCTTCAAATTTATGTTCCCGCTGTAAGCAGCGTCTTGGCACATTACTGCACATCCTATGGGAATGTAATAAAGTAACACCCTTCTGGGACATTATTAAGTCCAATTTGTATCCCCTATTAGGTCTATTTGAAGCCCTCAGTCCAGAAATTTGTATAATAGGAGATTATGGGGAATTTTTGAGTGGTAATCAATGAAAACATATGGCATTAATATCCCTATGTGCCAAAAAAGTAATCATGCGCCACTGGTTGGATCAGAACATCCCAACATACATAGAGTGGTTAAAAGAGATGCTTTCCACTTTACAAGCTGAAAACATGATCGCTCATATGACAAAGAGGCCACAATATTACCAGAAACTATGGGCCCCTTTACATACTCTATTGACCATTTAATGGTCAATAGGGTATTGAATAATAAAAAAAAAAAGTTTCTTCCTTTTCTTTTTCTTTTTATTTTGCGAAACTACTATTAGTGAAATTGCAAATACTAATCTAGGCTTTCTCTAATTACTGTACTTTGGGTTAATGAAACTACAGGCTAATATCACTGCATACCTGAAGGGGTAGGGGAGGAGGGGAGAGGGTGTAGGGTGGAATTGGGGGGAAGCAGGAGGAGGAATAAGTGCATGTTTTTGCAGGTCAAAGGGGATCATTAAAGGTAACTACACTTATGATCAAAGTTCCACCAGATTTTTATGTAATTACCTAATACTGTAAAATAATTCTAACTTACAATAGTTGTTCATGTGAATGTAGCATGCAAGCTTCTCTACTCAATGTTTGTAATGTATGATTTGTTAACTCTTCCTACTAATAAAGCATACTCAATTTGAAAAAAAATAAGGGAATTTATATTAAAGGAAAACTACACCCAAAACTTGAAAAAATATATGTTGTGCAGAGTGTTTTAATTTGTATGTGAAGTTCTAGTGTTTCCTTCCCTCTGACTGGTATTAGGAGTTTTTCCCAAATTAGCCTGCTAGCTTTATGCTAGTTTTATGACCCCTGGGGGATCTTCATACCTGATAGCTTAATTGTATTTCTGGTTCCCACAGTGCATCTTGTCTCATGTGACTGTGATGTAAGAGAGACCCAACATTCAGCACACACATGCCAAACAAACTAAATATCTTAGAAGCTTTACAAGCGGCACAAAAATTACCAGCAGCAAAGTTTTTCAGGACAGTAAAACCTTTAGGATGAGGGTGGTCACCAAGCTGAATTCTACAGATTTTAAAATATAGCCATCTCTATTGTTGTGAACTGATTGTAATGCAATGCTTTCTGCTGGATTTATGGGCTCTGCTACATCACCATCACATGAAACAAGGTGCATTGTAGGACAAAGAAATACAGTAAAGCTATTTGATATGGAGATCTCCAGGGTCCGTAAAACTACCCTAAAGCTAGCAGGCTAATTTAGGAAAAACTCCTAATACCAGTCAGAGGGAAGGAAACACTAGAACTTCACATACAAATTAAAACACTCTGCACAACATATATTTTTTCAAGTTTTGGGTGTAGTTTTCCTTTAATGACTCATATTGTAATATCATTTCTGAATTCTTAAAGGAGTAGGAAGTACAAACAGTTCTTGTTGATCTTTCTAAAAATAGATTTAGCCCCTGGTATATTGACTATAAAAAACTCATGAAGTGAAAGAGTTATGCAGACTTGCAATAAAGTCAAAATGAGCGGCTCACCACATTAACTTCAAACAAACTGGTTTTTAGTGGTTCGCAAGTCCGCAAATACTAATGTTGCTTTAGTAGGGGAGTTTTAAACTTTAAGCTTCAAGCCAGACTGAATCTGTAACAGCTTTGCTGCAGTAAATGCGTCTCAGTTTTGGTGAGCTGCTCACGGTTGCTTGAACTGGATGTATCCCATTTAACTTTGCAAGCTGATACCATTCTAAACAATGATTTGAGACATTGTAAAAGGACTCTCAGATGATGGCTATGCTGCAAGAGTTTCAGAACTGTGAATTTAAACCATTGAGTAAGTAAGAACTTCTCTCTAGGCTGCTGTACATACTTTTTTTGGCATGCGTTTCTGCATACTGATTGTACTTGATGATGCTTTGTTAATCATGTTTCTTCACATCACTGTTTATTGTATTGCACTCTATCCAACTGCATGTTGGCACCTTGTATATCATTTTATGTGTAATCTCCCACATCATACAGACTGCCTAGTGTACCTACCTGATTAAAAAAAAACTAAATAAACAAATGATAAGTGGTGCATTCTGTATCAGGCCATTGTGTGACCAATTTATGCAATGTCTTCTAACTGTAACACTTTTAAACTAGTTCTTTTTTGTAACAATTTACCTGTTTCTGTTTGATTTCACTGCTCTGTTTTAAGTGCAGGAGAAGTCCGTGCAAATTTGTCAGATATTGTACAAACTATTCCCCTACTGAGTAAGGATTCTTTCGTAACCTATCCAAAGTGAACATAATGCAGCCAGCGTTGAGATAAATGATTTATAGTCTTTTATAACTCATCAGCCACTAAAAAAACATTTATCTGTAAGGAAGCTCACTTACACAGCATAAATATATTTATATTATGGGGCAAGATGGCTGCTGTAAGTACTGCTCTGTGATCAAACAAACCAGGTCACCTGCCATACATACACATACTCATGAATGCATGGTGCTGGATTATTTTAGCCAAATGTTTTTTGGGGGGCCAGTTATAAGTGTACTGACACAATCCAGGGTGCTGTATTCATTCTGGAGAAGGAATGACAAAACATTCTTTAGATATACAAGAGAAAAAAGAGAAAGTAAGGGAAGAATAACTCAGCTGGCAACTAAAAGGGACAGCTGGTGAAGAATAATGAGGACAAGATGGAAGTCCTCAATGAATTCTTCTGCTCAGTCTTCACTCATGAAGACATTGGTAATGGTCCAGCAATAGCCAAGACACATCACCACACTAGGAGAGTTGACTCCAGCCCCTTTACAAAAGAAAGGGTCCTTGAGGAGCTAACTAAATTGAGGGTGGACAAAGCAGTGGGGCCAGATGGTATAGACCCAAGAGTTCTGAGGGACTAGCCAAACTATTTAACAAGTCATTGGAATATGGCATAGAGCCACAGGACTGGAAAAGGGCTGCAGTTTTGCAATTGCACAAAAGTGGCAGAAGGGAGGAGGCAGAAAATTATTGCCCAGTCAGCCTGACCTCAGTGGTCAGTAAAATAATGGAAACATTGCTTAAGGAAAGGGTAGTGGAGTACCTGAAAGAATGTGAACAACTTAATCTGAGGCAGCATGGCTTCATGGCAGGACATTCATGCCAAATGGACATGATATAATTCGTCACCTGGGTTATGAGAGAAGTGGATCAAGGTGCAGCTGTGAGTATAGTATATCTGGACTTTAGAAAAGCCTTTGATATGGTTCCACACAGAAGGCTGGCAAATGAATTGGAGCAAACAGGTGTGGGTCAGGAAGTGGTCAACTGGATTAATGGCTGGCTTCAGAACAGGGCTCAGAGAGTTATAGTAAATGGTACTTTCCCACAGGAGGGGAGTGTGACCAGTAGCATTCCACAGGCATCAGAACTAGGCAAGTAACCGGGTAAGTACAGGAAGCAGTATAGCGCAGTGGCTTAAGGCTCTGAGCTGCAAATCTGGAGACCTGGGTTTGAATCCCACAGCCCCCACTTGCATACTGTGTGACCCTGAGCAAGTCACTTAACTTCCTTGTGCTCCCAGGACGCACCTGTAAACAACCTTTCAGCTTAGTGTGTCTCTCCTGGTTAAACAATTGGAAAAAAAAAAAGAAAAAAAAAGTACACTAGGCAGTCTGTATGACCTGGGAGATTACACATAAAATGACATACAAGGTGACAACATGCAGTTGGATCCTTTTCAACATATTCATCAGTGACATTGCTGATGGACTGAATGGGAAGATCTGCCTGTTCACAGATGATACAAAGCTCTGCAACAGGGTGGACACACAGGAAGGTGTCTCGAGAATGGAGGCAGATCTCAGGAAGTTGGAGGAATGGTCCAGGAACTGGCAGTTGAGATTCAACACCAAAAAAGTGTAAGGTAGTGCAACTGGGTAAGAGGAACCCAAGAAACAAATATGTCCTGGAAGGACAGCAACTGGAAGAGACAAAGTTGGAATGGGTTCTAGGAGTTATATCAGACGATTTAAAAGTAGGAAAGCAATGCAAAAAAGTAGCACTAAAGGCAAGTAGCATACTTGGATGCAGAGGTAGAGGTATTACCAGTAGAAATCGTCCCACTCTATAGTTCCTTGGTGAGGGTTCACTTAGAGTACTGTGTGCAGTTCTGGAGGTCTTACCTAAAAAAGGACATAGACCATCTGGAATCCATGCAGAGAAGAGCCACCAAGATGGTGTAGGGTCTGCACCATTAACCTTTATGGAAATAGACTCAACCAGCTGAATCTAACACTTGAAATTGTAACCCGTAAAACTGACCTGATAAAAGAAACTTATGTAACTGCCACTCTTGTGAAACTAGTGTTTACCCCATGTTATTCTAAACATTACCTAACCTGCCTGTGATTGTACTATATGTTCTGATTTTAATGTCTGTATATGCGCACTTTCCCTTGAATTGTTCCTACTTCCTATTGTACTGTTGACTGTAATTAACCCTGGGTCACCCCCGAAAAAGGGACCATTACGGTCTCAGTGGGCCTACCCGGTCACCAAAATTTAAATAAATAAAATTCTCCCTAGGTCAGAGAAGGAATGGAGGGGACATGACAGAAACATTTAAGTATGCTAAAGGGATAAACACAGTACAAACCAGAAACCTCTTCCATGAAAATAGGACTGCGTGTACAAGGGGGAACAACTTATGCCTGGCAGGCAGTAAGTTCAGAACCAATGTTAGAAAGTACTTTTTCACCAAGAGGGTTGTAAACCTGTGGAACAGTCTGCCACCTGAAGTGGTGGCAGCTAAAACAGTCAAGGAATTCAAACGGGTGTGGGGCAGTCAGTGTAGTCACCTCAGCAAGAGCAGTAGATAAGGGGGAGGGGTACTCATCTCGTGCATACTAGGTGGACTGCACAGGCTCCTTCTGACAGCAAATTCTTATGTTCTTATAGAGATAATCAGCACTCCTCCAGTGTGTGCTGAGGAGCATTTGATCTGTGGCTTCATGCCTTGGTACACAGTATTGAAGTCCCTAGATCTCTTAATGAACACACACTATCATGTGTTATAACCCACGTATACCATGTAAGGGAAAATAAATCTTGAAATAAATCATGTTATTTGTGCATCTGATGTGACAGCAAACAAAATAACATGTAATTTTCCCAAATTACATGTTATTTTTGAACCGTCTTCTGTCTCAGTGCCAATCAAGTTTTCACCCAAACATTCCACACTATCTATACTAACTTTCATGACCTGTCATGTTTTTCTTTGGATTTTTGACTTTTCATGGGATTGGTATTTATAAATCATTCAAAAGCATTTGACCTTACTGATCACACTATTTTAATGTATTGGTTGTCAAATGTTCTTGGCTGTTTTTTGTCCTACACTGCATGTCTTTGTGCACTCACTCAGTGTCTTGGGGTGGTATTATTTCTTCACCTTCCTCAGAGTCTATAGGGATTTCCCAGGGTCCTATTTTGAATCCCCTTTTATTTTCAAATCACTTAATGTTGCCCAAATGAATCAACAAGATTTAAAGTGTCCCAGTGATTTTGGTAGAACCAGTTAATTATAAACCAGAATAAAATTAAGAGTGTAATCTGCTGTACTAATTATTCTCTTAAGTGTCTAAATTGCCCCTTTTCCCAGTGTATTAATGATTCTCGTTTGAAAGGGATTCCTTTGTATAAATATCTTAGGGTATATTTTGACTAGAATTTGTATTTTAAACCCACATTTATTTTGTAATTTCTAAGATTAGAGCTTGACTGGGTAGACTTTCTCATACCAAACATTGTTTGGCCTTACAAGATCACAAGCAGACTGTTCAGTGCATATTTTATTACATATACAAAGGTATAGTTTACAAATCTATGGATTTATTTATTGAATTTGGTTGACCGAGTAAACCCACTGGGCCTCAGAGAGTCCCTTTTTCAGGGGTGACCCGGGATTGACTACATGAATTTTAAAGACAGGGATACATTGTACAAACAGTGGATAGAAGTTAGCCCCCTTGCCTAGGGTTCATAAAAGACTTTTACAATTTGTTATGTACTGTAAGCCTGATACTCACTTTTGTATACTGTAATACTTCAACAGTTGAGACAGCTCACCTTGGAGGGACAAAGACAATCACATTTTTTTAAACTGGTCTACAAGGCAGTGAATTATCTCTTGGCGCCATACTTGTTCAAAAGGTGTTCGGCACCCCAACATTGCTACATAATGTGGGATGTTTAATATTGTTTCTTTTCATTACCTACTGTGTTAACTGATCAAGGTAGGACTTCTTTTTCATTTGCAATCCCAGCAACGTGGAACTCTTTTGACCCCAGTTTATGTAATAGTGCCAATTAAACTATATTCTCTGCTCTTTTAAAACAAATGTTTCAACAAGTCTGCATTTTTTTTTTTTTTGCTTTGTTCTGTGTATTTTGTTATAAGTGTTTGTATCCATGACATTCCGTTTAAAGAAACATTCATCTCATGAAGCTAACCCTGTACCCAACATTAAATAAATAAATGCTGTGAGATCACATAAGACACAGTGGCATGCATGGTGTAAATTAGACATTGCATAGACTTACTGAAAACAAGTTATTTATTTATAGTAGAGTGCTTCCATTACTGCCAGCTTGGCACTTGTGGCTCCGTTGTGTTCCACCACTCATTGCTAAGGTAGCAATATAAGGAAAATATTATTTTGTCGAAAGATTAGCCAATTGTCATTCAGCCTAAGTAACATCCCCTATTAATGCAACACCAGTGGACTGAAAAGTACACAAATACATTAATTATCTTTGATGATGACATTAGGCAACCTTTAAAAGCACGTTATTTTAGATGGTGCATATGTCACAATTATTTATTTTAGAAGCTGCATACAATATGTCACATTTTAGAGGTTATATATGTCACAGTCATTTATTTAAGAGGATACATACTGTATGTCACAACCACACATCATACAGATGGAAATTGTTTTTCAGAAACAGACAACAACTTTCACAACGTTGATAACATCCTACTACACCTGCCCTGACATCAACTGCTGAAGTCATAGAGAAACAGTTAAAACATCACAGAAACTGCTGATTTTGAAGTTATAACTTTTAAACTAATGTTTTATAAATCAGTTACACAATGGTTGAACTCAAAACATACAATGTATCACCACTTGTGAGAGAGCAAATTTTTCATAACTCACTCTTAGCTGCACTGCTTTCAAGTTATGGTCCTGACTCCACACTCAATAAGACAAACTGAATATTGTGATTTGATGGGCCATAGTATTTTCCAGGTATATATCTCTAGTTATACATGTCTATATCTGTATCTCTGTACCTATACAGGTGCAGAGGACCCTGTATATTAGGACTGAGTTGGCACTTCTGGGTTAAGCCCCAATTTTGCATCTTAATAACTCTTTTCCCAATAAACCAATTTGCCCAGAATTTGGTATGCATGGAACCTGGGCCAGGATCTCTTGATGCTGAAAATTTTATGTCAATTGGTTTTGGGTGGGGGGGCAGGGCAAAGTTACAGAGGTGTAGAAATGCTACAACTCATCTGAAGCACTACAATTCACCCAAATTGTGACTTTTTTTGCTCAATTGTAATGAAAAAAATATATTTTTTTTTATCTGAAACTAACGGATTAGATAGAGTCTGACCCAAGGTACATGCTTTACCAACAGGCACATTTTTAACATGTATAGTTTTTGAAATATAAGTTAAAAAGTATGCTATTTTCACACATGCTCAGTTTAAAAAATTAACATTCTAAGGAAAGCTGGATTTTTGTCTTAGAGTTTGATCATTGGTGATTCTTCACATCTTACATGAGCTGCTGATCATCAGTGATCTTGGGTCACGTAAGCAGTGACAAACAAATCACTGATGATCAACCTCCCAACACAAAAAGCAGCTATCCTTAGAACCCCATCTCTCCTGACCTATGTTTAATTAAATCCACCAGTGGGTTCCCAATCCCACCAGTCAGTAACCCTCCAAACCATGTCTTGTAAAAATGGCCAGTGGGTGCACAATCCTACCAGTACCCTACCCTCCCAATCCATGTCTTTGCATAGAACGTCCAGCAAGTGCCCAATCCCACTGGGTGGAAGTCATCCACCCTCTCCACTGTTTACGACAGAGGGTGCCCAGTCCTGCCACCATATTCATACATTTTCAATATTCAGACATTGTGGTGCCCATCCCCCAGTGCCAGCCTATAATCTCCCCCCTTCAATATTCAGCAGCACTAGGATGTCCACCCCCTGTACCACCAACTTGAACCCTTCCTCCATGTGTCCATCAGTGTCCACCCATTTGTAGTGACACCAGGATGCCCACCCCTGGCATTGCCAAAAAGTCAACCATTATATGTGAAATAAAGAAAACAGTCCCACATTGTTTTTTTTCTTTCCATTTTATTTTTCCCTGAAACAAATAAAAACATTCATCACTGTATTTTGCAATTGGACCCCGATACACTCTCACCCACCACATCGAAAGCACCCACGCTGTACCCCCACACCCCTCAATTACTTAATATTAGTCCATCATCATAGATCAAGTCTCCAAGCCAAAAGACATCCTTCTCCTGGAACCACAACAGCAAACTGAGAAAATCAAATAAGTGCAGTCAATGTATTTCCAGTGCAATTTGACCTTTTACTCATAACTTGATCATTAAAATATTATCTCCAAAGATTTTCAGTGTGGCCTTTTTGGGACCTCACCACATGAACAAGGTAAGTAAAAATGTTCAAATCTGCCCTGAAAGGTCATTTTACAGTTACTCTGCTAGAACCCCTTTTGGATAGGATTCGAAACATTTCACCTACTGTGTTCAGGATGTGGGGTCATAAGAAGAATATGTTAAAACTGTAGGGTCAAAATATTAAAAAAACAACAATCTTGTGAAGGTACAGTACACTCACATTTTTTAAACCCCTCTCATAACTTTGTTTTGTTTTCAATATTTTAACCCCACATTTTCAACACAGCCATTTTTTAAACCCACCTTATCCACATGCCAGTTGTCATTTTTCAAATGTTGCCCAAAATGTGTTTTCACATTTGTGGCATGAAATGATGCTTTGGTCAACATTTTATAAATTACACTTCTCATGTTCAGTAGAGGGTGTCATAAAAAGACTATGTTGAAAATTTGAGGTCACTATGTCAGTAAAGAAAAAGATATGAAGAAATGTATGCAGGGCTGGCCAGTTGCCTTCTGGATAGCATGTTGTGTTCTCATGCCAGCAACTAAAGTTTGAGGATGAGTTCAAGGAGCTGGCTTGGCAGCATGAGGATGGGGGCTGGTGCTCTCACACGCCAATGCTCCCAACCTGAGAAGGGACTGCACAGTGTTCTGCCGCACATATGACACCTAGTGATGGACTGAGGAGCCTTCCTCACAAGAGGTTGACATGCAAGTCAAGACCTGAAAAGGCCACCTACTGCATCTGGGGAAGAGGGTTGACATGAACAAACTGGGCTTTGAACTATCTTCGCTATTCTGTTATTCCATTTTGTTCATGTCCTGTAGAGACTTGTGTGAATGAAAATATGATTCTGCAATCACAAAAAAAAGGAACATTTATTGCAAAAATCAACATTTATGCAGGCATTAGGGTTGAAAAATGCAAAATGCACAAAGTCAAACCAAATGCCCTCTCCTGGCACATAGCCTCCTGTCCAAAGCACAAGGTGCAGCTCCAAACCAGTGCCTCATAGTGACGTACTCTTCGGAGGGAGATAACTATGGCTTGCCACATGTTATCAAAAGAATCAGTCACAGCTTTCTTCCTACATGAAGAAAAGAGAACATCTGACCTTTTTTCTCAGGGGAGGGAGTGGGCATTGGAGTTAACAACCCCAATAAAGATCCCATCACTGATTCATCAGGACCACATCACTGATTCAAGACTCCAGAAACCTAAAACCCTAACATTTTTTCATTTCTCTACTTTGTGTGTTTTGCATTCTTCAACTCTAATGTCTGCATTAACATAGTTTTTTGCAATGAATAAATAATAGATAGGTAGATAGATGGATGGATAGCTAGATAGATCAATAGATAGGGCAGACAGACAGACAGATTGATTCATTGCAAAAAAACTCTTAATGCTTCAGGCTTCAGCTTAATGCCACACATGTAGGGAAGTGTGGCATTAGAATTTCTAACCCTAACTCCCCATCCAACCCCCAAGCAGCAAAAGAATAAGATTACGCAAGCAACCACAGGCAGCCATCTTCAAGTGAGACAAACAAAATAACTGTTCCCAGATGATACAATGGACATCCATCATCAGGGTCCAACACTTCTGCAGCCACAAATGCACAATCACACTTCAAGACATATACACCCACATGGCCCCTATGGGGCCTGCACTTCTGCAGCCACAGATAAAAACCCACAGTACCAAAATTACAACACTACTTTTGTCTGCAGAAGCACAAGCCCCTATAAGGCCAGCATTAATGCAGCAAAAGATACACATGCATATTGCAAAAGATACACATGCATATTGCAAAACATACACATCCACTTCTGCAGTCAAACTTAACATTTCTAAGCATCACTGATGGAGTATGTTTTTTTTTTAAGTGCAGTATGCTGTATGCATATTTTTAAAGGTACCACATTAGTGCTACTGCATTTGTGTTATCTGGAAACAGCTGCATGTTGTTTGACTTATGGTATCTGATGATGGCTGTCTGTGGTTGCTTGTGTGGTCTTGTCCTTTTGTTGCTTGGAAGTGGGGAGTTAGGATGTGAAACCCTAATGCCACATTTACATGCTTTTGTGGCATTATGTTGAACCCTAACCAGTGCATTAAGGACATGTTTTGCAATGGATTTCCTTTCTTTTTGAGAAAGGCAATGAACTAAAATTACAACAGTACGTCTTGCTGCAGAAGAGCTGGCCCCTGTGGGTCCAGCACATCTGAAGCCACAGATACACATTTATAATGCAAGATGTACATAGGCACTTCTGGCTGCAGCTAGAATTCCAAGATACCCAAAGTACAACCCACTTCAGAGTGCAGAAGTGCAACCCCGCTCGTGTTGATGTGGGTTTGCGATTCATGTATGGCTCAACAAACACCATAACAGCCTTACGTACATTAGCTTAATGTATGCATGGGCTGTTCCATGCATACACAATTTATGTAGTACTATTTGGTCCACCCAAAAATCCCCTACCATGGTGTTACATGCATCCTGGGCCCTGTGCAAATTCTGTAGTCCACATTAAGACCAGCACAATCATTGATTTATTTATATATTTATTTTCTTTAAAAGTTGGTAACCGGGAAAGACACAGGGGATACAAATACAGCAAAAGGATTACAATTCAAAATTCAGTACAGAATATACATGTGTAAATTAATTTCTCTTTTAAAATTAGATTACAGAAATTTGTATAAGAAATAAAAAAGATAAGCAGTGCAGAACAACAGAGGCATAACATGAGGTCAGTCTAATTAATACAGGAGATGGAGATAGAGGAGGACAGGAGTATAGTTGTGTATCAGGACAGTGGACAGTCAGAAGGTGTGACAGGGGATGGCCTGAGGTGCTTAAGTGCAGGAAAGGAGGGGGTGAGGCAAGTTTGGAGGGGGATATTCCAGATGGAAGGGAGTCTAAAAGAGAAAGCGAGTTTCCTGGAAGAATTGAGAACTTGTGATAGGGCAAAGAAGCAGAGGCAATTAGTGCATAAATAGTAGGGGGAGGGAATGGCAGGATTTAGGAGAGAGGAGAGATAGGATGGAAGAGTCCTAAATCAGTATTTGGGGATGAACATAAAGCAGTGGAATGAGCAACTCTGTGAGAGGGATTGGAGGGATAGAGAGGAGTAGAGGTCGCAGTGGTGAGTCGGGGGATTTGAGGTGAAATGACAGAAAGCACTGGAGAAGACATCACATTTTGTGAGGGAGGTGATTGGAGCTGAGCTGTAGATGCCATTGGTATAGTCAAAGGCTGGAAGTATCCATTTAACAATCAGGTTTCCTCTAACTGGGAGGGAAAGACTACCCTTGTGGCAGTAGAGAAGCCCCAGTTTGAGGCGTAGTTTGGAGTGGAGGGCAGTAAAGTGGGAAAAGAAGTCAAGGGAAGGGTCAAGCCATACTCCAAGGTATTTATAAGCTGGGACATCATTGAGAGGTTTGTTATCTGGGGTAGAGAAGGCAGAGAGGAAGGGGAACCTTGCAAGTTTCTACTTGGAGCCAAAGGTCATGGCTACAGTCTTTTTTGCATTTATTTTTAGGCAGTTATCGTTGAACCAGCTTGTAACTGTGGTGAAACTGAGTTGAAGAGGAGTCTGGGCAACTGGAGCAGAGGGGCCAGACAGGATTAGGATGGTGTCGTCCTCATACATATCTGGATCTGGACATAGGTGCATACAGAAGGGAGGTCGTTAACAAACAAGGAGAAGAGAACAGGTCCAAGGATTGATCCCTGGGGAACTCCAGCAAGGATCAGGAGGGAGGGAGGGAGATAGGACATTATTGACTTTTACTACTTGGGACCAGCCAGTTAGATAAGAGGAAAACCAGGAGACAGAAGCAGGGGAAAGGCCAATGACACTAAGTTTGTTTAGAAGGAGAGGGTGCAAGATGGAATCAAAAGCCTAAGCAAGGTCAATGAAAATGGCTAAGGTGATCTGCCCTTGATCCACTGTAGAGTGAACGGCATCAGTGAAGTGAAGAAGGGAGGAGGTGGTGGAGTGAAGTTTCCAGAAACCAGATTGTGCTGGGGAGAGAGCATTGATGGCAGAGAGGAAGTCATTTAGTCTTGAGAGAACAAAGAATTCTTGGACCTTGGTGAGCGAGGGGAGAAGTGATAAACCATAGCAGACTTCCGGGCTGAGGGGACAGTAGAGGAGGAGGAGAGAGACAGATTGAGGAAATAAGTCAAAGAGATCAAAATAGAAGATGCAGATATTGCAGGGTTGCAGGAAGGAGCAGGAAGATGCAGGGTTATACACCTGGGGGCCAGAAACCCAGTTCATGTGTACACCTTGGGAGGGGAGACACTGCAGGTTTCGAGGGGGGAGAAGGACCTCGGGGTGGTGGTGGATGCCAAAATGAACAATTCAGAGCAGTGTAGAAGGCCTGTGGCCCAAGCAAATAAAATGCTGGGGTGAATAGCCAAGGGAATAACCTCGAGGAGCTAAGAGGTGCTCCTTCCGCTGTATAATTGCCTGGTTAGACCACACCTTGAATGCTGTGTGCAGTTTTGGTGTCCTTACTTAAAAAAAGGATATTGCTCTTCTGGAGAGGGTCCAGAGGTGGGCGACCAGGATGATATAGTGTCTGGGAGACAAGCTTGAGGAGCTCAACCTGAACTCTCTGGAGGAAAGGAGAGACAGAGAGGACATGATCAAAGTCTTCAAATATCTCAAGGGAATAATAAGGTTAGCCAAGACAGGGTGCTTCAGCTGAAGGAGGTGGGGACCATCAGGGGGCACTGAATGAGGCTGGTCAGTGGGAGACTAAGGGGAGAGACAAGGAGATGCTACTTCATTGAAAGGGTGGTGGAACCCTGGAATGCACTCTTCGTGGAGCTGGTGGCTGTTGCAGCTGTGAAGGGGTTCAAGAGAGGCTGGGATAGGTATAGAGGGAGGGTGCATCTCAGAACCCAGCTGGGGGATGGGGTGGAGGACCTTGTGGGAAGGGTTGGGAAGGCTGTAACAGTGCTCTGTATGGGCACTGATCCCCAAGCAGACTCGATAGACTAGAGTTTAGGGTGTATGCCACCAGGGCTGGATTTAGGGAGCCTAGAGTTCTGAGGACTTCTGAGGGGGATGTTTAGGAAGGTTGATGTGAAATAGGTGAGGACAGCATCGACAGAGGATGTGGAGAGGACTAGCGATCAGTTTGCCATGGTCAAGTCGAGGAGTAATTTAGTAATGTCCAGCATTCTGAGAGGACAATGCTGGATATATTTGAGGGGGATTTAGTGGAAGATGTATTTTCCAAATGCAGAAGGTGGGGCAGTGATCACTAAGCACATCAGGGAGTACACAAGCAGAGCTGATGTGGTGCGGATGGGTTGATAGCACCCAATAAATCAGGGTGTGTGATTGGGAGTGAGAGTTTGGACGAGTTGACTCTTTGATCAGTTGAATCAGATTTAGTGCTTCAATCTGGAGGCATGAGTTTTGAGACGAGGGAGATTGCCAGTCCAGATTAAAATATTCAAGAAGGATCAATTCACCTGCAGATGCAAGGGTGGTATGGAGATGGCACAGAAGACAAGGGATGTGGGAGTTAATTTGGGAGAGGTATACAGGACACCAACAAAAAGCGACATTGATGATGGAAAGGCAAACTTTGCTAAGAGGAGTTTTGTGATAGTGGGATGGCTTTGCGGTGGGTGATATTGCAAGTAAAGGAGTTGCAGGAGTAAACTGCAACCCCTCCTCCCCTTTTTCCATGGTCTTGCTGGTGGAGGTTATAGTCAGGGAGGGTAAGCTGGATGTCTGGGATACATGAGGAAAGCCACATTTCTATGACACATTGGATGTCGGGTGAGTGCTGAATAACCCAGACTTTTAAATTGTCCAGTTTAGGAAGGAGGCTACGGGTATTAATATGAAAGAACCTCAAGCCCTTAGAAAGGGTTAATGCAGCAGTGGGGAGGGAGGGGACAGGGTTAAGCTCAACATCCCCAACTAGGAGATGGAGAAAGATGAGAAGGGTATAGTGGGGATGATGCTGCTTGAGCTTCAGGTGGTAGCCTTGAAGAGTGAGACATTTGGAGGGGGCTGGAGGCAGGAGATGCCGGATAGCTTCAGTCTTAATGAAACAGTTGTTGAGGATCCCAGGGTGTATTTTCAGCATACAGTGGTGGGATAGAGTGAAAGGGGGAAAGTGGGGAGCAGTGAAGAGGTATGTAGATGGACCAGGTTGGGGGTAGGATGTGGAGGAAGGGGTGCTAGAATGGGATGGAGCAGAGATTGGGGGGAAGACAGGAAAAAAGAAAAGGAGGGTTATGAAGGGGTGAAGGAGAAAACAGGGAGGCCATGGAGTCACTAAGAAGAGAAGGGTGATGCAACATTGGTCTCCAGTGGCCCAACAATATAATATTTAGATAAGTAGATAAAAACTCATCAAACAATCTAGCTCAAATTATATGGCAAATAATGCAATTTAGGCACTGAAATGTAGGAGAGAATCAGGTACAACCACCATCTTGCAGCTCGTGTGACAATACAGTTAGTACAAAATATAAACACACTGGGTTACAGTATATGAGTTAGTTATGGTTCAACATAACTAGGCAACGGAGAAAGGAAATCAGCGCAGGAGTACAGTAGATGGGGCCAGTACATGACTAAGACAGTTGCAACAATGAATACATGACCTAGTCACGGATTCCACAGAGTGTCTTACCGTGGCAGAGACTGAGAAGTTCACAGGTTGCTGATGGGGCACTTAGATGCATAAGGGAGCCGAGATGTGCAAAATTAAGTAAGGGTGGGGTCTTGTCAAGTAGTGCTATGTTGGGGGAAATGGGTTGAACCAAGTTAGAGGAATAGGTAGGAGTGCAAAAGTTGGCTGATTGTTTTTTTCACCACGCCTATAAAGGTAACACCAGCTTAGGGATGGGGAGGGGGAGGTGACTGGGGCGGGAGGACGAGATGAGGCAAAGCAATTCCCCGCAAAGTGTGGATCGGCTAGTGAATGGTGGAGCCATGTGTTTGCAGTACCTGCTGATGAAATAGCATGCTCCAGGGGCAGGTGGTCTGTAGAGGGACGATCATATCGTAGCACCCATCCCATTTCTAAATATTTAAGTCATAAATTCTCAGAACTTGTATTTTAAGTCTCCATGACATCCACAGGAGTGGCAAACTTTCAAGCTAACCTTTTCAATGTTTTTTTTTTTGGTGTTACAACATAAAATCATATTTAGAGGTGGAAGTGACACTTCTCACCCACTGTATTTGTCTAAGGGCCTAAAAAACTGAGATTGTTTAAAATTTGGTTAAAAAATGTTAAAAATGGCTGAATTACGAATCAAAGTTGCTTTTTTGGTACAAAGTACAGATGTTATTATTGTGAGTCATTATACAATGGCAAGGAAATTTCCTGCCCTCTGACTGGTCAGTGGGTACCTGGAACAGTGATGTTTTCACACAATAATATCACTGTATATAGGCCAGGCACACACATGACCACATAACAGACACAGAAATCACACCTCCCTACCACAAGTTACTGCTGCTATGGGACATCACGTTGAAAGCTGCCCCCCCCCCCCAAGCTACACCCCACAAACATCAATTCTTTCCACAACTCAACCAGTCACAACAAATACTGGCTGCAACAATACAAAACAGAGATCACTTTTTCTCTTTCTTTCTCTCAACTGGAGTGGTTTGATTAAACTGATGAAACCAAAACCACTCAGATGGATTTTCATTCCCCACCTACCAGCAGCCACAAGCATGTTTTTGTTCATTTTTAAATAATGCCATCACATCAAATCAGTAAACGTTCACCCTCCTTCCATAAACAAAGTGCACTAAGCATTTTTTTAATTTAAACATACCAACACACAGAACAGATTCTCAGGCACGCGCTTATGGATCCTCCACTCCCTGCATCTCTCAACTCACCACTGTACCTTCACCATTCTCCTGTAGCGTTCTCCCGGTACAAACAAGAAAAACTAGAAAGTGTACCGGGAAAACCTAAAATCCAGATTTGGTCCAACAGCCTCACTCTAAAATCAGAACATCAAGTGCATGCCTCACAACTGCGGACAGGCTCCGCAACCAGGAAAACACGCAAACTAAACCATAAAATAAACCAGGAGCTCGTACTTCCTTCTTTCTGCCCTCACCCGAAAAACGAAAAAGAAAGAGAATTTCACATCTTAGATCCGAGGAGAGCAATCAGAATCTATATTGAGAGGACAGACACTTTTCGCAAAACATCAAGCTTGTTTATTTTGACCGCAGGCTGAAATATGGGTAAAAAAGCATCAAAAGACTCTATAGCCAGATGGATTAGGTCAGTAATCATAATGGCGTATGACAAGGTGGGAGTATCTCTGCCTGGACCAGTGAGAGCCCATTCCACCAGAGCGATGGCCACGTCATGGGCAAACTTCAGAGAGGCATCTCCAGCAGACTTACGCAGAGCAGCCATGTGGTCATCCATTCATACCTTTACTAAATTTTACAAACTGGATGTCATGTCCTCGTCGGAAGCATCTTTTGGCCGCCAAGTGCTTCAATCAGTGGTGGATCCCTAAGTACACTTAACATTCTTCCCACCCGGGATATCTAGGGATGTACTGCTTTTGGATATCCCAGGAGTAAGAAAGCCTGGAGACCAGCCCAGGAGAGAGAAACAGAAATTTGGGTACCTGTAAATTTTCTTTCTCCAATGGCTGGTCTCCGGGCTCCGGATGCCCTCCCAGAATGTATATAGTTGGTGGGCCTCAGGGCCCTTATGCCGTAACTGTTCATGTTCTTTGTTTCCTAGTTCTCATAGTATTACCTCAGAGAGACTACATTAGAAACGACTGGTGGTATCCGGAAGTGGAGGGCTTCTTATGCTCCCCTGCTGCAGTTTTGGACCTGCCTATCACTGTCATCAGGAGGAGCAGCCCAGGAGTAAGGAAGCCCAGAGACCAGCCCAGGAGAGAGAAATATTTTTGCTCCACAGGTGAGCAACAAAATGGCAAAAAAATGCATTTTAAAAGGCTTATTTATACTTCAGGATCTTGGAATCCAGATGCACGCCTATCAGAAGACTTCCCAAGTCTTAAGCACTTGCCAACAAATCACACATGCAAAGTGTCATGCAATTTCATAGAACAGCACCAAAGTTATTAAGGTGTAAAATTTGGGAGTTTAACGTTAAAAAGCCTGCCGAAATGTAACTATACGGACACTTGTACGCCTGTATAATAAGAAACAGCTATCAAGGAAAGCTTACTGAGCATGGTCAAAAGCAAGTTGTTTAAAACCTTATAACGTGGCAACCAACACTGTTTCACAAAATCTTCAAACGGCAACTCCTTGAGCCTAGCTGCTTCGACCCTGAAAATTTCAGAACACAATTCCAGACCACTTTTGGTCTAGTCATGAGCAAAAAAGGACAAAAAGTTTATATTTTAATAGTTTTACACTCCCTGTAATCCAGAATCTGGATAAGCAGCTATCACAAAACGTGTTAAATCCTCAGAACATGGCAACCTGACCACACATGCAAAATGTCATGCAATTTTATCAGATGGCATCAAAGTTATTAAGGTTCAAAAATGCGGGGTTTAGCATTAAAATGCCTACTCAACCCATGTTCAGAAGGCAAATTTTTAAAAACTTATAAATCAAGAACCAATTATAAATTTTTCACAAAATTTTTGAAAGGCACCTCCTTGGGCTGAGCCACTTCTACCCTGAAAATCTAGCTGTGAGCAAAAAGAAAGGCCCCAAAAGAGTGTTTTTTTTTGTATTTTTACACTCCCTGGATTTCAGAATATGGACAAATGTCCATCATTGTCCATTCCTAGGAACTTAGAAACCTGACTGTGCATGCAAGATTTGTTGCAATTTTGTTGAACATCGCAAAAGTTGTTAAGTTGCCGGCCCGTCGGTGCAGCGGTGGGATTTCCGCTTGCGACGCCGGCGACCAGGTTCGAAGCGGACTCGGGTCGCTAGAAGGGTTGACAGCCGGGAAGGATAGAGCATCCTATGGGCTGCTCTCCTTCTCCAGGGGGGAGGGTGGGTTGGTGCCTGGTGCACGAGTGACCCCCGGTGGAGGCTGGGAATCACACAGCTACTGGCACGCGAAGACACTTTGGAGGCGGGACAGGACGTCATGCGTCATTGCACGTCCTGCCTCCCAGAAAAGCGGAAAATGGACGGCTGCCGGCCGCCCTCTATGAAGCCTGCCACGGCTTTAATTAGCCCCCCAGGCCGGCCCTCCGACCTATCACAGGCTCCGCGGGGTGTTGGCCCCTTGCACCCCGTAGCCCCACCGTGGGGGTGCCACAGGCATCGGAGGGCTCAAGGCCGTTTGGGGGTGGAAGCCGGCCGCCCAGACGGGCTGATACCTGACGACCGCAGCTAGAGAAAAAAAAAAAAGTTGTTAAGTTTCAGATTCAAGATCATAAAATTTTCTCGCGCACATGAAAAAAATTCTCGCTGAACAAAAATCATCTTGAGAACATTCATTCTTTGTTCACACCAGACAGTTATCCTGAAAACCCCATTGAACATCCTCAGAAGTCAATTTTTAAAACCTTATAACTCGAGAACCCAATTACCATAGGGTTTTCTATCCCAACCATTTGGCTATTTCCTGGTCTCCACCTTACCCTTAGAACCCCCCATGTTAGCAGCCACACCCAGGAAACGCTGTTGCCGAAAGGAAAACTTTACTTCCCTAAAATATGCAGGAAACTCATTGTAATCCTTCTGCTGATGTCTGGAAACATCCACCCTAATCCAGGCCCCCTGGCTACACATACCCGGGGCCCCATGCCCAATGGGCTGCTAAACATTGTGGCGATGAACATCAGCAGCCTCCTAGCCAGCTATCACAGTCCAAAGCCTGGATGGCACAAACAAAGCCAGACATCACTGTGCTGAGACCTGGCCCTCTTCACGTACACCTGACTTTACAGTATCTATACTGGGGTACAACCTTCATAGGCTGGACTGGTATGGGAAGAGGAGTGGTGGATGCTTAATATATACCCACAGCCACCTGCAATGCCACAGAGTTCAACTCCTGGCCACCAGCAATGACTGTGAATGCCTAGCAGTCAAAATCCTGATAGGCAAGGGGCTTAAAGGTCTGATTATCATGGCGGTCTACATCCCCCCAGGATGGCAACAAGCAGGCCTTGAAGCCTTTGCTAACCTCTACTCCCAGGCAAGTCAAAATAAAGAAACTATTGTTCTGAGTGATTTCAACACAAACTGGATTGCCAGCTCCAGCGCAAGACACAGGGAATTGATTTCAGGTCTCTACCTGACACAAATGGTGAGGAGCTGTACCCATACAAACTACTGAACAGGCTCCAGTATGTTGATTGACTGGGTACTGAGGATCCACCCTGAGTGACTGAAGGATGTACAGGTACTAACTGACACTCTCAGTGACCACTCACCTATCCAATGTGGGTGGTCGACTAAATAGGCCAAACCTCCCCCAAGAATAGTGAGGAACAGTTATTAAAAAAAGCTTGATGGCTGACTTTAGAAAACACCTTAAAGCAATAGACTGGAGCTTCCTTGACTCATACTCCTCAGTAGACACAGCCCTACAGCTCTTCCTCAAACTCTTCAATGCAGCAGCTGATAAGTTTGCACCATATTGCAAAAAGTTGATTAAGGGGTGTAGCATGGATTGGGTCATGCCTCAGCTATTAAGTATGATGAGACAAAGGGACCTACTCTGGAACAGAGCTAGGCCACTGGGTCAGCAACAGATGTCCAATCATACAAGATGGCATGCAACAAGTGCACCTGGGCAATCAGACAGGCCAAGGCTTCCTACCACAGGAACCAACAATCACAATGTTGGGGTGACGGGAAGAAATTTTGGGCCTCAATAAAAAACCTCATCGGAACAGGTGACAGATCCCCCCTTTCCATACTTCGCCACCATAATGAGGTCATACTTGATGATGACTCTATGGCCAATATCTTCAACAAGGCCTTCATGGATTACAGTACAGCCCACTCCCTTAAGCTGGCTACCTACCCTGAGGCACAGGCCACCTGTCCTCCCACCCCAATGACAGGACCTGCCCAGTCTTCTACTTTGAACGGGTCTCCATCAGCGACACAAGAAAATATGTAGAAAGAGTCCTGTGCAAAACAAGAATGGGAGGCGACGGGATTGACATGAAACTAATCTCCATCACCCTAACTGAGGTCATAGAACCCTTCACAAACTGTTCAATCTGTCTCTATGCCTATCCGCTTTCCCTTCCATCAGGAAAACTGCTATGGTCACATCAATGCACAAAGGAGGTAACCGGTCACTAGTAACCAACTACAGAACCATTTCAATCTTATCCCTGCTGTCTAAAGCACTAGAAAGAATCATTGCCGACCAGCTTACAGAACATCTACATAAATACAACCTCCTCTCCCCCCAACAGCATGGCTTCTGCAAGCAACATAGCACTAACACTGCACTAATTGACTTCTCTGGATATGTGCATGATGCACTCAACCAAGGCAACCTGGTTGGGGCAATCTTTATCGACTTAACCAAGGCCTTCAACCTCATAGATCACAAGCTGCTGCTACACAGGCTACGTTGCCTAGGGCCATCTTCCGTCAAGGTCAACTGGTTTTCCAGCTACTTAACTGGGCGGTCTCAGAAAGTAAAGATTAATGGTTTAATCTCTGACTCCTGCGAGGTAACAGTAGGGGTCCCCCAGGGGTCCATACTGGGCCCACTCTTGTTCAGCCTTTTTGTAAACAATCTTCCTTATGCATGCCCCATGGCCAAGACCCTACTGTATGCAGAGGACACGGCTGTATTCTTCCGCAACTCCTGCCAAGAAGCCCTCATTAGGAACTTGCAGTACAACTTCTACTTGCTACAGGATTGGCTCAAAGATGGTCTGCTGGTGTTTAATAGCAAAATGACCAAGACTATGCTCTTTGCCAGGTGACAAAAGAAGAAATCTGTTACATCCCTCCCAATTACCTGCAGCCCTCACTGCACTCTGGAATAGGTGGCCTCATTTCATTATCTTGGCATAACCTTTGATGAGACCATGTCGTACAATGATCATAGTCACAATATTACTGCCACTGCCAACAGGAAGCTTGGAGCACTATATAGGCTCCAGTACTGCCTCACACTAGAGGCTAGGACTCAGGTGGTCACAGGTACTATCCTGCCCATCCTGGACTATGGGAATGTAATATATGGTGCTGCATCTGACTCTAGCCTAGTCAGAGTTCAAATGACCCTCAATAAAGCCACTAGATTGGTGCTTGGTGCAGATCACGTAACACATATGTGTGGTCTGTACATTAGGACACATTGGCTCCCACTTATGGATCACATTAAACTCCATGCCTGCATGCTGGGGAAGAAGGCCCTCCTTGGCCTTGCACCACCTTCCCTGCAAGCCTTATTCTGCCACACACCCTTAGGGCACACCACTAGAAGTGTCACCAAGCAAGCTCTAGCAGTGCCATACAGAAGGACCATATTTGGGATGCGAGCCTTTGCAGTAATGGCTCCTATCTGGATAAATGAGATCCTGCGTACTACTACAGGTCTCGCAGACCTTGGCCCCTTCAAGTCTGAACTCAGAAAAGTCCCCCCCCCCCCACAGTCACTGCTTCTGCCCACTCCTAACCATGCCTCATTGGTTATGCCAAGATAATGAAAGGAGGCAGTATAGCGCAGTGGTCTAAGGCTCTGCGCTGCAAATTTGGTGACATCCAGCAGACCAGACCTGGGTTTGAATCCCACAGCTTCCACTTGTATACTGTGTGACCCTGAGCAAGTCACTTAACCTCCTTGTGCTCCCAGGTCGCTCCTGTTAAAAAGCTTTCAGCTTAGTGTGCTATACCTGGTTAAACAACTAAATAAAAAAAAAAAAAACATTAATATGCAGTGTGCCTAGGCACAGATAGACCCCATCCTACCCACCCACCTACCTACCTACCAGCATTCTCCCATCCTTCCACACCTACCCCATCTCAACCACCCCTAACTCCACTCCTAGCACCCTATTTGATCCCACCTACGACACTCTCTTAGTTTCTCCCTACCTAACTGCCACTCCCCCACTATGTCTGCATCTACACTCCATGACTGATGCTTCTTGGTGCTTCCTTAGGTATTGACAATGCTGTTATGCAGTTGCTTTGAGCCCTTTGTCAAGGTTGTACTTGGCCTATTGAACTTACATATGCTAGTATTTTGTATACATGCAATGCTCCATGTGGCATTTTTGCAGTGTATCATATGATATTTGTCTATCTTGTCCTCACTACTGATTACTCGATGCTCTTGGATTATGCGTTGCCTTGAATTATGTGTTGCCTAGGCCAGTTTTTTCTCCATTCTGCTGTTTACTCCTTGCTCTAACTTGACAAGGCTTTATTTAGCTGCCACTGTCTACCCTACTCATGTTTTCCCTTCCTTGTATGACGTGGATCCTTTGTAAATAAGCTTTTAGCTCAAAGGTTGCAATTCCGATTGTTCAATAAATAAATAAAATATATAAATAAAAATAAATATTGCAGTAAGCCAGAGAAATCAGTAACCTGGGTGGTAAGCTTCAGGGAGGATGCGGGAAGTACTGAAAGGGGAAACTGGAGGGCATAAGGCAGGAGATGGACGCGGAGCAGAAATGGGATATTATTAAATGGGGGATTACAGAGGCAATGGAAGCCTAAACCAAGATGCAGAGTAAGAGGAGCAGAGCAAGGAAACCATGCTGGTTGAACAGCGAGGTAGTGGAGGTGGTGAGAGCAAAATGAGAGGAGCACCAGAGGTAAAGGAGGATGGGGAAGGAAGAGGAGAGGGAGAAGTATGCAAGATGGTCCAGAGAGGTGACCAGAAAAGAGAAAGAAGCCAAGGCCCACAGGCAGCTGAGATTAGTGCAGGGAATTAATGGGGAGGAGGTGGAGAAAGACTTTTTCAGATACATCAGAGAGAAAAGGAAGTGCAAGGAGACAATAGTGAGGATACAAAGGGTGGGAAGCGGACAGAAAAGGGGGAGGAACAGGGGGGAAGCACTGAATGAATACTTTTTCTCACAGTTCAAGGAAGAAAAGGGGGACCGCTACCACCATGGGCTGGGAGGGTGGGACAGGGAGAGAAGGCAACAGATGGAAGAATTGAGGGAGGTAGAGACCTAGAGGGACTGAGGGCACTGAGGATAGACAAGGCACCAGGGCCAGATGGCATCCACCCCAGGGTGTTGAGGGAGCTGGCGGAGGTGTTGGTGGAGCTGCTGGAGGATCTGTACAGCACCTCACTGGAGTCGGGATGTGTACCAATGGACTGGAGGATGGCACATGTAGTGCCGTTACACAAGAGCAGTCCAAGGGACAAACTGGGTAATTATCGTCCAGTAAGTCTCACCTCCATAATGTGCAAACTCATGGAAATGATACTAAAGGAAAGACTGGTGTTGTACCTGGAGGACAACAGCTTCCAGGATGTGAGGCAGCATGGGTTCGTTTTGAGGAAGTCTTGTTAAACCAACCTGATATAATATTATGACTAGATGACAGGTGAGCTGGATAAGGGTCATGTGGTGGATGTTGTTTACTTTGACTTCAGCAAGGCCTTTGATTCAGTGCCTCATGGGCAGCTAGGGGGGAAGCTAACTGGTGTAGGGGTAGGGGCAAAAATGACAAACTGGATTACAAGCTGGTTAAGTGGGAGGCTGCAACAGGTGGTGGTGGAAGTGGAACTCTTAGCTCTGAAGCCAGTGATGAGCGGGGTGCCACAGGGCTCTGTGCTGGGACCAGTATAGTTTGGGCTCTTCATATCAGACATTGCACATGGGGTGGTGAGCAAGGTAAGTCTGTTTGCAGACAACACCAAAATGGGAGCAGTGGTGGATGGAGGGGAGGGATGGAAGCAGCGACAAGGGAACCTAAGCAAGCTAGAGGTGTGGTCAGAGAGGTGGCAGCTGGGGTTCAATGCAAAGAAGTGTAAGGTCATGCACTTCAGGGCGAAGAACCCAAGGAGAGAATACTGGCTGGGGGGGAGAGGGTTAAGCTGGGGATCACTGGGGAGGAGAAGGACCGAGGGGCAATGGTAACAGGGACCATGAACAACACTGCCCAGTGCAGGAGAGCGGCTGCAAAAGCGAACAAAATGCTGGGGTGCATTGTGAGGGAGGTTTTGTTCAGGCAAAGAGAGGTGATCTTGCCCCGTTACAGGTCGCTGGTAAGGCCGTATTTGGAGTATTGTGTGCAGTTTTGGAGGCCATACCTGAAGCGTGATATCAGGTTACTTGAGGGGGTGCAGAGGAGGGCAACAAAGATGATATGTGGAATGGAGGGGAGAGACTATGAGAGTAGGCTGGGAGACCTGAATATGTACATCCTGTAACATAGAAGGGACAGGGTTAACATGATAGAGACATTCAAGTACCAAACGGAATCAATAAGGATGGGGCAGATGGGTTCTTTAAGCTAAGGAGGGGAAGGGACACCAGAGGGCACAGGCTAAGAATGGGGGATTTTGTAGGGAAATGGGGAGACACTATTTCACGGAGAGGGTGGTAGCAAAATGGAATGCACTACCAGAATGGGTGGTAACATGTACAGTAAATCTGTGAACAGCTTTAAAAGGACGTGGGACAGGGAAACATAATAACATACACTTTGATGGCAGATAAGGATCGCTTGGCCCACCTAGTTTGCCCATTTCCCTACCTATTGGATAAGCTGCAGATCCTAGTTAACTAACAGCCTATTTCTTCCTAACCCCCACGAGAATTGCCTTATGTCTGTCCCATGCATTCTTGAATTCTCCCACAGTTTTAGACACCACAACCTTCTCAGAGAGGTGGTTCTATGCAACCACCATCCTCTCTGTGAAAAAATACTTCCTCACATTGCCCCTGAGCCGTCCCCCCGTATCTTCAAATTGTGTCCCCTTATTCTTGCACATCTCTTTTACTGAAAGATGCTACTATCTTGGACTTTGTTGATTCCACTGAGGTACTGTACTTAAATGTTTCTATCATGTTCCCCCTCTCCCTCCTTTCCTCAAGGGTATACAGTACATATTAAGCTCCTTTAGTCTCTCCTCATATGACTTCTCTTGCACACCCTGCACCATTTTAGTTGCTCTCCTCTGGACTGCCTCCATTCTGTCTATGTCCTTGTGGAGATGGGGACTCCAGAGCTGGACGCAGTACTCTAGATGGGGTCTCACTAACTGTCTGTACAAAGGGATAACAACTTCCTGTTTTCTGCTGGTGATGCCTCTCCCTATACATCCCAGTATTCCCCCAGCCCTCCCTACTGCCTTCTCACGTTGCTTGCCAACCTTAAGGTCATCTGATATGATTACCCCCAGGTCCCTTTCCATTTTTGTTATTGTTATTACCTCCCCCCCATTGTGTACTCTTCCCCTGGGTTTATGTTTCCCATGTGTAATATTTTGCACTTCTTTGCATTGAATCCAAGCTGCCGTACTTCTGACCATTCCTCCAACCTTGCCAAGTCCCTTCTCATTCTTTCCACACCCCCTTGTGTATCAACCCTGTTGCAGATCTTTGTGTCATCTGCAAGGAGACATACTTTTCCTTCCAGTCCATCTGGACTGGAACAGGAGAGAGTGAGGGTGGGGAAGGTGGAGAGTGGCAGTGGGATGACAAAGGGAGGGTGGGGAAGTTGAGCAGGGTGTGCTAGCTGCACTTGAGCAGACCTCAAGTTAGACCGGGTGGTCTGTTTCTGCTGGCACATTTGTATGTTCATAATATTTGTTCCTGAAACTTCAAAAGGCACACTCTTGGCCAAAGTCCCTGCTACAATGGGCTGGCAGTATAGCCTAGAAGTTAGAGTAACGAGCTGTGAATGAGTTTGGTACCTCCAACAGAAAGACCTGGGTTTGATTCCCACATCCTCCACTTGCATACTGTGTGACTCTAAGCAAGTCACTTAACATCCCTAGTGGGCCTTACCTGGTTACCAAGAAAAAAAAAAAAAAATTATACAGTTCACCCCACCCCCCAACCCTTACACACATACAGGTACACATGCTCCTTGGAGGACATCATCAAAGTGTCAGGAGAAATGAGGGGACACTTTAAATTCCCTGTCATACACAGTAACAGTATAGCGCAGTGGTCTAAGGCTCTGAGCTGCAAATCTGGTGACATCCAGCAGACCAGACCTGGGTTTGAATCCCACAGCTTCCACTTGCATACTGTGTGACCCTGAGCAAATCACTTAACCTCCTTGTGCTCCCAGGTTGCTCCTGTAAAAAAGCTTTCACCTTAGTGTGCTATACCTGGTTAAACAACGAAAAAAAAAAAAAAAAAACATTTCTCACTTATAGCAACTGCTGCTGTTTACAACTGGAACACAAGGGGAGTGCTAGGAATGTCACTGCACTAAGCTGTTCTCTGTCTCTCTCTCTCTCTTTCTCTACACACCACGCCATCAGCTGCTCATTGTTGCTGTCTCTCTGCAGCGCACATATGGCTCGGATCTGGATATAATGCATTCCTCTGGGGCTGGTTCATGGAAAGGTAAGTAACAGGATGGGGGCCTGGAAATGTATTTTTTTTTCCAACTTCTGTCGAGAGACAGAGTGAGCGAGCAGCACACTGCGCTGGTGCAAAACTGAGCGGTGTGTGGTGTGTGTGTGTGTGTGTGTGTGTGTGTGTGTGTGTGTCTCTCTCTCTCCATAGTCTAGCAGCACAGTGGGGACAAAATCACTATATTGCACTCACTCCCTCCCTAACTATACACATTTTGTCTCCCTCTTCACCAAATTGCAATGGCTGCTTTTCACTTTCCTTGTCTGCAGCACACAACGAGTCCCAATGCACTTTCCAGGATTCACTCAGCAAAGCTATGGATTAAATAGGGAATTTAATCCACGGGCACTCAGAGTGACTCCACCAGTTGGGTTGTGTGTTTTTGCCAACCCATGTTATACGCCCTTTTACTGCATTATTTTATGATATGTCATTTACTGGAAGTTATTGTGCTGCTTCGTTGCTGGCTCAACTGTATACAGATTTGATACTGTATACAGGTTGATTTATTTGGTTTGGGGGACAGTGTCAGTGACACAAAATACCGCTTATATAAAGATGACATTGTTGTCTATATAGCCAGCAAATATATATCTATTCAGAACAGTTTGCTGAGGAGTTTTATTGAACTAAAGGCATTTTTTTAAGAATCTAAACGGTTTAAAAGCCACCAAGAAAAAAATAATGATTTTTAGACCTCAAACAAAATTTCAGATTTCCCAGAAATTGTGATTTATGCAAAAAATGGGTCCCACCTGGAGGACGTAGAAGCATACAACTATCTCATCTTCTGGCTGGGTACCTTGGGATCCGAAAATAAGCATTTGGAAAATCTGACTGGGAAAACTGGAGCAAAGGTGGACCTGCTTTACAGACAGGGCTAGCTTTGATTCTGAGACTATACAAAAGATTGTTCAAACCCACGTATTCCTACTATTCGACTCTGCAGACTTACTTTATGAATATGATATGACCAGACTGATTTTGAACAGCTCTAGAGAAACCCATCACTGCCTCCTTTGTCAGAGACTGGGATGGATCTCCCAGGCAGACAGAAGAAGGCTCCATAGGTTGATGTTTTCTGATAATTGTGTACTGGGAAAGTTCCCACACTATTAGACACAATGCCTTGTAGTACAGTCCACACACTATTTTAGTAACTTTGTGCCTGCTGTGTGTGGAATTCTCTGCCATCTTTGATTCAAAGTTTGGATACAAAGCATCCATCAGTTTTTGGGTTATAAAATCATATTTTTCCACTTTGCCCAATTGTTCTTGTTTCTGAACTTTTATAAAGTACTGTACATTTTAGTTGTTCATTCCAGAGCTGTGTAAGTTTGGATTAATATTAAGTAATGATGTTATTTATTTTACAATTTTGTATACTGAATGAGGTGCATGTTTATGTAAGTTGTACTGTCTTTTTCGATCTGGGTCCACATTACAAATGAGCTTTGCTCAATAGGTCTTAACCCTGAAATAAAATGAAATGAAATAAAATATTTGTGTATGTGCACGTACTGTATGTGTGTGTATTGAGCCAAAGTGAATTCCATTTAGATAGACAGACAGACAGACAGATAGACAGATACAGACAGACAGACAATAATACTGCAGGACTGGGGTAAAAATGGTGAGATAAAATATTTTGACTGATGACAACACTAACAGCAAGATACTGAAAATATGTTACTATATGTGAAGTCATAACTGAGATCTTGAAGGTTTAAAGTGGCTCCAGCCCCCCCCCCTCGCTGAAGGTTTTCAGTCAGCCAGCGAGAGCTGAACATGGAGGGCTCTCTCCAAGTGGCTCCAGCCCCCCTCCCCACTGAAGGTTTTCAGTCAGCCAGCGAGAGCCAGACACAGAGGGCTCTCTCCAAGCAGTTCCAGACCCCCCCTCCCCACTGAAGGTACAAAGTGCTCCTTACTTCTTTTTATCGGCACAGCAGTTGAGACCCACCTCCACTCACGCGGTGGCTGCCCCTCCCACCCTGGGCCATCACTTCCTTTATAGGAAGGAGGGGTCACCTGACTGTCACATGTTAGAACTAACACCCCAGCTTCCCACTAGCCCCCTACACTACCAACTCACTAGGGGGTGCTGTGCTCCCCATGTAGCCTCCACCTAACTTTAAAGAGAATTTCTATGACCTAAGCCACCAACCCATTCTGCCTCTGTCCCTTACCCACACAACCCACCAGCACTCTGGTCTTGGTCCCTGCCCCCCCCTTCTTTCTCTCTTATGCTGTTCACCCCTGGTGGGGTTTGAACCCTCTCTGTGGTGCATAGACCACACCAAAATCTGCAATACAACCCACTAGGCTACACAGCCTACTGCTATTTTCTGCATAGCTATTCCCCTAGACCGTTAGTACCCCCCTTCCAAAAGCAGACTTAGTACAGACCACATAGCTGTTCGTTTTCCTCACAGACCCCTCTCTATCATGCACACTTGGTGCAGTCCCCCCCAACTTGGTATTTTCCTCCTAGTCTCATCCTTCCCTAACACAGAGCTTACTGGTTTACGTCCACATTCCAGCCAATACATTTCTACCCTTTTCCTCCCTGTCAAAATCATGTCTCCTTTCAAAAAGGAACTCTCTATTGTTATCATCCTTATCCTCATACATCTCAAGTGCTGAAGTAAGCACACCCAAGCATACGCCGACCCATTTAATGCCTTAGAATTAATAAACCTCAGCACTGTCACAAGGAGTGATATTGCTAACATGCATCTAGGTCCATGCCCCTTATCACTCACCCACACGTACACCACTGTATATTGACCATACTGCTCTTTCCCCGCCCCAGTGTTCAGCAGTGCATTATAACAAAGGCAGGGTTTAGAAAATGTAAAGGTGTTGCTAACATAAAAAGTCTAAAATACCTCTTCTCGTAGATCACACTAATGATGTTGCTCATCTCTGGTAACATACACCCTAATCCTACGAACATATGAAATTTGCCAGCAGATAAAGGTCTAGAGGTCTATCAAGTTTGCTCGAATGTGCAGCTAGCACCCCTTATTCTGCAGCTGCCCCTCCATTCCACCCTTCCCCTTCATTGACCCTCCCTGTTGTCCTGTCCCATCCCATTTTGAAGCAGTCCACTGTTCTACTGGATACCACTTCTGCAGGTAATGCATTCCACCCAGCCACCACCTCTCTGTAAAAAGTGTCTCTCATCTCCTCCTAAACCTTCCTCCTCCAGTCTCATTTCATGGCCCTGTGTCCCTCCCTCCCTTACTTTGAACAGCCCCTCTGTACCTGTCTTGTTTATTCTTTTCATGTACTTAAAGGTTTCAATCATGTCCCCCCGTCCCTCCTCTCCTCCAGTGAGTACATGTTCAACTCTGTCAGCCTCCTCTCGTATGATAAGTCCCCCAGCCCCTTGATCATCTTTGCCACCCTGCACTGCACCCTCTCCAGTAACTTAATGTCCCTCTTCAGATACGGGCACCAGTACTGCATGCAGTACTCCAGGTGCGGTCTAACTAATGACCTATACAGTGGCGGAATCACCTCCTCCCTCCTCGGGGATTTACCCCTTGCAATACAACCCAGCATTTTGTTGGCCTTTGCAGCTGACTTCCTACATTGTGCCGAGTTATTCATTGACCCTGTAATGAGCACCCCCAGATCCTTCTCCTCCTCTGTCTGGGCTAGCTGCACTCCCCCCAGCTGGTAACTCCTCCTTGGGTTCTTCATCCCAAAATGCAGCACCTTGCACTTTTTAGCATTAAACCCCAGTTGCCAGGTATCTGACCAGGTTTCAAGCTTTGCCAGATCATCCTGCAACCCCTGTCATCCCCCTAGGTCATCCACCACCACTTCTACTGTGGTATCATCAGCAAACAGACTGATCTTGCTCTTGATGTCCAATGATATGTCTGCAATGAATATCCCAAACAACACTGGTCCCAACACCGAGCCCTGTGGAACACTGCTCGTCACTACCCTTGGGTGTGAGAGCTCCCCACCCACCACCATCCTCTGTTGCCTTCCCTGAAGCCAGTTCCCTACCCATCTCGCCAGCTTTGCACCCTCCCCTGTGCCTACTAACTTACTTCCCAGCCTTCCATGTGGCACTGAGTTGAATGCCTTACTGAAGTCCAGATACAGGACATCCACTGCATGGCCCCTATCAAGTTGCCTAGTTACCCAGTCATAGAACTCCACCAGGTTGGTTTGGCAGGATCTGCCCCATATGAAGCCATGCTGTCTGCTGTCCTGTAGTCCTTTGGCCTCTAGGAGGGCCACCGGCCTTTCCTTCAGGATAGTCTCCATTAACTTACCCACGATGGATGTGAGGCTCACTGGTCTATAGTTTCCCGGTTCATCCTTGGGGCCACTCTTGTGGAGGGGCACCACATGAGCCATCCTCCAGTCCTGAGGTACACACCCCGAATGTAGTGAGGCATTAAAAGGTCTGACAAAGGTCCTGCAGGACCTCTGCCAACTCCTTCAGTACCCTGGGGTGGATGTCATCTGGGCCTGGCGCCTTATCCACCCTCAGTGCCTTCAAACCCTCCCAAACTCTGCCCTCCATGATTTCCCCATCTGTCACCCCTCCCCGTTTCTGCCATTTCTCCCCTTGGGTCTCACCCCCTCTTCTCTTTAGTAAATACTGAGCAGAAGTACTCATTTAGTGCTTCTGCCTTGTCACCTCCTCTTCCACCCAACCCCTCCTTCCTAATCCTTACCTTGTGGTCCTTACAGCTCCTTTTCTCCCTGATGCACCTAAAGAAGTCCTTCTCCCCCTTCTTAATGCCTTGTGCCAGCCTGCGTTCCTTAGATGCTTTGGCTCCCCTTACTGCCCTTGTCACTTCCTTTGATTCTGTCAAGTACTTCTCCCTGTCCTCCCCTCTCCCTCTTTTCTTGTGCTTCCTAAAGGTAGCTCTTTTCCTCCTTACCTTTTCCATGGCCTCCTTGCTCAACCAGCTCAGTTTCTTAGCCCTAGCCTTCTTGCACTGGGCCTTGCAGCAGGTTTTGGTTGCCTCCACTATCCCCAACTTTACGAGCTCCCACCTCTGGTTAGTGTCCATACTAGACTGGAATTCTGGCCAGGTACCTCACCACTTCCCCATCCTCCCAAAGTTGGCCCTCCTGAAGTCCAGCACTCTTGTGCCAGATTCCACTCCTTCCTTGCCCATATCCAATGTCAGCCATACCGAGTGGTGGTCAGTCCCTGACAGCGGTTCCTCCACTGTAAGTTCTCTCACAAAGTCCCCATTTGCCAGCACAAGATCAAGGATATTCCCTAACCTGGTTGGTTCACTGACCATTTGCAGCAGGAAGCTGTCCTGGAAGGCATCCATCAGTACCTACTTCCTTCTGTTCCTGGTTGTTGGGGTACTCCAGTCCACTCCTGGCATGTTGAAGTCCCCCACAATCACCACACTACCCTGCTTGCAGGTCCTCCTGATCTGTCCAGCTAGTTCCCTGTCTAACTCCTCCATCTGAGATGGGAAGCATACACCACTCCCATTCTAAGACTCTATTCTAGAATCCTGGATTTGCATCCAAATTGACTCAGTACTACCTCCTCCCTTCCTCCCTTACACACTTCAGTCCTTCCTTCACATATAGTGCCACACCCTTCCTTTTCCAATCACCCTGTCCCTGGAAATAACCTGTACCCTGGTACAGGTCCCAGTCATTGTATTGGGTGGCCCATGTTTCTGTGATGGCTGCAATGTCCACCTCTCCCTCTGCCATGAGCACCTGTAACTCTGCAGTTTTCCTCCCAAGGCTCCTAGCATTAAGGGTAACCACATTCCACCCTCCCCCCATCCTGCCCTCCTTTATTGCATCACCAATAGTACTTGCCATTTGTCCTTTGTCACTGTTATGGAGGTAAGCTCATATGGTTTCCCAACCTGTGGTCTCTGCATCCTGGCCTGCCCAACAGTCCCAGGACAAAAGAAACTACCTCAGGACGCTAACACTAGCATCAATTAACATTTGTAGCCTGTTGGCTAAATTGGATCAGCTTCATGTATGGGTAAGCCAGAATAATCCAGACGTCCTCTCACTAGTGGTAACCTGACTCTCACCTAAGATTCCTAATGCAGCACCAGCCTTAAATGGGTATACCCTCTTCTGACTAGACAGACTGGAGAAGAAGGGCAGTGGTTGTGCTATCTATGTGAAGGATAGCATACAGTGTCTTGCCCTCTCCCAAATAGACACTGGAAGCACTGCACAAGCCATTGCAGTCAGACTGCTGTTGGGTGCACATAGCAAGTCCCTTATGGTAGTCTAAGTCTATATACCCCCAAGAGAACAATTCTCTGGCTTCTGTAAGTCAGCTGATGATCTCAAAGGTTTAAAACAAAACTGGGACGTGGTAGTTTTAGGGGATATCAATGTAAATCGGCTCTTACATGACACTGTCCATTACAAAGATGCTCTACTGAGTATCAACATCACTCAGATGGTCACATCACCCAATAGGATTAACTACTGGTCAGGGACCAGTACACTACTAGACTGGGTCTTTACCAACCACCCTGAATGGATCTCTGATACCACTGTCCTCACAGACGCATTAAGCAACCACTCCCCTGTCACCTGCTACTGGGCTAACAAAGCACCTAAGCCCCCTCCTCCACCATAACAACTCATTCCTTTAAACAAGGACAACTAAATGCGCTCAAAACCTACCTAGAAAACATTGACTTGTCCACCCTTGACTCCCTCGAAGTGGACCAGGCACTGGACTGTTTCACTGTAAAATTTAATGAAGTCTGTGACACTCAATGCGCCACTCTGTAAATGGAAAATTTAGGATGCCCACAAGTCCTGGACGATCCCCATATTGCCAAACCTCATGAACACTAGAGACCATCTATGGCAATGAGCCAAGGCCACTGGAAATCAACCAGACATCCAGAAATACAAAGTAGCTAGGAACAGCTGCACTCGTGAGATCAGGCTTGCTAAAATTAATTATTTCAAAGACTTCCTGTCTGACTCATGGGGTGATGGCAGGAAATTCTGGGATAATCTTAAGGACCTAACTGGCAAACCCAGAAATCCTGGCCCTCCATGCTGTTAGTTAATGGAGAAATCACCCAGGACCCTAAAACCATAGCTAACACATTTAACAGTGCGTTCTCTGATCTTAGCAGTGTTCTGCCTCCTGACTTCATAGATGCAGTGGATGACAATAAGAAATGTGGTACAGCTGCAAGTAATGGTTCACTCTCTGGCCACCCCAACCCCCCATTCTAGTTTAAGAAAATCAACATGGCCAAAGCCAAAACATATCTCCTGTGAGTAGTTAACAAATCCAGAGGTAGCAATGACACTCTGGACCTAAAGCTTATTGCCCTTATGCTACATGAAGTCCTACTGCCCCTTGCAAAAATCCTGAACATGTCCCTCAACCTAGGTCAATTTCCCCGTAGATGGAAAGCTGCAGTAGTCACCCCAGTCCACAAAAGTAGTAGTAGTCGATTTTATTTATTTAGGGCTCCCTTCCCAGAAGGTTCAGGGTGCCCTTACAATAGGATTACACATACTGTGCATCCATACACAAAAACAGAACAGGAACAGTAATTAAACATATATGTATAAAATCTCAGATATAATTAAAACAGCTGAACCCATTCTAATTCTTAAATGGCTCTCCTCAGACCCCAAAAGCTTGTTCAAACAAAAATTTTTTCAGTAGATGTTTAACAGTTTCAGCAGATGGTGCATCCCCAGAGGTGCCCCGGCAACGAATTCCATAATGCCGGGGCAGCTACCTCAAATGCCTGATCCCCAGAGTTACCTAAGGCCCTGTCCACACTACACCACTTACAGTCTGTAACAGTTCAAAACCGTTACAGACCAGAACCATTACAGTGTGTCCACACTGCCGGCAAACAGTCTCAATAATGGTTTGGAGCCATTACAGCCCGTCCACATTGTGGGTGCTGTGTAACTGTTACGGCTGCACCCTATCCCCCAATGCAGTTTGTGCTGCACTGGGGGAATGCTGGAGCTACACGCTCATGTGTCCACACTATGGCTGGTAACATTACAGGGCCACAACCGTTTTTATAACCATTGTTCAAACCACCTCATATGTGGTTTCAACAACAGTTATGAAAACGCCTTCTGTAACGTTACAGGTGCAAACACAAACTGTTGCGGTAACAGTTTCAGCCCTCTGTAACATTACAGAGGCATAGTGTGGACAGAGCCTAAATGTGATAAGCTGAACTCTGTTTTTATGAATTCTGTTTTAATGTCTCCTCTCCTGTTAACAGCTATGTTACCCGAAAGTGATAAGCTGAACTCTGTATCAATGCCTCCTTACTGTTTTTTTTTTTTGTTTGTTTTTTTGTAGGTCTTTTTACTGCCTGCAGTGGACCAGGGCGTCTCTCAGAGGTGCACACTTAGCCATTGCCTCTACTCCCCATCAAGATCCCCCTTCTCTGGGAGTTAGAGTAGAGCATCCCCTCCCATGGACCTTCCAGACCCCCAGATTACCTCCCAGGGGAGGACCGTCTCCACCTACCTGGCCAAGATTATATGATCAGTCCTGTTTGATTGGGCTCAGGAGAGATGGAGGGATGATCCGGCACTGGGGATGTGGGCTAGGCTCCTGGAACCCTCGTCACCTCCCTGGTCCTCCTGGGTATTTCAATTATGGCTGCCTCCTTGGAGCATGGACGTGCAATGACATCTTGGCACTAACGTGCCGACGTCTGCCACCACTCCACCCCTGAATTACTGCACTGCTTCCTTGCAAGACCCCCTGATCTCCATCAGGGGCTGCTAAGGAGTGGTGCAAGTCCCCTAGCCCACCCTGGGAAGGGAGAGCAGTCCTTCAGATGCTCAATCCCTTCCCTCCCCTGCTGACCCCCAGCAACCCAAGTTCATTCCCGAACTCGGATCGCCGGTGTGGTGTGAGGTGTAGTGTCCAGTGCCTCAACCCTCAGCACCACCAGGCCGGCTCTTCCCTCTTATTGTTGACAACTATGTTACCTGAATGTGTCAATTGAACTCTGTATCAGTGCCTTCTTATGTCTTGACAGTTATGGTATTCTGAATGTGATAAGTTAAACTATGTATCACTGCACTTATACTGCGCCTTTTGTTCCTGTGCTCAGGAACTCGCACTTGTCTTGTAATTATTGTTCACATGCTAAATGTAGCCATTGTTTGTCTGTCTTTGCTTTTCTGACATGGAGGCTTTGTAAATGAGCTTTCAGCTCAAAGGTTATCCTGAGATGTTAATAAATAAATAAATAAATAAGATCCTCTCAATAGAAAATATACGTCATAAGATTTTATTGATCAATCAAAAATCATTAAATGAGTTAAAAGTGGAAATACAAGTAAACATTCCAAACCATGAAGTGTAAATGAAGAGCAAAATCATCCTAACAAAATAGTTTTTAGAGTACACATTTTGCACAGGGTGACACTATAGGCAGGGAAACAAGCATTTGTCAATGCCGAATGTTTGCTTGCTGGCACTGGCATTGGTAGTGTAGAAGTTACAGAGCTGCATAATAGGAATGGCAGCGAAGTATTGAACTGAAGCCAACCCCTACCACCCTGCAGAGAGTGGCGGGCATTGGGAGATTGTGCCTTTAGATTAGTCAGGCATAACGACCACGCCATTTCACACACCTACCCTGCAGACACTGACAAGTGTCACGGTGTCCTAGGGTCTTTGGCCCCTATCGCACCCATTACATCAGGAAATCGGTGAGATGGGTGTGGTATGGGAATGGGGTGAGGTTTGGGCCCGAAGAGTCCGAGGCACACCTTGATGCCTCTCAGTGGCTGCAGGGTGTGAGTGAGATGGAATGGTATGAGCATGACAGGCAAGAATCCCAAGTCACACCCCTGATGCCTCATACTCTGCAAGGTGGAGGCGTTATGGTGAAACCCTAACGCCTCAGGCGTTAGTTAGTATTTTCACTCCAAATTTTCAACATGTTTTTTGTGACCCCCACCTCGCCAGACAGTGGCAATATCAGTTTGTTAGCGAAAACTGCTTTGCACAGCAACTATAGCATTTGGCTACCAGGTGCAAAACACATTCGAACAGGATGTGAAAAATGACAGCGGTACTGTTCATGGGAGATGTAAAATGGCAATGTTGAAAATCTGCTATGAAAATCTTAAAAACTGGTGAAGAGTCCTAGCGTGCATAGAAACTGTGCCATACACACCGTAATGTAACTAGTTTGGGATTTTTTACAGCAGATTGTTAACACAGGCATTTTGGGACCTCCGATCATGAACACTGTCAGTGTGATTTTCTTTATCTGTCCCGAACAATGATTTCCCACAGCGACCATTCATTTCTGAACTGAAAGTGTGAAAACACATTTTGGCCATGTTGTGGAAAATGACAGCTGTACTGTTCATAAGGAGGTGTGGAAAAATGCCGCTGGTTAAAATCTGGACTGAAAATATTACAAATTCATGAACCTACGAGAGTGCATGGAAACTGCGCAATGCTCCCTTGTAACAGTCATTTTATGGAGTTTTGTCACCAAATTTTCAACATAGCCATTTTAAGACCTCTGCTCATGACCAGTGCCACTGTGATTTTCTTAATCTGTCCCAAACATTGTTTTTGCACACTGACTGTACCATTGTGCACTACAAAACTGATATGATTCACACATTCTAAGATGGCCGCCAGGCTGGGCGTGTTGCCGTCGTCTGCGCTTTGAGTTTGTTTGATTTTTTAGTTTCTGAGTTAGTTAGTTAGTTTATTTTGTTTATTTACTGTTTATTTATTTATTTTTTTGAACTCCACGGATTTTCGCTGGTGTTTTCGGCGTCTTGGCAGGATTCATTCAGTGGAAGGACACCAGTTGGGCTCTTTTGCTTGCCACGGACCTTCGGTAGTGTTTTCGGCGTCTCGGCAGGATCCATTTAGTGGAAGAACGCCAGTGGGGCTCTTTTTCTTTCACTCATTCCCTTCAGACTTTAGTGCAGAGTCTGGCGGAGGGGCGAGCCCTTTGATTCATGTGGATGTGAAGATTTACTGCCCTGAGGCTCTTCGGTAAATTGGAAAGGACGAGGAGTTTTACATTGTCTTGTGGCTATTAGGATTATTCAGCTCCGAGCTTTTGGCCGAACTTTCGTGGTGGAGAAGTGCTTTTTACTCTGTTGGAATAGGGCTTGAAGAGCCTGCTGTTTCTATGACACTCAGAACAATGAGGTGGACTCGTGATGGGCTCGCTCCAGGAGTGCCATTGGCTGGGTTTGTCCTTCTCTCCTTCCCTTCAGAATACTGGTTTCCGGGGTGTCTGGTTTTGCTGAGGTCAAGATTTTAAAGTATTGAACAGCTTGTAAAATTTAGAGTATGGAGGTGTTTCGTTTGATCAGGGATTTTTCTGGAGATTGTTTCTTATTAACTTGCTTGTGGAATTTTGGTGTCAGCCTCTGTTGTTAAATGCCCGGTAGGTGTCTGGTTTGGAGCTTTGCTACGCTGCAGGGGGTTTGGGGGTATTTTCTTAGTCGGGGAGCTGGCTGGAGTACCCGGCCCCCTTGAACCATGAGGACTGCTACATTTGTGGTACTTTTCATGGTTCTTTGGTAAGGGTGGCTTAGACTCCTTTAAAGATCACTTTTTCTGGGAGAAAAGGGGCATGAGAGGGGCTGACTTTTTCTGGACTAAATTTAATGGATTCCTGAACTACCTCTGCTAAACTCCGTGACTTTTTCTGTGCCTTACTTAACTGTCTCCTGCCTGATTGGATGTATTAATTTTCAAGGAACCCTGGATTCTTTTTTATTTTTTGCTTTGAGTGACTGATGATTATGGCTTTTGGACACTGGTGGTGAGAGGACTTTGTTTCCTTAAGTTTTCTGTGTTTATTTAGTTATTTTATTTTATTATTTTTCTTTTGATTTATTTAGTCTCCTTCCTGGCTGAGGGAAAGAACAAATAACATCACCCCCTATTAATGAGAGAACTTGGGAGGGTTTTAGTTCTTTGTCCTCTGTTTCTATTTCCCATGAGGGTTAGGCAGTGAGAGTGCCTTTCCTCTTCTTCAGATGGTGAGAGCAATCCGGGGGAGTGGTAATAGTCAGGTGTAGACTTTTTTTTTTTTCTTTTTCTTTAAGGTTATATTTATGTTTTTTGTTGGTTGATTGTTAAGTAGTTTGTTTTTGGGTTCTGGTTTATTTTAGTTAAATAGCAACATGTGCTGGCCCTTAGCCCCACGGTGGTGTGCTATTCATCCTCCTCCCTTCGCGCCCTCCGCCCCTTTGTTACTCCTCCTCTTCATTTTGACACCTACCAGCGCTGTAGAGTGCTGGGTATTGTTTGTGGGGGGGGGTTGGCGAACAGGGAAGGATGAACGAGCGGGTTCATCGTATCGGGGTAGTCAGATCCAGAAGGCGCCCTGGGGCGAAGTGGAATCCAGATCAAGGCTTACCCTGTCTGGTATCCATACCCAAGGGCACTACTGATTTCAGTGGGCAGATGGGCTTGACAACTTTCGAAGTTTGTCCAACTCGTACGGTGTTATGCAATGCCAGGTCTGTTAGGAATAAGACCGCCATCATTGCCGATCTTGTTGGTTCGGCTGACTTGGCTTGCATCACGAGACCTGGCTGGATGAAAACTCTGGCTCTATTTTGGAGCCATGATTCGGCCGGGTACTTCGTTGATACACACTCGAATTGGACCGCCAGAAGCGAGGGGTTGCAGTCTGTTTTAAAGACTGAATTGGGTCTCACGAATGTAGTAGTAGGTGAGGCTGGGTCTTCAGTGCACAGTCATAGCAGGTGTAGGCATTCGAATCGTGCTCATCTACCATCCACCCGGAGATGGGAGACGTTTCTTACAGGAAGTAACAGACTTCCTCGTCGACATGTCATTTGAGTCACCCAGATTGATGGTTCTGGGTGATTTCAACGCCTGGGTCGACGATGAACTCTCTAAATTTGGCAATCACTTCCTCCAATTGATGTCTTCTTTGGGCCTCACACAGGTGGTTTCCACTGCTATGCATAAATCTGGACACTCTTTAGACTTAGTCTTCCTTCTAGGGATCGACGCATCCGACATGGGGGTGGAACCAGTCGCCTGGTCTGATCACTACATCGTGAGGTTCAATTTTGCACCCCTGAAGAGACCAGCCTGTGGAGATGGTCAGTGCCGCCCATTACGGAATGTTACTCCACAAGGTCTAACGGTCCTTGACCTTTCATCTTCGTTTGATGGCAATAATCCAGAAGCATTGGTGTTGGCCTATAATAAGGCCATCACGATGGCTCTGGATTCTATTCTCCTGTTAAATGACGCCCCCTATCCCTTGCCCTGGAGCCCTATGGTTGGCCGGGACCTTGAGGGAGATCGCGGAGACAGGGGCGAAGGTTAGACATCGCTGGCGCAGGTCCGCCCTTGATGCCGACCACTCTAGATTGATGGAACATTATGTTAGCTATCAATCTGCAATCACCCATAAGAAAGCAGAATTCTGTCCAGGAGATTGCAGTTGCTCAAGATCGACTGGCTCAGCTGTTGTTCTGAACTGTAGACAGACTGTGCAACCCAGCCTACCACATGTTGGAGAAAACTTTTTCGCAAGTAGAGTGCGATGAGCTTCATCTCTTTGCAACTTAAAGTGGCCGACATCAGGGGCGAACCTGGGTCCAGTAACCTCTAAGGGTGATGCTTTTGGACAGCATGAGATTACAGTGCCCCATTTCTCCTGGAGTTCCTTTCGACGACCTGAGTTCGTAGACATTATGAGGATCATCCATTCTATGCATCCCACAAGTTGTGGTTTGGATCCCGGTCCGAATCCCCTCATTTTGGGTTGTTTTGATATCATCGGTCTGGTCCTGGCGCAAATAGTCTGGTGCTCCTTGGAGTTAGGCGAGTTTCCCTGCTCCTTGAAAGAGGCAGTGGTGACTCCTCTTTTGAAAGCTTCCTTGGACCCAGACTGTTTTCAAACTACGGCCTATCTCTAACCTCCCTTTATTGGGAAGGGTTATTGAGAAGGTCATAAGCGGTTCAACTGGATGACCATTTAACCATCCATAATGTCTGAATCCTTCCAGTCTGGCTTCTGAAAAGACACAGCACCGAGACTGCACTGGTTCGGTGTTAAATGATCTTCTGATGGCGAGGGATCAGAAGAGATGTTCCATTCTGGTTCTTCTTGATCTCTCTCGGCCTTTGACACTGTGGACCACATGGTGTTATTAGCTCGCCTGGGGCAAATCTGTGGAATGTCTGGAACGTTTTGCAATGGTTCACGTCATTCCTCACAGGAAGGTCACTAAAGAGTTGTGTCAGGTTTTTCCTCTGACCCAATTTCTTTGTTGTGTGGAGTGCCCAGGGATCTGTGCTGTCACCCATGTTGTTTGCAGTGTATATGCTACCCTCGGAGGTATCATTAAGCGATATGGACTGAGGTTTCTGCTATGCAGATGATACCCAGCTCTATCTGTCTTTGCACCCGACCAGGATGGAGCTCTCTCGGTGTTTAACAACTGTCTGGGGGAGATCCAAGACTGGATGGATTCTAGTTGGCTAAAGTTGAACTCGGAGAAAACAGAGGTGCTGGTAGTGGACCCAGGAGGTCGGATTGCAAGGCCGGGTATTGGTGCACCATCTGGAATTTTCCTTGGTGGGGTATCTCTCCCGTCCTCAGAACGGGTGCGTAACCTTGGGTTTATTCTTGATGACAGGCTGACTCTTAAAGCTCAGGTGTCAGCCATTGTCAAGACCTCCTTTTATCATCTTAGGAACATTGCCAGGGTTAGGCACCTTGTTCCGTCCAACTCCCTGCCTACTCTGGTTCACGCTTTTGTATCTTCACGTTTGGACTATTGCAATGCCCTGTACTTTGGGCTTTCTGGGGTTGAAATCTGTCACCTACAGCTGGTGCAGAACGCTGCAGCCCGGGTATTGACTGGGACAAGTAGGTCCTGTCATATCACTCCCGTGCTGCGCGAACTGCACTGGCTTCCTATGCGGTGGCGGATCACCTTTAATGTCATTTTATTGACTTTCAAAGCCCTTCACAAGCAGGGTCCAGCCTATCTGAAAGACCTCCTGGTTCCTTACTGCTCTGACCAATCACTCCGCTCGGCCAACATGGGGTTGTTAGAGATCCCAAGAGTGAGTTTAAAATCCTCTGGCAGCAGAGCGTTTTTGCATGCTGCACCCACTCTTTGGAACTCTCTACCATGTCGGTTACGGCAGTGCACCTCCGTGGAGCTTTTTAAGAGAGACCTGAAAACGTGTTTGTGGAATATGGCCTTTTTAGATAATTAAGTTATTTATTAATGTTTGGATTTTATTATAAATATGCTATTTGTTGATATGTTGACTTTTATGGATATGTTCTGTTTTTACTTAGTGTTTTGAATTGTTTTTAAAATTGTTCAGCACCTTGATACATTGAAAGGTGCTATACAAAATCAAAAATATTATTATTATTATTATTATTACATATGTGAAACACATTTGGCGAGATTATGAAAATGGTGGCTGCACTGCTCATAAAGTCTTGGTAAAATGGCACTGTTGAAAATCTGGTGTGCAAATATTACAAATTAGCAAACTTGCCAGCTTGCGTAGGAACTATAGCGATAAACTTCTAAAACAATCATTTTGGGAATTTTTCACCAAATTTTCAACATAGCCATTTAACACCTCTGCTCATGACCAGTGTCACTGTGATTTTCTTAACATGTCCCATACATTGATTTAGCACCGACTCTTGCTCATTAATAAGCTACATGTAGGCAGGGAAACACGTTGTGGGTGAGATGTGAAAAATGACAACTGTACTGCTCATAAGGAGGTGTGGTAAAATGGCAATGTTGAAAATCTGGAGTGAAAATATTGAAAATTTACAAACTTACGCACGTGCATAGGAACTCTGCAACGCATGCCCGTAAAACAGTCATTTTTAGGAACTTTTTCACCAAATTTTCAAAATAGCCATTTTAAGACCTCTGCTCATGAACAGTGTCACTGTGATTTTCTTAATGTGTCCCATACACTGATTTCGCACACCGACTGCGCCTGTGCACTACATGGGCGGAAACACATTTTGGGTGAGATGTGAAAAATGACAGCTGTACTGCTCATAACAAGGTGTGGTAAAATGGCAATGTTGAAAATCTGGAGTGAAAATATTGAAAATTTGCAAACTTATGAGTCTGTGTCATTTTTAGAAATTTTTCCACCAAATTTTCAAAATAGGCTTTTTGAGAGCCCACCTTATGAACACTGGCAGTGTCATTTCATTAATCCTTCCGGAAAGGTGATTTCACGCAGTGGCTGCGAAATCACCCTTCGGGCCCGAGTAACACAATGACAGTGCAAGAATTCATGAGGAGGGGTCCCAAAAACCCCATGTTGAAAATTTGGTGCAAAAATTCCAAAAACTGCCTGAGATATGCAAAAGTTGAAAAACCCTATCTATCCATTATACAGCTTACGGCATTTCCTCAGTTAAGTGAGTCGGCTTTAGAAAGAGTACAAAGCGTGTTCAGTCCACCAAAGATCGTCTACCAGACCTCTGGAGAGTAAGTATGGGGTGGGGGTAGGAGGCAGGGTGCCCAGTGGGTGGAGTGCGGGTTGTGGGGAGGGCAGGGAGACTACGAGGACCGTTTTTTCTTTACAGGTTTTCATAAAGAGCGATGTGGGACATTTGCCATGCTGGGGTGGGCTCCCAGCATGGCAGAAAGATAGCTGGGGGTGTGGAGCCGGCGAGTTGGACACCCCATCAGCCATGGCATCTGTTGCCACGCTGGGGTGGGCTCCCAGTGTGGCACCCTGTCTCGGGTGGACAGTGGAGCCGACGGAGGTTGGGCACCCCGTCGGCCATTAAACATTTTGCCATGCTGGGTGGGCTTAGCGTAGCACCTGGATGCTTTGGGAGGCGTGGAGCCAGCGGGGACTGGGCTTCCCGTCAATAGCCACAGTGTGGAGGAGGGGCAGCATGAGCACGCAGTGTGTGTGTGCGGCACACGCAGGTGTGTGTGGGGGAGAGCCTGCTCACTGAAGTAGAGCTCTCCCTTTCAACTGTATGCCACTGCATTTTCAGCTGTCATAGACAGCTGGAGCAGTGATTGGCGCTCTGCGACCGCGCCTGCAAACACACTGACTGAATTGGAAGAGGCTGACACACCTCTGGAAAACTCGTATGATGGCACTATGTTTCTTGCACATGTGTGCAAGCAAACATAAAAATGAGCAGACTGGGTTGGTCGAGTTGCCCTTATCTGCCATCAAATTCTGTTTCTATGTAAGTTTTGAACCTCTGATTTAAATCAGCTTTCAGGATCTGCAATATCTTTGAAATGCTGTTTGAATTGAAAAAATGCACAGGCCATGCTATTTGGTTCTCTCCCCCCCACCTAAAGAAATTAAAAACCGCTCTTTCTGTGGTCTGTAGTAATGGTACACCCTTGCCACCATACCTTCTTTTAATTGTCTGGGTATTACATTCAACTCCTCCCTTGACTTCTAACTCCATGTGGTGTTTACCTGTAAGGCTGTCAACATCTATCTAGGACTTGCCTACAGAGGCAGCCCAAACCTGTCCCCTAGTGCTGGTATAGCCATTGTTCGAGGAATACTGCTCCCCAAACTATCCTATGGTTTGCCTGTCTTTGTTAGAGCCTCTAACACAATAATGCACAAATGGGATATGAATTACAACAATATATGCCATTTTCCCCTAGCATGCAAGCATCTATCCCTCCATTGTTTGCTTTATGCTAAGTTCGATTAGTTTCCTCCATACGCCCTATGTGACCTCTCCTTGGGAGGTATTATACATAGCGTCTTCCAAAACCAGGTTCCCACATCACTGCCTCCCTCCCTGTGCCTAGTATTAATGCCTACCCTCTTTGATCCTCTGACCATGACCTCTTAGTTGTGCACAGGACAAGGACTAAACTTGGTAACACTGCCCTCTCTATCTCTGCCCCAATCTTGGGAACACTATACCAGCTAACATTAGGCATAGTATTGCTACCTGCACTTTTAGAAACCAGTATTGCTCCTACTTATTACTGAGGGCTGTATGTACCTGTTCCTAGTTTTGAACTCTGACATACTTTTTGATTACTCAGTGTATAAAAATTGCCCTTGCACCTCTCGTTTGAATATACGCTCCAAAGTTCCTGTACGTCTATTTATCTCCAGAATAACCTGTCTTTCTGTATCATTATTCACTGTGTGGGAATAATGTTATGAATAGTGCTTGGTGCCACTTGTATATATTGTTTTGTTTTGGCCTTACTCGTTCCCACCTTGAGTATGAGCTGATAGCTGGAAGGCCCTAAAGATGAGAAGAGCGCCGGAGAAGGAGGAGGGGAGGGTGAAGGAAATTGTGAACGCTAAACAGGAGGGGCTGAGCATGTCAGAATGCTTTATAGAAGGGAATCCCAGCCCATTGAATTACGGGCGGGCCCTTCAATGCACTGTGTGGGAATAATGTTATGAATAGTGCTTGGTGCCACTTGTATACATTGTTTTGTTTTGGCCTTACTCGTTCCCACCTTGAGTATGAGCTGATAGCTGGAAGGCCCAAAAAGAATAGTATCCACCTCCTCCAACTCACAGAGAGTATACCTGGCAGCAGTCAGGAGAGGAAAAACCCCCTTTAACGGAGGAAACCTCTGAGGAACCATGGCTACCAAGTTGCCTTCCTTCTAGGCATACTACAAGGAGATGGAAAGAAAAGCTGAACGCATTTCTGCTTCAGGATTAGGAATGTATGTCTCAAAACAAGATGATGTCCATCTTCCCAGTCGTTTTATTATGTAAGCTGGAACTTTCTTTCTTGAGGCAGAAGTAGCAGCACCGATTCTAAATGAATGGCCAGAATAAGCGAAAGGATCAAGTCCTAGGCGTTGTAGTAGTGAACGAATTGAATCCACAAATTCTTTGGTGGTTAGAGGTACATTATTATGAGAGGTTAGAAGTGGAGATTCAGGACTGGGTTGACTATGGAAACTGCATAGCTGGTTCAAGAAGTAGACGGGGCACCAAGCAGTATTTGTAGGAAAATATTGAATGTCCACGCCTTCTCGTAGCCTGTCTGATTTTGATGCAGGAAGATGGAGAACATAGTAATCAGCCCGCTTGGTAAGATGTTTGACCTTGAGAAAGGACATTGCAGAAAGTGATGAAACTGTAAATTCTCCGGGACATAGAAATCCATAAAAAGCCATACAGATAGCTGCAAGTAGGATGGTGGAGTGAGAAGTAGGAGGTTTGGACTTCAGTAGATTAATTAGCTGTTTGAAGATGGTATCATTGATGGGTAAACGAGTAGGCATCCTTTTGAATGAGAGTTTTTGGATTGCTGTAAGAAGGAGCTTAACTGCAGGATATGATGTCAAGAAGACAGAAGCTGGATCTTGTAAGCAAAGGTGAAATTGAATGCCAGCTAAGTATTGTCAAATGGTAGAGTAAGATAATTTACTGGCTGTATGACAATAGGTCGTGAAAGCTAATACGGAAGGCAGAGAAATCGGAAATGCAGAGTAGGCTGACATGGAGCAGAATGCATTGTATTTTCTCAGGCTGTTCTGTAAGATGATTGTGTGCTGATCGATAAGGCTGACCACATGAGGTTTTGCGCTGTAGTAAGATAATTAATCATGGCATGACTAGATTCTTGAACTGTGGAGCTGGAGTTGGAAGAGGATCTGCAGTAGGAAGGAGAATAAGAAATTTCTGAAATTGAAAACAGGAAAGGTAGTCAGCAGCTGAATTGAGATGACCAGGAATATGAAAACATTGAATGCAAAAATTATGAATCAGAGAAAGCCATGTTAATCTCTGCAAGAATAGCATAATTGTAGGAGAAGATGATCTGCCTTTGTTAATAATATCTACTGTTGTTTGATTATCTGAATATATTAACACTGTAGACAAAGAGCATCGATGACCCCAAGTAAAAGCTGCTGCAACTACAGGATATATCTCAAATAAAGGGAAGAGGTCGAGGCTGCAGGCAATTGTAGAAATTGGAAGGCCATGGAAAAGAGCCATGATTGATGAAAAATAGCAGCGAATCCTGAGTAGGGTGAAGCATCCGTGAATACTCTGGGAGAAAATTCTGGAGAGATGTCTTTGTAGAACATAGAGTGACCATTTCATTGGTTTAGGAAGAGGAACTACATGGCAAGGTCAGATTTGCAGAAGCTGTAATGGAAATATGATGGTGGAGAGCTGGCCTTGAAGGAAGCAGACAAGCAGATATGCTATGAAAGTGCGTCCTTGAGGAATTATCACTGTGTAAAGGAGAGGTAACCTAGCAGAGACAAGAGTTTGTGTTTTGTGCAGGATGGCGATTGAAGAATGAAAGAACCAGAGTCTTGATTCTGCGTAGCTTGTCCATAGGGAGTCTGGCTTCCATGAGGACGGAAACGAGAATGATGCCCAAAAATTCCAGAGAAGTGGCAGGACCAGGAGTCTTTTCCTCTGAGACAGGTACAGCTAAATGATGAAACAAGCGGCGTAAGGCAGAAAGTGCTGCAGCTGGAGGAGCAGAAGGAGGCTCAATGAGAAGAAAATCATCAAGCAAGTGGATCACTGAGGTTACCCGACAATGATTCAATAACAACAACAAAGCGTAGAAGAAAAGATATCGAACAGTTTCGGACTGCTATTGCAACGAAAACTACCATAACAAAGTAGTAGGAATCCTCTATTTGATGCCATAGAGATGCCAAAGGGATGGATGAATGGGAGGAGTTTAAATGCATGCAATGTCAGCTTTAGAAAGCCATCGCCCCTGCCCATTTGTTTGATAGTCAATATAGCATGGTCAAGCTTGGCATAGGCCAGAGAAAATCCTGAGAAGGGATAAGAGTTGATAGGAGCGTAAGTGGCACGTGGAGCGGATAAATCAAAAATAAGGCGCTGTTTTCTTGAAAATCTCGGTACAGTAAGCCAATAGGACTGACATTAATGAGAGGAAATGGCGGATGGAGGAATGGTCCGATGAGATATCCTTTGTCTAGCTCTTTCTGCAAAAGGGAGGAGACCAAGGCCGGTTGAGTGAGAGCTGTTTGTAAATTAGGAGATTCGTAGGAGTCCTGAGGAAGAGAACAGATGCCAGTATGGAATCCAAAAGTAAATCTGGAGATGAGAAACTGCACTAGAGAGCGAGATGGATGAGTGGCGAGCAGACGGGATAGTTCACTGGCGTTGACAGGAGTAGAAGGATGATGCAATAGTCAGGGTCTGCTTCTTAAATTAGGGCAGATGGATTTTGCATGAGCTTCACCACAATGACTACAAAGCGTGCAGCAGGCGGCGGGTATGAAAGAGCAACCCATATTGAAGTTATTACAGACAGATCTACCAGCCACAAAGTAATAGGACAACCATGTTTATCGTGGGACAATGAGGCATAGCAATATGATTGCGTACAGTCCTGGTAATAGTGGAGCCAGAAGTGGTAGTATGGGATGTAGATGAATCGAGCACGGATAAAGGCAGAAAGAAGCGGCATGGGAAAGGGAGCCAGATCTGGCAAGAGAGAGCCTGTTGGCCAGCGAAATGGCAGCAAAACAACTCATTGTCAAGCGAGCCCAGTGAAGGCGGACATTCAGGTGAGAGAGAGCAGCAGCTTTAGCTGAAAAAGATTTATGGTAGTCAAAAAATGAGTACCACCATAACGTGACGCCAAGGTCAACAACTAGATACAGGTAGGTATCCAGTTCCTCCTGCGAGACGGAAAAGCAGAACATAAAATGTCTCTGAATAGACTAAAGGCCAAAACAAATTCGGAATAGTCAGTTTTGGAAAGCCTGGGGTCCTTAGAACGAAGAACAACGGAAAAATCACCACAGGAGACTCTGTTTTGCTGATGGTATCGTGGGAAGAAATAAGCAATGATATAAGGTTGACATCTTTCCCGCGATGATATCCTTGCGGAGATGAGCGAACTAGATGAACAGGTGAGACAGCAGGCACAGAGGAACTTGAAGCTAGAGTACCTGAGTGGAAGCAATGGCAGGTAGAAGGAGATGGTTGAGGCATCGGGCTGGATTAGGCTGAGGGCAGCCGGAGCCGGCTTGCTCCAGAATATCCAGGCGATTGGAAATATCAGACACGCAAGAGGCCAGCTGAGAAATGAGATCCTTCAATTCAGCAAAGGCATCAGGAGCAGGTGTAGCAGGACAAGCTGGCAGAGGACACGGATTGAGATCCTGATTCACAAGCCATAAATCATACAGCTCCTGCTTCTTGGCACCAGCAGGAACAGGAACCCCCAAAGTCTTTAATTCAGCCAGGAGACGAGGAATGGTCCAATCCTTAAGAGAGTGCTTAGATTTCGCGACTTCTTCCGAGGAACGGGGGGGGGGGGTCCTTCAGGTGTAGCAAGAGGATCCATGGAGGCTACCAACAGGCTGAATTACAGGCAGGAGGCCGACAGCAAGAACGGCAATGGCAACAGCCCAAAGCCAGAACATACAACGGAAACCAGCAGGGATTCCTAGAAAATGCCAAATGAGTTCAGGATAATAGCAGGCAACACCAGGAATGAACCTAGAGCAAGCAAGGAACCGCCAGGAAAGCGGCACGGCAAACGAGGGAGCCAGGAGCAGTCGGACCAAAGCAGCAGCTGAACCAGGAAGGAAGCAACTGGGATGTACTTCAGGACGGGACGGGCGACGTGGAAGAGGAGAGAGAGAGAGAGAAGGAGCGAACCAGGCGACCAACAGCTGAATCTGCGGAGTAAAGGGGGGGGAGCGAGGAGGAGGAATGGCAGAAAGAAATCACCACAAGCGGCGAGAGAAACGCTGGCAAGGACAAGGCAGAAGGCAAGTACCAGCGAGAGAGAAAACCAAGCGCCCGGCCCAGCTCTCAACTGTGAACGCTAAACAGGAGGGGCTGAGCGTGTCGGAATGCTTTATAGAAGGGAATCCCCTCCCATTGAATTACGGGCAGGCCCTTCAACTCTAATGTGTTGTTGTCATACACTGAATCATCTCACTTGTCGTACTCTCCCTGATGGTGCCTGAAAATAGGCAAATATTTGTCTAGTGCACCTTACCCGGTCAATAAAAACTAACTAAATAAATAATATCCCATTAACCTCACCAAAGAGGCCATTCAGACTTGCAGGTAGCATAGTTTTCTTGATGAAATTTATATGACTTGAATGGAAACTTTGAGAACAAAAATGTAATTGGTCTTCAAGCAGAGTCTAGGGAACGTTTTCTGATGAAGCATGTATGTATTGAGTAGACAGGAACAAGTTCTTTCTTGTGTTAATGTTTCAAGTGCCATCTGTCCTACTTTAGCCTGAATAACTACTACTGCGGAAACTGCCTGGGGCATTCTCAGTATGTATCTGTACTTTTTGTTCATAACAATCTCTAATTCATTTAGACCTTTCTCGCCCCAAACTTCTACCCCAGATAATAGAGGGCTGGCAATTTTGGCATTTAGGGCCATAACAATGCCCTAAATTGAATGCCCATCAAATCATTTATTAAATAATGTAAATGTTGTCATTCCCTGATTTGCTGTTTGAATAGTTCCTTCTAAATGATGATTCCATAAAAGGTTATTATAAAAATGTAATGCCAAGATAAACCTATTCTGAGACCATATCCACTTTTGACTTCTCAGTGCAAAGGTTATAATTTCTACAGACTGCACAAAGTAAAAGTTATTTTGTTTTTTTCCATATTGATGGACAGATGTTTGCCCTTACATAAACAAAAAGGCTGATCTTTTTTTAAAGGCTAGCTTGTGAAGTGGAGATGAGTATCAGGTCATCTGAAAAAGCAAGATAGCCTACTGAAACATTTAGTACCTTCCCAGATCATGAAAATTAAGGTCATGGAGCTTAGAGGTAATAATATTCATGCATTTGTTTTAGAGTATAGGAATGAGCAAGCACCCCTGTCTTAACCTTACATTACAAGTATTTTCTCTGTAATATCACCAGAGGTTGAGTATCTAACTTTGGGTCAAGTCCCATTGTGCACGTGTTGTGTCAAAAAGGACAGGGTCCATATTTCTTGAGGACAGCTCTTTCCACAAACATGCTCTGCATGAGTCAAATTTAGATTTTACATTTACAAAATGATTGAAAAGACATGATTTCCTGACTTTAACATATTTAAAGGGATAGGCCCAGATATTCAAACCGCGCCAGGCTGTGGTGCAAGCTTGGGCGCAGCTCAACTTGGCTGCGCAGGGGTGTGGACTGGGTGATATTCAACGGAGCTGCGCCATGGCTCAGCAGCGTTGAATATCGCACCCTGGCCACCCCCAGTGTGCATGGCGCAGTGGCACTGCGCCAGCACAAGTGGCCAGAGTAGAGCATGGGGATGCTCTAGCGCAAGTACCATTGCGCCATGCACAGCAACCGTGATATTCAAAAGTTAACATGCATATGGGTCCATAATGTATGCAAGGTGTACATGGGGCCATTTGCAATTCATTATGGCCACATTTGCATGCAGGTGCGCCGATCCCCGATGACTTGCTCCTGGTGCCCTGCCAGGCAACGGCCAGGGGACCAACGCCCCCCTGCAACCCGATTGCGGGCATTTTCAAAAAAATAAATAAATATGTCCAATATCCCTGGTGGTCCAGTGGACTGCTATCTGCCTGATTGCGGGCATTGGTAAAAAATTAATTCCTATATCCCTGGTGGTCTAGTGGTACCCCTCCCACCCGCCCACTGAGCCCCAACGCCCCGCCCGGGCAGCCGGCAGCACCCACCCACCTGCCACCGCCAACTGACACCGTCAGTAGGGCTGTCATACTGAGTTCACAGCATGAGCCAATGGGCGTGCAGCCTATACCGTACTACACATTACAGATATGTGAATGTAGGCTCAATGGGCGGGTGGGATGGGGGGTACCATCGAACCACCAGGGATATAGAAATTAATTATTTTTTTTAATGCCGGATGACCGATTAAGTGATAGCGGTCCACTGACCACCAGGATATGGGAACATTTCTTTTTTTTTTTTACAAATGCCCGTGAGCGGGTAGACAGCGGTCCACTGGACCACCAGGGATATAGGACATGTGTTTATTTACAGATGCCTGAGATCGGGCAGAGAGCGGTCCACTGGACCACCAGGGATAGAGGACATGTTTTTATTTACAGATGCCTACGATCGGGCAGAGAGCGGTCCACTGGACCAGCAGGGATATTGGGGAATTCTTTATTGTTTATTACAAATGCCCACGGTCGGGCATGGGGGGGCGCCGCCAGGTGCAGCGAACTGGTGGCCACCCACAGGGCAACTGCCGTGTTGTGCCCTGCAATGCGGCAGCTCACCTGTGGGTGGCCATCAGTTGTTCCTTTTTTTTGGATCAACTTTGTGCTGGCGCAGGTAGGGGTTGCGCATGCATGGCTCTGCACATCTTGGGCTGAATATCGGGCTGTGCAGAGTATGCATGGGCATGGCCTCTACCTGTGCCTGCATAATACTAATGCACTCCGAGCATGGGTTTGTGCTGCACACTTTTCCCTTTTGAATATCGCGCTGAGGCACATCAGTGGGTTGCGCATGGTGCAACACTGTTGCGCCATGCACAACCCTTTTGAATATCTGGGCCCAGGTGTTGCAAAGCAAAACAATCATCAACAGTACTTCTATCCTACCTAACCCCATTTTGAGATTCTTCCAAAAGGTTGTTTTCTTTGATCCCTAATATCAATCTGTTCAAGAGAACTTAACAGAATAATTTCTGGCTTGAATCTCACAGGTTTATGGGTCTTGCTTCTATCTATTGTTTCAGTTGGGAGGAACTAAAACATGGGGAGGTGAAGTGGCTTTTTCAGGGCGATACAATGAGATTTGAATGCAGGACTTCCAAGTTCATTATAAAGTAGCCTGTGATTAGGATAAAGCAGTGGTACTCATAATACTGCCTGGAGAGGGGGCCACATAGAGTCCTCAAGACCTTTTCTCATGGCCCCTTCAATAATCTAAAGTTCTGAATGGGGAAATTGTACTCTAGATATTGCAGATCATAAACAATGCCTAGCATTTGTCTAGAATAATGTGTCCCTCTCCAAGCAGCAGGTGCAACATAAAGAAGTGCACTTTACTTGTTCTTCCTGTTGGTGCTGCTGTAGAACAAAGTCTGTCAGGAAGTGTAAGCTGCCAGCCCGGTGGTGTAATGGGCTGAGGTGCCCAGTGCAATACGTTTTACCATGCTGACAACCCGAGGTCAGGATCAAGCTTGGGTTGCAGGGGGTTAGCCGAGGAGAGAGGATCGAGTGTCTGGAGGACAGCTCCCATCTCTTGGGGAGAAGTGGGTCATGGCTCCCTGGCATCATCGACACCAGGCAGAGGCTTGGTGTGCTACAGCCAGGGTCACGTAGGAATGGGGTGGACGTCCGCGAAATGTGTGCAGGAGTGTGCATGTTTCATACTGGACATTATTGCACATCTACACCTCCTGGGGGGGGCAAGTCACAACAAGGAATGAAAACCCCAATCCTCAGGAGAGCAACAATGTGCCATGGCCCCATGCCCGCCGTCAGGCCTCACTCACCTGAGTCCCAATCCTCTGTCCCACAAGACCAAGCCTGCAGAAATAGGATTATAAGGAGCACCACAGGGTGAAGGTGGCCCTGCCCTGGGGGATACAAGCCTGGGGGTCTCGGCAGGTATGCCTGTGGTACCAGAGCTCCAGGAAGGGACCCAGGGTGGGGGGGTATCAGGCTGGGTGGGAGATGCCAGGTGTCATCTGAGACAGTTCCCCTGGATAGGTGACAGGAGAGAAAATGAAGTGAAAAAAAATGAAATGTAAGCTTTTAGTTTCACTTTGCAGTTGAATAAAGAAATAGGTTCAGTTTAGTAAGATGCATGTGGCACATTACTCAGACCAAATATTTTCCAAGGACACTACACATTGTCAAAAGCTGGTAGAACAGCAACTGTTGCAGCTGTAGAAGGACACAAAGAGTGTACTCTATGCTGGAATCTGCAGTATTCCAGCTCCCATGTGTTTGTGAAGCGGTTCTGGTTGGTTTAACTTGGAGTCGACAAGTGGATAATTTCCAGCCACCAGAGGCCCTTCACCTGGAAGAAAACATGACATAGAATGGTCACAGATTGGAACATCATTTCCTTATTTAGCATCGGGAGCCAAGAACAAACCAGATTAACTGCAAGTAGCCATACTTTTATATCACGTGTGGCCTGAGGCTCTAGATCTTTGAAGGGGGTATGGGGGGCATGCGTGTTTCACTACTTTTTTATAATCAACCTTATGTTTAATGTTGCCTTATGATGACCTCATGCATAGCTCACTCACTTTCTTTTTAATAACTTCAGCCCCACAAGTTTGAAGTTTATTTATTTATATTTAGACAGGATGAGGCACTAGACAAAGCCTGTTTTCAGGGCTGTCCTGTTTATAAAGCATCATACATCAAAAAGGTTACATACAAACAAGTTAAATACAGAAACCATGCATAAAAATGTTAGTAAACTTAATAATCACACAAAAAAGGATACAGTTCCAAAAATGCTGACTTAAAACTGGGGTAAGTAGGCATGTTATGTAAAATAACTCCTGTTTCCAATATCTTTAGTTTTCAGAATGGGAAAGACAGCAAGAAACTAGAAACAGAAAAAACAATTATGTACTTACCGTAACAGTAGATCTTTGAGAGAATCTCTCATCAGGTCACACCTATGAAACTATAGCCACCAGGTACTAGGATCACGCGGAAACTTGTTTTGCAAGCAGTCCACTAGGGGCACTCCATGATGACATCTTATGTTGACATGCGCTATGTAAACATTGGTGGCCCCCCTCTCCTCAGTTCCCCACCAGAGATCATGCTCAACGGATCTCCCTCTAGGGAGCCAGGAGAGAGATGAAATTTCCAGCTACCAGGCCAGGCAGGTAGTCCATCCTGGAGAGCTGGGCCTAAGAAAGGAAGCCTTGAAGCACAGCCAGGCTGAAGACTGCTCTTCCTCTACAGGTAATGTCCAGACTGTCTGTTTAGTGAAAGTGTAGACAGTACTCTAAGTTACAGAACCCCGTTTAGCAAACTGCTGGATTCCAGCCGCCACTGGAGCATCTTTTAGACAGAAGTTACTAGAACCTGCTGTTCTAGATCACTGGTGCACTGATCCCACTGGACTCTTAATGTCCACTGAGGGACCTCATGTACAGCCTGGCCAAGTGTACCATGGCAATGGCTGCTGCCATCAGGCCTAACAGTCTCAGGAATCTCCTGGCTATGATATACCTGTTGTTGCTGTTATAAAGCAGCTGGGCATGTGCCATGGGGCACTCTGCCCTGTCCTGGGGCAGGAAGGCTAAGCCTTGAGCAGTGTCCAGTACTGCCCCTATGTACTGCAGACACTGACAAGGGCTCAAGACTGACTTGGGCAGATTGACCATGATCCCCTAGGGCATTGAACAGCTGTCTGGTACATGCTAAGGTCTGAGACAGTTGCTCCTCGGATTGAGCTTTGAGAAACCAGTCATCCAGATAGGGGAAGACATACAGTCCCTCTCTCCTAAGAGCTGCTGTCACAGCTGCCAAGGGTTCCATGTCCTAATGGCGACTGCCAAACAGAGATTGCCATTGGAGTGAGTGTACTGTACATCACCAAAAAGCAAAACAGCGATGTACAGTCCCAGCGACAAGGACAACAACATGGGCGGAAACCAACAAGTGTATTTATAGTGGGGGCTGTGCCCCCTGCACCCAACCTCATGGGAGCCTTGCCCCTGCACCACCCTTATTTTAGATTGTCAACTCGGGGGGGGTGCATGTCGGGGAGAAGGAGACACTTGTAAGAAGAAAATCTCACCCGTGAAATACAAAAAAAGTACTCCTCCCCAGCACCTACCGCACTGTAGTCACCCACCCTCACCACCACACCACATGGCCAGCTTGGCAACACCATGCTGCACTACCTCCCACATACTTTCTTCCTTATCCCTCCCCTTCTGGTCACTGTCCTACATCACCACTCTTCTTCCCTCGCTACCTTATACCCTCACTCTTCTTCCCATGCTACCCTTTCTGAGTAGATCACATAACGGGTGCTGAAATTGAGTCGCTCATATCTGAGTCACTCAATTTCAGTCACCCATATGACAGGATACCACTGCCAAGCATTTAGTAAATACCCATGGTGCAGATGACAAGCAAAAGGGCAATACCCTGAACTGGTAGTGTTCCCCTCTGAAACAGGAACCTGAGGTACTTTCTGTGGGGTAGGCAAATCTTGATATGCAGGTACATATCCTGCATGTCCAGGGAGCATATTCAGTCCCCTTTTTGCAACAGGAGCAGCAGGCCTTGCAGAGTGACCATCCTGAACTTCTTGTACTGACCATAGAAGTTCCAATTCCTCAGATCTGGAATGGGCCTCAAGTCTCTGTGGATTAGGGGACTAGAAAGAAATGAGACTAGAACCCCCTGTTCCTTTGTTCCTGGGGAACTGGGTCTATGGCCCTCTTCTGCAGCAGTGTATGTACTTCCTGTAATAGCACTGGTATGTGGTCTGGAGGATAAGTTGAGGGAATTGGAGGAAGGTCTGGCGGCAACTCCAGAAATTCTATAGCATGGCTCAATTCAATTAACTGCTGGATCCAAACATCTGTTGTAACCTCCCTCCACTGTTCCAGGTGGAGGGAGAGGCTACCACCACTTCCACATTTAGGATTAGAGGGTACTTGTCTAAGAAGAAGCCATGCTGAAGCAGATCTGGTGGCTGCCACTGCACCCCTTCCTCTAGGGGCATTTGAGTGGGCACCTGTGGAGGAGTGTGGGGCCGGCAACGCTGATCCTGATCTGCTTTTGCTCTGTTGTCTGTTCCCTGACCTCGGTCTGTTGGTAGCCCTGCAAAAGGGTATCCTCCACCTACTTCTCAGTTGTTTGTGGTAGAGAGAATGGACTAATCTTAGAGTGCTTCCTGAAGCTTGCAGATTGGAGAAGATACCCTGCACATCTGCCCCAAACAGCTTGTGTCCTCTGAAAGGGGCATTCAAGATTGATTGTTGGACATCACTAGCAAATCCTAACACCCTCAGCCAAGAATGCCTTCTTAAGACAGATGCCAGCTACAGCTGCTCTGGTTGAAGCATCAGAAATGTCATAGGTAGACCTAAAGAGGTGTTACCCACATCAGCCCCAGTCTGGAGGGTCTTGAGCATCTCCTTTTTCTGGGCACACTCTGGTAGGAACTGGGCTGCTGCTTTAGCTTTTTTCTAGAGGGTATTCTGTTATTTGACCATGTAGGTTAGTAGATTCATAATGCATTTACAAGTTCAGTAGGCCAAGAGCCTTTTTTTGAACTTGCCACCCAACATCATGGGAAGAAAACATACTTTTTTCTCCCATATGCTTGTCCAACCTTTGTTTAAATGTTGTTATATTATTACTCTAGACATCATGCTGTGGAAGAACATTCCACATTGTTATTACTCTTTGCGTGAAAAACGTGCTTCTTTCAACTGTTAAATTACTGTGGGCCTGATGATTTTCTATTCTAAGGCCCAGTGTGTCTGAAGCATAGGTTCTTTTTCACAGGAAATTCAGCTTTCTTGACTCCTTATCTGGGGGGAGAGAGCTGAGATGCTTAGGCACCTTAGACCTATCACGGGCTGCATTTACCACAACTGAATCAACCTCAGGTTGGCCTGCAAAAATAGGCCTTCCCGAGGGGAGCCTAGTACAACTCGTCTGCCTTTCTGGGCATGGCAGAAATCATGCTTGATCTGTGCTAGGCAGCCATGGTGTCATCCTCTAGTGCAGCCAACAGAGGAGGAGGAATAATAAGGGGTGAAGTATCTGGTAGTTCTAGAAACTCCACCAAATTTCTTCTAGTGATGTCTTGCTCCTCAGCATCAAACCCCATTGCAGCTTGGAGTTGTTTCATCATAGAGATGAAAGATGGGTCTTCAGGAGGGGACCATGGGGTATATAAGGTGGAGTCCTCACTCTTGGTAGAAATGGTGGAGCTAGATCTCTTAGAGGGGCTCCCCATATCTTTCTCCTCTTCTTCCTCCTGTAAAAGGAGGTCAGGATTGTATCCCTGACCCTCATCGATGGGCTGTAAAGGCTACAGGGAAGGAATAGAGGATGTCAACACCCTGGAGTTTGTCGGGCACATTGACCTAGCAGGTGCCAGGGCAGGGACTGGTCCAATAGGCCCCACTGTCATCGTGCCTGGTGTAGGAGGAGGAGGTGCTGTATGAGGGGCTGCAGTATCTCCACAAAGGAGGAGAGCCCTGTCTGAACGTCGACGGTGTCCTGTACTGCAGAGGCACCTTGCAACATCACCAGGAGTGTCTACAGCTCTGACATTGATGAGCCTTTGCCAGCCATAGTAGGCCAGACAGAATTCACTGCCTGAGCCAACCTTGAGGGTTCTGAGGTCTCTGCTGCAGGTGGCATCACCGCCGAAGCGGTCGACGGCGCTGCAGCGGTCATCACCAAGTGAAACGGTGACTGGGAGCACACCAGAGGATTTATCCTTACTCCTCACCTTCTCCCATTGTTTGTACTTTCCTGAAAACATCTCTTGGGCCTTGGAGAACTGCAAGCCCAAGGAATAAGTTGGCGATGTGGTGGATCACTTTGCCTGGAGCTCTCTCTCCATTCTGGCTACCTGCTGTTCAAGGAAGAAGGTATGCAGGGCTTGCTGGTGATGGTGCCAGGTAGCTGTATTAAGCTTCAGGCAGATCTCACAGGCCTTATTGTCGTAGGCCTTCCTGAGATAGGGTACACAGATGTTGTGATGATCACCCAATTAGATCTTTCCACCACACACGCAGTAACAGAAGAGTTTAGAAGCATCTTTTGTTGACATACACAAAGATGGCAATCACTTTTAAATATAAGTGATAACTACTAGAGTGAGAAATAATAAAATTGAGAAGAATAGAAGATTTAGCAGTCGATTGTAGCGATGTCGTCTCCGTGGAGTCCGGTGGCATTTCCTTGGAGCCTGGCAAGTATGGTCAATTGTAGGAAAAAACTGAAGAGGGAAGGTGACCACCCCTTTTATATAGAGGATGTCGACGTAAGACATTGTCATTGGTGGCCCCTATTTGACTGCTTGCAGAAAAGTTTCCATGTGGTCCTAGCATCTGGTGGCTATAGTGCCATAGGAGTGGCCTGATGAAAGAGATATCCTCAAAGAAGATCTAGTGAAGTTTGTTGAATACTGAAACTCCTGTACGGCCACAACTGTGGCAAATTGGTCTCTCCCAGACTCAGACTACGACTCTTACCAGCTTTTTCAATCCCTTCAGATGCCTGCACAGGTACCTCAGCAGCCGCCACTACCTGGCATAGACACTCCCTTTAGGTATCTCTAGGTCTGAATCCCACCATAGCTATTGCCCCCACAGTGCAGCACTCCTTATCAAAGGGCAAACAACACACACCTCTGTCACAGCTGAGAACACTCCACTTAAGAAACAAAATGTGGTTACCATAGCCTTCTCTTTGGAGATGGAACACAGTTTTGATCAATATATAAAGAATAATACATGGGGGAGTGCATAATGAGAATTTAATGCACACCCACTGGGTGGGATGCTACATAAACCCCGAGGGCAAATCTCAAGGGGTTTATCTATGCATCCCACCCAGAGGGAGTGCATTAAATTTGAGTTTTGCATGATCCCCCTTGCGTTGTTTTATGTAATTGCTGGGGGACATTTTTCCTAAGACAGATTCCATTACATAAAAAATGTTTTCCAAAAAGTGCTTTTTTTTGTTGTTGTTGTTAAAGCATGTAGCACAATAATAAAGCAAGTGAATAAAAGTGTGCTGTTTCAAAGGGTGTATTTGGCTGCTTTAGTAACTTTTTTAAAATTAAAATTGACAAAAATAGGTTGCTTTAGCTTAGATTGTGTCAGAATGTGAGCAGCTTTATTTCTACGTGGAAAACCTCCAGGCAGCTAGTTACATGTCCAGGAAACAGTAAACTTAGATTGTGAAATAGTATTCATTTTAAGGAAGCATGTTTAAAAATGTAAAATGTTGTAGTTGATCTTCAAAATAATTTTTCTAATGTCCTGGGCATTGTTGTCAGAGCGATATGTAAATTAGGTCAGGGGTCAGGGTTCACAGCTGGTATGGAGACACTAGCGAGCAAAAGCCAGACAGAAAAATGCTTTTTAACTGCTAGAAAATGTTAGGTGACGGCTCTGTATTTGGGGACTTCTACTTGTATTTGTTTCATTTTACTCAGAGCAAAATGCCAAATGAAAACTCAAGAGAACTGTGCGGAACTGTGAGAGCACAGCACAGAGAGCAGTCAGTGAGTCCACGCGAGTAGGGTGAGGAGAAGGTGGCACGTGTTCGCCGTTATAACCTGCAGGTTATAATGGTGAATTATAACCTGCCTCTTCTATTAGAAATAACATCCCCCAGTTATTACAACCCAGTTATTTATACCTTCAAGGACTCAGTCACAGAAACATGAAGTATATAAAAAATAATATTTAAAGCAGCAGTGTAGCGAAACTGGGCAAAAAAAAAAACAATTTTACCCTGCCTTTTTTCACTATAAAAGATTTCGGCGTCTTCCAGTTTTATTTTGTGGTACTATTTTCTAAGTCCACCACAATGTGAGCATTTTATTAATGTTTTAATTTACTTTTTTTTCAAGAAAAAAAGATGACCACCACATTTAGCAGTGAAACAGCATTGTAGTTCTGGCAAGGGTTAGGATCGAGAAAATAACAAAAGACTAATCATGCACAGCTTAGGAGGTACCTAGACAAGCACGTTTGACAGATACGTTAATATTTTTATTAACTGTGGCTGAAACTAGCTGTTTGTGAAAAAACATTTTTCGCTGTACTGCTGCTTTAATACTTCAAGATATTTACACATATAATAGAGAATACTAGACTAAAACTATGGGGAACAGTAATTCTAAAGAGAGAAAAAGAGTTTTGTACAGTAGAAAATATACAGAAAAAATATCTCACTCTTCTCTCGCTATTAAGTAAAACAGATTAGCTTACCACACAAGACACCTTGGTGAATCAGGGCAGATTTGAACCTTAAAAGATAACTACTTGGATTCCCAACCTTATTAGGCAGTCTCTCACAAAACTCCAGTTTAATTTGGTTCCCAAAACAAGTCCCTAACTACCCTCAGCACACATACCCTATTACATAACTTCCAGGCCAGTTCTTTGTGTCTCTAAGGCTAGGTACTCTTGGAAAATTAGTATGATCTGGACTTCAGGAGTTTGTGTACTGCAAAGGACACCTCCTTGGTCCTACTTCCTGTCTTGCACAGCAGGAGTGTCTGCTTCAGTTGTTAGTTACAGCCCGTTCCCATGACATGAAAGGGCTGTTTTGGCTTTGAAGTTCTCTAACTGGCCAGGAAGTCCTGTAGCTACAGGACAAGGAGATTGCAATTACTTAGCAGAGGCAACTGGAATGTCTCTGGCAATCATCTTAATCTCATTTTCCCCTGACAGATCCATTCAAATTTACCAATACAGCTAGAATGAAATAAAAAAAAATACTGTTCAACATTACATGACATGTTGTTACAATAGTGTATTAGAGTGTGTTTTTTTGCCATTTTTGTTTTGCCATTGAGGTGTTTGGCAGTCCCAAGCCAGACCAGCTGGCTATTCAGCCTTTTCCTCTGGACACATCAGACCATCCCATTCCTCCCTCACATTGGGAACCAGTTCCCCTGCAGGTCCCACAGTGAGGCCTGGGAGGGCCTACCACAAGCACACATCCAAGTGCTCACAAGCCTGAATGGTAGAGTGTGTCAAGGTGTCTCAGGAGGGCTTCACAAAGCCCTGGCATGCTCATTTTCCTCCATTTTCTCTTTTCTAGGTCCCACAGCTGTGACGGCATGAAAAACACATGTGCATGGAGACATGCATGCATTCCAGAACTGTAGATCCTTTCACCCTCTCAGATCTATGTCTTGCCGTTCATACATCAGCGCTAGCACCAAGCCTCTGCCTCGTGGTAGCCAAGAGATGGGAAGGCCCACCACCCCAATCCAAAACAGGAGTGCTGCCAGGAAGCCACTCAATCCTGTCTCAGCCCCAACCCCACCGACCCCCAGCAACCCAAGTTCATTCCTGAACTCGAGTCGCCAGTGAGGAAACAGGTAAGGTGCATATAGTGCCTCAGACCTCTATGCCACTGTGCCAGCTCTTATTTTGTGTTTGAGAGGTTTTGATTTTTGCAAAGGCAGCAGAGTCCAACAGAAACGTTTCAGCAATACCTTAATGAAATAAAGTCAATGGCAAAGAATTGTGAGTTTAGGGCTATGGCAAATGATTAATAAGAGATGCAACTGTGTCTGGGATATGTGACACACATATAAAAGAAAATGGTGGGGAGAACCCAATCTCATTTTCAACAAAGCTGTGGACATCAGTGGGGCAGTGGAAGCCACTAAATCTCAGATGCAGGCCATGGACAGGGCTTATTATGGGGATGAGGCAGTACATGCTTTAAAACAGGAGAAACTCCATCAAGGCAAATGCAGGGCGGTCGCACAGCAAACAAATGGATAAGAAGATAGTGGAACTATGTGGCAGGTGTGACTGCGTACTGTACTCCACATTGCTGCCCAGAATTTAAAGACAATTGCCACCAATACAAGCAGCTGAGACTTTAAGCCAAAATATGTAAGGTGAATCCTGGAGTCTACTAATCAATAGCCCAAAAGGAGTCTGACTAGATAGTGACAGACAAGTCTTTTTTACCTTACTGAAAACCTTCAACCAGGCCCTAAAAAAATGAAACTTCACAAAACTAAAAAGAAAGAAATGTTGCTCCATTTCATTATATCCTCCTTTTATATGGTTGTAAGGCAATAGTAATACTGTTACCCAGTCCTGATCTTTTAGTTAACATTATAATTATGCACAGTAATCTTTGATTACATCTTGCCAGCTGACCTCTGGGTTTATTTATACTTGATACCAATGCTTCTGTTTACCAGATTGTTGCCTTAGAACATAGAAGTCCATGCCTTTACCCTTTACCCTCAACCTAGCCAGGCATGCACTATACACCATTCACCTTCCCCTATTACTGCTTCCACACCTCTTACCCTATTTATTGCCAGTTCCTGCACTGCCTCTCCTACCCTCTCTCTACACTGTGCTCCTCATCATCGCCACTCTCCTGTTTTTCCTGATGTCCATCCTGCCCACGACCCTTTCTGCCCTACCATCCTCACTCTCCTTTCCTCCAACCACCTCCCCCACTCTCCCATTTTCCTGTCTTCACTGCCTCCCTCATTACCACTGGCTCACAGGATCCTCTATCCTCCCCTCCACTTGCCTCCATTTAGCATCCCTTCTCTCTACACTTCACGCACACAGCCCCCCAACACCTCATTTCTACCACCCCTCTACCTCACAGACATACACTGATCCCCTCTAAGCTCTTCATCATATTGCTGCTGCTACCAGCAAGAGATACAGAACCTAATCCAGGCCTCATCCACCCCTCCCCCACTGACCTGCCCAGAGGTTTAAAAGCGATCCATTTCAACATCAGGAGCTTCCTCCATAAGATTGATCTGCTCCAGCCACTCATGATTAACCTGAAACTAAGCATGTTTATTATCACAGAATCATGGTTCTCCTCCGAGATTCCTGACACAGCCATCTCCATCCCAGGTTACTCCCTCATCCAGCAGGACCGCTCAACCAGAGGTGGGGGGTGGCCATATACATCTCATCATCAATCCAGCATACTCTCATCCTCTCTACCTTCTCCTCCTCTGCCTATAAACTGCTGTTTCTAAAACTATCCCTCCCTATCTTTGTGGACAGTGCCTACTGCTGTCCAGGCCTCCCTACCTCTATGATCACTGACCTCATCTCGGCTCTCACCACCCACTCTTCTCCTGGTGAACTCATCATTCTTGGGGATTTCAATGCAAATTGGCTCTCCAGTACTCATTCATAATTCTGCAATGACACCTCCTTTAACCTTACATAATTGATCGCCGAACCAACCCACCTAAACCACAAATCTAGTAAGCATACCCTGCTGAACTGAGCTTTTGCATCACACCCTCACCAAGTAATTGCATCAGAAATCCTTTCAGATGCATTCAGTGACCACCAAATGATCTACTGTATGCATAAAATCCACCACCCCAAAGCCCCACCAAACATCCTCCTGTTTCGTACCTTCAAGTCTCTTGACTTTTCCTCCCTCCACAAAGGATTAGCAGCAACTGACTGGTCTTTTATTTCCACTGATTAGTCCTCAGGTGCCCATGTGGACTTGCTTAAATACTGAGCACTCCAAAATGCTGCACTAGGGCCATCAGACTTGCCAAAGCTGAATATTTTTCATCCACCTTCCAGGAGAACATTAACCATCCCTCTAAGTTCTGGAAGGTAGCCCATGCTCTTTTCTCCCCCAACCCATCCCCAGCCCCAGCCCTGAAGGTAGAAGACACCACTATTGCAGACCTCCCCCCACACCATGGCTTCAGAATTCAACATTTTCTTCACCACCTGGGCCTCCTTCCTGCTAGCCTCCTTACCCCCCTCTGCTCCCCCACCACCAGCCCCCTTTTCACCTCTTTCCTCTTCATCACGTTTCTCCTTCTTAACTATCTCCCCTGCCAACACCCTGAAGGATCACATATCCCTTAACCTCCATGAGGGTAAAAGCCCAGATGAGCTTGACCCCAAGCTCCTTCATCTCTCAGCCCCCACTACTGCCATTCCACTCACCTCTCGTCTAAACCTCTCCTTCTCCCTGGCCTCCATCCCTGATGCCTGAAAGCTTGCCATAGTCATTCACCTCCCCAAAGGTGGTAAATCCTCCAACCCAGGAAAAAAACACCCTATATCTCTGCTCTCAATCCTTGCCAGACTTCAAGATCACCTCATACTAGATCAACTTTCTCCCTTCCTTGACTCCTCCTCCTTCTTCACCCCTTTCCAGTCTGGTTTTCATAAGGCCCACTCCACCTTGACCTCCCTTCTACAGCTTACTGGCACCATTCTCTCTGGCATGGATCAGGATTGCATTACCTCTGCCATCTTTGTTGACTTGGCCAAAGCTTTCAACACTGTTGCACATACACTTCTCCTTGACAAGCTTGCTGCAGCTTGTCTCTCCAAAACCGCCACTGGCTGGTTCCATTCTTATCTTATGGGTAGGACTCAATCAGTCAGAATAAGCAACTCCCTTTCCTCCAACTCCCCATCAACACCGAAGTCCTTCAAAGGTCAGTCCGTGGCCTGATACTCTTCTCAGTATTCTTAAATGACCTTCCAGTTGCCTGATCCTCCATGGCTATTCACATGTACGTGGATGATACTGTTCTGTAAGCCTCTGACATCTCCCCCTCTGATGTGGTAATCAGCCTCCAGATGGACTTCAATAAGGTCTAACTCTGGTTTCACTCAAATCAATTGTCCCTCAACACCAAAACATAGAAACATAGAAAATAGAATTTGACGGCAGATAAGGACCGCTTGGCCCACCTAGTCTGCCCATTTTCCTACCTAACAGATAAGCTGCAGATCCTAGTTAATCAACAGCTTACTTCCTCTTACCCACCCCTAGGATTGCCTTATGCCTGTCCCATGCATTCTTAAGTCCCCACTGTTCTTGACTCACGACCTCCTCAGGGAGGCTGTTCCATCATCCACAACCCTCTCAGTGAAAAATGCTTCCTCACATTACCCTGAGCCGCCCCCTCTATCTTCAAATTGTGCCCCTTGTTCTTGCACATCTCTTTTCTGGAAGATGCTACCCTCTTGGACTTTGTTAATTCCCTTGAGGTACTTGAAAGTTTCTATCATGTCCCCTCTCCCTTCTTTCCTCAAGAGTATACATATTAAGCTCCTTTAATCTTTCTTAGTATGTCTTCTGGTGCAGACCCTGCACCATTTTAGTTCTTTCTCCTCTGGACAGCCTCCACTCTGTCTATGTCTTTGCGGAGATGGGGTCTCAGAACTGCACACAGTACTCAGATGGGGTCTCACCAACTGTCTGTACAGAGGATAACAACTTCCTGTTTTCTACTATTGATGCCTCTTCCTATGCATCCCAGTATCTCTCAGCCTTCCTTACTGCCTTCTCCATTGCTTGCCCACCTTTAGGTCATCTGATATAATTACCCCAGGTCCCTTTCTATTTTACTGTTATCATATCTCACCCCATTATTATACGCTTCCCTGGGTTTTGTTTCCTGTGCATTATCTTGCACTTCTTTGCATTAAATCTGAGCTGCCATACATTTGACCATTCTTCCAACCTTGCCAAGTCCCTTCTCATCCTTTCCACTCCATTCTGTGTATCAACCCTGTTGCAGATCTTTGTGTCATCTGCAAAGAGACATACTTTTCCTTCCAGTTCCTCTGCAATGTCACTTATAAAGACATTAAAAAGGACCGGTCCCAGTACTGAACCCTGTGGTACCCCACTAGTAACCCTCCTTTCTTCACTGTGTACTCCATTTACTACTACCCTTTATGTCCTGTTGTCTAGCCAATTTTTTATTCAGGCTACCACCTTGGGACCCATTCCAAGGCTGGCTATCTTGTGTATTAATCTTTTGTGTGGGACTGTATCAAATGCCTTGCTAAAATCTAGGTAGGCCATGTCCACAGCCCCTCCCTGATCTACTACTTTGGTCACCCAGTCAAAGAAATCTATTAGATTCGTCTGACACGACCTTCCCATCGTGAATCCATGTTGCCTCGGGTCCTGTGCCCCAATGGCCTCTCGTGCTCAACAATTCTTTCCTTCAGAAGTGATTCCATCATTTTCCCTAACACTGAGGTCAAACTAACTGGTCTGTAGTTTCCTGCCTCTGTCCTGCTCCCACTTTTGTGAAGAGGAATTACATCTGCCCTCCTCCAGTCCTTGGGTACTACCCCATCCTCCCATGATTTGTTAAAGAGAGTAGTCAGCGATGTCACTAGTTCTACCCTTAGTTCTTTTAGAATTCTTGGGTGAATCCCATCAGGCCCCATTGCTTTGTCCACCTTCAATTTTATTAGTTCTTTCAGAACCCTTTCTTCTGTAAATAGACTGGTATTGACCCCGTCTTCAGAGTATTTCTCTTGTTTGGTTTAGGTAACTCTCCCTCCTCTTCCTTTGTGAATACTGAGCAGAAATATTCGTTCAGTAACCCTGCTTTTCACTGTCACCCTCTGCAGATTCCCTCCCTTTAATAGCTTCAGTATCCCTCCTTTGGTCCTTCTTAGCTCCCTAATGTACCTATAAAAGGTCTTATCCCCCTTCTTAACAGAATTGGCTATCCTTTCTTCGGTTTGGGCCTTTGCTATTCTGACTACCTTCCCAGCCTCTTTCTGCTTTAACTGATAGAGTTCTCTGTCCTGCTCCTTCTGTGTTTCCTTATATTTCCTGAATGCTGCCCTTTTCTCCTAAACCTTCCCTGCCACCTCTTTTGTGAACCATAGCAGTTTTTTCCTTCGTTGTGTTTTATTGATTTTTTCTACGCAGAGGCTTGTTGCCTCTGTGATGGCTGTTTTGATCACTCCCCATTGTTCCTCCACCCTCCTTCTTGCCTGTTTGCTAGTGTTTTTCTGAGGCACTCTCTCATTTTCCAAAGTCAGCCCTCCTAAAGTCTAGTACTCTTGCTTTTGTATGGCTTGATTGTATGGCTGTGTTTATCGTGAACCACACTGTTTGGTGGTCACTTGTTCCCCAGATGGCTACCCACTTCTAAATCTGAGATTCTTTCTCCATCCCCATTTGAAAGTACCAGGTCTAAGGTTGCTCCTTCCCGAGTCGGTTCCAATACTAGCTGTCTGAGACATGCCCCCTGTAGGGCATCAAGAATGACCCTGCTCTTGGATGTGCCTGCAGCAACGGTGCTCCAGTTAACATCTGGCATATTCAGGTCCCCCATCAACAATATCTCCCCTTTTTCTGCCATTCTAAAAAGCCTTCTATCATTTCCTTGTCCATTCCCTCCCCCTGAGATGGGGGTCTGTATACAACCCCCATGCGGATTGTGGTGCCATTTCCTGTCTCCAGGGTGACCCAAAGTGCCTCATCTGCTCCCTGTTTACTCTTTAGTTCTGTTGCTTTGATCCCTTCCTTTACATAGAGAGCTACTCCTCCTCCTCTTTTACCCTCCCTATCCCTCCTGTAGATTGTGTATCCTGGTATGTTGACATCCCAGTCATGGTTCTCCGTGTACCATGTTTCTGTGACTGCCACAATATCCAGGCAACCCTCTTCCATCAAGGCCACTAGTTCAGGGAGCTTGTTACACAGACTACGGGCATTGGTACTCATCACCCTCCACTTTTTGATAGCCTTACCCCTTTTAGCCCCATTACTGTCCTTACTGCCTTTGCCTTTTTTTACATTTAAATCTGTTCTGCTCCCTAATAACTTCTGTACCTTGGTGTTTACCTCACTAATCACCATGTTTTGTGGGGGGAGGCTTGGATTTCCAGCTCCTTTCAGTGCCTCCCCTTGGCTGGTTTAAATGCTTGCCAATGAAGCATTTAAACCTCTCACCTAGGATCCTGGTTCCCCCCTGGACAGATGCAGACCATCGCACCAGTATAGGTCTGCATTCCTCCAAGTGCTCCCAGTCCCCAATGAAGCCAAAACCCTGGGCTCCACACCAGTTTTCAACCATTCATTGAATTCCTGGTGAGAAGTGCCCTAGCATCTCCCTTGCCATAGACAGGCAGCACCTCCGAGAAGGTTACCGTGATGCCTACTTGTCTAAGGCCCTTCCCAACTCTACAAACTCCTCTTGCACTGCTCTGATCCCATTCCTAGCCAGATCATTTGTCCCCAGGTGGACAATGACATCCAACTCCCTCCCTCGTGCAGCTCCTCCCACGATCCTGAGGATTCACTTCCTGTCCCTCAAGCATTAGGCGCCAGGAAGGCACCTTACTTCCCTCTCCCCATCCTCCCCAATTCTACCCCCAATGATTGGGTCCCCACCAGGGTTGTTTCCTTCCCCTGTGGGGCCCATGCCACCCTCCTTTGGGTCTCCTTTGTGAAGGCTCCCAGCATCCTCCTTGGTCTCCACTGCAGGTGCCTCCATAGAGGAACCACTATCCCAGAAGAGTGAATGGATGTGAAGAGGTACAGCTGGAGGGATGCAACTCTGTTCCACCACCCTCTCCCTCCTTGAGCCCACCCTGGTCCAGCCACTCCTCTTTCTTGGCAACCTCTGAGGTAGTGGCATTGGCCCTAGTGGTCCCTGGGTGGGAGGAGGTTTCAATCCTAGCCAGGTCAGCCTGGAGACGGGCAACCTCCCCTCTCAGACAAGAGAGGTGCCTGCAAATAGGGCAGCATCGCAGCCTCCAGAATATCTCCCGGAACACTGCCGCCCCACAGCCATTGCACTGCACCACTCCTATCATGTCTTATTTTGTGTCCCCTCTACTGTTTCTCTGGATGCTTACTCTCTCCTCTCCTTACAACTCTCACCCTTCTTGATCTGGGATAGCAACTTCCTATCTTCTTCAGTAGTCTCCTTCTTCCTTGCTCAATATCAAACTACCAGCAGCTAGGGGGGGGGGAGAGTGAGCTACTTTTTCTATTTCAGGGTTGACAAAACCAATGTTTCTCTATGATCCTTTTCTTCCTACTGCCAAACAGGAAGTTCCTGTTGACAGTTAAATCCAGTGGCTATAAAAGTAGAACTGGCTTTGGGTGGGTGGGATGGAGGGCAATTGGTAAGAAAAAAGGCTAGCAACAGGAAGTTGTAATTTGACTCACCTGCTTTTCTAGTGTCTAAACCACACCCCCAGGTAAGCTCTCTTTCCTCCTACTGGCTTAGCAAAGTCACCTGATACAGTGCCTTTCCCTGCACAGAACACACACAGCCTTTCTTTCTTTTCTTTTCTTTCTTTTTTTAACCTTAAATAAGACCCCCTTCTACTTCTAATAAAGTTATCTGTCTACTTAATCTTAACTGACACTGACTCCTACTGAGATATAAGTTTTAAATTAAGAAGAAAATGTAGATTCTTTTAGTTAGCTGCTTTCTGCTCTACAAGCAAGGCTAGCAACAGCAAAAAAGACAGTTTCTATGACATTTGGCACCAGGCATAGGCTTGCTAGGCTTTATGCTACCCCTCATTCCACACCCTCGAGGGATCCATTTTAGAGAATGTCACTTCCTTGAAATACCTTGGGCTCTGGCTTGACCGGCACCTCAACCTTTCCAGACATATGGATGCCAGCCACAAAAAACTGCATCCCAAAATAGGTGCTCTACAGACACCGTGGCTGCATCCTCTTACAGACCCATCATGAAATTGTCTAGAAGATGATCTTCCCAATTTCTGACTACGGTGACATAGACTACAGCTCTTCCCCTTAGTCCACCCTAATCAGACTGGACACCCTTTTCAACTCCTTTTGTCAGTTTGCTCTTGACTGTTCACCCCAAACACACCATTGTTACCTTTATTCCGCTCTCTCTTCTCCCTCTTGGGACCAGATGCTTCCTGGGGGTAGAGGGAACGGGATAGTACATACAAGTCAACATGCAGAAATTATAGAACAGCAAAAATGTACATAGGTTACATACAATATGTACAAAGTTGTATAATTTCAGTGAAAATAATCTCGAAAATAGCATGTACAGGATGCAAGAACCAAGAGTGAACAGCGTAATAGTAGGCAGAATATGTAGGGAAGGTAGTGGCAATTAAAATTTGATAGTTAAGCATTTGGGTGGACAACATAGAACACATTGGGTGGTTGGCCATTACATTGTGCTCACAAGTTAAGTCATGGCCCATGCTAGTGCATGTCAAGTTGACATAAGCAGCTTATGGGGACTTGCCCTTTTAGAAGGGAGATTTGTTGCCGAGGGGAGGGGGAGAGCCAGATGTCAGCCGGCAGAGAGTTTCATAGTTTTGGTAGACGGACTCTAAAAGCTGACTGCCCAGCAGAGGTAGTCATGTGTGGGATTTGTAATAGATGGCAGTCGAAGTTTCTGAGTGAGTATGCTGATGGTTTTTGGGCTGTTAGGGTAGAGGCTAGGTAGGACGGCAGTAGCTGGGTCCAGAATTTGGCTGTGAGTCTGTTGCAGTGCTATAGGCACCTACTGACGAGGGAGGGTAAGTTAAGGTGACTGTAGAGGTCACAGTGGTGAGTGGAGGGAGGACAATCCAGTGCAAAGCAGCAGAAGGAGTTATAAAGAGAATCCAGTCTAGCCAGGGTGGATTTAGGGGCAGAGCTATAAACTATGTCCCTGTAGTCGAAAATAGGGAGGATCATTTTCTGTAGGATCTCTTTGCGGGCAGGCAGAGGGATGCAGCTGCGGTTCCGGTATAGTGCCCCAGCCTAGGGTGTAGTTTTTTGTGGGTTGCTTCAATGTGCATGGAAAAGTCTAGGTGTTGGTCCAGCCAGACCCCTAGGTATCTGAAAGAGGTGCAGACTTCTAGAGGGGTCCAATCAAGTGTTTTGAGAATGGGGAAAGCAGGGAGGCGGGAGAGTCTTTGTCTTATACCGAAAGTCATGGAGATCATTTTTTTGGCATTTAGAATAAGTTGATTTCTATGAAACCAGTGCTGGACTTCAGTGAAGTCTTGCTGGATCTTGGATGCAACTTCCAGCAGGGAGTGACCTGAGGTGTACAAGACTGTATCGTCTGCATACATGTGAATGTCAGCATGCAGGCAGATCGAGGGAAGGTCGTTGAGGAAAATGGAGAATAAGATAGGGCTGAGGACAGAGCTTTAGGGGACACCAATGGAGACAGGAAGGGGGTTTGAGGTGGAGGCACCAATTTTTACCAATTGGGACCTGCCACCCAGGTACGAGTTGAACCAGTGTGTAGCCGCACTGGAGAGGCCTGCCTTAGAGTTTTGACAGAAGGAGGGTATGAGAGACTGTGTCAAATGCCTTGGCTAGGTCGATGAAAATGGCAGATGTGATATGGCTATTATCCATGTCTGTGAGGATGGAATCAGTGAGTCTGAGGAGGGACGTAACAGTGGAGTGGGATTTTCTAAAACCGGACTGGCAAGGGGTGAAGAAAGAGGAGGAGTCAAGGAAGGTGGTGAGTTGCGAGAGGATGAGATGTTCCTGGATTTTGGCTAGGGTGGGAAGTAGGGAGATTGGGCGGTAGTTACTGGGGGAGGATGGGTCACCACTTTTCAGGAGGGGGATGACTGTGGCATGCATCCATTTTGAAGGTAGAGTGGCAGAGGTGAAAAAGAGGTTGAAAAGAGACGCTAGAGGCATGGCGATTGCTGGTGCAGAAAGGCAGAGCATTTTGGCATCTATGCCTGTGGTGCATCTACCCTTGGAGGGATTTAGGGCAAGCAGGGTTTTGAATACTTCTGGTGGGGTAACCAGAGTGAAGGAGAAAGCCGGGTGAGGGGTCAGCGTGGGTGGGGATGAGGATGTCGCATTTTGTGTGGCAGGTAGGGGGTTGGAGTAGTGAGGGGACCCGCTGCTAGTAAACACTGAGTTGAAAGCTGTGGTAACTGCTAGTGGTTCAGTTATGATAGAGCCTCCTACATCTAGGGTAGGAGTGGGTGGCTTGGCGGGAGGGGAGAAAAGTTATTTTATAGACCTCCAGAACTTGGCTGAATGGTTGAAATTATTTTGGAGGGATGATGAGAAGCAGTGGGCTTTAGCCTGGCGGATAAGCCTGGTGCAGGCATTTCTAAGTGTTCAGTAGTGTAGGTGATCGATGTGCCTCCCTGATGTCTTATAGGCTTTCCACACCTGATCTCTGACACAGAGGTGTTCCATGAGGTCAGCAGTGATCCATGGCAGATGAGCTCCCCTTACTCTAACCTTTCTGGGTGGGGCACAGTAATCCCAGACAGCAAGAAAGTTTGACTTAAAGAAGTCATAGGCATGATTCATGGAAGGGGCCCAGGGTATGTAGGACCAATCCAAGTTTGCTAAGTCTTGTAGGAGACCATCTAGGTTAAGAGATTTATAGAATCTAATACGGAGAGTTTTCGGAGGGAGTGATTTTGCTTTGAATACCTTACGTATTATATATATCATATTGTGATCACTCAGAGAGTCCGGAAGGAGGCCTGAGGTTTTAATCCTGTGAGGGTGAGAAGTGAGGGCCAAGTTGAGCAGGGAGTGGTTTTGCGTTTTGTGGTTTAGCCGCGTAGGTTCGGTGATGAGTTGAGTCAGATTTAAGCTAGCTACATGGTTTCGGAGTTTGGTGCTAGCGCTAGTGAGCCAGTTTAAGTTGGAATCACCTAGGATGTGGAGCTCCGCACCCGAGGTGATGGTTTTTAGAGTGTCTAGATGAGCTGCTACGGAAGTAACTCTAGCTACCAGACCCTTGCCCTCCCTGCCTAATCTTCCATTTCAGGGCAGGCTGCTTTCTCCTACCACTTCCCTAAAATTAGGAAACCCCTTCACTTAGATATCTGTTCTGCCCCATCCACTCATTCGTTATCCTCTATTCTTCACAATTACATCTATCCCTCCTGCAACTGCAACTGACACACTCCTAACCACTCCTGGCATACTCCTACCCACTCCATCCCCACTCCCCCTCCTACTTTTCCCCACAACTCTGAATGGGGGCATTGGAGCAGTGTTGGACCCTTGTGGGATCTACACTCCAGAGGGTCAAAGGGTTCTACCTCCCTCACTTGTACTCTATCGTCTTTTTTTTTTTTTTTGCAGGCCTATGAACCAGTTCTTTTGGTTCAGGGTGCTCCTTGCTAAGTCTGACCCTTGTGGGGTGTGTATCCCAGAGGGTCAAAAGTCTACTCCTCTTTATTCGATCCTTCTCTCCCCCGTCCATTCTCTCAGGTAGCCTAGCTATACTCTCTTTTCCCCTCATCATCTCTGTCTCTTCTAAGGTTCAGCCCTTCAGTTCTCAAGAATGTACAATATTGTACATGCAAGCATATTGTCCTCTTCACATATAAGCTGGACATAGTTATATTTGTTTGTATTTTTTCCAATGTACAATGCATATTTGTTTTGTATCTTGATTTGTTATCAACTGCAATTTCACATTTCCCCTCCCCAGGACACATTTGGAAAGGAGCTTTTTGTATGCCTTTCCTGGTGAAATGTTTAAATAAATAGATACATATACACATACAAAAATAGAATTTGAAGGCAGATAATGACAGCTTGGCCCACCCAGACTGCCCATTTTTCCTTACCTACATTATTACCACAGACCGTACTTGAACTACAGCTTTCTCCCTCCCCCCACAAATTAAAAAAAAAGAAATACTATTCATAGTTTTAATTTCTAGTGTTCTTTGCTGACCAAGAAAATTCCCTTGTACCCTTACCAGTTTACCAATAACATCTCTGCTTCTTACACAGTTGTAAGTAAAACTGAGGCCCCTGCTGTGAATGTATCTTTATATGACCATTAGTGTTTGGCCTCTCATTAAAATTTGGTTTATATTTGATGAGTATTCCTATCATGTATTTACTGTGTCAGTGGACAAATGTGTTGTTTGAGTGCTTTGTGCAAACATTTACTTTGCACTTTGTCTCTCCAGTTCTCATGTCTGAGAACGTCCACTCTCTTGATGAGGTGTCAGAGTGGGCTCAGCACACCTGGTTTATAGACTAGAGGAATACAAAGAACAAAGAGCAAACTCCCCCTAGGAGGGAGCTGCTGTAGGATGAGGGGAGGAAAGAGTTGTAATGTGAATAAGAAGATGCTGATTCTAGGTGCCCTTTTATGATGCTGGGGGAAAGCTTCTACCCTATGTACTTCCTGAGATGTGGTCTCCAGAACTGGACGCGGTACTTCAGGTGGAGTCTCATCGATGATCTATGCAGTGGCAACACCTCATCACCTCCCTCCTTCTGTTGGTGATGCCCTTTCCTATGCACCCCAGCATTATACTGGCCCTACCTATTGCTGTGTCATACTGCCTTGCAACCTTGAGGTCATTAGATATGATTACTCCAAGGCCCTTTCTTGTTTGATGGCCATCAATGCCTCTTCATCCATTGTATACTTCACCTCTGGGTGTCTGTACCCTAGGTGCTTGATTTTGCACTTTTTCACACTGAAACCCAGCAGCCAAACCCTTGACCATTCCTCCAGTTTTTCAGGTCTTTGCACATTTCTCTCCACCCCCTCTGGAGTGTCCACCCTATAAAGACATTAAAGAGGACTGGTCCTAGTACTGAGCCCTGAGGTACCCCGCTGGACACCCTTCCTTCCTCCAACTGAGTTCCATTTACCAGCATGGCTCAGTTGGTAGCACATCCACCTCTGGATCAGAAGGTCGTGAGTTCTCATCCCACACCGGAACTGGACTTGTACCTAAAACGCTGGCATCTGAGTGCAGTATTAGAGGGGTGTTGCAATGCTGGGACATGCCGTCCTTTGGATGAGACATTAAACCGAGGTCCCATCTACCTATTATGGTGTTGTCCTGGTGGGTGTCCAGGTGGAAGCAAAAGAACCCAAAGCACTCTTCGCAAAGAGTAGGGGACATTCCCAGTGTCCTGGACAACATCCCCCTTCCCATAAACTGGTTCATGCAATTGTCCAGGCTGTGTGTGGGTGCTGATGAGCAATATTGCCACCACTACACATTCAGTCACTTCATTAACAGTCTAGCATTGCTTGTAAAGTGCTTTGGGATACATTGTGTATGAAAAACACTTTATAAATGCTGATTCTTCTTCACCACCCTTTGCCGCCTATCCATTAACCAATTTCTTACTCAGTTTACCACCTTTGGACCCACTCCTAATCTTCCCAGTTTCCTTATGAACCTCCAATGTGATACAGTGTTGAATGCCTTACTAATGTCGCTCCTGTAAAAAAGCTTCCAGCTTAGTGTGCTATACCTGGTTAAACAACTAAATAAAAAAAAAAAAAAAAATGTCTAAGTAGGCCATGTCTACCACCCCACCCTGATCTATTTCCCCAGTCACCCAGTCAACGAAATCTCTCAGGTTTGTCTGACATGACCACCCCCCCCCCCCATGAATCTGTGTTGCCTTGAGCCTTATGACCCAACAAAGGGAAGCCAACGTGAATAATGACTCCAGCTCCTGTCTCCAGGATGAACCACAATACCACCAACCCCTCCATTTCCCCCCGGTTTCCCTTCATTTCCATTGCTTTGATACCTCTCTTACATATGGCACATCTCTCCCCCTTCCTCCATACCCTATCCTTTCTGAATTGAGTATAGCCTGGTCCCAGTCATGGCTGCCTTTCACCACGACTCATAATGACCACAATATCCGGGTCTGCCTCTGCCATGATGGCCTCTAGGTATGGAATTTTATTTCCAAGACTCCTTGTGTTTGCACACATGGCCTTCCACACCCTGCTCCCACTCTGCTTGCAACCCCCTTTTTTTCCCTTTTGCCTCATCCCTTTTACCCTCTCCTTTTCCAGCTCTTGTTCCCATCCCCTTTGTCTTTTACCACGCTGTTATTTTCTTTATCCTGCTCCCTGGTACAGTCTCCTCCCTTTGGGTTCTCCCCCTTACTGCTTCAGTCTGTGGGAGGGGCAGGTTATGCCTCCCTTTTTTAAATATTATGCTTTACTGACATTTTATAAACAATAGAAACCACAGTAAAGAACAACAATACATGTTGGGCTTGACTCTCACCATCAACATTCAAGGAGGTTCAAAGCTGCATTTGATGATACAGTAGCATGAATCAGAAAGCAGGAAGACCAGGTATACAAAAGAATTAAGATACATAAAGGTACAGAATGGTATCATTGCTTAAAACATTTAATTAATAAGCTGGAGGGCATCCAATGTTCCCCACCTTTGTTGGTGTGCCCTAGGGCAATTGCGCATACGGCTCATAATTTTCTCTGTTCTAAGGGCTTCTAACACTGTGTTATGCCATTCATGGTAAATGGAGACTGTCACGTCTAACCAATACCTTAATATGAGTTTCTTAGCTATAGCTGAGATGAGGGAAATATGGAGCTTCCTAATCGTCACCACTTGGTCTAAGTTTAGGCCAAGGAGACAGGCCTGTGTGGTGAAAGCTGTGTCTAGCCCCAGAAGAGGATCCAAGTGACTTTGTTAACCTTTTCAAAGTGGTTTAGCTTTTGTGCAGTCCCAGAGTATGTGTATTAGGGTGCCTTGAGCTTGTTTGCATCTGGTGCAAGTGTTGGATTGCAAGTGGTCCATTTTGTACAAGTTAGAGGGTGTGCAATATAAATTGTCGGCAACTTTATATTGCATGAGCCTTAGACCATCAAATTTAATATATCTGTGAAGGTTGTACCACATTGTGGCCCTGGCTTTGGGGTCATTTAAATCAGGGAATTTAGATTGCCAGTAAGTGTATTACTTCTGCTCCTCTGGGGTATTTAATGTGAATAGTTTTTTTATATAAGACCGATGTAAGAGTGTCTTTGACTAACTAGATTCAAGAGTTCATCCCAGTTTGTTAATTGTATGTAGGTCCAAAGCCTAGGATCGAAGGTTGCAGTCAGTATGCCTCCCTTTTACTTCCATCACCCCACTCAGCTAGTTTAAGTGTTCATCAATCAATCAATCAAAATCTTTATTTATTCAGGTGAACATCGTTGAGCAGAGCTCATTTACAAGATGGACCTGGTTAGGATAAGGTCAGAGTGCATACAAAGGAAAACAGGGAATGATACAAATGTTTAACTACAACAGACTGGATAATGCAAATAGGTGACACAATTCTATATAACAGACAATAACATACATAAGCGTAGGGTATAAAACTTTACATTGCAGCAAAATATATACATAACCATGTTGTAGTAACACATAACGATCACTGAAAGCGACAGGCTGTCAGAATTAGGGTTTAGAGTGGTAGAAGTGGTGACTAGGGTTATCCTTATCAGAAAGGGACAAGGGCAGGTAGGAAAGGGCACTAACTAAAGGAAACAATGAATGTCCTTACTATAGTGCTAGGTGGGCATGGTGGGTATCGGATAGGTAAATCACATAAGGAATGATGGACAGTAGTGTGAAGGGTGATATTAGGGCATAGGACCTAATCCACAGGTTAAAGGACAGATGGCATAGATTAAGCAGAGGATATTGATTTGAGCTAATGGTATGGAAAGCACTTGCACGATTCATTGAGGAGATGGGAGTACAGTGTCTTGAATGAAGTAATACTGACAGGTGTACTTAGTTTCAGGATTTGTTGCAGGTTGTTCCACAGAGTAGGCAATACAAAGCTAATAGCCATTCTACCAAATCGAGAATAAACTTTGGGAACTTTCAATAAGATGAAGGAGTAACTTCTCTGTGCATACTTGCCTGTTACACATAGCAGAATGCAGTCCAAGACATATTGTGGACGTTTTTTCAAAATAGCTCCATAGGTCCATAAAGCAATGTTTTATCTCTCCTGAACTGAAGGGAAGACTACCCATCGGCTGCATACAAGACACAGTGATGCGTAGTATAGGGAAGTCCGGTAATAAATCACAGGGCTCTATGGTAGAACGTGTCCAGCTTTGCAAGGTAAGATATTGGGCAGTGGCTATACAAGAAGTCTGCGTAGTCTACAATTGAGAGGAAAGTTACATGAACCAGCCTTGTCTTAGCCTCACTTGTAAGATGGTGGCTAATCCTAAAGTAGAGACCAAGTCTCTGTCATAGTCTTTTTAACTAATCCTCAATGTGATCGATAAAGGAGAGTTTATAATCAAGCCAGACTCCCAGGTACTTGAACTCTGTGATGAATTCCAAGTTTTCTCCTAGAATTGTAGTGATTTGCGGGGCTGACCCTATCATGGTCGGGTAAGCTGCATGTACGAAGGGAGAGAAGAGCATCACTTTAGTTTTCTTTGCATTGAGTAAGAGGATTTTGTTTAGGAGCTGGTTTTGAAGCAGGTTAAATTCAATTTGTAGATCACTACATGTGGCTTCTGGGGATGGCCGGCTCAAGTAATGTACTGTATCGTCCGCAAATAGGTGGACTTTGTTATAGTGTCATCAATGTTACTGATGTAGATCACAAACCGTATGGGTCCTAAAATAGATCCCTGCGGCATGCCTCTTAGCAGAGGTTTGAGAGGTGTGAGTTCGCCTTCTGCCTTGACTTGCTGGAAATGATCAGAAAGGTAGTTGGTGAACCACAGGAGGGAAGATGGGTCCACACCTATGGATTGTAGTGATGAAAGGAGCAGGCTATGGTCGACAGTGTCGAATGCTTTACTTAAATCCAAGAACACAGCACAGACAACATTTTTATTGTCCACCTCCCTCTGCCAATCATTGGCCGCTTTTGCAAGGGCCATGATAGTGCTGTGGTTAGCTCTGAATCCAGATTGGGCAGAATTTAAAAGATTTGTTGATTCTAAGTACGATCTCAGTTGAGTACTTATCATTTTTTCAGTAGTTTCAAAAGGAGAGAGAGAAGGGAGATTGGCCTGTAATTGTTGAGGTCACAGGGGTTCTCTGATTTAAACAGTGGTATAACATGAGCTGTTTTCCAGATGGATGGAATGATTCCTTTAGATAGAGAAAGGTTAAATAGATGTGTTATAAGAACAGCTAGCATGTGGTAAGCAATCTTTAGGAAGTATGGGTCTAGAGAGTCAGCACCAAAACTTTTCTTTATATCCAGTTGGCATAGGAGGTCTTCAACCTGTTTTAAAGTGGTCAGTTGTAGGGAGAATATTGAGTTTGTAAGATGAGCTTCAGTATATTGAGTGCCTAGTTGGGAGCATAGCAAGTTCGCTGGCGAGTTATCGAAGGCTATGCCTGCAGTTGTAAAATGGTTATTGAAGGAGGGCTGATTCACCACATCGGAGGCTCTCCCCCACCCTCCAGGATCGCGAACGCTGCCCAGACAGTACTCCCATCGGCTCCAGTGCACAGGGGCTCTCTCCTCGCCCCCTGATCAGAGCTCCGTGCTCGAGGAGGTCGTGAGGCCTGATTCACCGCATCGAAGGCTCTCCCCAACCCCCCAGGATCGCGAATGCTGCCCAGGTACACAGATGGACCCACGCTCCCTGGAAACAAAGGGAGCTGCTGGAGAACTGACTTGGCGCCTTTTTTTTTATTTTAAAATTTCCTTTATTTTCTGTCTCCCCAATAGTTTAGATAGTTTATTTACTCTTGCTTTTGTACGTAGAAGGGTGTTTTTTAGCTGTTCTGCTCTGTTACTTTAATAATTTGGGGACTAAATCTAGATTTAAAGGCCTTTCAACCAAGTTATCACTGTATGCATTGCCAGGCTGTTTAAATTAGCTCAGTCACACACCGGAGTAAAATTTGGATCAGCTTTCTGCACGCTGTATATAAACTCTCCTACCTCTCCATTCCTTAGACAGTACTCCCATCGGCTTTAGTGCACAGGGCCTCTCCCTTCACCCCCCCGATCAGAGCTCCGTGCTCGAGGAGGTCGTGAGGGCTGATTCACCGCATCGGAGGCTCTCCCCAACCCCCCAGGATCGCGAATGCTGCCCAGGTACACAGACGGACCCGCGCTCCCTGGAAACAAAGGGAGCTGCTGGAGAACTACCCTGCAGTCGCTGCGCGACTGCTCCCTGCCCGCCCCCCAATACCCTCCCACTCTTGGCTGGTGTCAGACTTATAGGCATAATCCTCGCAATATCTGAGACGGTCTCGCATTTTTTTCTAACACCCGAGTTTTCCATTTGCTCCTTATAGCCGCAGGCCACTAGAGGGTGCCTAATCCTGTAGGTGTTTCCCTAAAAGATATTCTATCCTGGTTAAAGCCCAGTCTCTCTGCACCCTCCCATCCTATCACTCTGTATTTTCTCCTATCGACATTATGGCTTCCTCAGCTCTGCTGACTCTCCTCGCAGGTGTCTTCTCGCTACTGTTACTTTCTGCGCTCACCTGCTCAGTCACTCTTACCTCACCCACTAATGTATGCTCTAATAACAACTTTTGCTTCTCCAACCTACTAGCTGATGCCTCTCCTACTCCTCTTCCCCCATCTGTGCTTATTGTCAAGTGCCTGAGCCTCCTAGCTAGGTACCTCCAGTTTAGGTGGAAATTCTCCCCCAGAGTTTCAACAAGGCCTTACACCATGATCTCACTATGGATATGTATCCTGTCCCTAACGCTTGCAGGGGATATCAAGGCTAATCCTGGTCCTCCTCAGGTATCTAACCTTTCACTGACTCCCCCGGTGCTATGCCTCCCGAAATCCAATGGTCTCACCTTTGCTCACATAAACTCTAGGAGCCTTCTTGCCAATCTCCCCGACCTGCAGGCTTGGATGAGTGTGAAATGCCCGGACATCGTAGCCATCACTGAAACATGGCTAAAGCCCTCAGTTACTGACTCCCCGTGCTCCTTTCTCAGCTACAATATGCTCTGGGCAGACCACACCGGAGCAAAAAGAGGTGGTGGCCTGGCGCTGTACTACAAATCGCATTTGAACATCACCCTCATACAGGACCTCCCACTGCCTAACTGCGAGGTCCTCCATTCCCTCCTTCTGCTTGGAGGAGTAAAGAAACTCCATATCTTCAGCATATATGTTCCTCCCAAAAACTCCAAGCAGGGGCTCTCGGAATTCACTGATAACTTGTCATCAGTTACAGGTAAAAGCGACATTATCTGCCTTGGGGATTTCAACCTAGACTGGGCAGTACATAGCTTCTCCCACCTATCCTCCCTGGTTAGTAAGGCCAACCTATCTCAGCTTATCCAGGAACCCACCAGGGTCTCCCGGGGGGATGCCTGCACCACCCTACTCGACTGGATCCTAACAAATAGGAAGGAATACGTCACCATGGCAGGAGTGCTCCATGACACCATTAGTGATCACTATCCAATTTACTGTGACTGGGACACCTCCACCCCCTCCTTCCCCTCTAAAGTTGTTACCTTTCCAAACCTCTCCCACCTAAGCGTGGATGCTTTCACTTATGATCTCGGCATTGTTGACTGGTCTCCTCTCTACTTAACTGAGGACATTAACTATGCAACAGATTATTTCAACTCCGTCCTACTTTCACTGCAAAACCAACACATCCTCGTCACCACACGTAGGGTGACAGGGAAGGTGACCAAGTGGCTCATGCGCCCCCTGCTTCAACTACTGAAACGCAGGGATGAACTTTGGTCTGCATGGAAGGTCTCTCATCTGCGCACCGACTTTGAAGCCTATAGAGCCTTGCAGAAAAACTGCAAAAAAGAAATACACCTGGCTAAAAGCTCCTACTATAGGAACCTCCTAATGTCCTCTTCCACCAACCCTCAAAGGTACAGGGCCCAAATCAAGGAAATTCTTGGCAACGACAAGCCACAGACACCTACAGACATGAATATACAGGGCGTTCACTGTAACAACCCGCTCACCATTGCCAATGCTTTTAATTCTCTCTTTTCCTCACTACCTGCTGAAGTACCAGCTAGGACCCAAACTGATTGGCCTGCTGCTTCCTCCAAGACCCCCACTCCACCCACCCTGGCGCTGGCTCCGACCACATGCCAAGAAGTACATAAGCTTCTCAATATCCTACCAGTCCACGGGGGCCCAGGCCCCGATGGAATCCATCCTGGTATACTCAGGCAGTTTGCAGCCTGGCTTGCCAATCCTGTCACCAGGCTTTTCAACCTTTCTATCAGTACTTCTTCTGTCCCCTCTGCCTGAAAATGGCCAGAACTATCCCTATACTCAAAAAGGGAGATGTCAAACTTATGTCCAACTATCATCCCATCTCTCTTCTCCCCACTCTCAGCAAGCTTTTCGAGAAAGTAGTCCATCGTCAGCTCTCTGAACACCTCTCCAAGTTCAATCTTCAAACCTCCTGCCGACATGGCTTTAGGACTGGGCACAGTACCACCACAGCTCTGACCCAACTCACCAGCAAAGTCAAAAGCAATATGGATAATGGCCTACTCACAAGTGATGTTTTCATAACCTGTCCAAAGCATTTGACATGTTTCATCACCCACTCATGCTGTCGAAGCTCCAATCCGTTGGTGCCTCTGACTCCACTCTATCATGGTTCCGTAGCCACAAGGCTCTATCCTTCCCCAAAAAGATCACCCATGGCATCCCACAGGGGTCCTTTCTCGGTCTTCTCCTTTTCTCCCTTTTCCTAAATGATATTCCCAACCCTTCCCGCCACAGCTGCACTCTCATGTACGCCGACGACCTGGTTCTTTATTCTGCATCTAAATCGATGGAGGACATCAATCTCACTCTCTCAAGCGATTTTCAAGCCCTTCAACTACGGCTATCGAACAGCCATCAATATCTAAACCTGGAAAAAACACGAGCCATGTTATTTGGCTCCTCAAAACAACTGCCCTCCACAGCTCCTAAGCTTTTGGTTCACTGCAGGGATGGTTCCTCTATCACCAACACGTCCTCCTTCAAATACCTGGGGGTCATACTTGATCCTTCCCTCGATTTTTCAACACATGTCAATGCGGTTTGTCATGCTGTTAACGCAAAAATTGGCGGTGCCTACCGAGTGCGCCACTCCCTCACACCATCTGCCAGACTATCTGTAGCAAGAGGAATGCTTCTCCCTCAGCTCCAATATGCTCTACCACTTATTTACTCTGCCAACTCCGGTGGGCTCAGCAAATGGGACACTTCCTACAACAATATCTGCAGATTCGCCTTACTCATCACTGCCTCCTCTACTCCGGTTTAAACTGGCTGTCACCCAAGGATCTCCGGACCTACTCCCTTGGGTGCTTTATTGACTCCCTAACTAGACCTCCTCGCCCAGACTCCCTGGCCAACTTGCTTGCTCCCGCTTCCGAATCCCGTACCCTCAGGTCCTCCTCTGTTCCTTTGCTCTCAATTAGACCGTGCGCTACAAAAATGGGTGAACAGGCATTCTCCTACTTTGCCACTAAGTTCTGGAACTCACTCCCCCCCAGGTTAAAAATTCTGCCTCCCGCCGGGTCTTTAAAAGCTCGCTGTTCTCTCACCTTCACACCCTTGGTCACTGCAAATGCTCATACTCATAACTCCACTTGACCCACCGGGCTGAGGCCCGGACCTACTCCTATTTTGCTACAATACTGCTTTTAATGTGTTCTGGAATCCTGAATTACTAGCTTTGTTGTTCTTTCCCAGCTTGTATTCTGTGAAATTATTGCTTGTAATCTTATGTTGTTCTTTTCAATTAAGTTGTACTACTGTGATTATTTGTACCTTGTCCTGTGCTCTCCCGGGTCGTGCCTGAAAATAGGCAGGATTGTTGCCTAGCGCACTTACCCGGTTACCAAAAGCTAATAAATAAATAAATAAGGTCTCCAATTTATTGCTAATGGTATTACTGCCAGAAGTTATCTTTGGTGGGAGAGAGTTTCCAGGTGTATAGCCAGAGAGGTTCTTGATGGTATTCCAGAATTTGGCTGTGTTCCTGGTGTCGGAGTCGAATTCGGAGCGATAGTAAGCAGCTTTTGCATCTCTAATCTTTCTGGTACATAGGTTTCTAGCCCTTCTAAATTCATACCAGTCCGACTGGGTCTTAGATCTCCATGCTTTTTTCCAAAGCTTGTTTCTTTCTAGCAGTGCAGATTTAAGTTCAGTAGAGAACCATCGGCAAGTTTTATTCTTTACCTGCACCTTTACCAAGGGGGCATATTTATTTAAAACCCCTGAGATTATGTCATTGAGGATGTCATAAGCTGCTTGAACTGCACTTGCCAGGTAGAAATCTTGCCAATGTATAGCGTATTTTAGTTCATATAGATAGGCAAACGAGTCAGAGTTCCACCTTGATCTTTTTTCAGAGAACTTTGAGGAGGGTAAGGGTTTATTGATGGATCTTATACCAGCGATGAAGCATTAATCGCTGACTTCATTGAAAAAGGTACCAGCATGGGAAAATAGATGTGGTTTGCTCACAATAATAATGTCCATCAGTGTACTATTACTGGGGTTCTTTTTATTTGGTCGTATTGGTTCCTCAATGAATTGTGTAAGCCCATGGGTATCACAAAAAGAAGAGAGGGGTGTAGAGGACTTAGATAGCCAGTCGAAGTTTAGGTCCCCTAGTATGATAGTTTCTAGAGACCCTTTCCCTATGGTTGCACTGAAGTGCATTAACAGTTGTAGCCCAGCAAATGGGGTCTATAGCACCCTATAACACACAAAAATGTGTTCTTGGAAATCACCATCTTAAGGGATAGACATTCAAATTCATTAGCAATGGTTGCCGAGTCGAGGCAGGAGACTATGTATTTGTCTTTGACATATATGGCCACCCCTCCACCTCTAGATTGCCTATAAGCTCTAAATAGTGAATAATTGAGGATGTTGATCTCTCTATCCTTGGTGGCTGGTCTGAGCCAGGTTTCTGAGACTACCAAGACATCTGGTAAGGTGTGATAGGTCCAGGCTTGGATGGTGGTGATCTTTTGTAGCAGGCTACATACGTTCACATGAAGAAAACTCATATCTTTGGTCATAGCTAGATCCAATGGTGATGTAACGCCGGCTTGAGGCCCAGGATTAAGCTCTACATTGCCAGAGCATGGCAACATTTAATCGATCAACTTAGTGCTGTGGTTCCCCTCCCAGACAGATGCAGGCCATCACATCTGTACAGGCCCATATCATTCCTGTTTGGTCCCCAGTCCCCAATGTAGCTGTGCTCCTCATCCCTACACCATTCTTTCAACCACAAACTGAAACTCCTGGTGCACAGAACCCTATCCCCCCCACACCCCAGTCATAGACAGGCAGTACCTCAGCAAATGCCACTGTTTATGCTACCTGCCTAGGACCCCTCCACTGTTCTCTGAAATCTCCCTGCACAGTCTGAGCCCCATCCCTAGCTAGGTCATTAGTCACATGGTGGACAATGACATCCAGGTCTCCCTTCTTCCCCTCTGTCCTAGTGATCCTTAGGATCTACTGTCCAACCCTCAGGCCAAGGCACCAGGTAGGCACCTTACCACCCTTCTTCCCTTCCTTTCTGTTCCCATATCTACCCCCCCAACAATCAAGTCCCTTATGGAGGACCTGCCCATCCTCCCTGGTTACTACTATGGGTGCCTTCTCCTGACAGTACCATCCCACCAGAGTGCTAAATGAATTTTGAAGTGGCACGGGCTGAAGCATGTGCCCCTCACCCACCATCCTCACCTTCCCAGAGACCACCACAGTCCAGCCTGACCTCCTTTTCCTAGGAAATCTCTGGGGTAATGGTGTTTGACTCGGTGGCCCTCGAGTGTGGTAAAAGGCCTAGCCAACTCAGTCTGGAGACCAGTGACCACCTCCCTCAGCCCAGAGAGGTGTGTTCAGATGGGGCTGCACCTCAGTCTCCAGAACGTTTCCCGGAAAACCGTAGCTCCCCACCCATTACACTGCACCACTTCCATAACTGCTTTTATATTTCACTCTGTACTATTACAGACTGTGCCTACCACCTATTACCATCTCCCTGTTGCTTTAGACCATTTTCTGCCCACCTTTTCTACTGGTAATTACTTTGTCACCCCACCTTAGATAGGGTGTTTCTCATATTCCCCTTTTTTCCTTTTGTTTTATCACTTTCTTGCTTTGTATGTCACCCTTTGTACCCGTCTTCTTTCTACTTTTGTTCTTTTTTTTCTTATTATTTATTTATGCACTTTTTCCTGGCTTGCCCCCTTCTGACTGAGCCCCCCCAGCCCCATCACCCAGCTTCCCTGGGACTTACCTTCCTCCATTGTCCTCTGCCACAGGGCTGTGGAGGGTGCCAGGTCACCGGTGTGGGGTTTGCAAGGGGTCACATCATCCTGCTGCGGGGTGTTTTCCACCTAGTTTTTTCACCCTGGACCCCCACAGATGTGCAGTGGGCACCACAGCTGAGCTTCACCTTTGCAGAGATGCCCCAGGCATCTGGAACATGGTTTCCCTTCCCCACTGTATAGCATCACATGCGCTGCCTCCCAGTCACCACTGGGTGGCAGCTCAACGGTGAGCCATCCAAACCTCCTCCCCAAGGGAGGAGAGCAGTCCTATGGATGCGCAATCCTCCCTCTCCCGGCAACTCCCCAAACAACCCAAGTCTGTTCCCAAACCCGGGTCACCGGCATGGCAGGACGTAAGGCGCCTTAGCCCACCACACCACTGGGCCAGCTTTCCTTCCTTCTGCTTAACCTTGCCCATTGTGCCTTTCCTTAACAATTACATACTCCTACCCTAGATAGTGGGTTTCCCCTTTTCCCACATGACAGGTACTTACTGTTTGTAAGAACTGTTACTACTCTGCCATTACCCCCTTATCCTTCCTCCAGTACTTTCTACACTGGCAGCAGCAAATGAATAGGTACTGTACCTTACCTTACTGGACCAGCAGAGTTCCCTGCATGCCTGCTGTCACCTGCAGATGCCTGCCAATGCCTAAGATGTCAATTCTTTCGCCTGTTCCACTCCTGCTCTAACTCACTCATGCTCTGAAACATGAGCATGATAGGATACGCTAAGAGTGGTTCCTCTTATACAGGTCTTCCTACTTTCTTGTCCCCTGGGATTGGCCATGGGTGATTGCACGGTCTCTCTGCCCACCCAATTCTGCTCCTGACCAACTCCTGCTTCTTTAATGAATTTCCCTGCAGAACAGCAAACTGGAAAAAATAGTAAGTGATTTACTGGTCAGTGAGGTTTTCTGCTCCACAATTCATCAGTGGAAAAATTACTTTCAGCACAGCCTTTGGAAAGGGAAAACGCTTCTGGAAGAAACCTCTGGGGAACCCAAATCATCAGGTCATCTTCTTTCTAGACTATTATGAGAAAAGTAATTTGTGAATAATACATAGCTCTGAAATGAGTTTATATACATAAAGTTCATAACAGGACCATCAACCTTACCTTTTATCTTCCCTACAGTGTTATCTTCCATAAAGTGGCCCTCAATCAAAGGTAAATTAGCGCATCCAACCCTGTGCCTCACCTTAAAGCTTAGAAGTAATAACGCCCTTCCAAGTTTGGCTGGTATGTTAACTGATAAACCAATTAGGAGGACACTCAGTTCCTCCAACCGCCGTCTCCTTAATGTCCCTAGGGTAAAGACTTCTTTAGATTCTAGGTTATTTCCATCCATCTGGAAAGCCCTTCCCTCTAATCTACAAGAATGCATCTCTCTTGGGAATTCAAAAAAGGGCTTAAGGCCTACCTTGTCAAGCTTAGCCGCTGTACCTGTAACTGCTGACACTGCTGTTCCGACTGGTTGGAGCTGCCTCAGTACCCCACCTACTATTAACTCCTCCCAACTGTACTTTAAACAGTTCACTACCAGCTGGGACTGGACCACAGCTGCTGTTACTGCCATAATTTCTTTCATGGCTAGCTAGTTCATTTGTTGCTTATAGCATTGTAGTCAAGGATTTGTACTGATTGGTCCATCCATCTATCCTTATGTTATACTGTACTTGTCTGAATGATGTCAAGTGATCTGTCTCACAGCCCCCTTTGTTGCTCACAGCGATGTTATCTTCCTGATTGCTCTACTGTATCTTTGCTCTGTGATCACCCTGTACTGCATCATAATGTATTGCTCTTATTGAATCTATGTTATTAACTCCAGGTCACCCATGAAAAAGGGATTCTATTGGTCCCAGTGGACCCACCGGGTTACCAAAATTTAATAAATTTATAAATAAATTTTAATAATGTGAGCAGGAATTTCTCTGTGATATGTTGTGGTACCAGCACCGATTGTAACTAACTGTCCAGATTATAAGCTGACTAACACAATACAGTGAGTGTGTAAACACACTAAAATCCAAGATTCCACTACTGCTTCCAAAAATGTTTTTTAAAAAAAGATACATTATTTCTAATGTTTTCGTGGAACAACAAGAGAGCCAGAAATTCACTTAAAAAACAATCAGATAAATGGGAATTCAATATACCTGTGCCTTGATGGTACTATCATGCATACAGTATGTATTCAGGTTCCTTTTTTTTTTTTTAAAGGATATAGAAACATTCGATTGTTTCGAATGCTTGAATCTGAATGCTTTGAATGTTTGAATTTGGATGCGTGTTGTACTGTTTCATGTGGTATATTTTTGTTTGTACTTTGTTTATGTTGGCCCTTAACCTCATTTCCCTCCACAGGTCAAAGTTCTAGAAGCATTTTCTTGACCTAGTTTCAAAATGTCTCTTATTTCAACATTTTCCTGAACAGCTTCCAGACCATCTCCTAGCTGAGATGTTAAACCAAGGTCCTTTCTGTATGTTCTAATTATTGCTCATGTAGACATTAAAGATCCATCGACACTTCTCATAAGAGTTGGCAAATTTACAAGGTGTTCTGGATGAATTTGCTTAACTCACTAACCATTAAATAGCTGAACCATGTATTATCGGTTAGTTCACATCTGGGCACAAAGGATTAAAAATGATAGTGCTGGTGCAAAATAGCTGCCGCATTCCACTCCCAAAGGTGGCTGCATTTTGGTTACTGTTCAGTGTTGAATCATGTTTTTTGTTAGTTTGTTTGTTTGTTTGTTTGTGGGGTTTTTTGGGTAATTGGGTAAAGCCCACTAGGCAAAAGGTCTGTTTTCTGGAGTGACTTGGGAGTACTGGGGAGGTTAAGTGACTTGCTCAAGGTCACACGGTATGCAAGTGGATGTTGTGGGAATGAAACCAAGGTCTGCTGGATGTAACAAAGTCATTCATAACTTGTTGCTATAATGCTGGCCCCTGTGTAAGGATCTAATTGGAAATGAGCTTGCGACAATTCAGTCTCCTATTCATTTGAAATTAATAACATTTTTGCTACTACTACTACTACTACTGTGTTGTCTGTAAAGCACTTACCATCATTTACCAAATGCACTGATCCCATTCTTGCTGGCAGTCTTCTTTTATTCTCTTATGGTTGTACTCAATTTACTGTATACTTGATGTTTAAACCTCACCTAAAAATGTTTCTTTTTCCTATCCTTCCTTTTTTTCTCTCTCCTGCTCTTATTTAATCATCTACTCTATTTAATTGACTATCCAACTATCTTCAAATCTGTTAATGTTGAAATTGCCTTGTATCCAGTATTGTATATACTGTATAAAATGTCAATGTGTTTTATATTGTTTACATTTTATAGTTATGTATAATTCTATTTTGTGGTTTTCTTTTATTATTTTGTATTTTTCACTGTATTTTTTTTTGCTGTGAAGCATTTTGAGATACAATTTGCATAAAAGACAATATTCAGACATAAAGGTATTGTATTGTTTCTTATCGTATATTGTACTGTATTGGATGGGATTGGATTGTGAGAGTGCATTGGCAGCATTTCACAGCTGATCCTCCTCCCATGATGACTTCACAGGAGAGAGCTGTGTCAGGATTTCACAGATGTGCCTCCTCCCATGATTGCATCACAGTGGGTGAAAGTTTTGGGAAGACCATTACTTAGCTGAGCCTTCTTCTAAGATGATGTCATTGGGAGGAAACTGTGGCAAAATTACACAGTTGAGCCTCTCCCTATGATGACATCACAGAGGAAGAGCACTGTAACAAGATTGCACAGCCAGACCTCTTCCCATGATGGTATCACAGTGGGAGAGCGCCATGATAGGATTATACAGCTGTCCTCCTCCCATAATGACACCACAGTCCGAGACAGAGCTGTGATGACATTATGCAGCTCAGCCCTCCCAACAGTGATGTCACAGTGGCATAAAGCTATGACAGGACTGTACAGTTGAGTCCCTCTCCTGATAACATCACAGTAAGAGAGAGAGAGTGAGTGGTGGCAGGATTACAAAACTGAGTTCCTCCTATGATGACATTACAGAGAGAGAGAGACAGAGAGAAATAGTTCAATATCTACACAATATTTTCTACTGGCTCCACACAGGCTAAATGCAGAAGAGGGAGCTTGAGGGGGCTCACTAATAGACTTCCTTGCTGGGCTTGTTAAAAGCACTGTTGCCAGAGTCAACCTGTAAGCAACAAGCCAATTTACAATTTGATTGTTCTGCTTGCTTAGTCACCATATAATCAAAAACGCAATTCTGGCATTTCCAGCACCTTTTTAACTAAGAGAACTATAGAGCAAGCTCATACAGTAGAAACTTCCAGCACCAGCTGATACAGTTATCTGATAATCTTGTCATTGACAGGCAAGTCTAAGGGCTTCTGCTGACAGCTGTAATAGACTAAAACTGTTTACTATACTTTCCATAGGGGGGTTCACATGTAAGAGTAGCATGTCAGGTTAAATCTGTGCTGTGATGCATCACCACTATCACCAACAAAGGGTCTTTTTGTTAAAAGAATTTGTCATTATTATACACACACACACACACACACACACACCTATGAACTCCATGAATACTTGTACTGAGACACTGCTATTGTCAATATTATTAGACTCTTTCCCACCACAGTAGCAATTTACATTACAGAACTTGACAATTACAACACATACCTATGGCCCTTTGTGACTGCTCATCCACAAGGTTGTCTCAACACATAAACATCAGCCTGACAATGTGCAAATGGACATTTCTAAATTTCTATCCTCCACAGTCTAGACTTTTAACAAAAGGGGAAAAACTAGAAACAGCCTATCAGGATAAAGGTACTTAACTAGTTCATGGTAACACAGGGAAGTGGAGTAACTGAAAATGCTGAAAGTGGTGCAGTGCAGTGGCTGTGGGTCAACAGTTTTCAGAGAGACTTTCTGGAGACTGCATTGCTGCTCCATCTGCATGCATCTCTCTGGGTTGAGAGAGGAGATCGCTAGACTCCAAGCCAAGTTGACTAAGTTTCAGGCAACCTCTTCTCACACTGAGGGGCCACCAAGTCTGACGCTGTTGCCTCAGAGGATGCCTGGGAGGAGGAACAGCTGGACAATGGCGGATTTTGGAAGGGTGGGGGTGGTGGGCCAGAGGCATATTCCTCAACTGGTAGCACTACATAATTCCTACGACATTCTGGCGGAGAAGGACTACTGGGAGGAGGCACTCATGGTAGTGAACAGGCTAGATGAGGGAGTCCATAACGGAGGCCCCAAGTAGGGTGATAGAGGATCCCAGAGGAGGAGAAAGTAACTTCTGGTGGGGGATTCTATTGTGAGGGGGATAGATTTGGGAATAGGATAGGAGATGGAGAGAGAGGTTAGATGCTTACAAGGTGCCATGGTCCTGAGGGATTGATTTATTTGAATTTTGTTGATGGGGTAAGCCCACTGGGTTAATGGCAGGCCCTTTTTCAGGGGTAGGAGTGGATCCTGAGGATCACTAAGGTAGCTGGACAGGAGGCAGAGCTGGATGTCACTGTCCACCTGGGGACTAATGACCTGACTAGGAACAGGGCTGGGACAGTGCAGGGGGATTTCAAGGAACTAGGGAGAGGTCTTAGGCAGGCAGCATGTTCAGTGGCCTTTGCTGAGGCACTACCTATCTATGACAGGGGAAGGAGAGAGATCTCCACAGGTGTAGCTTCAACTCATTGCTGAAGGAATAATGCAGGAAGGAGGGGTTTGGCAACATTGGGTACTGGGGACCCACCTGGAAGGATAAGGGCCTACACATGGGTGAAGGTCTACATCTGTCCAGAAGGGGCACCACAGTCCTCAGTGGAAAGTTTAAATGTTACTTCAGTAAGCATTTAAACTAGCCAAGGGGGGTGGCAGAAGAAATTAGGGAGGCAGAAACTGCACCCCCACAGGATAAAGTGGAAACAAGGGAGAACCTGAGGGGAGAGAGAGATACCCCAGGGTGAAAATAATTGCAACCCCTGTGCCATTTTGGGTGTTACTAAGAAGTCCCATTGGCATCGCTGTCCATGCATGAGTCCTGCCAGGCCTGCCGGGGGCATGGCCTGGGCAGCACGAGAGGGGATTCAAACGCCAAGCGGCGTGAGGGCAGCCTTTGGTGGGAGTCATCATGGAGTCATTGAAGTGAGAGGAGTGGTTGTAGCCTGTTCCTAGGCTATGCGGGGAGAGCCGCCAGTTGGTGCAAGGTAGGCCCTGGGCCGGGGTGGGGAGATTGCCCCCCAGCCCTACTGCAGCATCATGGATCCCTGTATTCCATCAGTGGGGACAGTAATTAGCATCTGCAGCTGAGCAGCAGAGAGAGAGAGAGAATTGTTGGAGCCCGTATTGGCTTTGTGAGGAGGAAGGCCAGAGAGGGGTGGCTGCCATGGGGGCCCGGGTCACTGAGATGGCATTGAATTTCCTGGAGAGACAGAGGTGGCAGATCAGAACCCCGGCCCATTCCATGTCCACCCAAATGGGTAAAGAGCTGCTATGTAGAGTAAGAGGAGAGCTGTTCCCAGAGAGAGAGAGAGAGAGAAAGGTGGTTGCCACCCTGTCCAAACCCTGCTTGTGGATCAGCAGGGTGGTCAGCATTTGGAGGTTGGACTGTGCTGAGAAAAGGTAACATCAGTGCCCTGGGTAGACAGGTCTGAATTAGGAATTGCCCTGCTCCCACTGGTGGGGAGAGAAGAAAAGAGATTGTCTGCGCCGAGCCCCTGAGATCACTGTTTTGAGGGAGAGGAGCCCTTTTGGCTCACAAAGGGAGAAACATGTCACAAGGGATCCAGGTTCGGGACTCAGGCCCCCAAATTACTTGTGCCATGGCCACTTGCCATAGTGTTCTGTGATGAAATGTGTCTGAAATGCTAATACCTCCTCCCTCTCCATGGAGCCATTTGTTGTGGCTTGAGCCTTTGACTTTTAAAATAAAAGGCACCTGATTGCATCAGATTCCTTGTCTGGGCCAGATCATTGCTGCCTAAGTAAATGATTGTTGCTGTGGTGTTTCTAACTAAGTTGTTTTCTAGACTCTCGAGTAATCGGCCTGTGCCCCCAGTTGTGATAAGGAGGAAGAGATAACATCAGCCAGCATTTCAACAGAGTCCACGTTGTCATGAAGGAATCCGGAATCTATATATTAAAAAGGTACTGTGAGTTTATTTGCCCTGTTTCAACTGTCTTACTGCCTAGTCAGACTGCTGGTGCCCCCCCCCCCCCACAAACTAATTCCACCAAACCCCTAGATAGGACGGGGAAGAGGGTAGCCACAGAGAAGAGTCTCCTCTGGAACTATGAGTGAGGGTGCTGCCTGCCTGTTCATGGACTGTGCAAATATTTCCAGCTGAGATTCCCAGGGCAGAAGCCAGGAGAAAAGACTGAGCAGTTCTATCCAATGATACAACAGGCATCTAAGAAGGGAGCAGGGGGTGACATAATAAAGGAAGGGGGGGTAGAAATAAAGGGGATTGGGAATGGCAACATTAAAAAGACAGGTGGGAAAGAGGGAAGGTGAAAAGGAAAAAAGAGTGATAACAAGCAGAGTGGTAACAAAATCTGGTAGGCCATGTGTACAAATGCTAGTAGTCTAGGAAATAAGATTGTAGAACTAGAGACCATCGTGGCAGAGCCAGACCTAGATATTGTGGCCATTACTGAGTCATGGAGTACAGAAAACCATGACTGGGACATGGCCATACCAGGCTATATGCTGTTCAGGAAGGACAGAGTGGAAAGGAAAGCAGGGTGTGTGTTTCTCTGAGAGAAAGCATAAAAGCAACAGAGAGACAGGAAATACAGGGAAGAACAGAGGTACTATGGGTCAGCCTGGAGAAAAGGAAAGAAAGCCAGTATTCACAGTGGTGTGATAGACAGGTCTCCAGCACAGGGTGAGAAGTTGAATAAGGTCTTGGTGGAAGCCACTGGCAAGATGGAAGAAAAAGGGAAAGTGCTGTAGGTGAGGGACTTCAATCTGCCAGAAGTAGATTGGAGCCTCTTATCTGCTGCTTTGGCTAGAAGCAAGAGCTTTCTGGACTCCCTGCAAGGGGCGTTCATCAGGCAACTTAGTGAACCCACTGATGATGAGGCAATACTGGACCTAGTACTCACTAACAGGGGCAGTGTTGCAGATGTAAAGGTGGGAGGCCACCTGGCAGACAGTGATCACTATACAGTGTGGTTTAATATACTGTATGTGTAACTACCCAGTCTCCTGGGGTTATTTATTTATTCATTGAAAAGTTTCACCAGGAAAGGCACACTGAGCAAATAAAACTGCTGGTCTCCCGGTGCGTCCTGGGTTATTAGAATCCCATCAGTACTAGTCTATAAGCAGGTGAAAAGGCAGCTGGTAAGGAGCTCATTGAGCGGCCTCTTACATAATGACATCACTGTTTACACAGCTAGCCTAAGTGAGGGTGATTATGTCATTTAGAACTCTTGCAGCAGCGTAACCATTTTTAAATCAGCTGCTCAGGGGAAGTTTAGAATGTTCAGTTAGTCTGAGTTTGGAAGTCAGAGTGGGAGGAGGTCTGCCAGTTGGGGCCCTGTCACAGAGAGCCCCATGTTTCTCACCCTAGTTTGGACTAAATCTTCAGTTGTCAGTGAAATGGTGGAGACCTTTTTCAGTAGGATTCCTTGATTTCACTCCGGGGGAGTGAGAGGGACTGCCAGTTCAGTGGATCCAAAGGGCAATCCCCTGAAGGTCCTACAGTGTGTACAGCTGTGTGACAGGGTAGAATAGGACCCTGCCCCATTTGTTAAAGAAAGTGTTTGTGCAAGGATATTCTTTCCTTTTCTGTCTGTTCTCTGTCTGGTTGTACAATTCAATTTTCCTGTGAGACGTCGGACTTGATCAATCTAACAATCTCACAATTCTTTGCCTCTCACTGTATCTTAGTCCTCTCTTGCTGTCTGTTTTTCCTCCCTTGCATATCTGCTAATATAAAAATATGTGCAAATCATTGTATGAAAATGTAACTGATATTGGGATCCCTTTTTAAAAAAAATATATAGCATTACTGCTGAAATGTATACAATTATAATTTGAGATGATTGTAAAAAGCTAATGGAAAACTCCAGAGATTATTTGAATGCAAATGTTTGAGCCTTTTGAAAAAGCTGTGCAAAGGGGTCCTCAGGGAGCACAATGTGTTCTAGCAGCTCCTGAAACTTACAAGAACAGAACACTTACATAATGACATCATTGTTTCCTCAGTTGGCCTGAGTAGGGATGATTATGTCATGTAGAACTCTCACAGCAGCATAACCATTTTTGAGTCAGCTGCTCAGGGGAAGTTTAGAATGTTCAGTTAGTCTGAGTTTGGAAGTCAGAATGGCAGGAGGTCTGCCAGTTGGGTCTCTGTCACAGACAGCCCTGTGTTTCTCACCCTAATTTGGATTAAATCTTCAGTTGCCAGTGAAGTGGAGGAGACCTTTTTCAGCAGGATTCCTTGATTTCACTCCAGGGAGAGTGAGAGGGACTGCCAGTTCAGTGGATCCAAGGGGCAATCCCTGACAGTCCTAGAGTCTGTACAGCTGCCTTTGAGAATGATGTGTGAGAATGTCTGACAAGCTATCATGAAAAAAGGGTGCTTTCTGGGTTGTTTTCATGCCTAAAGGAAGGAGCAACAGATATGTGAGTATAGATGCAGTAACTGTCCTTATTAGGGAGTTGGCTGAGGTGTGTGTGCCCATGATAAGGCTAGATCACACCTGTCAGGACCCCTCATACACTTCAGTGTCAAAGTTAAAGTTCAGAGTTCGGAGTCTTTAGTAATTCTGTGGGGACTAAAGGCTTATTTTGGTGTAACCCTGAAGAAATAGCAGCGACTGTCAGTTGGGGAAAAGGGTGGGAGGGATGCCCTGTGGAGTCTATAAGACAGGGCTAACTGGTTCACTGATGGGCACCAAGGTCCCCTGGGTAGAGGCCAATGCCCATGATGAAACTGGAATATGTGGCTCAGGTCATGTGTTTACACTGTGAAATGTGTTTTGGAGATGGCTCAAGAATGTGGTTCAGGCTGCAAGCATCCAATTTGGGAAATGGAAATGTGTTTTGAAAGTAGCTCAGTAATGTGGTTCAGGCCATAAGCACTTTTGAAAAAATGGATAGAGAAGTTTCTGTGGAAAACTGTACTGCCTAGCACAGAGTGTCTGGAAAAGAGTGTACTTGTTTGCCATGACCAACCATTGGGGGTCCACTTGTGCTTTAGTAACATCTGTGAATAAAATCATACTGCACAATCCCAGCTGCTGCATTGGACATTCTGATCACTGCTTTCTGTGTGGAGTTATTGGGGCCCCTCAGCAGTTAGGTCTAGCATACACCTAGTATCCTCTCCCCTGGACCTGGTTGTAAATGCAAATATTCATTTTTGGTAATTGTACCCCCACCCTCTTCCTTTAGATAATACGCCTGGTATACACTCTAAAGCTAGGACTGGTACCAATCTGTGTATTTCTGCTAAAAGTAATGGTATGCCATATGTGGGTACTAGTTCTGGGGGGGTGCCTACTTGCCAAAAGTGGCATGGGGGTTACAAAAAATGTGGGGGCTTGTCCAAGGGATATGCTTTTGGGTGAGAGGTAAAATGCTGAGGGTATGTCTAGTATCTTCCTGTCTAGTGGCAGTGCACCCAAACAGAAGATTATTGCAAGAAAAGCAAAGTATGTGCTAAGGAAAATGCCATCTGAGAATACTTTGCTGCCTGTGGTTATATAAAAGAAAGTGAAAAAATGTGCTGTTTGTGTGTTTAAACTGGAAAAATGAACTGTTGAGCTGTGCAATTATTGCCCTTGCCTTGCTGTTTTAAGTGCTTGAAAAACTATTAAAAGTTGCAAATTTCCAAGAAAAAGTATTTGTGGACTTTAATAACAATTTACACAAAACACCTGCTCCAGTTCTAGAAAAGCCCATGCCAGGTAAAGAACTAAGTGGCTACATTTCAAAAATACTAGCACCAGGCTACAGCTGTAGTAAAAATGTATTCGCAGTAACAAACGCATAAAATATTCATCTCGCAAACACTGTGCAAAAAACTCTCCCGACCAGGTTTCACCAAAAAGGCTTTCTCAAGTGATGCTGGTCATCGGGACGTCTTGGCTTTTAAACAACCTTGTACCAATCCACAAACAGTTATTATTTAAAGTGATAGTGCATACAAATGACAATGCATACTAAAGTGCTATACAATCATTATAATAAAAAATCTTATCCTGGGGGTCAAAATGTGAACCTTATGCTAGCATACCCAGTAAACGGGCTCAGATATGTACCCTCTTTGGGAATGCATTACAATCCTTCACCCAGTGGCTCCCAGCCAGGTTTCCAAAAATGTACCCTTACGACTCAATATGAGACCTAGGTATATTCTTACCTTTTTCAAGATTAGTTAACACATTCATGCATTTAACAGCTGTCAGACTTAAACACTGATTCAACATTCACATACAAAAGAAACTGAGAAAAAGCACAGGTAGTATTTCAAAGCAAATATTGTTTACTAAAAATTGTAAAATAGGTAAAATATCAAACACAGAACAAATAAATCAACAACTTACAGTCACATAAAATAAATGGGAAGTTGCAGAGCACAAATACGCCTACCACAAAAAAATACTTAAGTTCCAGTTGAATTATTTTTTTTTAAGTGCCTAGTTACTAGTCCACAGACTGTGTGTCTTTGCTTTTCAGAGAGTCTTTCTGCACCAACTTCTCTTGCAAGCAATATTCAAAAGTCAGTTTTCTCCACCTCCTAGTGATGTCACCCATGAGGTCACTGTTAGATCTGTGATAAATCCGTAATCTGAGTATGGATATCCAAAAAGGATATTATTCTTCTGCTGGCTGGAATCAGCAGTTACCAGTAAAAAAAATATATGACAATCTTTGCAAGCAGGTTCCTTTGATGGCTCATAAACCCACATCCTGTGATTAGTCCCCTTCTAGGTGAGAAAACCAAGAGGAATCAGTCAAATTACTTCCCTTCCTGCTATGTCATAAAATGCATACATGGGAACTAACTTCAAAAGCAGGAGAATGTTATAAGAGGTAATAAATTGTCCCTCTAGAAGGAAGGCTTTTGATTAGGGGTGTCCCTGATCAGTTTAATACATCCTGCTGCTTTAGGCACACTGACACCCTGGAGGTCAAAGGTCACGTATCACTGCAAGGCTATTTCCTTGCCTAAGCAGACCTTCCACATACCATATATTTATTTTACAAATATTATACAATAATACAATAAGCAGGTGGGCAGAGCCTCACAGCCCTTCCCACCTAGACTGAATTTGGGGGCTCTATCCTAGCATAGGATGAGCTCCCCAAGTCAGTTAATTGCTCAAATTGACATGACAATCCATATGCATTTTCACTGGCTGTCCCAGCCCTGTGTGAGACAGTCACGTCATACCCTTGCAAGGCAAGACTCCATCTTGGTAGCCTACCATTCGTTTTACCCATTTGTGCCAGCCAAACCAGGGGGTTGTGGTCAGTTTGTACCTCAAAATGCTGCCTGTATATGTATGGCTCTAACTTCTTTAGTGCCCACACCATAGCAAGACACTCTTTTTTCCACAGAAGAGTAAGCCTGCTCCCTGGGAAGTAACTTTTTACTGAGGTACACTATAGGGTGATCTTTCCCTAGGCTGGACTTCTTACTCAACACTGCCCCAATACCCACATCTGAGGCGTCAGTCTTGACAACAAAGGGTCTGCTATAGTCTGGACTTGTCAATACAGGAGCATTGCAAAGTGCCTCCTTCAGTCTTGTAAAGGCATGTTCACAGGCTGGTTCCCAGGTAATTTTCTTAGACGTCCTTTTCTTTAACAGGCCAGATAAGGGAGCGGCCAGGGCACTGTCATTTGGTACAAATGTCCTATAGTAACATAGAAACATAGAATTTGATGGCAGATAAGGACCGCTTGGCCCACCCAGTCTGCCCATTTCCCTACCTAATGGATAAGCTGCAGATCCTAGTTAACCAGCAGCCTACTTCTTCCTACCCCCTCCCCCTAGAATTGCCTTATGACTGTCCCATGCATGCTTAAATTCCACCACTGTTTTTGACTCCACAACCTCCTCCAGAAGGCCGTTCCATGCATCTACAACCCTCTCTGTGAAAAATACTTCCTTAGTTACCTCTGAGTCGCTCACCTCTATCTTCAAATTGTGCCCCTTGTTCTTGCACACCTCTTTTGAAAGATGCTACCCTCTTGGACTTTGTTGATTCCTTGAGGTACTTGAAAGATTCTATCATGTCCCCCTCTCCCTCCTTTCCTCAAGGCTATACATATTAAGCTCCTTAAGTCTCTCTTCATGTGTCTTCGGTGCAGACTCTGCACCATTTTGATGCCCTCCTCTGGACAGCTTCCATTCTGTTTATGTCTTTGCGGAGATTGGGTCTCCAGAACTGCATGCAGTACTCCAGATGGGGTCTCACCAGCTGTCTGTACAGAGGGATAATAATTTCCTGTTTTCTACTGGTGATGCCTCTCCCTATGCATCCCAGTATCACCCAACCCTCCTTGCTGCCCTCTCACATTGCTTGCCCACCTTTAGGTCATCTGATATGACTACCCCCAGGTCCCTTTCCATTTTTGTTGTTATTGGTATCTCACCCCCCATTGTGTACTCTTCCCCTGGGTTTTGGTTTCCCAGGTGCATTACCTTGCACTTCTTAGCATTGAATCTAAGCTGCCATACATTTGACCATTCCTCTAACCTTGCCAAGTCCCTTCTTATCCTTTCCACCCCACCCTGTGCATCAACTCTGTTGCAGATCTTTGTGTCATCTGCAAAGAGACATACTTTTCCTTCCAGTCTCTCTGCAATGTTGCTTATAAAGACATTGAAGAGGACCAGTCCTAATACTGAACCCAGCGGTACCCCACTAGTAACCTCCATTTACTATTACTCTCTGTGTCCTATTCTCCAGCCAATTCTTTACCCAGGCTGTCATCTTGGGACCCACTCCCAGGCTGGCTAACTTGTATATTAATCTTTTGTGTGGGACTGTGTCAAATGCCTTGCTAAAGTCTAGGTAGGCCATGTCCACAGCCCTCCCTGATCTACTACTTTGGTCACCCAGTCAAGAAATCTATCAGATTTGTCTGGCATGACCTTCCTCTGTGAATCCATGCTGCCTTGGGTCCTGTGCCCCTCTGGCCTCTAGATACTCAGGGTTCTTCTTCAGAAGTGAATCCATCATTTTCCCTACCACTGAGGTTAAACTAACATGTCTGTAGTTTCTGCTTCTGCCCTGCTCCCACTTTTGTGAAGGGGAATCACATCTGCCCTCCTCCAGTCCTCGGGTACCACCCCATCCTCCCATGATTTGTTAAAGAGGGTAGTCAGTGGTGTCACTAGTTCTACCCTTAGTTCTTTTAGAATTCTGGGATGAATCCCATCAGGCCCCATTGCTTTGTCCACCTTCAGTTTTAAGAGTTCTTTCAGAACCCTTTCTTCTGTAAAGGGGCTGGTATCAACTTCTGTATCCAGAGTGTTTCTACTGTTTGTTTTAGGTACCTCCCCCTCTTCATTTGTAAATACTGAGCAAAAATATTTGTTTAGTATCTCTGCCTTTTCACAGTCACCCTCTGCCCCCTCCCTCCCTTTATTAAGCCTCACTATCCCTCCCTTGGTCTTCCTTCACTCCCTGATGTACCTATAAAAGGTTTTATCCCCCTTCTTAACTGAGTTGGCTATCTTTTCCTCGGTTTGGGCCTTTGCTGTTCTGACTGCCTTCCTAGTTTCCTTTTGCTTTAACTGATACAGTTCTCTGTCCTGCTCTTTCTGTGATTCCTTGTACTTCCTGAATGCTTTCTTTTTCTCTTGAACCTTCACTGCCACTTCCTTTGAGAACCATAGTGGTTTCTTACATCATTTTATTTTGTTTATTTGTTTCACACAAAGGCTTGTTACCTCTGTGATGGCAGTTTTTATTATTCCCCATTGTTCTTCCACCCTCCTTCCTGCCCATTTGCTAGTGCATTCCTTAGGCACTCACCATTTTGCAAAGTCAGCCCTCCTAAAGTCCAGTACTTTTGCCTTTGTATGGCTTGACTCTATTGCTGTGTTTATTGTGAACCATACTGTTCGATGGTCGCTAGTTCCAGATGGCTACCCACTTCTACATCTGTGATCCTCTCTTCATCTCCATTTGAGAGAACCAGGTCTAAGACTGCTCCCTCTTGAGTGGGCTCCAGGACTAGTTGTCAAGGCATGCCCCTGTAGGGCATCTAGAATAACCTCTCTTTGAAGTGGCTGCTGCAACTGCACTCCAGTTAACATCTGGCATATTCAGATCACCCATTAGCAATATCTCCCTTTTTCTGCCATTCTAAGTATACTTTCTATCATTTCTTTGTCCATTTCCTCCCCTGAGAAGAGGTCTGTATCTAACCCCTGTCGGTTATTGGTGCCATTGCCAGTCTCCAATTTACCACAGTGCTTCGCCTACTCCCTGTTTTCCTTTTGTTCTGTTGCTTTGATTCCTTCCCTTCTGTAACGAGCTCTCCTCCTCCTCTTTTACCCTCCCTGTCCCTCCTGTAGATGGTGTATCCTGGTATGTTTACGTCCCAGTCATGGTTTTGTGTGTACCATGTTTCTGTGACTGCCACGATATCCAGATGTTCCTCCTCCATCAAGGCCACTAATTCAGAAGCTTGTTACTCAGACTACGGGCATTGGTACTCATTGCTCTCCATTTTTGATGATGCTTTACCTTCTGTTTGCAGCATCCCCACTGACCTTTCTACCTCGGTCTTTTCTCATTTAGTACCCTGTTTTGTAGGGGAGGCTGGGATTTTCCTGCTGCTTATCAGTGCCCCCACTTGTCTAGTTTAAAAGCTTGCCAATGAAGCATTTAAACTGAGTGCTCAAAGACTTGTTCCTTCCTGGACAGATGCAGACCATCCTGCCAGTATAGGCTGGTGTCCCTCCAGGTGGAACCCAGTCCCCAATGAAGCCAAACCCTGTGCTCCACACCATTTTTCAACCATTCATTAAACTGCATGGTGCAAGTACCTCGCCTCCTCATGCCACTGTGCAGGCAGCACCTCTGGAAGGATGCTGTGTGTGCTACTTGTCTTGGGCCCCACACAGTATCCTTCTCAGAGGTGCTGTCTGTCAATGGCATGAGTGAGGCGAGGGTACTTTGCACCATGCAGTTTAGTGAATGGTTGAAACGGGTACCCTGTTGTCCCTAGAAAACTCCTTGACCTGCTTCTGCATTTCTGGTCCAGACCATGCCTTGATTGCCTCTATTTTCACTTGGTTAGGACAGAGCTGTCCCCTGTCTACAACATGTCCGAGGTATGCCACCTCAGCCATGGCCACCTGGCACTTCTCAGCTTTTACAATGAGTCTGGCCCTCTGTATCCATGCCCAGCACTTCCCTAGGGTGGGACAGGTGTTCCTCCCAGCTGGCACTAAAGATGTCAATGTCATCCAGGTATGCCACAGCATACTCCACAGCACCATTTAACACCTGGTTCACTAACCTTTGGAAAATGGCAGGGGCGTTCTTCATTCTGAAAGGCATTACTTTAAATTTAAATAACCCTATTGGAGTGATAAAGGCTGACCTCTCCCTAGCTCTAACAGTTCACTCTACCTGCCAGTACCCCTTTTCCGGGTCAATAGTTGTAAGGTATGTTGCCCCTCCCAACTTGTCTAGGAGTTCGTCCATCTGTGGGTGTCTGACTTTGTGACAGCATTGAGTCCTTATAGTCCACACAAAAATGGGTAGAGCCATCTGGCTTGAGAACAAGGACTATGGGTGAGGCCAGGGGGTGTGAGATTTCTGGATTACCCCTAAATCCAGTATTTCCTCTGCCTCCCTCCTAATGTCCTTTTAGACAGCCTCTGACACCCAATATGCTGTCCACTGTATGGGTACCTGTGTCCCTGTCTCCACATTGTGCATCGCTAAGGGGGTTAGTCCAGGCTTGGCGTTAAACAGTGGGGCAAAGTCTGCTAAAATCTCCCTTACTTCCTGGATCTGGTCCGGGTTCAGCTGGGGCAACATTTTAATTGCCTCCACAGAGGACTCCCACTTGTTTTCTTCCAGCAAGTCCAGAAGGGGGTCTCCTTCGTCCATCCCTTCCCCAGGGCTTCACACTGCAAACACCATGTCAGCCCTATTAACTTATGGCTTCATCATGTTGACATGGTACATTCTTTGTGTATGTCTCCTATCAGGTAACTCTATAATATAGTTCACATCATTTACCCATCTGACTACTTTGTATGGTCCTGCCCTCTCAGCCTGCAGCTTGTCTTTCCAGACTAGGATTAGAACAATGACTTCCTGACCCACAGTGTATGAGCGAGCTCTGGCTCTGTGGTTGTACCACACCTTTGTTTTTGTTGGGCAGCTGCCAGGTTGCTCTGGGCTCTCCCCATAAGCTCCTTCAGCCTTTCCCTAAACCTAAGGATATAATCCACTATGGGAGTTCCTAGGGTGGCATGCTTGCCTTCCCAGTCCTCCCAGATCAAGTCTAGGGGCCCGAATACCCAGCGTCCATATAAGAGCTCGAAGGGGGAAAACCCTGTTGACTCTTGGGGCACCTCCCTGTATGCAAACAGGTGGAGAAGGTATTTCTCCCAGTTCCTCCCATGCTGTTCAGCAAACACTTGGAGCATTGACTTCAGGTACCATTAAATCTTTCCACAAGCCCATTAGCTTGTGGGTGATAAAGTGTCATGCATCTCTGCACCACCCCACACTTCTCCCACAAACATTATCAGGTCCGACATGAAGGAACCCTCTCGATCAGTGATAACCTCCTGCAGAATCCCAACATGGGAGAAAATCCCTAGTAAGGCATCTGCCACTTAGTCTGTCCTCAGTGAGGATAGGGTGACTGCCTCTGGGTAGTGGGTGGCATAATCCACCACAGTCAGGATGAACCTCTTCCTGGAGCAGCTGGGGGTATTTAAAGGCCCTACAAAATCCATTCTCACCCTCTGGAATGTTTCCTCCACTATGGGTAAAGGAATTAGGTCTGCTTGGGTTTTCTTACCTGCCTTCCCTATTTCTTGGCACCAGTGACAAGACCTGTAATACTCCTTCACCTACTGGGTGAAGTTGGGCCAACAGAAATTGTGGGCCAACCGCTGCATAGTGTGTGCAATTCCCAAATGGCCAGACATGGTTATATCATGTGCAATCTTGAGCAACTGCTCACGGTACCCCTGGGGAATGACAAGCTGCCTGCCCATCACCCCTCCCTCTGTCTTATCATCCTGCGTATACAGCAGTCCAATGTCCCAATAAACTTTATGTTTCCAGTTACCTCCCCATGCTCCATTACAGTCTGCCCAAGCCCTCAGCTTCTCTAGACTAGGGTCACTTTTCTGAGCAGTTGTAAACTCCTTGCACATTCCCAAGGCATGGGACAGGTCCCCTTCAGTGTCTAAACTAGGGTCCCTAGCACTAGCATCAGGGCATTCAGGATCACTGCCATCCCTAACCCTCTGACTATGGGTCACACCTTCCTCGGAGTAACCCTCCAAAGCTGTTCTGTTAACTGCTACCTGGGGAATTTCTACCCCGCTTTCATTATTCTCCATATCTGGAGACTCAGGCTGGGGGAACCAGCCTCCCAGTGGTTTCCACAGGGGCTTCTATGGGGTCCAGGGAACTAAACTTTTCCTTTGTCGCTTGGCCATGGGTAACTGCACACACCATCCCCTGTTTGAGATTGTTGCCGATAATTACATCGACAGCCAAAGTCTTGGCTACAGCAACCTGTTGCACATGTCTCACCCCAGTCTAGGAGAACACTAGTAAGTAACAAGGTTTTCTCCTCCATAGTGAATCCCCATACAGTCACAAATTGATTGGGTATAAAGCTGACCAGGCTCTACCAAATCCCCTTTTACCAAAGTCAGGGACGCCACCATGTCCCTCAACCCATGTGTCTGTAGCCCATTCACAGTGACTGGGTGTATGTGTTCCCTCATGTTTACTGGCATGCTTTCATGGACACACAAATAACCCACTTCTTTCCTAGCACCACTTTGTGCACTGCTTGTTCTTTTGGGACACTGTCTGGCCAGATGACCAGGTTCTTTGCAAACCCAACATTCATTTCTTTTTTCAGGTAACACTTTTCTTTGTAACCTTGGACTACCTAGTTTTGGTGGAGGCAGAGGGGTTTTAGCTGCCCTGAAGGTGCGTATTTCCCTTTCTGCACTGCCACGCCTGCTGCATTCACTCTCAGAGCAGGTCTGCTCCTGGCATAGCGGTCTGAGAGTTCAGCAGCCTCTTGCACTGTTTTGGGATCTTGGTCCTCCAGCCAGGTGTTCAGCTCTGCTGGATATGCCCAAAAAACTGCCCTAACAGTACAGCATTTTCAATTTTCTCTACAGTGTTTGCTTCAATGCCTTCTCACCATTTTAAAAACCGACATTGTTTAGTGGCTAGCTCCTCGTAGCTCATGTCAGGGCTTCTCCTGAGCTTACAGAATTTAGCTCTGTATGGCTCTGCTGTTAGTTCATATTTTTTTAAAAGTGCAACTTTAAGTTTACTGTAATCATTACTGTCCTCATTGTCCATTTGACCCAATGCATCCCAAGCTTTCCAGGTAAGTAGCAGGGACAGCTGGAAGCTCCAGGACCCTCTAGAAATGTTTGTCTGAATACATACTTTTTCAAAGGAATTTAAAAAGGCATCCATATATTCCCCCTCTTTAATTCAGCTATCAATTTGAAATTTAATTTGTAACCAAGTCCTGGAGTCCTAGTTAATCCCCAGGCCACTTACCTGCTCTGGTGCTGGTGTTTGGAGTCATAGCTTCTCCACTTCTTGTTGCCTCTGGTGCTCACACTCTTCTCACTCAGGTTCTCGCTGTTGTCATTCAACCTCTTGCTGTTCTCGTCTCTCTTCTCTCTGGAACTCCAGCTCCCTTTGCTGCTCAGCTTCAAACCTTTTCTGTTCAAACTCCAGCTCAGTCCTCCACAACTCATCTGCAGCCTGATCCATTCTGGCTCCAGAATGCTACCGACCTTCCCCTGCTACTGTGGCCCTTGGCTTGCACTGGCCCTGCTGTCCTCCTCACTGGATCGGGACACTGCACTGGACCCTGGCCCCTCCATGCCCACGGTTCAGTCCTTTTCAGTCACAGACTGAGACTCGAGGCTTTGGGCACTGGCTGCCACCAGAGCCTCTACAATATGCCTTTTGGTTCAGCCCTCATGCTGGACTCCTCTCTCTTGGCACAACTGCCTCAGTTGGTCTGCAGTGTGCTCCCTGTAGTTGGAAGCCATCTTCTTCCCTAACTGCGGCTACACTAACTTGCACCCAAAAAAAATACAACAAGTAGTGAACTTAAACTGTAAGCACAATGATATAGTTCTATTTACTTTTTAAAAATCACTGCCTTATTTTGCATGTGAGCTGTACAGTATTAATCTGACACACTGAACTGTTAATGCTCATGTTACCAAATACTTTTAAATCACACCACTGCCAATCAAATCTGTCACAAATGCGCTCCGCAGGTCAGGCCCTCTGCCTCCACAGAGCCAACCTCAAAGTGCAATAGTGTGAACGGGGACAGAAAGGGTAACCATCCTGTCTGTTTAGGATCTGAATCACCTACTAGCTTTGAGTCCTGGGGGTCAAAATGTGAACCTTATGCTAGCATACCCAGTTAACAGGATCAGATATGTACCCTCTTCAAGAATGCAATGCAATCCTTCGTCCATTGGCACCCAGCCAGGTTTCCAAAATGTACCCTTACGACTCAATATGATACCTGGGTATATTCTTACCTTTTTCAAGATTAGTAACAAATTCAAGGCCTTAACAGCTGTCAGATTTAAACACTGATTCAGCATTCACATGCAAAAGAAACTGTGAAAAACCACAGGTAGTATTTCAAAGAAAATATTGTTTACTAAAAATTGTAAAATAGGTAAAATATCAAACACAGAACAAATATATCAACAACTTACAGTCACATAAAATAAATGGGAAGTTACAGAACACAAATACGCCTACCACAAAAAAAATACTTAAGTTCCAGTTAATTTTTATTTTTTTTAAAGTGCCCAGTTACCAATCCACAGACCAAATGTGTCTTTGCTTTTCAGGGAGTGCTTCTGCACCAACTTCTCTTGCAAGCAATATTCAAAAGTCAGTTTTCTCCACCTCCTAGTGATGTTACCCATGAGGTCACTGTTAGATCTGTGATAAATCTGTAATCTGAGTATGGGTATCCAAAAAGGATATTATTCTTCTGCTGGCTGGAATCAGCAGTAACCAATAAAAAAAATATGTGACAGTCTTTGCAAGCAGGTTCTTTTGATGGCTCATAAACCCACATCCTGTCACTAGTCCCCTTCTAGGTAAGAAAACCAAGAGGAATCAGACAAATTGCTTCCCTTCCTGCTATGTCATAAAATGCATACATGGGAACCAACTTCAAAAGCAGGAGCAGGTTATAAGAGATAATAAACTGTCCCTCTGAAAGGAAGACTTTTAATTAGGGGTTTCCCTGGTTAGTTTAATACATCATGCTGCTTCAGCCACACTGACACCTTGAAGGTAAAATGCCACTTATCACTGCTAGGCTGTTTTCTTGCCTAAGCAGACATTCACATACCATATACTTATTTTACAATATTATACAATAATACAATAATCAGGTGAGCAGAGCATCACAGTCTGTAGTTTCCTGCCTCTGCCCTGCTCCCACTTTTGTGAAGTGGAATCACATCTACCCTCCTCCAGTCCTCAGGTATCACCCCCATCCTCCCATGATTTGTTAAAGAGAGTAGTCAGTGGTGCCACTAGTTCTGCCCTTAGTTATTTTAGAATTCTGGGGTGAATCCAATCAGGCCCCTTCACAAGAGTTCTTTCAGAACCCTTTCTTCTGTGAATGGACTGGTATCAACACCCCTATCCAGAGTGTTTCTCTTGTTTGGTTTAGGTACCTCCCCCTCCTCTTCCTTTGTGAATACTGAGCAGAAATATTCGTTCAGTATCCCTGCTTTTTCACTGTCACCCTCTGCCCACATTCCTTCCCCTTTATTAAGCCTCAGTATCCCATCCTTGGTCTTTCTTCACTCCCAAATGTACCTTTAAAAGGTTTTACCCCCCTTATTAACAGAGTTGGCTATCTTTTCCTCGGTTTGGGCCTTTGCTATTCTGACTGCCTTCCCTGCCTTATTCTGTTTTAACTGATACATTTCTCTGTCCTGCTCCTTCTGTGTTTCCTTATATTTCCTGGATGCTAACCTTTTCTCCTTAACCTTCCCTGCCACCTCTTTTGAGAACCATAGTGTTTTTTTCCTTCGTTTTGTTTTGTTGATTTGCTTAACACAAATGCGTGTTGCCTCTGTGATGGCTGTTTTGATTATTCCCCATTGTTCCTCCACTCCTCCTTCTTTCCCATTTGCTAGTGCTTTTCTGAGGCACTCTCTCATTTTCCCAAAGTCAGCCCTCCTAAAGTCCAATGCTCTTGGTTTTGTATGGCATGACTCTATGGCTGTGTTTATCGTGAACCACACTGTTTCATGGTCACTTGTTCCCAGATGGCTACCCACTTCTAAATCCAGATCCTTTTTCTATCCCCATTTGAGAGTACCAGGTCTAAGATTGCTCCCTCCCGAGTGGGTTCCAGTAGTAGCTGTCTGAGGCATGCCCCTTGTAGGGCATCAAGAATGACCCTGCTCTTGGATGTGACTGAAGCAAAGGTGCTCCATTTGACAGTGTCAGTGGCTCACCAGGCAGCACACTCGCCTCTGAGGCCGGGAGATCAGAAGGCTATGGATTCTATCCCCACACCAGGCACCTGGGTTAATATCCCAATACTGATACTGTAGTGCAGCATGATGAGGGTGCTGCACTCCTGAGGTGCCGTCCTTCAGATGAGACGTTAAACCGAGGTCCCACCTACCTGTTCTGGTGGTGGTTCAGGTGGATGTCAAAGATCCCATGGCACTTCTCAAAAAGAGTTGGGGAATTTCCTCAATGCCCTGGCCAAATTTCCCCCCATTCACTAAAAATACCACCAACAGCTTAATCTGGTTCAAGGTCAGTTGGCAGTCATCTGTATTCCCCTCCCCCAGGTCATGCCTGAAAATAGGCAGAATTTGTCTAGTGCACTTACCTGGTCAACAAAAATTAAATCAAATAAATAAATAAATAAATAAACAAACATCTAGCATATTCAACAATATCTCCCCTTTTTTGCCATTCAAAGAATGCATTCTATCGTTTCTTTGTCCATTCCCTCCCCCTGAGATGTGGGTCTGTATACAACCCCCATGCGGGTTGTGGTGCCATTTCCTGTCTCCAGGGTGCCCCACCATGCCTCATCTACTCCCTGTTTACTCTTTAGTTCTGTTGCCTTGATCCCTTCCCTTAAATAGTTTAGAGAGCTACTCCTCCTCCTCCTCTTTTACCCTCCCTGTCCCTCCTGTAGATTGTGTATCCTGGTATGTTGACATCCCAGTCATGGTTCTCAGTGTACGATGTTTCTGTGACTTCCACAATATCCAGGCATCCCTCTTCCATCAAGGCCACTAGTTCAGGGAACTTGGTACACAAGACTATGGGCACTGGTACTCATCACCCTCCATTTTTTAACGGCCTTACCCCTTTTAGCCCCATCCCTGTCCTTACTGCCTTTGCCTTTTTTGCATTTACCCCTGTCCTGCTCCCTAATGACTTCTCTACCTTTGTGTTTACCTCACCAATTACCATGTTTTGTGGAGGGAGGCTGGGATTTCCCTGCTCATTTTCAGTGCCTCCCCCATTGGCTAGCTTAAATGCTTGCCAGTGAAGCATTTAAACCTATCTCCAACAGCTAGCATGATGGGGTGGCACCAAGTCATGGAAACAGGGAGGGGTAAACAGACAAAACATACCCTGGTTCAGCCATGAGTAATGCCCCAAAGGGCCCACATCATTAATGTTAGTGTCTGTTCCCAAGCACGCTACTTCTGAAAAAAACAAGAGATGTTCCTGCAAGACAGGAACAGGGGGAGTCCTCCCTGCCCTGGGTACCACCATAGGAGGATTTCTCAGGGGGTGTCAGTAGGAGAGGTGGAGGCCTATACAGAGCTCAGTTTGGTGACCAGAATATTACACAGGAAGACAATCAAGAAAGAGCCAAGATAATAAGATGGCAAAGAGATTGCCGGGGGGACAAAAGCAGTAAATAAAAAAAAGGAGGCACAGTATTTTACTGAGTTGATGCAATCTTTCAAATCTGTCGGCACACATACCTTGTTTTAACCCTAGAGCGTCTGACTCACTGCATTTGAAAGGGCTTTGAGATGCTGTGTGTATGGAAGGTGTTATGCAGCTCCAAACGTATCTGTTACATTCTGGTCGGTTGCAAAGTGCAGCTAGTGAGTTTCAAGTCTGATTTGCTGTTTTGAAAAAAAGCATAAATACAAAGGGCTGAATTTTCAAAATAAGCAGAACACATCAGTCTAGTGAGCTTACATCTTCATCCACACAAACTGTCCAAAGGTCTAGTGCTTTGATTTTAAAAAATTAGTCTGTTTAGAACAAACAAACAAAACAAAAACAAAAAAAAAAAATCACAGTTTACAGCAGTTTGAGATAGTGTCATTATTTGATCCTTGGTAAGAGTATTGTTGATCTTCAATCTCACTTGTTAGCTGTGAAAAACTGTTTATATGATCTGCATAAAAGTGAAAACAAATGAACAAATTAAAAACACCAGACACAAATTCAGTTTCTTCTTATTTTAGTCACAAATTCGGATGAATGCACAGAACTGTCAGACTGTTCAAAATCCAGGCAGATGGGGGCCGCTCCAATGGCACTGCCATGTTGGTGACCCAGGTTTGGAGGAGCCAACTTAGGTCACCATGTCAGGAGTCAGGCCAGGCTGAGGTAGCTGCCGTTCTGCAGGGCACCTCAGTCGGGGTTTGTCGGTAACAGGTTCTGGTGCCAGTGGACCCTTGAGGTTGGCCCAGGGAGCTTGCTCTGCCTTCAGGGATTCTGTGTGCATATGAGGCTGACAGAGGTACTATTCATGCCATGGGGTGGAGAGAATGACTTTGAGTGGGGAGAAAACCAGGGGAAAAAAGACATATGCATCATGCCATCAAAAGGAAGGTCTCTGGTACCCCTGGGACTCACTCCGTATCAATCCCCACTGGCTCAAATGTGGGAGAAGAAGTGGATGAGGCTGCGGGGGCCCAGTACTTGTTTTGTTACTGTTTTATTCATATGCATTTATAGCTATGTTGTACATTTTAGGAAAAAACACTGACTGAGGGTGGAAAGTTTAATTTCAAATGAAGTTTCCTAAAGGTGGGGATGAAACTCAAACCTCTTTTTAAGATTGGAATCAGTCTTAAAAAAAGGTTTGAGTTTCATCTCCACCTCACAGGTTAATGATTTCCAGATATTGGTGGACTTACAAAAGTTCTTTAGGAAACTTCATTTGAAATTACACTTTCTAAGAGAAAATCAAAGAGCATTTATTCGAGGAAGACATAATTGGTGCTAATATGGGATTTAATACTGAGGATGCTACATTTTCTCCAGACGACTTGGATTTGGACCTCCTACTAACAGAAATTAATCATATGGAATCAAAGTATGGGAATTTGGATCCTATAATGGATGAAGGATTTAGAAGCTCATCAAATCCATATCCTGCTACAGAAGGGACTGACATTTTTATGTTTGCTTGCACGCATGTGCAAGAAACATAGTGCCATCATCTGAGTTTTCGGAGGTGTGTCAGCCGTCTTCCAATTCAGTGTGTTTGCAGGCGCAGTCACAGTTCTCCAATCAATGCTGCAGCTGTCTATGACAGCAGTTGAAAATGCAGGGCCATACAGTTGAAAGGGAGAGCTCCGCTTCAGTGAGCAGCGCTCCCCTCCCTCCACACGCATGCACGCATATTGCATGCTCATCGCTTCTCCCCAAGCACATACTGTATGACCAACAGGGGGTGCCCAATTCCCCATGACTCCAGGCCCCCGAAACAGCCCACGGCTGCCAAGTTGGAGCCCACCCCAGCGTGGCACAAGTCCAGATACGACGGGGTGTCCAATCCCCGATGGCTCCAGGCCCCCCAACCAGTCTTCCAGCTGCCATGCTGGGAGCCCACCCCAGCATGGCAACGCCCCATATTGTCTTCCGTTAAAAAAAAAAAAAAAAAAACTGTAAACACGAAAACATTCCCTCGGCAGTCTCCCAGCCCACCCGCGCCCACCCACTGCACACCCTGCCTCCACACACCCTTTCACCCCATACTTGCCTCCGAACTCGGCGATGATCTTGAGTGGGCCGGGAACACATCTGCACTCTTCAAAGCCGACCGCAAACTGAGGAAATGCCGGTAAGCTGTATAATGCAATAAATAGGTTTTTTTCAACTTTAATGCATATCTCAGGCATTTTTTGGAATTTGGCACCAAATTTTCAACATGGGGTTTTGGGACCCTCCTCATGAATTCTTGAACTGTCATGGCATTAATCAGGCCGAAGGGTGATTTTATGATCACTGCACAAAATCACCTTTTGGGACCAATTAACGAAATGACAGTGCCAGTGTTCATAAGGTGGGCTCCCAAAAAGCCTATGTTGCAAATTTGGTGAAAAAATTCCTAAAAATGACCGTTTTACGAGCATGCATTGTGCAGTTCCTACGCACGCTCGTAAGTTTGAGAATTATTAATATTTGCACTCCAGATTTTCAACATTGCCATTTTACCACACCTACTTATGAGCAGTACAGCTGTCATTTTTCACATCTTGCCCAAAATGTGTTTCCGCGCATGTAGCGCAGAATGGCACAGTCAGTGTGCAAAATCAGTGTATGAGACACATTAAGAAAATCACAGTGACTGTTCATGAGCAGAGGTCTTAAAATGGCTATGTTGAAAATTTGGTGAAAAAATTCCTAAAAATGACTTTTACGAGCGTGCGTTGCGCAGTTCCTACGCACGCTCGTAAGTTCGCGAATTTTTAATATTTGCACTCTAGATTTTCAACATTGCCATTCTACCATACCTCCTTATGAGCAGTACAGCTGTGATTTTTCACATGTAGCCCAAAATGTGTTTCCCTGCATGTAGCGCACAATGGCACAGTCGGTGTGCGCAATCAATGTTTGGGACAGATTAAGAAAATCACAGTGACAATGTTCATGAGCAGAGGTCTTAAAATGGCTATGTTGAAAATTTGGTGACAAAAGTCAATAAAATGACTGTGTTACAAGTGAGCATTGCGCAGTTTCCATGCACCCTCGTAAGTTCATGACTTTGTAATATTTTCAGTCCAGATTTTCACCAGTGGCATTTCTCCACACTTCCTTATGAACAGTACAGCTGTCATTTTTCACAACATGGCTGAAATGTGTTTCACACTTTCAGCGCAGAAATGTGTGGTCGCTGTGGGAAATCAATGCTCGGGACAGATAAAGAAAATCACAGTGACACTGTTCATGATCGGAGGTCCCAAAATGCCTGTGTTGACAATCTGCTGTAAAAATTCCCCAAACTAATTACATTACGGGTGTGGTTGCACAGTTTCTATGCACACTCTTAACTTCACCAGTTTTTTTAATATTTTCACTGCAGATTTTCAACATTGTCACTTTTTACACCTCCCCATGAACAGTACAGCTGTCATTTTTCACTTCCTGTTCAGAATGTGTTTTTGCGCCTGTGGTGCTAAATGCCGTAGTTGCTGTGCAAAAGCAACTTTCAGCTAACAAACTGATATTGCCACTGTTCATGACATGGGGGTCACAAAAAAACCATGTTGAAAATTTGGAGTGAAAATACCAATGAATGCCTGAGGCGTTAGGGTTTCTGACCATAATGGCCCACCCTGTAGAGAATGACAGGCATCAGGGGTGTGACTTGGGATTCTCACCTGTAATGCTCATACCATTCCACACCCTGCAGCCAGTGAGAGGCATTGAGGTATGCCTTGGACTCTTCGGGCCCCAAAGTTCACCCCATTCTCCTATACCACACCCATCTCACCATATTTCCTGATGGAATGGGGTGCGCATAAGGGCCAAAGACCCCAAGGCACACTGTGACACTTGTCAGTGTCTGCAGGGTAGGGTGTGGTGAAATGGTGTGGCCACTATGCCTGATGACCCAAAGGCACACCCCAATGCCTGTCAGTCTCTGCAGGGTGGTGGTGGGGTTGGCTTCAGTTCAATACTTCACTGCCATTCCTATTATGCAGCTCTGTAACTCCTACACTACCAATGCCAATGCCAGCAAGCAAACATTCGGCATTGACAAAGCTTGTTATAAATTTGGAAATCAGGGAGAGAATCTGAAATTGAGGCTGGAACATCTACAAGTTCTAATCCCACCACAGAACTAAGTGACTTTAAACAGGATTTGGACATTCTTGAAGACTTATTGATGGAACATGAAGCAAGCTCGGACTATGACAGATGGGATAAGAGGTAATAAAATATTCAAAGCAGGACTTGATTTAAAAAAATTAAGGAAAAGCTTATGCCGCCCTCAGTCAGAGTTTTGCCCTAAAATGTATAACATAGCTATAAATGCTCATGAAAAAACAGTAACAAAACAAGTATTGGGCCTATTAAATGAAAATGCTGCCACCCAGAAACAGAATTTAAGTTGGAAAGAAAGAGAGGCTTTAAGCAAACTTTGCTCCGACACTACAGTGGTAATAAAGCCTGCTGACAAAGGTGGCAACATTGTCACTTTGGATAAAGAAACGTATAGGGGTATAGTCTGGGAGTTGTTGTCAAATAAGGTGAATTATAAGAAATTGCTCATGAATCCCACTGTACACTATAGGAAGGAGCTAACCTTCTTTTTAAAAGAAGCAGTTAACAAGGTGTTAATTTTAGAAGCAGAATTTGGTTTCTTGTGGAAAGAATTTCCTACAGTTCCTGGGTTTTATGCACTACCCAAAGTGCATAAACACAGAGAAAACCCACCCTGTAGACTGATTGTCTCAGGGGTGAGTTCACTGACCCAAAATTTGGGGAAATTTGTGGACTTCTTTTTACAGCCACTTGTTGACAATCTTACCTCACACATCAGAGATACGTCAGACTTGCTAATAAAATTAAAGGAAGTGAGTTGGGAGAAAGGGTACAGCTGGCTGGGGATTGATGTAGAATCCCTTTACACCACTCTACGTCATAAAGATGGCTTAAAAGCAATAAGAGAGTCCATGGAGCTATACGAAGAGGCAGATGAGGTGCCTAGAGAATTCATCCTAGATTCCTTAGAATTTATCCTAAAACACAATTATTTTGAGTTTGAGGGTACATTTTTTGAGCAGAAATGTGGCACTGCCATGGGTGCCTCAATGGCACCAAGTTATACAAACCTCTTTTTAGGTAGTTGGGAACAGATGAAGTTGCTTAATAATGAAGTAAACCCATATTACAGTAACATAATGAAATGGTATCATTTTATTGACAACATTATTTGTATCTGGAAAGGGGAAGAAAGTGAAGCTCATTCATTTTTATGCTTGCTTGCACGCATGTGCAAGAAACATAGTGCCATCATCAGAGATTTCGGAGGTGTGTCACCTCCTCCTCCAATTCAGTCAGTGTGTGTTGGCAGGCACGGCCCCTGTAAGCCAATGCATGCTGGAGCTGTCTATGACAAGCTCCAAAATGCAGTGGCATACAGTTCAAAGTGGGAGCTACGCTTGAGTGAGCAGCGATAAGATATCACCTGCTCATGCGCAGCTCCCCCCCACACACATACACACGCCACGCAGGCGTGTGCACCCCCTCACGCACACACTGAATAGCCGACGGGGTGCCCAATCCCCATCAGCTGTGCTGCGCTCCCCCTGCCTCCCCCAAAGCCTTTCAAAATGCCACGCTGGGCAAGTAATGATATAGCCGCAGGGGTGCCCAATCTCTGTCGGCTCTACTGTCCTGACCCCCCGTACTAGAGTGCCACACTGGGAGCCCACCCCAGCATGGCAATCCATACTTTAGCCAGCAGGGTGCCCAATCCCCATCGGCTGAGCGGCACCCCCAACTGTCTTTGTACCATGCAGGAGCCCACCCCAGCATGGCAAAGCGTCCAGCGATCATTCTTTTTTGCCTGTGTAAAGAAAAAACAGTCCCATGAGCGCTCCTCCAGCCCCACCTACCACAACCTGCACCCACCCACTGCGCACCCAGCCTCCCCATACCCCCCTTCACCCCATACTTACCTCCGGACTCCAGCGCAATGATCTTCGGTGGACCGGGAACACGTCTGCACTCTTCAAAGCCGACCACGAACTGAGGAAATGCCGGTAAGCTGTATAATGGGCTAGATAGGGGGTTTCAACTTTGTTGCATATCTCAGGCATTTTTGGTATTTTTTGAATCTTCAACATGAGGTTTAGGCCCTCTTATCGAATGATGTCACTGTCATGAGACAGATAGCGGTCCAGGGTGATTTCACAGTCACTGCGTGAAATCACCCTTCAGGCCTGAATAACACCATGACAGTGACATCATTCATGAGAAGGGGTCCCAAAAACCCCATGTTGAAAATTTGGTGCCAAAATTCCAAAAAATGACTGTTTTACGAGCGTGCGTTGTGCAGTTCCTACGCAGGCTCGTAAGTTCATAAATTTTCAATATTTTCACTCCAAATTTTCAACATTGACATTTTACCACACCTTCTTATGAGTAGTACAGCTGTCATTTTTCACATCTCACCCAAAACGTGTTTCTGCCCATGTAGCGCACAGTGGCGCAGTCTGTGTGCGAAATCAATGTACGGGACAAATTAAGAAAATCACAGTGGCACTGTTCATGAGCAGAGGTCTTAAAATGGCTATGTTGAAAATTTGGTGAAAAAATTCCTAAAAATGACTGTGTTACGAGCATGCGTTGCACAGTTCCTATGCATGCTCGTAAGTTTGCAAATTTATTATTTTCACTCCAGATTTTCAACATTGCAATTTTATTACACTTCTTTATGAACAGTACAGCTGCAATTTTCATATGTCGTCTAAATGTGTTCGCATGTAGCGCAATAATGGTGCTGTTGATGTGCTTAAAGCAATGTTTAGGACAGATTAAGAAAAATCACAGTTACACTGTTCATGAGCAGAGGTCTTAAAATGGCTATGTTGAAAATTTGGTGACAAAAGTCCATAACATGACTCGCGTTACAAGTGAGCATTGCCCAGTTTCCACGCACCCTCGCTAGTTCATGACTTTGTAATATTTTCAGTCCAGATTTTCACCAGTGGCATTTTTCCACACTTCCTTATGAACAGTACAGCTGTCATTTTTCACAACATGGCTGAAGTGTGTCTCCACACTTTCAGCGCAGAGATGCATGGTCGCTGTGGGAAATCATTGTTCGGCACAGATAAAGAAAATCACAGTGACACTGTTCATGATCGGAGGCACCAAAATGCCTGAGTTGACAATCTGCTGTAACGTGGCCGTTATGCCTGACAACCCAAATGCACACCCCAATGCCTGTCACTCTCTGCAGGGTGGTGGTGGGGTTGGCTTCAGTTCAATACTTCACTGCCATTCCTATTACGCAGCTCTGTAACTTCTACACTACCACTGCCAATGCCAGCAAGCAAACATTCGGCATTGACAAATGCTTGTTTAATTTGCTGCACATGAATGATTTGAACTTATGATTTACTCACACCTTTGATCAGAATTAAACTTTCTGAACCTTAATTTGAACATAGATACTAATGGAGAGGATGACTTTTGTATTAGAACTAAGACCTTCAGAAAAGAGACTGCAACTAACTCGATGTTACTTGCTGGGAGTGCCTGCCCACCTAACCTAAAGAAGTCCATTCTATTTAGCCAGTTATAAAATGGGCTTAAAAAATCCAGAATGCTGATTGGCTACAACCTAGTTTTAGCCATGTACTTATCAGCATGTATTGTGCCAACCAGCACTAATTCAGCCAAGCTGAGCCACACCACACAAAAATATCACTGTCCCCAACACCATCCTGTCTGAAAAAATAACCTGCAGCTCTGTGCCACGCTAACCAGACATGCAACCACTGTGCACAGTTTCCCCCCTTGGACCACTACACAGGCTCTCATGTCCCAAAAAGCAGTAATAAACCACCAAACCTAAAGGAATAATCAGTCTAAGGTATTAAATAAATGGGCACACACCATGCAAGTCCAGCGTGAAAGCAAATACCACTGTTTCTACCATAGGCGAGTGGGAAACTGAGCACAAGTCCTGTCATGGAGACACATATCCCAAACACAGCCACCCAAGGAAAATTCCACATAGTTAAGCTACTGACACTCTCACCAGTCTCACCTATACTTCAGTTTCTGTTCACCAAAATCCAGGACCAATATGCAGACAGCCTGCAGATTTCTCACTGCAGCACCTTGCCTCAACTCCCCACTGCCTTCTTTGTGTCTTCCATCTCTTACTGACCATTACCTGAAGTGTGCTACCTGACCAAAAAAATACAAACAGAACCACAATATTGTTAGCAAAGAAAAAATCTTTCATTTTTAGACCGTGACCGTTTCGTTTTGAAAACTGCAAACAGGAAATGAATGAGTATTGCGGCCGCTGAGGGACACACTCTCTCAGTTGAGACAGCCATTTAGAACAGAAACCTTCAAAAAACTCAAAGTACACACAAAAATGTTTACTGTTTTTTTAAAAGAACATGGGGCAGAAACATAATACTGTATGGTACAGCCTTGCTCCCTCATTGATGCTGTAAATGAAACAGCATGAGAATGTGCTCCCTCCCCCCTTACTCTAACCAAGACTGGGTAGTTAAATAAATAAACACATAAATTACAAAAGGAGAAGAAAAAAAAACAATCTTTGACAGTTTGTAACTTTGTATTTGTTGATGACTGGGTACTACTGACACCCACAAACACAAACCTTCTGTACTAACTTTTAATAAAACAGCTCCATTCAAACACATTCAGAAGAACTACTTTTTCCTTTTTTCTACTAATAATTTATTTTTTTTCTTTTTCATATAGTTTCTATGTGCATTTTTTAAAATAACTTTTTACTGGGTGGGCCTATTTTATAAGCACAATAAGACACTCCAAGGTGAGGGTTATGGCCTGATAAGAGCACTTCCCAGGTGCTAAAAGCACTCGGCGCAAGTGCCTCATGCTACATAACACACCTGGGGCATGCTCTTATCAGGCCATAACCCACACCTCGGCATGTCTTATTGCTGGCTTATTACGTATAAGAAGGAACTGTAGTTCTGATGATGATTTTGAAATACAATCAAAAGAACTTTTAGACAGATTCCAAGTTCAAGGATATGACGAACATCTTTTGGAAAATACCTATAAAAAATAAAATAAATAAATAAGGATACTCGCATTAGGAAAAAAGAGAGAAGAAGAAGATACTGAAGCCCTATGCACCTTTGCAACTGAATACAATAACATGACAGAGCATTATAGGTAACATCATTCTTCATAACTGGCGTATTTGATTGGGCGATGAGATAGTGGAAAAAGCAATGGGTTCTAAACCAAGAATTACCTTTAGTAGGGTGCACAACATTAAGGATAAAGTGGTGCACAGTAGACAGAAAACTGGAAAATATAAAGAAGGGTATCTGGCTACCAAAAAGAACAAATAGCTTTTTAACTTGTAAAAGATGCAATATATGCAAATATGGGATACCTGGCAACATTTTCTTTCACCCTAAGAAACAGGGTAAAAAAGTGGAAATAAGGGAACTTAAAACTTGTGACACCTCTTATGTCATATATGTTCTATGGTGTACCTGTTATCTTCTGTACGTAAGCAAAACAGTAAGACCTCTGAAACAGAGAATTCAGGAACACATAAGATCTTTAATTAATGATCGACAGGACACCCCTGTGGGCACCCACTTTACTATGTGCCACAATTAATCACCTGAGGATATGAGATTTATGGGTATAGAGCATGTCCCACCACTACCTTTGGGAGGGGACAGACCCAACAAGCTGTTACAGCAAGAGAGTATATGGATTTTTAAAATGATCAGTGTGAAACTGGATGGATTAAATGAAAATTGGGATGTAAAACCATTTTTAAAGAAAAAATAAGAATTGTTTGAGAACTCCGTACCATGTTAATGTAAGAAGGGAGTTTAATTTTAAATCTGTGTAGAACCATTTAAGACCAGGCTATTATGCTACAAATATTATTATTTGTGTTCATACAGTTAACACTTCTCTCATGCTTTCTCTTCCTCTCTCCTTTTCTCAACAAGGTAGCTAGTTGAATTCAGATCCTGGAATTTCTCCTGTCTGGATATATAAATGTGCTATAAATGTGCTATAATTCTAAATGGATTATTATGCTTAAGTTTATTTCCAGGTTCAACTACTGGATTACTAAATGCATTTTATATCTATTAAGAGAACTATTTTTGATATTTAGATTGTAATTTTTTATAAGATTTTTTGATATGAATAGTGCACTTTAATTATTTATTTTTTATTTTATTTATTTAAAGTTTCGGAATTACAACCTTTGAGTCAGTGACTCCTTTGCAAAGGCTCCACGTCAGGGCAAACAGACAAGTTATGCAAGATATAACAACAATAATTAATAAATATTAATGTACAGAGGTGATTACAATAAGACAGAAGACATAATTCCATGGATTGGGTAGTTACATTTGGGGTTGCTATTGCAGCCCAAGTCAGATAGAAAATGCATCATTTAAGAAAACTTGTGAGTACTTTCCAGAAGTGTAGAACAACTTTGTAATCAACGGACCTTGTCTCAGGTTGGATAATCAACCCTGTGTCTATGTGGTGTATTGTGTTTAGATGCAGCTACATGTCTCTGAGTCTAGTAGGTGCATCTTGATGCTGGCTTTGAACAGGCTAATGCTTGGGGCCTGTGATATGGATGGGGGGAGTTCATTGAGCCAGGTGGGTGCCTGATAACCAAATGACCTTTGGCCTAGCGTGGTCCTTCTAAGGGGGACTAAGGTATGTGTTTTAGCTGCGCGTCTTGGGGGTAATCCTGTGAGTGTTGTGTTTTATTAGGGGGTGGAGTCCAATGGGTGCCATCCCCAATTGGATTTTCTTGGCCTGTAGGCAGGTGTGGTATTTTAACCTGCCTGTGAAAGTCAGCCAGTTAGCTTTTTTTTGTAGAGCTCGCAGGTATAGGTTAGCTTATCGCTATCCGTAACCAGACAGCTGGCTTTGTTAAGGGCCAGATTGATTTGTTTTAGTGTCGTGGGGTCAGCTGCTCCATATATTGTTATTCCATAGTCTACCAATGATAGAACCGAGCTACTTACTGCCAGATGAAGGGCGAGGGTTGGGAGGCATTGTCTGTGCCTAAAGAGGGTCCCAAGTCTGGCGTTTACTGAGGCAGAGAGTTGGTCAATGTGCATGTGATAGGTCAGTGATGTGTCTAGCGTGATGCCCAGATACTTGAAGTGTGATATTTGGTCAATTATGGTGCCCTGGTGGTTGGTTATGTTTAGTTGGGAGCTATAGTAAGGGCTTTGTCTGTGTGCAAAGATCATGGATTTTGTTTTGCTGAGGTTTAGTACTAACCGTTGATTCATGAACCAGTGTTCTATTTCCTGGAAATTAGTTTGGAAATTGTGCTGAAGAGCATTCGGGGTGGAATCTTTCCAATAGATTACTGCATCAAAGCTTATGAATATTAATGAGATCGGACTTTAAATTGTTCTGAATATTTTCATGCCATAACCCCGTTGAAGACTCGTGAGAGTTGAGGAGCTAGGGGGTTTGCTTTATTTTATTTTTATTTTATTTATTTGTATATTCGGAAACAACCTTTGAGTATTATACTATTTTACATAGGTTACATGTCAGAATGTAAAACAGCAGAGACAACAAAAACTCGACAGTTAACACAAAACATAACATTGCTATGTAATACAGAAAAGAGATAAATAATACATTTGAATAACCCAGACAACTGAAATTAAACAGCAGAAGGAGATTCCCAATTAGCAACGTACAGTATAGCTGCCTCAGGGGGGCCTGTCAAGGTAGAGTATCGGAAAGGGTAGGAGAAAGAAAGGGAGGAGAGTGCAAACGAGGTTTCCCAATTAGCAAGGTGCGGCATAGCAGTCCCAGGGGGGCCTGCCAAGGCAGAGTATCAGAAACGGTAGGAGAAAGAAAGGGGGGAGAGTGCAGAAGAAGGGTAGATTAGAGAAAGAGAAGAAAAAATTACTCACCTTAGTAATGTTGTTTCTTCTTATGGAGTCTTGCTGTATTCTGACTACTTGCAGTGATCTCCAACCTTTGAACTGCCCCGGAGAGGAAAAAGTTAACTTTCCATGCAAGGCATGGAATGCTGTGCTTGAGCTCAGTTGAAGCCTCTGTCTGCTGTTGTTTGAACCCCAACCACCATATCTTTACGAGCTATACTCACTTGGCATTATGTGTGGAAACTGTAAACTAACACTAGCCAACTGGCAACTAAATTTAATAAAGAGGGTGTTTTGGTTTCAAAGCAAAGACTCAAGTCAGGAAACCCAAAAAACAAAGCACAACACACACCCAAAATAAAGGAGGGTGAGAAAAAAAGGGGCACCTCTAGATGCCAACACTGCTCCTGCCCACCCACATCCCAAAAACCAGGTTCTGAGAGGGGAGGCGGAGGGAGGTCAGAATACAGCAAGACTCCATTAGAAGAAACAACATTGCTAAGGTGAGTAATTTTTTCTTCAAACAACATGAAGTCTTGTTGTATTCTGACTACTTGCAGACTACCAAGCAGTACCTCTATGGAGGAGGGACAGAACCTACTTTGGTAATAGGCTCTGAAGTACTGCTGTGCCAAACCGAGCATCACTCCTAGCCTGGATATCCAGAGAGTAATGCTTGGTAAAAGTATGGACTGTTTTCCAGGTGGCTGCTTGACATATCTCTAAGATAGGAATATCCTGGCAGCAGCCAGGAAGCAGCTGTACCTCTAGTAGACTGAGCTCTCAGGCCTGAGGGTGGAGTCCTACCCAATTTTTCGTAGCAGAATTGCATACAAGAGACAATCCACCAGGCAATAGATCTTTTAGTGGCAAGTTTTCCCTTACTGACCTCACCATAAGTGAGGAACAATTGGAGGGAGTCAAACCTGTGACCCTTGGTGTGCTCTATGTAGTAGCCAAGGACCCCTTTTGACATCCAGGCTGTGCAGCCTCCTCTCTCCAGAGGAGGAATGGTCAGTGAAGAAAACAGGAAGAGACATAGATTGGTTAAGGTGGAAATCTGAGACCACCTTAGGCAAAAACTTCCTATTAGTTCTTAGGACCACCTTATCTCTATGAAAAGAGATAAAATCAGGCTCCACTGACAGGGCCTGTAACTCACTGATGCATCTGGCAGAGGTAATGACTACCAAAAACACAGTTTTCCAAGTCAAGTACTTAAGTTCTGCAAAGGACAAAGGCTCAAAAGGGGGTTGCATAAGCTGAGCAATGCAAACATTTAGGTCCCAAGCAGGAGCAGAGTCCCTGAAGGAGGATTGGTGAGCAACAATCCCTTGAAGAATTTACAAAATACAGGATGAGCTGAGAGAGAGAGACCACTCGACAAAAAAGCAGAAACAGCTGCTAAATGTACTTTAAGTGTAACTGGTCTGAGTCCCAAGTTATTGAGATGAACCATATAGTCCAGGACTGTAGGCAACCCAGCAGACTCTGGAGAAATATGCTTACCAGAGCACCAAATAATGAACCTTTTCCATTTGGAGTTGTAAGTCTTTCTGGCAGAAGGCTTTCGAGAAGCCTTTAGACTATCCAAAACATCTTGAGAGAGGTGCAGATCAGCAAACTCTAACTCTTCAAGAGCCAGGCCTTGAGATTGAGAGATTTGAGATTCAGATACCAAACTCTCTCCTGAGAGGATGTCAACATGTTGTAATTCCTGGGAAGAGACAGGGGGAGGTGGACTGCTAAGGACAGCAACAGTGGGTACCAGGGCTGTCTGGCCCAGTCTGGAGCAATCAGAATCACTTTGCAGGGTTGCGACCTGATTTTGACTAGTACCTAGAACAGGAGAGGGAAGGGTGGGGGGAAGCATACAAAAACTTCCCTTCCTAATTGAGAACAAGAGCATCCAGAGGGACTGAGCCCAATACTGGGGGTCTGCAGCAAAAAAGGGGAAGTTGGTGATTGTTTGGGGCTGCAAAAAGATTTATCTGTGGAGTGCCCCATCTGGAGAAAATCACCTTCAAAACTAGGGGATCTAGGGACCATCCGTGATGGCCCCGAGATATCCTGCTGAGAGCATCTGCCAGGACATTGTCCTTCCCTGTGAGGTGCACTGCCGTAAGAGAAGTTTGTAGAGAATAGGCCAGAGACCACAACTTCATTGCTTCTGTGCACAAGGCCGTAGACCGAGTGCCACCTTGCTTGTTGATGTACCACATTGTGGTGGTATTGTCTGTTCTGATCTGGACTACTTTGTTCTGAACAGACTTGGAAAAAACTTGCAGCACCAGAAACACTGTTCTGAGTTCCAAGACATTGATGTGAAGGAGAGATTCTTGAGGTGACCACAGCTCTTGGGTAGTCAGGTCCCCCAAGTGGGCTCCCCAGCCCAAGAAGGAGGCATCTGTTGTAAGGATTAGAGCATGAGGTTGAGTGACAAAAGGAACTCCTTGCCTTAGATTGTCCTGATCCTGCCACCATTGGAGAGCCTGGATCAGGGTTCGAGTTACTGGGACTAGTTTGATCAGGGGATCCTTTCTCTGGGACCAGAAGGTTCTCAAATGGAACTGGATGTCCCTCATCTGAAATCTTGCCCCCTGGACCACTGCTGTAGAGGCTGCCATGTGGCCCAGAAGCTGCAAGAAGTGTCTTGCTGGTCGAGACACCTGACGGGTGAAAGAAGAGGCCAGTTTTACTAGTGTCCTTGCCCTGTCCAGGGGAAGGAAGGCCCTTGCTCTTACTGTATCGAGCTCCGCCCCTATAAAGGTGAGGAGCTGTACTGGTTTCAGAACTGACTTTGGAAGATTTAGGAGGAATCCTAAGGAAGTGAGCAGTTGCTGAGTTATCTGCAAATGTGACTTGACTTGGTCTGGGGACTGACCCACTATGAGTCAGTCATCCAGGTATGGGAAGATGGAGATCTTTTTCCTCCTTAGGGAAACAACTACTGCCAGGCACTTTGTGAACACCCTTGGGGCTGATGTTAGGCCAAAGGGCATTGCTCTGAACTGATAGTGGCCTGAGGGCAACTTGAACCTGAGGTACTTTCTGTGGGAGCACCTGATGGGAATGTGAAAATAGGCATCCTTGAGGTCCAGGGAGGCTAGCCAGTCCCCTGGCCTTAGAGAGAGCAGAATTATTCCCAGACTCACCATTTTGAATGTTGGCTTTAAGAGGTGCTTGTTTAAATATTTCAGATCCAGGATGGGCTGCCATTCTCCTGTTTTTTGGGGGGTTAGGAAGTACCTGGAGTACAAACCTTTTCCCCTGTGTAGGGCTGGAACCCTTTCTATGGCTCTGAGAGCCAAGAGGGAAGAGACCTCTGCCTCTAGGGTAAGGGCCTCTGAAGGATTTGCAGGTGGAAAGAATCTGGTTCTCATCTTGGGAAATTCTTTGAAGCTGAGAACCAGTCCCTGGCTTACTACTTCCAGGACCCACTTGTCTGATGTTAAAGACTTCCAGTCTTAGACAAAGTAAGCCAGCCTGCCCCCTACAGGTAGTGGAGAATCGGCACAGGCAGACCCATCAGGGTGTCTGCTTGGCAGGGGCTTTAGGCTGAGGGGTGGAAGCAGGCCTGCTCATACCCCGTCTGCCTCTCCCTCTAAAGAACCCCCTCTGAGCAAAGGCAGAAGAGGAGGCCTGGGCTTGGTAAAAAGGCCTATGAAAGGGCCTGCCACTGCCCCTGGAATGCTGCCTCTGAGGAGTGGCTTGCCTTTCTTTGGCCTGAGCACTCCTGTAGGTGGTCCTGTACTCGTCCATTTTTTTCATGTAATTCTCTGTCTGCTCCCCAAACAGAGAGTTACCAATGACAGGAAAATCCATGGCCTTAGCCTGGGTATCCTGTGACAGGCTAGTACATCTGAGCCAAGCCATCCTCTGAAGGGCCACAGATGCAGCCATGACTCTAGATGAAACATCATTGGAGTCCACAGCAGCATGAAATTGCACCTTGGATGCCTCAATCCCATCTGCAGCCACCGGCTCCAGCTCCTTGGCACGCTGGTCAGGGACCTGTTTAGCTAGAGCCATAACAGTGTCCCACCTGGACTTCTGGTATCTAGCTATGTAGGCCATACAATTAGCCTACCTGAGTCCCAGGGATGCTGCCATGTACTGTTTCTTTGCCATGGCATCAATCCTCCTGCAGTCCTTATCTGGGGGGTGTGAAGCCAAGGGTATATTTGCTTTATCACAGGCAGCAGCCTGCTCTACCAAAACATGGCTGCATTGCTGGGAAAGGAACTCCGTGTCTGAGCCTGAAAGAGTATACCTCTTGTCCATTCTTCTATCCACAGGCGGTAAGGAATTAGGAGTTTTTAAAATTTAAAATGTCTGTTTCCCAAAAGACTTATGGAGGGGAATAGACAATCTCCTGGACTCTGGGATGTCCATCATTTCAACGAAATCAGGCTCCTCCTGATCCCCTACTGCTTCTTCCATAGGAATCTGGAAGGTTTCAGCCACTTTTTTGTAAAACATAAAATGGGAAGGGGACTCAGAAAGCCTAGGAGGAGAAACACCTGAAGGTCTGTCTGGGGAGATGTCCGGGTCAATGGGCACATCCAGACTTTCATAATCACCATCACTATCTTCATACTCTCCCTCCTCCTCCTCCGGTTCATAAAATTCTTCTAAAGTATAATCCGGAACCATGGGAACCGACCAAACCGAGCCCCTGACCGATGGTGCCGGTTCGGTCGGAACCAAAGTTAGCGACTGAACTATCCTTATCGCTTTGGCTATTTCATCAGCGGTCGGAGAGAGAACCTGTGGATCCGAACCGGCTGACTTATCCCTTCTTTTTCTTTTAACCGGAACCGACTCCTCAGAATCAGTTCTCCTCTTGTCTAAGTAGTTTTTCGCCAGAGGGAAGACTCCTCCTGGTTCGGTCGTGAACTGAACCAGGCTGGCCATCCGGTCAGCGGACTTCTTGGCCTCCCTTTCCTCAGTCTACCTACTCTCTTATCCAGGGTAGCTTTGGGAAAACTTTACAAATTTGGCAGTCTGAATCGAGGTGGTCAAACCCCAGACAATAAACATAGGTGGTGTGGGATCAGCCTTAGCAAAGGCTTCCCCACAGACACTAGATGTTAAAACCCAGTGGGCCCGTTTTTTTTCTTGGGTTTCTCAGACATGGCCAATCCTAACCAAAACTTACCCTTTTTTCGGCAATCCGCCAGGCAAGACACCCCTGTCGGTTACTGACCGTGTTACAAGTCTTGGAAAAAAACGAAATAAAATCTGTTTTTTTAGAACCGATACGGACCGGTTACCACACTCTAATAAGAATAAAAACCTTTTTCACAAACCTGATTGGTTCAAACCGAACTGATCCAATGTTTACAAGTTCCACACAGAAAACTAATAGGAAACCTATCTAGTACTCACGGTACCACAGACAGAGACTTAACCGACAGGTTAAATTGCAGAAATTTGGTTGAAACCAAGAGAAAAAACTACACTTTAACCGACTTTTTTTGAACCGAGTGAAGGAGAAATCTCCGGAGCAACTGTTCAGTGAGGCGGAGTAAAGAATCTGGCAGTTGGGGTTCAAAAAACAGCAGACAGAGGCTTCAACTGAGCTCAAGCTCAACATTCCATGCCTTGCATGGAAAGTTAACTCTTCCCTCTCCGGGGCAGTTCAAAGGTTGGAGATCACTGCAAGTAGTCAGAATACAGCAAGACTTCATGTTGTTTGAAAGGGATTGGGAAAAGAAGAATATTTGGGGAGAGTGGGTGGAAAGGGGAGGTGTTGGGGGAGTATGGAGGGGAGGCAGTTGGAGGGAGCTAGAGGGGGATGGCAAGGGATGGCAGGTGGGGGTCCAGGGTCGGTAAAACAGGAGGAAAGCTCAGACTGACAAAGTTCCTGTTTACACACTGATTGGAAAACTTGTAAAAGATAAAAAGGCTTGAATCGCATTAAATTGCAGTTTACTGCACTTGGTTTAGCACCTTGTGGACTGTGCCTTTTTGTGTTCATCATTCTACATTCAGTGTGGGCTATCGTCGCACACTTTTCTTTTTCTTTTCCTGCATTAACTTGGAGCCCAAGCAGGCTTAGATTTGAATTCCACAACTTCCACTTGCACTTTGTGTAACTCTGTGCAAGTCACTCAACCACCCTGTGTTTCTGAATGCAGCAGGAAATGAGTTTTGACTCATTGTGCCTTCCCTATATACTGTAGCTATGTATATCAATAAATATATATATATATATATATATATATTTTTATGAAATGGGTAGGCAAAATTATGTCTATTGATTGTTTGCAACACATCACATGACCATGCATATATCAGAGTGTGACCGCACACCTGCACTTTCACCCCCCTCCAAAACAATTTTGCCATTTTATAAGATAGATAACCCACTGTAGGGCGTGCAGTCACGCTCTGCTATACGCATGCCTTGGGTGGTTGATGCACTTGGCCTGTGGCTTCATGCATAACAACGCACACCAAGGTGTGCGTCTATCAGAGCGCAACCGCACACCTTAGCATGAGTTATATATATATATATAAGGGATATGCAATGCCCCTATCGAAAATATCTCTGTTATTTTCCGCGAATGCAGTTTGATCTTTGACATCACGAGTGGCGAAGCCACAAGTGATACCGCAGGTCAAACTGCTCGAGGGGAAAATATCTGAGATATTTTCGATGGGGGCATTGTATGTTCCATTTATGCAATGGGCCAAGCTTTTTTATCAGTGTCATTTTCATTTTTTTAAAATAGGCATGTTTTTATTTATTTCTTTTTGTTTCCAGATGACTGAGTGTTGTGTTCTGTAAAACAACTTTTGCGTCAGGACGCTGTGCCATTGTGCTGCTGGAGAGAGTGGTAGGAGTAAAAAAGAGCGAGTTGGTTGCTTTTTTTGTGTACTGGGGTTTAAAGGAAATTGATGTTTTGTGTGAGGTTATAAGTTGTTGCTTTTTTATATTTGGTGAAAGAAAGTAGGGTGGGGGAGACAATGAAAATAATTCACTGTGTTTTGTCTGGTATTTAGGACCTTTAGGATAAATGGTAATTAACATTGTGTGAAGCTGAAAGTTGATTTTTTTTAAATAAGTTACAGTGAAAGAACAGGGGAGAAAATGAAACTGTTCTGTGTGCTGCTGGAGAGAAATGAAACTGCCAGTGGGAGCTGGAATGCAAGTGAGCAGGTGAATTCTAATTGTGCTGCTCATGCTGTCAGCTCCCACCAATCAAAGCCTTTGTGAGCAGTTGTGCTGAAGTGCAGATAGTGCCTGGTTATTACCTACAGTGAGGATAAATGACCTACAGGTTGATGGTTCTGGGCGACTTCAATGCCTGGGTCGACGACAAACTCTCAGCCTTTGGTCAGCACTTCCTCCAGTTGATGTCATCACTGGGACTTACACAGATTGTTTCTTCAGCCTCTCATAATTACGGTCATTCTTTGGATTTAGTTTTCTTCCTGGGGATTGAGGCCTCTGATTTGGTGGTGGAACCTGTCAGTTGGTCTGACCACTACACCGTGGGCTTCAGTTTTTGTGCTCCCCTGCGTAGGTCTGTCCCTGTAGAGATGGTTCGATACTGCCCTTCACGGGATGTGAGCCCTGAAGACCTGATGGTGGTATTGAACCTCTCAGAGTTTCCGGTTGCCAGCTTGAGTCCGGAATCTATGGTCTTGGCTTATAATCAGGCCATTTCCTTTGCCCTGGATTCAACTGCTCCTGTCCGTGTTCGTCCCCTCTCTCTCCACCCTCAGGCCCCATGGGTTGATGGGTCCTTGAGGGAATTTGCGACGTGTGGGACGACGGTTAGAGCATTGTTGGCGGAAATCTGCTCTAGACATCGACCGCCTTAGTTTGGAGGAGCATTATCAGCTCTATCAATCAGAAATCTCCTGTAAGAAAGTAGAATTCCTGTCCAGGAAGATCTCTGTCACTCAGAATCGACCAGCTCAGCTCTTCAGAACTGTGGACAGGCTGTGCAACCCAGCCTGTCTCCAGCTCCGTAGAACTTTTTCACAAAAGGAGTGTGATGAGATCGCTCAATTCTTTGCAAATAAGGTTGCTGACATCAGATCAGAGATCCACCTGACACACTCTAAGGGGGAAGCTGTTGGTCGGCGTCTGGCCATGGAATCCTCGGCCTCCTGGTGTTCCTTTGACCTGCCGATGTTCGAGGATATTATGCGGATCATCCAGGGGATGCGCCCTATTAGCTGTAGTTTAGATCCGGGTCCTACCTCCCTGATTTGGGGTTGTGTTGAGATCGTGGGCCCGTTTCTGGCTCAAATAATCTGGTGTTCCTTAGAATTAGGTGAGTTTCCCAGCTCCCTAAGGGAAGCTGTGGCGACTCCCCTTTTGAAGAAGGCCTCTCTGGACCCAGATATTTTGCCAGCTACAGATCTATCTCTAACCTTCCCTTTACTGGGAAAGTTATTGAGAAGGCAGTGACAAACCAGCTGGAGGACCATTTGACCATCCATAGTATCTACGAACCTCTCCAGTCTGGTTTTCGTAAGAGGCATAGTACCGAGACTGCTCTGGTTCGGGTGCTCAATGATCTCTTGATGGCGAGAGATCAGAGAAACCGCTCTATCTTGGTTCTCCTTGATCTCTCTTCAGCTTTTGACACTGTAGACCATGGGGTTTTGCTCGAGCGTCTGGAGTCCATCTGTGAACTGTCTAGTACAGTGCTCAGATGGTTTTCATCTTTTCTATCTGGGAGAACACAGAGAGTTGTGTCGGAGATTTTTTCCTCTGACCCTTTCCCTCTGCAGTGTGGTGTCCCTCAGGGCTCGGTGCTGTCCCCCATGTTGTTTGCAGTGTACATGCTGCCCCTCGGAGACATTGTTAGATGGTATGGGCTGAGGTTTCACTGTTATGCTGATGATACCCAGCTCTACCTGTCTTTGGCCCCCAACCAGGTTAGTGCTCTCTCGGTATTTAATAGCTGCCTCACTGAAATCCATGACTGGATGAATGTGAGCTGGTTAAAGCTGAACACCGGTAAGACCGAGGTTATGGTTGAGGACCCGAGTCGTGGAGCAGGGGGTTTGGGGTCTGGCCAACCCTCTGACTTATTGCTGGGGGGGATCAGATCCCTACCTCTGAACGGGTGCATAACCTGGGAGTGGTACTTGATGACAGGCTGACTCTTCATCATCAGGTGTCAGCAGTTGTTAAGTCTGCATTTTACCATCTTAGGAACATTGCCAGGGTGAAGCACCTTGTTCCATCCAGCGATTTACCCATGTTGGTTCATGCCTTTGTGACCTCACGCCTTGACTACTGCAACTCCCTGTACTTGGAGCTTCCTGGGGTTGATATCCGCCGCTTTCAGCTAGCGCAGAACGATGCTGCAAGGTTGTTGACAGGGGCATCTAGAAGGACACATATTACCCCTGCGCGATCTGCATTGGCTGCCCATACAGTGGCAGATCACCTTTAAAGTAGGTCTTTTGACCTTCAAAGCCCTGCATGGACTGGGCCTTGACTACTTGAAAGAGCTTCTGATTCCTTACCGCTCTGTACGACAGCTCCGTTCAGCCGATGAGGGGTTGCTAGAGGTTCCGAGGGTTACATTGAAGTCTTCTGGGGTCAGGGCTTTTATGTTTGTGGCCCCAACCCTCTGGAATTCTCTGCCTCGTCGGCCTAGGGAATGCACGACCGTGGAATCCTTTAAGCGGGATTTTAAGACACTTTTGTGGAGTAAGGCTTTTATGAATTGATATTGCTGAGAATATTGATTTTATATGTGTATTTTTGTTTTTAATATTCATTTGTACAGCACCTTGGTGCTTGAAAGGCACTTAATAAAGTTTTATTATTATTATTATTATTATTATTACAGTGAGGATAAATGCAATATTCTCACTGTAGGTCTGACTCAGCCAGAAATACGCTGTTATCTCGCCACTTTTATCCTCACCCCATTATATATATATATATATATATATATATACATATATACATATATACATATATAATATATATATATATATATATATACATATATACATATACATATATATACACACACACATATATATATATATATATATTTATATATAGATAGTGGCACGATAGAGCCACTATAGTTAGGGTTGAGTACCCCATTTAAGGTTAAAGTGTGAAATTTTGCACCTTAATAACTTTGCCACTATATGATGGAGTTGCCTGAAATTTGGCAGACACAGTGCAGTAGCATAGATCATGGGATCTGTCAAGTTTCCTACCAGTCTGATATACAGTTGCAGAGTTATTAAGTGACATTCTGTAGCATATTTACGCTTTTTTGTGCATTCTTTGCTCGCACCTACAGGTCACACGGTTTGTGCGACTGGTCTGAAAACTTCAGGGATTGTGCAGCTGTGGACACCAATGTGCCTTTTGAAGATTTCGTGAAAAAATAAATGGTTGAAAACTTATTCAAATAACAAGTTTCCCATTATAGTCAATGGGAAAAGTTAAAATATTCGACAGTGTTACAAATGCAGTTTTTAATGTCACAAATTACCCCTGTAGTGTCGTCAGTCAGCCATTTTATTTGTGTTACTGGTCACAGAAATGCTTGGCATTTAAATTTGGGACCTTCTAGGGACACAATAATTTTTGTGTTTACCTAGCCGAGCCCTGAGAATGCTAGACATGTCTTTTTTGGGGGTTAAACACCCCAGAAATATGTTTTTGAAATTTTTGGGAAAAGTAATGTCTCAAAGTAGTGTCGAACTTGCAACACTTCAGTGATTTCTTTTGTGAAAGTGTTGTGTTTTGTGACACTATGGCCAAAATAACAGGAATTCTTAGCCACCCTGCTGCAAAACACTGGTTTGGTCTTTTGGGCTGAAATTTGGAGGGAAGAAAGCCAACATCCCACAGATGTGCCTTTTCATGGTTTGGTGACAAAATATTGCAGGGATGCAAAGTTACGGTGCTCTGAAGTTGACACCTTTTCCCATAGACTGACATTGTGGCATACACCGTGCCGTTCGGGGCCCGTATCTCGGAAATGCTTCAAAATACGGACTTTTTGTTACAAAAATGCTTAGCCCCCAACTAGGGGGCTAAGTGCAAAACTAGCCAGGAAAGTCATAAATAATACAAAATTTGAATTTTTATTCTGTGTCGTACAGTTCCTGAGATATAAGCAATTTAGTATTCCAAGTGCTCATTTTCTGCTCTGAGGCCCATTATTATGCATACATTCTTTGTACTCACTGTGTTTCTGTATGCAGATGTTGGGGAAAAACAGGGTGTGCACTTCTGTTACTGTTACAGTTAGCGTTTCCACTTGCATTTCCATACCCATTTGTGTTAGCATTCCCATGTACGCCACTGTGTGCGTTACCCTTTGTGTTTTCATTTGCGCTTATGTTTGTGTTACTGTTACCATTTGCGTTTCCACTAATGTTTCTGTTAGCGTTTCAATTTGCATCACCGTGTGCATTTCCATTTGCGTTTGTGGCCACCCTTCCATTTACGTTTCTCTTTCATTTAGCATCATCATTGCTGTTACCATTACCATTTGCATTTCCAATTCCATTACCGTCACCGTGCGCGTTACGGTTTGCGTTTCCGTACGCGGTTGCGTTTGTGTTTCTGTTTCCTTTGGCGTTATTGTTGCTGTTATCATTACCATTTGTGTTTCCAATTGTGGTACCATGACCATGCATGTTACCACCTGCGTTTCCATATGCACTTGCATTTCCATCTCCATTTGCATTACTGTTTGCTTTGGCATCACTTTGCGCTTGCATTTCTCTTACGGTTTGCGTTACCATTTATGTTTGCATCAACATGTGCATTACTGTTTGTGCTTCTATTTACATTGCAGTTACCGTTACTATGTGACAAAAAATCACGTGGTGGGAGAGCGGGGCCCAAAGGGCCCGCGCTCCCATCAACACATTCCATTCACTATTTATACTCCTTATTCTCAAAAAGAAGTGAAATTCATGCCAAAAAAATCTGTTTAATGCATCAGTTAGGGTTGTTCCACAGCAACGAAATCGAGAAAATTTGATGTTAGGGTTGAAACCCCCCCCTTGCACCTCGCCACCCCGCCTCCCCAACTGGCATTGGGGTGTGCGTTGGGGTCATCAGTCCTAACTCTCACCCCATTCTTCTATACTTCACCTCCTCAGCTTGTTTATACATGGGATGGGATGAGAGCTAGGACCGAAGACCCCAACGCACACCCTGATGCCAGTTGGGGGTGCAAGGGGAGGTTTCAACCCTAACATCGGATTTCCTCTTTTTTGTTACTGTGGAACAATCCTAACTGATGCATTAAATTGAGCTTTTTTGCCATGAATATATATACATACACACACACACACACACACACACATAATATATACATACATACATATATATATATATATATATATATATATATATATATATATACACACATACATACACACACACACACACACACACACACACACACACACACACACACACTCATTTATATATATGGCGAACACACACACACACACACACACACACACACACACACACACACACGTATACATACGTTTTATATATATATATATACACACACACACACAAGTATATTCTTTGCAAAAAACTGCGTTAATTCAACAGGTTTTTTTACAGTGACAAAAGTGAGGATATTCGCCGTTAGGGTTACCACTCTTTGCACCCCACGACCACCCTGCCCCCACCAACAGGCATCGGGGTGTGTGTTGGGGTTCTAGATCTCTGATTGTAGTAGTAGTAAAATGTTATTGCTGTAACAAACAAAATTGTCCATACAATTAAAACATTTATAACACATTCATTCACTAATCCTATACATGCATAATAATTTACATATACAAAAATAGAAGTGTTTTATAATAATACCCCCCTACATTTTTCACAGTTATCATTTAATTTTGTTGTACAATCTTTCTCTGTATTGAGGTTGATGGTTTTGTTGTTTTTTTCGCACCATCATCTATTTTACCACCTCTAAAAGACACCAAGTCATTATTCTCATACATAATACTGTATCATTTAATACTCCCGCACTTTTTATCAGATTTTTTTTCCTTTCAATGGAAACTAAATCTTCATCAAGTTCTCCAATTTCCAAATATCAGTGCTTTTAAGTAGACTATTCAGTTGGAGATTTGGAGCCATATCCATGTTCCCCAGTATATTCCCCATAAAAAACTGTGGGCATAGTATCAGAATGTGTAACAAATTATCCTCCTCCAATTTACATTCACAAAGGCCATTTTCTGCTTGGCAGATATGCCTCTCAGTTTCTGAGAATCAAAATATTCAAATTGAAATCTTGTTAAAGATTTCCTTTTTTGGGTCCTTAATAATTATTAAGTAAGATTCCAATGCAAAATTTCTTTTTTCATTTTTTTTGCCAACCACTTGCTGATTTTCACTTGTCTATTTAATTTCCATCTCATATTGTATGCATATATCCTTAATTCTTCTTGTTATATATATTTCTATATATTTTCTAAGTATTGTAAGGCTGTTAGCCAAACAATCCAGAAGGCCATAGGGCTTTATAATTTTTTTCTAAAGTATGTATACCTGGGCAAACAAACTCTTTATTATTATATACTAAGGATTCTTCTAAGCATATTCTAGGGAGTTTCTCTTCATTCATTCCATAGACCTTAATCCAATAACATGCTATTCTCTGTGCAATATTACACCAAGCTGGCAATTGCCCCAACTCTAATCTAGTCAGGGCAGAGGATGCCCCCATTGGTAGTCCCAATATTCTCTTATAAATTTTATTTAATATCACTTCCAGGGTACCGGGTGAAATTATCGCGGACACAATATCGCCGCACATAATAAAGTGGGCTACATGTCACCGACTACAATGTTGGCATGTAACTTAATCACCCACCCAAACCCTGTGGTCAGTGAACGTCATGAAACGGCAAGGTGCCACCGAGACCCCAGCCCACCAATTGGTGCCCCAGGCACTGTACTTGCAGCCACCCACATTGTGTTTGCCAGTCCCCCCCCAACTCACCGCAATGTGGTAGTCTACATCCCTGGTGTCTAGTGGCCCCCCCTCACCATCCCAGCAGGTAGCGGCCTACCCCCCCAACATACCCCGGCAATGGGCGGGTGGCCAGCACAGCCCTCCACACACCGCTGTGGCTGGCCACTCCACTGAACGTACTGGATGAGCATGCAGCAGTTCATTCAGTGGAGCAATCTCTGATTGTACCAAGTTTCATTCTGGTCAGATGTGTAGTTTCTGAGATCTAGGTAGTAACAACAGTGAATTTTTCCCAGTTTTTTCCCCATTGGTTTAAATGGGATGTCTTTGAATTTGACTACAGCCCAAATGGTTTGGAATTTTAGTCTGAAATTTTCAGGGTGAAAAGGGGTTGACTCACAGATATGCCTTTTGCTGGTTTGGTGAAAAAAATATTAATGCTTTCCAAAGTTATTCCAATTAAATTTTTTATAAATTGTTTCTGAGCATGTACAGTAAGCATCTCAAGATAGCCATTTTAAATGAAAAAGGACTTCTTTTGTCATATTGGCATCATCCTTTTTCATTTGAGAAAAATCTTTTTTCATTTGGCCACCATCTTGTTTTCAGTTTTGCCTCAAAATGCAAATTAAGAAACCCCTCAAAATGATATTTTGGGGAAGAACCAGCAAATGTAGCTTGTTTATCAGGACCACCTTAGCTGGATTCAGCACTTATCTGTTACAGAAATCCCCTTAAAATATGTTTTCTTTAACAGGATAAAATCTTGTTTCGTATTGCATGATACAAAACTAGATTCTTGTTTCATATGACGAGATGCGAAATACGTTCTTTTTTTGTATGGGAAATCAATGTATTTTAATGGGGGTTTCAACTTTTATGCATAACTTTGCCATTTTTTCACATTTTTACACTAAATTTTCAACATGGCCTTTAGGAGACTCCATCTCATGGACAATGGTAGTGGAAGTATGCAAATCTGGCCAGAAATGTGATTTCGCAGTTGCTTGGTGAAATCACATTTTGGCTAGGATTTGAACATTTTCACTGCCCTTGGTTATCAGATGAGATCATAAGAAGGCAATGTTGAGATTTTGGGGTCAAAATATGTAAAAATGCCAATGTTATGCACATACAATAAAATGTTACTATGCTCCCTCGTAACTTTGGCCATTTAAATATTTTGACTCACTTTCAACATACATATCTTTTTACACCACCTCATGAATCGTGACAGCTGTCATTTTTCAAACCTTGGTCAAACTGTGTTTTTGCACCTGTGGCATGCAATGGCATTGCAGTGGAGCAGAATCACATTTGGCAGGGATTTCAAAATTTTCATTACTGGGTTCATTAGCTGGGGTAATAAAAAGGCTATGCTGACAGTTTCATCCCTGTTTTATTGCAAATGCAAGTGCAGGGCCCTCTGGGCCCTGCGCTCCCACAGAGACAAATGAGAATACAATTATACTATCTCAAAAAGTAAGGAAATACTTTGCAAAAATGTCATTAATGCACTAGTTAGTACTGAAGTAACAAAAGTAGGGAAATGTGATGTTAGGGTTTCCAACCATAACACCCCACCCCCACCCACCAGATAGGAAAAGGAGAAACCATTACTGTTTCACTTCTCCTGCATCTTCACTAATCAAGCTTGGGGTGTGCCTTGGGGTTGTCAGCCCCAATGCACACTCCATTCTCATATACTCTACACATCTCAGCTTCTTTCATGGTCGACTAGTGTGAGCATTAGGGTTGACAACCCCAAGGCACACCCCATGCCTGATTAGCGAAGACACAAGACAGATGAAACAGTATTGTTCTTTCCTGTTGCTGTCTGGTGGGTGGGAGTGGGATGTTAGGGTTGGAAACCCTAATATCACATTTCCCTACTTTTGTCACTTCAACCCTAACTAGTGCATTAACAAAGTTTTTTGCAAAGTGTATACATACACTCAACCCTATGTAATATGTATATGTATATATCTAGATACAGAATAATGCATGGGGTGGTGTGCATTATGAGAATTTATAAAATGGTGTCTGATCATTTCTGACTCCTCATTGGTCAGAACCCAGTCACATGGTACTGCATTAACCTAGCATATACTCCTGCTCAAAAGACATGGTAGGAGTGCATTAATGAAGAGCACAACCAGTCAAGGTCAAAAAGGCCAACATGCCAATTACATATCGTCAATGTTAAAGATGTCACAATACAAATCAAACAACACATCAACATCAAAACAAAATCATGCAGATAAAACAAAAGAGCTGGGAACCTGGCAAAGCACACAAGCTGAACTGCAATGTCATTTTTTGTAAACTGTAGAAGCCAGTTTTACATCCTGCAGCTACACTGCCAAAGACGAACACTAGGCATCTAAAAAGTAAGCTCTTTTCTTTATATTTTGATGCATCTTAAGCTCTTCATAGTCTGAATGTATGGTATTGAGAATGATATTTTTTTCATCATAAAATTGCTGAATCACCAAACAGTGCTTGACAGCAAGTGTCTCTAGACCTCAGCAGCTGTTCAGTCACTGTGTGAATCCCATAATAACCAGCTAGTTATTATGGCAAATATCAACTGTCCACTGCTTAAGAAAAAATTGATGGCAAGTTATTATAAAATAAATATCACAAGGCCAGCCTGCTGGCACAGGGGTTGGATTTCTGCCTGCAATGCCGATGCCCTGGGTTTGAATCCAGACTCAGAACATTGGAGGGCCAGCCGTGGGGAAGGGGGATTGAGCATCCTACAGACTGCTTTCCTCTGGGGAGGGGTGTGTGTGTGTGACCAGCATGTGATTAACCCCTGGCAGAGGCCTGGGGGAATACAGCTGCCGGTGCCTGTTCTAGTTGGGAGGCATGTCAAATGTTCAGTGTGTTACCTTAACATCATTGCATAACATGCTTCCTGGGGAGAAAACCTGTGAAAAATCTGAGATTCAGCCTTCACAGGATGATATCAGCCCCATGTAGCAGACCTCGCACTGTCACTCAGGCTCCTGCTCCTGTGCTACCTACTGGTGTCTGTAGGGGGACACACCCCTCCCCCCACAGTGGCCTTGCCCCTGGGGGTAAGCTGGGGATGTTCAGAAGTGGGATCCATCCTGTGGTAAAGGGTGCAGGTGGAGCATACAAGTGTCTGATGGCTGGCGGCCACACAGTCAAGCAAAAAATAAAAATAAAAAATAAATATCACAACAGAAATCAGCAGGTTTTGAGGAGATGCCGTCCATATTGTGCTACACTTGTGATTTTTGCCATTTTAAATTCTTGCATGCTGGTAAATGTTGTACCTTGTGCCATTTGATTTCCTGTATGGTACATTGCACTTGTCACTTTATTCAGTATTGTACCCAATAGTCTTGCAAACAAGTTTGCTGACCTTACTGCAATCATTGCAGAGGCAGATCTAGACTGGGCTGCCATCACTGAAACTTGATACAATGAAAACCATGACTGGGAAACAATGATCCCAGGTTTCAGCCTCTTTCAGAGGGGCAGGAAAGGAAGAAAGGGTTGGGGGGCAATGTACGTGAGGGATGGAATAAATGCTACAGTGATCCAAAATGCTCAGATTGAATCTGAAGCACTTTTGGTGACACTTAAGGCTGAAAATGGTGTGGTCACTCAGGTAGGAGTAATCTATAGACCCCCAGTACAGGGTTTGGAGGGAGACAAAGAGATCATTGAAATCATACACAGGATATCTCATAAGGAGGAGGTGATAGTGGTGGGTGACTTCAATTTGCCTGACATAAATTGGAGTACCTACACATCAGCATCAACGGGGAGCAAAAGCTTCCTAGAAGCTCTGTGGGGATCAGGCCTAAGGCAACTTGTGAGAGACCCAACAAGGGGGGAAGCTATCCTTGACTTGCTACTCACCAACAGGAAAAACATCTCAGCAGCAGAAGTTGAGAGTCACCTGGGGTCCAGCGACCACTGCATGCTGTGGTTCCAGATAACTACGGCAGTGGAAACCTGACACTCAAAAACTAAAGTACTAGACTTTAGAAGAGCAGATTTTGCCAAAGTGAAGGAGTGTCTAAAAAAATAACCTAGTAAATAAAACAGAAGTTGGGGGGAGCTGAAGAGTACTGGACGCATCCAAAGAGGGCTATAACAGAAGCCTCAAATCAATGTCTAAGACAGGGGAATAAAGCAAAGAAGAGAAGAAAACCACTCTGGTTCTCTTGGGAGGTTGTCACCAGGGTTAGGGAAAAAAAACTGCTTTCAGGAGCATACAAGGAAACTGGATGCAACAAAGAGAGACCCATACAAGGAGAAACTGAGGAAAGTAAGCAAGACAATGTAGGCAGCAAAGGCATCGACAGAAGAAAAGTTAGCCTGGGAGGTCAAAAGTGGGGGACAAGACCTTCTTTAGATATGTCAGAAAGAAAAGGAAGATGGGGGGGTATAGTCAGAATCACAAGGGATGAATGGGGACACACAGAGGATGACAAGGACAAAGCGGAGATCTTCAACAGATACTTCTGCTCCGTTTTTACTAAGGAAGACGATGGTTGTGGACCTACCCTGTGTGGAAGTTGTACCATCAGTTTTAGAGTCAACTCAAGACCATTCACAAAGGAAAGAGTCATTGAAGAACTGGGGAAACACACGGTGGACAAGGCCATAGGCCTGGATGAAAGTCACCCTAGGATTCTTAGGGAGCCAAGGGAGGATCTCGCAGCATCTCTCGCTGCACTATGTAAGCTATCACTTGAACTAAGTGAGGTCCCAAGGGATTGGAGAAGGGCCAAAGTTGTCTCTCTCTATAGGAACGGAAGTAGGGAAATAACAGGCAACTATTGCCCAGTCAGCCTCACCTCAATTGTGGGCAAAACAATGGAAGCCCTACTCAAGGAAAGAATTCGAACCTCCCTAGAGAAAAGCAGTAACTTGGACCCAAAACAGCATGGTTTTACCACATGAAGATCATGCCAGACAAATCTAATAGATTTCTTCAACTGGGTAACCAAAACTGTTGATCAAGGCGGTACTGTGGACGTGGTATATCTGGACTTCAGCAAAGCCTTCAACTCCGATCTGCACACAAGGCTGCTAAACAAGCTCACCAACATGGGAGTGGGCCAGAAGGTGGTAAACTGGATAGGGAGCTGGCAGTGGATGGACCCAGAGGATACTGGTAAATGGCAACTTATCGGAAGAAAGAGTGGTGACTAGTGGCATGCCGCAGGGGTCGGTATTGGGATCCATCCTCTTTAGTATCTAAATTAGAGACATAGCTAAAGGCTTGAAGAGCAGGATGAGCCTGTTTGCTGATGACACAAAGATGTGCAATAGTGTCAATGTCACTGGTGGGGCGGATAGGATGAGGGCGGCTCTCAGGAAGTTGGAATTATGTTCAAAAACATGGCAGTTACAATTCAATGCAAAAAAGTGTAAGGTAAAGCACCAAGGGAAGGGCTACTCTGGGGAAGAATACCACATGGGGACATCAAACTACAGGCCACAAAGCAAGAAAAAGATCTGGCGTGATTATAACCGATGTCCTTAAAAAGACCAAACAGTGCAAGAAGGTGGCATTAAAGGCAAATGGTATGCTGGGATGCATAGGAAGGAGAATTACCAGAAGAAAAAGGGAAGTGGTGGTGCCACTCTATAGATCACTGGTGAGACAACACGTTGAATACTGTGAACAGCTCTGGCATCCACATCTTAAAAAGGACATGGATAGATTGGAGGCAGTGCAAAGGAGAGCTACAAAGATGGTACTGGGACTGCATCTGAAATCATATGAGGAACGGTTGAAGAATGTCAACATGTAATACTTGGATCAACAGAGGAAGAGGAGTAGCCTGCCTGGTCCTCTAGAATTCGCACTGTGGAGGCATTCAGGAGGAGGCTAAAAACTCACCTATTTAAGCTAGCATACACTGAAGATATACTATAACACTTAATGCTGCTTGAATTCTTGAATTTTATTGCGTACTCTGCAATTTTATTGTGATTTTATTATGATTCTGGAATGTTATGTGCGGTGCCCAGAGCATCCAGGATTGGGCACCTAAAAAAGAACTTACTTACCTGGGTTAACTGAGACTTGGGTTAACTGAAACCTGGTTAAAACCTACCTTCCCTGATTCGGTGTCCTCTTTACCTGGTTATAAGCTACTTAGGCCTGACTGCCTTCCCTCAAAGAGGAGAGGTGGCATCGCAATTTATTTTAAAGAATATCTGCATCTCTCTGCGCAAACTGTAAACAAAGTTCCTGTAAGTCCAGCACTCACTTCTAGTTCTTGGTAATAGAAAGAAATTACATATTGTGTAAGCAATAAGACACGACAGGGTGTGCATTAGACATTTCTAATGCACAGCCAGGGGCATAGTGATCTGCAAGGTTGTGGACCAAGTGCCTTTCGCCCCAGCCTTGCATTCGAAATGTCTAATGCACATCCCTGGAGTGTCTTATTGCACTTATAAAATGGGGCTACTTAGTTTACATGGGGGAAGTTCAAATTTTTAGCTTTCAATAACTAAAAAATATTTTTTTTTACTGTATTCTGACATCAAATAGTTCCTCCACTTGTATTAGCTTTTACTTTCTATCCTATTAGGGCCATCATAACTGACCTTGTATGTGGTTGTTATGGCTTCCCCTCCTGCCCCTCCCCACACCCACACACACTGTTATTGTACCGTATGTTGTTGTTACAACAAAATCTCAGTAACCCTTTTAGAAAAAAAAAACACAGTAAATGTTAACAAAAAATGTACTAGTAATTCTGGGCTTATTTGAGAAGCACATTTGAAAGTTGTAAGGCATTATTGAGTGAGCGAGGGGCTGACTGGCTGGAGGAAACTGAGGCTCTGCAGATGGAAGAAACATCAATTCCCGGTACTGCCCATAAAGCAGGAAGATTAATTATCTCCTAATTCTGTGATTAATGTGCTAATGCCGTGCCTTTAACAAGGCAAGGCAAGGCAAATTTATTTAAAAAGACGCCCAATCCAAAGGCTCTGGGCACCGCACAAAGATTTTTACAATATTTCATACCGCATGAATATATAAAATAGTACTAATAAATATAAATGAGCAAAATTATACCCCAAAAGCTTGCAGAAATAGGAAGGTCTTCAGGTGAACCTTAAAGGCAGTTATCGTGGGGGCCTCCTTAACTAAAGCCGGTAAGGAGTTCCAAAGAGCGGGGGCAGCGACACTAAAGGCTCGGTCGCCTGCAGATTTTAATCTCGCTCTAGGAACAGCCAGGAGGCCACCACTAGAAGAGCAGAGATTACAGGAAGAGGAAGACGGTACCAGGAGAACTGACAGGTAACCAGGGCCCTGTCCATGTAGGGCCTTATAGGTGAGAAGCCCCACCTTGAAGAGCACTCTCCACCTGACAGGCAGCCAGTGCAATTCGTGCAGCACAGGTGTAATATGGCAGAATTTACTTTGCCCAGTCAAAAGCCAGGCAGCAGCGTTTTGCACAAGCTGCAGTCTGTGAAGAGAGCCCCCAGAGACCCCGAGGTAGAGGGCATTACAGCAGTCAAGCCTAGAAGTGACTAAGGCATGTATCAAGGTAGGGAGGTCCAGAGACAGAACAAGGGGCTTAATCCTGGCAATGGTACGAAGCTGGAAAAACAGGAACGGACCACGGAGGATATCTGAACCTCCATGGACAAATTCCTGTCAAACATCACGCCAAGATTTCGCACCCAAGGGGAGGCCATCAATGACGCAGCTCCTAGCACAAGTCCAGCTGCGCGGAGTCAGAGGCCAACCCAACACGAACTCTGTTCGACTCACTACCAATACCTCAGTCTTGTCAGGGTTTAGTCTAAGCTCAGCTGAGGCCATCCAGTCACCAATCTCAGCCAGACAGATATTTAACACATCCACTGCGTTTGGTGTTCCTGGGGCAAAGGATAAGTATAGCTGAGTATCATCAGCACAGCAATGAAAACTCAAACCATACTTCCTAATGATCCCCCCAAGGGGCAGCATGTATACTGCGAACAACATTGGGGCTAATACCGAACCCTGAGGGACTCCACACAAAAAGGGGCAGGGTGTAGATGAGAAATTTCCCATTGCAACCCGCTGTCTCCTATTTGTGAGAAAGGACTCAAACCATTTGATGACAGTACCGGTGAGTCCACACAACTCCCTCAGGCGGAGAAGCAACACACAATGGTCCATAGTATCAAAAGCTGAAGAGAGATCGAGAAGGACAAGAATTGTCCTGTCCCCTCGATCTCTAGCCCTGAGGAGGTAATTTGGCACCCGAACTAGCGCAGTTTCAGTGCTATGTCTGGCCCAAAAAGCTGACTGGAAAAGATCATATAACTCGTGAGTCACGAGATGTTCCTCCAACTGAAGCGATACCACCTTCTCAACAATCTTCCCCAAAAATGGGAGATTGGAGATGGGACAGTAATTTGCCCTGACCTCCGGGTCCAAAGAAGACTTCTTTAATATGGGTCTCACCAGAGCCTCTTTCAGGGCATCTGGAAAGGCACCCTGACTTAAGGAGCACCGGACAATCAGGGCAAACACTAGGCCAACAGAGTCAATGCATCTCATTAAGAAACACTTTGGCACTGGGTCCAGTTCACAAAAGGTATGCTTCAGATTGACTGCCACCTCAGTAACATCACGGATCTCCACTGGCCTGAACTCTCCCCAACTAGGCAGAGTGCACTCAGCACACAACTGGTGACCACTGTCAGCAATGACATTGCTGGCTGAAGAAACCTCTCGTCGGATCAAAGACACCCTGTCCGAGAAAAAGCGAGCAAAATCCTTACAATCCTCATTTGAGGAAGTTCTTCCAGGCTGAAGACAGACAGGATGAAGAAGTCTATCAACAGTCCAGAAGAGTGAGGCTGGTCGGTTTCTCCCAGCAGCAATCTCCCAAGACAAAAATGCTGTCTTCTTTCGGTTGATTGCCTCCTGATATGCGCAATAATGCTCACGCAGGACCAGTTTGTCCGTCTCCAGGCAGGACTTCCTCCAGCAACGCTCTAATCTCCGACCCATTTTCTTCATTTCCCTGAGATCTCCATCATACCAAGGAGACCTCAGGTACGAAGCTCTGGGTCATACACGGATAGGTGTGAGGGAGTTGATGGCGTCAGATAGCACCTTATTATAGGTGTCCACACCGACGCCAAAAGCTCCGATGCATGCACCACCCACACTAGATAAATCAACTGCCACCATAAAACCCTCAGGAGTAAGATCACGTAAAGGGCGGCAGCGAATCATCTCAGCAGGGGAAAAACTTACGGCGGAAGCCCCAAGCATGAACCTCACCATGCAATGATCAGACCAGAATACCTGATCAATCATAAGATCACCAATTTCAATCCCCAGTGAGAACACCAGATCCAAAGAAAGAGAAACAATTTCTGGTGTAGTAGCAGGGTGTGCAAGGAAGCAGGTGAGCGGCATGCCAGATCCCGGCATCTGATATGACTCCACCATGTTTTGTTTCTATTCTTTTTTTAATTTAGTTGGGAATGAGGGAGAGGAGAGAGAGAGAGAGAGTGGGTGGGCAAGCGGGCAGCCAGAATGACAGATAGCAATGACTGGCACACAAGTGAATAGGTGGCAGCAGTAGCAGCGCAGTTGAGCGGGAAAAGATGAACAGGATAATGGTATTCATTTTAGTACAAAAATGTTTTGAAGTCACTTCTGACACTTAAAAACAAAAGTAAAAATAAGTGAAATAGAAGGAACGGGGCTGGCCGAGTATGTAGGAGCAGCCATGAGGAAATTCGTTACCGCAAGACAAGTATAGAATCAGTAAGCTACAAATTTGGGAAATAAAACGAAAAAGCAGAATTGAAACACTCACTCATCAAAGCACTCGCTGTAGTTTAAAAGAAAAAAGACGGTTAAACTACAGCGAGTGCTTTGATGATTATTAGGTTTACAGTGTTTCAGCAAGTTTGTGCTTAGTGGCGAAAATAAATGGTGGCGATAAAAAAATTAACATTCTGTTTGGCTCAGGAACATTATATTTGGCTCAGTAATGATACATTTTTTTTAAGTGCGGTCCTGGTTGCCTGAACGTGTTGGTAGCCATACATTAGACACTTCTAATGCATGGCTAGCAACCAATAAAAATACAGGATTTTCCCTACCCATTTTATAAATGTGTTCATAATCCCCCCAAACATGTGCTGTCTGGGTTAACTGATATTAAACAATACCGGACTTCTAGTATTGGAAATAATAAAACTTTTCTTATGGATGATTTAAACCTGGATTGGCTTGGACACAAACCAAGTTCATTTGACTCTCTTTTTGGAAAGCTTCATCTGTCTCAGCTGATCACTTGTCTTGCTAGGGTCCCAGTGAGGGATAATCACCTGTCCCTTACAAACTGAATCCTCACAAGTATAAAAGGATTACTATCTCAGTAAATTGCCTATTGCCTGAGTCCATTAGCGATCACTTGTCAGTCTTTTGCATCTGGAAAGTCCTAGCCCAGGCATTGCCTCCCATAGAGATGGTGTTTAGGGATTTTCAAAACTAAACCTTGGTGCCCTTACAGTGGATTTACATTGGGTAAATTGGTCTCCCTTATATCATACACCTAATGTAGACAAAGCCCTTGAACACTTTGTTGGTACACTTCAGGCCTTACAGGACAAGCATATTCCCTTGGGGCAGCGGAGCAGCCACTAGGTGGTTACATAGTGAACTGCTTGCACCTCTTAATTCTGGGAATAAATGCTGGGCTAGATTTAAAGTTTCAAACCTAGCCTCTGATTGGCTAGACTACACAAGGCTAAGAAATAAATGTAAAAATGCTATTTGAGTTGCTAAATGTAATTACTGTAAACAGCTTCTCTAGTCCTCTGTAGATTATTCCTGTAGGTTTTGGAGTTCTATTAAGGGTTTTATGGGGAAGGGTGCTAGCCCCAAAATATCCAAAATGATACTGGTTGATACAAATTGCAATAATGCTGTTACAATTGTAAATGCTTTTAATTCTTAGTTCTCCAAACTTTCCAAGTATTCAAAATATATGCTGGTGTGCCATCGACTCGAACTCCACTGTAGAGAAATCAGCTTCCCCTCCCCTCCCCTCCATCTTTGGGCTGTCACTCATGGAGAGGTATTATACCTAATGAGGTCCATGTCTTCCTATAGTAGTGCAGGTTATGATGGCCTTGTACCTAGGTTCCTTAGGATTGCTGTTGCACAATTAGCTGTCACAGTAATTCGACTATTTAACCTATCCCTCTCCTCAGGGATAGTGCCCGGGCTATGGAAGGTTGCTAGAGTTGTGCCAATCTACAAAAAAGGTGATCCAAAGTCCATGGATAACTACCGCCCCATCGCAATCCTGTCTGTGCTCAATAAGTAGCTGGAGAAACTTGTGACCTCTCAGGTAATTGACTATCTTCAAAAACACAATCTATTATCCCCATCACTGCACAATTTCAGGCACGCTCATAGCACATCTATTGTCATTACCTAATTTACTAACAATGTCAGTGTTGCCATGGATAGAGCAATACTTACTGGAGCTGTCTTCATTGACGTAACCAAGGCCTTTGACCTTGTGGAACACTCCCTACTCACATCCAAACTGTATATCTTTGGTTTTTTGACAACTAGAATTACCTGGTTCTCAAGCTATCTTAGTGAGAGACAGAAATTTGTAAATATTAACCAAGCCAGATCTGACCTCTCCACCATTAACACTGGTGTTCTGCAAAGGTCTGTACTTGGTTCACTGCTCTTTACCCTATTTATCAATAATTTGCCGAGCTCCACTGCGTCTCGCTCTTCACTACTTTATACTGATGATGGTCCTGCATACAAGCTCTAAGAACACATCTGAGATCCGCAGTCAGCTTTTTGCTGACTTTGGGAGTGTACAGTCATGGCTAACCCAAAACAGGCTTCTGCTGAATGCTTTTAAAATCCCTTCTATGCTTTTTGGCTCTGCATTCCAACTCAGGGCATGTTCCTGTGATCTATCTGCTGTTCTGATGACTCTCCCCTTACTACAGTTGCTTCATTTAAATACCTTGGCATCACCCTTGACCTGGCCCTTGATTTTAGTCTGCAGATACCAACAGCGTGCAAGTCTGTTAATTCAAAGCTAGGACTTGCTTATAAAGTCAGACATGGCCTGACTCCGGCAACTAGGCCGACTATAGCTCAGGGCGTTTTGTTGCCTAGCCTCACATGTGGTCTGGTACCTTACTCTGAGACAAATAAAAGTACTATAAATAAATGGGATACCTGCTACAAAAATATCTGTCGCTTTCCCCTCTCTACACCCAAGCCGATTCACCACTGCTCTCTCTACTCGAGCCTAGGCTAGTTTTCTGTAGCTTCACGTCGCCTTTTCAGCCTAGGCTGCACCATTTACAAAATGATCAAATCAGGTATACCTGTTGGCTGTTGTCCTTGCTAGTCTGTTCAAAAAATCTGTGTGGCCTACCCCCCACACAATCCAATGACATGTTGTTTCTGGTAGTACCGAAATGCAAAACAAAAATGGCTGAGCAAGCATTTTCTGTCTTTGCCCCTAAGCTCTGGAACTAATTTCCACCTTATCTTAGGAATTTTTATGCCCTATTAAATCTGAGTGACAGGAGCTAAGCACGGGGAATAGTAGGGATTATGGAGTAGGGGGGCATAATGGGGAAGAAGCCCACCCTTGGCACAAGTGTTTTGACTCATTATTTATTTATTTATTTATTTATTCCTTCTTTAAAGAAAAGTATCTGAGGATCAGTGGCAGGAGTTTTAGGACAGTAAATTGATCAAAAGGAAACTAGGAGAGCTTCAGTAACAGACAAGTACTGGAATAGCAGTATAAGTGTATTAGTATTAGGAGGCAGTATAGCGCAGTGGTCTAAGGCTCTGAGCTGCAAATTTGGTGACATCCGGCAGGCCAGACCTGGGTTTGAATCCCACAGCTTCCACCTGCATACTGTGTGACCCTGAGCAAGTCACTTAACCTCCTTGTGCTCCCAGGTCGCTCCTGTAAAAAAGCTTTCAGCTTAGTGTGCTATACCTGGTTAAACAACTAAATAAAAGTGAGTATAATATGGGGAGTGGTGCAATGCAGTGACTGCGGGGCAGCCATATTCAGGCAGACCTTCTTTATACTGAGTTGCTGCCCTATCTGCATGCATCTCTCTGGACTGTGGGATGAAGTAGTCAGGCTCAGAGCAGAAGTAAACTGGTCAGGAGTACCATCACCCCTATCCTGAGACCACCCAGTCCAATGCCATTGCCTCAAAGGAGGCCAAGAATGAGGAGCACTTAAATGACAAGTGAGCTTGGGGGAGGGTTAGGGTGGTCAGGCAGAGGCACATCCCAGATCCTATTTCACTCCAGAATTCATAAGTCACACTGGGGAAAACAGGGACAAGCAAATAGAGGTACCCAGATAAGTGGAAGGGAAGGATGTGAAGGTCAGCCAAGGAGGTGACCTCAGTGGGGAGAGCAGTGGACCCAGAGGAGGAGGAAGTGAATCCTGGTGGTGGACTCAATCATAAGAGGGATCCAGCTAGGAACATAGGAGGGGAAGGACAGGGAGGTGAGGTACCTACCAGGTGCCACATCATGAAGGGATGGGAGGAAGATCCTGGGGAATCACTGGGAAGGCAAGGTAGGAGGGGGAGCTGGATGTCACTATCCACCTAGGTACTAATAACCTGGCAAATGGGGAGCCAAAGGAAGTTCAGAAAGAGTTCAGGAAATTGGGGAGGGGTCTCATGAAAGTAGCTACTTCTGTCACCTTCTCAGAAGTACTACCTGTGAGGGGCATGGGAGAGGATAGGGGGCGCATGTACCAGGAACTAACTCATGATTGAAGAACTAGTGCTGTGAGTAAGGGTTTGGATTCATTGGTGACTGGGCACCCACATGGAGGGATGGAGGCTTGTTCAAGTCTGATGGCCTGCATCCATCCTGGAGGGCAATATAAACACTCAATGATAAGTTTAAATGCTACATGGACAAGCATTTAAACTAGCCAAGGGGGGTGGAAGGCCAGCAAGGAGGGTACATAATTGCCCACCCCCCACAGCTAGCAGTGGAACCAGTGAACTGGAGGAGTGGCTATCTCTACAAAGCAGTGTGCAAAAGATGGAGATAAGCACCCAAGAGGTGGACAGGCAGAAAAGGGGCAAAATTCAACAGAAGGGCAGATGGTAGGGAGAACTAGGGATAAAGGACAACCAGGGAAGGGGCTGGAGTAGAAGAGCTAAATAGTCTAATGGAGTTCAAATCATGGAAAGCCATGTGTGCAAATGCCAGGAGCCTTAGCAACAAGATGGAGGATCTGAAGGCTGTCATGGTGCAGTCGGACCTGGACATTGTGGCCATCACAGAAACCTCGTGTAATGATAACCACGACTGGGAGATGGCCATACCTGACTACAACATATTCAGGAGAGGCAGGGCAGGTAGCAAGGGAGGAGGAGTGGCACTTTATGTGAAAGATGACATAAAGGCCACAGAGATCCAGGAGGAACAAAATGGGGGAGAGATACTGTGGGTTAAGCTGGAAAGGAAAATGGGGACAGCCATCCGCACAGGTGTGGTCTATAGACCACCAGCCCAGGAGGAAGAAACAGATAGGGAGCTGATGCTAGCCATCCAAAGGATGGCAGACAAGGGTGAGGTAGTACTGGTTGGTGACTTCAATATTCCAGACGTGGACTGGAGCATCCCAGCAGCAGCATTAACGAGGAGCAAATTTTTCTTGGACTCCCTTCAAGGTGCCTTCCTCAAGCAACTGGTCATGGAATCAACTCGGCAGAAGGCAATACTGGACCTTGTGCTCACAAACAGGGACAGTGTGATGGGGGTAACATTGGGGGAGCTCCTGGGGAACAGTGACTACCAGTCATTGTGGTTTGAAATCACAGAAGGAGCAGAACCAAACCACACAAAAACACATATCCTTGATTTTAGGGGGGCAGACTTTGGGAAAATGGGGAGATGCTTGAAAGAGGTATTAAGGGGAATGGGGTGAGAATCAGGGGTTGAGGAACAGTGGGCAGTATTTAAAACAGGGATTAAGAGCAACAGAAATCGAAATTTGGGTACCTGTAAATTTTCTTTCTCCGACAGCTGGTCTCTGGGCTTCATTATGCCTGGGCTCCACCTCCTGATGACATCACTAGGCAGGATTCAGAGTCGTGCAGCAGGGGGGAATAAGGAGCCCTCCACATCTGTTTGTTGCCAGTCATTCTTCACGCAGTTCCTCTGAGCAGTACTACAAGAACTTGGAAACAAAAAAACACAACATTTATGGCATAAATGGCCCAGGGGCCAAAAACACAATAGTTATGGTCTAAGTGGCCCTGAGGTCAGCCAACTATATACATTCTGGGAGGGAATCCGAAGCCCGGAGTCCAGCCATTGGAGAAAGAAAATTTACAGGTACCCAAATTTCGATTTCTCTCTCTAAAGCTGGTCTCCGGGCTTCATTATGCCTGGGATATCCAAAAGCAGTGCATCCCTAGAGTGCCGGGTGGGAAGAATGTCCATTGCTCTTATGGGTCCACCACCGCCTGGAGCACTCGGTGGCCAAAGGAAGCATCCGCAGAGGACATTACATCCAGTTTGTAGAACTTTGTGAATGTGTGGATGGATGACCAAGTGGCCGCTCTGCATAAGTCTGCTGGGGATGCTTCTCTGAAGTTCGCCCATGAAGTGGCCATAGCTCTGGTGGAATGAGCTCTCACTGGGCCAGGCAGGAGTACTCCCACCTGATCATATGCCATAGTGATTACTGATCTGATCCATCTAGCTATAGAGTCTTTTGAAGCCTTTTTACCCACATTTTGGCCTGCAGTTAAAATGAACAAGCTTGATGTTTTGCGGGTAGCGTCCATCCTCTTAATATATAATCTGAGTGCTCTCCTCAGATCCAGAGTATGTAATTCTCTTTCCTTTTTGTTTTTCAGATGAGGACAGAAGGAAGGAAGGACTAGCTCCTGGTTACAGTGGAAGGTAGACATAACCTTTGGTAAAAACCCTGGATCCGTCCAGAGTACCACAGAGTCCTAATGAAAGACAGTGTAGGGCTCTTTGGTTGATAGCGCCCCCAGTTCACTGATTCTCCTGGCTGATGTAATAGCTACCAGGAAGACCACTTGCATTGTGAGATGCATGATAGAGACCTCTTTCAGGGGCTCAAAGGGTGCTTTTGTTAGGGCCTTGAGAACCAGATTAAGTCTCCAAGGAGGAACGGTTGGCCTAATTGGGGAGTGTTTTAACATTGCTGCTCTTAGAAACCTCCTGACATGAGGGTGAGACCCTAGGATGTCTCCAGAGTCTGCCAACAAGAGTGCCCCTAATGCAGAAACTTGAACGCATAAGGTGGCTGGCTGCAGGCCCTTGTCAAAACCCTCCTGCAGGAACTGCAAAAGGATTGGGAGGGATATTGGATGATCTTGTACAGTTTTAGATTGTATCCAGAACAAGAATTTTCTCCAGATTCTATAATATACTTTAGAGTAGGATGGGTGCCTAGAGTTTACCATCATTTCAATGACTGGAGAGGTGTAGCCTAGCTCTTTGAAAGTTTCCCGCTCAATCTCCAAGCCAAGAGGGACAGATTGGTCAGATTGTGGTGCAGCACCAGACCCTGATGAAGGAGGTCTGAGCTGGGCTGGAAAATAAAGGGTGATGCCTCTGACAGTTGGATGAGTAGTGGGAACCAAGGGCGACGAGGCCACCTGGGGCAGATTACAATCATTTCCACCCTGTCCCTGGCCACCTTGTGTAGGACCCTGGATAACAGTGGAATTGGGGGAAAGGCATACAGGAGGCCAAGGCAACCCCAGTTTAGGGAGAAGACGTCCTGAGCTACTGCTAGATTGTCTCTTGCCAGGGAGCAGAACTGTTGCATCTTGGCATTTTGCCGATGTGCAAACAGATCTACTTGTGGATTGCCCCACTTCTCTATTAGTAGCTGGAATGCAGAGTCCTTCAGTTACCATTCTCCCAAGAGGATGTCTTGGTGGCTTAACCAATCTGCTGTGACATTTTCATTTCCCGGGATGTACACGGCCCTTATACTCACCAGGTGTTTTTCTGCCCACTGGAAGAGGAGAAGAGACTCCCGGAGCATTTTTGAACTTTTTGTGCCACCCTGATGGTTGATGTAGGCCATAGCTGTTCGATTGTCAGAATCGATACATCCCGGTTGCGTACATGTTGATGGAAGTGTATTAGGGCTAGCCGAATTGCCCTCATCACTAGGATGTTTATGCTGCATCTTGATTCCATCAGGGACCACTTGCCCTGGGCCGACATCCAGTCCAGGTGAGCCTCCCACCCTCTGAGGCTTGCATCCGTTATGATTCTTGTTTGGAGCGGATGGCCTAGCTTTCTGCCCCTCATCACATTTTCCCTCTGAGACCACCATGCAAGAGAGGTTTTTATCTGCTGAGGAATTGGGATGAGCTGGTGCCAATTGTGCCTGGACTGACACCACAGTTTGAGCAGATGGGCTTGAATTGGGCGCATGTGCTCTAGAGCCCATGGGACTGAGTCTGCCAGTGACACCAACGTCCCGATCAGCTGCATAAATGACTGTGCTGGCTGATGAGCAGATCTCTGGAACTTGTCGATGAGCTCCATCATGTCCCTGAATTTCAACTCTGGGGGGAATACCTTGTTGTCCCTCATGTTGAAAACTGCTCCCAAGTGGTTCAAGGCCTGGCTCGGAATTAGGGAATTCTTCTTCCAATTGATGATGAAACCGTATGCCGTGCGACACTGTACTACGTCCGTCACAGCGTCCACTGCTTGGTTCAGCTGCGGAGCTTTGATGAGGATATCATCCAGATAAGGGAACAGCTGGATCCCTCTGTTCCACAGGTGAGCTACCATTGTTACTAGCACCTTCAAGAAGGTTTTAGGGACTGAAGAAAGGTTGTAAGGAAGAGTTTTGAATTGGAAGTGATGGTTTCCTACCTTGAATCTCAGATATTGCCTGTGCAGGTTGTGGATAGGAATGTGGAGGTAGGCATCCTGCAAGTCGATGGATGCCAGAAAATCTCCTAGTAGCACTTCTTTGACAATTGATGACAGAGTTTCCATCTTGAATGGTCTGCTGCGCACAAAAAGATTTAGGAATTTGAGGTCTAAGACAAGTCTGTGGCCTCCTGTATGTTTGGGTACAAGGAAAAATATGGAGTATACCCCCCGATTGATCTCTTGGGGGGGGCCCGTTCGATAGCCCCTTCTAGCAGAAGGTCTGTAATAGCCTGCCACATCGCTTGTCTTTTGGACGAGTTGTTTAAGATGGGAGAGGGCACCACATGAGGCAATGGGGGCTTGAACTCAAACTCTATCAGGTAACCTTTGCTGATAATGTCTAATACCCATCTGTCCGACGTGGTCCAGGCCCATTCCTTGAAAAACTCTGAAAGCCTGCCACCTACTCGAGGATGGGCCCTCATGGTCTCATTGCGATTTCTTGGCGCTATTCCCAGTGTCTCTGGAGCCTCCACCTATGCCGGAACCTCCCCCTTTGGCCTGACCCCTGGACTGGGGCATATGCACCTTCTCGGTTTCCCCGGATTCCTTCACCGCCTCCTTCAGAGCCAATCCAAACAGGAAGTTGCCTTCATAGGGTGTGTTCACCAAATGGCTCTTTAAGGATGCATCTGCTTGCCATGCTCGAAGCCATAGGTTGCGGCGAGCCAAGGTGTGATAAAACATGGTCCGTGCAGTGCACCTGACCACCTCCTCTGACACATCCGCTGCATAGGCCGAGGACAAACCCATTAATTGCAGCTGATGGATAGTGGAGGAGTTCTTTTCTGGGTCTTCCGCGAGTTGAAAGGCTAATTCCGATGCCCATAATAGGGCGTCTCTTGCGGAGAATAGGTTCGCTGTGGCCACCTTGGGGGAAGTTGCCAAGGCTTGAAAGGCTTTTTTGAGGGAGGAGTCCACCTTTCTGTCTACTGGGTCCCCGAGCGAAAGCCCCTCCTTCAGCTGGTATGACAGTTTTCTTGGTGAGGTTGTAAATTAAGGGGTCGATTCTGGGGCAGTCTAACCACTTTTCGGACTGTTTCTTGTCAAACTTCAGAAGTTTGGTGATTCGTCGGGGAACCGGATAAGCGCGTTCTGGACCTTGCCATTCTTCTTTGAGCAGCTCCTCAATGGCTGAAGGTATAGGAAAGGCTGTTGCTGGTCTGGAGGCAGATGCCAAGCGAAATGTCTATTTTGGTTGAGAGGTGACAGGAGGAGAAGAGTTGAGGTGAATCTCGGAAATGACTTTTTTGATGAAAAAGTCTAGGTCCTCCAGGTCAAAATTTCTGGATGGGGAGTCATCTTAGTCTGATGATGAGTCCACTATCTCCCCCCCTCCTCAGTGGAGGAACTGGTGACCGAGGATTCCGGGGAAAACCCCTGTGCCGTTTGCCCTTGTGCATGCCCGTGGGACCACTCCGGGCATGAGACCCTTTCTTCCTCCTGCAAGAGGAAGAGAGACCGTCCTCTTCTGACGATCTTACCCCTTCTCTGGATTTCTTTTTCTTGTGGAAACAATGATAGGATAGCCCCCTCCTTGTCAGAGGAGGATGAAGAGGGGGACCTTTTTCTCTTAGCCTTTTTGTGGGATCTCCTGTCCGGCGATCCTGAAGGCTGCCATTCAAAGGAAGAAGGGTCCATCGCAAAGGCCCTATTCAGCCTATCAGTTCGGGGTCTAAGGTGGGAGTGTCTCTGGATGCTGCTGATCCCTTGGAGTCAGCCAGTCAGTCAGATCTCTCTGGAGCATGTGACTATGCGCGCTCAGATCTGGAAGTAGCCGTCTGGTCAGACCTCTCTTGGGTATTTGCCTGTGCTGAGAGAGAGGTTGCATCTACTGAGCCCTCCCCACCAGCGGCCGCTGCCTTTTCACAGGTAAGGCAGAGAGAGCCAGCAAAAGTGATTAAGAATGGGGACTTACAGCGCTGACATTTTCTTCCCCTGCTGGCTTTTTCTGAGGCCACTGTAAGTACTCTTCGGTTCTGCGACCATATGCTATTCCCCCCTCACGAATCACAAAGTGCTAACCCCTTCGCACTGGTTAAGCACTGCTTCCTTGGCAAGAGAACTGCCCTTTAGCTCTACTGCCTCCTTTAGCTTTAAGTCCCTACTGCTTCCGTTAGCTCTAGGCCCCCTATTCTCACGTTGAGGGGGGGTTGCAGAATCCTGTAACTGTATGTCTAAAAAGCTCCTCTTGCCTTACCCACTGTTGCCATGAGGCGATGAGCTGCTTCCCTTGCTGAGAATTGTGCTGATCAAGCTTCTCTCACCTTACCAACTGTAGCAATGAGGCGAGGAGCAGACTGGAGTGCTCAGGTGTTGCTTGGCTCCGCTGCAATCGCTGTCATCAGTGCGCTGTTCAGGAGCGACGCCGGTCTATAGCTGCCCACCGACCACTCATTGGCAGAGAAGCAAGGCACAATCCTCTCTGGCGACTCCTGAGCATGCGGCAATTACAGCCGCTAAGTCGTTCGATGCAGCACTCGGAGTCGGGCCTGATGCGCGGGAAAAAGGAACACGAGGTGCTGTTGCAAGGTGGGGCCAGTCTGTGCAGCTTGCAAGGCTGAGACTGGATTCCACCACAGAAATGACCATCGGAATCATCCAATTTTCTTTCCTGGATTCCTTATGGGTCCACCGGATAATAAAAAGAAAAGAAACTTACGAACTCTTCAGCCCTGCCACAAGTGACAGGGCTTCTGCTGCACGCTTCCTGCTTCAGACAAAGCAGGAAGTAAACTGGCAACAAACGGATGTGGAGGGCTCCTTATTCCCCCCTACTGCACGACTCTGAATCTTGCCTAGTGATGTCATCAGAAGGTGGAGCCCGGGCGTAATGAAGCCCAGAGGCCAGCTTAGGAGACAGAATTATGCATTAAGCAGGTTAGCAAGGGGAAAAGGAAGAGGAGGCCATTATGGTTTCCCAAGGAGGTAGCAGAGAAAGTGAAAGCCAAAAAGATTGCATTCAGGCAATACAAAAAGACAGAGGCAGAAGGAGATAGGGAGAAGTACCAGGAGAAGCAAATGGAGGCAGGGAGGTCAGTAAGGGAAGCAAAAGCTCATACAGAAAAGCACATTGCAAAATCAGTGGGTAGAGGGGACAAAACCTTTTACAGGTACATAAGTGAAAAAAAAGGCAAAGGGAGGGATAGTGAGACTGAAGGGGGAGGATGGGGATGCATGTTGGATGACAACAGTAAAACTGACATATTGAACAGGTATTTCTACTCTGTCTTTACTGAGGAAGAGGAGGGTAATGGGTCTGAAGGGAGTACAAGGGGCGGGAATGGTGCAGAAATGGACACAAGTCCCTTCACATGAGAAAGGGTCCTGAAGGAACTGGAAGGAATAAGAGTTGATAAAGCAATGGGGCCAGATTGGGTGCAAACCATGGTCCTTAAAGAACTAAGATAAGTGGTGGTTGAACCTCTGGCAATCCTGTTTAGCCGATCACTGGAAACAGGGGAGGTACCCAAAGACTAGAGGACAGCAGATGTAGTCCCCTTATCCAAAAGTGGGAATAAAGAGGAAGCGGGGAACTACAGACCAGTCAGCCTCACCTCCGTAGTGGGGAAGATCATGGAAGCACTACTGAAGGAGAGATTGGTGGAACATCTGGTTGTCAGTGGACTACAGGACCCAAGGCAGCATGCTTCACCAGGGGAAGGGCATGTCAGACCAACCTTGTTGAATTTTTCGACTGGGTGACTAGGGAGGTGGATCAGGGAAGGGCAGTGGATATGGCCTATCTGGACTTCAGCAAGGCCTTTGACACTGTGCCACATAGAAGGCTGTTGCACAAACTGGGTAATATGGGTGTTGGCAGGACAGTAGTGTGGTGGGTAGGTAACTGGCTGGGCAGCAGGACACAGAAGGTTGTGGTAAATGGCTGTCACTCCACAGAGGGAAGAGTACCAGTGGGGTACCACAGGGATCAGTGCTGGGACCGGTCCTAGTCAACATCTTCATCAGAGACATTGCACAGGACCTAGAAGGCAGAATTTCCCTATTCACTGATGACACAAAGCTCTGTAACAGAGTAGACACACCAGAGGGTGTAGGCAGAATGAGAAGGGACCAGCAGAAACTTGAAGAATGGTCAGGGGGTTGGCAGTTGAAAGTCAATGCAAAGAAGTGCAAGATAACGCATATGGGGCACAAAAACCCTGGTGCAATATATCAGTTGGGTGGTGAGGATATAGCATGCGCCAAGCAGGAAAGAGATCTTGGGTTATCATCTCTGATGACCTCAAGGTAGGAAAACAGTGTGACAAGGCAGCAGGTAAAGCAAATAGGATGCTGGATGCATAGGAAGGGGCATCACCAGCAGGAAAAGGGAGATCATAATTCCACTATACAAGACACTAGTGAGGCCCCACCTGGAGTACAGTGTACAGTTCTGGAGACCTTACCTACATAAGGACATAGACAGGGTAGAGAAGGTTCAGAGGAGGGCAACAAAGATGGTACATGGATTGCATCACAAGTCCTATGAGGACAGGTTGAAGGACTTGAATATGTACTCCCTGGAGGAGAGGAGGGAGGGGATATGATAGAGACATACAAGTATCTTACAGGGAGGAACAGGGTGCAGGTATACACTAATTCGCAGTCACTGCACGAAATCACCCTTCAGGCCCGAATAACACCATGATAGTGACATCATTCATGAGAAGGGGTCCCAAAAACCCCATGTTGAAAATTTGGTGCAAAAATTCCAAAAAATGACTGTTTTATGAGCATGCGTTACGCAGTTCCTACGCAGGCTCGTAAGATCGCGAATTTTCAATCTTTTCACTCCAGATTTTCAACATTGCCATTTTACTACACCTCCTTATGAGCAGTAAAGCTGTCATTTTTCACATCCTGCCCAAAACGTGTTTCCGCCCATGTAGCGCACAATGGTACAGTCGGTGTGCGAAATCAATGTATGGGACACATTAAGAAAATCATGGTGATACTGTCATTAGCAGAGTCTTAAAATGGCTATGTTGAAAATTTGGGAAAAATTCCTAAAAATTACTGTTTATTTTGACATGCTGGCAGTTCCTACGCACGTCAGAGGGTTTGAGAACTTCAATATTTCCACCCAGATTTTCAACATTGCCACTTTTACCACACCTTCTTATGAGTAGTACAGCTGTCATTCTTCAAATCTCACCCAAAACATGTTTCTGCCTCATGTAGCGCATAATGGTGCAGTCGAGGTGAAATCAATGTATGGGACATTAAGAAAATCACAGTGACACTGTTCATGAGCAGAGGTCTTAAAATGGCTGTGTTGAAAATTTGGTGAAAAATTCCTAAAATGACTGTTTTACTAGCGCAGCATTGCACAGTTCCCACGCATGTCTCGTAGGGTTTGCGAATTTTCAATATTTCCACTCATATTTTCAACATTGGCATTTTACCACACCTCCTTATGAGCAGTACAGCTGTCATTTTTCACATCCTGCCCAAAACGTAGCTCCGCCTTACGTAGCGCATACAATGGCGCAGTCGAAGCTGAACTCAGTGTATGGGACATATTAAGAAAATCACAATGACACTGATCATGAGCAGAGGTCTTAAAATGGCTGTGTTGAAAATTTGGTGAAAAATTCCTAAAATTACTGTTTTACGAGTAAGTGCTAGCAGTTCTTTGCACGCCGTAAGTTTGCGAATTTTCAATATTTTCACTCCAGATTTTCAACATTGCCATTTTACCACACCTCCTTATGAGCAGTACAGCTGTCATTTTTCACATCCTGCCCAAAACATGTTTCCACCCATGTAGTGCACAATGGCACAGTCGGTGTGCAAAATCAATGTATGGGACACATTAAGAAAATCACAGTGATACTGTTCATTAGCAGAGGTTTTAAAATGCCAATGTTGAAAATTTGGTGAAAAAATTCCTAACAATGACTGTTTTACGAGCATGCGTTGCACAGTTCCCACGCACGCTCATAGGTTTGCGAATTTTCAATATTTCCACTCCAGATTTTCAACATTGCCATTTTACCACACTTCCTTATGAGCAGTACAGCTGTCATTTTTCACATCCTGCCCAAAACGTGTTTCCGCCTATGTAGCGCACAATGGGGTTAACAAAAAGGTCATGCTTAAAATTTATTGTGCAAATACCAGCAATCGCACAGGGCATTAGGGTAAAGCACCATACGTGCCAAACACCACTGCAAATACCTGCAAGCGAACATTCGGCATTGACAAATGCTTGTTTAACTTTCACAGCAGATTTTCAACATTGCCATTTTTACACCTCCCCATGAACAGTACCGCTGTCATTTTTCACATCCTGTTCAGAATGTGTTTTTGCACCTGTGGTGCCAAATGCCATAGTCGCTGTGCAAAAGCAGTTTTCGGCTAACAAACTGATATTGCCACTGTTCATGAGGTGGGGGTCACAAAAAAAACATGTTGAAAATTTGGAGTGAAAATACCAACGAATGCCTGAGGCGTTAGGGTTTCCGACCATAATGCCCCACCCTGTAGAGAATGACAGGTATCAGGGGTGTGACTTGGGATTCTTGCCTGTCATGCTCATACCATTCCATCCCCACCAACACCCTGCAGCCAGTGAGAGGCATCAAGGTGTGCCTCGGACTCTTTGGACCCAAACTTCACCTCATTCTCCTATACCGCACCCATCTCACCGTATTTCCTGATGGAATGGGGTGCACATAAGGGCCAAAGACCCCAAGGCACACCATGACACTTGTCAGTGTCTGCAGGGTAGGGTGTGGTGAAATGATGTGGTCGTTATGCCTGACGACCCAAAGGCACACCCCAATGCCTGTCACTCTCTGCAGGGTGGTGGTGGTGGGGTTGGCTTCAGCTCAATACTTCGCTGCCATTCCTATTATGCAGCTCTGTAACTTCTGCACTACCAATGCCAATGCCAGCAAGCAAACATTCGGCATTGACAAATGCTTATTTTAAACTGACATGTTCTGTCTGCCTAAAGCCCTTCCCATAAAGTGCAGTGTTAAATTTACTGCATATTCTGGATGTAGCATTCCATGCATTTTACTTGCAGAGAATTAGCAGCTTAGTCGCTGCACATTGTCAGCGCTCAGTTTTTACAATAATTCAGTTTAAATCTCCTGATTTCACAGCACATGCCTCTGTAACCTCTCCCTCCTTTTTCTTTTTTTCTCCCGACTGCCTGCAGTCTCAACAAAAACACAGCAGCTATACAAGCATTCCCTTTCCATCCACATCCCATGGCTTTGCTCGGTGTGTCCTGGGGGTAGTTACCTGTGTTCCCAGATTGTAATAGCCATCAGTGCAGTTGGTGGCAGCTGCATGCATTTAGCAGCATGAGGACTGTTGATCCCAGTACAGTGGTGAGTGGTCCTGGTCTTGGAGGTATTACAGCTGACTCCAGTATAGTGGTCCCGGTTTTGGAGGCAGTAGCAAGAGTTCAGCAGCTTCCGTAGCACAGTGTGTGGTCCCGGTCCTGGCAGCAGAGTGAAAGTGGTCCAGGTAACAGATATGCTGAGGAGTATACAACAAACGCCGCCATAGTAAATTGAGGGGCAGTTGGCAGAAACTGCAGACAAGAAAAAAAAAAAAACAGGTACTCTAAAGGATTGAAATAACACACTTGTAGCTAGAGATTAAATGATTTGCAAGTTTATTTGAAATAAGGTGAGGGTGCACTCACTCTCAAACTCTCACTTGTTTCAAATGAACTTGCACAGAATTTAATCTTTATCTGTAAGTATGTTAGTTCCATTCTCTAATTATGCCTGTTTTTTTTTTGTTTGTTTGTTTTTTTCATGTAGAGATGCCGAGGACTGAGTGTGCAAATATGAAGAATGGGATTGCATAACAGGATCACACTGAATTATTACAGCACTTTTGCTTGACTCCTTGAATGAGTGGGATTAATGTATAAGAGCAGGTGTGACCTGGGGTGGTTGTGTATGTGTCTGTGCGCATGGGGGGAGGGTGTGATCCACCGGACTGTTGAGACGAGGGCAACATGGACATTCACACATGAATAGTGGGGCTGGATGATTAGAGAATAAGTAATTGCTTAAAATGGATTTTAATTAATCTTTCAGTGTGCCAGTTATTTTCCCAATGACAGCCTTCCCACTTGGTTTGTTGGGCTCACATCTGATCTAAAAAAAAAATGTAAATTGTATAAAACCTATAAAAATTAAAACAAAAATTAGGTGGGCAAAGAACCCCAAGTTGTAACATATTGTCTGTTACAAATTAGATTTCCAGCTTACAAATGTGTGTTCATGTTCCCTGTCACTGTGTGCAGGCACTCAAAAATACCAGGCTGCTGGCCCAGTGGCAAAGAGGGCAGAGGCACTTAGTGCCTTACCTCTTCCGACGCTGCCGACCTTGGTTTGGGAATGGACTTGCATCATCAGGGGTTGGCTGGGGAGGGAGAGGTTTGAGCATCCGGGGGATTGTTCTCCTCTCCCAGAGTGGGGAGGCCTGTTATACTGGCCTAGGCTGCCCCCAGGTAGAGGCCTAGGGGTAGAACAGGTCAGGGAAGCAATTTAAGGAAGGGTCTGTGGGGAACATTGGGTGGATGTGCCTCCACGCAAGAGTCTGATGCTCCACAGTCAGGGGTGGGACCAAAAAAAAAAAAAAAACAACATCAGGGATTCAGGAAGCCTGGCCCAGCCATCTCCGCACCTCCACTGTCACTTGTTGTGCATCTCAGTCCACATCGGATTTGTGTGTACTGGGGGGAGGATGGCCCCCCCCTCCTCCTCCAGCTCTGCTACAAGAGGGGAAGTCGTGGGGATAATCCAACCAAGCACGCAGCCAAGGGAGGCAGAAAGTCAGCTGGGGGGGTGCTGGGGACCAGGCTGCTGCAGCTGCCCCTTGGATGAAGAAACCATAAATAATCTATATGAAAAAAAAAAATACTGGGCAGCTTCCCCCCTCAAAATGTCACTTTCTTCCTAGCTGGCTGGCACTTGAGACTAACAGTGCTTACCCAAATCAAGTAAAATACCTGAAACGTGGGGGTTGAGTTTTGTATTAAAACTATTATATTGGCCCAGTGGCACTGAGGGTTGAGGCACTGGACGCCACATTTTGCTTCACACCGGCGACCAGGGTTCGGTGACGGACTCAGGTCACCGGGGGTCGGCAGTGGGGGAGAGAGAGGGATTGAGCACCCATCGGCAGCTTTCCCTTCCTGGAGAGGGTTGCATGCATGCTCTGCCACCCTACTGCTATCTCCTAGGTGAACCCAGGTATTGGCAGTGCAGTCGAGGCAGCAAGAGAATAGGAGGGGCTGACGTTGGCCGAGAGCCCTGCGTAGAGCCGCATCCTGGCATGCTCCTGTCCCATTGGCCCTCCTTGTGTGCCGACACCAGCAGGGGGAAGTCACAAGAAAAGAGGAAACACCCCTCACCTAGCCTAGGTGATGCTCTCTCGGCCACCCAAGCTACCGAACCAAGGGCAGACTCCGCTGTGTAGGTGCTCCTCTGAAGTCGGGAAGGGAAGGGGGAACCTTCCTTGCCCCACCCAGGGTGGGGGGTCATCCAGGCCTCTAGAAAGTACCAGAGCAGCCTAGCACTCTAGGGACAGACACCACGGGGGTTGTCTGGGTGTGAGAGATCTGAATGAGTGGATTGATAGGAGCAGTTAGGAGGGAAAAATAATAAGTTAAAAAAAAAAAACTATTGCATCATTTACTTATTGATTTGAATTTTGATGACCGGGTAGGCCCACTGAGACAGAGTTGTTCCTTTTTCAGGGATGACCCGGGAAACAAAAACATTCCATACATAAAAACATGAATACAATCGCATTATGGAGGTAGTTGACCATTAAGAGTCATATATACATAGTAGTACAATTAAAGTATATAGAAATCAAGTTCAGGTAGAAGCATTATTAGAGAACAGAGGAGTAATCACACATAGCAATAAATTATACATAGGTGCAAAACAGAGGCAAATTCATACATAGCATTGGTATTGCATGTGGGTTGGGGAGAGGGTACAAGAGATGTTAGTAGAGGTTAACATAGAAACATAGAAACATAGAATTTGACGGCAGATAAGGACCGCTTGGCCCATCCAGTCTGCCCATTTCCCTGCCTACTGGGTAAGCTGCAGATCCTAGTTAACCAGCTGCCTACTTCTTCCTACCCCCATCCCCTAGAATTGCCTTATGACTGTCCCATGCATGCTTGAATTCCACCACTGTTTTTGACTCCACCTCCTCCTCCGGAAGGCCGCTCCATGCATCCACAACCTCTGTGAAAAATACTTCCTTAAATTACCTCTGAGCCGCCCCCTCTATCTTCAAATTGTGCCCTTGTTCTGCACACCTCTTTTTGAAAGATGCTACCTCTTGACTTTGTTGATTCCCTTGAGGTACTTGAAAGTTTCTATCATGTCCCCCTTCTCCCTCCTTTCCTCGAGGCTATACACATTAAGCTCTTTTAGTCTCTCTTCATATGTCTTCCGGTGCAGACCCTACAGTTACAGATGGGAGGGGGAAAAATATTTCTTTAAAATGTTTTTTAAACTGAGGAAGACACGTACAAGAAAATAAACTTTGCAGTACTTTATTCTATTTGTGGTGGGCTGCAAATACAAAGGATCTCTTGCCATAGCTAAGCAAGTTTTAGGTGCGTTTAGCATTGGATAGTTGGAGGATCTAAGGGTCCTGGTGAAGGGCTTCAATGAAAGCAAATTGGTGAGGATGGGGGGGAGAGGTGGATGAGTTTATAAGTGGAACATAGTAGAGGGAAGTCCATTTTTGCTTCAAAGGAAAGCCAGCTCAGGGTGTTAAGCATAGCACAATGGTGGGTTCGAGCTTGGGTAGATACAGCAAATTGGGGTTTTCTATGATAAGTTTGTCTAAGTCTGTTAAAGCTGGAAGGCCTTACCATGTTGATCAGTGGTGCTCCATGAAGGAGGCCCGGGAGTAGATTTGCAGAGGCTATGATTCTTCTGGAATGTGGCATAAGGTAGTGGGAAGTACGGTACAGAAGCCCTAATTAATGATGGGTGGATTTTATAACTTAGTTTACATGCATTTCGAAGGATAGGTGCTCATCGAGGGTTACGCCAAGGTATTTGAAGGAGTTAATCCCTTCGAGTTCCTCACCAGTTGAGGTCGTAATTACCAGTGGGGGATGTGTGGATAGATCAAAGGAGGTGTGGTGGAACAGCATGGTTTTGGTTTTACTTGTATTGAGCACCAGTAAGTTATCTTTGAACCATGCCTCTAACTGCCGGAAGTCCATCTCTAGGTTGGAGTTGAGGGAGGAGATATCCTTAGAGGATCTGTAGAGTATGACGTCATCTGCATAAAGCTGTATTGACACCCCTTCACAATTTAAAAGGAGTTAATTTATAAAGATCGAGAATAAGAAAGGCCCCAATATGGATCCCTGAGGGATCTCATCTTTGATGGGATATAGGGATGATGTAACTCTAAACCACCCAACACACTGTAATCTGCTCATCAGGTAGTTGGTTCCTCATGCAAAGGAGTGGTTGTCAAGACCTAACTTGTGGAGCTTTGAGAAGAGTAGTTGATGATTAATGAGGCTGAAGACTTTCATTAGGTCCACAAAAGTCGCTCCAGTTACAAGACCTTGGTCCATAGCCTGAAAAATGTCAGCTGTCACGGCTTCAGGAGAGCAGATTCAGTGCCATGTAGTTTTTGGAAGCCATGCTGATGGATGGTTAGTGCATTGGACTGTTCTAGGAATGAGTAAAGCTGGTTGTAAAGGATTCTTTCTTGTATTTTTGTGATGGGATATAGAATACAGATTGGCCTATAGTTTTCAACTAGATTAGTAGGGCAACTTTTATGTACGAGGACAACTATCGCAGTCTTCACCTTGTCCGGTATAGTCTGTGTGAGGAAGTATTTGTTGATTAGAAGCATTATTGGGTGAGCAATGGCAGGTGCTCCTAGCTTGAGGAATTTTGGCTGGAGGGAGTTGAAATCTGGAGAGCTTTTGGAGTCAAGTCCATTAAACAATTTTAGAACCTCTACCCTTGAGGCAGGCGAGTTTTAGATGGAAGGGAAGATGGGAGTTTTCACTGTCAGCAGTCATTGGGTCACCGGGGGCAGTTGACAGACTAGATCTGTACTTGGTCAGGTCTGTGAAGAAAAGATTTATGCCAGAGGCTATCCCTGAGGGGTTTGATAGTGTAGTGCCTTTAGTGACCATGGATTGCAAACAAGAAAATTAAATAACACTGAAAACTGAAGCAATAAAGTACTCCAGTAAGCTTAAAGTGGCTAGAAAGGCTTGACACACTAGCTCTTTAATTACAAATTTGGGTATACTACCCGCCTCATTATTCCCTGTTCTGTACTTTTTCTTTCATTGACTTTAAAATAGTGTTCAACGATGCTTGGAAGGGCAAAAAGATTGTACCAAAATGGAATCCAGGTGATAATGTCACTTTATAAAGCACTTGATAAACCACACCTGAAGTACTGCTTGTAGTTCTGGGCTCAGGACTCCAAAAAGGATGCAGAGGGATGTTGGAGGGGATGCAATGTAGGGTAATAAAACTGATCCAAGGCTAGAGAATTTAGGCTGTTTGGATCTGCTGAATTAGCTGGGACTACTCACTCTATAGGAAAGGAGAATGAGGAGGGATTTAGATACTTGAAGGGAAACACAGGATTAGTTAAAAGCAGTAGGTAGGGCTGCTTATCGGGTCAGGCCTTAGGTGCAGGCCCTTGCAGAAATGGACTGAATCAGACTTCACTAAAAAAATGAAAAATGGACAGAAAATTATTTGTGTTGCAATATTAGAAAACTGCAAAAACAGCCCATCTCTAGTTTTTTAAGGCTGACTGTGACAAATTATAACATGGACTGCATTTAAAGAGGAACAGTAATTAACACTAAGAACCCCACACCAAAGTGTGAGACTGTTCCCAGTTTGCACTTTGGGTGAAAATGTTTTTTGTTTGTTTTATTCAATGTTTATAACAGTATAGTAGATTGTATCAAGCTGATTTAGGTGACTTGCAAGCTGACATTTTCTGTAACTACAAATTCCAGAATGCCCTGCAGCTGACATCAGAGGAGGGCTGGAGCACTGGGAGATTCAATACCCTGCAGTGCATATTAGAGTTTTTATAAGCTCAGGTCTTTTGTTTGCTGGTCCCACTGTCCTTCCTGGGCTACATAAAATCACGGAGGACTGCATTTAGTCCTGACTGGGAGAACAGCAGGACCAAACAACATCTGATCTGAGTTTATACAATGTTTAGCATGCACTGCAAACTATTGGATCTCACACTGCTGCAACCCTCCTCTGATGTCAGCTGCAGGGGATTCTGGGGTTTGTAATTACAGAATATGTCAGCTTGCAAGTCATTAAGTCAGTCTGATACAATCTACTATACTACAGTAAACAGTAAGTAAAAAAATAAATATTTTTGTACACAAAGTGCAAATTGGGGCCAGGCCCACACTTGGGTGTTAGGCTCTTGGTAATGCCTGCTCCCCTTTAAGTAATTTTGCATTTGGCTGGCAATGAGCTGTGAACTGAGCTGCAAATGCAATGACAGCAGGAACACCACTGAGTTTTACATGAGTTGTCAGTGAAGTGTACATTCTATTTTGCAAGACATTCTATCAAAGGAACTGCATTAGCAATACATTCATAATTGAATCTAAACATTCTAAGAAGTCAGTCTGAAACACATTTTCTCATCTGGTTGATAATGAGTTGGGAAGCTGAGAATGCCATAGTCCAGGCAGAGTGACTGGGAGGGAGTCAGTACAGTAGGATAGCGTATGCACAGAAGAGTGGTGGAGTATCGCATGTAGGGGTACCATGCTGCCCATTCTTTAATAGCAGACCATATCAGGTTTTGTGCTACCTGACTTGAAACTGGCCTGTTGTGTTAAATTCCTCAGCTCACACAGTCTTAAAAAGTGGCCTGTTTACTAGAGTTTAGGGTCCAGAGCACAGGGTCACTCTATAAATATTAAGGGAGAAATGTGCAAAAAAGGATGAAAGGAACAATTTTTCTCTATTGGTGAGATGAAACCAGCAGACCAGTGGATCTAATCCATCTTGCTTCACCAATGTACCAACTGTATGTAATATTGATTTTGTATATGCACATAATTTATTTTGAAGGGAGACAGATTCTTTTTTTAAATTGCAGTTTATTTACTCAGCATAGTCCAGCTGAGATGTCACATCTCATTTTAAGTGGGGGTCCTCCTTTTTTTAGGGTGCATGATACTTCTCATTTACTGTCCACCTGGTGATGAGAAGAAATTCCTGCTGGAGGTCACATACTTCAAAATCAACATTGTATTGGAGTCCCCCAGATGGTTAATTTTGGGAGACATCAATGCCTGGGTTGACAATGAACTTGCACAATTTGGTCAAGACTTCCTCCAACTGATGACTTTGTTGGGCCATACACAGGTAATTACCTCTGCAACCCACAATCATGGTCACTCATTGGATCAGGTGTTCCTTCTGGGAATGGAGATCTCTGACCTGGTGGTGGAGCCCGTCAAACGGTCTGACCATCACACCATAGGATTCAGTTTCGTGGCTCCCCCCAATAGACCTGCTCCTACGGAGGTGGTCTGGTATCACCCTTTAAGGGGGTGTGACCCCAGATGGTCTAATGGCAGTACTTGACTTATCAGGTGTGCCGAGTGAAAGCTTGGATCAAGGCAATCTGCTATGTGCCTATAATAAGGCAGTGATGGTGGCCCTGGATTCCATAACTCCTGTTCATGTTCGCCTCCTCACTCTTCACCCAAGATCCCATTGGTTTGATGGGACCTTGAAGGAGTTCAGGAGAGTGGGCAAAAGTTAGAGAGGCGCTGGTGGAAAACAGATCTGATTGATGACAAGCTTAGTTGGATGGGTCATCATAAGGACTATCAATCAGCAGTCTCCCGTAAGAAGGCAGAGCTCCTGTCCAGGGAGATTGTCGCTGCGTGAAATCAACCTGCTCAGCTCTTCTGGACTTTTAACAGATTGTGCAGTCCAACCTGTCTTCAGACTGGGGAAGCATTTTCACAAAATAAGTGTGATGAGTTTGCTCGCTTTTTTACACATAAGGTTGACACCATCAGATCTGGAATCTGTCTAGCCCCCTCTGTCGGGTATTACGGAGATCGGCGGGAGGTTGTGAGCACCCAGGTTACCTGGTCTGACTTTGGCCGGCCGGCAATCATTGACATTGTGAGGATTATGCAGACTTTGCGACCAACCTACTGTAGTTTGGACAAGGGCCCAACACACCTCCTAGTGGGGTGTGTTGAGGTAATTGATCCAGTCCTAGCTGAGATAGTCTGGAGGTCATTGGGGACAGGGGTGTTTCCTGACCCCCTGAAGGAAGCGGCTGTAAGACCTCTCCTTAAAAAATTCTCCCTTGACCCGAACTGTCTAGCTAACTACAGACTCGTCTCTAACCTGCTCTTTGTGGGTAAGGTTATTGAAAAGATGGTTGCATTGCAGCTGGATGATCATCTGACCACCCATGATGTCTATGATTCTTTTCAGTCCAGATTTAGGAAGAGGCATAGTACCAAGACGGCACTTGTTCAGGTACTTAAGGATCTCATAATAGCAAGAGATTGGAAGACTGTGAACCATGGTGTGTTGTTGAAGTGCTTGCGGTTGATCTGTGGGCTGTCGGGCACAGTTTTCAGGTGGTTTCGATCTTTCTTTGCGGGTAAGACTCAGAGAGTGGTTTCGGGGATTTATTCCTCGGCACCTCTCCCCCTATCCTGCAGGGTGCCGCAGGGCTCCATCTTGTCACCCGTGTTGTTCACAGTGTATATGCTGCTGTTGGGAGACATTACAAGGTGGCAAGGTCTGAGTTTTCACTACTATGCAGATGATACTCAGCTATACATGTCCTCTGTGCCCAAACAGGGTGAAGCTGTCTTGGCCTTTAACAACTGCCTCTCCCAGATCCAGGACTGGATGAGTGCCAACTAGCTGCAGTTAAACCCGGATGAAACTGAGGTGTTGGTGGTAGACCCAGGTCATCAGGGTATGGGATCGCTGCTGAAACAGCCTTCCAGGCTTTGGCTCGGGGCGTCTGACCTCCAACCAGGTGCGGGATCTGGGCATTATTCTTGGTGATGGTCTGACGCTTAAATTCCAGGTGTCAGCCATTGTCAAGACCTCTTTCTACCACCTGAAGAGTATCATCCAGATAAAACATCTGGTCCCACTCGATGATCTTCCAACCTTGGTCCACACCTTTCTGACCTCCCGCCTTGACTACTGCAATGCTCTCTACCTAAGGCTTGTGGGAATTGATATCCATCACTTGCAGCTGGTGCAGAATGTGGCAGCCAGGCTGTTGACTGACTTTTCAAGATCTTGCCACATCATGCCTGTGCTCTGCAGACTGCACTGGTTGCTAATTCAGTGGCGGATCACCTTCAAGGTCGGGTTACTGGCCTATAATGCTGGCCAGGGAATACGTTTCCCAATGTAACACAAACAAACACAAATCTTGCACTCCCAGGCAAAATGTAGTAACGAGTACACACTAAGCAGCAAACAAATACAAGAACCACACTCCAAAATCAAAGCTTGTGCAGCTTATTTTAATCCGTCATCAAAATCGACCCAGCCTATGATGTCACAGCTCAGCTTCACAATTCAAAAGTGGCAGCAGGTACTGTATTCTTAAATGTACTTTATACAAAACTTCCTTACAATATTAAATTTCCTTTTTTAATTATTTTCATCACAACTGAAGGTTTGGAGCGTGCAGGTTTTTTCATGCTTTAACCACTATGAGTCTGACATGTCTTGAGTGGACCGCTCCTGACCCTGGGTTGGAATTCTTTTGCATTACTTAATATTTAATGTACTTATATGCTGTAATTTCTTTAAAGTAACACTCCATGATACATAATAAAGGTAATCATGATGTTTCTGTTTACACACTTAATGCTCCTTTCTTTAGCTGGATAATTTAGTTGGTTTTTACATTATCAATGATGCATAATTATTGTCATGGGTGCAGAAAACATTTTTTGAAAATTTCTGTAAAAACCTCACTTTGATATGCATGAATTTTTTCATTTCATTTAATTTATTTGTTAACTGGGTAAGGACACTGGAACAAGTTCATTTTCAGTTCCGACTCGACAGTGAAAACAAACAAATACATATACCAAGCATACAAGGGTAACAATTAGACAAAGCATTTATAAATCTCCAGAGAGTGTAAATAGGTTTTAAAAATGTGTTTAAAGTGCTGAAAAGAGATGGGGGGGACGTAGTTCTAAAGGCAAGGCATTCCAAAACTGAGGGGCAGCAACTGAGAAAGATCTTGCTCCCATTTTGGTCTGAAATGATAAATTTGTTAGGAGAATAAGCCCAAAACAGCATAAGTTGCAAACAGGGGACCTAACATCAATCATGTCCATCAGTGGGTATCTAGTTTTAGGGAAAATGGATTTAAAAACTAGACAACGGAAGTGGAACATAATTTTAGAACTGAACGATAACCAACCCAAATTAGAATACATGGAACAATGGTGGGAACAATAAAGACAATCTAAGACAAAGCAACAAATATTATTGTAGGTTATGGTCAGAGTATTGAGCTCTTTGACTGCTAACCTATAAAAAAGGCTAGCTACATAGTCCAAATGAGGTTGTAATATATAGGATAAAGTATGGGGTGATGTGTGTAACAAGAATTTTACACCCCCCCCCCCGAGGTGTTGGATGCCACATAAACCCCAAGAGCGAAGCTTGAGGGGGTTTATATCACCATCGAGCACCATGGGCGTGTGTGTAAAATTTGAGTTTACACACCACCTCATATTTTATTTTATATAATTGCTGGGCTTCCCTTTTTCGCAACAGCAATTATATAAAATATTAGCTGTTCCAGTGTAGCCGCTCTTCGGTTCAATTTTCCGCCACTCCGAATGTGCTCTAATGTTTGCTTTTCCTCCTTGAGCTGAAAAATTGTCATTTAAAAAAAAAAAAATAAACTTACCACTGAGTTCTGGTGGTTTCCTTTCCAGGCTGGGTGCAAGCAGGCGAGCTGAGGCGAGTGGTCAGGAAGCGAGGAACTGCGGTGTGTGCATAGGCAGAATGAGGGAAACCGTACGCGTGTGTGCCATAATAAACACTCCTTTATTATGGCAAATTACGCCATGGTTTCCCTATGGGGAAAAAGGGAGACCCAGTTATTATATCCAAGTTGCAATGGATTTACAACTAACAACAGTAAGGTATTTCTTAAATTTGTGTAATAGACCCAGTTTTTGATGAATCTTTCTACTTAATGCTTTTACCTGTAGAGAAAAAAGTTAAGCCTGGGTCCAAAAGTACTCCAAGATACTTAAACTCTTTGACAGACTCAATTGCTATCCCATCATTGGTGTGTATCAGTAAAGTAGGATCATCTTTCAAGGAGTAAGGTGTTCTAAACAACATTGGTTTTGTCTTTTTTACGTTAAGAATCAAGCGATTGTCAGAAAGCCAGCTACAAATATCTTGAAACATTCCAACAGTGACGTAATCAGAAGATCTGATTTAGCTTGTGAATAAATGAAGTCATCAGCACATAACAAACAGTTGCAAGACTTGAGAACTGATGGCAAAGAATTGATAAACAGAGACAATAAGAGGGGCCCCAAAATGGACTCCTGTAGGACACCTAAATTCTTAGTCCTAACGGAAGAAACAGTTGATTTAAAACTTAACACTTGTGACATACTGGTCAAATAATCTCTGCACCAAAGCACAACATATTCAGAGAAACCAAGGTGATACAATTTGTTACATAACAGAGGATGGTTAATAGGGTCAGATACCTTGGTCAGGTCCATGAACACCACCCCTGTTACTAGGCCTTTATCAAAGCCCTGGAGGACAGCAGTCTCTGTTCCATTCGTAATACATATTGTCGTTACCTGCCACTTTGGAATTGTGATGCTCAGCTCTGACATCATAGGCTGGGTACAAAAGGAGGGGATTCAGTCCAGGTAGTCGCCCCCTGACAAAGTTCTAACCAAATAAAGTGCCAGGGCACCTGGGTAATGGACAACGTGGTCAGTTCTGTAGAAGCTGAGTCGGTGTCACTGGATTTTCACATCTTCCTGATGGAGTAAAACAAACCACACAAGCTTTGATTTTGGAGCATGGCTCTTGTATTTATTTGCTGCTTAGTGTGCACTCGCTTCTACGTTTTGCCCTGGGAGTGTTGGACTTTGTGTTTGTTTTTGTTCGTTTTATATGATGCCCTTTGCATTGGTTCAGGGCACCTTACAACAATAAAAACAGCATAAAAACAGTTAAATAAAAGAAAATGAAATAAATAAATGTAATACAAAATTAACAGTAAACAATTTATAATAAGCTACGCTGGGTATCCCTGTGTGAACAAATATGTCATTAACTGATTTTTAAAGGCCCCCACCATACGTGCAGAGCTTACTACCTCTGGAAGGGAGATCCAGAGTAGAGGTGCAGCAACCCCAAAGACACTGTCCCCAGATTGCTTGAGGTGGGAATGAGGGACCTGCAACAAGCCCACATCGGTGGAACAGAGGAAGGGAGTAAGTGTGTAGGATGTCAGAAGATCTTTCAGGTAGTTTGGATGCAATCCATGTAGGGCCTTGAATGTTAACAAGCATATCATGAAGGATGAACCAAAACAAAAGGTGCTGTGTCAGTGTGTGGGCTGAAAACATAACAAAAAGTAATATTAAAGAGCTAGTGTACTGCCTAAAACTAATATTAGATTTTAAAAGCAACCGGCCATTATCTTTTATATATGAGGTACTTTTTCTTTTCCCTTTGTTTAATTAGAAGATTGTTGACCTGATGTTGGTAGGTGGGATGTGTGGAACAGCTCTTAGTCTGGCAGCTGACATATCTTGCTCTACTGCCCCACACTACATCATCAGCATTGTGACCTCACTGACTATGACATCACTGCTGCTTAGGAACAGCAGGTGAGTGACTACCAGGTAATTCACATGTGATGTCTCAGTCAGTGAGATCATAATGCTGATGATGTAGTGTGGGGTAGTAGAGTTAGATATGTCAGCTGCCAGGCTAAGAGCTGTTCCACACATCCAGTGCAATATTTTCACATAGAATACTTTCTGATGAGCAAAAGGAAAAAGAAAAATACTTCAGAAATAAAAAGTTACTACTGACTACTAGTTAAAATTTGTATTATTTTACTGTCTGCCTGTTTTGGCTCCACTAGCTCTTTAAATGCATGCTGAAAACAGAGTCAGAATCAATGCTTCGACCATAAGCCTTCTTCAGTAATTATCTAAAAGATAAAAAAAGCAAAGTTAGTGGCACATCATTTGTTTGTCTTAGTGGTATATCTTGAAGGTGATACACCACCAAACAGGCAACCAGTGCAGACCACTCAACATTGGTGTGTTGTGGTCCCTTAAACAAGTTCCCACCACCAGCCAGGCTGCAGCATTCTGGACCAGCTACAGGTGGCGCATTAAACCTCTAGATAACCCTAAATGCAGAGCATTGCTGTAATCCAGCCTGGAGGTGACAAAGGCATGGATTGTCATCTCCAAGTTGACTAATGCTAGATGTGACTTAATCCAGGCAATACTAGAGAGATGGTCAAAACCATTCCTGACTGCTGCTGATATCTGTTGTTCTAATGTCAGCTTGCAGTCCAGAATGACACCCAGATCCTTCACCACATCAACAGCTTTAAGTGTCTGACCATTCACAGACGGTAAAACAAGGCCACAGATTGTCATTGCCAAACCATACTGGTCTAGATTGACACTCATAATCGCTGTGTTGCGCAGGTTAACATACAACCAATTGGAGGCCATTCAGTTGTTGATTTCCTGTAGGCACTGTCCAAGCACTGAAATTGCATTCAGCCTATCTGAGGGTCAAGACAGATACAGCTGAGTATCATCTGCACAGCAGTGCAACTCTGCTTCGTACCATCTGATGAGCTCACCAAATGGCAACATGCACATGGCAAACAACACAGGTATCAAGACTGAGTCTTGTGAAACCCCACAGGAGACCACAGCTCCTCAAGAGGTGTAATGACCTAGAGCCATCTGCTGTGATCTACTGGTAATGTAGTACTCAAACCAGAACACCACCTTGCCGGTGAGTCACACATACTTTCTTAGGTGATTGATCAGCACACCATGTTCCATTGTGTCAAATGCCAACAAGAGATCCAAAAGGACCAAGACAAAACAAAGTCTCCGGTCTGTTGCCATGAGGAGATCATGTAGCACTTTGACAAGAGCAGTCTCTGTACTGTAACGATACCTAAATCCTGGCTGGAGAGGCTTATAGATGCTATAGCTGCAGGTAAGCCTCAAGCTGCGCTGCAATTACCTACTCAATCACTTTCACCAAAAAGGGGAATTTTTAGACAGGTCTGTAACTACTCAGACTGTGGGGGTCCAAAGATGGTTTCCTAAGGAGGGGTTTCAGCACCACCCTTTTCAGAGCTGATGGGAAAACATCCTCCCTCAAGGAGTGCCCAACAATCTTGGTATACACTGGTCCTAGGGATTCAAGGCTGCCAACAAGCAGCCAAGTAAGACCAGCATCCAGCATACAGTAAATATGGCACAAACCCGAGATCACCTGGACCACCTCATCTTCTAGATTCAACTGGAATTCAGCATAGGATGGCCGATCATTCATTGTCCCTCTCACACTTAATATCACCAGCATATGACAGGCCACTTGAGGCTATCCCTGTCCGAATGGAGGACACATTGTCAAGGAAAAAATGTCTAAACTCTTCACACATAATCTGTGGAAAAAACTTGTTTGGACCACAGACAGAGAGGATTTATCAATTTGTCTATAGTGCTAAATAGCTGAGCTGACCGATTTTAATTTGTGGCAATAGTCCTTGACCGGAGCTCTGTCTTTTCCAAGATAATTGCCCTCCGATATTCACCATAGTAAGTTCTTAGAGCCAAGTTGTCCTCCTCAGAGTAAGATTTTTGCCAAGAATGCTCCAACTTCCTTCTCTTAGTCTTCAACCACCTCAGCTCCTCACACTACTATGGCAAGCTGCAGCAGGAGGTCAAGGGACAGGCACCGATTGGAGCTAGGGAGTCCAAGACAGTACAAGAACTGAATTATAGTGCTCCACAGCTTTCTTGAGTCCCTTGGTGTAACCCCCCTACAAATGGGGGTTCCCAAAAAATCTTCCTCGAGCTTGCCTAAATGCTCACTGCCAGGCCGGTGTCCTGCATTTTAGCAGTTTAAATGTGATTGCCAGAGAGTGCCTGTATAGCCCCTGTGTACTGTCTCTTTAAGAGCTGCCTGGTTGCAGTCATAAGTAATCTGAGAAGGAGCTCTGTTGAAAGATGTAACTATTTGCTGAAAACCATTTAGATTGATAGTGATAATGTGGTTTGTCTAACCTGCCTTCTTTGTAGCAAGGACTGTTTTGTTTACTGTAGCTCCACTTTCTTGGTCCTGGACTGCCGAATTGGACCAATCAGTAGTGGTGGGACCTAAAATGGAGCCGGACTACAGGAGCTGTCTGGAGTTAAAATCTGTAGGAACTGTAGTTTGGGGCTTTTGGCAACTGAAGGGGGAGTTCTTGCTTTGACTGACTGCTGAATCAGCCAACTGAACCTTTTGGATCTGAGGGAAAATCCCCAGGCTTGCTGGCAGTTGAGTCAGATCTAAGTTGGGAGCTGAAGAAGAAAGAGCTCAAGTGATTTTGAGCAGCAATCCTAAGTGGATTTGCATGGGAGAACTGTGAAAGGGATGAGTTTTGGCCTGCATGTCTGCCTGCTGCCCCCTGAGAGGGAGAAAAGATAATTATTTTGGACTAAATCTGAGTTTGTGAGAACGAAGTAAACCTCTGATTTTCTACCAGGCTCATACCTGAAGAAGACCGAAGATTTTGCTGAATGCGATTGGCCTTTCAGGATTTCCAGCTGCTTTTGAATCCCCGGTTTGTGCAGAGACTCTGCGATTGAGACCGGAGAGCAGTTTGCCTGGTACAGTAGAATTTCCTTACATATAAATGTGCTGTGAGTTGTTAGTGGGCCGTGATTTGGTTCCCCACTGTGCGAACTGTGTTCAGCTTGCTGGAAGCTGTATCCAGCCCAAAACGGAATGTATCCAAATCTGTCTCCATTTGTCCGAGGCCTTGCCACACTGGCCCAGCCAGACTACCCACTGCACAGAGAAAGCCATCGATGAGAGACCTGCCTGGGGATCAGCCCCCTGCTCCACGCTTGAACAGGAATGACACCTCGGCTAATTGTGTGGGCCCTCCTTCTCCTGGCACTCCAGATCAACCACCTGCAGTCTCAGTTTTTGTCCAGCCTGTGTCCAGTCTTGGGTATCGTGAGTAATCACCAGGGTAGCTCCCTGCAACAACTGCCAAATCTAAAAGCGTGTCATCTGATTGTCTTGCTGTTCTCTTTCACAAACTGAGCCCTCCAGCTCCAGATTATAATCAGTGTGTGTGGTACATGTTTTTTTCTTCCATCACAGGGCCCCAACCAGCTGCAACGTTCCTGGCTAGCCCATCATTCTCCATCAGGGTACCCAGAGTGTGTGACTGTTTATAGACCCTGAAGTGCATGCATAACTGTTTGAATGATACAGTCTTTAAGCAAATTAACCTGATTACTCCTCTCCCTTGTTCAAGTCCCTTAAATAAATCAGACCTAACTTTTTTTGCATTTACCCTGACTGTGGTTCCAGTTTGTGCAACAGTACTGTACTGCTGTTATTTGCTGTGTATAACCTTCTTTTACAGGGGGTCCCCAGGGCCAAGCCAGAGGAAAGCCCTGGTGGTAAGTGCAAACAGTGTGAGTATTTGTGTGGTGTATCAGGGGTATTGTGAAAGTGATTTTTGTGTATTGTTCCGGCCACTAGTAAGGAAAGAGGGGGGTTACAGTGTCCCGGAGGGCTGTGCCCAAGTTAGCTTGACCACTACCAACCCTGACCTCCAGGTGGAGGCACCTCTTTCAGAACTCAGGCCCCTTAATCTGCTACAAGCCAAGCAGGCAGGGGTAGTAGTCCTTGGGATAGCACCACCTAGGGGTTACATTAGCACAAGCTGTCGTCATGTCTGAGATGTCCAATACTGCTTGAAGTTTGTGAAGCTCCAAGTTAAATTTTGGGTGATACTGAACCATCTTCACAGGAAGGGTATTAAAATGAGGTGGTCAACAAAGGAATGACATGATGTGATGATCCAACCAAATGACCATGACCACACTAATGTCATGCCCTGACAAGAAGACCAGGTCCAGTGTGTGAGCATGCAGGTGAGTCGCAGAGACAGCCACCGATGGAAGGCCGAGTGATGCCATCATCTGGAGAAACTGCTGACCAAAAGGCGAGGTTTCATTGTCAACCCAACACTGAAATCCCCCAGCACTAATAACCTGGGGCATTCAACATCTGGTAGGCTTTGAAATCAGTTAGATTCTGAAGGAAATCACCACACCTGGAGGTCAGTATAGGGGATGACCCTACAACCTATACTTGCCCCACCCCTAACAGTCACAGTCTCCAAAGACCTGGAAATTCCCATGTGGTACAACGTGAATCCCAAAGTAGATTAAAAACAGATGACCACCCTGCTCCCTTCCCCCTCGTGATTAAGCTTTGGACAATGCACCATGGAATGACTGGCCGGGATTGGCACCTCCAGCACAGGACTGGACTCATTCCCCAGCCAAGGCTCCATGATGCAAACAAGATCAGTAGAGGAATCAGGGATGAAGCCCTCTGTCATTGCCATGTTATTCTTCATTGATCTAGCATTACAAAGAGTGGTGTGAAGGGGAGGAACAGAGTCGGCCCGTCTGCTAACCTGTTGCTTACTAATATTGGGCATGGCCCTAGGGAGGGGAGCAAGACAGGGAGGACTCCTGTCATTGTCTCATTTCCTCCCTGGGCACCTCCGAGTCCTCACTAACCCTATCCAACCCCCCCACCACCACCGGTCAGCCCACCTGGATCCTCTGCCATGGCCATTGCTCCACCTTCGGAGGATCCCCAGCCCACAAAGCTCACAGGCCTGGCCTCTGACCACTGGACCACACCATAATTGCATGAGTGTCACTGCCACTAGGGTTTATATTAGTGTTTTTGAACAAATATTTTGAGATTATGTTGATTGTTCTGTAAATTATTAGTTTGCATGTTGTATGTGTATTTTTAGTATATATCCCTGTGCTGTAACTTATTATGCTAACTACAGGGTCACCTTGAAAACAGTTTTTTTTGGCCCTATGATGTATATTTGCTTGCCAAATACTTGCCTGTATAAAGCTGTTTTACTACTACTACTACTCCTACAGTGCTTCATAGTTTTCTTAGAATAAACCCAGCAGGTGGACAGACTACTCTGCTGCATTACTGCAGGGTCATTTCACTTGTCCTGTTTACTACATTTCACATACATACATACATTGCATAAATCCTCTATAAATAGATATTGCTAAATGCAAACAGATTTTTCATTCACACAGCACTCTAAAATACACATGACCAGTTTTCTTATATTTCAGTTCTTCAGCTTGATGAGGCAATTACTGACAATAATCCCTTGTTTGAAATCTGATCCAACTGACAGTTTGTTACTGAAAGCAGAGGGGGTGATATATATTGTGAAAAGTCTGACAGTTGGGTCTTTTACAGTGCACACAGGGGTATCACTTTCATCTTTGCTGAATATACTCAGCAGGATATAAATTCACAGAGGGCTGTGCAGGAAGTGGAGATTGTGTATTAAATAGCAATCTAGCAGTGTTATGATCTACGTTAATTGTTGGATCAGCAGTTTTCAAACAAAGAGCAGGTACATACAGTATTTGTATTTTGGAACTGTCAGCATGAGACTGCCGCCCACCTTGAAAGATGTAAAAACATCAGTGCAGCAGGCAAAGGGGGTTTAGCTGCTGGTCTGTGGGGATGAAATAATTGGTTTTTGCATGTTATGCTTTGTCTGGTTGCACTGTTTATGGCCTGGAAAGATTCTTTCAATTATTAGGGTAGAGACTGTTTTGAAGTGCCTGATAAAATGTTAAATGCCACAGATATCATGGATATTGGATTTGGAAATGAATCAATTTTTGCAATATCTAAACTGTGACATGGCATTTCTCTAAATGGGCTAGGTATTTGCTAAATTTGCACATACTTTCACCACACTGGGAAACATAGTTTCTGTTTTGAGGCGGGGATAGCCAGACCCTCCAGAACACACTGTCCTTGCACCATATGCACTCACCTATCGTTCTCTGGAAAGTCAGGGAGCAAACAGGACAGCTTTCCATATATCTCTGTTTTGGCATATCGCCCAACTTTTTTTTTCATATAGCTTTTTCTCCCTGGGGAGGAAGGCAGGTTCTCAGCCCTGCCCTCACAACTGGTGCACATCTCTCCAGACTCACCTGAGCAGAATCGCTCATGGATTTCCCCCATGGAAGGGCCAGGAAGGGAAGGGCCATCCTCCTCCCCAGTGCACGATCCAGAGAGCTCTGGTAGTCTGGTAGTGGTGCAGGCCACTGGGGAGCAGGCCGGGCTTCATGAAGCCTGTTTTCCCCAGTTTTCTTTATTCTCCTGCCCCCTGCCATGGTGACACATCCGGACGCACACCCTGCAAAGCCGCAGCTCCATCCTTTAAGCAGCTTGTGAGCTGCACTACCACCAGACATTGACCTGGTGACAGTAATAGGCTAAGACAGCAGGCCAGCATCCCTGGGAGAGTACAGCAGTCCCTGAGATACTTGACTCTCTCCCACCCCAGCTGAGCCCCCGCAACCTGTGCCGCTACTGAATTTGGGTCGCCAGCATGGCCAGAGGTAAGGTGTTCAATGCCTCAGCCCTCCATGCCACTGGGCTGGTGACCCTCACTATGTTAAATAAATATCCCTCCCTCCCTCCCTCTCTCCACAGCAGAAGTCCCTTAGAGTACACCCATGGTTCCCCATATATTTGTGTAAAACTAAGCAATTAACAAATAAGCAAATAAGAGCAATAAACCATGCCAGAGTGTGGCTTAAAGAATTTGAGATGCATGCCACAGGGGTGTGAGGCACAAGGCCGAAAGCCAAGTATTCTTATGCTCCTTGGATGTACATCTCAAGTCCTTAAAACCCCACTCAAAAGTGGCCTATTGTACTACTAAAATTGCTAATTTAAAATGAATAGGTAAGTATGTTTAAACAATAGGCAACTACAGTTGTATGAAGTGCAACAGAACAGTGAATTCATGTTTTATTGTGTGAGAATTGACAAAATAGTTAATGTTGTCACCATTAGTAGTAGTGTGACTGGATGTGGCTGCTGCTGCTGCTACTAATTAGGAGCTCAAACACAGCTGTGCTCTAGCTTTCTGCAAGGGGGCAGGGCTGCACTGAAGGGAGAGAGAAAGACAGGCAGGTTGGTATTGAAAGCTGGTGTACGAGTTTATTAAGCTGTAACACATATTGCTGGCAATCAGGTTTTTGATTAGGGATATACTTAGGTGGTGTGCTTTATGAAGTTTCTAGAATAGATTGTTTCTTGCCGTTTTACTTAAAAAAGCCCCTTTCTTCTGCCACTTTAGCATATCTATGCAATGCTATATATTGATTTGGGCTAGTACTAGAGATTAAAAGTGGCCAGCAATGGAAAATGGAAAAGTGACTGACTATTTATTCCAAAATTACAATAGTTTTCATATTTCAGCTGTTTTCTACATTTTTATACTATTAATTATTTTTCACATGTGATGACACAACAGCAAAAAAAAGGTCTCAGAACTGGACTTCCGGTGACATCAACACCCTAATGCTGCCCGAAACAACAGCTCCATCTAGGTGCAGCCAAATTAACCTCCTCAAACAAAAACTTTCATCAGAAAATGTTCCATGTAAGCGGAGATGGTTTACCTAAAATCATGTGGAGGTCCAAACACCAGAAATCTACACCAGGGAAGGCAGGTCACAAGGGCTGGCACCTGGACCCAGCCGACAGTGACTTCTTACAGGCCTCTGACTCCCTTGCCTCTGTGCAGCAAGAAAGCACATCCCCACAAAAACTGCATAAAAAAGGAAAAAAGCTCAGTCTCATACTGAAGGAGCTTACAGACTTTTGTGGGGCAAAAACACAAAAATTAGAAACAGTTGGGTCCAGCATTACTCCAGCACCAAGTAGATGAGACTGAATCGCAACTCACCAGAACAGATAAGTGGGTTGATCAACATTAGTGCTTGATATTGCAACTGACCACCACCAACACAAAACTCCAGGAACAGCAGGAAGATGCAGAAAGCACAGCCCACCATAAAAATATCAGACTCTATGGCCTGACAGAAAATCTTGAGACATGGACTCCCTTTTGGAGTGTTTCTTCTGCATGGCTGTACAGCGCTACAGCTTGATTCCACTCTGCCACTGGAAATTAAGCAGGCTCACTGCACCCTGGGCCCCAAACCTGCCAACCCAGCCATGTAGCTCCTCTAAGTTACTGTCTCCTTTCTTTTTTTTGTAAAGCTTTTTGGTCCCTGTCACCTCCTCCTGCCAACTGGTGACAGGGACACACAGGGTTTTACAGGTATTTCGTCCCCTGACCACCCCGCCCCCCCGAGGCTCTGGCACATGGCCATGCGAGCATGTGGAGGCATGTTTTGCAACCTGTGGTGCCAGCTCAGCCCCCTCCGCCTCCCATAACTATTTGCCACCCCCTCTCCACCTACGCTACCCACCGGAACTATGGGGGAGGCGCCAACCACCCATACCACCCTTGAGGGAGAAGAGATGCCCTTCCGTATGCTCGATCCTGCTCCGCTCTCCCCCCATGCCAGCACCCAACAACCCAAGGCCATTCCCGAAATTGGGTTGCCATGTAGCGCAAGGTGTGGCGTGGTGTGGCGTTCAGCACCTCAACCCTCAGCGCCACCGGCACTGTCCCCTTTCTTAAATACAAAACAAAAACAGGACTTACTATTCAGGCATGTAGGATGAAAGAGATGCCCTTTGAGGTGCACAGAGTGTTCTTTGACAACAACTCCCCCCCCCCAGAACATGAAGAGAAGTTGGCAGCATAACCCCATTCTGCAGGCATTACAAAGACAGCAGCTCAAATTCCAGATGCCCTACCCGGATCGACTGGTGGTTTTCCTCCCAGAGGGATTGCAGCAGTTTCACCCAGTGGAGTAGGCACAGAACACCCTGCAGAACAGAAGGATCCAGGTGGAGAGATGGCAAGCAAAGACCCCATGAGGTGGCTGCAGCAGGATTTCCTAGAAGGAAGCCGGCACAGAAAGAAAATGCCATGCAGAGGTGATGCACAAAAACACAGTATCCCAACTCCAAGCAATACGCCAGCCTGCCAAGTAAAATGATACACTGGACACTTGAAAACTCTTGCTATGTCCTTTTTTTCTGTTTCTGCTGCCTGACCAACTTGGTCAATACATTTCTAGTGTGGTAGCTGAGAGGGTTTTGCTCGGATTCCCAACGCCTCTCTTACAATGTTATTGTGGGTAACTGTGCATTCAAAAGTTTTAAACATCTTTTGTTAAGCTTGTTTCTCTGTGGGGACATGGGTGTGTGATAATGGTTTAGGGGTCTTGGTATGATCCCCTTGGTTTGGGGGGGGGGGTAGGCCCTTGGAGAATGGATACGGATATGAGAAGGGCTGTCACTGGAAAGTGTACTTCTTTCAGTTGTTGGGCCTCTGGCTGAGAGCCAGAGTATGGAGCACATCCACAGTGTCTACTGCTTGACCAGGGATGTAATCCTAAACCACTACCACATAGCTGAAGGGAAAGGGGGAATTGTTTAACCAGGAAAGATGCTGAGCTGGGCTGTTGTCTTGGACAGGGCATCCCTCCCCCAAGCACAATCGCCTGCATAGAAGTGGGGTGTGCCAGTGAAGGACAAACCACGTAGCCTAAATCTTCTATTCACTAGCCCTCTGCTTATACAGGTCCACCTCATCCAAGTATACTGGCAGGGTCAGCTAACCATGATTCAGTTAGCAAAGGAGGGGCAGGCAATAGCTGACTACTCCAAATAAAACATGTGGCAAATAGTTCCCATCAGCACACCCAGCTAGATCTTGCTACTCATTGTGCCCGCTTCCCACACAGAGGTGTCAGCTATAAAGGCATCCCACTTCCATCATGAAATTGGAATGCCTTTACAGCTGAGACCTCTGCGTGAGAAGTGGGCACAATAAGTAGCAAGGTGTAGCTGTGCTTTTCATCACAGCCCCATGGTAATCTTATAGGGCTGTTAGGGGTGTTCATTTTAATCAGCTGTCAAATACCTTGAATACCAGGACAGAGTAGTCTAGGAATACCCACATACTGTGGTGTATTCGAGGTTTTTGATGGTCATGTATTCAATGAAACTTTGAGATCTCATGAGATTTCCTCATCCAATCTCTAGGCTACTCAGAGAGCTTTTCAAAGCTTTACCATGTGACCTAGCCAGTACACAAAGACACTCGAACTCGAGCTGAGCGGAAGCTGTTTTTCTCTGTTAAAGGGTTGTGGTTTTCTGAATCAGATTTAGGAAGAATATGGTCTTTACAGGCTTTTTATTTTACTCTTCTGTGTTGTTCTTCAGCGGAGAGACTGTGGTGCTCCACTAGACTGACTGATTGATTGCTAAAAGCATTTTGCTTTACAACAGAACAAATCATGTTGTAATTTTCATTCTTCAGGCTTGGGCAGAGGAAGGGGGGGTTCTGTCTGCAGTTGCAGGTTAGGCCTGCTCTTGCTTGCTGGCTGACTGAAAAAGGGCCTGTTCCTGTGACTTAGTTCTTTACAGTTGTAACCCCCCGTAACCCCCCCTTCTTGACCCATCTAGGGGCATACTTTTAAAATCACAGGTGGTCCAGACAGAAAAAGGAGAGCACTCCTAAGTGCTAACATTCAAGACCTGTGCACTTCAGAACAGTAGAGAAACAGTTGGCATCCTACCTGCTTGACGTCTTCTATAGCTGTGCACTTTACCTCCTCTTTCTCTCAATATTTGATTTCCTCCCCGAAGCTGTCCACCAGACGGGGACCTCCCTCTGCACCTCGACTGTCTCAGAAGCCCTTGCGGCCCCAGTCAGGCTGGATGGATAATGCCACTGGAATGCAACTCATTGAAAAATTTATTAGACTGCAAATACAGGGGGAAAAGAAAGATTTAATTTCATTTGCTCCCCCCCTCAGTCAAATAACGCACAAACCACTATTTCTTCCCCAAACAACTTTTATTTTGCACCTGTACTGAAAATGATTCCAGCGATACAGGGGGTCACATACTTCATTAAAAAAATAGATAAAGCAGCTCCACGGGGCTAGTCAACTTTTTTACAAATACCTGCTGAACAAAATAAGGCAGCAGAAATGATGGATTTAGGCAGACACAAGCAAGGATTCTCCTCTGCCTACTATCACTCTCAGGTGCTCGACCCGAGACCTACTTGAACTCAGATCCCTGTAATCTCCTGGCTTCTTTGGATCTGGTAAGCCAAGCCTCTCTTTTTTCTGGACTTCCGGTGATGCAACGAACCTAATGATGGCTTAGCATTACTGCTCCCGAGCCCCGGGTCACATAAATAAGCATCGCAAGCCATCAAACGGCAAATATCAAAGAATTGGTCCCCCAGTAGCCTGTTAATCATCAATAAAATGGGGAAAACTAAAAAGAAGGACTTTACTGGTCAAAAAATGCTCTACAGCATCTATGGAGGAGTGGCCTGTTAGCCCCTCACCATCGCAGTCCTCAGTAGCCATGGCCTCAGGCGATGAAGAATCAGACTCTGAATCCACGTCTACGTTTACTAAGGTAGACGGGCACCGTACGTTGAATATTCTTCACCAGATTGATTCAAAAAGTTCTAGCTTACAAATGGACTTTAAAAAGCTTGAGTCCCGCACCACTATGGTGGAAACCCACCTCGATACCCTACAAAATGAACACATGGTGTTTGGGTGCTCCCTTGCTTACCTTCGTCGGAGGGACCACAAGCTCACACACAGGGCTGTGGATGCAGAGGCAAGAGCCAGGAGGAATAATATCCAAATCTTCAGAATGCCTGAGGGCAGTGAGCAAGCTAATGTAGTGGGGTTTCTGGAGTGTTTGCTGCAGCAAGAATTGGCCTTACCAGAAAATTCTGAATTTGCTATCACGAGAGTCCATAGGGCAGTGGCCCCAAAACCCAAATAGGGAGCTCCTCCAGGTCCACTGTGGTGACATTTCTCAAATTTTCCATCAAAGAGAAAATACTGCACCTAAACTGGGAAAAGAGACTTAAATTTGGACGGTCAAAAGGTGTATTTTGATCAGAACTTCCCCCCGCGCATGATGGCCAAGCGCAAAAAAGTGCTTCAAGTTGTGAAAGCTGTGCGAGAAGGGTCTGAGGATATATCTCTGTTACGCCTCACGACTGTGGCTATGTGATGGGGAGAGTAGGCACAGAATATATATATACAATATATACTAATATATGACAACTTTTTTCAGGCAACTCCTGCTTTGGAAAGGCTAGGTGTTCCAGTCCCAGATACCAGCTCGGAACAAGCAGAATCTGAAATTGAAAACCTGCTTTGGGGAATAGCTCCAGGAGGACGGCATCCCCAGGGAAGAAGACAAGATTCTCTCCTACCTCTTCATGCAGATGTGACCTGATGGATTCTCCCCCGACAACTCCCTCCTTGAATCTGCAAGCTGTGCTGAAATAACTTTGGATTGCTGTGTTCTTGGAACTTTCTGGTTGGTTGGAGGGCTGTGACTTGTAGGTCCCTGAACAGTGGCCATGTTATGATCTGGTTTTGTCTTAGAAATGGGGTTCTCTCTAATCCGGGGAACCTAGAGATCATGCACATTTCTGGATGGCAGCTTGGGGAACAGATGCTCTCCCAGCGCCTATTTGGCCCCATGTCGAGATGGGGGTCACATCTTACCCAGATTATGAACCGCTGGCCCACAGACTGGATCTGTGGTTTCCAATTTTCAAGTTCCATTTGGGGAATGTTGTGAGTTTCTTTTAAACTCCCCGTTGGAGACTGTGACAAGTTATTTGTTCACAGTATGGACTCTCCCTGTTATTACTAAACTGGACTCCTTTCTGGGTTTTCTTATTGGTGTTAAAACTGATTTAAATGAAGCAGATCTCTGAGGTTGATTGCAGAGCATGTTAATTCTCCTGGGCAATGGTGGGATCAGAGATAAAGTCCCTAGTCTCAATCTGTATTATTGGGAAGGGGGGTCTCAATGTTTCCCTTTTTTTCATTATTATATCCCACTGGTTTGGAGACTTTTCCTAACTTCCTAATCCCCTTTCTCATTTTATGTCAGCACCCAAAGCCAGGATAGAAAGGGAAGAATAATTTGACTCAGGAGGTCTCTTGTGAGCTCCTTCAAGCACCCTCTCAATTGCCCTGGAAACTAAGATCAGAGCCATTTGCTTTATATATCAAATGTGAATCATAAGAGATGGGGATTTTGCAAATTTGTTTATTTAGTATTATGCCCTCCTTAACTAGTATGGGGAGAGTTTCCCTGGAAATGTAAATTTTCTCTTTTGGATGGTTGTTGTTTACAACACGATGGCAAGATTCTCGGTTAGATCTCAGGACCCAGGGCAGGTGAGCCGGGGCACTGGTCTCACCTCAGCGGAAGTCCTCACACTAGAAGGGAAGGTGTAACCCAGCCTGCTTGTAGGCAGGCTTACCCTTTGCACAGAGTGTGCTGAACTTTTCTGTTTTTTGGAGGGCTTCGTGTCCTCAGTGACTGTTCCACGGCTGCAGGTGGTCACCATGGTACAGCTTAATTAGCTTGGTACCTAAGGGGCAGTTTAACCATCTTTCTGCCCTTACCCTTTAGAAAGATTCTTACAGCTTACTATCTTGCATCTCCAGTTGAGATTGCTGGCAAGCCTTAATGTCTTTAGATAGTACTTTTTTTTGGATTGTCTTTTTATATTATTGTAGAATTTATGTTTTATGTGGGTTTTGGGGAAAGATATTGGCCGGGGGGGGGTGATGGTTTTCTTTTTGTTTATTTTTTACAATGGGATCACTTAGTATTTGCACAATTAATGTGAAAGGTATTAATGATGTTACCAAACAAGCCAGAATTCTAAAAGAAATGAAAGATTTAAAGTGTGACATAGCATGTCTACACGAAACCAAGCTCACTCAGTTGGAGCATGCTAAGTTACGGAGAGCATGGGTTGGTATGGTTTTTTCAGCTTCCCATCCCTCCTCTGCAAAGGCCGGCATGGCTATTTTGGTGAGGAGGGGCCTCCCCTTTCAAATCCGGTCTATGGTACAAGAGGGTTGTGGAAGATGGGTTCTGCTTTTGGGGGAGTTGAGGGGACACCACATCCATATCCTTTCACTGTACCCCGCTGGTGGCCTTTTTTAGAGAGTTATTCTCAGTCATTGGAAACCTAGACCCAGAACACTTCCTGGTGGCAGGTGGCTGGAACTGTGTGGAAAACGGCAAGCTAGACTGGACTCCACCAAGTGCCAGAGGTATGGGGAGGGTGTTCTAGACTGCTTTGAACCCTCGTGGTTGAGTCAGGGCTGGTAGATTTGTGGTGATGGCAACATCCCATGGCTAAGGATTATACCTTCTACACCCCTACAACAGATGCTTACTCAAGATTAGATAGGATATACTCCTGGCAATCAGAGGCACATGTGTTTGGGGAAGTCCATATACATCCAGCCTCATTCTCAGATCATGCTGCAGTTCAGGTGGCGGCAGTCTGGGAACCGAGAGTCCCAGTTGTGCTCTTGGAGGTTGGACCCTGGCCTATTACAGGATAAGACCCTGGTACCTAAATTGAAGGAGGACATTAAGTGGTACTTAGAGGAGAATAAAGTAGCAAACACCCTGATCAAATTTATTTGGGATGCTTTCGAGGCAGTCCTTCGGGGCAAGTTTATTAGCCATGCTGCCTACCGGAATAAGGTCCATAAGGCTAACATTTCCCAGGCCCTAACATCTATAGTTTCCTTGGAGAAGGGGCACAAATTGACTCTTGATCCTACAAAGTATCAAAAATTACAAGACACCAAGGAGGTATATTATCAGCTGCTAACACACCGTACCATTAACTCCCTACAGTTTACAAATCAAAAATACTACGAAGGAGGGGCAGGGCAGGCAGGCTATTGGCTATGTGCCTTAAAAAAAAAGAACTTGATAGGTATATCCCTAAAATCAGAGATATGAGTGGCACTTGAGAATTTTGCGTTAGGCCTTCAGAGATAGCAGGAGCATTTACAGACTATTACTCCCAACTATATCAGCAAGAGAGAGATCCTGACCACATTCAACGCATACACTTATTTCTGGAGAAGGTGGGACTCCCAGTTCTTATGGCTGAGCAAACTACTTGTTTGGAGCACCCGTCCACACAGGAGGAACTGAAGTTGGTGATAGCATCCCTGAGTTCAGGGAAAGCACCCAGACCTGATGGTTTTATTGTAGAATTCTACAAAGCATTTGGTAGAGAGATAATCCCACTTTTGTTAGCTGTTTGTAACGTGGCCCATGAGCAAGGTGCAGTCCCTGAGTCCTGGGGGAGGCCACTATCTTGGTTCTCCCTAAGGCTGGAAAAGACCGGGTGGAGTGCACCAGTTACCGACCTATTTCCGTGCTAAATGTGGATGCCAAAATGTTTGCTAAACGTATTGGGGAGAGACTGAAAGGGATTACCCCAGACTTGGTGCACCCAGATGAAATCGGATTTGTTCCTAGTTGGCATATCCGGGATAACATTCGGCTGTTACTTAATGTTATGTCCTCTGGTTCATATCCTTCCCCCATCGGAGCTCAAGGCTGTCATTTCCTTGGATGCCGAAAAGGCGTTCGACCACTTAAGACTGGTTGTTCCTGAACAAAACACTGGCAAAGTTTGGATTTGGGAGTAAATTTCGGGAATGAATATGTAATTTATATAGAGATCCTGGTGCTAAGGTTAGAGTAAATGGGGTGTACTCCAGTAGATTCAGCACTGCATGTGGGACTAGACGGGGTGCCCACTCTCTCCTCTGCTTTTTGCATTAAGTATGGAGCCCTTTGCAGCTGCAGTTAGACAATCACAAGCCTAAAAGGTTATTTAGGTGGCAGAGTCAGTGGTTCAGATCTCCCTCTACGCTGACGATACCTTATTGTATTTGGTGGATCCAGTGAATACCATCCCCCATGTATTATCCCTCATACAAGACTTTGGGACCATTTCAGGGTTCTGGGTAAATGAGTCTAAAACCAAAATGCTCCCTATTTCCAAAGTTGACACTGGGGGTCTCCCTGCAGTAGGGGCTTTTCAATGGGCAAAATAGGACTTCCGGTATTTAGGGGTCTGGATCCCTGAATGTCTGGACAAACTATATAGAGCTAATTACCTTAAATTGCTGAAAGCCATCCAGGGTGATTATAATGGATGGAAGGAGCTTCCTCTCTCCTTCTCTGAGCCAACAGATCAGCTACTTCTAAATTTGTCTGGAATCATAAATCCTCTAGGGTTAAATGGCAGGTTCTCCAGGAGACTAAGTGGGCTGGGGGGGTTAGGCCTTCCCAATTTCACTAATTACTATTGGGCTGTGCAGCTCCAGGTGCTGAGACCCTTATGGCCCAGAGTGGATAAACCACTTTGGACAGAGCTGGAGAAACCCAACATTCCAGGGGTCCAACTGACTGACATGGTCTTTTCAAACCAGGCCAGCCTATCAAACTTCTGGGTAGACAGTCCCTGGGCAGTGGTTCTCTAACAGGTGTGGATCTGGGTTACCAAACATAAGGGATTCCCTCTTGGATTGACCCCATGAATGCCCATTAGAGCCTGTGTGGATTTTCCCCTACTGCAAACAGATATAGGCTTTCGCAGGTGGCGAAGGGTGGGTCTCAGTACCACTGGCCAATTGTATACCCCTCAACATCTTAAAAGTTTCTTGCAACTAGTTCAGGAATCCAGGCTTCCGAACAGGGACCACTTCATATTTTTACAAATCAGACACTTTTTAGTGAGCAAGGGTCTAACCTCCCTAGGGTCTCTGACCACTAACCCCTTACTGGAGTTTCTCCTTCCCATACGCACTAGTGGAGATTCGGCACACTTGGTTTCTTGAATGGTTAGCTTCCCAACTATGAGTGAACCAGATCTTTTGGGTGAGCTTGAGTCTAAACGGTGGGAGGAGCTGGGGTACAGGCTGGGATCTGAGGACTGGCAGCAGATTTGGATTGGGGTGCACTCCACCTCGTCCTCCCCCTCTTTGCGAGAGTTTCACTGAAAAGTTAATGAGATTTTATTGTACTCCAGTTATCACCCAGCATTATGGTTCTGCATCCTCAGATCCTTGCTGGAGGGGATGTGGTGAAAGGGGTACACATGCTCATGTCTTTTGGGGTTGTCCCCAGATTAAAGGGTATTGGGGACAGATAATTATGGAATCAGAGAAGATATTTCAGATGCAGTTCCCCTCGGTTCCTAGGCATTAGGTCCTTGGTCTCCCTCTCCCACAACTTGCTACAAAGGCCCAGAAACTCCTATTCTATATTTTACTAGCGGCTGCTCAAAATGTATACAAAAAACACGGGCTGGAAAAGAATCCACCCTCTACTGAGCTTTGGTATTCTAGCTATTTACAAATTCAATTAATGGAAAACTTGACTGCTCAGCTAAGAGCCAGATGGAAAAATTCAAGGAGAGATGGTTAACCTTTTTTCACTACCAAGCGGAAAAGGAAAATAAAACAGTGCTGGATATAATGGCTCAGTTCACCTAAATGGGCAGGCTACTTTATTCTTCTAGTCATACCCATATGTATATTTATGAATATACGCGCATTGATACCCCCCTTCTCCCCTGGATAGCATGCTCCAGGGACTGGTTTAAATTTCCGGCCCATGCCTTTCCACCTTTCCATAACTACTTATTTTGGTACTCCCTGATTATACATTTTAGAGCCCCCTTAAGGGTTCCCCCCCATATCCACATTCTGAGTAGATTTATTTTATGTTAAATAAATTCAACAGAGCCAATCTCAGCCCTAAGCCCTGCGTTATTGTTTTGTTTTCCTTTTCTAGTTATGTTGTATGTGAATTGTACTTGTCTGTGATATTGTGTTTTGGAAAATTAATTAAATTACTATTTCAAAAAAAAAAATCTCTTTTTCCTTGGGTCATTCTCTTTCACTGGCACTGATCGTCCCCTCTTTAATTCCGGTGTGGGAAAGCGAATGGCCTTCCTCACCTGGATGCTAGCCCAAACCACAGGGGCATCCAGGAATTTTCCTGACGACACAGGCCCAACCCTCCTTCATACGGTTGGCACTATTCCCGGTACCAAATCAACACCTGCCACTGTCACTCAGCTCTGCCTCAGTACCTGCCTTACCACACATTGCTCAAACTCACTTTGGGGATTCCACTGGTCTTACTTCCTTGGGGGTCCCTGCCAGGCCTACAACCCTACTTTTACCACCTGGGCTTGAGTTAAGCTCCAGCATGAGGGCTACATTCCAAGGTCTGCCATTTTCGGCCTGTGACCTTCTCGGACCTCAACGTACTGGCGCCCCAGGACCTGTACCTCCATACAGGCCCCATGTCTTGGGTGAAAGGCTCCCCAGCTTCCTCTACCCTCCCCTAGGCCACACTGCCACACCAGGTGCAAGAGGAACCACTGCCACTGGTTCCCTTCCTGGGAGGGTTCTGCCACTGCCCTCTCAGCCCTAGCGATCTGGGCTACTACACACATGGGCTTCCTACTCTCTCCTGGCCTGCTAAGCCTCCTACCACCCTATATATATCGCAAAGCACTACAGTCTGGGAGCAACTGCTGGCATTTGAGGCCACGGCAACAAGACAGTTACAGTATACCATCAACAGCAGTACCAAAACACCTGGGCACTTGAGGGGGCAGTTAAACAGCCAGTCTCTCTGGCCTCTCGAGTCATTCTTCCGCTCGTTCCTCCACTCTGACTGAGTGCCCCCAACTGCCACATATCCAGTCTTCCCCCAGCACCTGTTCATTCTTGATTTTGGCACCAAGAAGCTACTCTGGGACCCCATGGGAGCAATGTTTGGTGGCACTGCAGAAAAGACAGCTATGACCAGCAAAAAGAACAGCAGCTGCACAAGTGAAACAAACTCAGAGAAGGAAAGGAGTGCTGCTGCTGCTCTGTAAGTGTGTGGGGTCTCTATTCAATATTTGGTAACCAGGTTTGGCACACTTATAGATAAAAATGCCTGTTTTCAGGGGCAACCCTGGTGCATGGGGGGTTAAGTGACTTGCTCAGAGTCACACAGTATTGCAAGTGGAGGTTGTGGGGATCAAACCTCAGTCTGTGGAATGAGTGGGGAGTGGAGGTTAAGTGACTTGCTCAGAGTCACATAGTATTTCAAGTGCAGGATGTGGAATCAAACCCAGGTCTGCTGGACTGAGTGGGGTGTCTATTATTTCTTTGGTACCCAGGTATGGCCCTTGTGTGTAGTGTGAGTGTGTGAGTGTGTGTGTGTGTGTGTGAGGGATGGTATGGAAACAAATGAAGCAAAGACAGAGCTAATTTTAATAAGGATTTTATTCAGGGTTATTTAACTATGTATATACAATTTTTACATTTTACTAATCAAATTTAGGCAAGTGCTATGCATTTTTGCAATTGATTAGCAGTTTATGCTAATCAATTTTCACAGCTTATTGAACCCCCTGCCAGTCCACTATGTACATTAATCGAGGATGATGTAATAATAACTGTACGTATAAATGTAAGATTTTGCATGTTCTGTATATACATACTTACTCAGATAAATGGATTCATCACACTCCATTTATGTCCACCCTATTGCATAAATTTACTTATATTTATAGCCCATCAGGGCTCTTTCTGTTTACTGCTGTGCATTTCTAATTATGGGCTCTCCTGGACCTTATGCTGTTCTTTTCCTCCCCCAATCCTTTTGTTAGCCCTTGGTACTTTGACATTAGCTGTTGTGCAGCTCTACTGTATGCAGTGATTGCTGCTTTCATGTTCCCACAGGAAGCCTTCTGATTTCCCCTGCTTGCCTCCCACCCACAGCTACTTTTAAGCCAATTTCAGGCATTGGCCTTGAGCTGCACTTTGGATTTTCCTTTGTGACCCCTATCATGTGCATTTGTTCTCCCAGTCCCTTTCTACCAGGCCCCTCTGGGCACCTACAGTCTGCCACCATGTGACTTAGCTAGAGGTTCCTGCCTCCTATTGCTGGCTGCCCACCCTCCAGATCCTCTTAACTATCCCACTGGGGGCTCTTCACATAGTCACTTTGTGGTTTATCGCTAGAGGGAGGCATATTTGCCCTAGCCCCCCCCCTCGCAAAAATCTCCCATCTGCTTTCCCACACACACAAAGCAGGCTACAGCCTGAACTCCATGCTGGCTGAAACATAGACATTGATGGTAGGTAAGGGCTGCTTGGCCCACCCAGTCTGCCCGTTTCCCTACCTATTGGATAAGCTGCAGATCCTCATTAGCCAACAGCCTACTTCCTCCTACCCCCCAATAGAATTTCCTTATGTCTGTTCCATGCATTCTTGAAGTCCCCCATTATTTTTGGCCCCACAACCTCCTCAGGAAGGCCATTCCATGCGTCCACCACCCTCTCTGTGAAAAAATACTTCCTCATGTTGCCCCTAAGCTGTCCCCCCTCTGTCTTTAAATTGTGCCCCCTTGTTCTTGCACATCTCTTTTTCTGAAAGATGCTGTTCTCTTGGAAGTTGTTGATTCCCTTGAGGTACTTGAAATTTTCAATCACGTACCCACTCTAACTCCTTTCCTCAAGGGCATACATATTCAGCTCCTTTAGTCTCTCTTTGTATGGCTTCTGGTGCAGACCTTTCACCATTTTAGTTACCCTCCTCTGGGTTGGCAGTTGAAAGTGCCTGCCATAACTGTCAGTGTAGCGCAGTACATGTAGCACTAAACTGGCTGCATAGCAACAGCTGCAGCATTTCTGGTCAGTGGTTTTCTGACCAGCCTACCTGCCTGCTACATAGAGTCAGGGCCCAGGAACCCCCTCCCCACTAGATGCCAGGGAAAATTTAGACAGAAGGACACCCCCCCAAAAAAAAAAAAACACCATTTGCCACTGACCACGAGGCAGTTGGCCTGTTACACCACCAGGACTATACCAACACTGGCCTCCTGGGACAACTCAAGACCCCTCAAACAAAAGTGTCCCCTTTTTAAATAATGCAGGGACCACTAGCCAGACAGCATCCCCACTAGCCCATTAACATACTATTTGCCAGCAGATTAGGCCTTATGGTCTATCAAGTCTGCTCGAACCTAGATCCTTAGTTGGGTGCCGAGACCCTCCCATCCCTTGTGCTCCAGAAACCCCTATCATCCATCCCCACCCCCGGACAGGCATCATCTGATACATCCACTTTCTGTGTCTGTCCCACCCTCTCTTAAAGCTCTCCACTGTGGATCTCGAACCAGCTCACCAGGCAGAGCATTCCAAGGGTCCACCACCCTCTCAGTGAAAACCTCCTCCTCTTTTCCCCTCACCCTTCCACCTTCCAACTTCAAACCATGCCCTCTGGTGATGCCTCCTGCTTTAGTCTCAAAGATCCCTCCATGTTTACCCTATTTATTCCCTTGAGGTACTTGAAGACCTCAATCATGTCCCCCTGTCTCCTCTCCTCCAATGAAAACAGGCAGAGCTCCTCAAGTCTGTCCTCGTAGTCAAATCCCCTAGCCCCTCGTGATCATCTTTGTTGCCCTCCTCTGTACCCTCTCCAGGAGCTGTATGTCCCTCTTCAAGTGTGGTCTCCAGTACTGTACACAGTACTCAAGGTGTGGTCTAACCAGTCCATTGTACAGTGGCAGAATCACTTCCTTGCTCCTAGAGGTGATCCCCTATGATGCATCCCAACATCCTGTTTGCCTTGCTAGCTGCTCTCCTGCACTGCTCAGTGTTATTCATACATGTATCCACCATGACCCCTAGGTCTTTTTCCCTGTTGAGGCTTCCAGCACCTCCTCCCAGGGTGTACCTGTGTTTAGAGTTTCCGACCAAGATGCAACACCTTGCACTTGGTGATACTGAAATTTAATTCCATGTGTGAGCCCAGCTTTCCAGAGTGTCCAGGTCCCTTGCAGGCCAACCTCCCTCTTCTCCCTCAACTACTGCTCCCATCTTGGAGTCATCCCAAGAGACTCATTTCACACCCTATACCATCCCTGATGTCTGATATGTATGCATTAAACAGGATTGGACCCAGGACCGAGCCCGTGGTACCCCACTACCAACCTCTGTAGGGTTCGAGAGCTCCCACAGACCACTACCTCTGAGTACGTCCAGCTATCCAGTTTTCAATCCATCTGACCATCAAAGGGCCTACTCCTAACCCCATCAGTTTCTCCACCAGACCATTGTGGGGACAGAGTCAAACGCTTGCTGAAGTCCAAGAATAATACATCCACAGGCTTACCCCTATCCAGTTCTGATGTTACCCATTCATAGAACTCCACAAGGTTGGTTTGACATGATCTACCTGGCACAAACCCATGCTGCCGACTATCCAGACCTCCCACCTCCTCCAAGTAAACCCCAATCGTTCCTTTAGTATACTCTCCATTAATTTTCCCACCACCGAGGTTAAACTGATGGGTCTATAGTTTCCTGGTACTTCCTTCGACCCCCCTTTATGGATTGGTACCACATGTGCCTCTCGCCAATCCCTAGGTACCCTCCCTGTCTCAAGTGACCTGTTGAAAGCTCCGCCAGGGTGCAGCCAGTATGTCCGCCCAATTCCCATAGTACTCTGATGAATGCCATCCGCCCAGGAGATTTGTCTTTCTTTAGGGCCTTGAGGGCAAACCACACCCTTTTGGTGGGGATGGCATCATCCGTCCCTCCACCTTACTGGTCTTTTATCCTTATCCAGATGTGACACCCTGGGGTACCTTTCCTCCTTTTGCTCCATTTCTGCTGCCCCTGATCCCACTCCCGCGCTTATCCCCTTTGTGCCTTGCTTGTAGATATCCCATCCTCCCTAGTGAACACAGAGGCAAAGTACTCAAGTAAATACCTCTGCCTGGTCCTCGCCTCTTCCACCCACCCTCCTTCTGATCTCAATCTGCTGAGATGGCCTTAGTTTTCTCCGCCCCAATGTACCGGAAGAACCCCTTTTCCCTCCATGTATCCCTGTGCCAGCGATGCTCTTTACTGGACTTTGCTCCCTCACCATACGGGTGACTTTTCTAGATGCAAGCTGGTACATTTCCTTATCCCTATCCCTCTTGTTGTTTTATATTTTTGTGTCGCCTTCTTTTCTCTGACTGCTACCTGGACCTCACTGGACCACCAGCATGGTTTATGTGACCTTGCTCCTTACGTTTCAACTTAGCGCAGATCCTGACTGCCCCATGAAGTCCCGCTTATGACCTCCCATCTCCTTTCCACACTTGTTGTTGAGGTAATCCCCTCAAGTGATCCTTGAGAATATTTCCCATGCCCATAAAGTCTGCCCCTGAAGTCCACTGCCAGTGTCCTAGATCTCACCCCAGTCCCCAATGCTTATTTGAAACCAGACAGTATTGTGGTCACTCCAGTCAGGGGTCCTGTACAACCATGTCCCTTACCAGATCCCCATCTGCCAGAACCACATCCAGGACATGCCCTCCTTGTGGGCTCCATCACATGCTGTGTTAAGAACACATCCTGGAAGCCATCCAGCAGCCTCTGCTCCTTGGCCACCTTAGAGGACATGGTTCCCAGTTAGTACCTGGCATATTAAGGTCCCCCATCAACACCACTCCTTCCCTTTTGGACCACACTGGGCAATGATGTTGTCCAGCAAACCATCCTCTAGAACATCACTCATCCCAGGGGCCTATGCTACACCCAGCTTGACCTTATCTCCTGCTGGGGATCGTAGGTGACCCATAAGGCCTCCACGTTTCCTCTGCCTCTTCTACCATAGCAATTTCTATGTCATCTCTAATGAACATAGCCACTCCACCCCTCTGCCCTCCTTTCTATCCTTCCTAAGCATAGTGTACCGCACATTTAGGTCCCAGTCATGGTTTTTGTTGGCTCCGTCGGACTGCCGCCACATCCACCCCCTCGAACAGCATGGCCTGGAACTCTGGCAACTTGTTTCCCAAACTCCTGGCATTTACTAACACTAATCCCACCCTTATCCCTGATCCTTTTTGTCGAACCCCACCCAGATTCCTTATACTTCCATCCTCCCCCTGCTCCTCCTGAAACCTCCACCTCCAGTCTGTTTCCCCTCCCCTTGGGCTTGAAGGCTACTCCCCTCATCTGGAGGGGAGGGCTTCTGGTCAGCCCCTCCCTTATCCCTTCCCCCTCACAAGTTTAAACCCCACCTTTCTTGTATGTAGTCAGCCATCCCCTGTTTAAGGACTTCCTTCCCTAATGGGGCAAGATGAAACCTGTCCTTGGCATATAGTCCCTTATCCTCCCAAACTCCATTCCAGTTCCCTAACACCCCAACCCATTCTCTTCACCCCACTTCCTGAGCCATTCATTAACCTCTGTGAGCTTCATTTTTTTCTCCACTGAGGCCTTTGGTACTGGCAATATCTCCGAGAAGGAAATGTTGCATCCATTATCCCGACAGACTCTGGCAAGTTCTTGGAACCTTGCTTGGATTTCCATAATGCTATTTCCCTCTAGATCATTAGTTCCCAAATGCACCAGGAAATCCGGTTTCCCTCCACCATCCCTAACCATTTCATACACCATGAACTTTGCTCTGTGCACTGTCAGCCCAGAGATACTCACTACCTTCACCTGGCTATGGCATCCATCCCCCTGTCCCTCCCAATGGATACCCTTAATCATCGAGTCTCCCAGTAACAGAACCTTAACACCGCCATCATCCTTATGGTTACCTCCACTATGCCCTCTCAGCCCCCCCTCCCACTTTATTCATGATCACAATTTCATGGGAGTCTTCCTGCCTTATTAGAGACCCCCTTGTCACCCTCCCCTTTCTGCCTCCCTTGCTATTTTGCCCACTTAACTCAAACCCCCTCTGAATAGGTGTCCCCTTTAACCCTCTCTTATCTGAACCATTTATCCTGGCCCTGATGGTTTCCTCCCCGCACCCTCACCCTCACCCCCTTGTAATAGTACCCCTGTCTCCAGAGGCTCTCTGTGGGTCCCCTTTAGCTAGGGCCCCATCCTTGGTACTGACCTTCCTGCTGAAGGGGGCTCCTCTCCACCTCCTTGTCTCCCAGTTCCTCTCCAATCATGCTCTCCTCCTCATGTCTGGAATATGTTGCATCTCCCCATTTGCTTAACATATATGTTTCCCTTCTCCTCTGGGACTATGTCTATCCTTTCCATAGCTGTTCTGTGATGCCCTATGGGTATCTGACTCCCTCCCCCGCCTCTGTATAAGTTTCCTCATTTCCACCAACCCTTCCTCTCCTCTAGGATGCTTAATATCTCAAATTTATTGTGACACTCTATGTCAGCCTCCATCAAGTAACCCGAGTTTCCCTGACTGCATCTCTAAACTGACCTCTTCTTCCTCTCTTGCACTGTTCACCTTAGAGCTCCTTCCCACAGTCTGCTGTTTTAGGCTTCCGCACAACAGCCCCTCCTGACTTTTCCCCTCCAGTCTCCTTGAATTCAGAATTTTCACCCTGTACGCTTCCCTTAGCATCAACTTCCCTATCTAAGGGTCCTCTGTCCCAATATCCCCCTTCTGCTTGCTGTAGCATAATGTCCTGTAATTTCAGGCGTTGCCCCAGCCTCCCCTCAGCCCCACCCTTCTGCTGCCCATATCCACACCCTTATCCTTGGACACCCCCAGCTTACTCCTTAACCAATATACCTCACTCCTAATACAAGATAGCTGTACAGAGTGGGCAGCCTCTCTCCAGGCCCAATTAGAATTATTGCCATCCCACAGTCTGTGCAGCCTACAACCCTTCCGAAGATGCCTGCCATGGTGGAATATGGCCACCCTGATTATCCCCTCTGTTTATAATAGCACACCCCTTTCTCAGTCCCTTTCCCTGGAGTACAGTTTCTCTATACTGACTGTAGTTATTTACAAACCCAATTTCAACCCCACCAACAAAGTTCCTAAGTCTCACAAACACATACAGTCCAGTATGTGTTCAGTCCCACTAACAGTGTGTGTAAGCAGACTCCAGGTACCGTATGATGTCACAGGCCCACCAACTCCTATTGCTTCAAAATTTCAGTCCCAAACAGAAATACTCAGCCCTTCAATCCCAACCCCCAGTGGCTTTTCAGTATTTAAGTAAGCCTACAAAACAGGGTGGTGGGAGGCTCTTACCAAACACCAGGCAAACACATTTAAATTACCTTCTAATTTTCCCTGCCAAACATCTATCCCCAAACCTACAATATCACAGCCCAAGTATCAGTTCAAATTCAAGGTAATAATTTTTAACACATAGAACTAATTTCACTAACAGACTATTCAAATATTTCAGTTTAAAACAAAATATAACTCCTGGCCTCTTTTCTACCAACCTGTTGCTTAAGCTCCCAAGTGAACAATGAAAGCCACAGTAATTCCTGTTTAAAGACAAGTTAATTGCAGCTAATGTCCCCTCCTCCAAACACCAGGCAAACACATTTAAATTACCTTCTAATTTTCCCTGCCAAACATCTATCCCCAAACCTACAATATCACAGCCCAAGTATCAGTTCAAATTCAAGGTAATAATTTTTAACACATAGAACTAATTTCACTAACAGACTATTCAAATATTTCAGTTTAAAACAAAATATAACTCCTGGCCTCTTTTCTACCAACCTGTTGCTTAAGCTCCCAAGTGAACAATGAAAGCCACAGTAATTCCTGTTTAAAGACAAGTTAATTGCAGCTAATGTCCCTCCTCCAAACACCAGGCAAACACATTTAAATTACCTTCTAATTTTCCCTCACAAACATCTATCCCCAAACCTACAATATCACAGCCCAAGTATCAGTTCAAATTTAAGGTAATAATTTTAACACATAGAACTAATTTCACTAACAGACTATTCAAATATTTCAGTTTAAAACAAAATATAACTCCTGGCCTCTTTTCTACCAACCTGTTGCTTAAGCTCCCAAGTGAACAATGAAAGCCACAGTAATTCCTGTTTAAAGACAAGTTAATTGCAGCTAATGTCCCTCCTCCAAACACCAGGCAAACACATTTAAATTACCTTCTAATTTTCCTGCCAAACATCTATCCCCAAACCTACAATATCACAGCCCAAGTATCAGTTCAAATTCAAGGTAATAATTTTAACACATAGAACTAATTTCACTAACAAACTATTCAAATATTTCAGTTTAAAACAAAATATAACTCCTGGCCTCTTTTCTACCAACCTGTTGCTTAAGCTCCCAAGTGAACAATGAAAGCCACAGTAATTCCTGTTTAAAGACAAGTTAATTGCAGCTAATGTCCCTCCTCCAAACACCAGGCAAACACATTTAAATTACCTTCTAATTTTCCTGCCAAACATCTATCCCCAAACCTACAATATCACAGCCCAAGTATCAGTTCAAATTCAAGGTAATAATTTTAACACATAGAACTAATTTCACTAACAAACTATTCAAATATTTCAGTTTAAAACAAAATATAACTCCTGGCCTCTTTTCTACCAACCTGTTGCTTAAGCTCCCAAGTGAACAATGAAAGCCACAGTAATTCCTGTTTAAAGACAAGTAATTGCAGCTAATGTCCCTCCTCCAAACACCAGGCAAACACATTTAAATTACCTTCTAATTTTCCCTGCCAAACATCTATCCCCAAACCTACAATATCACAGCCCAAGTATCAGTTCAAATTCAAGGTAATAATTTTAACACATAGAACTAATTTCACTAACAGACTATTCAAATATTTCAGTTTAAAACAAAATATAACTCCTGGCCTCTTTTCTACCAACCTGTTGCTTAAGCTCCCAAGTGAACAATGAAAGCCACAGTAATTCCTGTTTAAAGACAAGTTAATTGCAGCTAATGTCCCATCCTCCAAACACCAGGCAAACACATTTAAATTACCTTCTAATTTTCCCTGCCAAACATCTATCCCCAAACCTACAATATCACAGCCCAAGTATCAGTTCAAATTAAGGTAATAATTTTAACACATAGAACTAATTTCACTAACAAACTATTCAAATATTTCAGTTTAAAACAAAATATAACTCTGGCCTCTTTTCTACCAACCTGTTGCTTAAGCTCCCAAGTGAACAATGAAAGCCACAGTAATTCCTGTTTAAAGACAAGTTAATTGCAGCTAATGTCCCCTCCTCCAAACACCAGGCAAACACATTTAAATTACCTTCTAATTTTCCCTGCCAAACATCTATCCCCAAACCTACAATATCACAGCCCAAGTATCAGTTCAAATTCAAGGTAATAATTTTTAACACATAGAACTAATTTCACTAACAAACTATTCAAATATTTCAGTTTAAAACAAAATATAACTCCTGGCCTCTTTTCTACCAACCTGTTGCTTAAGCTCCCAAGTGAACAATGCCCATTAGGGCTACTGCTTAAATCTGCTGACCACCAGCTGGTCACCTAGGGTCGCGAAGGGGGTTTTGCTGAGCCCCCAATATAAAACTCACCGTCCTTTACTCTTGTGCTGTACTGTATCCCCCTTATTATTTTTTTTTGAATTTATTATACATTTTGGTCGTGGCCGGCCAAGCCTTCAGACTCCACTGCTCCTCTGTACACTCTCTGTCTCTTGCTATTATATGTTCTCCACATTAATCGCTATTTTTCATGATGCTGACAGTCTGGGTTTGGTATTGTGCTCGGGGTGCTGGAGGGCTGACAGGAGGAGAGAGCAGCTTCCTATACCCATAAGCACCTCCTCTTGTAGCATGGGAGGCATCACGATGGCCATCACGTTAAGGTGAGAGTGTGCCAGCTTGCACATGCACATGTTTGTTGCATGCATGCATGCATGCATGTGGGTGTTGAGCTGCCAGCTCTGAGGGGAGTAAAATTGCTCACAGATTCAGTCTCACTATGGGGCAATTTGGGGGACAGTTTAAGTTCTGAAGATGTGGGGTGACAGGGCTGGGGATATAAGATGAAAAGGGCTCATGATGAAGTTGAAGAATAAATAGTTAATAAATTAATGCTTTGGATGTTATCTGCTCTGGTTTCTTGTCCACATCACAATCCCCCTATTTATAACATCATAGTTATCTCCACAATAGAGTATTATGTCATATAAACAGAACTGTGATGTTGGGTGTAGACAAGCAGCCAGAGCAGAATAGAATTAAAGAATAATGGTGGGAAGTTCAGAAAAAAAACATATAAACTGTAACAAGCTTAATTGTGTCTAAATATTACATTTGTTCAAACTTGTCCTAGTGGAGTTGGGGCTTCTTAAGAGAAAACACTAATTTGTGTCACCCTCCAACCCCTGAAAGCTCTAGCCCCTGATTAAGCTTTTGAGATATTAAAAGAATTGTTTTCCCCTTCAATTTACTTACTTTATTTTAACTTTGTAAATTCCACGACCACCAAACATGGTGGATGCTGCGCAGTTCCATTTCCTGTCACTGTGTGGCGCAGCACCACTCACCCCAACACAAAATGTATCGGGGCAAGCGATGCTGCACTATGACATGAAATGAAACTGTGCAGCATCTGCCATGTTTGGTGTTTGTGGAATTTACAAAGTTAAAATAAAGTAAGTAAACTGCAGAAAAACAATTATTTTAATATCCAAAAGCTTAATCGGGAGCTAGAGCTTTTGGGGATGGGAGGGTGTCAAAACAAGTGTTTTCCTTTAACTGCCTAGTTACTATGAAGAGACTGTAGAGACCGTTTTCTTTTTTATAAAGAACCAACATCCAAGCTCTGTCTTCCCATTCCACTCGATGTACTAGTTTTTTTTTTTCATATCTGCATTTTGCCGTTCACATGGGACTGTGCTGATGGACAAAAAGATTTAGGGTTGCCCCAGGATCCCATTAAGGTTTTGTGGGACATGGGGATGGCCTTGCATCATCCTTTGCTGCAGAGTGGGCCCATGAGAGCTGCAGACTATACATATAAGCAAAAATGGAATGCTACTTTGGAACAGGGGGCCTGATATTCGAAAAACACAAAGCGGAGCAAAAGACTTTGCACTGTGCTTTCCAGTTGCCTGGGAGCTCAAGGTTGCTATATTCAGTTGAATAGCACACTGGTGCTATTCAACTGAATACAGGGCAATGTGGGTACAGTGCTAAAACATGTAGTGCTGCTTCGATATGGATCCTGAAGTATGCCGTCAGAATGAATAGTGCCAGAGTGCTACCTGCAGTATTCAAAGGCACCCATGTAAATAAGTCCATTGGGCATGCAAGGCATTAATGAACAATTTGCATACCCATTATGGGTTCATTTGAATGGGTAGGGAGGCAGGTTAGTGCAGCGCCATCCCAGCCCCAATTGCCTGGTCCCAGACATGTAGATATCCTGGTGCTAGTGGTCCTCTCCCCCCCCCCACAAGTTGCTGACCTGTACTTTATTAAGAAAACATGCCTGGCAGCCCTGAACCACTAGCACTAGGGAATATTATTTGTTCGTCAGGGCTGGTGACTGGGGGGGGGACCACTGCCACCAGGGAATATTATTTGTTCTTTGGGTCTGTCAATCAGATATGGGGGGGGGGTTCCACTACCATCAGCATATATTATTTGTTCTTCAGGGTTGGCGATCGGTGAGAGGGGGGTCCCAGTCGCACTAGAGAATATTATTTGTTCTTTGGGGCTGGTGACTTGGGGGGGACCACCACCACCAGGGAATATTATTTGTTCTTCGGGTCTGGCAATCAGATGGGGGGGCTTCCACATCAAGGCTGGCATTCGGAGAGAAGGGGGGTCCCAGTGGCACTACATAATATTATTTGTTCTTTGGGGCTGGAGATCGAAATGAGAGGATCACTACCATCAGGGAATGTTATTTGTTCTTTGGTGCTGATGATCAGAAGGGGGGAGGGGACAACAACCACCAGGGAATATTATTTTTTCTTTGGGACTGGTGATCAGAGGGAAGGGGGACCAATGCCACCAGAGAATATTACTTGTTCTTCAGGGCTGGCAATCGGAGGGGGGGACCACTACCACCAGGGAATATTTTTTTTAAGTCGCTGCAGCATGAGGGAAACAGAAATTTGGGTACCTCTAAATTTTCTTTCTCTGACGGCTGGTCTCCGGACTTCCTTACTCCTGGGCTGCTCCTCCTGATAACAGTGATAGGCGGGTCCAGAACTGCAGCGGGGGGGCATAAGAAGCCCTCCACTTCCAGATACCACCAGTCATTTTCAGTGCAGTTCCCCTGAGGTAATACTATAAGAACTAGGAAACAAAGAACATGAACAGTTACGGCATAAGGGCCCTGAGGCCCACCAGCTATATACATACTGGGAGGGCACCCAAAGCCCGGAGACCAGCCATCAGAGAAAGAAAATTTACAGGCACCCAAATTTCTGTTTCTCTCTCCTGGGCTGGTCTCTGAGCTTCCTTACTCCTGGGATATCCAAAAGCAGTGCATCCCTAGATATCCCGGGTGGGAAGAATGTTAAGTGTCCTTAGGGTTCCATCACTGACTGAAGCACTCGGCAGCCAAAAGATGCTTCCACCAAGGACATGACATCCAGTTTGTAAAATTTAGTAAAGATATGAATGGATGACCACGTGGCTGCTCTGCACAAGTCTGCTGGAGATGCTTCTCTGAAGTTTGCCCATGACGTGGCCATTGCTCTGGTGGAATGGGCTCTCACTGGCCCAGGCAGAGGTACTCCCGCCTTGTCATACGTCATGGTGATTCCTGATCTAATCCATCTGGCTATAGAGTCTTTTGATGCTTTTTTACCCATATTTCGGCCTGCGGTCAAAATAAACAAGCTTGATGTTTTACGAAAAGTGTCTGTTCTCTTAATATAGATTCTGATTGCTCTCCTCGGATCAAAGGTGTGAAATTCTCTTTCTTTTTTGTTTTTCAGGTGAGGGCAGAAAGAAGGAAGTATGAGCTCTTGGTTACAGTGGAAGAGAGACATGACCATTGGTAAAAAGCCTGGATCCATCCTGAGTACCACTGAATTCAGGTGAAAAACTGTGTAGGGCTCTTTGGTTGACAGCGCCCCGAGTTTGCTGATTCTCCTGGCTGACGTGATGGCAACCAGAAAAGCCGCTTTCATAGTAAGATGCATTGACTGATGCTTCCTTCAAGGGCTCGAATGGTGCTTTTGTGAGGGCCTTGAAGACCAGATTAAGTTTCCAAGGTGGTACAGTTGGCTTAATTGGTGGGCATTTGAGCGTTGCTGCCCTTAAAAACCTCCTGACATGAGGGTGAGACCCCAGCGTATCCCCTGAGTCTGTGAACAAAAGTGCCCCCAGTGCCGAAACTTGAACTTGCAAGGTGGCTGGCTGCAAGCCCTTGAGAATCCCTTTGTGAAAAAATTGTAAAAGCACCGGGAGGATTATTGGATGATCCTGTATGCCCTTGGAGCAGAGCCAGAATAAAAACCTTCTCCATATCCTATAATACACCCTGGAAGATAAGGCACGTTGGGAGCTGACCATCATTTCAATGACTGGAGCAGTGTAACCTAACTCTTTGAAAGTTTCCCGCTCAATCTCCAAGCCGAGAGGGATAGATTGCTCAGATTGTGGTGCAGGACCAGACCTTGATGGAGAAGGTCTGAGAGGGCTGGAAAACAAAAGGTTGTGCCTTTGACAGCTGAATGAATAGAGGGAACCAGGGGCAGCGTGGCCACCTGGGACAGACTAGGATCATTTCCGCCTTGTCTCTGACCACTTTGTGCAGAACCCTGGAGAGAGGTGGGATTGAAGGAAAAGCATACAGGAGGCTGAGACGACCCCAGTTTAGGGAGAAAGCATCCTGTGCTATTGCTAGATCGTCTTTGGCTAGGGAGCAGAACTGCTGAGCCTTTGAGTTTTGTCGGCATGCAAACAGATCCACTTGTGGATTGCCCCACCTCTGGACAAGGAGCTGGAAGGCAGCATCCTTCAGTTCCCATTCTCCCGGGAGAATGTTCTTGCGGCTTAGCCAGTCTGCTGTGATATTTTCCTGACCTGGTATGTACACTGCCCTTATGCTTGCCAGGTGCTTCTCTGCCCAGCGAAAAAGGAGAAGGGATTCCCGAAGCATTTTTGTGCTTCGTGTGCTGCCCTGGTGGTTGATGTAGGCCATTGCTGTTCGATTGTCTGTTAGAATCAGCACATCCCTGGTGCGCACTTGCTGATGGAAGCGCTTCAGGGCCAGACAAACTGCTCTCATCTCTAGGACATTTATGCTGTACCTCAATTCCGTCAGGGACCACTTGCCTTGGGCTGATGTCTGTTGTAGGTGAGCCCCCCACCCCGAGGCTTGCGTCTGTTGTGATCCTTATCTGATGCGGATGGCCTAGGTCTTGACCTCTCATCACATTTTTTCTCTGAGACCACCATGTGAGGGCGCTTTTTACCTGCTGTGACACTGGGATGAGGTGGAGCCGAGGGTGGCTGGACTGGGACCACAGCTTGAGCAGATGAGTCTGAATGGGCCGCATGTGCACCAGAGCCCATGGAACTTAGTCTGCCAGGGACACTAGAGTCCCGATAAGTTGTAAAAAGAAATGAGCTGGCAGTTGATTGTTCCTTTGAAATTTGCTGATGAGTTTTAACAGGTCCCTGAACTTTGAATCGGGGGGGGGAACCTTGTTGACCTGCATCCTGAATTCCGCTCCCAGGTGGTTCAGGCTCTGACTCGGAATTAGGGAACTCTTCTTCTGGTTGATTAGAAAACCGTGAGCCATGAGGCACTGGACTACATCCGCCACTGCCTGAACTGCTTGGTCGAGCTGTGGAGCCTTGATGAGGATGTCATCCAGATAAGGGAATAGCTGGATCCCTCGCTTCCGTAGGTGGGCTATTACTGCTACCAGGACCTTCTAGAAGGTTCTTGGGGCAGAGGACAGTCCGAACAGGAGAGTCTTGAATTAGAAGTGATGATTGCCCAGCTTGAACCTCAGATATTGCCTGTGCCTGCTGTGACTCGGTATATGCAAATAGGCATCTTGTAGGTCTATGGATGCTAAAAAATCTCCTTGCAGAACTTCCTTGGCAATTGAGGCCAATGTTTCCATCTTGAATGGTCTGCTGCGCACAAAGCGGTTTAGGAACTTGAGGTCTAGGACTGATCTGTGACCTCCTGTGCGCTCGGACACAATGAAAAACAGAGTAGACCCCCCGGTTGAGCTTTGTGGGGCGAACCTGTTCGATAGCCCCAGCTTGCAGAAGATCCATGATGGCTTGCAGTGTGGCTTGCCTTTTGGACGAGTTGTATGAAATAGGTGAGGGCACCACATGCGGTAATGGGGGCTTGGACTCTAATTCTATTAAGTATCCCTGGTGGATAATATCTAACACCCATCTGTCTGACGTTGTTTGGACCCATTCCTCGAGAAAATCTGAAAGTCTGCCCTCTACTCGAGGATGAGCCCACATTTCCTCTTTGTGCTTTCTTGTTGCTGGATCCTGTATCTCTGAGATTCCTCTCTCCGCCTGATCCACCTCCCCTAAAAGATCACTGGCATCTGGAGAACCATGGCCTTTCTCCTGAAGAACTGGAATTCTGTCCCTTGTTGTAAACTCTGTCATGAAAATTACGCCTTGCGCCTGAAGGCCAGGCTTTGCCCCAGCTCCTAGACTGTGACATATGCACCTTTGCGGTTTCACCTGATTCCTTCACCACCTCCTTCAGAGCAGACCCAAACAGGAGGTTGCCTTTGTATGGTGCATTCACCACATGGCTCTTCGAGGAAGCATCTGCCTGCCATGCCTGGAGCCACAGGTTGCGACGAGCAGAGGTTTGGTAAAACATGGTCCATGCAGCACATCAGACCGCTTCTTCTGACACATCCGCCGCATAGGCGGAGGCCGACCCCATTAACTGTAGTTGTTGGATAATGGGAGAATTCTTTTTTGGATCCTCTGCAAACTGAAAAGCTAAATCCGATGCCCAAGATAAGGCGCTCTGGTGGAGAATAGGTTTGCCGCAGCGGCCTTAAGGGACGTTGCCGAGGCTTGAAAGGCTCTTTTGAGCAATGAGTCCACCATTCTGTCCACTGGGTCTCTTAGCGAAGCCCCAACCCCCCAGCTGGAATGACGGTTTTCTTGGTCAGGTTGGAAATCAAGGGTTCAATTCTGGGGCAGTCTAACTACTTCTCTGATTGTTTTTTGTCAAACCTCAGAAGCCTGGATATCCATTTGGGAACCGGAAAAGCACGCTCCGGACCCTGCCATTCTTCCTTTAGCAAGTCCTCAATGGCGGGAGGGATGGGAAAAGCTGTAGCAGGTCTAGAGGCAGACGCCAGGTGAAAAACCTGTTTTGACTGTGTAGAGACCAGTTTGGGGAGGGCGAGGTGAATCTCGGATATGATCTTCTCGATAAAGAAGTCTAGGTCCTCAAGGTCAAAATTTCTGGACGGGGAGCTGTCAGGGTTGGACAAGGAATCTACTATCTCTCCCTCTTCAGTGGAAGAGCTGTTGACTGAGAAGCCCAGGGAGTATCCCCTGTGACATCTGCCCTTATATCCGTCCCTTGTTCCGCTCCGTGAACGAGACCTTTTTCTGCACCTGTGGCTAGTATGATGGTGACTGTCCTCCTCTGGTGATCTGTCCTCTTCTCTAAACTTTTTCTTGGGGCAGGGAGCAGTGAGAGGAAGGCCCCCCCCCTTGTCAGAAGAGGATGGGGGGTCCTTTTTCTCTTGGCTTTCCTGTGTTGTCTCACATCTGGTGACCCCAGAGGGTGCCACTCAAAGGAAGAGGGGTCCAGAGCAAAGGCTCTGTTCAACCTGTCTATGAGCTCAGGGTCAAGGGAGTGGTGGGGTCCGTGGATGTAGCGTCCCACTCAGCAAGCCAGTCGGACCTTTCTGGAATGCTCGACTGTGCTCGCCCGGACCTCTCCTGTCCATTTGCTTGGGATGAAATGGTGGCCGTTGCACCATCCCCGCTAGCTGCCGCTGCCTTCTCACATGTGAGGCAGAGTGAGCCAGCAAATGTAAGCAAGAGAGGGGACTTGCAGCGCAGGCATTTTTTTCCTCGACTTGATTTTTCTGAGGCCATGTTCTGTAGTTTCCCCTTGTTGCGGGGCCAGAGTGCTGGGTAAATAAAACAGATCTATGAGCCCCTTTTAAGTTGCTGTGATAAGATAGCCCCTTTAAGCACTGCTGTGAAGGCCCCTTATGCAATGGCTCTTGTAAGCCTTGAGGCACTGTATGCCTTCTGTTGCTGGCTTTCAGTACTGCTGGCTTCAGTAAAAGTCACTCCAAGAATCAAACCCAGGACTGCTTCCTAGTGCAGCACCAACCTAATCCTCTGTGCTACACTGCCAGTGCCTTCAGATGCTTAATTGGCTTGAGGGGGGCAATGGCCCCTTTAATTGTATGCCTGGCCCCTTTAATTGTATGCCTGTCTTCTGCTCCAGTCGCTGAGGCTGGGGGGGGGCGCAATCAATAGTTCCCCCTGAACGAAGCCTCACTGTTTAAATCAGGGTTGGATGAAGAATTCCACCTAGCGTGCAGAAGCACTAGCCCTGTGCTCATTTGGCACCAGAAACAAACCCCCTGGGTGCAAGGTAGTGGGAGCGGTCTTTCCGATGCTCTGACCACTGAAAACGGCCATTAAAATGCACCATGGTGCCAAGATTTGTTTCAAGGGTGCCTCCTTAGCGATTGTGATGGATTCTGAAGCGATCGCGATTTTCCCCCACCACTGCCTGAGCCGAAAAGCACCACCGGCTCGTTGAGGGTCTTGCGCGAGTTACTGTGCCTGTGGGGCTAGTGCATGGGAAAAGCACTAGCTTGGCAGCCATCGTGAGGTGAGACCAGCCTGTGTAGCGTGCAAGGCTAAGGTTGGATCTCACCGAGGCTACCTCCACTGAATAAAAATCACTTACAGGTTGTCAATCCCACAGATGAATCCCGATCTTTACTAGGATCCTAATCTTCAGCCCTGCTGCAGAGTACCTGCTTCACTAAAGGCAGGAAGTAGTCTGGTGGTATCCGGAAGTGGAGGGCTTCTTATGCCCCCGCTGCAGTTCTGGACCTGTCTATCACTGTCATCAGGAGGAGCAGCCCAGGAATAAGGAAGCCCGGAGACCAGCCCAGGAGAGAGAATATTATTTTTACATTGGGGCTGGCAATCAGAGGGGGACCACTAACAGCAAGGATTTTTTATTTTTTCACTTAGGAACTGGCAAAAAAGGGGTGCCACAGACTGGATTAAGTTGGGTTTTATTAGGCGGTATTTAAACTGCGCAAAAGGACCGTGTTAAACCCTTTTGTGCAGAGACAAGCCATTGAATATGAGGTAGCATATCTATTTATGGCCCTTTTGCCTGCCCACATTATGCTTTGCGCAGGCACAACAGACCATTTTGAATATGAAGATCCGAGGCGAACCCCAGCTTGTGCAAGCAAAGACCTGTTAGTGCTTGTGCAAACTTTTGAATATTGGGCCCATGGAGTCTGGTTTGGGGATCAGTTTATGAAAAATGGAAAACTATCCTAGTTGTTCACCCTAGTGACTTGGCAGTTCAAGAACAGTGCTTGGCAATATCAGGTCCCGACTTTCAATTGGGATCCTTCCTTTAAAGAGAAGCAGCCAATATGATCTCCTACTTCATTTGGTAGTTCCCTTGTGCCCATTCTCCATAATCGCTAAAATATATTTCTTTTCTGACTAACCTTATGTTTTTTATTTTGCAGGTATTCCGGCAGATGGATTTAGTTCTTCTGTGTATCTGGTCCGCCATTGGCATCTCGGGACCGCACCGAAAGAGCTGCGTGCACTCATTCCCAGTCCATCTGCATGAGCGCTCCTGTGATGTACATGCGCATGCACGTTTTTCAGATGTCCTTGCCATGTGCATGTACTGACTGCCCGGTAAAACTCCCGCACTCTCCACCGCAACGTAGCTCCATTTGTAGTGGTGTGCTTTCCAAATTTTTTTCCAAATTGTTTAACCAGGAGTAGCACACTAAGCTGAAAGCTTGTTTACAGGACCTGTCTTATTTTCAGTTCCCTCCATTTTTACTTCTGCCTTCTTATTTTGTTTATGAAGTGAACTACAGCAACTCAAGTTTCATTTGTGGTTAATTCTCTTTTTTATTGTAACTTTCTTCCATTTTTATTTTAGTTTATCCTTTGTATCAAATCGCCCTCAACTCCAAGTGTCTGTCATATCAAAGGTGACAGATCCCCTGGAAAGTTTCGGCACTGATAATGCCAACTTGTATGATAAAAGGTTGTACTAACACATCTGGCAAGACCAGGTGTGGACACAAAGTTAGCTTTCATTTCCCTAGAACAGAGCCACTGAAGAGGCATTGGGTCACTGCTGTCAATCATCCTGATATCAGTGTCGGAACCTTTGCGCCCAAGAAGCTCAATGTAGTGTGCTCCGAGCATTTTACTGATGCAGATTTTTTTTGCAAAGGTATCCTTCTTCGTTTTCCTAAATCATAAAGTTTTGCTGTTGATTTCATATTGTCTTATAGTGTGGATCTCACATTTAATTAGCTAATCTCCATATACAAAATTTGTGTCAGGCACATTAAAATAGTGTTGCTAGTCAGTCATTACAGCCTAAGTATTCTCTTCATTGTGGCTGGTAGTCCAAGTCTGACCTGGACCAAATATAAGAATATCTTTGTATTGTTTACAAAGTGAGGGTACTGTAACTGGTGCTGGCCTAGTACAGCATTTCATCCTTCAATACACCTGTTTCTCCCTCACCCCCCCATATGACCATCATATTACTGTTTAATCTCCCCCCAGGCCCCGACATAGTCACTGAGGTGCTGCATTCTGTCATAAGTCTGGGATCCATATGAAATCCCGACATCCCAAATCCCGACAGAAAATATCCTGTCACTGAAATCCCGATTGTATGGAAAGCCCGACTGAAATAACACCGCCTATTGAATTACCGAAATACCGAAAATCCCGACTAGTAGCTTGCAGATGTGCAGTGTATTACTTTTGACAGTCAACCCATCTCCTCCTCAATCTACCCAGTTGGCAACAAACAGCGCCCTTTACTCCCTGCCACAACTGAGGTCCAATCCTGGAGCAAATCCCAAGAGAACTCAAACAGACCTATGGGACCTGTTAACTATTAGCTGCCACCCTCCCCACATACACACACACATATGATCCCCAGCGTGGACCACAAACTATTTCCCTGATCATTCCCCAAACCCAGAAACACTCCAACACCATTTTTTTATAACTGGCGGCATTCACAAACACATGACCCTGTTGCCTGTACAACCCCTCCCCCGACTAAAACCATGAACAAATATGTGCCCAGAGTCAAGGAAGCAAAGAAGCAGAGTCGGGACACTACACCAAGGCAGCACAGAGCCTCAAGGACCTCCCACGGACCAATGGGTCTGAATCCCACCAGGGCCACTGATGCACCCCGACACCTATGGGAGACACAGAACAAAAGCTCCCCAAGGTAAGCCTGTTTTAGGAGCTCACATTGCAAAATAAGATCCTAGAAAGGGAGGCAGTCTAGAGTTCCCTGTTAGGTACACTTTTCTGATACTTTTTGAGTAAAGGCGCAACATTAAAACTGTCACAATCCGACAGATTTTTTTGTCACTTTTTTTGTGCTGTGTAATGGAAAATATACTACTTTATTTGTTTGAATTGACTATTCTACTTTGTGGCAAAAAAAAAGCCTATTAGGCTGTACGGCTGAAGCAAGTGTTATACTGTCGGGATGCTGACGTTCGCGCTTTACAGCGCGTCGGTATTATTAATTTCGAGATAAAAAAACAGGATTTAAATCATCGGGAATTTGACAGTCAGGATTTAGACCCTAACCCATAAGTCTGGGAGTCATGTTACTGTCATGTCTTGCATGCTGTGTTCTGAGGCTCTACCACAGTGCTTCAGCTGTCATTCCCTTGCCACATCCAAAACTTTCCATCTCAACTTGTGTTTTGTGGCTGTATGCTCAAGTCAGCATCTGCAATGATGACTGACTTATGTGTTGCCACTAGAGATAGGGATACTATAATGGACGCCTGCTACCAGTTTTTCATGGCCACAGTATGTGACTGCAGTTGACCCTAGCGGCCTGTGGTGCAAATACTTCTCTACGGACGGTATAGTCTGTAGTGGTTGTGTAGGTAGGTACATGAATTTCTGTTAGGGTATTTCAGGTTGTGACTGTGGGAGAGGTGATAATGAGACATTTTCTCCACTTCGATTGACTTGTGATCAGCAAGCAATGTTTGTTATTGGATGGTTCTGTGTGACTGTGGTGGGCGGTGTAGTTTGTGTCAGCTGAAATGCTGGATGCCCTTGGAAGCCTGTTGATGAGCCCCCCCTCCGCATTTCTGGATGTATTGAAGGAGAAGTGGTTGCAGGACACTATGGCGGCTGCATATCATACTGCCATGCCAAATGGTCTATTCATTGTGCTTTTCTTCCACCAAACAGTTATACTTTGATGGCTGTGCAGGGCTTCACCACACCGGCACCTGCATAGTTAAGTTATAAGAATATGCAGGTCATCAACGGTGAAGAGGAATGGTTGTTGGTTGGGGTGTGGGTAATTGACCACCATAATTATAACGTAAGTCATACTGGTGGACTCAACTGTTAGGTGTGTAGCCTTGCTGGAGTGAGTGAATGTCGGTAAACAGTGATGCAATGTGCCCTCCTTCTGTAATGGAGTATATTGAGGATTGTAGGGTGTTTGCTGTCCAATCAAATAATGCAGTTTAGGGATCAGATTGGCAGCTTACAAACGGAGCTCTGGAGGTGACTGTGGGCTTCTGTGTACGACATCTGAACAGCTCTGGAGGGATGGAGTGAATGAGAGAGGAGAGGAGAGAACAGATCAAACATTTGTTATTCTGTTGTGTACATACTGTACAAAACTATGGCTTACATGACTTGTAAGTTATTTTAATCTGTATCATGTTGTTCTCACATGACTTGTAAGCTGTTTTAATCTGTATCATGTTGTCCCATGTATTAAATCTGTAATTCCTGTACTCTCCCGGGTCATACCTGAAAATAGGCAATTGTCTTGTCTAGTGTACTTATCTGGTCAACAAAAGCTAAATAAATAAATAAAGGACAGGCTGTGGTAGGAGCTGGAAAAAGGAGGATGATGGGGTAATGAGGCAGGGTGTCCCAGTTGAGAGTACACATGAGGGAGGGAGTACCAGCATAGGACTTATGCTGACTTTAGAGGGGGATTCCAAGAAAGGGACTGCAAGTAGGGATACTGTGGAATGAAACACTGTGGATGTTGTTCACCTTGAATGCTACGATTATGTGTAAAAAATTAGCAGAGTTACAGGCTGTCATGGAAGATGGATGTGTGGACATGGCGGCTATCTCCAATATATGTGCCACCTAATTTCCTGACTTTGATCGTGCAATACCAGGGGATTGGATATATCGAAGGGACAGGGTAAGACATCAGGGATGGTGTGGTGGCGCTGTATGTGATTGAAGGACTGTACTTTGCCTGGGAGGAAGGGCGAAGGGGAGCACAAACTCATTATGGATGTAGCTCTAGGACTATGGAAACTGGAATCTCATGATGGGAGTGGTGTACAGACCAACCTGTCAGACTGAGGAGGTAGCCAGGGAACAGGTGGGACACATCAGAATGACCTGCAGGAAGAGCAGGATTGTGATTGCCATGGACATTACCCTGCCCAAAGTGAATTTTGGTAACAGCCACACTAAATAATAGGGAGCACTTCCTTTAGGCGAGCTTCTGGGACATCTTCCTATGGCAACTGGTCTATGCGCCAACCACGTTTGGGAGCACCAGTGACCTCCTGCTGGCTAAGGTAGACTTTGTGATGGAACTAGTGTCTGCTGAAACACTGGTGGGTACTGACCACTATTCTGTACAGTTCACACTAAACATGTGAAAGGAGGGAGTAGGAACAGGCACAAGGGTGTTACACCCTTGCTGGTCAAAGTTGTAGTGGATGTGAGAAATACAAAAGTAGTAGAAGGCCATAATACATACAAATATGGACACTAACAATAATTGGGCTGTCATCAAACTAGGAACTGATGAGGCTCAGAATCATGTACACGACTACAGATTAAGATTGCCCTGGCAAATAAACATAGCTGGGTTAGGCATGGTGACAGTGGGTGACAAGATCAGTCAGACCAGTCCAGGTGTCCAGTGAACTGAACCTGCCAGAGTTAATCACGGAGGGGAAAAAGGAGTTCTTATGGAACATCATGGTCAAAATTTAATGACACAATAATTGCGATTCAAAGGATGGGTGTGAGTGTGTGTGTGGAAATGGTGTCAGAAACTACCAAAACATTGAACGCGTACTTATTGGCTATATTTCCTTAAGATAATGTTGTGGGGCACTGCAGACAAGGGTGGTTGTGTGGAGTATGTCAGAGATGTGGAAATCACAGAAGACATCCTTAGGATGGCAGAGAAAGGGGAGATACTGTTGATGGGGGACCTGAATATGCCGGATGTTAACTGGAGCACCTTTGCTGCAGACACACCAAAAAGCAGGGCCATTCTCAATGCCCTTCAGGTGGCATGCCTCAGACAGCTAGTTTTGGAACCTACTAGTGAGGGAGCAATCTTAGACCTTGTACTCTCAAATGGGGACAGTGAGAGGATCTCAGATCAAGAAGTGGACAGCCATCTGGGAACAAGTGACCACCAAACAGTGTGGTTCACGATAAACTCAGCTACAGAGTCAAGCCATACAAAAGTGAGGGTTCTGGACTTCAAGAGGACTAACCTTGGCAAGATGGAAGAGTACCTTAGAAAAGCACTAGCAAACAGGCTAGAAGAGGGGGTGGAGCAACAATGGGGAAACATCAAAACTGCCATCACAGAGGCAACAAGCCTTTGTCTGAAGCAAATAAACAAATCAAAATGAAAGAAAAAGCCACTATGGTTCTCAAAAAAGGTGGCAGTGAAGGTTAGGGAGAAAAAGATAGCATTTAGGAAGTATAAGGAAACACAGAAGAAGCAGGACAGAGAAATGTACCAGTTAAGGCAGAAGGAAGCAGGGAGGGTAGTAAGAATAGCAAAGGCCCAAACTGAGGAAAAGATAACCAACTCGGTTAAGAAGGGGATAAAACCTTTTATAGGTACATCAGGGAGCATAGAAAGACAAAGGGAGGGATAGTGAGGCTGAATAGAGTGGACGGTGGGTGGGCAGAAAGGGACAGTGAAAAAGCAGGGATACTGAATGAATACTTCTGCTCAGTATTCACAAAAGAGGAGAAGGGGGAGGGGCCTAATCCAATTAACAGAAGCAATCTGCATAGTGGGGTCGATCCCAGTCCTTTTACAGAAGAAAGGGTTCTGAAAGAACTCCTAAAACTGAAGATGGACAAAGCAATGGGGCCTGATGGAATTCACCCCAGAATGCCAAAAGAATTAAGGAGAGAACTAGTGACACCACTGACTACCCTTTTTAATAATCATGGGAGGATGGTGTGGTACCTGAGGACTGGAGCAAGGCGGATGTGATTCCCCTTTACAAAAGTGGGAGCAAGACAGAGGCAGGAAACTACAGACCTGTCAGTTTGACCTCTGTGGTAGGGAAAGTGATGGAATCACTTCTGAAGGAAAGAATTGTGGAGTACCTAGAGGCCAGTGGGGCTCAGGACCCAAGGCAGCATGGGTTCACAGTGGGAAGGTCATGTCAGACAAATCTAATTGATTTCTTTGACTGGGTGACCAAAGTAGTAGACCAGGGAGGGGATGTGGACATGGCCTACCTACATTTTAGTAAGGCATTTGACACAGTCCCACACAAAAGGTTAATAGTCAAATTAACTAGCCTGGGAGTGGGTCCCTGGGTGGTAGGCTGGGTAAAACAGTGGCTAGACAACAGGCACAGAAGATAATTGTAAATGGAGTCCGCTCCGAAGAAAGCGAGGTTACTAGTGGGGTACCGAAGGGTTCAGTACTGGGTCCAGTCCTTTTTAATGTCTTTATAAGTGACATTGCAGAGGGACTGGAAGGAAAAGTATGCCTCTTTGCAGATGACACAAAGATCTGCAACAGGGTTGATACACAAGGAGGCATGGAAAGGATGAGAAGGGACTCGGCAAGGTTGGAGGAATGGTCAGAAGTATGGCATCTTGGATTCAATGCAAAGAAGTGCAAAATAATGCACCTGGGAAACAAAAACCCAGAGGAAGATTATGCAATGGGGTGGGAGGAGGTAGTGACAGCAACAAAAATGGAAAGGGACCTGAGGGTAATCATATCAGATGAATTTAAGGTTAGTAAGCAATGTGAGAAGGCAGTAGGGAGGGCTGGGGGGATGCTGGAATGTATAGGGAGAGGCATCACGAGCAGAAAACAGGAAGTTGTTATCCCTCTGTACAGACAGTTGGTGAGACCCCATCTGGAGTATTGTGTCCAGTTCTGGAGACCCTATCTCCACAAGGACATAGACAGGATGGAGGCAGTCGAGAGAAGGGCAACTAAAATGGTGCAGGATCTGCAAGAGAAGCCATACGAGGAGAGACTAAAGGAGCTTAATATGTATACCCTTGAGGAAAGAAGGGAGAGGGGGAACATGATAGAAACTTTTAAGTACCTCAGTGGAATCAACAAAGTCCAAGAGGGTAGCATCTTTCAGAAAAGAGATGTGCAAGAACAAGGGGACACAATCTGAAGATAGTGGTGGGACGGCTTAGGGGCACTATGAGGAAGTATTTTTTCACAGAGAGGGTGGTGGATGCATAGAACAGCCTTCCTGAGGAGGTTGTGGGGTCTAAAACTGTGGGAGAATTCAAGAATGCATGGGACAGCCATAAGACGATTTTTGTGGGGGGTCGGAAGAAACAGGCATTGGTTAAATAGGATCTGCAGCTTATCCTGTAGGTAGGAAAATGGGCAGACTAGGTGGGCCAAGTGGTCCATATCTGCTGTCAAAGTCTATGTTTCTATGTTGCCAGAGTACTGTAGTTATTGAGTGCAGTGAGTGTGGTAAAGGCGACTGCCAAACATGGCATACATCACAGAGTGATAAAGTAATTGTAGAGTGGTCTCTCAGACCTGCTCAATGACACCCTTGACTGGGGGACTGTAGCTCAGGATTGTAGGATGGCGCATTTCTTACCACTCCACAACACTGGTCCAGAGGATGAGTCACTAAAGTACAGACAGGTAATCCCACGATCACAGGTTGCAAAGCTGCTGGAGACTAGCAAGAAGAACAGGAAGGGCATACACATACATGGCATCCATTTTAGCCTCATACCACCTTTGCTGAAGGCAGAGCACTATATTCTCTTGCCTTATTGGAGTAAACACACCACATCCTTACATCACTATGGACCTGTGGCCTACCTAACTGTACACAGTACTCCAAGTCATGTGTCACCATTGATGACAGCGCAGTGTCATCGCAACTTTAGCAGTTCTGCTGCTTACATGGTGGCTTAACCCACAAACTTGCCACATTGTAGAATTTATCAAACAAATAGGAGTTTAGCAGAAGCACTTTCGTGTAATCCTTGTACTATTTAATTCTGAATTCCTGTCACTTCAGTAATAACGGGTGCTGTTAGGGTTGCCACCTTTGGATGAGGCAAAAACCGGATCCTAAGCTCGGCCCCAGCCCCACCCCTTTTCATGATTCATCATGCACTGTACCTCCAATAAAAGACAACACTTAAAGCAGCAGTTAAATAAAAATGTTAAGATGCTGTACTGTGCCTGTTAAAGCTACTTTCCTAGGTTCTTCTTAATTATTTATTTACTTATTTATTTATTGGAATTGGTTAACCATAGAGATAAAACAAATCTCAGTTACAGATATGATCTGGGGGAGACAAGGGAAATACTGTAAATAGCATACAACAGTATACATACTTTATATATTTTTCTGGCTACATTTCCTGTTCTTGATAACCTCATAGTCTTCAGGTGAAGCTACCTCTGGCTGCAAGCTGCAACACTGGACTTAAGATTTGCAAGAAAGTGAGTAGTGCTCACAACAGAGGGAGGTGAACTTTGCAATTTACAATTGTCTTTGGGTTGAAGCAGATTCCTTAGGAAAGTTAATATTCTTCAGGTGGAGGATACTTCAACTGAAGGGTGAAATAAGCAACTTAGAATTATCAGAAAAGGCAGTCTTTCAATCAACAGAGGGAGGTGGAGTTTGCTTTACTTGTGTTACAAGTGTTAAGGTTTTCAGTGCAGGAAGAGTTTAAACCCACATAGGCTAAATACTGTTTTCTGTGTCTGCCCTTCTGCACAGCTGACGTGTTTTGGGGCTGACTGTTTTCAGAGCACAAGTCACCAGGCTCTTTTGGGGCTGGGGAGGTTTACCTGTGTCTGACTTGGATGTTTGGATTTTTCTCTGTTTGATTAGCAGGGTATTTTCTCTGTCAAATTGGTTTGAAGCAGTATTACAAATTGTCGTGTATGGCATCTTGCTGACAGGAAGGCACTCATCGCATTGGTAGGTCAGAGCGTTTAGCTGATTGTTTTGTGAGGGCACAGTTTAGGCCCAACCCCTTCCCCCCCCTGGAAATAGTTCATTTATACCTGGGGTTCTGACATCATTTCCTCAAGAGGGCAAGGTACACATCACTGTCATATCCTGTCTAGCACACTGCACTGACAATATAAGCATACACATTATATAAATACATATATTTCTATATAACGCACCAATCACACACACACACACACAAAAAAAAGGTAGACAGTTATGTAGGGAGTAGTACAATGTAATGGCTGTGGGGCAGCAGTCTTCCGGGAGTCTTTCTGGAGGCTGAGATGCTGCCCTGTTTGCAGACAACTATCTGCCCTGAGGGAAGAAGTTGTCCATCTTCAGGCTGCACTGGACAGTGGCAAGGGAACCTCCCCCATCCAGGGAGCACCACAGCCACCACCACTACCTCAGAGGTTGAGAAGAAAGAAAGCACAGCAGTTGGACCACAGTGGGCTCAGGGAGGGTAAGGGTGGTGGAACAGAGGCACACGCAGTCAGTTGTTACACTCCACAATCCATACACCCTTCTGGGGGAGCATAGTTCCCCTATGGATGCACCCACAGAGGAGACTAAGGAGGGTGCAGACAACTGTCACAAGGGAGGCCCTCAGGAAGGAGGCAGAGGGCACCACAGGGAAAGAAAGCAGCTCCTGGTGGGGGACTCAATTATTAGGGGGATAGAACTGGGGGGAGCAGGGAAAACTGAAGTAAGGTGTCTGCCTGGTGCCATGGCTTGGAGGGACAGGAAGCGCATCCTTAGGATCACGAGAACAGTTGCACGGAGTCTGAGCTGGACATCATTGTCCACCTAGGGACAAATGACTTGGCTCATCATGAGATTAGAGCAGTGCAAAAGGACTTTGTAGAGTTGGGGAGGGGCTTAAGACAAGTAGCACACACAGTATCCTTCTCAGAGGTGCTGCCTGTCAGTGGTATGAGTGAGGTGAGGGTACTTTGCACCATGCAGTTTAACAAATGGTTGAAAAAATGGTGTGGAGCACAGGGGTTTGGCTTCATTGGGGACTGGGGTTCCACCTGGAGGGACACCAGCCTATACTGGCAGGATGGTCTGCATCTGTCCAGGAAGGGAACAAGTCTTTTGAGCAATCGGTTTAAATGCTTCATTGGCAAGCCTTTAAACTAGTCAAGGGGGAGGCACTGATAAGCAGAAGGAAAATCCCAGCCTCCCCCTACAAAACAGGGTACTAAATGAGAAAAAGACCAAGGTAGAAAGGTCAGTGGGGGTTGCCGCTACAGAAGGTAAAGCCATCAAAAAATGGAGAGCAATGAGTACCAATGCCCGTAGTCTGGATAACAAGCTTTCTGAATTAGTGGCCTTGATGGAGGAGGAAGATCTGGATATTGTGGCAGTCACAGAAACATGGTACACACAGAACCGTGACTGGGACGTAAACATACCAGGATACACTATCTACAGGAGGGACAGGGAGGGTAAAAGAGGAGGAGGAGAAGCTCTCTACATAAGAGAAGAAATCAAAGCAACAGAACAAAAGGGTAAACAGGAGGAGAAGAAGCACTGTGGGTCAATTTGGAGGCAGGCAATGGCACCACAGTCCGCATACAGGGGTTGTATACAGACCCCCTTCTCAGGGGGAGGAAATGGACAAGGAAATTATAGAAAGTATACTTAGAATGGCAGATAAAGGGGAGATATTGCTGATGGGTGATCTGAATATGCCAGATGTTAACTGGAGTGCAGTTGCAGCAGCCACTTCTAAGAGTGGGGTTATTCTAGATGCCCTACAGGAGGCATGCCTCAGACAACTAGTATTGGAGCCCACTCGAGAGGGAGCAATCTTAGACCTGGTTCTCTCAAACGGAGATGAAGAGAGGATCACAGATGTAGAAGTGGGTAGCCATCTGGGAACTAGCGACCATCGAACAGTATGGTTCACACAACACAGCACAGAGCTAGCTTGATATACAAACGCACTGGATTTTAGGAGGGCTGACTTTGCTAAATGGGTGAGTGCCTAAGGAATGCACCAGCAAATGGGCAGGAAGGAGGGGTGGAAGAACAATGGGGAATAATAAAAACTGCCATCACAGAGGTAACAAGCCTTTGTGTAAAGCAAATAAACAAAATGAAACGAGGTAAGAAACCACTATGGTTCTCAAAGGAAGTGGCAGTGAAGGTTCAAGAGAAAAAGAAAGCATTCAGGAAGTACAAGGAATCACAGAAGGAACAGGACAGAGAACTGTATCAGTTCAAACAAAAGGAAGCTGGAAAGGCAGTCAGAACAGCTAAGGCCCAAACCTAGGAAAAGATAGCCAACTCAGTTAAGAAGGGGATAAACCTTTATAGGTACATCAGGGAGCAAAGAAAGACCAAGGAGGATAGTGAGGCTTAATAAAGGGAGGGAGGGTGGGCAGAGGGTGACTGTAGAAAGGCAGAGATACTAAACAAATATTTTTGCTCAGTATTTACAAAGGATGAGGGGGTACCTAAAACAAACAGTAGAAACACTCTGGATACAGAAGTTGATACCAGCCCATTTACAGAAGAAAGAGTTCTGAAAGAGCTCTTAAAACTGAAGGTGGACAAAGCAATGGGGCCTGATGGGATTCATCCCAGAATTCTAAAAGAACTAAGGATAGAACTAGTGACACCACTGGCTACCCTCTTTAACAAATCATGGGAGGATGGGGTGGTACCTGAGGACTGGAGGAGGGCAGATGTGATTCCCCTTCACAAAAGTGGGAGCAAGGCAGAAGCAGGAAACTACAGACCTGTTAGTTTAACCTCAGTGGTAGGGAAAATGATGGAATCACTTCTGAAGGAAAGAATTGTCGAGTACCTAGAGGCCAGTGGGGCACAGGACCCAAGGCAGCATGGATTCACAGCGGGGAAGGTCATGCCAGACAAATCTGATAGATTTCTTTGACTGGGTGACCAAAGTAGTAGATCAGGGAGGAGCTGTGGACAATGGCCTACCTAGACTTTAGCAAGGCATTTGACACAGTCCCACACAAAAGATTAATATACAAGTTAGCCAGCCTGGGAATGGGTCCCAAGATGACAGCCTGGGTAAAGAATTGGCTAGAGAATAGGACACAGAGAGTAATAGTAAATGAAGTCCACTCTGAAAAAAGGGGGGTTAGCAGTGGGGTACCACAGGGTTCAGTATTAGGACCGGTCCTCTTCAATGTCTTTATAAGCGACATTGCAGAGGGACTGGAAGGAAAAGTATGTCTCTTTGCAGATGACACAAAGATCTGCAACAGAGTTGATGCACAAGGTGGGGTGGAAAGGATGAGAAGGGACTTGGCAAGGTTAGAGGAATGGTCAAATGTATGGCAGCTTAGATTCAGTGCTAAGAAGTGCAAAGTAACGCACCTGGGAAACAAAAACCCAGGGGAAGAGTACACAATGGGGGGTGAGATACTAACAACAACAAAAATGGAAAGGGACCTGGGGGTAGTCATATCAGATGACCTAAAGGTGGGCAAGCAATGTGAGAGGGCATCAAGGAGGGCTGGGGGATACTGGGATGCATAGGGAGAGGCATCACCAGCAGAAAACAAGAAGTTATCCCTCTGTACAGACAGCTGGTGAGACCACATCTGGAGTACTCATGCAGTTCTGGAGACCCAATCTCCGCAAAGACATAGACAGGATGGAAGCTGTCCAGAGGAGGGCAACTAAATGGTGCAGGTTCTGCACCGAAGACATGAAGAGACTTAGTGAGCTTAATATGTATAGCCTCGAGGAAAGGAGGAGAGGGGGACATGATAGAAACTTTCAAGTACCTCAAGGGAATGAACAAAGTCCAGAGGGTAGCATCTTTCAAAAAAGTGTGCAAGAACAAGGGGCACAATTTGAAGATAGAAGAGTGCTCAGAGGTAATTTAGGAAGTATTTTTTCACAGAGAGGGTTGTGGATGTATGGAACAGCCTTCCAGAGGAGGTTGTGGAGTCAAAAACAGTGGTGGAATTCAAGCATGCATGGGACAGTCATAAGGCAATTCTAGGGGGGGGGGTAGGAAGAAGTAGGCTGCTGGTTAACTAGGATCTGCAGCTTATCCATCAGGTAGGGAAATGGGCAGACTGGGTGGGCCAAGCGGTCCTTATCTGCCGTCAAATTCTATGTTTCTATGTTTGTCCACAGTACTATTTCAAAGCCAAAGAAGTGACTATACTTTTTTCTTGAGGGAAACAAAAATTATTTAAAACATTTAAAAATGCCTAAATTCTGTTCGAGATTTAAATGTTTACCAGCAAATGAAAGTGGAGGACAACTGTCTCTGTTACTGCTAAAAAAGGTGGGGGCAGCTGTGCTGCTATGCCACTTGAAGATGCGTATGGATTAGTTAGGTAAGTAAGGTGTTAATGGCATATCTTTACACTCCCAGGGTGACTGCTTTGACAAACAAAAGGCTACACTGACAACAGAACTTGTTTGTAACCTGGATATGTAGCTGAAACAATGAATGATATGACAAAATTTGTTTCAAAGTATGTGAGCACTCAAAATGGCTCAAAAACCTGACCAGCACAGAGCAAAACCAGATTACCCGATAGTGACCCTGAAAACCTGATCACCAGGTAAAAAACCTGACAGGTGGCAACCCTAATGCTGCTTGGTCAGAGATATAAAACTAAAACAACAAAAACAGCCACCAAAGCAGGTTGTTAAGAAGCCCAGCTGCGCTCCAAAAAACACACTGCTCTCTTCTTAGTGTTTTGCGTGTGAACCTTTATATTAATTGCAGGCATACATTCTGAGAGTCATGCGCTCCCATGTTCTCGCAAATATTTACAATACAGTTGCACTTGTAATTTGTATAGGAAAAGAAAATTGAAATTTGGGTACCTGTAAATTTTCTTTCTCCAACAGCTGGTCTCCGGGCTTCATGACGTCTGGGCTCCACCTCCTGATAACGTCAACAGGCAGGATCCAAAGTCGTGCAGCAGAGGGGGTAAGGAGCCCTCCCCTTCCGACTGGTGCCAGTCATTCTTCAAGCATCTCCTCTGAGGCAGTACTACAATAACTTGGAAACAGAAACACAACATTTATGGCATAACTGGCCCGGGGGCCAAAAACACAACAGTTAAGGTCTAAGTGGCCTTGAGGTCAATCAGCTATATACATTCTGGGAGGGATTCTGAAGCCCGGAGACCAGCCATCAAAGAAAGAAAATTTACAGGTACCCAAATTTCGATTGCTCTCTCCTAAGCTGGTCTCCGGGCTTCATGACGTCTGGGATATCCAAAAGCAGTGCATCCCTAGAGTGCTGGGTGGGAAGAATGTGTATTGCTCTTATGCGTCCACCACCACCTGGAGCACTCAGAGGCCAAAGGAAGCATCTGCAGAGGACATCACATCCAGTTTGTAGAACTTTGTGAATGTGTGGATGGATGACCAAGTGGCCGCTCTGCATAAGTCTGCTGGGGATGCTTCTCTGAAGTTCGCCCATGAGGTGGCCATTGCCCTGGTGGAATGAGCTCTCACTGGGTCAGGCAGGACTACTCCCACCTTATCGTACACTATAGTGATTACTGATCTAATCCATCTAGCTATAGAGTCTTTAGAAGCCTTTTTACCCACATTTTGGCCTGCAGTTAAAACAAACAGGCTTGAAGTTTTACGGATATCGTCTATCTTCTTAATATACAATCTGAGTGCTCTCCTCAGATCTAGAGTATGAAATTCTCTTTCTTTTTCATTTTTGGGATGAGGACAGAAGGAAGGGAGAATTAGTTCCTGGTTACAGTGGAAGGTAGACATAACCTTCGGTAGAAACCCCGGATCTGTCCGGAGTACCACAGAGTCCTGATGAAAAACAGTGTAGGGCTCTTTGGTTGACAGCGCCCCCAGTTCGCTGATCCTTCTGGGCGATGTGATAGCTACCAGGAAGACCACTTTCATTGTAAGATGCAGGATAGAAGTCTGTTTCAGAGGCTCGAAGGGTGCTTTTGTTAGGGCTTTGAGAACCAGATTCAGTCGCCAAGGCGGAATGATTGGCCTGATTGGGAGGTGTCTTAAGGTAGCTGCTCTTAGAAACCTCCTGACATGAGGGTGAGACCCTAGAGAGTCTCCAGAGTCTGCCAACAAGAGTGCCCCTAATGAAGATACTTGAACGCGTAAGGTGGCTGGCTGCAGACCTTTGTCAAAACCCTCCTGCAGAAACTGCAAAAGGATTGGAAGGGATATTGGTTGGTCCTGTAAGGATTTAGATTGTAGCCAGAACAGGAATTGCCACCAGATTCTATAATATACTCTAGAGGAGGAGGGGCGTCTAGAGTTTATCATCATTTTGATGACTGGAGCGGTGTAGCCCAGCTCCTTGAGAATTTCCCGCTCAATCTCCAAGCCGAGAGGGAGAGATTGGACAGATTGGGGTGCAACACCGGACCTTGATGGAGGAGGAGGTCTTAGCTTAGCTGGAAAATAAAGGGTGATGCCTCTGACAGCTGAATTAGTAGTGGGAACCAAGGGCGGCGAGGCCACCTGGGGCATACTAGAATCATCTCCGCCCTGTCCTTGGCCACCTTGTAAAGGACCATGGATAACAGCAGAATTGGAGGAAACACATACAGGAGGCAGAGACAACCCCAGTTTGGGGAGAAGGTGTCCTGAGCCAGTGCTAGATTGTCCCTTGCCAGAGAGCAGAACTGTTGCATCTTGGCATTTTGTTGATGTGTAAACAGATCTACCTGAGGATTGCCCCACTTCTCTGTTAGTAGTTGAAATGCAGAGCCCTTCAGTTCCCATTCTCCCGGGAGGATGTCTTGGTGACTTAGCCAGTCTGCTGTGGCATTTTTCTGTCCCGGTATGTACACGGCCCTTATACTCGCCAGGTGTTTTTCTGCCCACTGGAAGAGGAGAAGGGACTCCCGAAGCATTTTTTAACTTTTTGTGCCGCCTTGATGATTGATATAGGCCATGGTCGTTCGATTGTCCGTCAGAATTAATACATCCCTGTTGTATACATGCTGATGGAAGTGTACAAGGGCTAGCCTGACTGCTCTCATCTCTAAGATGTTTATGCTGAGTCTCGATTACATCAGGGACCACTTGCCCTGGGCCGACATGCGATCCAGGTGAGCCCCCCACCCTCTGAGGTTTGCATCCGTTGTGATTCTTGTTTGGAGCGGATGGCCTAGCTTCTGGCCCCCCATGATATTGTCCCTCTGAGACCACCATGTGAGAGAGGTTTTTATCTGTTAAGGCATGGGGATGAGTTGGTGCCGATTGTGGCTGGACTGGCACCATAGCCTGAGCAGATGAGCTTGAATAGGACGCATGTGAGCTATAGCCCATGGGACTGAGTCTGCCAGTGATACCAATGTCCCTATCAGCTGCATAAATATGTGCACCGGCTGATGAGTGGAGCTCCGGAACTTGTTGATAAGCTCCATCAGATCCCTGAATTTTGACTCTGGGGGAAATACCTTGTTGTCCCTCGTGCTGAAAACTGCTCCCAAGTGTTTCAGTGTCTGGCTCGGAGATAGAGAATTCTTCTTCCGATTGATGACAAAGCTGTTCGCTGTGAGACACTGTACCACTTCCTTCACAGCCTGGACCACTTGGCTCTGATGCGGAGCTTTGATGAGGATATCATCCAGATAAGGGAATAGCTGGATCCCTCTGTTCCGAAGGTGAGCTACCATTGCTATTAGCACCTTCGAGAAGGTTCTTGGGGCTGAGGAAAGGCCAAAAGGAAGAGTTTTGAATTGGAAGTGATGGGACCCTACCTTGAATCTCAGATATTGCCTGTGCAGGCTGTGGATAGGAATGTGAAGGTAGGCATCCTGCAAGTCGATGGATGCAAAAAAATCTCCTTGCAGAACCTCTCTGACAATTGATGACAGAGTTTCCATTTTGAATGGTCTGCTGCGCACAAAAAGATTTAGGAATTTGAGGTCTAAGACAGGTCTGTGGCCTCCTGTGCACTTGGGTACAAGGAAAAATATGGAGTATACCCCCCGATTGATCTCGTGGGGGGGGACCCATTCGATAGCCCCTTCTAGCAGAAGGTCTGTAATGGCCTGCCACGTCGCTTGTCTTTTGGACAGTTTGTTTGAGAGTGGAGAGGGCACCAGGTGAGGTAATGGGGGCTTGGACTCGAACTCTTTTAGGTAACCTTTGTTGATAACGTCTAATACCCATCTGTCCGACGTGGTTCGGGCCCATTCCTCGAAAAACTCTGAAAGTCTGCCCCCTACTTGAGGATGGGCCCGCATGGTCTCATTGTGACTTTTTGTTGCTATTTCCGGTGTCTCTGGAGTCTCCACCTCCACCGGAACTGCCCCCTCTAAAATTCCGTTGGTTCCTGGAGAACCATGTTCTCTTCCCTGAAAAGCTGGAGTTCTGTCCCTTGTTGTAGGTGCTGTCACAAAAATTGTGCCTTGGACCCGAAGACCACGCTTTGGGCCTACTCCTGGCCTGGGGCATATGCACCTTCGCTGTTTCCCCAGATTCCTTCACTGCCTCCTTTAGCGCCGAGCCGAACAGGAGGTTACCTTCGTAGGGTGCATTCACCAAATGGCTCTTTGAGGATGCGTCTGATTGCCATGCCCTAAGCCATAGGTTGCATCGAGCCGAGGTTTGATAAAACATGGTCCGTGCCGCACACCTGACCGCCTCCTCCGACACATCCGCTGCATAGGCCGAGGCCAAACCCATTAATTGCAGCTGATGGATAGTGGGAGAGTTCTTGTCCAGGTCTTCTGCTAGTTGAAAAGCCAATTCCAATGCCCATGAGAGGGTGGCTCTTGCAGAGAATAGGGTCGCTGTGGCCACCTTGAGGGAAGTGGCTGATGCTTGAAAAGCTTTTTTGAGGGAGGAGTCCACCTTTCTGTCTACTGGGTCCCTTAGTGAAGCCCCTCCTTTGACTGGTATAAGTTTTCTTGGTGAGGTTAGAAATTAAGGGGTCAATTCCTGGGCAGTCTAGCCACTTTTCGGACTGTTTCTTGTCAAACTTCAGAAGTTTGGTGATTCGTCGGGGAACCGGATAGGCACGTTCTGGACCTTGCCATTCTTCTTTGAGTAGATCCTCAATAGCGGGCAGTATCGGGAAGGTGGTCACCAGTCTTGAGGCAGAAGCCAAGCAAAAGGTCTGTTTTGGTTGGGAGGTGACGGGAGCAGAAGAGTCCAGGTGAATCTCTGAGATGACTTTTTTGATGAAAAAGTCTAGGTCCTCCAGGTCAAAATTTCTGGATGGGGAGTCATCAGAGTCTGATGATGAGTCCACTATCTCCCCCTCCTCGGTGGAGGAACTGGTGACTGAGGATTCTGGGGAAAAATCCCTGTGGTGTTTGCCCTTGAGTATGCCCATGGGGCCATTTCGGGCCTGAGACCCTTTCTTCCTCCTGCGAGAGGAATGGAGAGTGTCCTCATCTGATGATCTGCCCCCATCTCTGGATTTCTTCTTCTTGTGGACACAATGAAAGGATAGCTCCCCCATGTCAGAGGAAGATGGGGAGGGTGTCCTTTTCCTTTTAGCCTTCTTGTGGGGTCTCCTGTCTGGCGATCCTGAAGGCTTCCAGTCGAAGGAAGAAGGGTCCGGCGCAAAGGCCCTATTCAGCCTGTCTATCAGTTCGGGGTCTAAGGTGGAGGTGCCTCCAGACGCAGTTGGTCCCTTGGAGTCAGCCAGTCATTCAGATCTCTCTGTGACATGTGACTGAGCTCACTCCGACCTGGAAGGAGCCATCCTGTCTGACCTGTCTTGGGTATTTGCCTGTGCCGAGAGAGCAGTTGCATCCTCTGAGCCCTCCCCGCTAGCGGCCACTGCCTTTTCACAGGTAAGGCAGAGAGAGCCGGCAAACATGATCAAGAGACAGGATTTACAGCACTGACATTTTCTTCCCCTGCTGGATTTCTCTGAGGCCATTATTGTACTCCTCGAAGTGCACTGGTCAAGTACTATAGATGTCAACCCTCGAACCTCCCATTTTGGGGGGGCTTTTCTAACCACTGCTTTAGCCCTTATGCCTTGTCCCCCTATCCTCAGTTGGAGGGGATCCTCTGGCGCAGTGTAATTTCCAAGCTGTGTAAACTGCTTTAGCCCTTTGATACAATCTCCTATCACCCTCTCACTGAACTGGGGTGAGAAGCAGACTGGGGAGTTGAGGAGGGGCTTCCCACGCTGAAATCCACGTTGCCTGGCTTCCCACGCTTAGATGAGCTCTCTCTGGCGTTCTGGCAGGCGCGACGAGCGGTCTGAGGCTTTTAGGACCACTATCCACCCGAGAACCGCTCAATAAGCCATGACATGTGGTCAAAAGTGTCCAGAGACCGCTAGTCACTCGGAGGCACCTCTGGGCTGGTGGCAATTAAGGCCATTAGGTTGCTGGCCAGAGCGCAGGAAAGAAATGAGTAGCGAGGTGCTGATGCGTGGTGGGGCCAGTCTGTACAGCTTGCGTGGCTGAGACTGGAAACCCACCACTGTAATCGTAGTCGGAATGTTCCGATTCTCAAGTAACCCCCAAAAGAAAAGAATCACTTACTGTCTATTCAGCCCTGCCACCGGTGGTGGGGCTCCTGCTGCAAGCTGTCTGCTTCCAACGAGGCAGGAAGTAAACTGGCACCAGTCAGAAGGGGAGGGATCCTTACCCCCTCTGCTGCACGACTTTGGATCCTGCCTGTTGACGTCATCAGGAGGCGGAGCCCAGACATCATGAAGCCAGGAGACCAGCTTAGGAGAGAGAACAACTTTTTGTTCATTTATGCAGTCATTTCTTACTGTTTCCCTAAACGCACATCCTTCTTAACTTCTCAGCTCAATTGCCTAAATCCATTAATAGAGTCACGAGTGCGAAAAGAGGGTTACCAACTGTCATGTATTAATTTGGCATTAAGGCAGAGGGGTAGCAGAACGTATTGCAACGTTTAAAAGCACGTGCATATGACATTGCTGTTCGTCTCGTGCTTCTGCTTCCCAGTTGGCTGTGACGTGGAGATGACCACGACATAAGACTGACGTTTCTGACATTGTACGTCTTCCTCAGAGTCAAGATTGCCATGCTCCCTGATCTCTACTTATACTGTGCCTGTTGTCATAATTTCTAAATGAATCCCATATTCTTTTCTAATAAAAATAAGAATATTCACCCATGTGTAATTGTGTTTTTCAAGTTTAAAAATGTAAAATCTGATGTGCTATATTTATACTGTTTTGTCCTATTTTATTTCTCCAAATTGTTCCCGTTTACACACAGACAGACCGCACTCCATTCGTATATATCAGACATGCCCCATTACATCAGCCACAAATCAATTTGCTTTTGAAATCCCCAAATGATAATATACGGCTATCTATCATGTTCCTAAGGCCATCCAAATTTTATGCCAGTGATGTGAATTCAAACATTCTGTATCATGGATTATTTAGTGGCGTGATCCCAAAATGGAGGACGTGACTGCAAACTCGATACCAATCCTGCGGTCACAATGCTAGAGTCTTAGTTTCATGACTTTGCTCGTTTTCCATTTCGTGTGTACTCGAGCTGTTGCCATATCCATTCATGCTGCTGCCTCATTCTGTATTTCTAACATTAAATGTCTAGTTTAGCAGCGCCATCCCAAAATGGGTTCCTGTTTTTATAAACAATAAAGGCAATCACAACCTTAAAGCCAATTCTTTAATTGCTTTACTTGTTTCTCATTCTCAAGGCCCTGCCCGTTTTCCACTCATTGCGTACTCGAGCTGTGTCAGGCCTTTTTGTGCTGTTGTCTACCAGCTATTGTGAACCCCCATTAAACCAATGCCTCTATCATGGTATGGGTTTCCAAGCACAGAGAATGATTTCTAAGCCAATTATGTCTTTTTGTGTTTTTAAAAAGCTACTGATAGCCATACAGCATATTTTCTTTTTAACTCACATACAATTTTATGTGGAGAATTATCAGTGGAGACTGGAAATGAAACATATGCGGCTTTATTGCTAAAGTGCATTAATTGTTCATGCGTGTATTCATATTTTATACCATTCACAAATAGCTGCCTTTATAAACATGCTACTATAATTATTCTTACAAATGACCAAGACTGGAAGAAACTGCTTATAGTCAGGACATTTTTTATACATCTTTGTGATCCCTAGTAACTGGCGTATTTACATTGGCGCAGTCAGAAAGCTCCGGGACCAAAAATCACTACTTTAAAAATTTTTGAAAACCATGATCAACATTTAGTCCTCTTGGAAAAAGTGCATCAAGTTCATGTATCCAAAAACTCTCTCTTTGTTCTAAGAGTCTTTTAAAGTCACTTCCCCCTCATAGGTAATCTCACCAGTTCTATACCCATGAATTTTAATGATGCAGGGGCCCCATGATTCCTTCCCTCATAATGTTCTACCATTGCGTAGGCAGTATTCTTTACCTTACCCTTCTTGAGTTCACTGGAGCTTTGCACAAATCCCTTGACAATGGCCTTCTCACAGGGGCCGTTTTCGTCGACCTCTTCAAGGCCTTCGATACAGTACACCATGGACTACTAATTGACCAACTACTGAATGCCGGGCTTTCACCTGACTCTTCTCTCTGGTTTAAAAGCTACTTAGAAAACCGGTCGTAGAAAGTAAAAATTGCTGACGCTCTTTCTGACACCCTGCCTGTTCGCTCGGATGTCCCACAGGGATCCATACTGGGCCCCCTCCTTTTGAGCCTTTTCTTAAACTCCCTCCCGTACCACTGCTCTGAGCAGATCATACTATGTGCTGAAGATGCTGTTGTATTCTCCACTCACAAAGATCCTGCAGCTCTTCAACACAACTTTCAACTTGGTTTCAGTTCTGTAGAGACATGGTTTCTTAATCATAAACTGGTCCTCAATGACAAGAAAACCAAATCTATGCTATTCTGCAGCTCCCATAACCCACACAAGCTACACCACTTGGCTATCTCCACCACCCAGGGGAACACTGTAGATCAGGTGGGGTCCTTCAAATTCTTAGGGATACAGCTTGACATAATCTCTGCTATGAACCTCACGTAGATAATGTAGCTAGAGCTGCTAATACATGGCTTGGTCTCCTCTACAAACGCAGACAACACCTCATGCCAGAAGCTTTGAAGGCTGCAATCCTGAGCTCTGTTATCTCTGTAATAGACTATGATCTCATCATTTATGGCTCGGCTACAACCACAACCTTTAGATGCCTCTCAACTGCCTTAAATAAGGCATGTTGGCTCATCACTGGTGCTCACCGTCTCACCCACACATGTGACCTGTACACCCAGACTGGCTGGCTCCAACTATCAAACTACATAAAGTTTCTCACCTGCTCCGTGGCGAAAAAAATCTACCTTGGCCTTGCACCTTCTGGGGTCTCTACTCTGTTACAACACCGAACCAACAAACGGTGCCTTCGGAGATCCACGCTACAGCTACTGAAAGTCCCCCACTGTCACACTTCACAGGGACAACGCTCTTTTGCTTATCGAGCACCACTCTGGTTCAATGACCTCAGCCTCACCATCTCCTCTGCCCCGACAATTGGTATGTTTAAAACTAGGCTCCGGGACTATCTCACTACCAACAGCTCCTGTGACTGCCCAACTTAACCTTGTTTCTCCACTTCCCTGCCTGATCTAGTGGTTCCCCTCCCCACTGGATTATACCCTCACATCTTGGTATACCCAATGCTGCACTTTTCACCCTCTCTCCACCATTCCTCCCTCCCTTCCCTCTCCCTATGGCTCTGGCACTTCTTATCTGTTGTCTATTTTCTCTGACAAATGCCGCTGGCTGCCTTGCTTACAATGTTACCCTTGAATTGTATTAATCTGTAATCTATTTGCAATGTCCACATTGTTGTAATGTCTGTCTTGATGTTCCCCATAATTTGCATTTCTCTGACGTGGAACCTTTGTAAAAGAGCCTTGGCTCAAAGGTATTTGTAATCCTAGACTTGATAAATTAAAAAAAAAAAAAAAAACTAATGGCTGTTTTATGTTCTTCAATCCTTTAAATTCTCTTTTCATTTGTTCCATGCATAAAAGTCCACATGGGCATGTTAACATGTATACAATCCCTGTTGTTTTACAATTTATAAATCCGTTTATCTCATATTTTTTACGTTCTTGGATGTCTGAAGTATTTATTATTACTTGTATTATTGCAATGAGTAGAACACTAAGAAGACAGTAGCATGTTTTTTGGAGTGCAGCTGGGCTTCTTAACAAACTGCTTTGGCAGCTGTTTTTGTTCTTTTAGTTTGCCACATTGTAGGTTCACCTTATGGTCATCATATTTACCTACACACCAATTCCTTGACTGTTATGTGACACTAATATGATAACATAGTAACGTGACAGCAGATCTGCCACAGCGGTGTACTGAGTCTGCTCAAGCAACAGCCTACAGTTCACTTGCTGCTGCTGTCCCTCCCTCTGACTTTCTACTTGTGTTCCTTTACCTACCCATCCCACCCACCCAGACAACACCCCTATGTCTATCCCAGCCTCCCTTGAAGACTTCCACTGTCTGTATCCCCCACAATTATGCAGGCAACGTGTGGCAGGACTCCACCACTCTCTCACTGAAGTAGTCACACCTCATCTTACCCTTTTACCCCTACCCCTCAGTAATCTCAGGCTGTGCACCCTTGTCGTTCCATCCATCCTCACCTGAGGTGAGCCTTTCCAGTTGACCACCCCCTATCCATCCTCTACTACAGGGAGTACGTTTGCAGATCCTGAAGTCACTCATGATAGGATAGGTGCTTCAGGCCATAATCCATTATGGTCGCCCTCCTCTTGACCCTCTAAAAGGGTCAACATCCCTCCTCAAGAATGGGCACGAAAACTGCACACAGTGATCAAGATGCGGCCTAACCAGGCAGTTGGACCTGCCATGCTGTTGAACATGTTGGAGATCATGTGCGTCTATGAACTCTACAAGACGTTCATTTAAGACTTATTCCTGCATCTTCACAACAAAGTATGTCCTGGTAATCGGCATGTAGTTTACAGGCTCTTCTATCTGGCCACCCTTATGAAGTGCTACGACTAGTCCCTTCCTCCACTCATGGGGGAATCTTATGGTTTGATGGTAGGAATGTCAGTGATGATGACAGGACATCCAATAATTCCATCAGTACCCTGTTGTGACTACTATCCATGCCTGTAGCCTTATTCCACATCAGGAACTTCAGAGCATCTCTCACTTTCCACACTGCTATTTCCCCAATCATGAGTGCCCCCTCCACCCCCTACTGCATTGGTCCTACCCCCTGTGGAGATGTTTCGAACATATGAACATACAAAAATATCCAGCAGAAAAAGGTAATTTGGTCTATCTAGTCTGCTCGATTATGCAGCTAGTAGCCATATTCTGCAGCTGCCCATCCTTCTTCGCCCCTCCATCCTTTTATCCTTCCTCTTTCCCTGTCCCGTCCCCTTTTGAAGTAGCCCACCATTTTAAAGGTTATTACCTCAGCTGATAACGTGTTCCACCCTGCCACCACCCTCTCAGTACAACGGTGTCTCCTCATTTCCCTACTGAACATTCTCTCCTCCAATCTCGTGTCATGTCCTTGAGTGTCCCTCTCTACCCTTTCCCTGAATACCCCCTCTGTACCACTCTTGTTTAGCCCTCTCCTGTACTTAAATGTCTCAATCATTTCTCCCCTGTCCCTCCTCTCCTCCAGTGAGCACATGTTTAACTCCTTTAGCATACTCTCATACGGTTAGTCTCCCAGCCCCTGGATCATCTTATTTGCTCTGCACTACACCCCTACCAATAATTTAATGTCCATTTTCAGGTACAGATGTCACAACTGCACGCAGTACTCGAGATGAGGTCTAACCAGTGATCTATACAGCAGCAGAATCACCTCCCCCCTCCTCAATGTTATTCCGCTTGCTATGGAACCCAGCATTTTGTTGTCATTGCTGCTTCCTGCTGACACTGTGTCGAGTTATTCATAGATCACGTGATGACCACTCCCAGATCCTTCTTCTCGTCTGTCTCCGCCAGCTCCCCAATTTGTAGCTTCTCCTTGGATTTTTTGCTCCAAAATGCAGTATCTTACTTTTTTTGGCATTGGATTCCAGCTGCCAAATGTCCAACCAAGTATCCAGGTTATTCAGATCCTCTTACAGACCCCGCCACCCCCTATGTCATCCACCACTGACCATATCTTTGTGTCATTGGCAAACAGGCTGATCCTGCTCTTTATGACAATGGAAATGTCTGCAATAAATATCCCAAGTAACACCGATCCCAGCACCGAACCCTGTGGGACCCCGCTCGTTACTGCCCTCGTGGATGAGAGTTCCCCTTCTGCCACCACCCTGTGCTGTCTTTTCTGCAGCCATTTCATCACCCATCCCACCATTTTTGGTCCCACCCCAGTGCCTTCAAGTTTTATTCTAAGTCTCCCATGTGACACCAAATGGAATGCCTTGCTGAAGTCCCGATAAAGGACATCCACTGCATGGCCCTTGTCCATCTGACTTGTTACCCAGTCATAGTAATCTGTCAGGTTGGTTTGGCAGGATCTGCCCATGACAAAGCCATGCCATCTACTGTCCTGCTTCCCATTGTACTCCAACAGGGACACTCGTCTTTCCTTCAGGATCATTTCCATTAGCTTTCCCATGATGGATGTGAGGCTCACCGGTCTATAGTTCCACAGTTCATCTTTTGTGCCGCTCTTATGCAGGGGAGCCACAAGAGCCAACCTCCAATCCTTGGGTATATATCTCGAATTCAGGAAGGTATTAAAAAGGCCTGCCAAGGGCCCTGCCAGGATCTCTGTTAGTGCCTTCAATACCCTGGGATGAATGCCATCCGGCCCTGGTGCCTTGTCCACACTCAGTGCTCTCAGGCCCTCCAGGACTCTTATCTTCCATGATCTCCTTGTTCATTAATCCTTTCCCAGCCTTTACTGCCCCCCACTCCCACTTGGCTAGCACTCCCCCCTCTCCTTCTTAATACAGAGCCGAAGTAGTCATTGAGTGCTTCTGCCTTTTCCCCCCTTTTCTACCCATCCTTCATCCTTCTTAATCCTTGCTATTTTTTCTTTACCGCTCCTTTTCTCCCTGATGTACCTGAAGAAGCTCTTCTCCCCCTCCTTTATGCCTTCCGCCAGCCTGAGCTCATTGGTAGCTTTTGCTCTTCTTACTGCAGTTGTCACCTCACTTGCCTCCTGCCGGTACTCCTCTCAATCTTTCTCCCTTCACGATTTCCTGTTTCTCCTAAAGGCCACCCTTTTTCCCCTCCCCTTTTCCAAAACCCCCATTGCTCATCCAGGTTTGCTTCTTTGTCCTAGCCTTTTTACTCTGATTTCTGCTACAGGAATTGGTAGCCCCAGTATCCCCTTCTTTATGAGCTCCATCTATGGTCCATACCCATACTAGTCTGGATCATGGCCAGGCACACACTCACCACCTCCCCCATCTTTGCAAAATCTGTCCTTTTGAAATCCGTCACCGTCATGTTGGATGCCACCCCTTCTTTGTCCATAATCAACATGAATCATACTGAGTGATGGTCACTCCCCACTTATGGTTTATCCACTTTGATATCCCTCACAAATTCACCATTTGTGAGCATTGGCTCTAGGGTGCTCCCCCCCGGTTGGTTTGCTGACCACCTGTGACAGTAAGCTTCACTGAAAGGCATCCAGTAGTACCTGCTCCCTTTTACTGCCAGTAGCTGGTGTTCCCAGTCAACACCAGGAAGGTTGAAGTCTCCAACAACCACCACACTCCCTTGCCTGCATGCCTTTTTAATTTGCCTCACAAGTTCCTTGTCCAACTCCCATGTCTGAGAGTGTGGCCTGTACACCACCCCCATCCTGAGAGTCCTATTCATGGAATCCTGGATTAGCAGCCATAATGACTCTGTTTCACCATCCTCCCCCTCTTGGCTACCCCACTGTAGCCACTCCCTCACGTACAGTGCTACTCCCCTCCCCTCCTCTTTTCCCTATCCCTGTGGACTATTGTGTACCCTGGGTGCCACCAGGTCCCAGTAATTCTACTTGGTGGCCCATGTTTTTGTGATTGCTGCCATGTCTACTTCCCTCTCCACTATGAGGGCCTGTAGGTCATTATGAACATACGAAACTGCCAGTAGAAAAGGACTATTTGGTCTACCGGGTCTACTTAATTTTGCAGCTAGCACCCCAACTCTGCAGCTGCCCCTCCCACCTTACCCCTCCTTCCATGACCCTCCCTTTTGCCCAATTCCAGCCCCTCTTGAAGCATCCCACTGTTTTACAGGCCACCACCTCCTCTGCTGCTAATGTGTTCCACTCTGCTACCACCCTTTCTGTAAAGAAATGCCTCTTCATCTCCCTCCTAAACCTTCCACCCTCCAATCTCATGTCATGACCCCGAGTGTCTCTCCCCACCCTCCCCTTAAACAATCCCTTTGTGCCTGTCCTGTTTATTCCTTTAATGTACTTAAAGGTCTCAATCATTTCCCCCCTGTCCCTCCTCTCCTCCAGAGAGTACTTGTTCAACTCCCTCAGTCTAACCTCGTGAAGTAATTCCCCCATACCCATGATCATCTTGTTGCTCTGCATTGCACCCCTTCCAGCAATTTAATGTCCCTCTTTAGGTAAGGGGTGCCAAAACTGAATGCAGTACTTCTGGTGGGGTCTGACCAGCAATCTGTATAACAGCAGAATCATCTCCTTTCTCCTAGAGGTTATACCCCTTGCAATACAACCCAGCATCTTGTAGATCACTGCTGCTGCTTTCCTGCACTGTGCTGAGTTGTTAATTGCTCCCGTAATGAGCAACCCCCGATCTTTCTCCTCCTCAGTCACTGCTAGTTGCACCCCCCCCCCCCAGATGGTAGCTCTTCTTTGGATTCTTTGCCCCGAAATGCAGCACCTTGCATTTTTTGCATTGAAACCAACTTGCCAAGTTGTCAGACCATGTCTCCAGCCTTGTTAGATTTCCCTGCAATCACTGCCACCCCCTTGGTCATCCACCACTGCTCCCCTCTTTGTGTCGTCTGCAAATAGACTGATCTTGCTATTTATGCCTACAGAGATGTCTGCAATAAATACTCCAAATAACACTGGCCCCAGAACTGACCCCTGTGGGACATCGCTTTCTCACTGCCCTTGGGGATGATAATTCACCTCCCACCACCACCCTCTGCTGCCATCCCTGCAGCCAGTTCTCCTCCCAACCCAACAATTTTGCCCCTGCCTCTGTGCACCTTAGCTTACATGCCAGTCTCCCATGTGGCACCAAGTCAGATGCCTTACTGAATTCCAGGTACAGGACATCCACTGCATGTCCTTTGTCCTTTTCCCTAGTCACCCAGTCAGTGTAGTCCACTAGGTTGGTCTGGCAGGACCTGCCCTTGACAAAGCCATGCTGCCAACTGTCCTGCACCCCACTGAGCTCCAGTACGGTCACTAGCCTCTCCTTCCGGATTGTTTCCATCAGTTTCTCCACTATGGACGTGAGACTCACTGGTCTATAGTTCCCTGGCTCATCTTTGGGACCACTCTTATATAATGGAACCATGTGAGCCATCCTCCAATCCTGAGGTACACACCCTGAGTCTATAGAGGCATTAAATAGGTCTGCCAGTGGGCCTGCCAGGATCTTTGCCAACTCCTTCAGTACCCTGGGTGCATGCCATCTGGTCCCAGTACCTTGTCCACCGTGCCCTTAATCCATCTAGCACTCTACCTTCAGTGATTCCCCATCCGTCATCCCTTCCCCCTCAGAGCCTATCTTCCCCCCAACCTTAGGTATTCCCCCTTTTCTCTTTAGTAAAAACTGAGCAGAAGTAGTCGTTAAGTGCTTCTGCCTCTTTGTCCGCTTTTTCCACCCATTCCCCCTCCTTCTTAATCCTTACTATTTGGTCCTTACAGCCTCTTTTTTCTTGATGTTCCTGAAGAAGTCCTTTTCCCCCTCTTTAATTCCCTTCACCAGCTTGAGCTCCCATGATGCCTTTGCTGCCCTTACTTCCCTGGCCACCTCCTTTGCTTCCTTCAGGTACTCCTTACTGTCCTCCCCCCTTCCCTGTTCTCCTGTATCTCCTATAGACAACTCTTTTCCTCCTCACCCTGTGTATGACACCCTTGCCCATCCAGCTAGGTTTCTTCACCCTAGCCTTTTTACTTTGGGCCTTGCTGCAGGAATTTGTAGTCTCCACTATCCCTAGCTTAATGAGTTTCCACGTCTGATTCGTGTCCATATTAGGCTGAATTGTGTCCTGGAACCCTTGCACAACTTCACCCATCTTTTTGAAGTCAGCCTTTCTAATGTCTAGCACCTTTGTGCCAGTTGCCCCTCTCTCCCTGCCCAGTTGCAACTGGAACCATACTGTTCGGTGGTCACTCCCCACCAGTGGTTCCTCCACCCTCAGATCCCTCACGCACTCCCCATTAGACAGTACAAGGTCAAGGGTATTCCCTTCCCTAGTTGGTACACTGACCAACTGCATCAGGAAAATATCCTAGAAGGCATCTAGCATTATCTGTTCCCTTATACACTTGGTAGCAGGTGTCCCCCACTCCACTCCCGGCAGGTTGAAGTCACCTATTATCACCGCCCCACCCTTCTCACAGTTCCTCCAGATCTGTTACACCATTACCCTATCTGTCTTTTCCGATTGGAAGGGTGGCCTGTACGCCACCCCCAAACATAGTGTCCTATTTTTTGGATCTTGGATTTGCATCCATAGAGCATCTGCATCTCACTCCCCCTCTTCCCTAACACAGTTTAGCCCCTCTCTCACGTAGAATGCTACCCCCCACCTTTCCCCTTAACTCTATCCTTGCGGAATAGTCTGTAACCTGGAACTGCCAGGTCCCAGTCATGGTTTTGGGTGGCCCATGTCTCGGTGATGGCTGCCATGTCCACCCCTCCCTCCACCATGAAAGCCTGTAGTTCAGCGTTTTTATTCCTCAGGCTTCTAGCATTTAAAGATACCACCCTCCATCCATTTTCTTTCTCCCCTCCTCCTCCCTATACTCCCTTTATGGTCCTCCCTGTATTGTTTGCTCCTCACCTTATCTCACTGTTATGGCGGGTAAGTCCATATAGTTTCCCAGCTTGAGGCCTCTAATCACCTCAATCCTTTCTGCCACCCCCCTCTCCTCGTTTAAATCCTCCTCAATATACTCCCCAAACTTTTGCTTCAGTACTGTTTTCCCCTCTTCATTTAAGTGCAGTCTATCTTTAACATATAGCCTGCTGTCCTCCCAGGTCACCCCCTACCCTCCTAACAGCCCATACCCCTTTTCCTGACAGCAAGTTACCAGCCATTCATTAAACTCCTGAATCCTCAGTTTTCTTGCCATACTTGCCCTTGGGATTGGAAGTACCTCTGAGAATGTAATTGATCTTCCTACCCCCTCGCAAACTGTACTTAAATCCTCAAACCTCCTCTTCACCTCATCTACCATCCTATCAGCCAGGTCATTCGTCCCCAGGTGCAGAATTAGATGTGTTTTTTCCCAGTCATTTATGTTTTGGGCTTCATCATGCCATTCCACACTCACCAAGATCATATGCTGTCTGTCACATCCATGTTAATTTTTCCTTCAATTACTTTTATTTATACAGTCGAGTGGAATCACAGTACTTCTAGTCCATGGCATGAAATGAAGGCATTCAATAATCAGTGTACCAATCCATGTGGTTATTATAACACGTATGATGCCATAAACGTCACACAGTTATTATCAAAAACGTCACACCATCCATACATCCACAAAACTTCCCTGTGAATCAACGTGATGCACATTACAGTACTGCAAAGGTAAGAGTCATCCCCTTCCCCCAGGACGCACCTGGAATCGAGCAGTACTCTGCTCAGTGTGCCTTTCTGGTTAAACTTTTAAATAACTAAATAAAATTACATCCACACATACCAACATACTTCCCCCAGGATGCACCTGGAATTGAGCAGCACTCTGCTCAGTGTGCCTTTCTGGTTAAACTTTTAAATAAGTAAATAAAATTACATCCACACATACCAACATACATGCCTATCACTAACATTGTCTTTAAAAAAATCAATACTTTGCTGTTACGCCTGACACTGCATGCTGCCAAACCTACCATGGATTGTGAGCACACAAATGTCCGCTGTCATGACAACATATGCAGCTGGGGACACAGCTATCGTACTGCATGACTGGGGTGTTGCTTATTAGTTGATTTTTATCTTCTGTCATGAACAGTTCAGCTCACTGCACTGTTCGTTAGTCACCGTGTGTTGACATGACTGTATTACTTTTATTGCATTGTCTTCAGAACATTTACTAAATGTTTTTCTTTCTTTTCCCCAAAAACGGTCCAATGAACAGCATTCAGAAGTTGAAACCTGATGCACTTCCATCAGTGTTCAAGACATGATTTATGAGGACCACCACTTCACCCAGTATTTATTTATTTAGGAAATTGTAATTACAACCCTTTAAGTCATAGACTCATTTCCAAAGGCTCCACATCAGAATAAAATAGAGACATTCATACAGTACATACATAGAATAATGTGGGTGAGCAATCATACAGCGTATAAGTACAATGAGCACTGGTTAATGCCCATACATTTGGTAGCTAAAAAAGGGCAGAGCTATCGACATATTTACCTAATGAGCGGTTATGACCTATACAATTGGTAGCTAAAGCAATGCATGATATGAGTTGACAGTAAGCCGCCTCAGGGAGGCCTTGTCTTATACATAATACAATGCATTCATAGCCCAGTGCAACTATATGGTAACCGAAGGAGGTGAGGAGCCTGTAGTCTAGAAATAGTGAGGGCTCTCCACTGCCAGGCCAAGGGCGGGTGCGTGGCCTAGTGATGTGTTGCAGGATCCACAGGTTACCAGTTACACTGGCATTGATGTGAGGAGAGGACATGGGCCCTTAAGGCAGCTTAAAAGGACCTAGATTGGTGATTGATGTGATGGCCGGTGGGAGGGCATTGTACCAGGATGGAGCTCTAAGGGGGAAGGATTGCTGGGCCAGGGTGGTCCTGACCCTAGGCACCTTCCAGATAGTTTTTGGGGTGGCCCGTGTGGATGCTGAGATGGTGGCTGCCTGAAAAGAAGCCATAACACTTATTTGGGGTTAAACTCAGGTGGATTGTTTTGGTGAAGAGACAGGTCTGGTATAATAGTCTTTCCTCAAGGGAGAGAATATTGGTGAGCACATATAGGGTGCTGGTATGTGTATTTCTGTTGGCACCAGAGAGGAGCCAGCAGGCCTTACTGATGACTACTTGTATTTGATGAAGCTCCATAGGGTCGGCGGCAGAATAGATTGTGAGGCCATAGTCCACCAGCGATAAGACTGAGGAGGTAATGGCTAGGTGTAGTGCTTCAGGTGGCAGGCAGTCTTTATGTCTGTAAAGGAGACCAATGCGGGTGTTGGTGGCAGAGGTGAGGATTTTTATATGTTCGTGGAATGAGAGGGAAGAGTCAAATGTTATACCTAGATACTTATGCTTTTGGACCTGTTCCAGTAGGATGAGAGAGGAGGAAAGTATTTCCAGGGGGAAATCCTTTGATCTGTTTTGGCAGTGGGCATAGAGCATTGTCTTAGTTTTTTTAGTGTTGACCACCAATCTGTGTTCAGCAAATCAGTGTTCAATCTGAGAGAAGGAGTTTTGTAAGGTACGTTGGAGAGAGAGAGGATCAGGATGTGCAGCATAAAGAACAGCATCATCCGCTTAGAGGAGAAGGTTGCCGGGGCAGGATTTAGGCAGGGCTTTGAGGTAGATGCTAAAAGCAGGGGACCAGGATAGATCCCTGTGGAACTCCTGAGCACACAGGCAGCATAGTAGATATGGTATTATTCATTTTAACACTTTGGGCTCTAGATGAAAGATAGCTAGAGATGTATGAGAGTGGAAAATGAGAGACCCCAATTTGTTGTAATGTGTTAAGAAGGAGGGGATGAGAAACCGTGTCGAAGGCCTTTGAGAGGTCTATAAACACAGCCCCTGCGAGGTGCCCCTTGTCAAGCGTGGTGTGCAGGAAGTTAGTGAATCCTGTGAGGGCAATCATAGTGATATGTCTCAATTGCCATTCATGGCAGTTATTCTTTGGCAATCACATTTCTGACTTGCTGTGTTTGTTCAACCACAGGTGATGTCGACGTTTGTTTCAGAAGATGACAGCGGTGCAGTTATGGCAGCCAGTTCCTCAGACATGCCACACAGTTGTGAGATGGTTGCAAGCAGTAGTAATGAAGATGCCATCACACCTGAAAGCTTAGAGGACATGACAAGTTTAACAGTCTCATATCCATATATGCACATTGAGCGTGCATCTACATCTGTAGGAGTACAAGTGCCAGGTGTCAACCTGTGATTTTGCATGCCAGTGGCCAGAACCGACCGAGAGCGTCATGAAGGACCACAAGTACTGTCATTCACCCTGTGTGTTACCATCCCTTGACAGCCAACCAGCATCACTGTGTCAAGAGTAGGGCGGTAAAAATTTGGACAAAAAAATGTTCAGAAGTAACAATGAGGCCCAGATTAACCTCGACTCCAGTCAAGGCTGCAAACAGTGTTCCAGCAGAGGACAGTCTGAATGCGTCTCAGCTCACCTCAGAGATGAGTGATAGCAGAAAGTAGGACGTTTCACTCTTCACTCTTCAGTCCCGACACTGACATACTCAGTGCATCAGAGTCGGAGGAGATGGATTCGGTCAATGACATGCTTCCTGCCACTAGTGTAGCCACAGAACAGAAACTGATAGTGTTCAAGACACAGTTGTTCCCGTTGTTCGAGATGCTGGTTTGCAAATTGTGCCATCTACCACTTATGTCTGCCAACTCTTATATCAGAGGAACAACTGTTGTCTCCAAATTCTGCTGCACAAAGTCACACACTTTCATGTGTGTCAGTCTGCCTGTCTTCAGAGATATACAAGAGATTGAGGCAAACTTACAATCTAGTTTTGACACTATCTAGGATTTCTTTGACAAATCTGAGTTAAAAATTAACATTAGTAAAATGAAGTGTATGGTATTGTGGTCTGCTTAAAAGTTAAAAAACAGTTCAGAACTGATTATTACTGACTTGGGAAGGGGCTAGACTTGAGCAGGTCTCTCATTACAAATATCTAGGATATTGGATGGACACTTCGGCAACGGGTGATACCTATGTAGATAAACTTATTGGGGCATTAGGTAAAAGAGTTGGGTTGTTATATAGAAACAAAAATAGTTTAGGGAGAAGTGTGTTAAAGAAAATAGTTGAAACTCCGGTTTTCCAACTGATTGACTTTAGTGATGTTCTCTACGATCACGCCAATTTGGCAAAAATTACAAAAGTTGGAGGTCCTGTACAACAGGCTAACAAGGCTAATCCTCCAGTGTCCAACAGACACTCATCAATGTTTAATGTATATGAAATTGCGTTAGTTTTCCCTGGCTGTCAGGAGATAACTACACAAGGTGGTTTTTGCTTATGTGAGTGTCCAGGGTGATATCCCAAACTATCTTTCAGAAAAATTAATATTTAGGGACTTAAACCTAATTCTGAGGAAAGCAGTAAACAGAGATTTGTTGTTCCCATATCAACTACCAAAAGATCAAAGCATTACTTTAGTTATATGATTCCCCAGCTGTGGAATAATTTTCAATCAAAGTTCCGCTTGGTAGATGTAAAACCTCCATCTATAAAAATTCTCAAACAATGGTTTACTGATACTATTAATTCACAAACTAAGTGCTGATGTACTTAAGCTGGCTACTATTGTTCTAGATGCTTGTGAGATTGTCTTTATAATGTAAATTGTATCTATATGTGTGTAATATATTTATTGCATTAATGGTTTTGTACACTTTGTAATGTAACATGATTTTGTTATGCCATGGGCACCATTTTAAATGAGTTTGTTCTCAATGGTCTAACCCTTCAATGAAATGTGGCAGTCACAGCCTTTCCTTGGTAAGATGAGTGCTGGCAATCTTCTTTTCAGTACTGCACTGCTATTTACAGGGAACACCTGCATACAGATAGTGGAGTTCTTCCACTGCATTCATGTTCCCTTTCTGTCTCAGAGCCAGTGTCTCCACATCCAAAGGGAGTATCTCTTCCCGATAGTTAATTACACCTGGCAGAATCAAAAAAGTAATAATATTCAACTGGTTACAGGACGCAAGGTCACAGTGACTGGTGACAGGCGTTGTGACTCTCCCGGCCACAACGCCAAATACTGTACATATACACTAATGGACATGGATAGCAACCACATCCTTGAGTCACAGCTCATTCAAATCACAGAAGTACCAAACTCCAACTGCATGGAGAAAGAGGGTTCCTTAGAGCTGTAAACCACCTCATTTCCACCAGTACAGCAATAGTGACCATTGTCATGCACCGACATCCCCAAATTTCAGCCTTAATGTCAAAGAGAAATGTGTTCTGCAGAATAACACATCAGTATGATGCATTGCATTTGACCAAATCCATCATTAAGAAGTTAGTCATGAAGGGCAAGCAGAGACATTGCCAGGATCTTGTTCCATGGACACATTCTGTGGTCAATCATTTCTGGTGGTCATCATCTACCTGCAAGGGGAATGTGGCATTACTCAGGGAGAAGTGGGTGTCTGTCCTGGAACACACTACTAATACTCACAGCTGGGCCATTGGGTTGGTATTTCGTGCATGTGGGCATGGCCCACTGGATGAAGATACAGTGAGAGCAAACTTGTTGGCTGTAGATGGGAAGTGCAGCGTATGATGCCCTGAAATCAGTTGTGATGGACAGCAGGCTACTGAAAGACACTGGAAAGGTGACTGAGTTTTCCACATGGGTAAGTTAGAGGTATTTCATTTGCTCATCAACAAATACTGTCCTAAAAGACATTTTTCTGACAGTGGCATGGTTGCACGTACACAACTGGCAATGATTAACTACTCCACTAACTGCAATAGACCAGTGGCCACCTGCAGCACCGGGCCAAAAAAAGGTGTCCAGTGACAGAACTTCCTATTTTCTTAGCTTACAAAGCAGTGGATTGCCAGGCCAGTCTATGAATAGAAATCATGCAAGTTTCTTGACAGTATGCTGGAAGATGTGGTTCAATTCAAGAACAGTGAGTTGACTGACCTACCAGAAATCACACGTCCATAATTGCCAAATAACATTGCCAGTGTGCTCTGTCCAGAGAAGGAAGATTTGCTCAAGAGACATCGTTCAAGATTTGGTAAAAGTACTGAATAACTTTCATAGGTTGAAAGGCATGGGAAAAGGTGTTGACTTTGACTTGCAAAATTTTCACAATGAGTGTATCAACAGTGCTGTAATGTTATTGACCATTATGTTGCTTTTTGAATATTGCGTTATGGGTTACCTGTTATGACATTTGTCAATAGTCATACATATGCATTGTTTTTTGGTTGGGTGGGTGGGTGGTCGGGGTGTGGGTTTCTTTGTGGAAAGACATACCGATTGTGAAATGTTAATGCTGTGATTACAGACATTACTTTATAAGTGTAAAGTGCATTGCACCATGTTTGTACCCTGTCGAAGTTGAGGTGCAGCACAATATGCGACTATGTAAGTCACTGAAGTTTCTTAAAGTACCGTCATTGGCAAGGGTGTCTGTGTTAACCTTTTCAAACAGGTTTGCCAACGCTGAATAGTGTGTCTACCTCCAATTTGACCAAAGTGTCAATTATAACAATATTGTGGGTTGGTTGACAGAGCAAATGCACACATTGTTGTTGTTAAAGTATTGCTGTCTGTAGTACTGATGTGCTCTGTGATGAACTGTCACGATACTACACTGTAGCGGTGTCTGAACATGGAACACCACTTGCACCCCATACTGAGTCCTGATTACACAGATCAACAGAAGCAATCATGCATCATGTGCAGACATGCATCCCTGCCACATCTCATTGCTGTGTTTCTCTCACATGGATGCACTAACGTGTAAACTGTGCAGACATGCCATAAGCAACAACATGGATTGGAGCATGCACGCTACTTCTTCCTGGCCTTTGATTGTTTACAGTTGTGACAGAGAGCATGGCATCGCAATGCCATAACCTGACCTGGAAGTAAGTGTTACCTTGACAGTTAACCAATGTTCACTGCAAGACATTATCAGACCCTGAATTTTCATTGCACCAATGTAATCTGTGGTGATGTAAGTAAACACCCTTAGCTCATGTCACATGGCAACACCGCTGACCATTGCTTAATTTATGCTTTTCAGGAAAATGCACACCGCAGCACCCATGCCACCCCTATATACAACAGCATGTCGTTGTACAGAGGCCACCACTTGTTCAAAGGGTCGCTCTTGCTGAACTATCGACGTTGATTCTCGTACTGTGTACAACTGTAAACATATGTGAATTACACAGGTGTGGCATCAAAACCTCACACAACATTGGCTCATGTGAGGCGGTGGCAGTATTTTATTTTGCCCACCAACAAGACAAACTGGCCATGAATGGGTCATGTACTATAATTACCAAATGAAGTTAATGGAACCTCAAGACAATGAATCACTGAATGACCACACTGATCCCTTATATTGATTGTAATACAAGGTAATGACAATGTATCCTATGACAGTGCCATGTGGACCTGCTCCTCACATAGTATCACAGCCATGATGCTGATGGCAATGTTGGCCTTCACCTGAATCACCCTGTTTGTTGCGCCATTGTCCAGTGGCATAATGTGATGGAGGTAGTAAAGAAACACTGGCAATGTCTCACTTACCTCCTTGTCACCCTGTACCAAAATGAACGTTGCACATTTTTGGCAATAGTTTCCAGATATGAAACAAGGACGTCAGGAATGCAGTGAAGTCCAGGAACCGAACTCCACCATGTATTGTGTTTTGCACCAGTGCTTCCATGTGGTTCCACAACACAGTGGTTTGAAATAGACATCTGACCACTGCAGAACTGCAGTTAGATATTGTAAATGTCTACTAACATAAAAATATAGAGGCATACACAGTGACAGCAGAAAAAGACCAGAGGTCCATCCAGTCTGGACAAGTGCACTATAATCCCTTGAACCTACTTTTCCTCCAGGGCACTAACCCTCCCCATCCTCTCTTTGTTCTCCTCCTTGGTCCTGTCACCCCACCACCACCACCACCACCACCACCATAAACAATATTCTCTTTGTAATGTACCAGCCCTGCTAGAATCTTCTTGACTGTTTTTGCACCCACCTGTTCAGCTGACAGACTGTTCAAAGTTTCCACCTCCCTTTCCATAAAGTATTACTTTCTCACATCTCTACTGAACCCACCTCTGTTAATTCCCATTTGTGTCCACATGACCATGAATTTGTACTCAGGCTAAATAGTTACCAGCAGTTCACTTTGTTAATTTCTTTAATGAACTTAAAGGTCTGTATCATGTCTTCCCTCTCCATTCTGGTTGCCACTGAGTACATATTTACAGCTTTGATGCATTCCTCATAGGATGTGCCCTGCTGGAACAGAATAATTTAATGTACTCTGCACTGCACTGTCTCCAACCTGTCCTTGTCCTTTCTTAGGTAAGGACTACAGACCTGGGTGCAGTACTGTAGGTGAGGCTTCACCAGGGATCTGTAGAGGGGAAGTATTACCTCCTTTATTTTGCTATCAATACCCATATCGATAAATCCCAGCCTCCTGCTACCCTTGACGTAGGACTTGTTGCAATGACTTGATTGCTGAATTGACTTGGTGATGATAACTCCCATATCCCGTTGCCAAGCTATAGTGCTAAGTGACTCTCCTCCCATCCAGTACTCTGTCTTAGGGTGACACATTTCCCCATGTAATACACTTTCCCATTGTGAGAAATGGAACATGCCTGTATCGGTATGACTTTCTTTGATCAGCATCCCCACTGTAACCCCCAATGTGTCATGTTAGTGTACCACAGCTGTCATCTTCGCCTCTGTAGCTTCTATGCTAATATCAGCATTGCAAGGGTTCATTGCAGGTATTTCCTTATGTGTGACAGTGACACACTGGTTATACAAAGTAATGGTCAGATGAATAGAATAATGGGTCATGTTGTTCAAGCAAGCACATAGTCGCACAACAGCAGTTTAAGCACTCTGTAACAGTGACACAAGTGTCCACAGATTTGAACAAAATAATGGTCAAAACTACAAACTGTTTGGGTATTGTCCTGATTCACCACCCATCACTTAACCCTGTCCTTGCTCAATAATGCCACCTAAACATGTTTTTCAGACACCTGTTAACCACGCCCATGATCACAACCACTCATGATAAATCTGTTTGATAATGACCAATTTGACACAATAATCAGTGCGGTGCAACTGGTCACTTATGACAGAGTCATCAGCAGACTGTGTTCCAGACCAAAGGGAATCCCATTACATGCTAGCAATATGTTTCTTTTTTTTAAGTTCCATGTTCAGACGCCTTATCATCATTTTTTGTTGATGACGGTGGAAGATGACACGAGTCTTGAGTTGCTGCTTGTAACTTAACATTTCAGACAACATGCCTTGTTGTAACCTGTGTTCTTTGAAATGCTGCAGAATAAGCAGCAGAGATAGCAAAGTGAAAACAAAGTATTTAGTTGAAACAGGTATTGAAATGTTTGCGTCACAATGATCATTCCATTCCATGGATAACCTCATAGTCTTCAGGTGAAGCTACCTCTGGCTGCAAGCTGCAACACTGGACTTAAGATTTGCAAGAAAGCGAGTAGTGCTCACAACAGAGGGAGGTGAACCTTACAATTTACAATTGTCTTTGGTTTGAAGCAGATTCCTTAGGAAAGTTAATATTCTTCAGGTGGAGGATACTTCTAACTGAAGGGTGAAATAAGGAACTTAGAATTATCAGAAAAGGCAGTCTTTCAATCAACAGAGGGAGGTGGAGTTTGCTTTACTTTTGTTACAAGTGTTAAGGTTTTCAGTGCAGAAAGAACTGGAAGGGGACAGGATCAGTTGTGTTCCAGGACAGTAGCTGCTGCTGTTGTTTTCACAGGGTTCTTGTGGATTTTACTTGGTAGGCTAGTTCTTTTCTTTCTTACTTCTAAGGGGCTAGCAGGGTATTGTTTTGGGGGCTGCTGGATGTTTGAAAACTGATTTGGTGGCTGTAAGTGGGGCTCATTTTGTGGATGTTTCACTGTGTAACAGGCTGCACTGGTAGAGGCCTATTTCTTCTGATTTAAAACCTATTTGGTGGGATTTGCTTGGGCCTGGTTCTTTGGCTGCTGGGCTTGGAGGGGAGACACAGGGCTGATACACTCTCTCTCGAGTCAGGTGTCTGCCCAATAGCCGCCCTCCCTCCCCAGAAGTCTGCGAATTTATAGCGGAACACCTGCCCTGCAATTGGAGGAAAAGGCTGCAGGTGCAGCTCATGCAGTTCTAGCCACTGGAGGTTGGATTTAAAGGCTGGGAGAGAGGAGCTTAGGGAGTTGTTCATTTCCCTTATAAGTTTAATGTGTTGTACTGCACCTAGTAACAGGGTTACTGGTGTACAGTGGGACTGTCTCTAAGATTAGTGGGTGACCTGATTAGGCAGTAGCGTGTATCTTGGACTGGGGAAACTGGTGGCTCACCCAAGGAAACCTATTTGGAAGGGATGGAACCACACGTCATTAGGGCGGCATGTTTGGGAGGGTGGGCGGGTGCACAGGGTGTGGAGCAGCCATGATACTGGACTGGGCTTGGAAGCTCGGTGGTTGCCCAGTGTGCTACCAGCTACTTTACAGCTTAGGGAGGTTAGGGATTAGGAGAAAGCTGGAAGGGGGGTGGTGATATGGTTGGGGGAAGGGGCTGGGAATCTCCCACGGGCTGTACCAAGCACTGGGGGTGGGGGCATAGGGAAAGGAGTGCAGGAGAATACTCAGGGTCACATAGGGACCCTGGCAGAGGGTCCAAAGGACACTACCAAGGAAGCAGGCAGGTAACTGGGGACCCTCACAAAGGAGGGACGGAGGAACAACATTCTCAGGGAAGTAGGCAGACGGCCAGGGCTGGACAGAAGCAAGCAAGGCAGGGAGGTGGATCAGACCTTACACTCAATAACCGCTTCAATTCTCTTCTTCTGCTCAAGGATGAGGAGGGTGATGTAGCCATGACAGGGGTGGTTAGAGACGGAAAGGGATGGGAGGCAGGAGGCAGGGGCCACACAGGAAGAACAGGGGGACCTGGAATGCAGGAGAATGGGGAGCAGGAATCAGAGCAGGAGGGCAGGGGAAGAGGGAGGAAAGTGCAAGGAGAAGGACCAGTTGGGAGAAAGGTAAAGGAGAAGGACCAGAGGTACAAGGAGGATTCAGTAAAGGGAGCTGAGGGTTGGCCAGGGAGCACGACGAGCAAGGAGGAACTAAATGGAGACAGGAAGGAAGGGAGGATGAGCCAGGCTAGTTTAGCAGATGGGGAGAAGGACCAGTTGCAGCAGTGAGGGGGAATTAGCAAGGTACAGAAGGATATTCAGGAGGAGGAGAGGCAGGATTGGAGGGGAGGGGTGGCCATGGTAAATGAGGGGTGGCATGTGGCACCCAGATAGGGGAGGAATAAGGAGCCGGCTGGTGGAGGGCCGGTAGAAAGGATGAGGGACATGGAAGGGGGAATGGAGGAAAAGGAGTGGTCAGAGTGCTCCTGCTGGGGATTCTATGATCAGGGTATCAAATGGGATAGGGAGGAGAAGCCTGGCCAGTTAGGAACAAGATGCTTCCCTGAACTAATGGTGCACAGGGCTAAGCACGAGGTATATCAGCTGGCAAAGGATTGTGGGGGTTCCCCAGACATACTGGTCCACCTGGGTACAAATGACATTGAGGTAAATAGCGAGCTAGAGATACAGGCAAGATTCAGGGAGCTCGCCAGGGTCTGTCATGACATAGGATGCACAGTTTCCTTCTCAGAAATCCTGCCAGTGCCAAGGGCTAGTGGGGAACACAAAGGAAGATTAGGGAGATAAACCAGTGGCTCAGGGAGTGGTGTGAGGCCAAAGGTATGGGTTGATGGGGATTGGGGAGACCTGGGAGGATAAGGAGCTATATGCTAGAGATAGACTACATCTCAATTTGGAGGAGAATCCTTAAGTTGAAAATAGAGAGGTTCATTGGTGAAAAGTGGGGTTTAAACTTGTGAAGGGGGCGGGATGGGAGAAAAAGGCTGTCAGGGGTGCCGATAGGAGGGACTCTGTCTCCACCCCTGGGGACCAGGAGGATTGCAGGAAAAGGCCGACTGGCAAAGTGCAGACCAGGGGAAAACAGAATCCCCATGGGAACACGAGCAGGAGAAATGGAACTATAGGGAAAGGGTGGAAGGTAGTCCTGCTAAATGCCAGGAGCTTGGGCAATAAAATGTCTGAGCTCCAGGCGACGCTAACTGAGGGAGCAGTGGATGTGGCAGCGGTCACTGAGACTTGGGCCACTGCAGGACATGACTGGGACCTGAACCTGGAGGGTTACACTATGTTCAGAAAGGACAGGGGGAAGGGAAGGGAGGAGGGTAATGCGATAGTCAAAAACTGCATTGGCATGGGGGAGTTGAGGAGGCGGAGGAACCGTGGAGGCGATTTGGGTCACCTTGATAACAAGGGGGGGGCAAGAGTGTAAAAATAGGAGTGGTGTATAGACCCCCTGCCCTGGAGGAGGAGGAGCTGGAGGAGAGTCTGGTGGCAGATGTTGGGAGGCACTGCAGACTGGGCAGAGGAACGGTGGTGGTGTTGAGGGACTTAAACACAGGAACAGACTGGGAGACTATGACATCCTCTGTGACCAAGGAACAGAGGTTGTTGGATGTCTTTCAAGACGCGTTCCTAACTCAGCAGGTGAGGGAACCGACCAGGGAGGCACGGGTACTGGATGTGGTCCTGGCAGACAGTGACCAGATTGGGGGCCTGGAGGTAAGGGACCCATTGGTGGGGAGTGACCATGCCATGATCTGGTTCTGCCTGGACCTAGGAGGGTAGAAGGCTGCACAAAGACGCGAAGTAACCGACTTCAGGGGCGGATTTTAAGGAAATGGGAAGGATCCTATGAGCATTTGGATGGGATTGGGTCAGACATGGACGCTGATAGTAGGTGGAAATCATCAGGAGAGGGTGCAGGATGCTACCAGCACCTGTGCAAGAGTAAGACGAAAATGCGGTAGGGCTAAAACCCTGCTGGTGGACCAGGGAGGTCCAGGAGGTGGTGCAGGAAAGAAAGCAGCCTATAAGCAATTCAAGTGCTCAAGGAGTGAAAGGGATCGAGGGGAGTACGCTGATGGCGAAGGGGCCACTAGAGTGGTGAGGGCGCTACAAGGCAAGGAAGGAGCAGAACCTGGCAGGGAAATTAGGAGAGGGAACAAGGGTTCTTAGATACATTGGGGAAAAACAAAGGGTGAAGGGGCAGATTAGCAGGATTAAATCAGGGGAGAGATGGGCACAAGATCCGGGGGAGCAGGCTGAGGTACTAAATGAGTACTTCACTTCAGTTTTCACCAACGAAAATGGGGGTGCTGCATCATACATGGGAAGAGACAGAGATACTGAGGAGGGGGGGACCCTTACCGATCAGTGGGTCTGGGGAGAGGGGGAGGCATCACTGGCAGGTGGGGGGAGGGCTAAGCAGGGAGAAGAGGTAACGGAAGTGGAAATCACAGCAGAGAGAGTGAGGGAAGCCCTCAGCTCCCTTAAGACAGAGAAAGCACTGGGGCCGGATAAATTACATCCCAGAGTGCTGAAGGAACTTATGGATGTCCTGGCGAAACCCTGGCTGGAGCTTTTCACCATCTCTGAGGACAGGGTGGTGCCCCAAGACTGGAAGGTGGCCATATAGTGCCTATCCACAAGGGGGGATCAAGGGAGGTGTCAGGGAACTACAGGCCTGTCAGCCTGACATCGGTGGTGGGCAAGGTGATGGAGGGCATTGTCAAGGAGAGGCTGGGGGACCTGGATAAGTCAGGGTGCCTGGACGATAGACAGCATGGATTCATCCCAGGGAAATCGTGTCAGACAAACCTGGTGGAGTTCTATGACTGGGTGACAAGTGCCTTGGACCTGGGTAGACCAGTGGATGTCCTCTTTCTAGACTTCAGCAAGGCATTTGACTCTGTTCCTCACGTTGGCCTGTTGGATAAGCTGGGAGAAATGGGGGTGGGGAACCAGATGATCAGATGGATAGGCAATTGGCTCCAGGACCGGACCCAGAGGGTCGTAGTTGGTGGGATAGTCTCATCCCCAAGGAGGGTCATTAGTGGGGTCCCACAGGGATCAGTCCTTGGGCCCCTTCTGTTCAACGCCTACGTATCTGACATAAGGACAGGAATCAGGAGTGAGATGAGTCTCTTTGCAGATGACTCGAAACTGGGGTGGTGGATGGGGAGGAGGGGGGTGGCCCTACAGGGGGATCTGGAGGTTCTGGAAAGATGGTCTAGAAAGTGGAAGCTGAGGTTCAATGCAGGGAAATGCAAGGTACTCCACCTGGGGGCCAGAAACCCAGGCCAAGTGTACACCCGGGGGGGGAAATGCTACAAGTCTCGATGGCTGAGAGGGACCTGGGGTGGTGGTGGATGTCAAGATGAACAACTCTGAGACTTGTAGGAGGGCAGCAGCTAAGGCCAACAGGATGCTGGGATGCATCGCTAGGGGATCACCTCCAGAAGGAGGAAGTGATACCCTCTGTATAACTGCTTGGTGAGGCCGCACTTGAGTACTGCTGGCGGTTTTGGAGGCCACACTTAAAGAGGGACATTAACCTCCTGGAGAGGGTCCAGAGGAGGGCAACCAAAATGATTTGGGGCTTGGGGGACAGGACCTATGAGGAGAGGCTCGAAGAGCTAAATATGTACACATTGGAAAAGAGAAGGGACCGGGGGGACATGATAGAGGTCTTCAGGTACATGAAGAGGGTAAATAGGGGAGGAACAGTCAGGGTGCTTCGAAGGAAGGAGGAGGGGGCCACTAGAGGGCATGGGTGGAAGCTGGAGGGGGGAAGATTCAGGAGAGAAAGGAGGAGGTGCTACTTCACTGAGAGGGTGGTGGAGCCATGGAATGCACTGCCTAGGGGGCTGGTGGAGGCAGAGACAGTGGAGGGGTTCAAGAGGGGGTGGGAAAGGTACAGGGGAAGGGTTCTGGAAGCAAAATCCAATGCAGCAAGAATATCCGGAACTGGGAAGGGAGAAGCCAGAGAAGGCGAGGGGGACAGCAAGGTTAGCACCCAGGGTGGGGGCTGACCAAACGAACAGACACGAAAGACCGTTAGGCCTATTCTGCTGGCATTTTAGTATGTTAGTATGTAAGTATGTTAGTAAGAGTTTAAACCCACATAGGCTGAATACTGTTTTCTGTGTCTGCCCTTCTGCACAGCTGACGTGTTGTGGGGCTGACTGTTTTCAGAGCACAAGTCACCAGGCTCTTTTGGGACTGGGGAGGTTTACCTGTGTCTGACTTGGATGTTTGGATTTTTCTCTGTTTGATTAGCAGGGTATTTTCTCTGTCAAATTGGTTTGAAGCAGTATTACAAATTGCCGTGTATGGCATCTTGCTGACAAGAAGGTACTCATCGCATCGGTAGGTCAGAGCGTTTAGCTGATTGTTTCATGAGGGCACAGTTTAGGCCCAACCCTTCCCACCCCTCACCCCACCCACCCCTGGAAATAGTTCATTTATACCTGGGGTTCTGACATCATTTCCTCAAGAGGGCAAGGTACATATCACTGTCATATCCTGTCTAGCACACTGCACTGACAATATAAGCATACACATTATATAAATACATATATTTCTATATAACGCACCAATCACACACACACAAAAAAACTAAACAAGGTAGACAGTTATGTGGGGAGTAGTACAATGTAATGGCTGTGGGGCAGCAGTCTTCTGGGAGTCTTTCTGAGGCTGAGATGCTGCCCTGTTTGCAGACAACTATCTGCCCTGAGGGAGGAAGTTGCCCGCCTTCAGGCCGCACTGACAGTGGCAGGAACCTCCCCATCCAGGGAGCACCAGAGCCACCACCACTACCCTAGAGGTTGCGAAGAAAGCACAGCAGTTGGACCACAGTGAGCTCAGGGAGGGTAAGGGTGGTGGAACAGAGGCACACCCAGTCAGTTGTTCCACTCCACAATCCATACACCATTCTGGGGGAGCATAGTTCCCCTATGGATGCACCCGCAGAGGAGACTAAGGAGGGTGCAGACAACTGTCACAAGGGAGGCCCTCAGGAAGAAGGCAGAGGGCACCACAGGGAAAGAAAGCAGCTCCTGGTGGGGGACTCAATTATTAGGGGGATAGAACTGGGGGGAGCAGGGAAAACTGGAGTAAGGTGCCTGCCTGGTGCCATGGCTTGGAGGGACAGGAAGCGCATCCTTAGGATCACGAGAACAGTTGCACGGGAGTCTGAGCTGGTCGTCATTGTCCACCTAGGGACAAATGACTTAGCTCATCATGAGATTAGAGCAGTGCAGATGGACTTTGTAGAGTTGGGGAGGGGCTTAAGACAAGTAGCACACACAGTAGCCTTCTCAGAGGTACTGCCTGTCAGTGGCATGGGTGAGGCGAGGGTACTTTTCACCATGCAGTTTAACAAATGGTTGAAAAAATGGTGTGGAGCACAGAGGTTTGGCTTCATTGGGGACTGGGGTTCCACCTGGAGGGACACCAGCCTATACTGGCAGGATGGTCTGCATCTGTCCAGGAAGGGAACAAGTCTTTTGGGCAATCAGTTTAAATGCTTCATTGGCAAGCCTTTAAGCTAGTCAAGGGGGGAGGCACTGATAAGCAGCAGGAAAATCCCAGCCTCCCCCTACAAAACAGGGTACTAAATGAGAAAAAGACCAAGGTAGACAGGTCAGTGGGGGATGCCGCTACAGAAGGTAAAGCCATCAAAAAATGGAGAGCAATGAGTACCAATGCCCGTAGTCTGGGTAACAAGCTTCCTGAATTAGTGGCCTTGATGGAGGAGGAAGATCTGGATATCGTGGCAGTCACAGAAACATGGTACACACAGAACCATAACTGGGACATAAACATACCAGGATACACTATCTGCAGGAGGGACAGGGAGGGTAAAAGGGGAGGAGGAGTAGCTCTCTACATAAGAGAAGAAATCAAAGCAACAGAACAAAAGGGTAAACAGGGAGGAGAAGAAGCACTGTGGGTCAATTTGGAGGCAGGCAATGGCACCACAATCCGCACAGGGGTTGTATACAGATCTCACTCTCAGGGGGAGGAAATGGACAAGGAAATTATAGAAAGTATACTTAGAATGGCAGATAAAGGGGAGATATTGCTGATGGGTGATCTGAATATGCCAGATGTTAACTGGAGTGCAGTTGCAGCAGCCACTTCTAAGAGTGGGGTTATTCTAGATGCCCTACAGGGGGCATGCCTTAGACAACTAGTATTGGAGCCCACTCGCGAGGGAGCAATCTTAGATCTGGTTCTCTCAAATGGAGATGAAGAGAGGATCACAGATGTAGAAGTGGGTAGCCATCTGGGAACTAGCGACCATCGAACAGTATGGTTCACAATAAACACAGCAATAGAGGCAAGCCATACAAAGACAAAGGTAATGGATTTTAGGAGGGCTGACTTTGCCAAAATGGGTGAGTGCCTAAGGAATGCACTAGCAAATGGGCAGGAAGGAGGGGTGGAAGAACAATGGGGAATAATAAAAACTGCCATCACAGAGGTAACAAGCCTTTGTGTAAAGCAAATAAACAAATGAAACGAGGTAAGAAACCACTATGGTTCTCAAAAGAAGTGGCAGTGAAGGTTCGAGAAAAGAAAGCATTCAGGAAGTACAAGGAATCACAGAAGGAACAGGACAGAGAACTGTATCAGTTAAAGCAAAAGGAAGCTGGAAAGGCAGTCAGAACAGCAAAGGCCCAAACTGAGGAAAAGATAGCCAACTCTGTTAAGAAGGGGGATAAAACCTTTTATAGGTACATCAGGGAGCGAAGGAAGACCAAGGGAGGATAGTGAGGCTTAATAAAGGGAGGGAGGGTGGGCAGAGGGAGACTGTGAAATGGCAGAGATACCAAACAAATATTTTGCTCAGTATTTACAAAGGAAGAGGGGAGGTACCTAAACAAACAGTAGAAACACTCTGGATACAGAAGTTGATACCAGCCATTTACAGAAGAAAGGGTTCTGAAAGAACTCTTAAAACTGAAGGTGGACAAAGCAATGGGGCCTGATGGGATTCATCCCAGAATTCTAAAAGAACTAAAGATAGAACTAGTGACACCACTGACTACCCTCTTTAACAAATCATGGGAGGATGGGTGGTACCTGAGGACTGGAGGAGGGCAGATGTGATTCCCCTTCACAAAAGTGGGAGCAAGACAGAAGCAGGAAACTACAGACCTGTTAGTTTAACCTCAGTGGTATGGAAAATGATGGAATCACTTCTGAAGGAAAGATTTGTTGAGTATCTAGAGGCTAGACGGGCACAGGACCCAAGGCAGCATGGATTCACAGCGGGAAGGTCATGCCAGACAAATCTGATAGATTTCTTTGACTGGGTGACCAAAGTAGTTGATCAGGGAGGAGCTGTGGACATGGCCTACCTAGACTTTTGCAAGGCATTTGACACAGTCCCACACAAAAGATTAATATAAAGTTAGCCAGCCTGGGAGTGGTCCCAAGATGACAGCCTGGGTAAAGAATTGGCTGGAGAATAGGACACAGAGAGTAATAGTAAATGGAGTCCACTCTGAAAAAGGGGTTAGTAGTGGGTACCGCAGGGTTCAGTATTAGATCGTCCTCTTCAATGTCTTTATAAGCGACATTGCAGAGGGACTGGAAGGAAAAGTATGTCTCTTTGCAGATGACACAAAGATCTGCAACAGAGTTGATGTACAGGGTGGGGTGGAAAGGATGAGAAGGGACTTGGCAAGGTTAGAGGAATGGTCAAATGTATGGCAGCTTAGATTCAATGCTAAGAAATGCAAGGTAATGCACCTGGGAAACAAAAACCCAGGGGGAAGAGTACACAATGGGGGGTGAGATACTAACAACAACAAAAATGGAAAGGGACCTGGGGGTAGTCATATCAGATGACCTAAAGGTGGGCAAGCAATGTGAGAGGGCAGCAAGGAGGGCTGGGGAATACTGGGATGCATAGGGACAGGCATCACCAGCAGAAAACAAGAAGTTATTATCCCTCTGTACAGACAGCTGGTGAGACCACATCTGGAGTACTGCGTGCAGTTCTGGAGACCCAATCTCCACAAAGACATAGACAGGATGGAAGCTGTCCAGAGGAGGGCAACTAAAATGGTGCAGGGTCTGCACCGGAAGACATATGAAGAGAGACAAAAGGAGCTTAATATGTATAGCCTCGAGGAAAGGAGGGAGAGGGGGGACATGATAGAAACTTTCAAGTACCTCAAGGGAATCAACAAAGTCCAAGAGGGTAGCATCTTTCAAAAAAAGAGGTGTGCCAGAACAAGGGGGCACAATTTGAAGATAGAAGGGGGGCGGCTCAGTGGTAATTTAAGGAAGTATTTTTTCACAGAGAGGGTTGTGGATGTATGGAACGGCCTTCCAGAGGAGGTTGTGGAGTCAAAAACAGTGGTGGAATTCAAGCATGCATGGGACAGTCATAAGGCAATTCTAGGGGGTGGGGGTAGGAAGAAGTAGGCTGCTGGTTAACTAGGATCTGCAGCTTATCCATCAGGTAGGGAAATGGGCAGACTGGGTGGGCCAAGCGGTCCTTATCTGCCGTCAAATTCTATGTATGTTTCTATGTTTCTATGATGTAAGCTGTTAGGATGTTTCATTATATGTTCGAATGGTGTTGCATGTTAACTATTATTTTTTAAACAGTCAACATACAGGTACTTCCATGTTGCACGCAGGCGTACACGTACATTATGGTTGAATTAAATATATTATGCTAACAGTAATCAGTGGTTGGTGCATGGCATGTGGAGGCCGAGTGTCCTGTAAAGGTCAGGGTTGGTAAACAATTAAATTAGGTAAATTCTGATTTATTTTGGCATCATGACTTATTACGATGTAGGCAAGCTGAGTGAAGAAATAGTTAGGGGAAGAGTACAAACACAATGCCAATATCAACCCCCCCAAAAAAAAAACAAATCCTAATTGCAATAAAGGAGCACAGTAAAGAAAATGTGGTATGATGACAACAAAGTTAATGCATGGCCATTGAGACATGGGTTTTCATCATAAGTGTGCATATGGCAACACAGTGAAACATACTCGGAGGGTGTTTGGTGTCTATGACAGGTTACCATCAAATGTTTCAAACACTGCATCCACCAATCTGCCATGATCAATAACAGCCCTTCTGGTTCTGTAAACAAGCAGAGGTCCAAAACTTACAGGGGTTACTATAGTACTCTGCTTTGACAATGTAGCGAATCATTTACATACGAAGAAGGATGTAGCAACCTACACTTCCTTCCACCAACAATCAACGTCAACATGGTGAACCTAAGTCCACATACTGTAGTAATATTTCCGCCACCCCAAACTACCACAAAGATCAAGCCATTTGTAGCTAGCAGTACTATTCCCTTAATTAACATGGCTAGGTCCAGCTTTACTTGCAGGACAAGCTGTGGTATGTTTATTATCCTCCGTGTACTCATTGTGGACATGTAACACTTATTCAAATTGAACTGTAACCTAGAATAACAGCAATGAAGTTGTTCACAAGAGTAATAACACTGAGCCTGACAATGTAATGGCTATCCAGTAATAACATGAAAACAAGGGAGTCCAGTGGTGAATATAATCTTGTTCACTTCACAACTCTGTCACATCTAATTTAGCTCATTAAGGAATGATTGAGACCATCCATCTTCGTCCGCTTCATAGAAGCCACAGTACTGTCCATCCTCCCTGGGCCACTTTGCAAATATGGCTGAAACCACATATGATGGTATAATGCAGCGCATCTTCCTCCCCAAAATATCATGGACCCAATGCGTGAATTGGATATACGATGCAAGACACATCGACCTGTGGATAAGAAGCAGTTGTAAGTGCATGCATTACTTATACAGAACTGCAGACTTAGCCAGCACTAAAGGTAATGGCTAACACAGCAGCACAAGGTGAATACATTTCAGTGCCTGAGACAGTGAACTTCTGCTCTGCCTCGGGGCTAGAGAGCAAGCCTGGAAGTGTCATAAAGCTACCCAGCATACTAGTGACCTCCCGAACTACCGCATGCTCCGAAATGCTTGCACCAGGGCTACAAGGTTAGCCAACTCTAAATATTTCAAATCTGCCTTCATCACCAACATAAATTCCCCTACAAAGTTCTGGAAAGTGCTGCACACCCTATTTACTCCTTCATCTTGCGTCCCCCCCATAATTAAAGTAAATAGCTCACTAGTGTCAGACCCACCAGCCATAGCTGTGGAAATTAACTCATACTATACCTCCTGCTCAACTGAGCAACTGAAACCCTTCCCCTCCTACTCATTCCCCTTTCCACCCTCTACCAGTGTGCCCCCTCCACAATCACTCCACCTCCTCTTGTGTTTTGCTACTGTAACCCCAAATTATGCCCTAAGTGCCCTCCTCACCATCAATCCTTCTAAAGGTGCCTCCCCTGACGGCCTCGCCCCAAAACTCCTCTTCTTCTCCTCTGCTTCAGCCATTGCCTACTGCCTTTCAATAATCCTAAATCTCTCATTCTCTACTGCCTTGGTACTCTCTTCATGGAAACATGCAGTGGTCCTCCCTCTACCCAAAGGCGGTGACCCCTCATCCACCGGCAACTATCGCCCCATTTCTTTCCTCACTACCCTTGCCAAACTTCAAAAACACATTGTCCTCTCTCAACTCACCTCTTTTCTATCTAACATCTCCTTTTTCACCCCTTTCCAGTCTGGTTTTGGGAAAAAATACTCAACCACCACCTCTCTCCTACGGCTCACAGACTCCATCCTAACTGGGATGGACAATGGCTAAATTACCTCTGCCATTTTTGTCAACCTGGCAAGGCCTTTGAGAGCATCTCTCACTTCCTTCTCCTCGACTCACTCCCAGCAGCTGGCCTATCTCCCTCTGACACAAACTGGTTCAAAGCCTACCTTATTGCCAGAACCCAATCAGTTAAGATCTTGGACACCACTTTCCCTCACCTCCCAATTAGTACTGGCATCCCCCCAGGGCTCTGTATCAGGGCCCTTCCTAGTCTCCATCTTCTTAAACGACCTTCCCTCTGTTTGCTCCCCCTCCTCCGCTATGCATATGTATGCCAATGATACAGTCCTGTATGCATCTGACTCCTGTTCTGCTGAGGTTACAACCAGCTTACAGCAAGACTTCGACAAGGTTCAGCTCTGGTTTGCTAAACATCAACTTTTCCTCAATGCCCAGAAGACTGTCTCCATGACATTTGGCACAAGGCAGAGACTCTCTAGGCTTCCCTCCCTACCCAATTTCCACACCCTTAATGGGACTTTACTTGAGGACACATCCTCCTTCAGGTAGTTAGGTGTTTGGTTTGACCAACACCTAAACTTGTCTGGACATATTGACGCCATCCAGAAAAAACTGTGCCCAAAGCTTGGTGTACTGTTCAGGAACCATAGTTGCATCCCTCCTACAGCTAGGCGTGAACTTTTTCAGAACACGATACTGGCCATTTTTGACTGCTGTAAAGTAGTCTGTGGTGCTGCCCCTAAGTCCTCCCTGGCCAGACTAGACACCCTCTTCAATTCCTTCTGCCGCTTTGCCCTGCATACACCACCTCGCACCAACCACTGCGATCTTTATTATGCCCTATCCTTCACCTATCTTACAAATAGGTGACTCTCCCACTGTGCTAAATTCACCTCCAAGCACTGGTTGAGTGAGCTCCCTTCCTACCTCAACTCCTCCTTTATAATCCCCCATCCTACCATTCCCTTAGCTCAACGGACTCCCTCACCCTGGTAGTCCCCCACCTATCCACCCAAATCAGCAAATCCGGTTACTGTCACCGCCTCCCAAAACTTTCAGTCCTCTTACATCGTTCTTAGCAGGGGTCTGACTGCATCTAGGCTTGTCTCTTCTCCTTCCCCTCCCCATCTAGCTGTCCCCCTAGCCATTGCAGTCCCCTTGCAGGGTTGTCGGTATCCTGAAGGGATCCTACTGGGCCTAGGATTGTCTCCTCTTGCTCCCCTACCCATCTACCTCTCTCCCTAGTCTTCACAGTCCTCCTTGCAGGGTTCTCAGTATCCTGAAGGGTCCAAATTAGACTAAACATATCTTCCATATTCTATCTAGCCATTATCTTGCCTTTGTATGACTACTAGCAGGGTCCAATGCATCCTGGTGGACTATTGATTAGACCCCCATCCCCCTCCAAAGGTGGGAATTCTCTTCCCCTCAAGGGTTCAATTCTCACTCTCTCCTTCTCCTATCACTCTCTTAATCCCTGTCTACTGACCTTCCCAACCCCCCTGCAGGGTACCCTGCATCCTGAAGGGTCCTCTCTTGGGTTAGGTCATATTCCCCCTCCTATCAGTAAGTCACACCTCCTCTTTCTCTCTCCTAACTCTTTAAATTCCTACAGTCTTATTCCCCTTTCTATCTACACCTACAGCCCCCCCCTTGTAGGGTTCCCCACATCGTGAAGGGGCCTCCCTGGGACACTGCCTTATCCCCTTCTCTCTGATCCCCCCAGTCCCCTTGCAGGGTTCCTCACATCATGAAGGGGTCTCCAGAGACACGACTCTTCCCCCTCCACCAACCTCACCCCTCCCTCTACTTCCCCCTTTTCTTTCACATAAGCACTTGTTTACTTATTAACCCGGCAGTTATTATTGTCCACTCTTTCTATCTGTTATGCGCAACATTGTTGTAACACTATTTCATTACTAAACAGAACCACAGCAAGGAGTTAAGTGCTCTTATAACCAGAGACAGTAAAAACAAAACAGTCATGGCACACCATACAACCCTGAAAATACACTTCAAGACTCACTTTGTGAATAAAATCTGAGTTTAATTTCCACCACAGGAGACAACCATAGGAACAGGGAGTCAGAAACCCACACCGAAACAGCTTCTTCTAACATTTCCTGAAATCATTCGCTTTGTCAAAGATGATCTTTGACAAAGCAAATGATTTTGTGTAACGTTAGAAGAAGCTGTTAATTGTGGGTCTCTGACTCCCTGTTCCTATGGTTGTCTCCTATGGTGGAAATTAAACTAAAATTTTATTCAAAAAGTGAGTCTTGAAGTGTATTTTCAGGGTTGTGTGGTGTGCCATAACTGTTTAGTTTTTACTGTTGTAAACGCCTGTCGTACAACTGTATGTTAATGTGGATCTTGTAACTTGAATGTTTAATGTCTCATTCCTTTTGTACCCCTACCCCCCAGGTCACACTGGGAGATGAGCAGCTTGTCGCTCAGTGTGCCTTCCTGGTGAAACATTTAAATAAATAAATAATTCTTCAATGAGGTGATGAGGGTGGTGGATCAGAGTGGGGCAATGGACATGACCTACCTGGACATCATGAACATCTTCGACATGGTGCCCCACAAAAGACTGCTTCATCAGTTGAGTAGTGTACAGGAGAGGCAGAAACTAACAAGATGGGTGTTGAGTTTGCAGATGTGTAGAAGCCAAAGAGTGGTGGTCAATGGTATGTAGTCTGGGGAAACGCAGGTCATGAGTGTGGTACACTAATGGTTGTTGCTGTGGCACATTCTGTTTAACATCTATGTCAGCAACATGTGAACTGGATGCATAGGAATAGTCACAGTTTTCCAGTATGTCCATAATGCACTGCCTAATGTTTTCCCTTTGCTTACTCCCTCTCCTACATAGCAAGTCTCCTGTGTACAGGACCAGCACACTCATTCTGTGCTGTGAAAGTGCTGTGTTACTCAGCCTGTGCCACCTATCTGCCGTGGTTTGCCATTGATGCTGCACCATCCACTGGTGGATAAATCATCACCCTAACACCTGTGGCCCAACAGCTTCACACCCAATGTCCCCACAGCGAATCACACACCATGTAAATCATTACTTAACACTGAATATTGCTACCTGCTGTCACAGCAGTAGCCATAGAATGAATGCCAGCCATTGGTGATGTGTCAGCAGACACATATTCAAGTCACTTTAACACAATGCTCTTACATATTTGGTGGTGGATATCAAGAAAATATTGGGGGACATTAATGAGACCCTGGCAGTGAGGGAGATAGTAGTGGCAGTTGAGCAGTCTGGACACTGGAAGACAGCTATAGAGATGATGACAAACAGATAGATTAGTGTGACTAGCAATGTCAGTATAATGAGTAAAGCACCATGTTTCTTAAGTGAGGTGGAAGAGAAGAGAAAGGGCAAGACAAAGAAGTTCAGTAAATATACAGTGACTGAAAGGGAGCAAAATAGGGAAGAGTAACAAAAGAATGTTAGGGCAGCTGTATAGGCTGTTTGAAGCAGAAAGGTGCAGACCAAAGAAAGATTAGCAAACACAGGAAAGGAAAGGAGACAAGACTTTACTTGTGAGCATCAGTGAAAGAAGGTATACAGAGAGAAAGGGAGGGTGGAAGTAAATGCATTCTTGTTCAGAAAGGAAATTGTCCAGTCGGAGGTCAGGAAAATAAGGGTGGATAAAGAATTGGGGCCAGATGGAATACACCAAAAAATATAAGTGGAGCACTGTAAGGAGGTTGCATCACCTCTGGTAGCCATGTTCATCAATTGAATGAAAACGTTTCTTTTTCCTGAAGAATGGAGAGGGACACATGGACTCCCTCTTCACCGCTGTGGTAACAGTGAGGATGCAGGGAAATATGAAGTAGTATGCCTCACAGCAGCTGTGGCCAGAATCATGTAGGAACTGATAAAAGAAACAACACTAGCATACTCACAGTCCATCAATGCCCAGGATCAAGGACACCATGGACTCACAGCAGCAAGGTTGGGTCAGAAAAATATTATTTTCTACAGTGTGTGACCAAGGAGGGAAATGAAGGGTGCATCAATGTAGCCTACCTCAAGTCCCGCAATGCCTTCAACGCCATCCTACATAAAAGGATGTGAAAAAAAATGTGAAATGTGGGCATCTGGCACACGGTGGGACATTGGGTGAGAAACTTGGTTACTGCCAGGATGAAAAGGGTGGCACTAAAAGCAATCCTATCTGTGAGAGTGAAGTGCACATCATGTGAGTGCAGTGGTCAGTCATGGGGCCAGTTTCACTCAATGTGTTAATCAGTAACACTGAGGACTGACTGGCGGTGAAGGTTTGAGTATTTGAACATGACACTAACATTTGCAATGCAGTGCATAGACCGGAGTGGTAATAACAATAGTGAGTGACCCAGAAAACAGGGAAAGATGGTCTAAGGTGTAAAAAAAAAAAAGGCTCATTTCAAACAGATAACAAATAATGCACGTGGAAAGAGGGAATCATGGTGAGAGCCACAAGAGGTAGGGGTGGAGGAAATGTTGGCAGGCACCAAATAGAAAAGGGACATGGGGATTAGTATTTCACACAACCTACCAGTCTCAAAACAGAGTACAAATGCAGCATGGAGGCAAGTGGCAGGCACAGGCGCATATGTTGAGGCATATCAAGCAGAAGGCGGGAGTTGGGGATGCAATTGTATCCAAAAAGAGTGGTAGGCACACACATGGAGTGCTGTGTTCACTTGTGGATGCCTCACCATCATAAGGACACAAACAGGGTTGAGACCGTTCAGAGAAGCAAGACAAGGATATTGCTAGGCTTGCACCACTACACATATGAGAAGAGAGTAAAACAGCTCAATGTGTCTTTGATGGAGCAGAGGAGACAACGGGGAGACATGCTGGAAACTTGTGTGTAACTAAAAGGCCTAAACAATTTGGAGGGGGGAGACATCATCCAGATTAGCATTAGTGTTACGAGAAGGTGCACCAACATGAAATAAGTTTGCTATTGCAGGCTAAATGACAGGAAGTTTTTCCTCACCAAAAGGGAAAGTGTTACATGCACACATATTTCATACAGATAACTCTGGAAGTCATCTCCTGTTCAAGTTCCATAGTTTTTCCTTGCACATTCCAAAATACACAAAGCAGGCCACTGCAGAACAGTATGGTACTATAAATGAATCAGAGCCCCCCTCCCCACCACCACCGCCCCAAAAAAGGAGACACACACTCAAAAGGCTTCAAGGAGACAATCAACGAGACATATCAAAAATTGTAAGACTGTTTTTTTTCCTAGCATCCAAAGAACTGTGCCAGATTAAAACACATCCTGCATTATCGTGGAGCATTCAATAATGATTCATCTGACTGTTGAAGACTGTCTCAAATGTTGATAAAGACTTCAGCAATGGGGTGAAATGGCTGTGTTGTTATTGTTTAATTTTATTATATATTCTATTCTTTATCCACAATGTCTGCTATTGCCAACTACACCTTCATCAGTATCCCCCTCCACCCCTTTGACTCGCTGTATCTAGGCCTTACCTAGTACCACTCAGTGCATCACAGTTCTTCTGAGGTACTGGGACACATTGGGTTCCAAAAACACTGGCAGGAGTTTAGTCCAGCTGGTGGCCAGCATCACAATAGGTGAGGTGGGCCATGCTGGAAGACACTGATGCATACTGACACCAGTCAGTAGTTTAATGTTTTCTTGTTGTCCTCCATGGATGCATCATGGCTAGTGGTGGGCAAAGTGAGTGAAATTCAGTGGAGTAATACGTGAAATTCCACCCATTTCGCAGAGTGAAATGTGAAATTTCACCTGGCGAAGTGGAGAAATTTTGTCCCGCGGAATGGCGAACTTTCGCCTTCTGCGGCAAAGTTTTGCCTTCCGTAGTGAAATTTCACCTGCAGAAGGTGAAATTTCACCACAGAAGGTGAAATTTCGCCTGCAGAAGGGGAAATTTCACCTATGCGAAATTCTGCCTAATGCGGAAACATTTTTCAAATTGCTCTGTCAGGCGAATCTGGCCTCTTCGCCGGCAAAATGTAAATTTGCTGCATCCTTAATCATGGCCTACAACTGCTGTCAGGTGAATATGTACAACTTGCTCATATCACAGACACGATGGGTCTGCACCCCCCAATGTGGTTCTGCTGGTCATCTAGCTGGCAGTACATTGGCAGAGTGTGCAGATCTCCATCAGAAGAGAACAGCATTTTGTGGGACACTCAGTACTCCTGCACAGGCCGGCCAACGCCTACTTCAGGTTGCTTTTGAACCTGGGTACTTCGCATTTCGAGTGCTGTCAGTTACACTGGGCTGACAATTATGGCCATTTGCAGTTCTGCACACTTCTTTGCAGCGAGAAAAATAATGTTAACCTAACACTTTCAAATCTGTGTGTCATTGTATCCTTAAGGCCCCCCCACCACCACCACCACCACACACAATCACACAGCAGAATACAACACAAGTACATGCGTGGCACAGCACAGAATATTCAATGCCATGCCATCAAGATCAATGAACATCCATCACTCCATGAGATGGCCAGCTGCATTGTAGAATGTACAATACCTAAACCACTGGAGCACCTGTGCTCGGAGCATACTGCTGAGATCGGAAAGACAAGGAATAAGTCACCAGCTTGGCATGGAATATGCAAAACAAGCAAACCACATCCCTCACATGTTCACTCACACAAAACACATGTAGACCATCAACAATGTGTGGTGCAAAACTAAACACACCTCATGGCCACTACATGAAACATTAAGACTGTGGCATGAAAGTATCACATATCATAAGCATTATAAAGGAATATACCTATGGGGTGCAGGATCTGATGGATGGTGCTTGTAGCAGGCACAAATCGTTCTAAGTGCCAAATGCACCACAAAGGGGTCCAGGCAAGCCAAGTTGAAATGGTGATGTTCAGAGATGCAGCTCAGTCCATCTTTGCTCCAAGCTGATGGGATACCTCCTGGCAGCACAGCAATTCCCAGACTGTGGGCATAAGACAGCACTCGCCACATGTGCACCAGCTTAAATCAGTGAGATGAGTCCTTCTCTGCAGCACCAGAGCCTTCAGCAATGCTTTCTGCAGGCTGGGAGACATCTCTCATTCTTCGAGGCTCATACATATAGGGCTGAGCACCTGTTGTTACACTGAGGTTCAGCATTTCCAGAAGAGCATCTGAACTACCACTGTCACTCCCACTATCAGTATCAACATCGCTGTAACTAAGGGACGCAGTCAGAGGAACAGTACCATTACTGGAACCTGCTGTGGCCATTGCACACTGCTGGAAACGTTGCCTGAAACAATGTCCCATTTGCAGACTGCCCAGCACTTATAGCCCTGATGTATTGTGCTATGGAGTCGTTTTCATTAAAAAAATGACTAAACCACTCAATATTTGGTGTATACTTGTAATACTGTGTGAAAACTAGCTGGCGGCTGGGCCAATCACAACAAAGAATGATGCTGGAAATTCAGCTCTTCAGCAGTGTGGCAATGAGGAAATACAACACAGGAGGTGCTACTGCTTTCCTGTGCAACAGCATTAGGTGCTTTCCTGTGTGCTCCTTGGGAGTGAATGCATGGGCTGCAGAGCAGGAGCTAGCAGACAAACACAAGCTGGCTAATAAAATTTAAGATGCCAGCACTGAGAGCGAGCACCTTGTCTTCATTAGCATAGCGGTTGCGGCGATCACTGCTAGGACTAGAGAAATGATGCCACGCTTCAAAGAGGGGAAAAAGTACATTTAAACATGAAGACCAAAGTGGAATAAACATCAATGGAGAGAGACAAAGGCAAATGGTAAGGAAACACATAATTGGCTGCTGGGTTTATGACTGCATCCCTTTAAAGAGTACCTTCCTCGGTGCTCAAAACCAAAAAAAAGGAAACTCCTTTACCTGAATGGAACTCATGGCTATAATTTTTTTTATGAAAGGGATGGAAAGGGTTTGTAATTTTCCCCAAGTGGGGCTGGCTGCTCGATCTCTTTCATTCCCTTATTACCTACTCTGCACCTGGTCTAAGATGTTTTGTGAAGATTGTATAGGCAAACCATTCAGTTCTATGGAATGTCTTTATTCAGTGCTTGTTTCTCTTCTTGAAGTTGAGTTTTTGTACACATCAAAGTCAGGTTTCAACTAATAAGAGTCACAAAACAATTGAGCACAGGCAGAGCTGTATATAAGGAAGTGGAAGGATCGAGCAATCATCCCCTTGATGGAGCGGCTTCTATTCAGATAAGGGAGCCCCCGTTGTTTTTTTGAGCACCTTAAAAACCACAGTAAAGTTATTCATTTCATTAACCTCCCACTGCACCCTTTACCCAGCTGTGGAAAGGTGTATAAGCAGGACCTGACTGAAAACAAGATGCTGCAACTCATAGCTGAGTTAAGTTTAGGACAGACTTGGGGCATTTTCTTTCCTTCCTCAACCACCCGATCATTTGATCTTACTTCAAGAGGGCTCTTGCAGTAGGTACTAACAGGTAGGACTGAAGCCATCAGGTGCCAGGTCCATATGGAAAACTTTTAGCTAGCAGTTTCTGGTGGGGGACTGCCCACCCAGTGTCACGTGACTGATATCAGTGTGGCGTTGTATAGTGTGCGGTCCCTACACCTGCCCTCCAGTTCTTTCCCTCAATCAATCTGCACATGTCGGACCTCGCAGAGAACGTTGCTTCTGTCAATGCCATCTTGGATGAGCATATCTCATTTATATTTTATATTGAAAACAGTAATTTTCACATATATTGTGTTTTATACAACTCATGTCATCTCTGACATCTTCCGATTTGCATAAAAGTAAGTGCGACTCCTGCGGTACTCAGCTCCCTCACAAGGACGACCATTCCTCTGCCTCTTTTGTCTGGGCCCAGACCATAAGATTGAAGAGTGTGAGGTTTGTCAAGGCTTTAACAAGGCCACACAACAGTGCTGTCAGCAGTCCCTGAAAGCCCACCTTTTAAAACAAAAAATGGCATCCATGGAGAAGGAGCTCAAGAAACTCAGGAGCACATCTTCTTCCCCTGAAGGCCATCATAAGAAGACGAAGGACAAGGAGAGACATCGGGACCAGGAACGGTCTCCTTCAAGCCCATGCTGCCAAGGAGGTTCTTCCCCATCTGGGGAAAGTCACCTCTTTCACAGCCATCTCTGTGGCTACAGAGCAGCCGTTGGCCCCCCTGTCGAGTTCGGTCCCAATGGGAGCCACCAGGGCAAAGGAGGCACCCACTACACCTAGGCCTCTCAAGATTAAGAGGTCTAGTGAGAGTGGAGGGTTTGGTAAGTTGAACATCGGCTCTTCCAGCACTCACACAGAACCGGCTGGTAGCCGCCCGTCAGCTCCTCTGACGAGCATGCAGTCCCGACTCCTCCAGCAGGCCCCACTAACAGGCCTGCCATCGAGGAGCCAGATCAGCTGACATCTGAGCCACAGCTGACATGGGAGTCTCCTCCAGTTTCTCCCTCTCCTCCCATAGAGGTGGTCCCTCCAGTGTCCCTGCCTCCCGGGGACACAGAGGGGGTAGAGCGCCCACCTTCCAGGACAGTGCCCATCCCAATGCCGGAGCCACCCACGCTGAGGTTCCACTGGACCTGATGAAAACCGCACCTGTCCCTCAAGGCCCCACATCTCTGAACCTTCCAATGGGGCCTTCTGCACCTCTGTCAGGGGCCTGTACCTGGGCCTCCAGCCCCACTGTCTGGGCCGATGTCAGGGCCGACACTGGGTCCCTTGGACATTCCACCGAGATACCTAATGCCAGGCTACCCAACACCACAATACCCTCCGGGGTATCCAGCACTGCAATACGTTATGCTGGGGTACCATTCGCTCAGGTACCCGACGCCTGGGTATCCAACGCTGGGGTTCTCTTACCCAATACTGGGTATCCCCACACCAGGATATCTGCCCTACTTCAGAGGGTATCCAACACTGGAATATGGGCATCAGTCACCTCTACCTCCACCTCAACCTCAGTTGGACTTGAAGGCGATGTTGTACTCCTGGTGGGATGAGGCAAAATCACAACCCACATTAGAGTTGGAAAAGCGCCAGCCTCCACCGGACCTGATGCTAGCCACTAGAGATCCACAAATCAGACACCCCCCATTGTCGGGCCCCAGGCCATCAATGTCAGGCAGGACAGTGGAGCCTCTTCCACAACCCCAGAGGCCACAGAGTTCACAAGGCCTGCAAACCTCTCGAGACCTGTGAAGTTCGCTCTACCAAAACTAAGCACACCCGACAATACTCCTACGTCAGATTGAGATATTGACTCAGCCCACTCATCGGACTATACATTACCTATTCCAGATGACCCAAAGCCTAGGGAGACTCCAAAATCTCCTCCTGAAGATCCCTCTTTTACAGAGCTCCTCAGGAAAATCCAGGCTGCATATGACTGGCATACTATGGATCAAGATCCCCAATGCTAGAAATTGGCAGAACATCTGGAACTCTCAGATTTATCGCCTACACTCATACCACCCTGGATAGGGCCACATGAGGATTTGGCTTCCATAATCTGGAAACAACAAGCTTCACTGGCACCTGTGGTCAGAAAAGTGGATCGTTCATACTAGACACTTGAAAATAAAGACCACCTCGGTGTTCACCCTAAAGCAGATTCCATGGTCATCAGTGCTGCCCACGACCAGCAGAACCTAAGCACCTTAGTATCTCTCCACCAGACAAGAAATCTAAGGTCATTGACTAATTTGGGAGGAATGTCTACTCTTCTTCAACCTTAGCTATCAGGGACCAGAACTATACTGCTCACATGGTGGTCTACCAGAAATACATTTTAGGTCAGCTGGAGTCCAAGATAGATAAACTGCCTGACTCTGAGTTGAAAGAAGAAATGGCAGGTATGGTTAGATTGGCTAGATCAGCTAGTTGATACAATCTGAGGGCCACTTATGATGCTGTGGATGCCTCAGCGAGGGGAACAGCCACTGCAATCAGCTTCAGGAGACACGCATGGCTGAGGATTTCAGGCCTTGCACCCAAGGTACAGACAGCAATCCAAGATGCTTCTTTTAGAGGTCAAATCTTGTTTGGAGGAGATGTCAAAGACATCATTACAGACTTACAGGACAAAGGCAAAGCTTTGCACTCTGTTCAGTTTATGTACAAGCCTCCACAAAAGCCCAAGCAGCCCTTTCATCACCAGCAGTGCTGCCAACAGAGGCAGCAGCAAAACCAATGTCAGAACAAATGTTGAGCCCCTTTGGCAGGAATGGCTCCCTCGGCCAAATCGCATAGAGCCTCAGGATCCGCTCCCTCCACCCACCCCACCACCTCCTGACTCACTGGAACTGCTCCTTCCTCTGGAGCAAGTCCCACAGGAACTGGTAGGAGGCAGATTTGCCAGTCACCTGCCAGGGTGGGAGGCAATAACCACAGACTCGTAGGTACTTCAGCTGGTGGCCCAAGGCCACACTATAGAGTTTACAGAGAAACCTCCAGCAAACCCTCCAGGTCACTCTTACTATCCACCAAGCCATGCCCCTCTAGTAAGAAAAAGCAAAAGCAGCAATAGAGACAATTCCTCCAGATCAAATGGGAAAGGGATGTTATTCGCACTTCTTCCTGGTTCCCAAGCAGACGGGTGATCTCAGACCAATACTGGACCTAAGCACTCTGAACCTCTGTGGAATACAAGAGGTTCAGAATGCTATCCTTTCCAGGTCTGATTCCACTCTTGCAGAAGGACCACTGGTTGTGTGTACTGGACATGCTGGATGCTTACTTGCACATCCCAGTTTTCCTGCCTCACCACAGGTTCCTCAGATTCTGTTTTCAGGGACAGCATTTTCAGTTTAAAGCTCTATCCTTTGGCCTATCATCAGCACCAAGAGTGTTCATGAAGTGCCTAGCAGTGGTAGCAGCAGCTTTATGCAGATAGGGGTGCAGGTGTTCCCTTACCTTGATGAATGGCTCCTTTCGGCCTCATCAAGGGACAGCCTAGCCCAAGTTCTTGCTGTGACCCTGTACTTTTTCAGATGGGTGGGCATCACAGTCAACTACCACAAGTCCCACCTTTCTCCTACCCAACACCTACAATTTATTGGGGCAGTGTTGGACACAGTCCAGGGGAGAGCCTTCCTACCATCAGACAGGATGGAGACTCTCCGGCAACAAGTGCACTTTGTGGCCTCTTGGAGAAGGACCTTGGCCAGAACAGTCCTTCCTCTTCTCAGCCTTGTGGCAGCAGACATCCTTATGGTGCCCTTGGCCAGACTTCATATGAGGGTCACACAATGGACCCTCAGAGTACAGTGGGACCAGAGATCCGATGATTTAAATCACGAGATTCTGGTCTCAAACCCAGTGGCTCGGGGCCTGTTGTGGTGGCAGGACCCTTGACAGATGTCTCTGGGATGGGATGGGGAGCACACCTAGGGGTTCATAAGACCCAAGACTCTTGGTCTACCAGTGAACTCTCACTCCACATCAATGTACTGGAGATGAGAGCAGTGCCAAATGCCTTACAGGCTTTCCAGCACCTAGTTCAGCCGAGACCGGTCATGATCCAGATGAACAATATGTGTGTCATCTGGTGCATAAACAAACAAGGAGGAACTTGCTCGTACCCCCTCTGTCGAGATGCAATGAGAGTATGGTAGTAGTAGTAGTAGTAATATATTTTATTCAAAACAACCATGAATTGGATAAAAACTCCATTGAGCGAACTCATTCTCAAGATCCAACATACATACAGTTTCCATTTTTACTACTGTCGACTACTGCAACTCCCTATACCTAGGGCTTCCTGGGGTTCATATCTGCCGCTTGCAGCTAGTGCAGAATGCTGCAGCTCGATTGTTGACGGAGACGGTTCGCTCCTCGCATGTTACCCCAGTGCTGCGCGATCTGCACTGGCTGCCAATTCAGTGGCGGATCACCTTTAAAGTTGGTTTATTGACTTATAAAGCCCTACATGGACTTGGTCCTGATTACTTGAAAGAGCTTCTTGTTCCCTAGTGCTCTGTGCAACAGCCCCACTCAGCTGATGAGGGGTTGCTGGAGATTCCAAGGGTAACTTTGAAATCTTCTGGGGCCCGTGCATTTATGTTAGTGGCCCCTACCCTCTGGAATTCTCTACCCCACCAGCTTTGGGAGTGCACGACTGTGGGGGGATTTAAACAGGCACTTAAAACTTTTCTGTATCATCAAGCTTTTCTGTGATGCGTAGTTGCTTGGATTTGTTATTCTGGTTAATTGTTGTCTGTGTTTTATATGATTATGTGTTTGATTTTTGTACAGCGCCTTGATAATTTTGAAAGGCACTTAATAACGTTTATTAATATTATTATTATTATTATACATAAATAACATTTAGTGTATGAAGAACTGTGGTGCAACACTGTCTTCACCTTATGGTGGTGCACATTCCAGGAGTATAAAATGTACTAGCAGACGTACTCCATCGCACTCAGGCCGGGGTCCACAAGTAGAAACTGAGACAGTTAGTGGTAGACAACATCTTTGAAAGATGGGGAAGGCCAGACCTGGATCTGTTTGCATCCCCATCCAACACAAAACTACCAGTTTTCTGCATGCTCGCTCCAGGGCGTGGTGTTTTCTGGCAAGATAAGCTGTCTCTATGCTGGAAGGGGAGGTTCATGTATGCCTTCCCTCCACATCTGCTAATGCAAAGAGTTCTATTGAAACTACAAGCAGAAGAAGCATGAATGATTCTGATCACACCCTTTTGGGTGCAACAGATCTGGTTCTCTCTGCTTCAACAACTGTCAGTGGAACCTCCGGTTCCCCTGCCCATTTGTCAGGATCTCTTAAAGCAGGAACAGAGCACCCTGGTTCATTAAGGCCTTTGGTCCCTTCACCTACATGCGTGGCACCTACTGACATAGCTGCTACTTGATTTGGGGTTTCCCCTAAAGTAGCATGAGTTCTAATGGAGGCCAGAAAGGGGATTCCCCTAGAGTAGCACGAGTTCTACTGGAGGCCAGAAAACTGTCCACTAGATCCTCCTATGCCATGAAGTGGAAGAGATTTTCCATATGGGCCACATCCAAGGAGTGGGAACCCTTCTCCTGCCCAGTTCTGCAGGTCTTGGAGTATCTCCTGCACCTATTTGACCTGGGACTCAATTATTCATCCTTGGAAGGTCCACTTATCAGCCATTTTTGCCTACCACATTCCGGTGGGTGTCAAGTCTTTGGCTCAGCTAGAAGTATCCAAAACTTTCTTGAAAGGGATTCTTCATTTGAAACCCCTGGTCAGGAGCCCCGATCCTCTCTGGGGGCTGAATTTTATATTAGAAAAACTCTAGCTGCCTCCTTTCGAACCAGCATCAAGTTGTGACATGCACTACTGATCTTGGAAAGTGCTTTTTTTGGTTGCTATTACTTCAGCTCGACGGATTTACAAGCTTCAGACCCTGATGTGTAAGGAGCCTTATTTGATTTTTCACAGAGATCAGGTGGCTCTGTGTACAAATCCTAAGTTCTTGCCTAAGGTGGTCTCTGAGTCCACCTTAAATCAAACTCTTTAATTGCCAGTGTACTACTCTGAACATTCTAATCGGAGAGAAGCAATTCTGCATACACTAGATGTACGTAGAATTCTTCGTTAGTACACGAACCAGACAAAGCCAGTCCGCAAAACTGACCAATTGTTCATTTTCTTTGCTCCTAAAAGAGAGGGTGCTGCAGTCTCGAAACAGTGTTTGTCCAAATGGTTGACAAACTGCATTACCTTTTGTTATCAGAAGTATAACAAGCCCTTTCCAGAGGAGGTTAAAGGGCATTCAACCACAGGCATGGCTGCTTCTATGACCTGTTTCAGGAATGTCTCCGCCACAGATATCTGTGCAGCTGCAACTTGAAGTTCTGTCCACACCTTCACTAAACATTACAGTTTGGACATTGCTTCTAGGAGCAGAGTAGGCTTTGGCCTAGCTGTTCTTCAGGCACTCTTGTCCTAGGATCCCTGTTTTACTGCAGACTTCTTCCTACCTCCCATGTCTCAGACATGTCTGACTTTGACTGCTTGGGACTCAGTCCTATCTGTTAGTACCTACTGCAAGAGCCCTCGCGAAGTAAGATAGTACAGTTACGTAAGAACTTACTGTAACAGTAGATCTTTGAGAGAGGCTCTTGCAGTAGGTATTGCTTTCCCTCCCACCTTCACCCTGGGGTTTCTTCTGCTTTTTCTCCTACTATAGTTTTTCAGCTCCAGAAGCCCACTCCTACCTCCTGTCACACCTTACTAGGTCTCCAGCAGGGGAACTGGAGAGCAGGTGTGGGGACCGCTCACTATATAGCACCACGCTGTCGTCGGTCACGTGACACCACAGGGTGGTCCCCTGCTAGACATTGCTAGCTAAAAGTTTTCTGTGTGGTCCTGGCGCCTGACGGCTTCAGTCCTACCTGTTAGTACCTACTGCAAGAGCCTCTCTCTAAGATCTACTGTTACGGTAAGTTCTCACATAACTGTACTTTCTCCAACCACCCCCATCTGTGCTGTGAAGTTAGGCCTTAGCCTGAGCTCTGCATACACTCGGGTATGGGGAATCCACTGCTTTCTGCACACTGCCTCTCTTCAGAGTTTGAGCACAACTGCACTTGTCCAGATCATTAAAATCTTTGGCACTAGAACTGAACAATGTGATCTTTGTGATGGCTGAGAACATGCCTGTGAAGCAAGCCTGCTGTTTGCAGGCAGATGTACTTCCATGTCATCACACATTGGTGTGTGTGAGCATGCATTTTTGTATTCAGTCCATCAGGGGGAAATGCACGGTGAACAGAAAGAGTGAATCATAGAATCATAGAACTTGTGGCAGAAAAAGATTCCATGATCCATCCAGTCTTCCTCTACCCCCCCCCCAAACTACCGCCTCCCTCCTTGAGATAGCGGTGATGGGTGATAGTGGGCTTACTTATAGGACTCGTAGTTATCCGTTTAGCAATGTTTGTGAATTGGACCTAAGTTGTTGAACCACAGCCACATTGCAGAATCAAAATCCTCGAGAAACGATAGTAGGACAAACTCTGTTTATACAGACACATAATGCTAGGATGACTGTGTGCCAGTATAGTGCCACCATCCTGACAGGTATGACACAGCCAGAGCACGTTTCCATTCTAGTGCCTAAGATGTCTATGGTCCAAATGGCCTAGACCTCACATTTTGTTTTTCATCATTTTCTATTGGGTTAGTTTACCAGATTTTGCGATGCCAAAAAGAGGACACTTAGTCCTTCGTCCGATGAGCCCTTATGCCCAACCCCAAGTAAATAGGTTTAAAGCCTCCACCGTATTCCCAGCTCATTTACAAAGAGGTCCTGGGTAGGAGAGAGTAAAATATAACAATAATACAACAGGACAGAGAAGGTACATGAAGAATATTTGGGAGCTCGAAAAGTGGACATGTCCTGGGAAAAGAGAATGTCTGGTAACCCTAGCTGGGTGAGGGAGGTGAGGTGTGGGTGTTGGGCAGGTTAGAAAAAGGGTATAGAATTAAAAAAGTAAAAACAACCATGAAGAAAGACAGATCACAGTTGTTTTAAACTTGCTATTGAATGATGGGCAAGGAAAATGTTATTTAAAAAAAAATTGTGTAGCAACTGCATTACAAAAAATTTAAGTAGCAGAGTAGAAAAAATATGCACAGCATTTGCAGGTAACCTTGTGTAAAGCAGCTGTACAAACTTTTTTGGGTGAACTAGAATGTGTTGCAAGTGTCTGTTATACATGAGAAATTTTGTGTAGCAACTGATGAAAATTACGTTATTTTTCATGCTATACCAGGTAAACTATTAATTGGTGGTGGGGTTCGTGGTGTGGGAAAACCTTTATCTAGTTGTCATTCTCAGAGCAACCTGGTGGATTTCCTCCCTAACCTATGCCCTACCATCCTTCCACTCACTAGGTGAGTCAATGAAAGTATGCTGTGACACCTGCAGCTGTTGCAGAATGCAGCTGCTTGGTTGCTGATGGGACTTTCAAGGTCACATCATGGCTCTCTGGTGCTGCATGATTTGCACTGGCTGCCAGTCAAGTAGCTTAGTGTTGCACTTCTAACTTACAATACCCTACAAGGGCTGGACCCAGCCTACCTGGAAGAGCTCTCGCACCCACACATACCTGTGTGTCCTCACCACTTTGCTGAACAAGGCCTCCTGGTAGTTCTAGGGCAAGGTTAAAGACCTCAGGGGACTGCACTTTTGAAGTGGCAGGTCCAGTCCTCTGGAATTCTTTGCCCAGAACTTTGAGGGATACACCACTGGTGGAGGCCTTTAAACAGGGCCTGAAAACTTTTTTTATTTGCTGAGATGTTTGGGTTTTAATCATCCAATAATAGTGTCATCCCTGGTAGTATAATATTTTGTTGTGTATGAATTTATTTATTGGAATATTCTGTTATTTTAAATAGTTTTAGGTTGAGTTGTGCAAAGTTGGTTGGTGCAGTGAGCTCTGGTGAAGGGCGCCACATATATAAGGACTTGAATTATTGTGCAGCTGTGCTACGGGTGTGTAAGCTCCTTGGTCCACCACAGGGGCTGTTATGATGCCAGAAGCATTGCCCTCCCCTGCTTAGCTAGGAAATGCTGCCATTGGCAACATTGTCCTCATCCCACCTGCCCATACCCGATTCTGCTAATGAATGTAGATCACTGGCCCGGCAATGTAATATGTGACTCGTTTTATACAGAATATTAATGTTTCGTATTATTGATGCTCTTTATAGGTACAATTAACTCTCCTCTCCAAAATATCAGATAAGTATGAGATTTAGTTGCTTTTTTTATTCTCTATTTACATATATTCCCCTGGACTATGGATTCTTTGTGACCCTCTTTCACTCATTTTACTTTCAGGCATCTTTCTGACAAGGATCTTCAGGAGAGTGAACCCTACTCTAGGACGAGTGAGTATGTACTTTTGGGGTTTTACTATTTAACAGTAAAAAAAATGCAAAATGGTGCAACAGCATCTTTTAGCAGCTCTCATGCAGACAGCCTATTTTGTGGCTTGACTCACAAGCAGTTTTTTTTGTTACATTTTATTACCATGCACTGGAGCTGTACTTTTAATAAACAGTTTAGAATGCTGTGCTTCCCCTTCACTATGCATATCACTGATCTCAGTGATGCAGATAGTGAAATAAGGGAAGTATGTGTTAACCCCGTCAGGCAACTAAACATCAGTTCATTAAAATGACAGCTCTAAAGCTGGCCCATCGGTGCAGTGTTAGCACTGCTGTTCATGACGCTAGTGAGCTCAGGCTGTTGGGGTTCGGTTTGAGAAAGAGTGAGTATACCATGGGCAGCTGTTCTTTTGGGGAAGGGGTTATGTGCTCTGCAGCACACCTGCTACCTAACGGAATCTGGTTGGACCTGCCACCTAACGGAATCTGGTTGGGAGCACAGTCAGGAGGGATGCTGTCAGACTTGAGTAAGAACGAGCCTGTCATTGCACACCTATGAGCCTATGCAGACAGGTGGATGGAAAACTCCCCAATCATGGTCAGATGACAGCCCAGTCCACTGTAGACCCTGCACTGTCAACTGAGTGTCCTCTGCCACTGGATCCTATGCCCAGAGGGCTTGGACAACCTCTCTGGCTCCGTGGAGGGGTGCAATACAAACTGGAAGATAGGTGGAGTGGGTAAGCTGTAGAGAAGGCAGGTGGTGGGGCTCAAGGGGGCTGGTCATATTGGGGGAGGTCAGTACATAGGATGAAAAACCGGATTTGAAAAAGGCCAGCCCCAGTGGACTGCACAGAATCATCAGTTCATCCACACAGCAGATGAAACAATTTTGTTTTTTAGTTTTGTGTCTTGCTTTGCTGTCAGAAGCTTTTACATGTAACAGTTTGTTGCAGTTGTCATCACTGTCTTGGTTGAGTGCTTGCCAAGCTGGTATTTCCAGCCCAAGATGATGATGTTGTCAAGACTTATCTGTGTTAGCATCATTACCCTCTCCTCATCAGTTTTGTTAGCTGAAATCAACAGTCAAGATAAAATCCACATACAGGAAAGGATCAGTTCTGTCCTACTCCCTATTGCCAACTGTTGTGTAGGACCTATTTTTTACATTAAAGTCCTTAGTACACGTGACTATGGTGGCCCTGAAGTGCAAAACACAAACAACTAAAAAAAAGTAAAATGTAATCAAATATGTTAAGCAACAACCAAAAAATGGAATACAAACAAAAACATAAAGCAACAAAACCAAATATAAAGTGTGATGCCACAAAAATAAAGTAAAACAAAGAAGTGAAATGCAACCAAAAGAAAATGACAAAAAAATCCAATGCAAATGAAAACAGTAAAGTGCATCTAAAAATTATGAATTTAACAAAAATATTAGCACATCTAAAAAGTGAATGCAAGTAAAAAGGGCAACACAGCAACAAATGACTGCAAACAAAAAAGTACAACACAACAAAAAAGTGACTGCAAACAGAAAAGTACAGCACAACAAAAAAGTGACTGCAAACAAAAAAGTACAGCACAACAAAAAAGTGACTGCAAACAAAAAAGTACAGCACAACAAAAAGTGACTGCAAACAAAAAAGTACAGCACAACAAAAAAGTGACTGTAAACAAAAGGTACAGCACAACAAAAAAGTGACTGTAAACAAAAATATAAAGCACAACAAAAAAGTGACTGCAAACAAAAAAGTACAGCACAACAAAAAAGTGACTGCAAACAAAAAAGTACAGCACAACAAAAAAGTGAATACAAACAGAAAGGCACAGCACAACAAAAAAGTGAATGCAAACAAAAGAGCACAGTACAACACAAAAGCACAACACAACTAATTTCCAATGGAATCCTGCTTCTACCCATTTCCACAACTGGGTTGACTGAAGCACTGCTCTGGAAGATTAGGTGACCTACTCAGGGTCACACAGTAAGTATTCAGCCATAGCACAGTTTAAACATGAAATATTGTGGTTCGCAATATTGCTCTAAGCACTAGACTGCAATGCATGTGGGGGGGGCAGGAAAGTCTGGTCGCTGCTGGTATTGCCTTTTTTCCCAGTTTATTCACCCATGATAATCCAGCTGAGATACATCTCATTTGCAAGAGGGGTCCTGATTTTAGCTGTTTCACAGTATATTTACCCAGAATCACCCAGCTGAGTTGCAGCATTTCATTTCCATTATGTGCCTGCTTCAACACCTCACTTCAGCTACATGGACTAACTTGCTCAAGGTGACACAGAGTATTTGGCAGAAGCACAGTCTGAACTTGCAATATCTTGGTTTCAAACAGTACCTTTGGGGCAGGTGGCCAGATACGCAAGTGGCTGACAGCAATATTTTCTTGTTGCTTTTACCCATCTGGGTGAACTGGAGCACTATGAACATTAAATGACTTGCTCAGGGTCACACAGTGAATATTTGACTCTAACACAGTTTGAACATGAGATCTCCTGGTTCCAAACAGTGCCCTAACCAATAGACCACACTTCCTCCACAGACTGTGAGTGGGGGGGTTGGCAACTGCTGGTGATGTTTTGTGTAGTTACAACTTATCTACTCAACATAGCTAAGCTGGGATGCAATATCTTATTTCTGGTGAAGTTCTGTTGCTACCCAGTTCCACAGATGCATGGACAGGCACACTTGAGGTTAAGCGACTTGCTCGGTAGTATGTGGGTCTAGCAGGGTTTAAACCTGTGATTTCCTGGGACCCTAAAATTTACTTCTTTTTTGTTTGTTTACAATTTATTTTCCCAGGACAGCTAAGTAGGAACATTTCCTTTTCTGTGGGATGTTGCTTCTTCCTGCAGTCTGAGTGATGATAGTCCCTGATACAGAACTCTGGGGCAGTCATCAATCCCTTTGATATAGCACAGGTGCACTGACCACAAACATTGCAGAAGTCAGCCCTTCCTTTATGGTTTTGCTCACGCCAACACAGTGCTTTCATTACCAGTCCTTGGACACCTCAATAAACTGCTGCTGTTTTCAGTTGGGCATTTAAAAAGGGGAAATCCAACACCTAAGACAGCATAAGCTCCCAGTGTTCTCTTTAAAAAAACAAGCATTTGTCAATGCCAAAGGTTTGCTTGCTGGCATTAGCAGTGGAAGTGCAAGAGTTAGACAGATGCAGTACAGGAATGGCAGTGAAGTATTGAACTAATGCCAGCTCCACCCCCACCCTGCAGAGATGGACAGGCATTGGGGTGTGCCTTTGGGTCATAGCCCATAATGGTGATGACATTTTGATTTCCCCTCACCCTACCCTGCAAACACTAACAAGTGTCGAGGTGTGCCTTGGAGTGTTTGGGCTTTACATTCAACTCATTCCATAAGGAAATACATTGAAATGGGTGCAGTATAGGAGAATGGGATGAACTCTGGGGTCAGGGGGTCCAAGGCGCACCTTGATGCCTGTCACTGGCTGCAGGGTGGGGGTGGGGGTGGAATGACGTGAACATTACTGCTGACAATTCCAAGTCACACCCCCGATGCCTGTCAGTCCTTACAGGGTAGGGCGTTATGGTCAAAAACCCTAAAGCCCTGGGCATTTCTTAGGTATTTTTATTCCAATTTTTCAACATGGGTTTTTTGTGACCCCTCCGCAAGAACAGTGACACTATCAGTTCATTAGCTGAAAGGTGATTTTGCACAGTGACTGTGCCATTTGGTGCCACACGTGAGAAAACACATTTTGAACAGGATGTGTAAAATGACAGCTGTACTGTTCCTGAGGAGGTGTAAAAAATGGCAATGTTGAAAACTTGGAGTCAAAATATAAAAAACTGGTGAAGTCACGAGTGTGCGTAGAAACTGCACAACGCACACCTGTAATGTAATTAGGTTTGGAATTTTTACAGCAGATTTCCAACATAGGTATTTTGGGACCTCCGCTCATGAACAGTGTCACTGTGATTTTCTTAATCTATCCCGAACACTGATTTCCCAAAGTGACCACACTATTCTGCGCCAGAAGAGCAAAAACACATTTCGGCCAGGATGTGGAAAATGACAGCTGTACTGTTCATAAGGAAGTGTGGAAAAATGCCAATGTTGAAAATCTGGACTAAAAATATTACAAATTCGTGAACTTACGAGGGTGCGTGGAAACTGCGCAGTGCACGCTCATAACAGTCATTCTATGGACTTTTATCACTAAATTTTCAACATAGCCATTTTAAGATCTCTGCTCATGAACAGTGTCACTGTAATTTTCTTAATCTGTCCCAAACATTGATTTCGCACACCGACTGTGCCATTGTGCGCTACATGTGTGAAAACACCTTTCGGGTGAAATATGAAAAATGACAGCTGTACTGTTTATAAGAGGGTGTAGTAAAATGGCAATGTTGAAAATCTGGAGTGGAAATAGTAAAGCTTCTCAAAGTTACAAGCGTGCATAGGAACTGCAACGCATGCTCATAAAACAGTAATTTTTGGATGTTTTCACCAAATTTTAAACATAGTTTTAGGATTACCATGAACTGTGACACTGCGTCGTTAATCAGTCCTAAAAGGTGGTTACGCACAATGACCATGAAATCACCTTCCGGGACTGAATAACAAAATGATAGTGACTGAGTTCATGAGGTGGGGTCCCAAGAATCCCATGTGGAAAATTTGGTGAAAAATTCCCCAAAATGGCTGAGATATGCACCAAAGTTGAAACCCCCCCCACTTATGCCATTAAACAGCTTACCGGCATTTCTTCAGTTCATGGCCAGCTTTGAAGAGTGCCGACATGTTCCTGGTCCACAGACGATCATCACGCCAGCCTCCGGAGGTAAGTATGGGGTGAGGGGGGTTGTGGGGAGGTGGGGTACGCAGAGGGTGGGTGCAGGTTGGGGAAGGGGCAAGAGAGTCAGCGAGGGACTGTTTTCTTTTGTTATAGGTGTTTTTTTTTTAAAAGACGACGTGGGACTTTTGCCATGCTGGGGTGGGTTCCCAGCATGGTACCTGGAAGTTTGTTGGGGGGGGCAGTAGAGCCGAAAGCAGACTGGGCACCCCCATCGGCCATACAGTGTTCGGGGTGGAGGGGAGTGCATGAGCATGCTGGGGTGAGCTCCCAGCGGTGTTTGCTTTGGGGGGCACTGGATTTGATGGGGATCATGCTGTTCTGTGGAAATGAACTGTCTATGACAGTTCAGATGCAGTGCTGACATGTAGGTAATTTGCAGATTGCCTGCCAACGGCAGTATGCAAATTGCCTACACGTTACCACCACTGATTGTAGTGGTGGTTTTCTCTGAACTGTACGCCACTGCATCTGAATGGCTGTCATAGACAGCTCGGACATTTATTGGTGCGGTGCAACCGCACCTGCAAAAAGGAGCAGGGCATTGGAAGTGGGGGTGGCACACCTACCAAAACTCATATGGTGGCACTATGTTTCTTGCACATGCGTGCAAGCAAACATAATGAAACAGGGTGGGGGGGATTGTTTAACCAGGAAAGACACACTTAGCCGAAGCTGGTTTCCAGGTGTGACCTGGGAGCACAAGGAAGTTAAACGACTTGCTCAGGGATTCAAGCCCAGGTCTCCCAGTTTGCAGCTCACTGTCTTAAACCACAGCACTGTGCTGCCTCCAAGTCAATATCAGAGATGGGCATCGGGTGCCAGCATAAAAATAAATTAAAAGCTGACACTGTGTAACATTTGTGACTGTACCATACCAGCTAGCTCACATACCTACCATAAACAATAGATAGATCACTTACCTGGATCCTGATGAGCCTGGCTTGGGGACTCAAGGTCACATGGAGTCATACCTGTAAAATAAGAAACAGTGATGGAGTCACAAAGAATTTGTAGTTCTTCATGAACAACAAAGGACAGCTGGGAATGTTACACATAGAACAATACTTATATGTCCTGTTAAATTGGGGTCTGTGTCTTTTCAGAGCTGTAGAAATGAAGGAAAACATGTATTAGTTTGAGGAAACAATAATGTCGAGTGTAGATAAACCAGAGTTTCAGAGGAACAAGAGCAAGAGGATGAGCATAGCTATAAAGTAAAAGGTATTTTTCAATAAAAAGACACAGTTTAAAGCAAAAGTGAGAAACTTCCAATAGAGAAATAAACTGAAAAAAGAAATGAGACACAGACAGGGACAAAGAAATTATGAAAGAAGAGCAGTGGGGAGGTATTCATGCTTACTTCTCAGCAATTTGGGTAGCGTTATTTAAATATAATATTGCCACTGTGGGCTAATGAGCTACTGAATGCCTGCTTTGGGCTAAGGATCCACATATGCAAGAAAAGTTAGTCTCTGAGTCATGGAGCTCCATACAAAATGATTGTTTTCCTTCGTGGAACTTTTATGGTCCTAGAAAAAAGTAAAATGCTTGATTACACACAACTCCGATTGATGTTGCCAGCAGGTTCAGAATGGCATGCTCACTTCATTTAGCTCACCTAGGTCAGCTAGTGGTTGCGACTCCAGTGCAATCACCACTGTTGTTACACTGTCTTCTAAAGGAGCCCCCTATCACCACCTGCTGCCACAAAGAAAACACACAGGGCCCTTTGACCTGCAATAGGATTTTGTCACTCCACAAAATTTTGTTACTTCCTATGACACCGGTCTTGCTCTCAACCCTTTGTAAGAGAAAGCTACCTGTCAGCCATAGTGGTTGCTGAGTGGCGCTGAAGCCTCTGTGCCACTCACCCCAGGCTGGGGCATGTTACCCTGGACAGTGCTTGTCCAACACCCAGCTGCCCGTTCCCAAAGCTGTCAGCCTGCAGCTAAATCCAGGCAGCTGGAATGTCCAGGCAAGTGCTTACCGTTTTTGTGACTGTACCACTTTTCTCAGGATAACCCATTTGAGGTGCAACAGTTAGATAGTTAGCTGATGTGCTCTATGAAGCCAGGTAAGTCCCCATACATTGGGGGTGGGGGTAAATTACACAGCCATCTCATTTCCTTCTCCCAGCTTTGTGGACAGTAAAAATCCACCCTCCCTCGTAATACCAAATTTTACAAAATGGAAACCATTCATCCACCCTCATAGCAGGCATCATGCTCTCCTCCTCCAGCTGTAGCCGGTCAAAAAGAAACATTCCTTTATCCCACTCTTCTAAAAACAATCATCTCCCCCCACATTTCAGAAAGAATAAAACTTGAAAAAAAATGAGAAACCTTTTTTTCACCACCTTGGCTGTTCACCATCTGAATCAATGAGGCTGCAGCGTACATAAAATACTATTACCCAGCGTGTGCTAGTTCATTTAGATAGTAGCCAGCTGATGTGGTGAAAGGTGGGATTACAGCATGTCAGTTGCTGTAGCAAATGATTCAAGATTTATTCTCGTTGGCAGGAGGGGATGGTAGGATGGGTGCTATGGGGTGGAGGGGAGTTTGCTTTCTGTTTTACTAGCCAAGGCTTTAGGAAGCAATGGGACTGGGTGCTACAAGGAAGGTGGAGTTTCATCCCAATGGCTATCTCAGTTGCTTGACCATTAAGGAATGGGTTGGCTAACAATTGCATACACGAATTACATAGTTCAAACACCTCACAGTCAACAACCAACCATCCCCAAATGTCAACCCATGACCTTTTAAAATAGCCTGTACTTTTTGCTGAATTTCACTTTAAACTACCAGCTCAAGCAGCAGCTGTTAAATCGCCACACCAAACGCAGTGGCTGAGCCATTGTTCAGGCAAAAATCTTTTCCTTCTCCAACACCTGATTTGTGGAACAAGTTGTGGGGACTTCATTGCTTGTGATGAATGATCAGGCTGACTTTGTTTTGCTACTTTTCAGAATTCGGTTACAATTTTGCTTGTAGATCTGTTTACTGAAGTGCTTTAAGTACATAATGGCCCATTGGTGCTGGGGCTGCTTTGCCGCACATGAGCCACTGATCCATATGGGCTATTGGAGGGCCTTGCAGGGGTGGTGAAGATAGGGTATTCCAAAGGTGAAGGTGGGTTGTGCCTCCCTGCTGCAGTACCTTTACCTACAGTACTGTATGTGTCCACAGGTGATGGTAGAGGAGAACAGGCACATAGGGGGAGGACAGCATGCAGACACTGGTACCCAATATCACATTGCACACTCTCAGTGGAGGGAGAAAAAATGGGAAAAATGGCCACAGGTGGGAAGGATGATGCTCTGACTGCCACCCATGTGAGTTACAGGGCCCAAGACAGAGCTATTAGGCCTACTCGCCCCTGTAAATTTCAAATGACTCCCCTCCAACCATGTTAATTATGTTAAAACCAGCTTAGTCTGGTTCAGTTTCAGTTGGTTTCCATCTGTATCCCCCCCCCCCACACACACACACACAACTGTCCCATGGGACAAGGCTGAAATAGGCAGAACTACTTAGTCCTTCTTTTCCATTCAGGAAGGAAGGAAGAGAGGGAAAACATTCCAACACTTCCAGCAAAGACAGAGTAACCATTAACAATGCTGCCCTCCACCTTCCTATCCAGATGGGAAAATAAACTCCTCTTGCGCTGGACTGGGAAAGAGAGAGGTGGTGGTATCTAAATCATTCCTTGAGCCCGCTCAGATTCGGACTCTGCTGCTGGTGTTACGGAGTAGTGACTGTTCTAACACCCAAGTTCCCAAAATGACTTTAGCAAGATGTGCCCCTGACCATATCTGCTCCCGCTCTATTGTGATTTATAAAACAACTCCTGCTGTCTTGGTGGGGACTGGAGTACCATCCAGAGAGCTCTGCTAGTGTTCTCATTACCAAGCATATGAATGTGCTATGCTGCTTATAATGATGCAGATGTCTGGGATAAAATGGCCTGGCAACAATTCTGTTAGTAGCTTGGCAGAAGACACCAGGAGGAAGGAGTGCTGTGTGCCTGGACTTCTCTACTGGGACTAAAGAAGTAGAACTCTTGTACTTGGACTTTTAATTTAGGTTAAAAAAACAAATTAACAAACAAAACAAAAAAAAATGAGTGTGTTTGTCTGAGTTAACTGAACTGAATGGTTATCTGAACAGTTATCTAGGTGTAAATCTCATGTGATTGAAAGGGATTGATAGATGTGCAGTTTAAATTACTTGTGGAAAGATCTAGTAAGTAGGGGGAGTGGCTTAGCTAGAAGGAAGCTAAATTTAAAGACTGCCTTAGAAAGATTCTGTTAGTAGCTTGGCAGAAGAAACCAGGAGGAAGGAGTGCTGTGTGACTGGACTTCTCTACTGGGACTATATTGCCCTCCACACTCCCACCTAAAGCTAGTTCTACTTTTATAGGCACAGGATTTGACTGACAACAGGAACTTCCTGTTTGGGAGCAGAAAGTGAGTGATCACAGAGCCACCAAAGACCCACCATCCTAGAAGGGCAAGAGTAGCACTCCATCCCCCTCTAGCTGCTGGAGGCATGCCTCTGAGCAAGTAAGGGGTCTACTGAGAAATATAGGATATTCATGTCTCAGAACAGGACAATCAGGAGCTTAAAGGGCACAGAGGCAGAAACTAAGTAGAGAGAGAAGAGGGAAAAAAAACAGAGGAAAGGGTAACGATTCCAAACAACAGTTAAGGGGCCAGAAATAAGACATGTTAGGAGTGGTGCAATGCAGTGGCTGTGGAGCAGCAGTCTTCCGAGAGACATTCTAGAGGATACGGTGTTGTCCCATCTGCAGGCACCTCTCTGGGCTGAGGGAGGAGGTAGCTCATCTCCAGGCTGAGTTGTCCAGGATTTGTGGGATCTCCTCCTCCATCCAGGGACCACCAGTATCACTGCCGTTGCCTCAGAGGTTGCCAAGAAAGAGGAGCGGTTGGACCACAGTGGGCTCAGGGAGGGTGAGGGTGGTGGAACAGAGGCACATCCCTCCTGTTGTACCTCTCCACAATTCCTAAGCCATTCTACAAAGTGTGGTTCCTCTATGGAGGCTCCTGCAGTGGAGACCAAGGAGGATGCTGGGAACCTCCACAAATAAGACCCACAGAAGGGTGGCATGGGACCCCACAGGGGAAGGAAACAACTCCTGGTGGGGGACTCCATTGTTAGGAAGGTAGAACTGGGGAGGAAGGGGAGAGGGAGGTAAGGTGCCCGCCTGGCGCCATGGTTTGGAGGGACAGGGAGCGAATCCCCAGGATTGCCGGAGCAGCTGCACAGGAGAGGGAGCTGAATGTCATTGTCCACCTAGGGACAAATGACCTGGCTAAGAAAGGGATTAGAGCAGTACAGGAAGAGTTTGTGGAATTGGGGAGGGGCCTTAGACAAGTAGCACGCACGGTAACCTTCTTGGAGGTGCTGCCCATCTATGGTGTAGGAGAGGCTAGGGTGTTCTGCACCATGGAATTCAATCAGTGGTTGAAAAACTGGTGCAGAGCTCAGGGATTTGGCTTCATTGGGGACTGGGGGTCCACCTGGAGTGTTGCAAGCCTATACTGGCATGATGGGCTGCATCTGTCCAGGAGGGGAATCAGGATCCTAGGTGATAGGTTTAAATGCATAATTGGCAAGCATTTAAACTAGCCAAGGGGGGGAGGTACTGGAAAGGAGCAGGGAAATCGTAGCCCCCACCAAAAAAAATCATGGTAGTAAGTGTGGTAAACACCAACATAGAGGTGGCGATAGAGAGAAGGACAGGGGTAAATGGGGAAAGTGACAAAGGCAAGAAGGACAGGGATGGGGCAAAAAGGAGTAAGACCATCAGGAAATGGAGGGTGATGAGTACCAATGAACGTAGTCTGGGCAACAAGCTCCCTGAGCTGGTGGCCTTGATGGAAGAGGGATACCTGGATTTCATAGCAGTCACAGAAAAACATGGTACACAGAGAACCATGACTGGGATGTTAACATACCAGGGTACATAACCTACAGGACAGATAGGCAGGAGAGAAGAGGGGGAGGAGTAGCTCTCTATGTAAAGGAAGAGATAAAAGCAACTGAACAAAAGAGTAAACAGGGAGGAGAGGAGGCACTGTGGGTCACATTGGAGACTGGAAAGGGCACCACAATCCACACAGGAGTTGTGTACAGACCCCCATGTCAGGGGGAGGGAATGGACAAGGATATGATAGAAGGCATTCTTAGATGGCAGAGAAAGGGGAGATACTGTTGATGGGAGACCTGAATATGCCAGATGTTAACTGGAGCACATTTGCTGCAGCCACATCCAAGAGCAGGGCCATTCTCGATGCTCTACAGGCGGCAGGCCTCAGACAGCTAGTTTCGGAACCCACTCATGAGGGAGTAATCTTAGACCTCATACTTTCAAATGGGGGCAGTGAGAGGATCTCAGATCTATAAGTGGGTTGCCATCTGGTAACAAGTGACCAACAAACAGTGTGGTTCATGTTAAATTCAGCTGCAGAGTCAAGCCATACAACAGTGAGGGTACTGGACTTCAGGAGGGCTGACTTTGGCAAGATGGGAGAGTGCCTCAGAAAAGCACTAGCAAACAGGCTAGAAGGAGGCGTGAAGCAACAATGGGGAATCATCAAAACTGCCATCACAGAGGCAACAAGCCTTTGTCTGAAGCAAATAAACAAATCAAAATGAAATAAAAAGCCACTATGGTTCTCAAAAGAGGTGGCTGGGAAAGTCAGGCAGAAAAATATAGCATTCAGGAAGTATAAGGAAACACAGAAGGAGCAGAACAGAGAGCTGTACCAGTTGAGGCAGAAGGAAGCAGGGAGGGAAGTCAGAATAGCAAAGGCCCAAACTGAGGAAAAGATAGCCAACTTGGTTAAGAAGGGGGATAAAACCTTGTATAGGTACATAAGAGAGCATAGAAAGACAAAGGAGGGATAGTGGGGCTGAATAGAATGAATGGCAGGTGGGTAGAGGGGGACAGTGAAAAAGCAGGGACACTGAACGAATATTTCTGCTCAGTATTCACGAAAGAGGAGGGGGAAGTGCCTAATCCAATTAACAGAAGCACTCTTGATGGGGGGGTGGGTGATCCCAGCCCTTTCACAGAAGAAAGAGTTCTGCAAGAACTCCTAAAACTGAAGGTGGACAAAGCAATGGGGCCTGGTGGAATTCACCCCAGAATTCTAAAAGAATTAAGAGGGGGGGACTAGTAAAACCACTGGCTACTCTTTTTAATAAATCATGGGAGGATGGTTTGGTACCTGAGGACTGGAGGAAGGGCGGATGTGATTCCCCTTCACAAAAGTGGGACCAAGACAGAGGCAGGAAACTACAAACCTGTCAGTTTAACCTCTGTGGTAGGGAAAGTGATGGAGTCACTTCTGAAGGAAAGAATTGTTGATACCTTGAGGTCAGTGGGGCACAGGACCCAAGGCAGCATGGGTTCACAGCGGGAAGGTCATGTCAGATGAATCTAATAGATTTCTTTGACTGGGTGACCAAAGTAGTAGACCAGGGAGGGGCTGTGGACATGGCCTACCTAGACTTTAGCAAGGCATTTGACACAGTCCCACACAAAAGATTAACAGACAAATTAACCAGCCTGGGAGTGGGTCCCAGGGTGGTAGCCTGGGTAAAACATTGGCTGGACAACAGGACACAGAAGGTAATTGTAAATGGAGTCCACTCTGAAGAAAGAGGGGTTACTAGTGGGGTACTGCAGGGTTCAGTACTGGGTCCAGTCCTTTTTAATGCCTTTATAAGTGACATTGCAGAGGGACTGGAAGTAAAAGTATGCCTCTTTGCAGACAAATCAAAGATCTGCAACAGGGTTGATACACAAGGAGGCATGGAAAGGATAAAAAGGGACTTGGCAAAGTTGGAGGAATGGTCAGCAGTATAGCAGGATTCAATGCAAAGAAGTACAAAATAATGCACCTGGGAAACAAGAACCCAGGGGAAGATTACACAATGGGGTGGAGGTAGTAACAACAGCAAAAAAGGAAAGGGACCTGGGGTAATCATATCAGATGACCTTAAGGTTATCAAGCAATGTGAGAAGGCAGTAGGGAGGGCTGGGGGTATACTGGGATGCATAGGGAGAGGCATCACCAGCAGAAAACAGGAAGTCATTATCCCTCTGTACAGACAGTTGGTGAGACCCCATCTGGAGTACTGCCTCCAGTTCTGGAGACCCCATCTCCGCAAGGACATAGATGGGATAGAGGCAGTTCAGAGGAGGGCAACTAAAATGGTGCAGGGTCTGCAAGAGAAGCTGTACGAGGAGAGACTAAAGGAGCTTAATATGTATACCCTTGAGGAAAGAAGGGAGGGGGGCATGATAGAAACTTTAAGTCACCTCACTGAATCAACAAAGTCCAAGAAAGGTAGCATCTTTCAGAAAAAGAGATGCATGAACAAGGGGCACAATTTAAAGATAGAGGGGGTTCCAGGGCAATGTGAGGAAGTATTTTTTCACAGAGAGGGTAGTGGATGCATGGAACAGCCTTCCTGAGCAGGTTGTGGGGTCTAAAACTGTGGGAGAATTCAAGAATGCATGGGACAGACATAAGGCAATTCTTGTGGGGGGTAGGAAGAAATAGGCTGTTGGTTAACTAGGATCTGCGGCCTATCCTGTAGGTAGGAAAATGGGCAGACTAGGTGGGCCAAGTGGTCCTTATCTGCCATCAAAGTCTATGTTTCTATGTAAGTAAAACAAACTTTTCACTTACCTGTAATAAACACGGAAGCCTCAGCAAATAAGGGGGTGGTAAGCCCAGTGCTATGCAGGTATCCTAGGAGATACTGAACTGGCAGCAGGGCTTAACTCCTCCCTCCTACCTCTAGGGCCCTCAGTAGAAATTTGTGTTTGGGGGTCTGGAACTTTCTAGAAATAAATGAGGGTCTGCAGCCAAAAAGTGGGATTCACTGTGAAATTCTGGGGGGTTACCGATCAAACGAATGTGAGCCATGCCCCCGCTCTTGCACCTTTCATGAGTAGGAATTTGGAGAGCGCAGAGTGCACTCTATTGGTTTCTAATGGGACCATTTTTTAAATATGACTTTTAGTGTTTTAGAGGGTGAATTCAAACAAATGAAAGCCACCACTCAAGTAACAATGCCCTTGTTGGTTGAGTGGTGGCCTTAATTTGTTTGAATTTGCCCTCCAAAACATTAAAGATTGTAGTTAAAAAGATGGCACCATAGAAAGCAATGGAGTGTACCCCTACGCTCTTCAGATTCTTGCATCATGAAATGTGCGAGGGCATGGCTCAGTGGTTGGACTCCTGGGATTTGTAAGTGAGCACCTTGGGGACTTCCTGGGGAAAAAACACGTGTCCCAAAGCACAAAATGTGCATAAATGACACAGGTACCCGTGTCCCCAAGAGCCCTGACCCTGCGTAGTGCTGGAGTCAAGGCAGCCATGAATTTAATAGCAGGTCAGGGTGTGCCTTCCCTCCACACCACCCCTATTGTATGGGTCCAAAGAGCCACTGATTAGGGGCAAGTGTATCCCCCATGCTGTACAGAGCCGGCGAGCTAACTGTGAGGCTGCTAGTAAAAAAAAAAATATTTTTGGGATTAGAGAGCCCAGTTAGGGATGGACAGACCTGAAAAAGTCATGACCTTATTATTAGGACTAAGGTACAGATTACCATCCCAATTTGTACTAACTGGTTCTGAGCCAAATACAAGGGAAACATGCTTAGTTCTGGTCACTTCTGTTCTGTGTTCCCCTTGGGCTGCTGAAGTTCCAAAGATGGCTTACCTGTCACAGGTGGAAGCCTGGGAAAGAAACACTTGCATCCAGGTAGTCTGATCAGTGCCATCTAAAAAGTCCTGCTAAATGAGGAAAGGTGCACTGAAATGACTCATGAACAAAGCATAAATTTGATTTGCATCAGATAAAGCTTGTACTTTCAAAGAGTTCAAACATGCTCTCCAGTCATATCTGATGCCATAACATTTCAATGGAAGCCGTGTCGGTTATAGATAGGCATCCACCTGTCATAGGTAAGCATCTTTTGAAACCTGATTCTGATTCAGATCAGATCCTTTAGGAAATGGATGGTTATTTTGAAAACATTTAGAAACTGCCCTGAACATAAATATTGAAAATATAGTATTTTTCTAACAGGTTTCTTAGTTTGTGTTTCTATCTCCCTTCTACGCAGCGTTCAGCAGTGTCTCACATTTTTCCATGCTTTACAGATTCCCTTTAAAGCAGCAGTGCACTGCAAAAAAAAAATTCTGTGCTTTTTCAACTGTTTATTCCGTGTGTTCTGCTGAACATTTCCCTGGTAATCTTTCTGACCAGTATTGTACTATCACCCCAAAATTTGCTTTGTTGTCCTTTGTTTTTGTTTACATTTCTGTCACCTGCCACATTGAAAGCAGCAGTACTAGACAGCAGCTGCCATATTTACTGTAGCACTACATAACTGGTAACGGATCACTTCCTGGTTATGTAGTACTGCAGCTTTAAGCTCATTTCCTTAACCCTGTGTGGTAGAATGATAGTGCATTTTCAGTCCCTCCCCCTGCTATAGCTTCTCCGCAGCCCACCTACTGACAGATACCCACCTGGTCCTAATATTTTATTTATTTATTAAATTTTGTTAACTGGGTAAGCCCACTGAGCCCCAAGGGTCCCTTTTTCAGGGGCAACCCGGAGTTAGTTACATAAAGCAAGGCAATACATACAGGTAGTATAGTACAAGACATAGCGTACAGGATTACAATGACAGTATACAGTTTTCACAGTAGAGAGCAGTTATATACAGCAAATTTAGAAAGTTCAACAGTAGCAGCTGAAAGGCTTGGGGCAAGAGTTTATACCATACTGTTGACACCCAGACTGTCCCAATAGTACACATCCCTTACCCCCATCAGCTGATACCCAGCCTCTCCCAGTAATTAGATTCCTGATACCCACCCATTTGCTGACCCTTTCTGTCCAAATGATCACATTCTTTGCTCCAATTCACCTGTGGTCACCTACCCAGTCCCATTAATCATATTCCTGCCCCTCCCAGCCTGCTGGCACCCATTCTGTCCCAGAAATCACATCCCTGACACCTAATCATCTGCTGATACCCACTCCGCCCCAGTAATCACATTCCTAAACCCCATCCATCGGATGGCACCCACACTGCCGCACTAATTATATCCCCTTATAGCAGAAATAAAATTCGAACTCCTCTAAATTATGAAGAAAACTATAATACCTTAACTAAAATACCGTGAAATAATCAGAAACAACTGAAAATGACAACACTTACTCTTAATTCTGATTATTTAGAGAAAACAAATGTGTTGCATTGGTCGAGGTTCCATACTGTACTACAAAACATCATGTTTCAGTAAAAAAATGTCTCACTTTGGTCTTCATAAAAGGTGGTAACCCTATGCAAGTTCTTAACTGTAGCCCTCAATGCAGGGACTAAAAGTTGTATTTTTCAACTTGTATTTGCCCCAGAGATTGCTTGACCGAGTGAAATACTGACTCAACACACAGCTTGGTCCCAAAGAAACATCCCGTTTTTCACTGGTATCCCGTGGTACAGCAGGGTACAAGGTGCTCTGTATTTATTGCACTGCTTTTATTCTACAATTGACCCCACAGCAGGAGCCTGCCTAGTCCATTAAATCTTGTACAGACTAACAAAACTGCACAGGGATCACCCCTCTTTCTCTGTGTTACTTGACTATATTCATTTGGGTAGAAGGGGCTGCCTGTGTGAGACTGGGAGTTTGAGCAGGTAAACCAGAAACACACACCCACGAACAGAAATCTAAGTAATTCTCAAGAGATACCAGTACAATAAAAATAAAGAGAGCTACAGATACAGTGCATGAAATGCTATGGTTTTACCTTTACACCTGGAGCCACTAATGATTACAACATGAGGAAATAATTGCTGCATTTCTCTGCTCGCTGTCACAGGGAGGCCATGCCTGTGTCTCCATGGCGATGGGACGCATCATTCTGTTTTCTTTGGCAACCAGGACTATCACTGTCACACAAAGACTACGCCAGAGGTAGGCATTCAAGTTCAAGTTCAAGTTTATTGCAGGAAAACTCCATTGAGCAAGCTCATTCACAATGAGGTCCTGTGACATAAACACTTAAAAGTACAAACACAGATAGGTAATAACAGTATATACATGAAATGCATGTTACATGATACAGGCTGGATATACATACAAGGGTACCACATAGGGTGACCGCATTCGGCAATGCCCACTACGGGCTATCTGTTACACAGAGAGATGTACCTCTCTTTCATTCCCCCAAATATGGAGCACTCAGCAGAGGAGTGATTCTGGCATAAAGGTTGGGGGGGACAACATCACTCTCAGCCAGCCTCGGATCGCGAGTGCTATGTTACCCAGCAAAAAGTAAATTATTTATGGAAAAATACCATTATTTCTATCAACATACCTTTGAAAGCGAATACATAAATACATTATACAAGCAGGACAACACTAATGTAAAACCTCAAAGGGTACTCTCACACTGCCTTGAAGAACTGGAACTCTCTGCCCCTTGCCATGCGTCACTAGCCGACTCATGCTATATTTTAAAAGGAGTTGCAAAATTTCCTAACCAAATCTGTCCCTTGCTTGTGCTTTGATCCTACCTGGTCCTCCTCTATGTAGTCCACTTACTACTGCCCTAGCCTTACCCAGATTACCTAACCTGTTCTAATTTTGCTTCTCTGACATGTCCTCCTACCTTAAACTTTCTGTTGATTTTGACTTTACCCGAATAGTTCTTCTCCCTTTTATCCTTCTGCTCATTTTCTTTGCTTGCACTTACCTGGTACTAAACCACTGTGTGTCTCTGCCATTGTTTGGTTCCCTTACTATTTGAAAATCGTACTCCACCAGACCGCCACTCATTCCTTATTGTTCATTACTGTGTGCACTTATCATTGTATTTTTGCTTAGCTGGATATCTTCCCTTTGTTCCCTCCTTCCTATTCATGCTACTGTTTATTTTTACCTTACATTATACCCGTGGTGCTACTCTCCAATGTTTTTTGTGCCTGCATTATCTAAGAATTACATTGTATAATTAGGTCAAGACTGTATTTCCTGTTGTGTTATTTGTCTCTGCAATCATGGGAAATTGTATTATTTACCTCAGTTTTATGTTGCTTGCACGTATGTGCAAGAAACATGGTGCCATCATCGGAGATTTCGGAGGTGTGTCACCTCCTCCTCCAGTTCAGTCAGTGAGCTGGCAGGCTCGGCCCCTGTAAGCCAATGCATTTTGGAGCTGTCTATGACATGCTCCAAAATGCAGTGGCATACAGTTGAAAGGGGGAGCTACGCTTCAGTGAGCACCGATAAGGGTAGCTTCCCCCACACACAGGTGTGCGTGCCTCTCATCGCCCTGTGTAGCCGACGGGTGCCCAATCCCCGCCGCTGAGCTGCTGTCGCTTCTCAGAGCTGGTGCCACGCTGGGAGCCCACCCCAGCGTGGGCAATCAGTGCCCAATCCCCCATTGGCTGAACGCCCTCGTTCTTGTGCCACGCCAGAGCCCACCCCAGCGTGGCAAACGTCCTCGTAGTCTTTTTGTTTGTTTTAAATTGTTTGGCCAACAGGGTGCCCAATCCCATTGGCTGAATGGCCCCTTTCGTTTGTGCCACGCTTGGGAGCCCACCCCTGCGTGGCAAACGCCTCGTAGTCTTTTTGTTTGTTTTAACCCATAAAACGAAACCCCGCCGAGCTGCCTTCCGACCCTCCCACAACCTGCACCCACCCACTGTGCACCCAGCCTCCCACACCCCCTCACCCCATACTTACCTTTGAACTCGCGCTACCGATCTTCGTGGACCGGGAACACGCTCTGCACTCTTCAAAGCCAACCGCGAACTGAGGAAATGCCGTAAGCTGTATAATGGGCTAGATAGGAGGGGTTCAACTTTATTGCATATCTCAGGCATTTTGGGAATTTTGCACATGTTCTCAAATGGTGTTTAGGACCTTCTCATGAATGATGTCACTGTCATGGCGTTATTCAGGCCCAAGCGTGATTTCACGCATGACTGCGAAATCACCCTTCAGGCCTGAATACTGCCATGACAGTGACACCATTCATGAGAAGGGGTCCCAAAACCCCATGTTGAAAATCTGGTCCAAAATTCCAAAAAATGACTGTTTTACGAGGGTGCATTGCGCAGTTCCTACGCAGGCTTGTAAGTTCACGAAATTTCAATATTTTCACTCCAGATTTTCAACATTGCCATTTTACCACACCTTCTTATGAGCAGTACAGCTGTCATTTTTCACATCTCACCCAAAATGTGTTTCCACCCTTGTAGCACAGAATGGCGCAGTCGATGTGCGAAATCAATGTACGGGACAAATTAAGAAAATCACAGTGACACTGTTCATGAGCAGAGGTCTTAAAATGGCTATGTTGAAAATTTGGTGAACATTTTCTTAAAAATGACTGTTTTACGAGCATGCATTGCGCAGTTCCTACGCAGGCTCGTAAGTTCACAAATTTTCAATATTTTCACTCCAGATTTTCAACATTGCCATTTTACCATACCTCCTCATGAGCAGTATAGCTTTCATTTTTCACATCCTGCTCAAAACATGTTTCAGCCCATGTAGCGCACAATGGGCAGTCGGTGTGCGAACTCAGTGTATGGGACACATTAAGAAAATCACAGTGTCACTGTTCATGAGCAGAGATCTTAAAATGGCAATGTTGAAAATTTGGTGAAAGAATTCTTAAAAATGACTGTTTTACGAGTGTGCATTGCGCAGTTCCCACGCACGCTCGTAGGTTTGTGAATTTTCAATAGTTCCACTCCAGATTTTCAACATTGCCATTTTACCACACCTCCTTATGAGCAGTACAGCTGTCATTTTTCACATCCTGCCCAAAATGTGTTTCCGCCCATGTAACACACAATGGCGCAGTCGGTGTGCAAACTCAATGTATGGGACACATTAACAAAATCACACTGACACTGTTCATGACCAGAGGTCTTAAAATGACTATGTTGAACATTTCATGAAAAATTTCCTAACAATGACTGTTTTACGAGCATGCGTTGCGGAGTTCCTACGCACGCTCGTAAGTTCGCAATTTTTCAATATTTGCACTCCAATGACTTCCAAATACCTAAACAGCACATAGAAGCAAGCAACATTCGGCACTGACAAATGCTTGTTTGTACTCTCTCTGTATTGTATATTCTCTCAACCTTGTAACCTCTCAGGTTGTGCCTGCAAATAGTCATCTCTATGGCTAGTGTGCCTCACCCAGTCAACAAAAACGAAATAAAAATACATAAAATAAAAAAACAAGATATTGCATCTCACCTCTACTATCCTTGGAAATGCAGCAGACATCAGAATCCCATTGCAAATGACATATCACAGATTACATCTCATTTGGTCTATTTTGGTTAAATATATACTAAAAATGTGCACACGCTAGCAGGATCCACCAGCACAACAACAATGTAAATGGCAAACATTTGGCTGTGGCAAATGCTTGTTATTTTTTACTTTGCACAGCTGTTAATTCATTTTAACACAGAAACATAAAATTTGATAGCAGATAAGGACTGTTTCACTTGACTTACCAAGTCTACCCATTTTTCCATACCTACATTATCACCATGGTCCGTAAACCCAACTTGATCTACAGCTTTCTCCCTCTCCCTTCCTTTCCATATTGACTCCTTTGAACTATCCACCCAGACCCACCTGCAGGGTAAGGGTTTGATTTTTTTTTTTTATTGATGGCTGAAGGCTGACTGGAGTTCAGTGAGCAAAGCAACAAACCACTCCCCCAACCAGGCCCTAAAAGGCCATCCCCCAATGCCAGTCCTCATTCGTTTTCTTCGTTGCAGCCTAAGGCGCTGCTCCTCATACCTTTTCTCCTGTTCTCTTGCCTGTTCTTTGTTTACTGCATTTTAGCAGCACCTCCGACCACCAGCTCCATTCCATTTCTCTGTTGTTCATCCTATTGCTTGCTGCCACTGGCCTGCAGCTCTCTCTCTCTCTCTCTCTCTCTCCCTCCCTTCCACCTGACCCGTTCCCCATGTCTCCTCCAGTCTGGTGTTCATTTTTCCTCACTTGTATACCTCCATCCTGTTCCCGTCCTGGTCCGGTATGCTGAGTAGCCCCCTTTGCCAGTTCTACCTCCCCACCGTGGCTCTATGCAGCCCCCCCTTCTGTTGCCTGTGCTCCTTCTCCTGACTCGCTGCTCAGTGGCTGTCTATGGCTCCTTGGTTCTCCATCCCCTCCTCAATCTGTTTCTGCACCTTTTATGTAGTTTAATTTCCCTTCTTTTCTCTCCATGTGCTGCTCCTGTCTCTTTTGCCTTCCCTCTTCCGGGTTCACGTTGGTGTTGCCACTGCCCAGCTTTCCTCGTACATTCCCCACTTCTCCTTCTCCCTCGATCCGTCTTCCTTTGCTCTCTCTGTCCCTTTTGCCCACTGTGCTGATCCCCACTGCTATGGAGGATGCCTCGCTCCTCTGCTTTAGTTCTCTCCACAGCGACTTCTTGTGCCCTGTGCTGTTGAGCTCCTCGGTGGTTCTTGTGAGCTGGGGGACAGCATTTATTTTGCTACTCTCGACTTCTGTTCTCCCCCTGGTCGATGCTCACCTCCTGGCCTCTCGTACCTTTTCCAGGCCTTAATTTTAGACAGCATGTCTTGATGTTTGGTCCACATCTACTGTTATTGCCCTGTGGTTTGGATCCTGATCTCCCTTATTGGTTCCCGGCTCCTTTTAAAGGGGCAGTTGCTCTCTATGGGGACTGCCACTCCTAATGTCAGTTCTCGTCTGGTCTACTCTTACCTCCCCTTATACCTTGTTTTCTTCCTGGTACTCCTACCCTTCCTTTCCTCAACCTCAGCCTAACCTGTTTGCCACCCATCCTGTTTCACATCATAGGACTATCAATCCGACTGCACTGTACGCCTAGCTGGCATGCTCTGCAGCCTTCCTCTGTGATTTGCCATTTGTCCCTGCCCCTGCTCTCCCTGGCCTTTGCCGCTCATTGCTCTTGGTTACACCATGATGCACTTTCTTAATTGCATCCCTGACTGTGCTTCCCCATGGTGGGTGCTTGCCCTCCTCCTCCCGTTCCCTTCATCCTCCATTCCTCTCTTTCTCTGACCATTGCTTCTTTTGGGGGCTTCCCTGTCCTGCCGTCCCGCTATACCACCATGCCCTACTCATTCACATCACCTAATATTCCCTCCAGCATATCATTCTGCCTACTCGTCTCCTCCTCCTCCAACCCTATTCTGTAATTCTAATCAAACCTATTAAGATATCCTCCTGGTACCACCTACCTCACCATTGGCTGCTGGCTTCACTTGGTCACTCTTGCTCCTACCTTCATGCAATTCTATCCATTCCTAACTTGGCTCTCAATGGACCCAGTTGGCATGCACTCCCGTAGTTAACAACCACAGGCAGATTCCTCATGACATGAGTCTGGTTCTCCTTCACTCAGTCCGATCTCAGGGTCTACTCATTCACATCGATTAATAGAGCATACTTCTCATTGGGTCTTATGCTACCTCATCAAACTGCTCTCCATTCGGAGACATGCCTTCCATGTCCATTGCTCTTTGGCTCAGGGCTAACCTGTAGCCGACGGTCTTGCTCTACCCCCATGAAGTCTGCATCTAGAGCATGCAAAGCTCAGAGCAGGGTCCTTCTCCCTGGCCGATAGTGAGAATGTCTTCGTTCTGGATGGACCTTCAGTCATCCCTCATCTCGGTGACACCTCTGGATGTAGAATATATGCCATCCAGCATCATCAGAGCCCCTTTGGCTGCCTGAGTGGGTTTGCAGGCACCCTCTACGCTATTCTCCTTCAAGATCACCTCTGGTTCACCTAGTTTGTTTCGTAGGCTCGCATTGGGCAGCTGAGTGCCTTAGCAGTCATCTCTTTCCTCTCTTGCTTTTGAGCGTCTAGTTGCAGAGACATCGCTCATGACCCTCAACAGTTGTCCATTTAGAAGGACAGAGCGAGAGCTTCCTCTAAATTGGAATGTTTTCCTTCTCACTCGATCGCGACTCTAAATTGCAGTGGCTGAGCCATCACTAATCAAAACATCCTTAAGCCTGGAGGGAAGATGACCTAGGCCTTGGATCCCCAGAGGTTTCCTCCTCAAAGGGTTTTTTTTTTTTTTCCTCTCCTCCTTGCCAATGGTCATAAAATTAGATAGGGTTGGAGTTTTCTTAGGTTCCGTAGTTTAGTTCCGCTGTTGGATGGAGTCGGATGGTGGCCCTGGCTGTTCCCTCTCCCTTTAGGAAGTCTGCCCTTCTGCATCTTGTCTGCTTTCATTTCATTCATTGTCCTCTTCATATCTCATTCTTCTCCTGTCCTTCCCATCTATGTCTATCACCTTAATTTCCAGTATCGATATATTCTGATTTCTCGCCTCTTCGATGCTCGACACCCTTTTGGGCATTCTTTTTGGGCTTCTTTCCTAAGTTACCTTTAGCCAAAGGAATTATTCCTGTGGCACCTATGGTGGGGGGGGAATCCTCCTCAAGGGTTCCTTGCATCATACCCCTACAGGGTGCTATATCCCTTGAATAGCGAGGCGAACAGCCACAATGTACCGAAGTCATACAAGCATACATCTCATCCAGTTGTGCAAGCCCACTGAAACTGATGGCTGAGGGCTCGCCGGAGTTCAATTGGCAGAGCAACAAACCACTCCCCCAACCAGGCCTTAAAAGGCCCTCCTCCAGACCAGTCCTCATTTGTTTTCTTTGTTGCCCCACCATCCACCCCATCTCCTCCTCCAGTGACTCATCTCTCTTTCCCATGAGCTTTTTCCTAAGCTACCTTTAGCCAAGGAAATTATTCCTGTGGCACCTATGGGGGGGGACCCTCCTCTAGGGTTCCTTGCATCATACCCCTACAGGATGGTATATCCCATGGATAGAGAGCTGAACAGCCACAATGCATTGAAGTCACACAAGTATACATCTCATCCAGTTGCTCAAGCCCATTGAAATTACTTTAACTTTGGTAATACAGAGGAAAACACTGGAGTTGCACGCTAGGCTAAACATATAACCCCCCACCAGCCAGCAGATCTCTGACCCTACCAAAGCAGGCAACAGTCAGGCTCAGGTGGCACACAGGAGAGACACTAGCCAGAACAGCATTTTAAATCAGACACTGACTGTAGACAGTACAAACACAACCAACATAGCAAAGCAGAACAGACCACCAATAAACATAATTAAACAGAAACATCACCTACCCTTGCCTTTCGTAGACTATTAGAGCTATGTTAGCTCAAGTTGAGCAGTTTTGTGCTGATTGCTGATTGCATTGGTCACAGTCTACTGGTAGAGCCACTGGCCCATTCCAGACACAACAGTAAAGAGAATGCCTCACAGATTGCAGCAGGCTTCTTTTCCCAGGCACTTCCTGACCCTGACTGGTGCCAAATCAAATGACCAATAGTGTGTGACCCCTGCCAATTTAGAACTGCCCAGTGCAAACTGGAATTCCCTTTCACCATCTCCTCTGCTTGTTTGCCAGTGTCTTGTTTTGCAAATTTGTGCATACAGCATTGTGAGTAAATGCCCCTGCGGCATGGTGATGTTGCTGGCTCGCTGCACCCCCAATCACTACTGACCCCCACCCACTGCATTGCAACACCACCAGTCAGTCCTACCTCCCTGGTAGTTGTTGCTTCATCATTGCTTGCAGCAGCCTCCAGCAGTCCATATTCCTCTGTCCTCTGCTCTGCCTTCCAAACTTCCACTGCAGGCTCTGACTGACTGATGACCCATCTGATCCAAGCATCTGACCCCCACAGTCATTCACTGGTGCTCACAGCCCTGAACTGCTCAATCTCAGGCCATAAAACCCCAGCCTCCCCCCAAATCTTCCCTCCCAAACTCCCAGGCTGGAAAGCAAAGCAGCAGCTCCTCCACAGGCATCATCGGAGGGCAGATGCGGAAGCAGGAGTCGCAGGACATAACAACCAGATTAGGGAGGAGATGGGAAGTGAAGCAGCACCAAGCAGGCAAACACATCAATGGTAGCACCGCAGTTATTTTCCCTCAATGCGAGCAGTCAGTCTCCTATCCACTCTTCCCAATTCCTCGCTATTGACGGTTGCATGCGCTTATGCTACTTCTGGGTGCGATGTGGTCCATCACTTTCTCCCTCCCTGCTACAATTCACTCTTCTCCTCCTGGTTCTGGCCAGGCCGCTTTCGTAGCGCTGGTCCCCCCCTCTGCCATCTGTCTGGCTGCCATAGCTCACTGCACTCTCTTGGGGCTCTCTCTCTCCCAGGGCCTGACTCAACCCACCAGTAAAATCCACCCCACCACGCCCACAGACCAGCAGGCTCCTGTGTCCCTCTCAGCTCACCAGCAGGCAGCAACAGCATACAGCCTGAATGTTGGGGGTGACAAACGTGCTCACCTAAAATGTTGGGGGGGACTTGTGCCCCCCGTCCCCCCCATAATTACTCCCCTGGCACTCAGCCTCTTAAAATGTGGAACAAATAGACAAAGTGTGGGGCACTTAATCCCAGTTTTTAACTAACAAGCTCAGAATGTGTGCCTTTATAACAAAAATACTGCGGTTCAAGGAAAGGGGGCAATGGGTCATACTGTAGCACTCCAGCCAGACCCCGAGTGCATTTCTGGCATAGGTTATTGATGGTAACGCTCCCGCATGCTCTGTCTCTCCGTGATGCTACATCTAATTTGGGTCGAGCTCTACAGTTAACAACATATATCTAGACAGCATCTGGCAAAACAGCTGAAAACGCAAAAAAATGTTTTACAAATTTGGAATATGTACGAGTTATAGAAGTATACTGTTAAGCATGAAAGGAGTTCTAAATAGATTACTTACTTGGAATATGAATATATAGAGTCCTCAGATCAACCACAAAATGGGGGGCAGTACCCCAGTGCAAAACAGCTACATCTGCAGCAAAAAAAAAACATTTTAAAATACAATTAAAGCACTAACGGGTTTATCACTCCAGACAGAGGCTGGATCTACCCTGGGCTGCTGTACATTATGGGATCAGTGGAAGGGGTCACTTGACCTGCTGACGTGTGTCTGTAGAACAGAACTACATACTTCTGAGCATTGAAACTCCTCTTAATTAATTATGTGGTTCTGAAGGCCTTGGCCATCATGGATGTTGCCATACAAAGGCCCGGATGTGTTTTAAAAAAGGCATTTTGATGGGTTGTTTACCTCTAATGCATGGTCAGTATTTTACATGGAATGATGTAAAGGAAGTTGTATTTACCTTAATAAAATCAAGATTCCAGCAGGAAAGAAACTAATTTCTTGTGGTTGTGTAAGATTTTATTTCCTTGTAAAACCAACTTATGCTTGCAGGTTTTTTGGCATGCACTCCTCCCCTTCTGGTTTTGTAAGATTTGATTTCTATCATGGAACCAACTTCCGTTTGCAGTTTATTTTGGCATGCTTTTTTCCTTTTTGTCAACTGCTTTTTTTTGTTTAGTATTTTTGATGTTCAGCTGTTTTTGCTTGTTAAGCATTTTTGATGTTCAGCTGAGTTTTTTTTTGGTTTGCAGGTTTCTTGTTTGGGTTGTTCTACTGTTTTATTTGGTGCTTCATCTAATTAGTTGCTTTCATTTTTTTGTACCATCTTTTTGTTATTTAGTTATACTTATTTTTTCCAGTTTTTTTTTTTTTCATTTTGTCTGCATTCATATTTTACTCGCTTTCTTGTTTGAAACATAGAAACATAGAAACATAGTATTTGACGGCAGATAAGGACCACTTGGCCCACCCAGTCTGCCCATTTCCCTACCTACTGGATAAGCTGCAGATCCTAGTTAACCAGCAGCCTACTTCTTCCTACCCCCACCGCCTAGAATTGCCTTATGACTATCCCATGCATGCTTGAATTCCACCACTGATTTTGACTCCACAACCTACTCCGGAAGGCCGTTCCATGCATCCACAACCCTCTCTGTGAAAAAATACTTCCTTAAATTACCTCTGAGCCGCCCTCCCCCATCTTCAAATTGTGCCCTCTTGTTCTTGCACACCTCTTTTTTTGAAAGATGCTACCCTCTTGGACTTTGTTGATTCCCTTGAGGTACTTGAACGTTTCTATCATGTCCCCCCTCTCCCTCCTTTCCTCAAGGCTATACATATCAAGCTCCTTTCGTTTCTCTTCACATGTCTTCCGGTGCAGACCCTGCACCATTTTAGTTGCCCTCCTCTGGACAGCTTCCATCCTGTCTATGTCTTTGTGGAGATTGGGTCTCCAGAACTGCACACAGTACTCCAGATGGGGTCTCACCAGCTGTCTGTACAGAGGGACAATAACTTCCTGTTTTCTACTGGTGATACCTCTCCCTATGCATCCCAGTATCCCCCCAGCCCTCCTTGCTGCCCTCTCACATTGCTTGCCCACCTTTAGGTCATCTGATATGACTACCTCCAGGTTCCTTTCCATTTTTGTTGTTGTTAGTATCTCACCCCCCATTGTGTACTCTTCCCCTGGGTTTTTGTTTCCCAGGTGCATTACCTTGCACTTCTTAGCACTGAATCTAAGCTGCCATACATTTGACCATTCCTCTAACCTTGTCAAGTCCCTTCTCATCCTTTCCACCCCACCCTGTGCATCAACTCTGTTGCAGATCTTTGTGTCATCTGCAAAGAGACATACTTTTCCTTCCAGTCCTTCTGCAATGTTGCTTATAAAGACATTGAAGAGGACCGGTCCTAATACTGAACCCTGTGGTACCCCACTAGTAACCCTCCTTTCTTCTGAGTGGACTCCATTTACTATTACTCTCTGTGTCCTATTCTCCAGCCAATTCTTTACCCAGGCTGTCATCTTGGGACCCACTCCCAGGCTGGCTAACTTGTATATTAATATTTTGTGTGGGACTGTGTCAAATGCCTTGCTAAAGTCTAGGTAGGCCATGTCCACAGCCCCTCCCTGATCTACTACTTTGGTCACCCAGTCAAAGAAATCTATCAGATTGTCTGGCATGACCTTACGCTGTGAATCCATGCTGCCTAGGGTCCTGTGCCCTCTGGCCTCTAGATACTCGACAATTCTTTCCTTCAGAAGTGATTCCATCATTTTCCCTATCACTGAGGTTAAACTAACAGGTCTGTAGTTTCCTGCTTCTGCCTTGCTCCCACTTTTGTGAAGGGAAATCACATCTACCCTCCTCCAGTCCTCGGGTACCACCCCATCCTCCCATGATTTGTTAAAAAGGGTAGTCAGTGGTGTCACTAGTTCTACCCTTAGTTCTTTAGAATTCTGGGATGAATCCCATCAGGCCCCATTGCTTTGTCCACCTTCAGTTTTAAGAGTTCTTTCAGAACCCTTTCTTCTGTAAATGGGCTGGTATCAACTTCTGTATCCAGAGTGTTTCTACTGTTTGTTTTATGTACCTCCCCTCTTCATTTGTAAATACTGAGCAAAATATTTGTTTAGTATCTCTGCCTTTTACAGTCTCCTCTGCCCACCCTCCTCCCCTTTATTAAGCCTCACTATCCCTCCCTTGGCCTTCCTTCGCCCCTGATGTACCTATAAAGGTTTTATCCCTCTAACCGAAGTTGGCTATCTTTCTCGGTTTGGGCCTTTGCTGTTCTGACTGCCTTCCCAGCCTCCTTTTGCTTTAACTGATACAGTTCTCTGTCCTGCTCCTTCTGTGATTCCTTGTACTTCCTGAATGCTTTCTTTTTCTCTTGAACCTTCACTGTCACTTACTTTGAGAACCATAGTGGTTTGTTACATTGTTTTGTTTTGTTTATTTGCTTCACACAAAGGCTCGTTACCTCTGTGATGGCAGTTTTTATTATTCCCCATTGTTCTTCCACCCATCCTTCCTGCCCATTTGCTAGTGCATTCCTTAGGCACTCACCCATTTTGACAAAGTCAGCCCTCCTAAAGTCCAGTACTTTTGTCTTTGTATGGCTTAACTCTATTGCCGTGTTTATTGTGAACCATACTGTTCGATAGTCGCTAGTTCCCAGATGGCTACCCACTTCTACATCTTTGATCCTCTCTCCATCTCCGTTTGAGAGAATCAAGTCTAATATTGCTCCCTCTCGAGTGGGCTCCAGTACTAGTTGTCTAAGGCATGCTCCTGTAGGGCATCTAGAATAACTCCACTCTTCGAAGTGGCAGCTGCATCTGCACTCCAGTTAACATCTGGCATATTCAGATCACCCATCAGCAATATCTCCCCTTTTTCTGCCATTCTAAGTATACTTTCTATCATTCCCTTGCCCATTTCCTCCCCCTGAGAAGGGGGTCTGTATACAACCCCTGTGTGGATTGTGGTGCCATTGCCTGTCTCCAAATTTACCCACAGTGCTTCTTCTCCTCCCTGTTTACCCATTCGTTCTGTTGCTTTTATTCCTTCCCTTATGTAAAGAGCTCCTCCTCCTCCTCTTTTACCCTCCCTGTCCCTCCTGTAGATAGTGTATCCTGGTATGTTTACGTCCCAGTCATGGTTTTGTGTGTACCATGTTTCTGTGACTGCCACGATATCCAGATGTTCCTCCTCCATCAAGGCCACTAATTCAGGAAGCTTGTTACCCAGACTACGGGCATTGGTACTCATTGCTCTCCATTTTTTGATGGCTTTACCTTCTGTTGCAGCATCCCCCACTGACCGTTCTACCTCGGTCTTTTTCTCATTTAGTACCCTGTTTTGAAGGGAGAGGCTGGGATTTTCCTGCTGCTTGTCAGTGCCTCCCCCTTTGACTAGTTTAAAAGCTTGCCAATGAAGCATTTAAACTGATTGCTCAAAAGACTTGTTCCCTTCCTGGACAGATGCAGACCATCCTGCTTGTATAGGCTGGTGTCCCTCCAGGTGGAACCCCAGTCCCCAATGAAGCCAAACCCCTGTGCTCCGCACCATTTTGTCAACCATTCATTAAACTGCATGGTGCTAATTACCCTCGCCTCCCCCATGCCTTTGACAGGCAGCACCTCTGAGAAGGATACTGTGTGTGCTACTTGTCTTAGGCCCTTCCCCAACTCTGCAATGTCCTCCTGCACTACTCTAACCTCATGATGAGCCAAGTCATGTGTCCCTAGGTAGACAATTACGTCCAGCTCAGACTCCCTTGCAGCTGTTCTCGTGATTCTGAGGATGTGCTTCCTGTCCCTCCAAGCCATGGCACCAGGCAGGCACCTTACTTCAGTTTTCCCAGCTCCCCCCAGTTCTAAACCCCTAATAATTGAGTCCCCCACCAGGAGCTGCTTCCTTTCCCTTTGGTGTCCTCTGCCTCCTTCCTGTGGGCCTCCCTTGTGACAGTTGTCATCAGTCTTCTCTCCGGGTGCATCCATAGGGGAGCTATGCTGCCCCAGAATGGTGCATGGATTGTGAAGTGGAACAACTGACTGGGTGTGCCTCCGTTCCACCATCCTCACCCTCCCTGAGCCCACTGTGGTCCAACTGCTGTGCTTTCTTCGCAACCTCTGAGGTAGTGGTGGTGGCGCTAGTGCTCCCTGGATGGGGGAGGTTCCTCTCATCTGTCCAGTGTGGCCTGGGGAAGGTTTCTACTACTGTCCAGTGCGGCCTGAAGACGGGCAACTTCCTCCTCAGGGCAGATAGTTGTCTGCAACAGGGCAGCATCTCAGCCCAGATAGACTCCCAGAAGATTGCTGCCCCACAGCCATTACATTGCACTACTCCCCACATTTTTATCTACTTTTTGTGCGTGTGTGTGTGTGTGTTTGTGCGCGCACGTGTGTGTGAATGGTTATATAGAAATATATATATTATACAATGTATATGCTTATATTGTCAGTGCAGTGTGCTAGAGAGGATATGACAGTGATATGCACCTTGCACTCTTGAGGAAATTATGTCAGAACCTCAGGTATAAACTCAGCCTCCTATTGCTGCTCCACACAGCCTTTATGGCATTCCGAGACCAGCTATTCCAGGCAACTCTCTACCTTAGGGCAGCTGACTCCACCCAGCCTTCTACCATCCTTGCCCTGCTGTTATGTACCTTGTTTACATAGTCATCCCAGCCTTCTTGTCCCTTGCAGTCCCCCAGCCTACATATCCCTTGCACTACCAGTATCGCTCATATACCAACTGTCATAGCACTAACGCAATCAGCTTGCAAGTCCATTCGTTCCAGGAACTCTCCCCATTCAATACTGGCAGCATATCATGTTTATTCACTTCCACCCCACCTCCTACCATACTTGCTTTGCAGCCCCTATTATAGTGGCTTTGCAGCCTCCTTCTACCTAACCAGCTTTACAGCCTCCTCCTTTCCAACTTTCAGCCCCGGGCTTCACCCGGACTCTCCGGTCCCTTACTCATAACATTCAATCCAACTCACTCCCCATTTGGCTTTCTCATAGACTTGGTCGGCACTCATTCCTGTAGTTGACAAATATTATTTGCCCTTACTAGACCCTCAAAAGGATTCACATTGCTCAGCCTGACCTCCGTTCAGGTCTCTCCATGTCAGCTCACCCAGTCTAGACCCACAATGGATCTGCAGTGCTCAATCTGACCTATGTACAGGTTTCCTCATGTCTGCCATCATCCACTATGACCCATGTGCAGGCCTCATGCTCATTATAACTCACTTTTCCACATTTTGGAGACATGCCAACCATATCCATTACTCTAGGACTCAGGGCTAGCCCTGTGGCTGATGGTCTCTCTTGCTAGAAACATAGAAACATAGAATTTGATGGCAGATAAGGACCACTTGGCCCAGCTAATCTGTCCATTTCTCTATCTAACGGATAAGCTGCAGATCCTAGTTAACCAACAGCCAACTTCCTCCTACCCCGCACTAGAATTGCCTTATGTCTGTCCCATACATTCTTGAATTCCCTCACTGTTTTGTCTATATGACCTCCTCAGGAAGGCTGTTCCGTTGCATCTACAACCCTCTCTGTGAAGAAATACTTCCTCACATTACCTCTGAGCTGTCCCCCCTCTATCTTCAAATTGTGCCCCCTTGTTGTTGCGCATCTCTTTTTCTGAAAGATGCTACACTCTTGGACTTTGTTGATTCCCTTGAGGTATTTGAAAGTTTCTATCGTGTCCCCCCCCTCCCTACTTTCCTTGAGGATATACAGCTTAAGCTCCTTTAGACTTTCTTCATATGTCTTCTGGTGCAGACCGTACACCATTTTGGTTGCCCTCCTCTGGACAGCCTCCACCCTGTCTATGTCTTTGCGGAGATGGGGTCCCCAGAACTGTACACAGTACTCCAGATGTGGTATTACCAGCTGTATGTACAGAGGGCCAACAACTTCCTGTTTTCTACTGGTGATGCCTCTCCCTATGCATCCCAGTATCTTCCAACCCTCCTTACTGCTTCTCACACTGCTGGCCCACCTTTAGGTCATCTGATATGACTACCCCCAAGTCCCTTTCTATTTTTGTTGTTGTCAGTATCTCACCCCCCATTGTGTACTCTACCCCTGTTTTTTTTTTTCCCAGGTGTATTTCCTTGCACTTCTTAGCATTGAATCTAAGTCCCTTTTCATCCTTTCCACCCCATCTTGCGTATCAACCCTGTTGCAGATCTTTGTGTCATCTGCAAAGAGACATACTTTCCCTTTCAGTCCCTCTGCAATGTTACTTATGAAGACATTAAAAAGGAATGGCCCTAGTACTGAGCCCTGTGGTACCCCACTAGTAACCCCCCTTTCTTCACTGTGGACTCCATTTACTATTACCCGCTGTGCCCTATTGTCCAGCCAGTGTTTTACCTAGGCTACCACATTGGGACCCACTCCCAGGCTGGCTAATTTGTTTAGTAATCTTTTGTGTGGGACTCTGCACATAGAAGTCCACGTCTTGAGCATGTGAAGTTTGGGGCAGGGTCCTTCTCACCTGGCCCATAGTTGGGAATGTCCTCGCTCTGGGTGGACCTTCAGTCATCAACCATACTGATGGTACCTCTCGATGTGCCATTTAAGACTTCAACGGCAAAGGAGTGGGGATCAATCTACTTACAACCACCTCTGGTTCACCTGGTTTGTTCATAGATCGATAGACCCGCTGAGCACTTTGGCAGTCGTTAGTCTTCTTCTCCCACTTTGGTTGCTCTTTGTTGCAGAGTTAGCTCAAAACCTTCCATGGCATTCCCATTAGAGGGCTAGAGTGAGAGCATTCCCCAGAACTGGGGGAACCCAAATTTGGCTATAATAGGCCAGATAGGAAGGGAGGTGGAGTTGCCATTTATGTTACAAATGTATTACAAGCTACTGACATTTCTATTAAGGTTAAGAGTTTGACCAATTATACAGAGTCTATTTGGATAAAACTTATGATAAATAAAAGCCAATATGTTATCCTAGGGGTTTGCTACCATCCCCCAAGTTCAACTGTTGAACTTTTAGAAACATTAATAATCGAAATAGAAACAGCATGTGCCTTAGGAGATGTCATTATTACAGGGGACTTCAGTCAGAGTGATATAGACTGGCTGGAATTAAAAGCAGCCTCTAGTGCAGGTAAAAAATTGGTTAACATGTCTCAACAGTGTAATCTTGTGCAAGGTTTGACTTTACCAACCCAGAGAAATAAGATTCTTAACCTTGTTCTATACAGTAAGAACTTGTCAGTTAAAAAAGTTGGTATATCAGCTCCAATCGGAAATAGTGATCATTGTTGTGTTAGTTTTACTTTGGAACATTCAATCCCTTTATTATTCAATAAATCTATTATATATATATGTATGACAAGGCTAATATACCTACAATTAAAGATGAGCTAGATAAAGTGGATTGGGTTTCAATCTACAATTCTGGGTCGGCCCGGTGGTGCTGAGGGTTGAGGCGTCAGACGCCACACCTCATGCCACGCCGGCGACCTGAGTTTGGGAGTGAGCTCAGGTGCCGGGGGTCGGCAGGGGAGGGACTGGATTGAGTACCCTCAGGGTAGCTCTCCAGTCCCAGGGGGAGGGTGTTGGGAAGCTCAGTGCTCCGGTGGCCCCTCGTGGAGACTGGGGACACTGCAGTAGTGTGAGCTGCATGTAACCATGGCGTGCCTGATGCTGACAGGGTTGCCATGCAACAAGCGTCAGGACTGTGCACACACTAGGGAGGGGGAGGGATAGCAGAACATATGAAAAATCCCAGCTCGTGGGGCAGGCGATGGCACTGGACCCCCATGTCCTCTGCTGGGTTCCGCATTGGATGGCCTGCCAATATCCTCCCCCGGCGCCTTACCTGTAGCTGGAGTCTGACTCACAAGGAGCCCAAGAGGCGTAGGGCTACCCTCCTCAGGCGGGTTAAACCGAGGGTGCCAGCTGCAGGTGGGGGAGAGAGGGTAGGTACAGTCCAGAGGAGGGCCTCAGGCGGGCAGGACAAGGACCAGTTGCCTGAGAGAGGTCCTCATGAGCCGCAATCAGAGTGAAAATAAAGTTGAAAAAAAAATCTACAATTCTGGGAAAATCAAGAACTATTTAACTACACTACATAGTACAATCATTAATCTTCGTGATCATCATATTCCCCTATAGGATAAAATTGAAGTGTAGTAAATCAAAACCTGAATGGATGAATAAAAATATATCTAAACTTGTTAAAAAAAAAAGAAGATGCTATTCTGTTTATATAAAATCACCAAATCCTTCAAGTTGGAGTATATACTTGCAATCTCAAAAAGCATGTAAGAATAGTATCCGCAGAGCAAAAAAAACTTGGGAGCAGAGATTAGCTGCTAATGCAAGTAGGGACAATGCCGAGTGCTTTTATGTATATATTAACTCCTTAAAAAACCTTATGTCAAGTGGGTCCACTTATAGACAATGGTACCCTAATATATGACCCTTTGGACATGGCCAACTTATTCAATACAAATTTTTGTAATATTTTTCAAAAGACACAGAATATTAGTACTATTAATGTATCTACAGATTGTTTGATTTCTATTTCAGTTTCCGATATTCACTCTAAATTAATGCTACAGAAAGGTAAAGTTAGTGTTTCACCTGACGATATTCCTGGGCATCTACTGCATCTTTTGGCTGGTAGCTTGTCATTCCCCCTTAAGTTATTATTTGAGTACTGCATCAATCATAATTTTGTCCCTAAAAGTTGGAAGACTGCTTACGTCACACCCATACATAAAAAAGTTCTCAGAAATAACTGGGATAATTATAGGCCTATTAGCCTTACTTCCCCAATGTGCAAAACAATAGAAAGTTTGATCAAGGACTTAATATTGCCGATCTTGAATGCATCTGACAATGAGCAGCATGGTTTTAAAAAAGGTCGTAGCTGCCTTACCAATTTGTTATGCTTTTATGAGAAAGTTAGCTTGAATCTTGATAACAAATTACCATATGATGTAGTTTATATCAATTTTAGCAAGGCTTTTGATTTACTTCCTCATTCGGCATTGTTACATAAACTCTGTTCCTTCAAAATAAATACTAATATTATTTTGTGGATAACAAATTGGTTATCACAGAGATCACAGCAAGTTCTCATCAACAGAAAATGTTCACAAGTGGGTGATGTAACAAGTGGTGTGCCTCAGGGCTTTGTTTTGGGTCCTTGTCTATTTCAGTTATTTATTGCAGATATAACAAAATTATGTAGTTCCAACACGATTAAGTACGCTGACGATATCAAAATTGGTGGTTTATGCACCAATTTAGATCAGATAAATGCTCTTCAACATTATCTGGACTTAGTGTCGTCTTGGATCAATACATGGGGTATGACAGTTAACCATAAAAAGTGTAGGGTTATGCATTTGGCACTGATAACCCTCATCATGTCTACAGATTGGCCAATTTTTTTTTGGACATTACAGATACAGAAAAGGACTTGGGTGTTCTTGTGTCTGAGGACTTTCTTCCAGATACCCAGATAAATGAAGTAATCCTTCGGGCTAATAGAGTCATCTGGTCCATTAGGAGAAATATTAATTTTAGGGACAGAAATGTTCTTATGCCTCTGTATAGGGCCTATGTGTGCCCTCACCTCGATTTTTTCTCTCAGCTTTGGTCTCCATATAGAAAACAGCATATAATGCTATTGGAACAAGTACAAAGGAGTTAAACCAAAATAGTACATGGTTTGTGTAATACATCGTATGAGTCTAGATTGTTGTCCTTGAATCTGATGTCTCTTTCTGTAAGACGTTTAAGAGGAGACCTACTTTTATTATTTGATATTATGAAAGACCCGTATCTACTAACAAATCTTAGGTTTAAGTTTAAGGACGTTTTTCATGATCTGAGAGGTCATCCGTTACAGTTACAAACTAGAAAATTCAACTGTCTGCCTAGAAAACACTTCTATACTCTACAAGTTATCAAGCATTGGAATGCATTACCCATTGATGTAATTATCAGCACATCTAAGGATATGTTTAAATCTCGATTGGATAATATTATATTATCAGATTTTTGCCCTTGTTATTATTAATGATTGGAGTACATATGGACCTTCGGGCTCTCTAACTCCTTAATGATCCTAGTATGATTCCTAGAACTGTAAGTCCCCAGGACTGGCCTACTAAATTGCTGTAGCAGAGTCATCACTAAACAAAACTGTCCCACAGCCTGGAGGGAAGGCGACCTAGGCCTCGGATCCCCAGAGGTTTCCTCCTCAAAGGGTTTTTTTCCCTCTCCTCCATGCCAATAGTCATATTAGTTAAGTGTATTCGTAGTCCCTAGGTCACTTAGTTAGGTTTCCACTCTTTGATGGAGTTGAGTGGCTTCCCCGTATTTTTCCCTTCTTTCCCTTTGGCTGTTCTTTCTCTCCTTAGGAAGCCAGGCCTCCACACCTTACAGTTAGACTTCCAACCGGGTCACCATTCACATGCCAGAGCAAACCAACTGGCTTATGGTCACCAACAGGATTAAATTCCAGACATGCCTGTTAGGCAAGAAATCACTAATCAGCAAAGTTCCTCCATCTCTCTGTGATTTGCTCCATACCTGTTTTTTAGGATACCAGACCAGGGGCAAGACTCAGGACTCGTTGGCTGTCCCATGTAGGAAAACGTCTCTTGGACAATGGTCCTTTGTCTACAGGGCTCACTTGTGGCTAAACGAAATCCCTTCTCACCTATTATTCACTGACAGCCTCCCCACATTTAAGTTGGAGTTGAAATGCCACTTTAATGCATCCGGGGTCTGCTGTTGCAGATAGATAGTGTACTACCAGTTCCTCTCTACCCATCTCCTAATATGTGTGAGTGTTGATACCCTGGCCCCCCTCCCTCACCTGCCGCACATCAGAACTGTTGTACCTGACCTTAGCAGTGGGCAGAGTTTCCTCACCTGCCCTCCATACCAACTGCTCCTGCAATTAGGTGGGCCTGGCTTGGATCTCTCCTCTACAGGCATGCACTCTGATCTGTTTTAGCACTTACTGTCCTAATGGAGGACATACCTGGTACTAGCTAACTCCCTCCCCCCATATAGCCACCCCCCCCAAGTCGGCTATTTTTAGTCCCCATGCCTGTTACCAGGACAAAACCTGTACTATGGGCTGCTGAGATCCTTGTCTCTGTGTTCCCCCGTAAGCTCATAGTAGTACTCTGTTTAAGGTTTTTGGCAGTAGCTTTTGTAGCTGGTTACTTGTTATTCTGTACTTATATTCCACATTATGTCTCTCTGTTTGCATTACCATTGCACTGTTTTTTTAAATGTTCCCTGAGTTGTTCTTATTGTGTACACTCCTTCCCATGAAGTGTGAACCACAGAGAGGGCAATTCCCCATCTGTTGTACTGTATATGCTATGTACTTGACGTGGAACCTTTGCAAAAGAGCTTTCACGCAAAGTTTTTCTTCCAGACAATGAAATAAATAAATACTTTACCCAAGCGATACAATCAACTGATCCATGTTACTAACCAACCTACGTACAGGTCTTCATTGATCCATGCTACCAACTGAATCTATGTTACTAACCAACCTACGTACAAATCTTCAACCCTGGTGAGCATTCATCACCTTGTATGCTTTGCTCACCTCTCTTTTGGGCTTTTTCCCTAAGGTGCTCTTAGCCAAGGGAATCAGTCCTGCGGCACCTATTGGGGTGGAACCCTCTTCTAGGGTTCCTTGCCTTCATACCCCTACTTTATTTATTTTTATTTATTTGTATTTCAGATGACACCTTTGAGCCGAGGGCTCTTTTACAAAGGTTCCATGTCAAGGCAATAAGGACGATAAGGTACAAAACATAACATGATCATTACAATGGAACTTACAAAAAAAAAGACAAATAAGGTTACAATAATAGCAGCCAAAGGCATTGTCAAGGAATTGTGTTGTGAGTTAATTATACAGTACAAGTTATAGGCGACTCAGTGAAGCTTTGTTAGGAGTGGGTTAGTGGGAAAAGAGAAAGAAGAGAGGTGGTGAGTGGGTGGTATGGGAGACAGAGAGGGGGGGAATGGGAAGGGCATTGCGTTGGGTATGTGGTAGATGGGAAACAGCAAGGGAGGAGGAAAGGGGTGGATGAAAAAGAAAAGGAGACAGATTCATCCTATACCCAGTAATGGGGGGTAGGAGAGGAGGAGGAGCAGGAGCTGAGGCAGCGAGGAGGGATGCTTGAGGGTAGTATGCCTGAAGGGGATTATAAGAAGCAATCACAGAAGGCACTAGCCATGAGGTATTGACGCAGTTTACACTTAAAAGCACAAATCGTGGCAACGTTGGAGATTTCTGTAGGTAGCAAGTTGAACCAGGTGGAGGCTCTGACAAGGTAAGAATGCTGAGCTTGAGAGGTCCGACAGCAAGGTATTGTAAAGGTTAGACTGTCCGATCTTCTAGTTAGGCAGCGGACATGCTGCGGGGTCAATATTGATTGGATTTCAGGGGGCATAAGGCCCAGTGATGTCTTCTTAGCTAGGATGCAGGTCTGGTACTTTAGCCTGCTGGATAGCTGGAGCCAGTTAGCCTGCTCGTAAATATCACACGTGTGAGAAAGGCGGGCAGCTGAAATAAGGAGTCTACATGCCTCATTAAGGGCTACAGCTATGCGCCGGAGTGCAGTATCAGTAGCGGATCCATAGATAACAAGCCCGTAGGCAATAGTTGAAATAACAGAGCTCTGGATAGCGAGGCTCAAGGCTTCAGCCGTTGGGCAATGTTTATGCTTGTATAGTAGCCCTATATGGGAGTTCACAGTTTTAGTGATATTGTCAATGTGTTTGGTATACAAGAGGGAGCAGTCAAGGGTCAGGCCCAGATATTTAAACATATCCACCTGCTCAAGAGTGACACCTTCGCAGTTGTTAATTATGAGCTCATGGTTCTTGTACTTGCTGTGGGTTCCATGGAACAACATTGTTTTAGTTTTTTTGTGGTTAAGGATGAGTTTATGTGAGCAAAATCAGTCTTCCACTTCTGTGAAACTTTTCTGTAGTTGAGAATGAAGGGAGGTCGGGTCAGTGTGGCAAGTGAAGATTACTGCATCATCTGCATACAGTAACATTCTGTCATGGCAGGAGGCAGGGAGATTGTTCAGGAATAAGCTGAATAACAAGGGACACAGGATAGAACCTTGAGGTACTCCAGAGTGGATTGGTAGGGATAACAAGAGGAATTTACCAATCCTGACCTGTTAGGTCCGGTTACTGAGGTAGCTTTGAAACCAGAGGGTAGCTTCACTTGAAAGACCAAGGAGGGATAATTGTTTGAGGAGAATGGAGTGATTGACAGTGTCAAATGCCTTAGTCAGGTCAATAAAAGAGGCGTTGACCAACTGGTCCTGATCAAGTGCATGATGGATATGTGTGGTGAATTCGAGGAGTGCCGTGCTCTTTGCTGAGGCCATGCTGCTGGGAACATTGCAGGCTGTATTTTACTAGGTACTCCATGAGCTGATCAGCCACTATCTGTTCCAAGGCTTTGGATAGAGGAGGGAGGATGGATATAGGCCTGTAGTTGTTCATGAGAGTCTTGTCACCACTTTTATGGACTGGAGTCACCACTGCCAGTTTCCACTTTTGGGGGAACTGGGAGAGCATGAGGGAATGGTTGAGGATTTTGGTTAGTGGGAGCAGGACTTTGTCAATGGTGAGGGTGAGAAGTTTCATATCCAGTGAATCACCACTGACCCTAGACTTTCCAAGCAGTTTAAGAATGTGTTTTTTAGCTAGGCTTTCCGGGATTGCTTTGAAATGGAAAGTAGGGTGCCCTGGTGGCAAACCTGAACTAACAGGAGCTGGGTTGGCTGTGGTGGGATCAAAAAAGTTAGGGGGTAGCACATGACTAAGGTCAGCAAAAGTGGTGTTAAATGCGTTGCCAATGATTACATGGTCAAGAGTGATGGTACCATCTTTGTTCAACAATGAACCATGCTACCAACATGCTACCAATTCCTACAGGGTGGAATATCCCATGGATAGAGAGGCAAACAGTCAAAGATTATCCCTACGTCACACAAGCACGAAACCAGTTGTACAAGCACATTGAATTGGACGGCTAAAGCCCATATTTCAAGGGATGGCGCAACTGGCCGTGCCCCCATTCGGCCCATTTAAGGGCCAATCCTCCTCATGCTGCACACAAGCATTTTTTCTTGCCCTTCCATCCACCCTTCCTCTTCCAGCAGCATGCCTCTTTCTCCAATGGGCTTCTTCCTAAGGTACCTTTAGTCAAGGGAATCACTCCTGCAGAACCTCTAGGGGTGTAACTGTCTTCTAGGATTCCTTGCTTTTGTACCCCTACAGGGTGGTATATCCTATGGATGTTAGAAGATATACAAAACATGACAGCTAAAAGGGAGGTTCTGATAATGGGAGACTTCAACATGCCGGATACAGATTGGTCAATACCAGCAGGAACATCTGCCAGAACTAGACACATAGTGGATTCCCTGCAGGGGGAGGGCCTCAAACAACTGGTACAACAACCCACAAGAGACAGGGCTATCCTAGATCTAGTACTGACTAACAGGGAAGGGATCACAGATCTCCAGGTAGAAGGTCACCTGGGGGCCAGTGACCATCAAATGGTATGGTTCAATTTGGCTACTACATCTAAATCATCCCATTCCAAGGCAAAAATATGGGACTTCAGAGGAGCTGACTTTGATAAGATGGCCAACAGAGTTAAGCTAGCCCTGGCAAAAAGAAACACAGGTGAGGGGGTGCAGGCAAAGTGGGCAAGCATTAAGGATGCAATACTTGAAGCAACATCCCATTGTGTTAGACAGAAAATGAACTGCAAAAGAAGAAGGAAACCACTTTGGTTCTCAAATACAGTAGCAGAAAAGGTCAGAGCCAAAAGGCTGGCCTTCAGGAAATATAAGGGAACACAGCAGGATGAAGATAGGGAGGCATGCCAAACTGCCCTAAGGGAAGCAGGGAAGGTAGTAAGGCAGGCAAAGTCCCAAACTGAGGAAACACTATCACGAACAGTAAAAGAAGGTGACAAGACTTTCTATAGATACATTAGTGAAAGAAGAAAGTCCAGAGGGGGTATTGCTAAGCTTAATGGAGAAAAGGGAGCATGTGAGGAGGAGGACCCTGTAAAAGCATCTATCCTAAATAAGATACTTTTGCTCAGTATTTACTGAAGAGAAGGTAGGGCAGGGCCCACAGCTCAGCACCATGGACACGGGGGGAGGGAGGTGAGCACTACTCCCTTCACAAAAGAAAGGGTCCTACAAGAGCTTACTAAGCTCAGGGTGGATAAGGCAATGGGACCTGATGGCATACATCCCAGGGTACTTAAGGACCTAAGGGTGGAACTAGCAGAGCCATTATCAGAACTGTTTGGTGAGTCTCTGAGCACAGGAGAGGTCCCAGAAGACTGGAGAAGGGTTATGTGATCCCGCCCACAAGAGTGGTAGCAGGGAGGAGGCAGGGAACTACAAACCAGTCAGTCTTACTCAGTAGTAGGCAAGATTATGAGGCACCCTTAAGGAAAGGATATGCAACACCTGGAATCCATAGGGGCACAGGATCCAAGACAGCATTGGTTTACAAAAGGAAGGTCCTGTCAAACTAATCTCATAGATTTCTTTGACTGGGTAACCAATGTGGTGGACCAAGGGGGAGCAGTTGATGTCGCCTACCTTGACTTCAGCAAAGCTTTTTACACTGTTCCACATAGAAGATTGATAAATAAGCTGGGTAGACTCGGGGTGGGTCAGAAGTTGGTCAACTGGGTGGCAAATTGGTTGACGGGCAGAAAACAGAGAGTGGTGGTAAATGGTATAAAGTCAGGAGAGATGAAAGTCACAAGTGGGGTACCTCAGGGATCAGTCCTGGGGCCAGTCCTCTTCAACATCTTCATTAGTGACCTTGCAGATGGACTAGAGGGTAAGACTTGTCTGTTTCCAGATGACACCAAGATCTGCAACAGAGCAGATGATCCAGATGGGGTGGGCAGAATGAGAAGAGATCTGGATAAACTAGCAAAATGGTCAGAAGAGTGGCAACTGGGATTTAATGCAAAGAAGTGCAAGATCATGCACATAGGGAAGAGAAACCCTGAAGTCACCTATAGACTGGGAGGGGAGTTGCTAGCAGTCACAAAGGAAGAAAGAGACTTGGGCATCATCATCACTGATGACCTGAAATCATCCAAACAGACATCTAAAGCAGTAGGTAAGGCTAGGGGGGTGTTAGGGTGTATTAGTAGGGGTACCACAAGTCGTAAGAGGGAGGTAATAATCCCTCTGTACAAGACACTGGTTAGGCCCCATCTGGAGTACTGCGTGCAGTATTGTAGGCCACACCTTCACAAGGACATTAACCAAATTGAGGCAGTCCAGAGAAGGGCAACCAAAATGGTGCAGGGACTGCATCAGAAGACATATGAGGACAGATTAACAGAGCTCAATATGTATACCCTGAACAAAGGAGGGAGAGAGGTGATAAGATCGAGGCATTCAAACACCTTAAGGACATTAACAAGGTGAAAGAGTCTAACATGTTTAAATATAAGAAAAATAGCAGGACAAGAGGACACAGCATGAGATTAGAGGGGGGCCGATTAAGGGGGAATGTGATGAAATTCTTTTTCACAGAAAGGGTGGTGGATGCATGGAATGGCCTACCTCAAGAAGTGGTGGCTATGAATACAGTGCAGGGCTTCAAACAGGCATGGGATAGGCATAAGGGAACAATACAAATGAGTATGCATAGATAGACCACTGACAGAGCAAAGGCCGATGGCATATTTATAAGGTAGAAAAAGAAATGGGCAGACTGGATGGGTCTTGCGGTCCTTATCTGCCGTCAACTTCTGTTTCTATGTTTCTATGGATAGAGAGGCAAACAGCATCTTATCTATGTTACACAAGCACAAAGCCAGTTGCGCACACACATTGAAATGCTGTACTCTCACCGCTCTGTGTTGGACTAAGGAAAACTTCAGAAGCATGTGTCTTTGCCTCTACAGGGATGTGGTAGACTCTGGCCTGTGTTTCTGATGAAAAGAGTTGGTCAGATGATGATAGTGTACTTGTCAGGGTTACAAGTGCTCCAAGTAGATGACTTCTGGGCAGCTAATTAGAGAAAAAGAGTTTAGAAAAGATGATTGGCGTGGCCTTCTACATAAGCACCCTCACTACAACTGGATGCAGTGATGCTTCACCACCACTGTGGTCAGCCTGTCTACCTGCAGTGAAGGTATATTGATCATAGGTGGCAGTGTAATCCCAGAGGAGGGTGTCACTGTCTGAGGACAAAGAAATGGTTATTAAAAAAAAAATACCATCAACTGAGAGGGTCTGGTGTGTGTCATCATCTTCATTTCCTCTTCATTTTTTTTCCAATTGTTTAACTAGGTGAGACACACTAAGCTGAAAGCTTGTTTACAAGGGCAACCTGGGAGAACAGGGAAGTTAAGTGACTTGCTCAGGGTCACACAGTATGCAGGTGGGGGCTGTGGGATTCAAATCCAGGTCTCCAGATTTGCAGCTCAGAGCCTTAAACCACTATGCTGTACTGCCTCCTATTTGCTGGTTCCTTGGCGTGGTTAACCATATTATCGTATTATTGCCCTCTACATTAATCTTGTTAGTTTTGTGTGAAGGCCAATGCGGGTTAAACATCCATTTGTTTTTGTTTTGAGGTGTGGACTCTGCTTGGATGCTGCTGGTGAAGTTTGTAGATTTCCAGTGCAGGTGCAATGTGTTCACAGTAAGTATGTCTGCATCTTTTTCTTATGACTGTTTATTTTTAGAATTGTAGGTGGCTTGTTAGTGCCTACAGACTTGCTGAATAGAAAAATTCCTTAATGTGTTATTTTTATTTATTTTTTTGTTTTTAAATTTTTGGTCAGGAAAGTCACAGTCAGCTAAGGTTTGTTTTCAGGTGCATCCTGGGAGTGCAGGGAAGTTAAGTGACTTCATGAGAACTGAGAGAGCCAAGGTGGGTTAGCGTAGCCTGGGGCCAAGGCAGGGGGAAGCTTGGGTTTTCCTGGGGCAGGACTATGGGAGCTGGGGTTGAGGCAGGTTGGCCTGGTTAGCCCGTAGCAGGAGGAGTTGATACCTTTGGCAGGGATTGGAGGTGGGGTAGTGAGGGCCGCTGTCCACCCACATGGTGGTTGTATATATTTACAGATTATTTTTGTAGTGATTGGGGGGCATGTACAGTACCATCTAGTCTACCTCTGCCATGCTTTCTATGTTTCCGAGAAATTAAGGCACACATTGGTCATTTATTTCTTTGTTGTCAAGTCTGCTTTGAGCACACAAATTTCAGATATATCCAGTAATAATCTGCTTACTGTTCTGTAACTTTAGTTGGGGAAGGGGGAAGCATCATAATTGCCAACTTTAAGGTGTAAGCACAGACATGTAACATTAAATGCTAAATGTACTCAAATATTGTGAGGCCTATAAGCATGATTTAGATTGGATTTTAAAAAAGTGTAAATTCTTTGCAGTTTTTTTCTAATGAACATAAAAAAGATGTAGGATACAACTGTGTTTTAAAGTTCAAGTTTATTCATCACTCATTTTGGTCATAAAGTAACAACATGCCTATGCAGTTTCAAAAATTATTTTTCCATTGTAGGTGGTTCTACTTAGTGAAAGATCTGGACCCTCCATTTTCTTTTTCAAATCGGTCCAATGTCAGCAAAGATAAGTTAATTTGTATTGATAAAGACTTTCATTTTGGGAGTTCATGAAGCTGGGCAAACATTTTTATGCTTGCTTATGCGCATGCTCAAGAAACATTATGTGGCAGCTTAGGAGAGAAGCGGGTTGTGGAGGTGTGGCACTGTGGCGGTCAATGCTGGCACTGCATTGTTAGGCTTGGCAGTACTCGGCCAATGCAGGGCCAGTGTCCTGATGACAGTGGTTCTGCAGAGTGCCACCAAGTTGTAACAATTTTGCTGTTGCAATCAGGGGCCACCTCGTCATTGCAGCGTCAGCCATTCCACTGCAATGAGGGAGTGATCCGTCATTGTAGGGTGGTACCTTGCCTGGTGTAACATTATCAGGACCCAGGCGGCTGTATGCTGCCACCTCAGAGGCGCATAGAAAGCCGATGGGGGTGCCCAATCCCCCGCGTCAGCATGTCATCGACTCTCTCTTCAAAGCTGACCACGAAATGAAGAATTGCCAGTAAGCTGTATAATGGCATAAATAGTTTTTTTTCAACTTTGGTGAATATCTCGGGCATTTTTGGGAATATTTAAACCAAATTTTCAACATGGGGTTATTGGGACCCCTCCTCATGAATTCAGTCACTGTCATGACGTTATTCAGTCACGAAAGGTGATTTCGCGGTCACTGTGCAGAATCATCTTTCAGGATCAATTAACAAATTGACAATGCCACTGTTTATGAGGTGGGCTCTCAAAAAGCCTATGTTGCAAATATGGTGAAAAAAATCCAATAAAAGACTATTTTACGAGTGTGCGTTGCGCAGTTTACACGCATGCTCATAACTTTGTGAATTTGTAATATTTTCACTCCAGATTTTCAACATTGCCATTTTCCCATACCTTCTTATGAACAGTACAGCTGTCATTTTACACATCCTCACCAAAGTGTGTTTTCGCACTTCCGGTGCAAAATAGCATGGTCGCTGTGGGAAATCGGTGTTCGGGACAGATTAAGAAAATGACAGTGAAACTGTTCATGAATAGAGGTCCTAAAATGCCTATGTTGAGAATTTGGTGATGAACATCCATAAAATGACTGTGTTACAAGCGTGCATTGCGCAGTTTCCACACGCCCTTGTAACTTTGAAAATTTGTAATATTTTCACGCTAGATTTTCAGCACTGCCATTTTTTTACACCTCCTTATGAACAGTATAACTGTAATTTTTCACATCCTGGCCAAAATGTGTTTGCGCACTTCCAGTGCAGAATAGCGTGTTTGCTGTGGAAATCGGTGTTTGGGACAGATTAAGAATGAGTGCGTGAGACGGGGGAGTGAGTGAGCAAGCTCAACGGAGCTCTGTCGTAACTGCTGTGGATTTCTTTGTGGGCAGAAAAAGGCACCAATGCAGGCAGGAGCCCAGTATGAAAGGACAGCTTGCAGCGCTGGGAGAAACCGAATGAGTGAGTGAGAGAGGAAGAGTAAGCGAACTCAACAGAGCTCTGTCAGGACTGCTGCAGATATCTTTGTGGGCAGAAAGGCACCAATGCAGGCAGTAGCCCAGTACAAGGGCAGCCTGCAGCGCTGGGAGAAACAGAACGAGTGAGTGAAGGGAGTGAGAGAGCTCAACGGAGCTCTGTTGGGACTTTAGAGTTGCCCACCCTCCTCCCAGGGTCCTGTGTGGTTCTATATTACAGCAGGTCTCTGGGGTGGAGACAAAGCAATGACTGGATACTTTTAGGATTGCTGTAATAATACAGATTTAGTTGTTCTGTTTATTTCTCTAACTGAACTAAGTACTGAGCTATACTGTTAGGATTGCTGTAATAATACATATTTATTTGTTCTGTTTATTTCTCTAACTGAGCTGAGTAATACTTGGAGTGCAATAGGATTTCTATCTAGGCTAAGTGAAACTATATGAGGGCTGAGAACAAAAAGTATGGTAGCTGAGAGGTGAAAAATGGACAAGGAGGCTATAGGATTGCTACAGTAATACAATATCTAGAGGATGAGATTTGAGACTGAATTAACCCGGTCAGCAAGGGGGCAGTGGGGGACTAGTGTGGGGGAACAGGAATTTGAGTAAATAGGGGCCTAACAGTTGTTGTAGGGTACACAAACTGGGAGTAAGAGCCCGTAACATAAGATGAGTGCCAAAAATGAGGCAGGTGCCGCATGTCAATAGGGCGGGAATCTTTGGAAGTGTGGTGGGGTGTACAGGGTGTGGGTCTGCCATGATCCTGAATTGGGCTTGGAGGATGGGGGTGTATGGTCTGTATACAACTGGCTAGTTTGAGAGAGGAACTCTGGAGGCTAGGGAGGAGTCTAAGTGGCAGGAGCAGATGAGTATGGTAGGCATCCTGGCTGGGAAGGGGATGGGGATAACAAGGGGGGACTGGGGAAGAACAACTAAGGAATGAAACCGACCTCAGTATCAGAGGCACTAGCAGAAAAGAGAGGAGAAGGAAGGGGGTGCCTGAGGTGAGTGGGGCTCCTGATGGGGGAGGAAGAGACCACAAGCAGTACCATGGGAGAGAGCAGATGGCTGCAGGTAGGGAGGGACCAGGGATGGGACCGTGGGGGGGCACGCAGGGGAACAAGTTGGTGGGGGGACCGATAGGGGGAAGAGATGTTGGAGGGGTATCGACAAGGAATAGATTAGAGCCTCTGCTATGGAACAGAGAAGGGGAGCAGGAACTTACTTAGGGGGGAAGGACAAGCAGGGCATGAGAGGGATGGCAACAGGTAGGGCAAGAGATAGCGAGGACGAAAGGGTAGAAGAGGGTCTAATAAGGAAGGAAGGGGGTGACTGGAGGAGAGAAGGCTACAGGAAGGGGGAAGGATGGGAGGGGTATCACTATCAGGGTCGAAGGGAATGGGGGCTCTAAATTGACAACAATGGGGATAGGAGAGGGGTAGGAAATCAGCAGGGGAGGAAGGGAGGTCAACATGGTAAGCCCAGTAGGAAATAGTCAGGCTGCGAAGGGGTTCAACGGGGATGGGAGGAATAAGGCAGAGAAAAGAGGTGAGACAGAAGTAGGGGGTGCAGATACAGAAGTCACAGAGGGTGCAGCTGGTGGGGGTAAGGGACAGGGAAGAACAAATACTGGGGTGGTGAAAGGGGCATTGGAAGGGAAAGGGGGTAAGAGACAGGGAGTACTCATCCTGGGGGATTCTATACTGAAAGGGGTGAGATGGGGCAGAGTGGGGGAAAGTCACAGCCATATTTTGAATTAAAGCTATCCCTGGGCTGACTGCAGGAGGGGCAGGGCAGGTACTGCTCACGTGTGCAGCGAGGGGGAGGAAGAAACCTCATTTAGTGTTGCATGTGGGTAGAAACGACCTAGTGGGGGAGACTGTGGAACTAGTGAGGGGGAGCTTTGAGGAGTTGGGTGGGCAATGTGAGGGGTTGGGAGCCAGTGGCATTCTCAGAGGTACTCCCGGTACCATGTGCAAGCATCAGGAGGAAGGGTAGGATCGAGAAGTTCAACAAGTGGCTGAGGGATTGGTGCCACACCAAAAATTATTGGTTAGTAACTAACTGGGGTAGGGTCTGGGGGAATAGTGACTTGTACATGGGGGACAGGCTACACTTGAGCTGGGAGGGGAGTATTAAAGGCAGGATTAGAGGGGTATATCTCTACTAATGTGGATTTAAACTAGTGGGGGGTGGCCAAAAGACTGAGGTTGGTAGAAAGGTCCGGACAGGGGAGCCTAATGAGCTCACACCCCTAGATACAGGTAAAGGTGGAGACGTAGTAACCCCGGAAGGGGACAGGCAGAGTGGTCTGAGAGTAATACAGAAGGTACCACCACCCAGTAAGAATAAGGAGGAGAAAGGGTGCGGACTATTGGGAGGAAGGACACAGGCCAAGGAGAAAAGTGAGGAGAAGGAGGGCTACGGGTGGAAGGTGGTCTCTCTCACTGCAAGAAGCCTGGAGAACAAAATTGCAGAGCTTCAGATGCTCCTTTCAGAGGGGAAGGTGGACATTGCTGCAGTGACAGACACTTGGGCCACAGAGTACCATAATTGCAACTTGGCAATGTCAGTATACAGGATATACAGGAGGGACCGGAGGGGTTGGAAAGGGGGGGGTTGTACTCTATGTGAGGGAAGGGATCAAATGCATAAGGGACGAGGGAGAAGAGGAGAGGAGAGAGGTGCATTGGGTGCAGCTTCTGGACTCCAAGGGCATATAGCTGAGGCTGGGAATGGTGTGCAGACCACCAGCCCAATCCGGGGAACTAGATGGGGAGTTGGCAGAGCAGATAAGGAGGGTGTGTAGAAGGGGCAGTGTGGTGATATTGGGGGATTTTAACCTACCAGGGGTTGACTGGAGCACCCCAGCCACTCGCAGTACCAGGGAGCAGGTGCTCCTTGATGCATTCCAGGAGGGCCTTCTGACACAATTAGTAAGTGAGCCTACAAGGCTTGCTAGCACTCTGGACCTAATACTGGTAAATGGGGAGGTGGTGAGGGAGGTAAGGGTGGAGGACCCACTAGCGGGTAGCAACCACCAAATAGTGTGACTCATTCTCGTGCTGGTCAGGGAGACAGGATGCATGAGCACTAAGGTGATGGACTTTAGGAGGATGGGAGCAATACTGCAAGGGAGACTCTAGGATATAAGGCCAGGGATGGATGAAGAACAAAAGTGGGGAGTCATAAAGAATGGGCTAACAGAGGCCACAGTAGCCTGCATCAGGGCCAGGAGTAAAAAGAGCAGAGCCAAGAAACCAGGCTGCCTGAACAAGGAAGTGCTGCCGGGGGTGAGGGCAAAGAGGTCTGCATACTGGCAGTACAGGAGCACAGGGAGAAGATAAGGAGACTTACAGAAGTTGGTCAAGGGAGGTGGTCAGGAGAGTGAAAAAAGCTAAGGCCTCCAGGAAATTAAGGTTAGCACAGGGCATAAAGGGAGGGGGAAAATGACATTTTTAGGTATGTCAGGGAAAAGAGGAAGTGCAAGTAACATATTGTGAGGATAAAGCAGGAAGGGGATTGGGTGGAAAAGGGGAGGAGCAAGTGGAAATTCTAAATAAGTATTTCTGCTCAGTTTTCACTAAGGAGAGGGATGGTCCACTACCAGCATGGGCTGAGGGGTGGGGAAGGGAGGGGAGGAGGAGGTGACGGACAAAGTGATCACAGGGAGAAGGGTGCTAGATGGGCTGAATGCAGTAAGGGCAGACAAGGCACCATGTCCCGATGGCATCCACTCCAGTGTGCTGAGGGAGATAGCGGTGCTCTTGGCTGAGCCACTGGCAGATCTGTCTGACACCTCCCTGGAAAGGGGGTGTGTGCCCCAGGACTGGAGGGTGGCCCATGTGGTGCCCATACACAAGAGTGGGCCTAGGGAGGAGCCAGAAAATTATCGGCCGGTCAGTCTTACGTCCATAGTGGGTAAACTTATCGAGGCGATACTGAAGGAGAGCCTGGTGGCATTCCTAGAGAGTACTGGCCTCCAAGATGGTCGGCAACACAGGTTCGTCTCAGGGAGGTCTTGTCAAACCAACCTAATAGAGTATTATGACTGGTTGACAAGGGAGTTGGACAGGGGCCATGTGGTACATGTCCTGTACTTGGACTTCAGTAAGGCCTTTGATACTGTGTCTCATGGGAGACTGGGGAGAAGCTGACGGCAGTGGGGTGGGAAAAAAGCTGACTAAATGGATAGAGAACTGGCTACAGGGGAGGGTGCAGAGGGTGGTGGTGGTGGTGAGCTCTCAGCTTCCAGAGCAATGATAAGCGGGGTGCTGCAGGGGTCAGTGCTGGGCCTGGTGCTATTTGGGCTCTTTACCTCTGATATAGCACACGGAGTGGGGAGCAGGGTTATTCTGTTCGCAGATGATACAAAATTGGGGGCGGTGGTGGATGAAGAGGACAGATGGCAAAAACTGCAGGGGGACCTAACAAAACTAGAGACATGGTCAGTAGAGTGGCAGCTAGGATTCAACGCAAAGAAGTGTAAGGTGATACACTTCGGGGCTAAAAACCAGAAGAGGGACTATTGGTTGAGGAGGGTGACGTTGGGGATCACAGAGGAGGAGAAGGACATAGGGGTTTTGGTAAATGGGAGCATAAACTACTCGGCCTAGTGCAGGAGAGCAGCAGCGAAGGCAAACAGGATGCTGCAGTGCATTGCCAGGGGGTTCTCATCCAGGCACAGAGATGTGATCCTACCGCTTTAAAGATCATTGGTCAGACAGCACCTGGAGTACTGTCTGCAATACTGGAGGCCATACCTGAGGAGAGATATAAAGTTACTGGAGGGGTTGCAAAGGAGGGAAACAAAAATGTTAATGGGGATGGAAGGAAAGGCATATGAAGTTAGGCTGAAGGAGCTGAACATGTACACACTGGAGAAGAGGAGGAATGGGGGATATGATTGAATCATTTAAATACCTGAGGGGGTAAATAAACCTAGCACTGAGGGGGTGTTTAAACTGAGGAGTGGAAGAGAAGTGAGGGGGCACAGACTAAGGTTGGAAGGGGGACATTTCAAGAGGGAAATGAGAAGGCACTACTTCACCAAGAGGGTGGTGTCTAGTTGGAATGTGCTGCCAGAGGGGGTGGTAACATTTAGGACAGTCAGTAGCTTAAAAAAGGAGTGGGATAAAGCAAGAGGAAGAGTGAGGGGGCAGGGGCTGGGACAAGCAGGGGAGGAACTGAGGGGGAGGAGGCTGGGGCACCTGCAATCTAGGGTGCTAGCTGCACACTTGGGCAGACTTAGAGCTGGCAGATTCATATGTTTGTATGTTCGTATGTAAAATCATAGTGACTCTGTTCATCAGCAGAGGTCCTAAAATGCCTATGTTGAAAATGTGGTGACAAATGTCCATAAAATGACTGCGTTACAAGCATGCATTGTACAGTTTCCACGCACCCTCGTACCTTCGCAAAGTTGTAGTATTTTCACTCCAGATTTTCAACATTGGCATTTTTTCAGACCTCCTTATGAACAGTGCAACTGTCATTTTTCACATCCTGCCCGAAATATGCATTTACACTTCTGGCGCAGAATAGCACAGTCGCTGTAGGAAATCAATGTTTGGAACAGATTAAGAAATTCATACTGACAGTGTTCATAAGCAGAGGTCACAAAATGCCTACATTGAACATTTGGTGAAATAATTCCACTAAATGACTGTTATGCGCATGCGTTGCGCAGTTTCCAAGTACTCGCGGAAGTTCGAGCATTTTTAATATTTTCACTACAGATTTTCAACATTGCCGTCTCTTCACACCTTCCTATGAATGGTACAGCTGTCATTCTTCACATCCTGTCCCATCTATGTTTTCGTACATCTGGCGCACAATGGCACAGTCACTGTGTGAACTCAAAGTTTGGGACACATTCACAAAATCACAGTGCCACTGTTCAAGAGAAGAGGTCCCAAATGCTTTCATGAGGTGGGGGTTACAAAAGGCCATGTTGAAAATTTATAGTGCAAATACCAACAAACACCTGGGGTGTTAGGATTTCTAACCATAACATCCCACCCTGTACAGACTGATAGGCATCAGGGGTGTGCCTTTTGATTGCTGACTGTAATGCTCATGCCATTCCACCCCCACCCCCCACCCAGCAGCCAGTGACAGACATCGAGGTGAGCCTTGGACTCTTCGGCCCCAGAGTTCACCCCATTCTCCTATATTGCACCCATTTCAGCGTATGTCCTTATGGCGTGGGGTGACTGTAAAGCCAAACACCCCAAGGCGCACCTCAACACTTGTCGGTGTCTGCAGGACAGGGTGAGGTGAAATGGCATGAACGTTATGGGTGACAACCCAAACGCATACCCCAATGCCTGTCCATCTCTGCAGGGTGGAGGTGGAGCTGATGTGAAGTTCACTGCTTCATAGCCATTCCTACTCTGCATCTGTCTAACTCCTGCATTTCCAATGCTAATACTGTACCAGCAAGCAAACATTCGGCATTGACAAATGCTTGTTTTTATGTGCCTTAAAATGGTGCCTGTCTGTTGCCCCTCCCTACATGTGCACAGGAGTGCAGTGGGGACAGTGAGCTAGATGCAAGTGGAGTGGAAGACACCAACAGGCATCCAGTTGGATTCCCATTCTGCTGGCAGACTGGATCCCCTGAGCCATGCAGAGAAAGGGATTGTGGGTACTGGTGAACTATTACATTAAGGAGCTACAGTATGCAAAAGTGCTAGTACATTTTACAGTAATTAAGTGTGTAAAAGTGCCAATACATATTAGACCACTAATAGAGGCAGATACATTGGAAAATGAAGGGTGTAGGCAACAGCATTTCTGTATTGCTTCACATTGTCAATGTACACTTGGCTATTTATTTATTTAACCAGGTATAGCACACTAAGTTGAAAGCTTTTTTACAGGAGCGACCTGGGAGCACAAGGAGGTTAAGTGACTTGCTCAGGGTCACACAGTATGCAGGTGGAAGCTGTGGGATTCAAACCCAGGTCTGGTCTGCTGGATATCACCAAATTTGCAGCTCAGAGCCTTAGACCACTGCGCTATTGAGCAACAGTCCAAAGCTGTCACACAACATGAAACCCTGGCCAGATGAGGATTACAAGAGCAGCATACAGACTCTGCGTGCCACAGAGGGATAAAGTACAGTCACACCTACAGCGTTCATAAACGCATACTGTCAGCTTGTTTCTTTTACACTAGGGAGAGATGGGAATAACAATGATGGGATACTCTCAAGCCATGATGAAATATTCTCTGCTTTGAGGGGCATGCACAGCAGGATGTTTGCAGGCATATAGGCCATGTGCTGTGCTCTAGCTGTACTTGCCAGCTAGCCCAGCTGTAGGTGCAACTCACAGGGACAGGTTTTGAATAAGGACCAGCATACATATGGCCTGTATACAGCCTGCCCCCATGCACTGGAACTGTATACAGGCCATATGGATGCTGCTGCTCAAAACCTATCCCCGCGAGCAGCACCTACAGCTGGGCTAGCTGCAAGAACAGCTGGAGCACAGCATGTGGCCTATGCTGCGCACATTGCATATATGGCCCAATATGAATATTAATCGAGTACTACAGTACTACTACTTTACCACTATTGAGAAGTTTTCAACTAATCTTCATTAGTCTTCATTGATATTCACTTATACAGTTCAGAAGTAACCATTTAAGTAATCATCTAATCTTCACAGTACTGCCTTTAATTTGCACATAAGACTACCTAACTACTAATCAAATACTTACTTTTTACTAAGTTAGTCTTCAAATACATAGCTCCTTCAAATTTTTCGACTTGTGGGCAGACTACTTTACTACTACTGAATATTAGACAAAAAAGATCATAAAATTACTATTTCGATACTAGCAAAGAAGACAAAATGAAAAAACAAATAGTATTCAGACTTCCAATCAGACTGAGCATGCGCACTCCCCAGATTTCTGGAGACAGACACACCATATCTGGCCACCAGGCACCACCCAACCTACCTACCTAACCCAAAGTACATTAAAAAAAAACCTAATCCCTAAACCCTACCTGCTCCAGGAGATAATCTAAAATGCTAGTCACAACTTTCATTATTTCTTTAAACAGCATTAGAAATCACTTTTCATAATGATTAGACATTTTAAAAAAAAATTTCTTAAGCATTTGCCAACAGCAATGAGGTAGAAAACTGTTTAGTCATTTCCCAAATACCTCCCACCAAATTTTTATGTTTGCTTGCACGCATGTGCAAGAAACATAGTGCCATCATCGGAGATTTCGGAGGTGTGTCACCTCCTCCTCCAATTCAGTCAGTGTGCTGGCAGGCGCTGCCCCTGTAAGCCAATACATTTTGGAGCTGTCTATGACAAGCTCCAAAATGCAGTGGCATACAGTTGAAATGGGGAGCTATGCTTGAGTGAGCAGCGATAAGATAAGGGCTGCTTACGCCAGCAGCTCCCCCCACAGACGCTGCAGGCGCAGGCGCGCCCTCGCGACGCACAAGACTGTCATAGCCGACAGGTGACCAACCCCGCCTGCTGCCAGTGCCTCTCGCCTTCCCAAAGGCTTTCTCTAAATGCCACACTGGGTGCCCACCCAGCATGGCAATTAATCATATAGCCGACGGAGGTGCCCAATCCCGGCGGCTGCACTGTCCTCCCCTCACAGATGGGTGCCACGCTGGGAGCCACCCCAGCGCAGGCACCTAGGCCGACGGGGTGCCCAATCCCCATCGGCTGAAGGCCCCCCATCGTCCTTGTGCCACACTGGGAGCTCTCACCCCAGCGTGGCAAACGGTCCCACGCCATCTTTTTTTTATTTTTACCTGAAAAACGAAAACTGTCCCACGGGCGATTTCCTGACCCCTCCCACAACCCGCACTCCACCCACTGCGCACTCCAGCCTCCCCACACCCGCCTCACCCCATACTTACCTCTGGAGCTCGGGCGCGACGATCTTCGTGGATCGGGAACACGCCTGCACTTCTTCAAAGGCGACCGCAAACTGAGGAAATGCCGGTAAGCTGTATAATGGGATAAATAGGAGGGGTTCAACTTTGTTGCATATTCAGAGTTTGAATTTTGGCACCAAATTTCAACAGGGGTTTGGACCCTTCATGAACGATGATCAACTGTCATGGCGTGCTTCGGCCCGGAGGGTGATTCGTGCAGTGACTGCGAATTACCTTCGGCCTGAATAATGCCATGACAGTGACATCAATCGTCGAGAAGGGGTCTCAAAAGCCTCACGTTGAAAATTTTGGTGCCAAAATTCCCAAAATGACTGTTTTATTGAGCGTGCATTGGCAGTTCCTACGCAGGCTCGTAAGTTCGCGAATTTTCAATATTTTCACTCCAGATTTTCAACATTGCCATTTTACTACACCTTCTTATGAGTAGTACAGCTGTCATTTTTCACATCTCACCCAAAATGTGTTTCCACCCATGTAGCGCACAATGGCGCAATCAGTGTGCGAAATCAATGTACGGGACAAAGTAAGAAAATCACAGTGACACAGTTCATGAGCAGGTATCTTAAAATGGCTATGTTGAAAATTTGGTGAAAAAAGTATTAAAAATGACTGTTTTACGAGCGTGCATTACGCAGTTCCTACGCACGCTCGTAAGGTCATGAATTTTCAATATTTTCACTCCAGATTTTCAACATTGCCATTTTACCACACCTTCTTATGAGTAGTACAGCTGTCATTTTCACATCTCACCCAAAACGTGTTTCCGCCTCATGTAGCACACAATGGCATGAGCCGTGTGCTGAAATCAATGTACAGGACAAATTAAGAAAATCACAGTGACATGGTTCATGAGCAGGCATCTTAAAATGGCTATGTTGAAAATTTGGTGAAAAAAGTCCTAAAATGACTGTTTTCTGACGTGCATTCGCGCGGTTCCTGCGCCGCTAAGTGAATTAGATAATTTTCATTATTTTCACTCCAGATTTTCAACATTGCCATTTTACCACACCTTCTTATGAGTAGTACAGCTGCCATTTTTTCATCTCACCAAAAGCGTCGTTTCATGTAGCGCACAATGGGCGCCCAGTTGGTGTCTTGAATCAATGTATGGGACAAATTAATAAAATCACAGTGACACTGTTCATGAGGTGAGGTGTTAAAATGGCTATGTTGAAAATTTGGTGAAAAAATTCCAAAAAATGACTGTTTTACGACCGTGCGTTGTACAGTTCCTACGCACGCTCATTAGTTTGCAAATTTTCAATATTTTCACTCTAGATTTTCAACATTGCCATTGTACCACACCTTCTTATGAGTAGTACAGCTGTCATTTTTCACATCTCACCCAAAACGTGTTTCCGCCCATGTAGCGCACAATGGCGCAGTCGGTGTGCGAAATCAATGTACGGGACAAATTAAGAAAATCACAGTGACACTGTTCATGAGCAGACGTCTTAAAATGGCTATGTTGAAAATTTGGTGAAAAAATTCCTAAAAATGACTTTTCAAGAGCGATTGCACAGTTACTATGCATGCTCGTAAGTTTGCAAATTTAATATTTTCACTCCAGATTTTCAACATGTCCATTTTATTAAACTTCCTTATGAACAGTAAGCTGCAATTTTTCATATGTCGCCCAAAATGTGTTTTCACACATGTAGCGCACAATGGTGCTGTTGGTGTGCGAAAGCAATGTTTAGGACAGATTAAGAAAATCACAGTTACACTGTTCATGAGCAGAGGTCTTAAAATGGCTATGCTGAAAATTTGGTGACAAAAGTCCACGAAATGACTGTGTTACGAGTGAGCATTGCACAGTTTCCACGCACCCTCATTAGTTCATGACTTTGCAATATTTTAAGTCCAGATTTTCACCAGTGGCATTTTTCCACACTTCCTTATGAACAGTACAGCTGCCATTTTTCACAACATGGTCGAAGTGTGTTTTCACACTTTCAGTGCAGAGATGCGTGGTCACTGTGGGAAATCATTGTTCGCACAGATAAAGAAAATCACAGTGACACTGTTCATGATCGGAGGCACCAAAATGCCTGAGTTGACAATCTGCTGTAAGAAATCCCCAACCTAATTATATTACGGTTGTGCGTTACACAGTTTCTATGTACGCTCGTGACTTCACCATTTTTTAAATATTTTATTATACATTTGCAACATAGCCATTTTTACACCTCCCCATGAAAGAGTACAGCTGTAATTTTACATCCTGTTCGAATATTTTTGCACCTGTGGTGCTAAATGCCATAGTCACTGTGCATAAGCAGCTTTGCTACCAAACTGATATTCCCTCTGTTCATGAGGTGGGGTCACAAAACAAACATGTTGAAAATTTGGAGTGAAAATACCACCGAATGCCTGAGGTATTAGGGTTTTCAACTATAACGCCCAACCCTATAGAGAATGACAGGAATCAGGGGTGTGCCTTGGGATTCTTGCCTGTGATGCTCATACCATTCCACACCCTGCAGTCACTGAGAGGCAGCGGTATGCCTTGGACTCTTCGGCCCCAAAGTTCACCCCATTCTCCTATATCGCACCCATCTCACCATATTTCCTAATGAAATGGGGTGCGCATAAGGGCCAAAGACCACAAGGAACACCGTGGCACTTGTCAGTGTCTGCAGGGTGGGGTGTGGTGAAATGGCGTGGCCGTTATGCCTGATGACCTAAACGCACACCCCAATGCCTGTCACTCTCTGCAGGGTGGTGGTGGGGTTGGCTTCAGTTCAATACTTCACTGCCATTCCTATTACGCAGCTCTGTAACTTCTACACTACCACTGCCAATGCCAGCAAGCAAACATTCGGCATTGACAAATGCTTGTTAAATAAGTTTCACTGTGTACAACCCCAGACCACTCACTCACACACTCACACACACATTCTCTCACCAGTCTTCCAAAACATATTTTATCATGATCATAAACACTAACATTATAAAACTTTTCTTTTTTTTTTCCAAATTTAAGAGCTTGATTTTAAGAAAGCTGAATACAGTCACCACATCAGCTCCATGGAGCAATTGTCCTGGCGCAGTCCATAAGTCTCAAACCAAGAGTCTTAGGTTGTAGGCCCCCCCTCCTGGACAGAAGTAAAATGCTGGATCTGGCTTAGTGGTCACATCTCCAAAGGATTCCCGGTCCAAACGGTAGTACTTGGTGCGAGTCACGGTTAAGTCCTGGACTATAGCAAAATGCTTGAATAGAGTTAATCCAGCCCAGGTCCCTGTGCAGCACATCGACCATGCCTACTGGAACAGCTGCTGAGATGGGGCACCTCCTCCTCCTGGACGATTCATTAACCTCTCCACCTGCCCCTTGAAAATCCAGTCCTCCCACATCTCCTCAATGATGTCCCAAATCCGTTCTGGCACATATGAATAATTCAAATTGGGATATCCTACCCGCAGCCTTCTGCAGACCCACCTTTCAGCCTGACTCCACTTGGGCAGGTCTCTCATGCTGGTTCTTCTGGTTTGTCCCATTGGTAACCATATCCCCCATCAATACTTCAGATGCAATGGGTTATTTGGGTTCAACCCATCCATCTGGGTCCGGAGAGTCTTAGCCCGGACCAGGAGCTGTGGGAATGGCATCTCCACAGGTGATAACTGGGCGATGGTAAGACCTAAGGATTGCCCTGACCACCATATGGTCCTGGAAATTGAACTGGCTGCCAACATATTTTTCTTCATCCAGCTCCCTTAAATCATTTGGGTCACCAACACTCCCTCTGGCTGGCATTGGTGCAGGCCCAGGCTCAGTGCCACTCTCCAAAGGTTTAATTCTAAACTTGGCTCCCGAGACAAGCTCTGAGTTGCTTGATAAGGCCTGCAGGCTACCGCCAGACAGAGGCCGTGATGAGGTTCCCCCGGGCCCTAGAGGATCCCCTACCGGTTGTCTGAGGCCCCTGCTCCTCCCTCTGCCAGTGGGATAGCCAGTGGCGGGGAGCGGGGCAGACAACTATGCTCCCTGTCACCTTTGTCCCTCTCTGGTGCACCTGCATCCTCCTCTTTTACAGCCTCCACTACTACATCTGGGGATTCACTTCAGGCTTCATCCGCCTGGACATGGGTGCTTTCTCCCAGGGACAGTCTCTCAAACCCCTCTGAATCCCCACTGGCTGGTGAGCACATTAAAAAAAACTGACGGTGAAACTGGGAGCATACATTCCCCTATTCAGGACTGGTGGACTGCCTATACAATAGGGGCATATAGGCAACCTGGTTACTGCCTCCCCCATGAACCAACACCTCACACAGCATTCATGCACTTTGCATTTTCCCCCAGCTTTTCAGAGTCAGTAGAGCAGTGTGGCAGGAACTGTAGCCAGGGGTTCCTCCTGAGGGGTCACCTCAGGTCTCTCCACATCTCCCCCTGCTTCCACTTGCTGCCAATCTATGGTGGATGCCTGCATTTGATTTTTCCCCTCCCAGTTCTCACACTCACAATGAGCTCAAAGTTCATTCACTACAACATATGCAGTCTAATTCACTTGCCTGCACTGAAAATGTGCTCAGGAAAAAACAGTCTCTTTTTGCTTTCCTCTCACTATCTATATTTCTCCTGCTACTGCTGGTCCCACTACCTCAGTTCCACTTGCTCCAATCGCTCTAAGATGCTATAGCTCCTTCTCGCCAGACCAGCAAGTCACGTGCACACATCACACCAGCAGGCCAGGCCTATGCCTGCTCCAGGCCTACTCCCACAGCAATTTTGTACTACATATCAGGGCCCAAACAGGCCAGAAAGCCTGGCACTGCTGCAGAGCACAAGGCACAGGCTCTGGCTGCATTTTGGGAACATCCCAGATGAGCCCCAGAGTGTAACCTCCCCTTCCTGCCCCATCCAGGAGCATACTTTTAAAATCACAGGTGGTCCAGGCAGAAAAGTGAGAGCACTCCTAAGTCTCTGTCTCCGTCTCTCTCTCTCTCTCCCCCCCCCCCTTTCTCTCCCTCCCTCCCCGAAGCTGTCCACCGGGCCAGGGCCTCCCCCTGCACCTCGGCTGCCTCAGAAGCCCTTGCAGGCCCAACCAGGCTGGATGGATGCCACTGGAATGTAACTCATGGAAGAATTCGAGTGCAAATACAGGGGAAAAAGAAGGATGTCATTTCATTTGCTTTCCCCCTCTCAGTCAAATAATGCACAAACCACTATTTCTTCTCCAAACTGGCTTTATGTTGCACCTGTACTGCAAATTATTCCAGCAATACAGGGGTCACATACTTCATTGAAAAAATAGATAAAGCAGCTCTGTGGGGCTATTCAACTTTTTTACAAATACTTGCTGGATGAAAAAAGGCAGCAGAAACTATGGATTCAGGCAGACACAAGCAAGGAATCTCCTCTGCCTACTATCACTATCAGGTGCTCTACCCGAGACCTACTTGAACTCAGATCCGTGCAATCTCCTGGCTTCTTTGGATCTGGTAAGCCAAACTTCTTTTTTTCCTTGGGTCACTCTCTTTCACTGGCACTGGTCATCCCCCTTTGACTCTGGTGTGGGAAAGCAAGCGGCCTTCCCCACTTGGACCTCGGGCGCTGGCCCAATCCACAGGGCCATCCAGAAATTTTCCTGACTACCCAGGCCCAACCTTCCTACATACAGTTGCTAATGTTATTCAACTCTGCCTAAGTACCTGCCTTACCACACCTGGCCCAAACTCACACTGGGGATTCTACTGGTCTTACTTCCTTGGGGGTCCCTGCCAGGCCCACATCCCTACTTTCACCACCTGGGCTGGAGTTAAGCTCCAGCATGGGAGCTACCCTCCAAGGTCTGACATTTTTGGCCTATGACCCACCCAGACCTCAAGTATACCGGCACCCCAGGACCTGCCTCTCCAAACAGGCCCCATGTCTTAGATGAAAAGCTCTTTATCTCCCTCTACCCCCCCCCGGCCGCCTTGCCACACCAGGTGTGAGAGGAACCACTGCCACTGGTTCCCCTCCTGGGAAGGCCCTGTCACTGCCCTTCCTGCCCTGGTGATCTGGGGTACTACACACATGGGCTTCCTAAGGGCTCTTACTCTCTCCTGGCCTGCTAAGTTTCCTACTGCCCTAGCCCCCAATGACGCAGGACCTGGCTACCTATTCCCCCATGGAGTTCCATACCCCCACTCCTCGTTGACCATGACGCATGGAAAAAACATCTTGACTGCACTCTTTTTTGGGGGGGTCCCACTGGCCCTCCTAGACTGCCAAGATCTCTCACTTGCCCGCCTTACCTACTTCTAACGCTACACTTCCAGCCTCACCCCTCCAGCCCCAGGTGTACTGCCTGGGCTGGAAAGGCCCAGATACGTCCAGTCAGTCCACTTATATATTCTCTGAACCTACTCTGCTGCCACCTTGAGGCATCCAGAGCAGTATCCCAGAGCACTAAACCCATTGCCTAGCTCGGGGATGCCTAAAATGGGAATCAAGCGCCTCTTTACAGGGGCTTACACAGTGCGGAGAAAAATATATATTTTTTATCATTTTGCTGTAAATAATATACTGCTGTACATGTTTATTTATGTGGGGAGAAGTGTGTGCTCAGCTTACTGGGATGTGTTCTGAGGTTGGCTGCTGCCAGTTTACTAGGGTAGTTTTTTTTTTGAAAATCAGCTTTATTAAATCATTCATATAGTAATTTACAGAGTGTCAGGCACCATTTCCTTTACAATATTAAAAATGTATAGAACAGGGTATCAACAGATGTTCCACCTAGTGCAGATGTATTCATAGCTCACTCCTCGCAATACAGGAGTGATGCCCAGCACAAAAAGACTATATGACAAGGAAGGGTTGTGACCCCCTCCATCTTTAAAATTAAGGTTAACAAATGCTAAACATTAGGCTGACATCAGGCCTTACCAACCTGGTCCCCGGTTGAGCTGCACCAAGATTCCCACTGGCCATCCCCCCCAACCACCGCATCCCAATGATAAACAAAAGAGGCTTATTAACAAGGGTGGGCAGGGCAAGCCCTACAACCTTGGCTTCCTTCCCCAGCCCTGATCACACCCATCTACCCAAAGTTCTAGACCAAAGTTCCCAGCTTTGCCACCTAATAATATGCTTATCACAGCTAAAATGCAATTTAGCTGTAAAAGACTCCATCAAAACCACCTCTCTCATCCTCCTAACCCACTCCACAATAGTGTTTTTTTTTCCAAGAGCCAGTTACTTGTGATACATTTTAATGCCACCAAAATCATAATTAAAACTACTTTACTGGCTTCCCCCTTAAGGTGTGACATTGTAGGTATGCCCAGTACCAATTCCTCCCCATGAAGGGGGATATCCACCCCAGTTATAATTTGTAATGTTTGTTTGATATATATTCATAACTGGGTCAGGACCGGGCACTCCCAAAAAATATGCCAGTGGGTACCTCTCTGTCCACATTTCCTCCAACAGAGGTCTGAAACCCCTTCTACGAAGTGCCTAGTTATCACTGGGATGCTAAAGAACTGGGTTAGTATCTTCCAGAAAAATTCATGCCAATTTGGGGATGAGGACGCCTTCCACCCCACTTCAATCTATGGTGCCAATTCAGCGCAGGAATTAGGATATTCACCTCTGTTTCCCAAGCACTACGATGTGTCTCCAGTGGATCATGAATCTGCTGGCACAGGAGCCTGTATAAGGGTGAGATAAATCTTCCCATACTTGAAATGGTCACTGCCCCATATGGGAAATTCTCCCATTCTGAGTAAGGATGCAGCAGACGTTGAAGGTGGTCCCCTGAATTTATGAAATGTCTAATTGTAAATAGTGAAAAAATTCTATATTGGACCAAAGAAACTTTTCCTTCGCCCTCTGAAATGAGATGCAACTCCTGCCCTCTAAAAACTATGTGAATCTGGTAATCCCTTTGGATGCCCATACAGTGTATCCCGAGTCTAATAAAGGAGGCATGAAAGTAGGTTCAAACCTTATAAGAGAAAGGGGACCTAATCCCTTTGCCGAGCCCAAGAGCCTACAAATCCTCTGAAGCATATGTAAGCCATGTCGTACCCATCTGTTCTGTGTTAAGCATTGAAGCTCTCTTGGGTAATCTGTCAGTACTACCGAGAACAGCAGTCTGTCTCTGATGGCTGCATCCTTCAAATAGTACCATTGAGAAGTAGTTCTCTGCTTAGCCCAAGTCATTAAACCAGCCCCCTGTGCCGCTAAATAGTAGAGGGGCAAATCTGGTAAAGAGAGAGACCCCCCGCTTCCTTTGGGAATTGTAAGATCTTCCTCGAGACTCTAGGTTTTTTATGATTCCTAATAAAAAGGGAAATTTCCCTTTCCATCTTGGACCAGAACACCCTCAGAATTTGGATGTGGAGGCACGGAAAAAGAAAGAGAATGCGGTGCAGGATATTCATTTTTATTACCTCTATACAACCCACCAACAATAGTGATAGGAGGCGACATCATGCCAGATCTTGTGCAATTGAGTTCCATAGCTTCTCATGATTAAACAAGAAGAGTTGGGTCATATCCACCGACACCTGGACACCCAGATATCTAGTCTGATTATGTGGGACCCATTTGAACAGAAAGTTTCGCAGGAAGGATCTCGGTGGAGAGCCACTCACCTTTACAGTTTCTGATTTGGAAAAATTAATTTTGTACCCAGAGATCGTACTAAACTCCCATAACAGGGCCATTAGAGGGGGAAGGGAGGTCTCCAAAGTGGATAAAAAAATATTGAATTGTCTGCATAAAAAGACAATTTTTGTTTGATTCCCCCCATCATGATGCCTTTAATCTCCAGATTCTGGTGCACTCTAGCCACCAGTGGTTCCAGACCAACTGTGAACAGTAGCAGTGAGAGGGGGCATCCCTGTCTGGTGCCTCTGGAGACAGCAAACGTTGCAGAACTAATCCCATGTACCCTGACCTGGGCTTTAGGATGTGAATATAACTGCTAGAAAATATGTGAAAATTTAGGGCCAAAATTTAACTTCTCCATGGACATTTTTAAAAACAGCCAATTTACCCTATCAAAAGCTTTTTCTACGTCCATGGAAATGGCTAGTTGAAATTCTGGGTTAGCCACCTGGGAAGAGATAATGTTCAAGAGTCTCCGGATATTATCCGTAAGATATCTTTGAGAAATAAAACCCGTTTGGTCTTCATGTATAACAAGGGAGATTTCCTTCTGTGAGCGGCGGGCCAGAAGGCCCGTAAAGCGTTTGAAATCAACATTAAGTAGGGAGATGGGTCTGTATGACCCGCATTTTAGAGGATCCTGTCCTTCCTTAAGCAATACTGATATCAGTGCCATATCCCACGACCCCGAAGGAACCCCCCCCTCATCTGCCACCTCTCGAAAAGCCTCCAAAAGCAGGGGGAGCAGAAGCTCCTCGAATTCTTTGTAAAACTCTGGGGAATAACCATCTAGACCAGGGGATTTGCCATTTTTCAATGATTTAATCTGTTCACTAATCTCCACAGAGGTAATGTCTGCCTCCAAGTTTGCCCTAGAGAGGGCAGGTAGTGATTGCAAATTTGTTTGGTCAAGATAGTCCCCCAAAAGGCCCTCAACACCTCGAACAGAGTCCTGAGTATACAGCTCTTGATAGTAATCTGCAAAAACCGAGATAATCTGTTCAGGCCCATGGTGAACTCTATTATTATCCTTAGGGTTCTCAATTCCAATAATAAGTCTACTGGCTAACTGAGTATGCAGGTTCACAGCCAGCAATTTTCCAGCGTGATTACCTCCTTCATAGTACTGCTGCCTAACTCTCCTGTATGCCCCTTCTAGTTTGAGTGTTAGAATTTTATCAAGCTGCTGCCTATGAGACTCCAACTGTTTTTTAGTTTCCAGGTGTAGGGAAATTTTGTGCTGAAATTCCAACTCTGCTATGTCACTCCAAAGTTGTTCCAGTTTCTGTGAAAATGTCTTTCTCTCCCATGATGCAAAGCGTATGATATTACCTCTTAGAACCGCCTTAAGGGCATCCCATCGGACCGTGTGAGTGGTTTGTCCAATTGCTAGGGTGGTTTGATGTTATTTCCTTTCAATAGTTTAATTATTTAAATAATTTTAAAAAATATTTTGTTTTTCTCCTGATGCTGTAGTGTTTGTTTTGGTATTGCATGTAAGCATTTGCTGTCTGCCTGCCTGCCACCCCTGCAGTCATTGTATTGAAAGCAGGGGAGTTGGAGCACCACTTTCTTTGCTTTGCATTGTGACTTCGTGCTTACACTTGTTCATCTACCAGTAGTTAGCTGAGCTGCTATTTCTTAAAACACCTGTATAAAAAAATAGTTTTAAAGTCCTTTTGTCCCACTACAGATTTTATCTGTGCCCCAGGGTAGGCAGGGGCCAGGGGGCACCCCGCAGCCCAGTATTATCTGTCTGAGTTTCTGACTGTTGTTAAAATAGAAAAAAGTTACAAACAGCAATCTGAAATAAATTGTTGAACTCTTTTTGTCTCCAGATGCCACAGATATTATCTGTGCCCTAGGGCAGGCAGGGGCCAGGGAGGCACCCTTGCTGGCAGTGCCCAGCAATAGCATTCCAACTGTTGAGTAAAAACTAAAAAACAACAATCTAAAATAAATCATTGACATCTTTTTATCTCCAGATGTCACGGACATTATCTGTAACCAAAGGGCGGGAAGGGGCTAGCAGGGTACCCTTGCTGCCAGTGCTCAGCATTAGTTTTCTGATTTTTGAGTAAAAGCTTACAGACAATCTAAAATAAACTGTTGAAGTATTTTTGTCTCTGGATAGCACAGATGTTATCTGTGCCCTAGAGTAGGTAGGGGCCATGGTGGGCACCCTTGAGGCCCAGTATTAGCTTTCTGTGTTTCTGACTGTTGTTCAAACAGTAAAAAGTTACAAACATACTACAATATTAAAAAAAAATTGTTGAAGTCTTCTTGTCTCCAGAGTTTGGATGCTACAGAAATTGTCAGCCATCATAAGAAGATAACCAAGGCAATGCTCCTTGGAGCCAAACACTACCTAGCTAATGCTGCTAAATCCAACTCCTTCCTTACGGTGCTCTCCCCATCTGGACTTCCACTGCAGGTAGTCTCTGATTTAAAATACCTTGGTGTAACCCTAGACCCATCCTTTTCACTCTGTGCACACAAACACTGTAGTACGCAGAACCAACCAAAAACTTGGGGCCGCTTATTACTTGAAGAACTACCTTACCCCCGCGGCCTGACTTGCCATTGCCCATGGAAACCTGCTCCCCATCCTTATCTATTGCTGTCTGATTTATTTCTCCTCACTGTCTGTTACCCTTTACCTTAAACTTAACTTGGTCTATAATAGCATCTGCCGCTTAACACTGATGGCTGCTTCTCCACCCATCACTACGACCTATACAAATTTCTTGTGTAACCCCCTTGCAAATGGGGGTTCCTAAAAGCTTCCTCGGAGCTTGGATAAATGCTCCGTGCCTGGTTGGTGTTCGGCGTTAAAGCCGCTTAAATGTGCTACACCAGTGAGCGCTTTTGAAGCCTCCATATGCTATCTCTTTAAGAGCTGCCTGTTGCAGCTGAAATTAACTGACTTAGAGGGTGGCTATGGGTTGTATGCCCGAGTCCCGCCCGGGCCACTGAAAAAAAACTCCCTTCTGCCATCGCTAGTGGTGCAGAGGGAGTACTGTTGGAAAATGCGATTGTTTGCCAGCCATAACGTAGCTTAATAATAAGAATGCAGTTGTTCTAACCTGCCTTCCTTTGCAGCACAAGACTATGTCGACTGCCTCCTCCATGTTGGACCAGAACTGCTGAATGGGACCAATCAGTGACTTGGGACCATACAGGGCTGACTGACCAATAGCGGGACTGCTTGTATTTTGGGAAAGGCATTATGGGCTAAGGCGCTTTTTCGCACCACTAAAGGCAAGAGGAAATGACTGGCATGTGCAGCCAGCCAATGAAAGCGGGTAGCGCCCAAACTGAAGGAAGAACCCCTTGCTGTTGGGGGAGAGATGCGTTGTGGCTGATGAGGAGTGAGGAGCTCTGTGCTTCTGCGCTGGAGAGTGTTCGCGCGGGAAACGCATGAAGGCCGAAGGCAGCCGTTTGTTCAGTGACTTCAAATCGGACTAAATCCGTCGTCGGGTGGTCGGAGGAGTCTGGTTCCAGCCCAGCTACCTACCAGGCTCGACCTGAGAGGACTGGAGAGGATTGCTGAAGTGCGCTCGGCCCATCTGTGAGTTTGAAGCTGCAGTCTGCTGCCTGAGTTTTCTACAAGTTGGTATAAGTCTGAAAGCAGCTGCCTGGTATGATACCCCTCTGTTGTTTGCCATATAAATGTGTGAGGAGGCTGGTAAAATGAAGGCTCAGTCCTGTCAGGGTGATGAAATCGTTATCTACTGGAGCAGTGAGTACTGAATCAGGGTAGCTCCCTGCCAAGTGTGCCACAGTGTTTTCAATTGTATGAATCCAGCTCTAACTGCAAAATTAAACCCCTGCCTATCCGGATTTCTCATGATCGTATCTGTTATCTGTGTCAGGGCCCCAACCAGCTGCCACGTTGGACTAACCGCTAGGGCTTGGGTACCCAGGGACAGCAAATCTTAGGGTTAGGCCTGTGCACAGAGCCTTAGGTAGATAATCATAGTGATAAGCCAATTAACCTGATTCTTCCCGCCTTCCTTGTTAGCCCCCCCTTAAATAAATCAGATTGGTGTGTTGCAACTACACCCTGGCTGGTTTGTGCATCTCTGTTGAATTGCTGTACAGTGACTGTGATATAACTGTATCTTACTTTATAGGGGGTCCCCGGAGTGAGCTGAGAGATACTATCTGGGGGGTAAGTGTATTGGTGAAAAGAATTGTTGGTACCCAGCGTGAGCCACTAGGGGAAAAAAAGGGTGGTTGCGGTAACCCAGAGGGCTGTGACTGAGGCAATCTCGCCCGGATTAACCCCGACTTCTGGGTGGAGGCACCCGTCAATGGATCTGGGCCCCTCGCCCTGTCTCAGTGGAGGCAGGCAGGGGTAGTAGCCCTAAGGGTAGTGCCCTTGGGGGTACAAATTGGAGGCACCGCTGGGAGAAGCGTCCCCTAGTGGCCAAGTGGGGAAGCCATATAAGAAATGGAAAAAATGGAAGGGGATATGCTGGGAAAAATTAAACTGGGACCCATCAAGACCATGGTACACAGACTGATGGGTTGGGGTGAAGCCAAAGAGCTAGACTCTCAGAAAATTGTACTATTGTTAGATGTGCCGTTGGGAACTCCCACTGCTGACATTATTTCTGCTACAGAGCGAGTAAAATGTTTGGGTAAAGTGGAAGTAAAAGGGCGTATGGCTGATCTGCTTGACCAGACGCTGCAGGTGTTACTTCTATGCAGTGTGGCTATTGACCCTGAGAAGGTACCTCCTGTGATTTATCCGGAGGGTGCTTCCCAGGGCTGGAGGCTAATCCATATTCGGACTGGGTCATTCACCCTTGGAGGGTCTCCTCAAATGAGCAGTTTTAAAGACAAACTGCTTAAATTGTTGGCCGTGGAGGGGAGAACTACCCAGGAGTTGCTACAAGCCTTGGATTTGTCCAGTGATGTTACCCCTCAGGGCTCCCCGGGTACCTCCCCTTGCCCGCCTAAGAGTTCTGTGCTGGCTTCCTTGCCCTTGGTAGTCCCACCTATACAGCTTGATTCCTACCGTAAGTTAAATCTTTTCTCTGGTACGGTGCCGGTGCCTCCCGGGGAGGATGACCTGGAGGCTTGGATGGACTATGCCACCCCTTTAGTTCAGGAATGGCAATGTTCTGAGGGGGAGAAAAAGAAGAGGCTGATGGAGAGTTTGCGGGGTCCTGCTTTAGAAGCTATTAGATTCTTCTGGGCCACCCATCCGGAAACCACTGCGGCAGAGTATCTCTCTGCTTTGGAAGGGGTTTTTGGGAGTACAGAGACTGGTGAAGACTTATTATGGAAATTCAGGTCTGCTAAGCAGTGGAGAAATGAAAAACAGTCCGTTTTTGTCACTAGAGTGGAGCGGGCCTTGCAGAAGGCCTATAGAAAAGGGGGAATCACTGCTGCAGCCCTGAATCAGGTTCGGCTAGAACATGTTTTAAAATCTGCCAGATTTTCTAGTGTAATGCTGATGAAACTTAAGTTACATGATCGGGGGGCCACCCCACCTGAATATTGTCAATTAATGAGGGAAATTAGGGAGGTGGAGACTGATGAAGAGGGGTGCAAACCCTGGGTGGGGGCGGTAAACCCTAGAGGAACTCCTGAGCCTAATACCCCTGAGGAGACTGGCCTGTCCGGAAGGTCTGAGGGATCCCCCAATTCTCCAGGTACTGTGGGAATGCAAGTTATTTCCTCCGACCCCCATGTAGAGAGTGAATTGAGGGCCGAGGTCAGGAATTTATGGGAACTGGTGAGGCACTTGAAGCAATCTACCATGTACCCTATTAGGACCGGGGCCCCTGAGTCTGGTAGAAGCTCGGGCCCTGGCCAAAGAGAGCTCTCTCACCCCTCTCAGAGCCCCCTGCAGAATAGTGACCCCCGGGACCCCAAGTTCTGTTACCATTGCGGGGAAGATGGGCATTTCCAACCCGAGTGCCAGTGGCCCAAGAATTTAAGGAAAGTTAACAACAGACTGATTGCCTGACATTGCCAAGCCCAGTCTCAGGCTCCCAGGAAAAGTTTCGTGACTCAGGCCCATGCCCAGGCGACTATCAATGCTGTGGCCCCCAACTGGTCTGATGTGGTCGGGCCTTCAATGGAGACCCCAGTGCGGGTAAATGGAATTCCCACTCGAGCTGTATTAGACAGTGGCTCTCAGGTAACCATCATGTTTCAGGACTGGTACCAGGCACATTTACCTGAGATGCCTCTGCAACCCTTGAACGGTCCACATGTGTGGGGGTTGAGCGACAAGGCCTATCCATATTTGGGGTACATCCAAGTCTGGTTATCTTTCTCTGCAACTGTGGCTGGAATGGATGAGCAGGTGGAGACCCTAGCTTTAGTTTGCCCACCCACTGGACTGTATGATGGGGTGCCGTTGTTGATTGGGACGAATGCTCACATGTTCGGATGATTGGCTCAATTGTGTTCAGAAAAACAAGCCTTCCAGACTGGGCGAGCTTTCACCATACCTGCTGTAATTCAATGGGCAAGTGCCACTCTGAAGAAGACTAGTCCAGAGGAACCTGAAGACCCAGTGGTCGTGGTGTGGAAGAAGGATCCGGCCCCGGTGATACTTGCCCCGAATGCCCAATGTGTCCTGCATGGGGAAGTGCGACTAAAAACCGATGTTAAGAATAAGTTGTTGATGTTGGATGCGCCTGTGGAGGGAAGATTACCTGAGGGACTGTTGGTCAAACCCAGCCTCTTGCCGGCTAGGGCTCATGCTTATGTTAAGAGGGTGATGGTTCAAGTGTGTAATGTATCCAACAAGGAGGTTCAAATAAGAAGAGGGTGCATCTTGGCAAGCGTACATTGTGCGGATACTGCAGTACTGCCCCACAGCAAGGGTCCCAGGACAGAGGATAGAGTTACTCCTGATTTGTTCGACTTTGGTGACTCCCCGCTGACAGTTGAGTGGAACCAAAGAGTCAGTGACAGGCTTGCCAGTAGAGACCAGGTTTTCTCCCTGAAAGAGTGGGATGTGGGCTGTGTACAAGGGGCTGAGCATCACATTCGGCTGCATGATGAAAGGCCTTTCCGAGAGAGATCCCGGCACTTGGCCCCCGCTGATATCGATGATGTAAGGCAGCATCTACAAGAAATGTTGGCTGCTGGCATAATACAAGAGTCCTGGAGCCCCTATGCCTCCCCCATAGTAGTAGTAAGGAGAAAGAATGGGGCAGTGCGGATGTGTGTAGACTATCGCACTTTGAATCGGCGGATCCATTCCGACCAGGGAAGGGACTTTGAGAGCCGTTTGATTAAAGAGATGCTGTCTTTGTGGGGAGTACGAAAGTCACGAACCACCCCCTAATCACCCTCAGGGAGACACTCAGCCTGAGAGGTTCAACCGTACACTGCTTGTTATGTTGGGCACCTTGCAACCAAAGGACAAGCCGAGATGGAGCCTGCAGATTAGCACCCTAGTTCACACCTACAACTGTACGAAAAGTGATGCCACGGGATTTTCCCCATACCGACTGATGTTCAGGAGAGAGAGGCTAGACTGCCAGTGGATGTATGTTTTGGGGTTTCCCCTGATGGGGTGCAAGCCGAGAACCATCTACAGTACATGAAAAAATTGAAGGCCCAATTGAACCATGCCTATCAACTGGCCCAGACCATGGCTGCTAAACGAAACCTGGCCAATAAAGAGAGATATGATAAGAAAGTGAAAGCAATGGAGCTAAAAGAAGGGGACAGAGTGTTACTGAGAAATCTTGGACTGCATGGTAAACACAAAATTGCTGATAGATGGCATCACCTCCCCCACATTGTTGTAGGAAAATTAACAGATCTACCTGTATACAAAGTGCGGCCTGAAAACAATTCCAAAGATGTAAAAACTATACATAGAAATCATCTGCTGCCAATCAGGCAAATCCTGATTGAAGCTGAATCTCCTAATGCCCCCCCCACCAGGCCTGTGACTAGATCTGCTGCCCGGAAAAGCACCAAACCCATTGATTCTTCAATAGACCCACCTAGAGGGCCTCGCCCACTATCTGCAGAAGGGAATGATCAATCATTAGTGTAAGAAGACGATCGAAGATGGTAACTAATACTATCCCTCTATGAACTAAGTCAGTTATTTCAGGCAATCCCTTGTTAACTCTGGAGATGAGGCTGGGCCTTTTGGACTGTCTGGAGCCCCAATTTTGTCTCCAGGACCCATGTCTTCAGAGCCTGAATTGAGTAACAGCAATGCCCAGGGGGTGGGATCCTTGAGCATGATGGAACTGTCTGGTCTGGCTGCATTATCTGATTTTTCAGAGGAAGAGAGTGAAATGGGGGAGCAAACAAGTGGTGTGCCAGACCCGTAAGAATATTTTGAATGCCCTGATGGTCCCTCACCATTGCCTAGACAGCCCACAGCTGAGTCCAGTGGGGTGGGTCGGGGACAGAAGGTTAGGCCCCCAGTAGTACTATGAGCACTGAGCTTGTTTCCACCATAGAAATCCCTGTTCCTAATGTCATTGAAACTGAATTGGAGTCAGGGCCTGGTTCAGGATCTCTCGACACTCCTAGGCAATCCGGCCGACAAATACGGCCAGTAATAAAGTTGAGCTATGAGTCTCTGGGTCAGCCAGTGTACTTGCCCTTGAATGTGGTCCACAAAAGGGTGTATGTGTCCCCGAGTTCCTTGCCTAAGTTAGCTTTGGGGGATAACTCCAGACTGTTAGTATTACCTTTTGAGTGTGGTGCCCCTGATTTAGGTAAGCCACCAGTAACTGAAAGAGAGGGTTCCCCCCGTCCCGGTGCTGTAAATAGGGACCGACAACCTGAGTAAAAGGGGAATGAGAGCTGTGTGTATAATGTTGTACAAATCATAATGCAATGTGAATGTAATATTCAGATATGTAATGCAAAGTGTGATGTAGTGTCAGTTAGGCTGTGTGCCTTCAAGTAACTTAAGGGTAATTACTTGGCCCGGACGCCAAGTTTTTCCAGGCCAGGGAGGGTGCAACCCCCTTGTAAATGGGGGTTCCTAAAAGCTTCCTCGGAGCTTGGGTAAATGTTCCATGCCTGGTTGGTGTTCGGCGTTAAAGCCGCTTAAATGTGTTACACCAGTGAGCGCTTTTGAAGCCTCCATATGCCGTCTCTTTAAGGGCTGCCTGTTGCAGCTGAAATTAACTGACTTAGAGGGGGACTATGGGTTGTATGCCCGAGTCCCGCCCGGGACACTGAAAAATAACTCCCTTCTGCCATCGCTAGTGGTGCAGAGGGAGTACTGTTGGAAAATGTGATTGTTCGCTGGCCATAACATAGGGTAATAATAAGAATGCAGTTGTTCTAACCTGCCTTCCTTTGCAGCACAAGACTGTGTCGACTGCCTCCTCCACGTTGGACCAGAACTGCTGAATGGGACCAATCAGTGCCTTGGGACCATACAGGGCTGACTGACCAATAGCGGGATTGCTTGTATTTTGGGAAAGGCATTATGGGCTAAGGCGCTTTTTCGCACCACTAAAGGCAAGAGGAAATGACTGGCATGTGTAGCCAGCCAATGAAAGCGGGTAGTGCCTGAACTGAAGGAAGAACCCCTTGCTGTTGGGGGAGAGATGCATTGTGGCTGATAAGGAGTGAGGAGCTCTGTGCTTCTGCGCTGGAGAGTGTTCGCGCGGGAAGCACGTGAAGGCCGAAGGTGGCCGATTGTTCAGTGACTTCAGATCGGACTAAATCCATCGGCGGGCGGTCGGAGGAGGCTGGTTCCAGCCCAGCTACCTACCAGGCTCGACCTGAGAGGACTGGAGAGGATTGCTGAAGTGTACTCGGTCCATCCGTGAGTTTGAAGCTGCAGTCTGCTGCCTGAGTTTTCTACAAGTTGGTATAAGTCTGAAAGCAGCTGCCTGGTATGGTACCCCTCTGTTGTTTGCCATATAAATGTGTGAGGAGGCTGGTGAAATGAAGGCTCAGTCCTGTCAGGGTGATAAAATCGTTATCTACTGGAGCAGTGAGTACTGATTCAGGGTAGCTCCCTGCCAAGTGTGCCACAGTGTTTTCAATTGTATGAATCCAGCTCTAACTGCAAAATTAAACCCCTGCCTATCCGGATTTCTCAGGATCATATCTGTTATCTGTGTCAGGGCCCCAACCAGCTGCCATGCTGGACTAGCCGCTAGGGCTTGGGTACTCAGGGACAGCAAATCTTAGGGTTAGGCCTGTGCACAGAGCCTTAGGTAGATAATCATAGTGATAAGCCAATTAACCTGATTCTTTCCCCCTTCCTTGTTATCCCCCCCCTTAAATAAATCAGATTGGTGTGTTGCAACTACACCCTGGCTGGTTTGTGCATCTCTGTTGAATTGCTATACAGTGACTGTGATATAACTGTATCTTACTTTATAAGGGGTCCCCGGAGTGAGCTGAGCGATACTATCCGGGGGGTAAGTGTATTGGTGAAAAGAATTGTTGGTACCCAGCGTGAGCCACTAGGGGGAAAAAAGGGTGGTTGCGGTAACCCAGAGGGCTGTGACCGAGGCAATCTCACCCGTATTAACCCCGACCTCTGGGTGGAGGCACCCGTCAACGGATCTGGGCCCCTCACCCTGTCTCAGTGGAGGCAGGCAGGGGTAGTAGCCCTAAGGGTAGCGCCCTTGGGGGTTACACTTGGTTGGCCCTCACTCAAATGTCGTTTTGACTATGCCCTTGGTAGTATCATTAATGGCACATTATGTGATGGTATCATGTCCCCTAATGCTTCTCTCCTTAAGGCACGTACTGTCCCTAGGTGTCTGCGTAATACTTCGGTCCCCCCGTTGGAAGTCCCCTGATCTCCACTGATATGGGGAGAAAAGCTCTATTGGTTGCCGCACCATCTCTATGGAACAGCCTCCCTCCAGTTATCCACATGCCCGCCTTGCACCACTCCATCAAATCCAATCTCAGAACCTGGTTACTTCTGGAATCCACCCGCTCATGCTCCCTAGGGCGACCTTCCCACTCTGAGGTGCAGTTACCTCTACCCTACTCTCTCACTTCAGCCCCACCCCTTTTTTGGGGGTCCTTTTGTCTTTCCCTTCTCCCTCTTACATACTTGCTGTGTCACCCGTCCCCATCCCTACCCCTGCTACTTTATGTCCCCTTTGCCTCCACCTCCCCCTCTCCCCAGCTCTTTTCCCTAGATGTCCTGCCTTGTCTTCCTACTCTCTTTCCCCCCCTTCTCCCTATTACCTAGTTACTTAGCAACCTAGTGTGCGCCAATGACTCCACTGGCACTTAATTGCACTACTTTCCCTGTCTCCCCTACTATACACCCCTCCTAGGAATCTCACCCTGTGACTTGCCTCAGTACCTAGTGCACTCGGTGGATGACTCTGAACTGGCTTTGTTGTTCCCTACCTGCACTCATCTCCCCTGCTTCTCCTCGTTTCACTTCCACCTAGGTATTGTTCTGCTTGAGAACTGTTTACCCTTCTAGGTTTTGTTTGCCAATGTCTCAATTTAGTATTTTCTGCTGGCACAACATTTTTTGGCTACTCTGTTATGAAACTTGTAACTGTACATCATGCAATATCTGTCTGTACCATTGCTTACCCTGTTGTGTACTGCTTCCTTGTGATTTATCTGTATTGCCTGTAACCTGCTACTACTATTTGGCTTGTAAAATATCTCAAATCATTTGTTCTGTGCCATTGTTTGTGGCCTGGGTCATGCCTGAAAACAGTCTTTGGATCAGTGCACTTACCCGGTAAACAAAGACTTATGTAACCCCTCACCCCTGCCTTTTTGCTAAAATGACAGGTGGCATGCTGTTGGCGTTGGCAGCAATACCTGGTGGGGACCTGGGTTCGGGGGGGATGAGGTTACCTGGCACAAGGAACCTAGGTTTGGCTACTCTGCACAGGGGCACCCAAGTAAATCCAACTACAGGAAGCAATAACTGTAATGTCCAGAACCAGGATTGGGATTTTTCAGTGTGGCTTTATTCAAAACTAGCTGAACATGACAAAGCATAGATGGTCCCCCAAGGGGCTATGTTCACTGTATATGCAGACAGAGACTACAAGGAGGTCCACTTGAAGAATTAACCCATTTTTACTATTGTCTGGCTCTGGACCCACCAGACACTCAGCCCGGACTTGCATGCGCTTTGGATACACAGCCCAACTGGCCCGGCTCCCCTGCCGGCCACTTGACTGACGGTCCATTTGAAGAATGAACCCAACTTTACTTGGAGTGACTCCCATCAAACAAGGAGTATATTTCCCAAACTGTGGATCCCCACACCACTTAGAGTCTGTGACTCCTAGAGATTTTCCAAGTTGCGACCCACGTCTGGGTACCTACCTCATCACTGTGCAGGCGCATGAGGCAAGTAGCAAATCACAGAAGAAATCCGTAGAGGTGGACCTGGTTACTAAAGATGGGGGGTGTTCCCACCTCCAGCTCCCACAGCCCATACCCGGCCATTTCTCTGGACAAACAGAAACTTAAACTTTGAAAATGTAGCTTAAACGGTGGATGACCTGAAGCATCCCCTCTACAACATTACTTGAAATCCATTAAAACTTTAGATTTTTGACTGCTCCATTTGTTTGTCCTAGTAAAATAGTCCTCCCAAATAGCAGTCCACATCCCAGCTTTCTTTATATTTCCAAACTGATTAAACAATTTGTTTGCCCCTTCAAATAGAGCACAACACTCACCCTTTCGTTGCAGGTGCCCCACAGTAGTAGTACCACTCTTTCACTGTTATACCAGAACAGAAACTGTAAACAGGCAGCTTTCTTCTGTAGTGGAAAATTAGGGATTGCCCTGAACCACAGAGGGATTTTTCTCCCTCCCCCGGAGGGAGGGGGCACTGAGACCTGGACAGCGGTCTCCACCAATTTAAACTGGAAAAACACTTCCTTCCTGCTTGGAGGTAAACAGACAACTTCCTTCTTGCTTTAAGACAAACAGAAGACTGACTTTGAAAACTCCCAAAGTTCTAACTGACTCCCTCTGCAGCAGATTCCAATGTGGCTCATGCAGCTGTGACAGTTCTATGCTGATGTCATCTCTCAAGTCTCAGCTGTGACTGAGAACAGACTGAGGCAGTGTAAAACCCATTTAACTGGAGTTTCACAAGCTGCCTTCCCTGCCTACCACTAGGTCTTACTGGGATTCTAGTAACCCCGGGTAACAAAGGGGTTACACTTAAATCCGTAACATTTGCAGACTGTCACTGCTCGCTAAATAAAAGACAAGACAGTAATTCTTCCTTTTTCTGGTTCCTGGAAAATATTTTTTTTCATACACAGTTGCATTAGAACAAATAATTATAGCATCACAAAAATAATATTTGAAAACACTATTACACTTTTTCTGCAATTTATCAGACAAGTGAAAATGTTACACAGGCCATCAAGTACAGTCAGAAAAACATCTGTGGACCAGTCTCTCCAAAAGTGATTCAGGCAGGGGTCGACGCTCGACACATATTCGCCATCCTGCTGTCCCCTTCACTCCAACCAAACCAGCTGCTACTTCAACCAGTGCTAGCAATGCTAGTGACACTGCCACCACCACTGTTCCAGTGCGAGTCTCAGCCTCTGTGGTGACTGATGTTGTTGCCACATCGGCTGCCACCATCAGCACCACCTCCACTGCTGTTGCCAGTGCCACCATCAGCAGTACCTCTGACAGTGCTACTACCACCATCACCACCACCCTCCACTACTGCTGCTGTTAGCACCACTGGAGTTTCATAAGCTGCCTTCCCTGCCTATCACTAGGTCTTACTGGGATTCTAGTAACCAAGGGTAACAAGGGGGTTACACTCACCCTTGACCAGGAAAATGACTGTCCCCAGTCATTATGCACCCGGCCTTAGGCCATCCCACCCTATGTGCTACCTGCGGAGGGGGGTGATCAGGCCCTCTCCTACCATGTGCAAGCACAGGCAGGCAACACTAAGGGCCTAGAGGCCTGTAGCTGACATATCAGCCTCTACACTATCCACTTACTATGGACACCTAGTGGCTCTGGTAGAATCATCCAGAGCATAGCCCTGATAGATCACCACTGCAGTCCCTACGGCCGTTCAGGACCACAGCCTGTCTATCCCCCCAACCCTCTAGGGAAAACCTATCTGCCTCTAACATAATATCCCAAACAAAAACAAAACCCGGGGACCTCCCTGACCTTGGGCAACCTGCAACCACAACTATTAAAATACCAATTACTGCCTCCTCCCTACCCCCACAACCACACCTGCGGAAGGAAAAGGGTTAACACAGTAACAACCATAGCAATAACAACACAGTACTTTAAATTTCTACACAATAAAGCACTGACGAGGAACTCCGATGAGCCCCTCCTCCTCTTCTTGTCTTCTCTTCTGTCTTCCCAGGAACACCTGTAAGAAAAAGACAAAAACACACTCCTAATCTGCACACACAGTCTACCTAAAACAACAACCCCTACCATACAAAAAAAACACTGAACAATCCCAAAAATTATTTTTTAGAAAAAGGTAGAAAACACAGTATTTACATTAGAGTACAATAATGATATTATTTACAATACACATTTGGGGGGATGGAGTGCCCTAAAAGTCCCAATTAGTGATCACAAGGCCCGAAGGCTAGTCCAATAAAGAATCTCTCCTGGGCCAGAGCACTGTGAAACACAGTTCTAAAAGGCCAAAGTCCCGAAGGGGAGAGTCTTTGCGGACAGTTCACACATTTTTGAAGTCTGTAGTGTAGGGTGTGTACTGCAATGTCATAAAGATAGAAAAAGGGTTTTTCGGACATACCAGCCATTTGTAGTATACGAACTGCACCAACCTTGTCCCTGCCGAAGACTCTTCCTGGCAGCATTTCTTCTGATACAGCTGGGCGGACATCTTCCAGGAACCACAGGAGTGCACATCTGGAAACAGCTGGGCTGATGTCATCAATGGAGAAGGAACCTTAGAACAGGAACAAAAGGAAAAACAGCTGGTCCGACGTCATCCGATTACCAGGCGATGAACAAGAAACAGCTGGGCTGGTGTCCTCTCTGGATCTGAAGTCATCTGGTGGGCCAGTAGATGGTTGCTGAACAGGACAGTACACTGTAGACTGATGAATGGGGACCACCTGAGTCCTCGGTTATTCATACTGGCGGATCAATAAGGGCACTTCACAGTCTAGATGTGGCAGTATTGACTACCACTGCTCGGTTCTCCATTTTGTAGGCACAGGCTTAATTACTGGGAGGTCCTTGCACTGAGGCCAATAGTACCGGGGGTCAGGGGCTGGAATTATTACCCCGTCTGGGTGAACATAACTCACACAGTGGGAGACTTCACGTCCCTCTCCGTCCACTATTCTCACTCTGTCCATAAACAGTGTCCTGCCTCTCTTCCACTGTGTATACTTGTCGTGGAACAGTCTATTTTTTACATGCTGGTTGGTCCCAGGATGCACATGTTTCATTGCTTCATCCCAGATCCAGGATTTCCTGCTGTCCTCAATCTCCTCCCAGACTCTCCGAGGAAAGGTAAGAAAGGCCATACCATAGATTTCATTGGCCTTTCTACGAACCAGTCTCTCCTCTTTACTTGCTTTGGTCACTCTAAGACCGCTGGCCTGGCTTGGGTGGCCAGTCCTAGTTCTGCCAGCCCGCATCCTCAAAAGAAATTAAAAGCGGATCCTTGACTTCTCGTCTTGTAAAGCCAGGGCAGTGGCATCACCACCTTCTTTAACACATTCCTCCAAGGCAAGATCTTGAGGCTGTGTACCCGTTCCTTTCTCACAAGGCCACATAAGTTCCCCCTCATCTTCCTCTTCACTGAGGATCTGAGCCCAGGAGCGAGCAGTCGTTCTCACCCCTGAGACTATCCATTCATCACTAGGAGCGGAGGTCGACACCTCCCATTCAAAGGCCTCACGCATCTCATCTTCACCAGCGAGACTTGGGCTAGGCCCCCCCCACCCAGGGGTCTAGTGATGCTTTATCCGAACTTTCCTTCTGAGATCCAGCATCCAAAATTTCAACTTCAGATTCAGTCTCTAATTCTGCACCCTCTAGCTTTGTGCCACACTCCCCCGAGGGATCTTCCTTCACAGGCTCTGCCTGATGCTGTGTGCTGCCAACTGCAGATTCCTGAATTTTTGTCCATTTGGGAGCCAAACGAATTGGAGGCATTTTATACAAGCCATATTTTTGAAGGCATCCAGCACAGTGAAGAATCATGAAGACATCCCTTCCAGCACTCAAGCATATCTGGCATACATGCACTGGGTAATTAGGAATTGCCACATCAGGAGGGAGTTGCCCTCCATAGCACCACTTTTCAATGTCTCTCAGTCCATTTACTGCTGCTGTTACTGCAACCCGGGCATGATCCAGGTAACGAGCTGGTCCTGAGACCATAACTGCAGAAAAATAAACAAAAGTTCACTGTAACTGAAAGTCCCACTTTAATGAACACACTCTGTAGCTTTAAAATGGCTCATCTGCTGCTGTGTTTACATTGCTACCCCACCCTGTAATGGCGGCGGCAGCACTCCTGTGCATCAACATTTAGAATCTGGGTCAAGCCACTGCGCACCCGATTTACATCAGCTACTGATAACTTTTTACTCAAACTGCACAACTTGCTCTGATCTGGCTTTTCACACATTTACAGGATTTTCCTTGGACTTTTCACATACTGGCAACATTCATTTTGTTTACAGTCCCTTAAAAGCTTCAGGTTTCAGCTCAGGATTGCCTGCTTCTACTAGTGTTGCATTTTGCTACAACCCACAGTCTCTCTCGGGCTGCAAACTTTAAACTGAGGCTACTTTCACTTCCATGCACACAGTCAATGGCTTTACAGACTTGCACTTGCTGGCAGGACTTCACACAGTCATTACTTGCAAAGCGACTATACTGCTGCACATACGTTTTATATGGCATTACTGAAAATCACTGTTTGAGCAGTTTTTGAATCGTTTACTCACTGTTATTGTAGTAACTTACTGCGATGGGGCAAAACGGCCTGCAGACAGATTTTTGAAGGCCTCTGAACACAAACGGGCGGGCAGTCTCAGCGATCATCGTTTTAACCACCAAATTCACTAATTCCACGATCGATTTACGGGTTGAGCCTGATTTTAAACTTAAAAGTCACTTTTTGAATGTTTACAGCGCTTTGAATACTTCGCAACGCTTCTCCACTGCCAGTACATGCACTACTCTCTGTCTCCCTCTCGAATGCTGAGACAGTCTCTGAAGAGCTGGCTGAGGGGTGGGACTAATGGCAAACTGACCAACCACATGGCGCCATGCAAATGAGCCTCTTCTTCCTCAAGAGGGCTCCTCTCCTCACAGTGATCGTCGAGCAGTCAAATTTAAACTGTAAAATGCACTTTTTTTTTTCAACTGACTCCACGGCAGGAGCCCATTTCAACCATGTAACATTGCCATTAACTCTGCAGTCTCTAGCTTTACACAGAAAGCATTTCCAACTTCCAGGGCATAATTTCTCTGTTGCTACCCCTAGATTTCCATACTTTCCATCACAGAATTCACTTTAAAAGCATTTCAAACGACCAGGGCATAATTTCTCTGTTGCTACCCCTAGTTTTCCATACTTTCCTTCACAGAATTCACTTTAAAAGCTGACAAAAAAGCTGTAAACATTTTTGATGATGCAGGACAAGGGCACACTCTTTGGCTTTACAGCTCCTTGGCAAACAGTTGGCATTTTTTAAACAGCAGCACAAGATTCACAGCACACAGCAACACACTAGGGAAACTGCTTCAACTTTTTGGGCTACCCACTGCCAGATAGCCAAAACGCTAGCCCACTTGCCCAAGCACCTTCCTTCCCAAACAAATCCAAAGCAGTGCCTCCATTTTTGTAACTCTCTTACTGCTTTACTAAAATGACAGGTGGCATGCTGTTGGCGCTAGCAGCACACCTGGTGGGACCTGGGTTCAGGAGGATGAAGTTACCTGGCACAAGGGACCTAGATTTGGCTACTCTGCACATGGGCACCCAAGTAAATCCAACTACAGGAAGCAATAACTGTAATGTCCAGAACCAGGATTGGGATTTTCAGTGTGGCTTTATTCAAAACTAGCTGAACATGACAAAGCATGATGGTCCCCAAAGAGGCTCGTTCACTGTATATGCAGATAGAGACTACAAGCGGTCCACTTGAAGAATGAACCCATTTTACTATTGTCTGGCTCTGGACACCAGGCACTCAGCCCAGACTTGCATGCACTTTGGATACATAGCCCGACTGGCCCGCCCCTGCCGCCATTTTGACTGACGGGTCCATTTGAAGAATGAACCCAACTTTACTTGGAGTGACTCCCATCAAACAAGGAGTATATTTCCCAAACTGTGGCTCCCCACACCACTTAGAGTCTGCGACTCTAGAGAGATTTTCCAAGTTGCGACCCACGTCTGGGTACCTACCTCATCACTGGCCAGGCGCATGAGGCAAGTAGCAAATCACAGAAGAAATCCGTAGAGGTGGACCTGGTTACTAAAGATGGGGGTGTTCCCACCTCCAGCTCCCACAGCCCATACCCGGCCATTTCTCTGGACAAACAGAAACTTAAACTTTGAAAATGTAGATTAAATGGTGGATGACCTGAACCACCCCCTCTACAACATTACTTGAAATCCATTAAAACTTTAGATTTTTGACTGCTCCATTTGTTTGTCCTAGTAAAATAGTCCTCCCAAATAGCAGTCCACTTCCCAGCTTTCTTTATATCTCCAAACTGATGAAACAATTTGTTTGCCCCTTCAAATAGAGCACAACACTCACCCTTTCGTTGTAGGTGCCCCACAGGCGAAGTACCACTTCTTTCACTGTTATACCAGAACAGAAACTGTGAACAGGCAGCTTTCTTCTGTAGTGGAAAATTAGGGGATTGCCCCTGGAATCCACAGAGGGACTTTTCTCTTCCACCCCCAGAGGAGGTAAACAAACAACTTCCTTCTTGCTTTAAGACAAACAGAAGACTGACTTTGAAAACTCCCAAAGTTCTAACTCACTCCCTCTGCTGCAGATTCCAATGTGGCTTATGCAGCTGCGACAGTTCTATGGTGATATCATCTCGCAAGTCTCAGCTGTGACTGAGAACAGAGTGAGACAGTGTGAAACCCATTTAACTGGAGTTTCACAAGCTGCCTTCCCTGCCTACCACTAGGTCTTACTGGGATTCTAGTAACCCCGGGTAACAAGGGGGTTACACTTAAATCCGTAACATTTGCAGACTGTCACTACTCACTAAACAAAAGACAAGACAGTAATTCTTCCTTTTTCTGGTTCCTGGAAAATATTTTTTTTCATACACAGTTGCATTAGAACAAATAATTATAGCATCACAAAAATAATATTTGAAAACACTATTACACTTTTTCTGCAATTTATCAGACAAGTGAAAATGTTACACAAGCCATCAAGTACAGTCAGAAAACATCTGTAGATCAGTCTCTCCAAAAGTGATTCAGGCAGGGGTCGACGCTCGACACATATTCGCCATCCTGCTGTCCCCTTCACTCCAACCAAACCAGCTGCTACTTCAACCAGCACTAGCAATGCTAGTAACACTGCCACCACCACTGTTCTAGTATGAGTCTCAGCCTCTGTAGTGACTGATGTTGTTGCCACATCAGCTGCCACCATCAGCACCACCTCCACTGCTGTTGCCAGTGCCACCATCAGCAGTACCTCTGATAGTGCTACTACCACCATCACCACCACCCTCCACTACTGCTCCTGTTGGCACCATTACCACCACCACCAAATCCATCAATATTACCATGACCACAGTTCATGACAGAAGTATTCAGCCATGGCCTTGGCAGTTAAATCCAAGCAATTTTTCTAAACATGATGAGGACTGTGAGGCAATGTCTTTTGGGTCAGAATGTGCTCTTTCCCCAGAAGATTTAAAAAGGCTTGAAGATGTGTTCCATGAGAGAATCTGAGGATGTTGGAACTAAGTCGTCACCTCATTCCACAAGGAAGCAATTGGGTCAAAACTAATCCAAAAAAAGCAGCTGCTGAAGGCAGGCACAGAACATCTGACATTGTTCCTCCTCATCCTTCACATCAGCCTCCTGCTAAAAAACTTAAGCAATCCATCGTAACTTGTACCCATCCTAGGGATACTGCATCTGGTGTCAGTTCACAGCAATCTTCTATACCACTCCAAACTGAATCTGGAGGTCATGGGTGCAAGGAGTGTACAAGAGGGTTGCAGTCAGGTACAAGTTCAAGTTCCAGTGATATCAGGACATATTGTACTGAGTAGGAGGATTCTAAGAGGAGAGCTTTGTGTTCACACTGTGGTCAGAGTCTCAGCCACAGTAAAAATATTGATAAACCTAGCACATGTCTTTGGAAACACCTTCTGAAAAAGCATCCTGAGGTGGCTCATTTAGATAAAGCCCCTGCTGGTGTTGTCATTCATGCCACTGCATGCTGCATCTCAAAAAAGCAAAACCAGTTCCTGACTCTGTTGATAGTGCTGCTGCTGGTGGTGGTGGTGGCAGAGGCAGTCAGCAAGTGACGGAACTCGAGCAAAATCTTGTTTCCAGACCTTGCCTAAGTAGTCCAACAGGCACAACACCAAGTCCCTCATAATCTGGTTCAGATGGTGAGACAGCAGATGTGTAGTTTGTGATGTCCCTTCCCACACCCTAAATCACCTGCATTTGTCCACTCTGGAGCCAGGGCCAGGAGCAAAGCTATGCCATTTCAAAAGCCTATTCTTACAATAAAGGAAGCATTTCAGGCCCACACAAAGTTCTTTCCAGCTCACCCCACAGCTACTTAGAGCACGCAGCTCATAGGTGAGATGACTGCATTGGATTTGCAACTTTATTCTGTTGTTGAAGACACTGGATTCTGTAGGCTTCTCCATTTTTTGCAACCTCAATACCACATACCAACGCAAACTACTTTTTTTTATACTGTCATGCCAAATATCTATGAGGCATATCGCAGTCAGGTGGAGAAATTGCTGAACCAGGATGTGGGCAGGGTTTTCCACTATACATCCAATGTATGGACCAGTACAACCTCACTACATGCCTACCTCTCACTCACAGCTCACTGGTGTTAACCTAGACCAGTAGTATATGGTGGCATAACTACTGATGACTCTTCCTTCTCTTCTTCTGGCCTTGGCTGTAGCAATACCCCATCCCACTGGATGTCTGCTCTCCTTAGTGTTGTCATCCTTCCAAGCGAACACACCAGTGTTAACATTCCATTGTCTTTGCAAGAAATGCTTGACTCCTGGATTAGCACAACAGGTTTGCATGTTGGGTTCTTTACTATAGATAATGGCAAGAACATGGTAAAAGCAGTTTGTTATGGCCTCTTCCAGGGAACCCACCGCTTTGATCGTGCATTGAACCTTGTGGACACTGGTGCTCTATAGAGCAGTGTGGGTGCTTCCCATAATGTTGATACTTCAAGACACATCTGTAGCCATTTCCATCATTGTGCTAAGGCAACCGGAGAGCTGCAAACTGTTCAGGACCAGCTAGGTTTACCAAACCATCGGCTAATCCAAGATGTCAGTACACAATGAAACAGCACATTTTGTATGTTGCAGTGCTTGCTGGAACAGAAGCATTTTTTACATGAGGTATCCATCGAACAGGATATTGGTGGGGTACTGCTACACCAGGATTGTAGCATCATTAAGGGCATGGTCCAGGTTCTGTCTCCCTTTGAGAAATGCTTCCATGACCTAACCTCAAATACAGCTTCACTGAGTCAGGTCATTCCAGCTGTCCATCTCCTCATGTAAACCATGGAGAGTTTCCAGGAGTGCAGCACTATGAACTTGTTTCCAGAACCTGTCAAAGAAATCACTGAAGGGCTTATTAGGGAGTTAAGATCATGGTTTGCAGCCATACATGACAATACTGGCTACGTGTTCACAACCATGTTAGAACCAACATTCAAATATGAGGCACTGTGTCTGTCCATGCAGTCACAGAATGAGTGAGTACCAGCAGCAACTGTGTAATGAACTTGAGGAAGTCATGAGGGAGATGGACCTGCTCCATTCAAAGTGGTTACCCACATTAGGGTGGAAACAAACTTGCCAAACTTCGAGAGACCAACAGCAAAAAGTCAGACTCCCGATGGATCAAGGACAAATAAGGTCAAGAAGTACTGGGATTGGAAACAGGACCAAAGGAACACACCCCAGAGAACCAGTGTGATTCAGGGGACTGTGCCCCCATGCAACCCCACCTTAATATTATATAAACACCTCCAGTATGCAGCAATAGTCGAGGAGAGCAGAGATCATGTCCCGTACATGTATGCAGTCAGAGAGAAAGAAAGGAGCCACACGCTCCAAAGTCTGTACCACACACATTGCTTTCACCCTCCAGTCCATGTTCACATCTCCTCAACCTAAACCCTCCACTGTCTTGTCAGGATACCATTCAGAGGATGCTGGGGGAGGGATTGGATGGTTTTGGAACAACTGGAATGAGTGTCATTGGCAGCCCACATGCTTCAAAGTCCATACCGCACACATTGCTTTCACCCTCCAGCCCATGCTCACATCTCTTTGACCTAAACCCTTCACTCTCTCATTGGGATACCACTCAGAGGATGCTGGGGTAGGGCCTGGATGGTTCTGGAGCAACTGTAGTGAGTGTCACTAGCAGCCCAAGTGACATTGGTGTGGATGGTAACATACTACTGACAATGAGGTTGCCTGCTGATCAGGAAAACAAGGTGAGTTTGGAACACAGGCCCATGACATCATGCCTCAGGCTACAAAAGCACATCATTATGACTGGCTGCTGCTCACAAGCAGCTGCAGAGGACACATTTGTTGCCACATTCTGCTGAGCAGATGCTCACTAATTATTTGGATAAGCCAATTGTCGACTTTAATGTTGACCCTCTTGCATACTGGAACACCAAAAAGCAATCATGTTCTGCTTTGTCCAAGGTAGCATGTAAATATCTTGAGTGCCTCCCCACAAGCGTACCCCCGAAGCACCTCTTCCGGCACTGCAGGAGATGCTGTTCAGCCACTTCGCTCCCATTGGAACAGCTGCTTTTTATTAAGCTCCATGTGCATCTTCTTGGTTCTTTTAAGTGAATAGGCAAACTAGTCAGCCTGACAGTTTGCTGCCACTGGCTGCCAGCTTTAAATACTGAACTGACCACTATACTTATGGCTTTCTAATCTTGATCCTACTGACAAAGATTCAGGAAAAATGATGTCAGTTGTGGTTGTGTTTGCCGCTTGGAGTTTTGACTGACCTTTTGACTTTATGACCACCACTACTCTTAAAATGACACTGAGCTTGGAAAATTACTGAACATATTTTTTTCTTTTTTTTTTCAGTGTGACTTCTCCTACACTTACTTATTTTTATTTATTTATTTAAAATTTTGTTAACAGCATAGAAAAGCACTGAGCCACATGGCCCTTTTACAGGCTTGACCCGAAATACATATGACAAAGCACACAAAACAACATGAAACACTTAGTAAAATTTACAATCATCTTACAGAACAATAATTATCATATGTAAACAATGCCAATAGACATTTTCTAACAACAAACTATGAATAAAACAAATACGAAGAATGTATATAAATAATATTATCTGCTAAAAATAAATGCTAAAAGCTCTCAACCCAATACAAAAGACACTAGAAAAATTAACATGCTATCTGCAGTTACACCATACCATGCATTTGTATGCATTTGTATACAGACCCTCTTCTCAGGAGAGGAAATTGTATACAGACCCCCTTCTCAGGGGAAGGAAATGGACAAGGAAATGATAGAAAGTATACTTAGAATGGCAGAAAAAGGGGAGATATTGCTGATGGGTGATCTGAATATGCCAGATGTTAAATGGAGTGCAGTTGCAGCTGCCACTTCAAAGAGTGCAGTTATTCTAGATGCCCTACAGGGGGCATGCCTTAGACAACTAGTACTGGAGCCCACTCAGGAGGAGCAATATAGACTTGATACTCTCAAATGGAGATGGAGAGGGATCACAGATGTAGAAGTGGGTAGCCATCTGGGAACTAGCGACCATCGAACAGTATAGTTCACAATAAACACAGCAATAGAGTCAAGCCATACAAAGACAAAAGTACTGGACTTTAGGAGGCTGACTTTGCCAAAATAGGTGAGTGCCTAAGGCAGCACTAGCAAATGGGCAGGAAGGAGGGGTGGAAGTTCAATGGGAATAATAAAACTGCCATCACAGAGGTAATGAGCCTTTGTGTGAAGCAAATAAACAAAACAAGGCGATGTAGAAACCACTATGGTTCTCAAAGGAAGTGGCAGTGAAGGTTCAAGAGAAAAGAAAGCATTCAGGAAGTACAAGGAATCATGAAGGAGCAGGACGAGAATTGTATCAGTTAAAGCAAAGGAGGCTGGGAAGGCAGTCAGAACAGCAAAGGCCCAAACCGAGGAAAAGATAGCCAACTCAGTTAGAAGAGATAAAACCTTTTATAGGTACATCAGAGGCGAAGGAAGACCAAGGGAGGATAGTGAGGCTTAATAAAGGGGAGGGAGGGTGGGCAGAGGAGACTGTGAAAGGCAGAGATACTAAACAAATATTTTGCTCAGTATTTACAAAGGAAGAGGAGGTACATAAAACAAACAGTAGTAACACTCTGGATACAGAAGTTGATACCGCCCATTTACAGAAGAAAGGGTTCTGAAAGAACTCTTAAAACTGAAGGTGGACAAAGCAATGGGGCCGAATGGATTCATCCAGAATTCTAAAAGAACTAAGGGTAGAACTAGTGACACCACTGACTACCCTTTTAACAAATCATGGGAGGATGGGTGGTACCCGAGGACTGGAGGAGGGCAGATGTGATTCCCTTCACAAAAGTGGGAGCAAGGCAGAAGCAGGAAACTATAGACCTATTAGTTTAACCTCAGTGATAGGAAATGATGGAATCACTTCTAAAGGAAAGAATTGTCAAGTATCTAGAGGCCAGAGGGCTGGGACCCTAGGCAGCATGGATTCACAGCGGAAGGTCATGCCAGGCAGATCTGATAGATTTCTTTGACTGGGTGACCAAAGTGATGAAATCGAGGAGGGCTGTGGACATGGCCTACCTAGACTTTAGCAAGGCATTTGACAGATCCCACACAAAAGATTAACATACAAGTTAGCCAGCCTAGGAGTGGGTCCCAAGATGATAGCCTGGGTAAAGATTGGCTGGAGAATAGGACACTGAGAGTAATAGTAAATGAGTCCACATGAAGAAAGGAGGGTTACTAGTGGGGTACAGCAGGGTTCAGTATTAGGACCGGTCCTCTTCAATGTCTTTATAAGAGACATTGCAGAAGGACTGGAAGGAAAAGTATGTCTCTTTGCAGATGACACTAAGATCTGCAACAGAGTTGATGCACAGGGTGGGGTGGAAAGGATGAGAAGGGACTTGGCAAGGTTAGAGGAATCGTCAAATGTATGGCAGCTTAGATTCAATGCTAAGAAGTGCAAGGTAATGCACCTGGGAAAGAAAAACCCTGGGGAAGAGTACACAATGGGGGGTGAGATACTAACAACAACAAAAATAGAAAGGGACCTGGGGTTAGTCATATCAGATGACCTAAAGATGGGCAAGCAATGTGAGAGGGCAGCAAGGAGGGCTGGGGGATACTGGGATGCATGGAGGCATCACCAGTAGAAAACAGGAAGTTATTATCCCTCTGTACAGACAGCTGGTGAGACCCCATCTGGAGTACTGTGTGCAGTTCTGGAGACCTAATCTCCACTAAAAGCGGTGTGCAAGAACAAGAGGGCACAATTTGAAGATGGGGGCAGCTCGCAGGTAATTTAAGGAATATTTTTCACAGAGAGGTTGTGGATTCATGGAACGGCCTTCCGGAGGAGGTTGTGGAGTCAAAATCAGTGGTGGAATTCAAGCATGCATGGGATAGTCATAAGGCAATTCTGGGGGGTGGGGGTAGGAAGAAGTAGGCTGCTGGTTAACTAGGATCTGCAGCTTATCCAGTAGGTAGGGAAATGGGCAGACTGGGTGGGCCAAGCAGTCCTTATCTGCCATCAAATTCTATGTTTCCATGTTTCTATGTTACCTCAGATCTTAGTAATCTTTTCAAGGAGGTTTTAAAATATTGGCCACTCTGTATATTGCATAAATAAACTGGCAGACAATTCCAAGTTTTAAATGCTAATTGTTTAAAAGCCATTTGTTTTTCAGTAGTTTTACATACATGAATTGTTAGAGTAACAGTGTAATCTGATCTTAATGCTTTCAGATTCTGTTGTTGTTCAAAAATAGCAGCAAGAGGGCTATCTACTGAAGTATGTAACATTTTATGGACAAAGCAGGACTTGTGTAATATGTTCCAATGGGAGTCAGTTTAATTTTTCATATAATGTATAATGGTACTCTCTTTGTTTCACTCTTAAGGCAACTCTACAGATCATATTGTACATGTACGTACATTGTTCAATAATTTTTTCTGAAGCTCACCCCCTAGTAAACTTCCATATTCGACAATAGGAAGAAGACAATTCTGTGCCAACAAGTGCCAAGTGTCATCTGTAAGGTAATCATTTATTGCATACAATGCTTCGATTTTTTTTATGTACAATAACTGCTTAGCAGTATTTTCTACATGTTTATTATAATCTAAGTGTGGATCCAAACAAATTGTTTGGTTTGTTTTGTTTATTTAAACTCTGGAAAGTCCATGAGCCTAAAGCCTGTTTTAGTGGGCATCCAGAACATCCAACAAATATACAATACAAAAAAATGTAAACAAAGTGCAATAAGCAATAAGGTGTTCAATATAAATATACATCCAGAACAAATATACATCACCAGTAAATAAAACTAAGCAGAGTAATATATACATTGGCGATTAGAAATGAGCATTTGTCAATGCTGAATGTTGTCTCGCTGGCATTGGCATTGGTAGTGCCAGAATTAGAGATGCATAATAGGAATGGCAGTGAAGTATTGAAGTGATGCCAACCCCACCCCCACCACCACGCTGTAGAGACTGACAGGCATTGGGGTGTGCCTTTGGGTTTTCAGCTATAACACTCATGCCATTGTACCTCACCGCACCCTGTAGACACTGACAAGTGTTGTGGTGTGACTTGGGGTCTTTGGGCATTATACTTACCCCATTACATAAGGAAATATGTGGAGGTGGGTGCAATATAGGAGAATGGGGTGAACTTTGTGGCCGAACACTGCAAGGCACACCACGATGCCTGTCACTGGCTGCAGGAGGGGTTGGGGGTGGAATGACATGAGCATTACAGCCGATGATCCCAAGTCACATCCCTGACGCCTGTCAGCCTCTAAGGGAGGGGGTGCTACAGTTGGAAAATCCTAACACCGTAGTCGTGCATTGATATTTTCACTCCAAATTTTCAACATGGGCTTTTTGTGACACCACCTCATAAACAGCGGCACAATCAGTTTGTAAACTGAAAGGTGGTTTTGCACAGTGGCTATGCCATTTGGCGACACAGGGATGAAAACACATTTTGGGCAGGAATGTGGAACATGACAACTGTATTGTTCATGAGGAGGCATACAAAAATGACAACACTAAGAATCTGGCATGAAAAAAATGAAAAATTGGTGGAATCATTAGCATGCATAGAAACTGCGCAACACACGTCCGTAACCCAATTATTTGTGGGAGTTTTTTAGCCACATTTTCAACATAGGTATTTTGGGACCTCCCCTCATGAACAGTGGCACTGTGATTTTGTTAATGTGTCCCAAAAGGTGATTTCTCACAGCGACCACGCCATTGTGCACCACAGTTGCAGAAATACATTTTGGGCAGGCTGTGAACAATGAAAGCTGTACTGTTGATAAGGAGGTGTGAAAAAATGGCAGTGTTGAAAATCTGGCATGAAAATATTGCAAATTTGTGAAGTTGCAAGGGTGCATGGAAACACGCAAAGCACGCTTGTAACACATTCATTTAATGGACTTTCACCACCAAATGTTCAACATAGGCATTTTAAAACCTCTGCTCACTGAACAGTGTCACTGTCATTTCCTCTAACAGTCCCAAAAACTGATTTCGCACAGCGACCGTGCAATTCTACGCCAGACATGTGAAAACACATTTCGGCCAGGATATGTAAAATGACAGCTGTACTATTCATAAGGAGGTGTGGAAAAATTGCCATTTTGAAAATCTGAAGTCAAAATATTACAAATTCAAGAAGTTACGAGCATGCAGGAAACTGTGCAACACATACTCGTAAAACACTCATTTTATGGACTTTCATCACCAAATTTTCAACATAGGCATTTTAGGACCTCTGCTAATGAACAGTGTTACTGTCATTTTCATAATGTGTCTCAAACATGGATTTCCCACAGTGACCATGCTATTCTGCGTCGAAACTGCGAAAACACATTTCAGCCAGGATTTGAAAAATGACAGCTATACTGTTCATAAGGAGGTGCAGAACAATGGCAATGTTGAAAATCTGGAGTGAAAATATTATAAATTCGTGAACTTATGAGCATGCATGCAAACTGTGCAACACAAGCTCGTAACAGTCATTTTATGGAATATCATCACCAAACTTTCAACATAGGCATTTTAGGACCTCTGCTCATGAACAGTATCACTGTCATTTTTGTAATCTGTCCCAAACACTGATTTCCCACAGCAACCGTGCTATTCTGCGCTGGAAGTGAGAAAACACATTTTGGCCAGGATATGAAAAATGACAGCTGTACTGTTCACAAGGAGGTCTGAAAAAATGTTAAGAATCTGGCATGAAAATATTGTAGATTCGCGAAGTTACAAGCATACATAGCAACTGTGCAACGCACGCTCGTAAAACAGTCATTTGGGGATTTTTCCCCAAATTTGCAACATAGGCTCTTTGAGAGCCCACCTCATGAACACTGGCACTGTCATTTTGTTAACTGGTCCTGAAAGGTGATTCAGTGCAGTGACCACGAAATCACCTTTCAGGACCGAATAACGCCATGACAGTGACAGGAGTCGAGAAGGGTCCAAAAACCCCATGTTAAAAAGTTGGTGCCAAAATTCTTAAAAATGCCTGAGATATGCATCAAAGTTGAAAAAAACCCTATTCATTCCATTATACAGCTTACTGACATTTTCTCAGTTTGCAGTCGGCTTTGAAGAGTGCAGACATGTTCCTGGTCCACCGAAGATCGTTGCGTCAGACTCCAGAGGTAAGTATGGAGTGGGAGGGTGAGAGGAGGGTGGGCACGGGTTGCAGGGGGGGCAGGAAGATGACGAGGGACCATTTTCTTTTTTCACAGGGTTAAACAAAACACATTGCGGGACAGTTTTTTTTTATACAGGGTATTTGTCACGCTGGGGTGGGCTCCCAGTGTGCCACCCAAGTGTTTTATTGGGGCGATGCAGTAGCCAATGGGGGATTGGGCACCCCCGTCAGCACACACAGAAGGGGAGTGGGGGACGCGAGCTGAGGGGGATTGGGCAACCCCCTCAGCACAGAAGAAAGGGGGGACATCATGCCAATGGGGAGTGGGCTCCCCCGTCGGCAGATCTAACGGGGAAAGGAGAGAACTGAAGCCGACAGGGATTGGGGTCCCCGTCGGCAATGAAAAGCATTTTTTTGGCAGGTGCATGATGCCAAGGGGGATTGGGCACCCCCTCGGGACACAACAGAAATGGAGGAGGGGGAATTATGCCGACTGAGAGTGGGCTCCCCCGTCAGCATTGTGACAGGCAGCAGCAGTCACTGCCGCCATGTTGCCTGCACGTTGGGAGTCATAATGTCATCATGCTGCATGAGAGCATTGCTCTCATTGCAGTGGACCTTTTCTCAGATGTTGTGGCCACATTAGATATGCAGGGTGTCGGCACCTACTGCTGGCTGATTGGGAAATGAGGGACACACCTACTGATGCGTGCCCTGCATTCGCCCAACAGTGACCACGCCTCCAAATCTGCTACTGCCACAATATGTTGGCTGTGCACAGGTGAGCCAAAGAAAAGGAGCAACAACTGGCCACCCACAGGTGAGCTGCCATATTGCAGGGCGCAACACGGCAGCTGCCACCTGTGGGTGGCCACCCGAGCTCTGGCTGCACCTTCGTGGCGGTGCCCCCTATGCCTGATTGCAGGCATACATAGTAAAAGAATAGTTCTATATCCCTGGTGGTCTACTGAACCACTTGCAGCCGAATCGCGGGTGTCAGTAAAAAGTAATGCCACACCAATCCAACCCTGGTGGTCTAGCGCTATCCTCCCCACCCACCACTGGGCCCCACGCCTCCCCAGTCAGCAGCGGGCAGCAGCTCCTCACCGGCTTGCCGTCCTGCCGCCCACCGACTGACACCATCCGGTAGGTCTGTACCCCCATTGGTCCACAGTGTGAGCCAATGGGCATGCAGCCCGTACCGTACTACACAGCCCAGATATGTGAATGGATCCAATCAGAGCTTTGTCATCCACTAGATATGAAGAATTTGCTCTGTTCTTTGCTAACAAAGTGTGCTCTATTAGATTATCTCCCCTCTGGCCTCACAGTCAGCATGTGGTGTTGAGTCTGGGACTGACATATGCTCTCCTCAAATCTGGAGTGAATCTGATCCAGTGGGGGGTGGAAGAGGGTAGCATGACTGTCTTGAAGCTGCGACTGACATACTGTGACCTGCATGCCATCTTGTGGGCTGTGATAAGTCCATTGGGCCAGCATACACTGAGATAATCCAGTGTTTCCTTTTGAGGTGGAGGGCCTGGGCCCCTGAAAGAGGCTGTCATGAAACCTCTCTTGAAAAAGCCTTCAATGGACCTGGATTGTCTAGCAAATTACAGACCCGCCTCTTACCATAAAGTGGCTGCTGTACAGCTTGAAGCGCATCTTGCTGCCTTTGACATCTTTGAGCCGCTGCAGTCTGGACTCAGCTCTAGGCATAGTACAGACACTGCACTTGTCAAAGTGCAAAATGATCTCCTTAGGGTGAGAGATAGGGGTGAATGATCTATTCTTGTTCTCCTTGATCTCTTCACAACATTTGACACTGTGGTGTGTTACTGGATTGCCTTCAGGAACATTGTGGACTTGCCAGCAGTCATTAGCTGGTTTAAGTCCTTTCTCACAAGCAGGATGCAAAGAGTGGTCATGGGAATGTTTTCCTCCCTCCCGATGCCCCTGTCCTGTGGAGTTCTGCAGAGCTTGATCCTCTCACCCATCTTGTTTGCAGTACACATGCTGTCCCTGGGAAATATTATTAGACATTACAGCATGGATTTTCACTGCTATGCAGATGACACCCAGCCGCATATGTCCTTTGCACCAGGACAACAGAGTGTAGTCTATGTATTTAACTCCTAGCTGGCCAAGGTCCAGGACTGGATGTCCTTCAACTGGCTAAGTCTCAACCCAGGTAAGACAGGGGCATTGGCAATTGAGCCTGGTCATCGGCAGGATGATGAGCAGGTAAGGAAGACATCTGGTCTGGTACTTGGTGATTCCCAGTTGACTGTTTTCGCAAAGGTGAAAAATCTGGGCATGTTCCTTGACAGTGAACTGACACTAGAGCCTCTGGTGTTGGCTGTTGTCCAAAGTGGATTTTACCGCTTGAGGAATATCACCCAGATTAAACCTTTCATCCCCCCTGATGACCTGCCCTCACTAATACATGCCTTTGTGACGTCCAGGCTTGATTACTGCAATGCCCTGTACTTGGGCTAAATGGAGATGCCTGCGTCACCTGCAGTTACTGCAGAACATGGCTACCAGGTTGTTGGCGGGCTTTCCTAGGTTCTGCCATATAACACCAGTCCTACACAATTTTCACTGACTGCAGATGAGGTGGTGGATTGCCATCAAGGTTGGATTGCTGACCTACAAAGCCCTACTTGGCCTGAGAGCTTAGCTACTTGTGTGACCTATTATCTCCTTACCAACACTCCCGTCCAATCTGTTCCTCTGAGGAGAGCCTCCTAGTGGTTCCCAGGATCCAGTTTAAATCATCTAGTGAACGTGCTTTCTCATTAGCCAGTCTGACCCTGTGGAACTTGCTCCCAAGGTCCTTGAGAGAGGCCCCCTCACTGGAAGCCTTTAAGAGGATCTAAAGTCCCACCTATTAAAGGAGGTTTTGTCCTTACATTAATTTTTTGATAGCATTTTATTTACATCATATACATTTTAGTCTTACCTAGTTTAATTTTTTTTTTTTATTTTATTACCTGTTTGTTATGCTTTATTTCTGATGGGATTTTACATGGTGTGTTTTTATTGTTCAGCGCCTAGAGGCTCTGGGGAGAGGTGCTTTAGAAATAAAGTTTTACTTATTTGCTTGCTTACTTTAATGACTGACATGGAACCTTTGCAAAAGAGCTCACGCTCAAAGGTCTTTCCGAAATACTAATTAAACAATTAAATAATACCGTCTTGGTATTGAATATTGATTATAAATTATGTCTAGTCTGGCTCTTAGACTTGACCCTCTCCTTCCCTTGATTATTCATAGGAATCAGACTGGCTTTATCCGAACCCACCAGACAATATATAGTGTCTATTGAACTCTCTCTCCTGCGTCATGCTTTTAACTCTAGCTCCCACTTCTCACCTTTAGTACTGACACAAAGAAAGTGTTCAACAGGGTTTCTTGCACCTTTCTCTGCACCAAAGTATTAAATAAGATTTCACTCTCCCATTTATAGATTTGGTGTTTTCCATTTATAACAAACCCCATGCCCGGGTAAGAGCCAACAGCCACCTCTCCTCCTTTTTCAATCTGGCTTATAGCTTTCCCCTCTTCTCTTCACAATCTATATTGAGCCCCTGGCCCAGGTATACCGCAGCACCCAGACATACAAGGGTACACAGCATCAGAAGGTACAGAGCATAGAATAGCTCTGTATGCCGATGACATCTGTCTTTATCTTTCAGCCTAAGAAATGGACCTCCCAGCAGTTTGGTCCTTAGTGACAACATTTGGAGACCTATCAGGGTACAAGTTGAATGAGTCCAAAATGGAGGTGCTAGTCATAGATTTTTCACCCTCGGCTTACTTATGTGCCTCACACCCCTTTCACTGGATCCTCCAAGTTATGAAAACTTGGGCATAAAACTCACAGGATCTACTTCTCAACTATATGAAGTGCACTTTAAACTGCTGCATGCTCAAATATAAAGAGACATAAATAAATGGAAAATAATGCCCCTTTCCTATAATGAAGGGTTGTCTTGGTAACAATGATGATCCTCCCCAAATGTTTACACTTATTTCAGTCTCTTTCTCTCTGTATTCCTCCGACAGTGTGGGCAATCTAGAATAGAATGATTTCTCGTTACCTTTGGAATGACAAACTGACGCACATCAAATATGCTACTCTCTCTCTCGAACAAAACTACAGGGGGCTTAGGATATCCCCATTTCCAATGGTGAGCCACCCTAACAATGGCAGTGCCAGAACAGACGCTGTTCTTACCAATATCAAGTGTTACTGCATGCTGCTCTTTCCTCTATGTCCAAACTGTACTATGGGTTTGGAATAAGGTTAACACTCATTATAGTTTTAAGAAATGGCTTCTCTGAGTATTACCTATACATTTGTATCTTGATGTTATGCTGTCATGGCTAGATGATGGCTATAAAAATTGGTATAGGCTGGGTCTGAGATTTCCACTACAGATGTTACAAGGAGATAGGTTCCTTCCGGAACCTCCTCCTTCTGCTGGCTGCATAACACAACCTCCCTTCCCTGTCAGACTACTCCTGGCTCACTCTACTCACAGACGCTCTGAAGGGTACACCACTGAATAAAATAACCACTTAAATATATAGTATTCTACAGTCGGAAGGCCCCCAGGCATTGCTGCAGGTGTCTAAAAAAGTGGAACTAAGAAATGCAGACACCTCTCGCGCAGGAATCATGGTGGAGAATCCATATAGATACCCATAAGGTAACAAATTCCATGTTCTAGAAAGGGTATAATTGGAAGTGCTCTATCTGTTTCTTCTTAACACTTCTACAGCAAGTACATACGGAATGGCCCCCACACTAAGGGGTGTAGCCAGGAATTTTAAACTTCTACTTGAGAGTTGATGGAACTGTGGCCCCCTATTAAATAAACACAAACCAAAAGGTGTGCTGCCCTGCCACACAAACATTGCCCCACTGCCCATTTCAGTCAGCAATATATAGTAAGCCAATGATCCTAATAGTCACAACATTTTATTTTATGTATCACACACACTACCAATCAGAACGAAGTTGTCTGGATTTTAGTTATACTGTTTAGGGTACACTGTGATAAGCCTCTGTACTGCATCAAAGTAGCTAGCATTACAGAGGTCCAAATGAGCAAACAGCATGAGGTCCAACTCACAGCCATATAGCCCCCACCTCACCTTGACTCGCTGTGATCACTCACAAGTTTACTTCAGTACTTGCTAGCTGTTGTGTAATCTCCCAGGCACAAGAATAAAAAATGTAGCTTTATTATTTTACTCCAGCTCTGTTTGCTGCCCTGGCCTGAGGTTCATGTTGCCGTGGATTTTCCAGATTTTACTGTACTCAGTAGAATACACTGAGTATGACTGCTGACACCTATGCCCACACCTGCCTGTTGGAAACAATGCAGGGTGCCCCAAGTCACTCATCACCACCTCATGTTCGCATGCCTTGTTCTCCATCCATTTTCTTTATCCTATATAGATTTTTATCACCAGTCTCCCTAGTTTGCCCCTTCAGATTGACCTCAACCCCCATCTGTGCTTTGCGGGACTTACCTTAGCCTACCCTCCGCAACAGGGCTGTGGTAGTGCCCAGTCACAGTGTGGAGCCTGCAAGGTCAGTCATCACCCGCAGCCTGAGTGTTTTTCCTCCATTTTCTCCCTTCCCATTCCCATAATGGGGTGCACTCACCAGGCGTGTGTCCATTTCTTACTAATATTGAAAAAGTACTCAAAGAGATTACCCCCACCTGACCCTTGATGAATGCTGCCTTTTCTTTGCTCTTCTTCTCCACAAAGAAAGGCACACTGCCAAGAGTTTTTTGTCAGCCATACTATTAGTGGTAATGAAAAATTTGCTGCTTCCTGAGGCCCCCACCTTAGTGGAATGGATACGTTTACTAAATGAAATCTACAAAATCAAAATGCTTACATATTCTGTCAGACAACAGAGATAGGCACAAATAGATGGGCTGGATGAGTGGTTTATATGTTAAACACCGACCTATAATTTGTCCCTTGAACTGGTCTGCTTTCTACAGGTGCAGTCTAGGTGGGACATCTGATCTACCAACCTACTGCAGGTTCTCAAATGTAATAATTTATCATATCATGTTGCATTATTGCCCAAGATTTGGACAGATAGCTGTACATCAAGAAACAAAAGCTGATTTTGTTGCATTGTGTTGCTCGTATTATACTGTGTGTATCATGCAGAAAATTAATAAATTTAAATTATTAAAAAAAAGGCTTGGCACCACATTCAGCTCTTCCACCACTAGACAACTGCATGTATCTTGACTACCACAGTACCTGGGCTCTGTATTTTTGGTGGCACTGACGTTATCAGTTGCCCCTTAGAGATGATAGCTGCAAATGCAGTTTTATGGATTTTTATACCGACACATAACAGTATGCAAGTAAAAATGTACATTTTTCAGTATCAGTGACTCAATAGGTAGGATATTTACCTCTGGGCAGGAAGATCAGTAGGTCATAGGTTCTAGCCCATGCCAGGTATTTGGCGTAATACCGATAACTAAGACTGTAGTGCAGTATGAGGGTCGTGCTGCACTGTTGAAATACCACCCTCTAGATGAGACATTAAACTGAAATCCCTTCTGCACATCTCTGGTCACTGTCGAGGTGGAATTTAAAGATCTCATGCCTCTTACTGAAGAAGAGCCAACTGAACTCCTAAAACTGAAAGTGGACAAAGCAATGGGGCCTGACGGAATTCACCCCAGAATTCTAAAAGCATTAAGGGGAGAACTAGTGAGACCACTGACTACCCTTTTTAACAAATCATGGGAGGATGGTGTGGTACTTGAGGACTGGAGGAAGGTGGATGTGATTCCCCTTCACAAAAGTGGGAGCAAGACAGAGGCAGGAAACTACAGACCTGTCAGTTTGACCTCCGTGGTAGAGAAAGTGATAGAATCACTTCCAAAGGAAAGAATTGTTGAATACCTAAAGGCCAGTGGGGCACAGGACCCAAGGCAGCATGGGTTCACAGCAGGAAGGTAATGTCAGACTAATCTAATTGATTTCTTTCACTGGGTGACCAAAGTAGTAGACCAGGAAGGGGGCTGTGGACATGGCCTACCTAGACTTCAGCAAGGCATTTGACACAGTCCCACACAAAAGATTAATAGTCAGATTAACCATCCTGGGAGTGAGTCCCAGGGTGGTAGCCTGGGTAAAACATTGGCTGGACAACAGGACATAGAAGGTAATTGTAAATGGAGTCCACTCTGAAGAAAGAGGGGTTACTAGTGGGGTACCGCAGGGTTCAGTACTGAGTCCAGTCCTTATAAATGTCTTGATAAGTGACATTGCAGAGGGGACTGGAAGGAAAAGTACGTCTCTTTGCAGATGACACAAAGATCTGCTACAGGGTTGATACACAGGGAGGCGTGGAAAGGATGAGAAGGGACTTGGCAAGGTTGGAGGAATGGTCAGAAGTATGGCAGCTTGGATTCAATGCAGAGAAGTGCAAAATAATGCTCCTGGGAAACAAAAACCCAGGGGAAGATTACACAATGAGGGGGAGGTAGTAACAACAACAAAAATGGAAATGGACCTTGGGGTAATCATATCAGAAGACCTTAAGGTTGGCAAGCAATGTGAGACGGCAGTAGGGAGGGCTGGGGTGATACTGGGATGTATAGGGAGAGACATCATCGGCAGAAAACAGGAAGTTGTTATCCCTCTGTACAGACAGTTGGTGAGACCTCATCTGGAGTACTGCGTCCAATTCTGGAGACCCCATCTCCATAAGGACATAGACAGGATAGAGGCAGTCAGAGGGCAACTAAAATGGTGCAGGGTCTGCAAGAGAAGCCATATGAGGAGAGATGAAAGGAGCTTAATATGTATACCCTTGAGGAAAGGAGGGAGGGGAGGACATGATAGAAACTTTTAAGTACCTCAGTGGAACCAGCAAAGTCCAAGACAGTAGCATCTTTCAGAAAAAGAGATGTGCAAGAACAAGGGGACACAATTTAAAGATAGAGGGGGGTCGGTTCAGGGGCAATGTGAGTAAGTATTGTTTCACAGAGAGGGTGGTGGATGCATGGAACAGCCGTCCTGAGGAGGTTGTGGGGTCTAAAACTGTGGGAATACGTGGGACAGACATAAGGCAATTCTTGTGGGGGGGTAAGAAGAAATAGGCTGTTGGTTAACTAGGATCTGCAGCGTATCCTGTAGGTAGGGAAATGGGCAGACTAGGTAGACCAAGCGGTCCTTGTCTGCCATCAAAGTCTATGTTTCTTTGTAATTGATATCTTAATTAACTAGTGTTGTTTTTGCCATGTAATGCAATGTAAACATCTTGAGTTTATTGCATTAATGCTAATTGATGTGTGAAATGTTGTTACTGTTGTCATTTTATTTTATGCCTGTATTTCTCCTTTCCCCTTACCAGATCACATCTGTACATAAGATCTCTGTATCACTTACCATTTAAAACAATGTTTTTTTTCCATAAAGGTTTTTATCCTCCGGAGCCTGACCAAGCGGCTACTCAGCCACATCCATGACACCTTGGACTGTCTCTGTCCTCCTTCCACAAAGGGGGCTAGTTCCCCTGTGGCTTCTCCCCCCCCCCACTGCAGCAGGGACAAGTAGAGGAGGACCATCCTCCCTCCTCAGAGCACACATATCCAGGATTGCCTTACTAGCTGGAGTGGAAGGGTGGGTCCAGGTGTCTGGGCAGGGTTCATGGAGCCTGGTCTGCTCAGTTTTCCACCTTGTTTTCTCGCTCTAGTTCTGGATGCTGTGGGTGAATGGAGGACACATGCACGTGGAAGAGCACATGCATTCAACCACGGCTCCCTTCACCCTCTGACCTACATCTGCCTCCCATACGTTGGGCATTGCCACCAGGCCTTCACTTGGTGGCAAGACCCACCCCAACCCAGTCCAAGAGAGAAGAGCTACCAGGTGGCTGCTTGATCCGCTCTTTGCCCTTCTCCACACCAACCTCTAATGACTCGTGCTCATTCCCAAACCCGAGCTGTGGCGTGGTGAGAGGTAAGGCACTGACAGCACGTCAGCCCTCTACCATGTAAAACAATTTCAAGCAAAACAAATAAGTAAACTGAGAGTAAGTGAATTTCCCAGTGTCATGGCCAACACTCCTCCAGTCAATAAAACATGTCTGTATAAGCCACCTCTTGTAATTAAACTAGTTTAGAAAATGGGCAAAGACAGTTCTCTCTTCTGATAGGCTGAGACACTTATTTGGGTGGGCATCTATCAGACAGTAGATGCCCACCAAATAAAAAGCCCCACCCCCAGCCTGCCTGAAAGCCAGCAAAGTATCTGTGTGTCCAGCACCCTGCTTCCTCATTGGCTGAAGCACTGTGTACACAATTTCAAACTGCCGCCATTTTTTTCCCTCGGTAAGCAAGAAGACCCACACCCCTTCACTTCTCCAAGCAGTGTACACAAACAAATAAAAACCATGCCCATCTTTGAAAAACCCTCTTATTTTTTTCCCCCATTGAAAACCACACTTGAATCAGTAGAACAACTCACAGCCTCCAATTCCACACCTCCCCCGCTCTCTCTCACAACCGCGTGACCAGGCAGCGCAATTCTTATCTGTGGAAGTCACTTCAAACAACTCCTGCTCCTAGCCGCACTTCTCACTCAACATACCAGCAATTCTGTCTGCACTACTGTACCTTGTTTTTTATGCCAGCTCAAACTCCACAGAGTACAACAACAGTAGCAGACATCTAGTGTTGGCTCCTAATCCGCCATCTAGGACAGACTGCTAGAGAAAAAAACAAACATTTTTTGAATGTTTTCCTTTTTCCATTGCCACATCGATCTACTTACCTAGATGCACAGCTCCTCATTTCCCATTGTGGGTCCCACTTGCAAAATGCCAAAACGTAGCTGTGATTGTCCATTGTAGGCACTGGGGTGGGGATCTACAGTCTATGGCTGTCTCAGGCGAGGATCCGTTGTCTGTCATTGCTGGGAATCATGGCAGCCCTGAAACCCTGACAGCTGTTTGGGAACAAAAAAATAGAAAGCCCCCTGACTGCTTATCATGCTCCTGCTGCCATCTAGTACAGAAAAAAATAAATAAATCCCCTCACTTGCGATCGTGCTCTTACTGCCATCCAGTAAAGGGGAAAAAAAATAAAAACAGAAAGTTCCTGATTTGCGATCACGTTCTTTCTGCCATATCTTTAAACAAGTATGCTGTTCCCAAAGCGTTGGGGTGTGTGTGTTTGTGTGTGTGTCCAGTAACACAAAAGTCCATAGTTGGAAAAAAAATATTCTGATGCAGGCAGAAGAACTATTTTATCACAAAGCATCTTTTAAGTGTTTTCTTTTAATTAAAAATTTTGTCTTAAACTTATTTACCTTAACAGTGCCCATTTTCTAAGCGCAATAATACCCTCCAGGGTGGTCGGTATGGGCAATACCAGACGTTCCAGGGGCTATAAGGCCCTCCGCCTGCAGCATTGGGCCTCATTACGCCCCTGGGCAGTCCAGTATTGCCCAATACCGCCCACCCTGTTGGGTATTATTGCTTGCACAGCTCAGTGTGCCATTCCTGGTCAAAAATTACAAGCAAACCTTGTATAACCCTGCATTCCCATGTGGGGATGGTGCCTTTGAATGAGGTTCATATTGGAAATGAAAACAACACAGTATTGATTTCCTGTTGAGTTGCAGCTCAGTGTACAAATTGGATTATCTAGTATTGTATTTTCTCTTGAAATGCAAAGTGAACATCATTTATTAATGTTTTTTTTCTGATTTTCTGATTCTGTCATAATCAGTTGCATTGTACTTTTCCTTTTATACTCAATACTGTGAAATGTTAACAGTTCAATAAAAATATTTTACAAAAATGACAAAGAAAATAAATTAACAACAGCATTTTACATTTAGAAACCAAGAAAAAATAACTTTGAAATTAATGGGCATTTTTGGATTAAATAAATGTAGCAGGATAAAACATTTCCCACTTTTCCTTGCTGGTCACTTGTAAGAGCTCAGTCTATGCAATCAGGCTGACAATACCAAGCCCTAATGTGCCCAGCCCTCTCCCCCTTTGTCATCTGTTATAGTAGATAAGTCCCGGAGGCTCAGGGCGCCGCATGGTAAAACAGGTTTAACAATTTAAACAGGGTGGTAAAAACAATTGCATTTACCAGCAGCTTACATTTTCTTTTATAATTCGTACAGTAGTCTTTGCCCAATCTCTCTTTGGAACTGTCATCTTTAAATCTACTGAATGATCTCTAATCCTCAGACATTGCCAGCTCTGCCACTGACCACTGTCTTGGTGGTGGGGTCCTTGTGTCAGTGCCCCTCGAGAGACCGATCCGTGGGGCAGATGTTCAAGCTCAAGTTCAAAGTTTACTGTGAAGGGATAATTCTGATGAGCAAGCTAATTTGCAAGGAGGTCCTTGTAATAACATACAACAAAGCAGCAACAACAAATGATACATACAAAACATCAGTTTGTTGCAGTACAACATCCAACAAGTGCCACAATGTAAATACAAGATGTCACATTAAAATATGGTATAGCAATACCAGATGAATCATTGGTATATGGCAAAAAAATAGATGATAAGTGCACAAAAGCAATATCATGTTTAAAATCAGCAATGCAGGGCCCAGGAGTGCTCTAGTGTCCAGTCTAGTGTACCAGGCTATTGTTCTTGCTTTTTGCCTGCCCTCCACAGGTAGCAGATACCAGGGTGCTGGCCACACAAACTCAAGGCATGCCTGCCCTTGGGCCCATCGGTATCATCAATCCCAACAACTGGGCTGCCAGCTGTAGAGCTCCCTGTTGTCACCCAGGTGGTAGTGTAGTAGACCCAGGAGCCCTCCCTCTCCAGAGGAGGGCATCCTCTAGGGCACTTGAGCTCCACCTTCCATCTGGCCATCCAATGCTCTGGAAGCAGGTATCAAACCTTGGTTGCCAGCATCACAAATGGTAATGCTGCCACTGCACTGGTAGGCCAGTCTGCAGCTATCATGTTTACTCAACACCACTGGTTTGCTGGCTGAACCTTTTTCCCCTGAACCAATGACTTTGGGGGATATTAATGGTCACCATGTGTGCAGACCTCATGGCCTGCCCAGACAAGCCCCGGTGCAAGACTTTTGCAGGCTTATGCCCAAATCAGCATGGAAGAATACCCCATTTCTGGTGATGTAAGCACAAGGGGCATGGGACATCAGTGTGGGGTTGGATGCATGGGGAGGGAGGTTGTCAGGGCAGCCGCTCGTCAGGAATGATGTAGTGGCATACTCACCAAAGCTGCTATTGCAGGAGGGGATTAAAACAAGAGCAAAATGGATAGGGGCTCAAGAGAACCTGTGACTCCCCCTCCCCCATGCTTCAGTGGGTCATCCAACTGGCTCCTCCCTCTCTGCCTCACACTGCACAAACTGGCCCCCCTTCAGGCATTACTCGGTCTGTCAGTAAGGCCCTGCATAGGAAACAAGCTCCAGAGTTTCAGAAGCACCAATCCCAGATGAGGAGCCAGTCAGTGCTTAGTTACCAAGGTAGCAAAGAGCATAGCGTGGCAGAAGGACATTTTACTAGGCCTGTGCACAAGAAGGTGGAAAAAATATATATAAAAAAAGTGAGGTGTCTGCTGCACATCTTTGATAGTTGTGCAGGTGAAAGATACTGATCCTAAAACCACAAAACGGTGCTCATACCACCACGGACTATGGACAGTATTTAATCAACCTTTATTAGCTGCTCACGAGGACACTCAACACCCCTATGTACTGTCTGTAAAGGGTTCATCAGGGAAGATACTAATTCCATGGCAGTTTCTGAAGAGAGTAAAGGTAGCACCCTCCCGCCAGTCCTAGCCAACATTACATCTTTTAATAAAAGCTGCTCTGTAATTGCCCATAGCTACCATATTTGCTTGTATACATTCACTGCACTACCAGTATCTTACTCTATACTGGTAAAGTACTTGGAGATACTTTGGATATGAAAAACACCATATTTTTTTTTCAATTCATTAATTTATTTATTTGAAACTACACCAGCTGGGATAACCCCATGAGATGCAGCATTTTGTTCATGGGGGTCTCAGGGAAGACAGCAGCAGGCAACAGGTTAATACAGTCCAGCAAGAATAGTTACATGTGGACTAAAATATACACAGGACAGAAAACTGATAAGTACATCCAAACAGTAATCAAAGCACACTAACAAAGTGGGGGCATGCCTCTCAACTGTCCCACATTATGAGGAACAGTTCCTCATTTTACTTTGCAAAAGCTCCCTGTTCCACATTGTGAGGACTTGTTCCACATTCAAAGTTAACATTTTAAAGCAAAAATCCATAGTAAATGCTGCAAAAAAATATATTATTCAATTAATAACAGACTTTCTGAACATAAATACAACATTTTAACAGTGTTCTGATCTTCTTAGGTAAAGATTGGATTAAGTGTTCCACATTTTGCCCATTTGTTCCACATTTTGACTGCCAATGTTCCACATTTGGGGGACAAAAGGTTGAGAGGTATGGTGGGGGGTCACTTCACACAAAGAGCGTGAGTTCAGTTGTTATATAACATGATAATGGTCAGGCAGACAGGGATTTTGGACCAAATCAAATGCATGGAGTTCTAAGATGGCTGACATGAACACTTGCAGACTTGGTATATAGAGTTTCTCTATTCTGTTTAGTCTCAGCTGGTAGCAGCTTTCACGACAGTTTAGCCCACTCTGAACCACAGTATCATAATTTTGTGGACTGAGCATGAACCACTAATTAATGGGCAAGGGACCAGTGCCAATACCATTGCCTACTCAAATAAAGACGGACCATTACACATGAATTATTTCGTGATGCTTCAGTTTGAAAAAAAAAGTCTATAAATGCACTGAAACTATTAAACATGTTTGAGCTTATTGCTTTAGCAGTGTAAGCTTCTGGAAAATGCTCATCTCTCTGCTACACTGACATGTGAAATAGAATTCCATTTACCAGGATAATGAATATAATGTATTCAAAGGGTCTGAGGTAATAAAATGTGATCTGATTATCTTTCTGTTTTGCTTTGGCCTTTTGATTTGTTGCCTTTTTCCCTTCCTTGGGGGAGCAGCACTGCTCCAGTCATCTTAAGGCTCCAGATCTTCTACTGCTGGAAGAGGTCATCTCCTTGAAAACAGTGGGCAGCTTTAAGTGAGGCTAGGATAGGCATGGGGGAAGGTGAGGAACATGGGTAAGGAGGATGGGCGGAGCGGGGAGGGAGTGCAGGGGCTAATAGCTCAAGCTGTGGACCCTGCAATACGAGCAGACTTGATAGACCAAGTGGCCTTCTTCTGCTGGCTTCTTCATATGTTCGTATGTATTAATGTCAGGTCTGCCTCTATACCAAGCTGGCCTGTGAGTTGTCAGGGTTCAGAACAGGAAGAAGACTCTGAGGAGGACAATCTGACTGAAACGGTCTCTGCAGATTGCTCTTCTTGCAGTTTCAGAATTGGTAATTTAACAAGTGAGGTGAGTCTTACATACGAACATACAAATACACCAGCAGAAGCAGGCCTTACGGTCTATCGAGTCTGCTTGAATGTGCAGCTAACCCCTCAACTTGCAGCTACCCCACTCACCCCACCCCTCTCCATCATGACCTCCCCCTCACCCTGTTCCCAACCCCTCTTAAAGCTACCTACCGTTCTACAGAACACCACCCCCTCGGGCAGAGCATTCCACCTGTCCACCACCCTTATTTTCTTATCTTATGTCTTATTTTCTGAGGCTTGCGTAGTAATTTGAAGTTGGATGGGACACTACATCAGTTATGTCCATCTTCCCTCTGCTTCAAAAGTAGGGATGAAAAAAGTACAGGTAGTCTGTGCAAACTTGTACTTATTTATAGGGATTTCCTACCCACATCACTATCAGAAATTTGTCCAGGCTTACTGTGAAGGCATGAGTTGTCTTCATGTCCACTGTCTCAGCTGATAGGCTGTTCCATAGGCTCACCACACCCTCTGGTAGAAGAAGTACCTCTTACCATTACCCCAAAATTCAAGACCTCTAAACTGCAGGGCATGTCCCTGTGTTCTGCTGGAGGACAACAGATGAAACATCTCTGTATGCTCAATCTTTTTTTATGTTGAGTATGCATAAGACTGAGGTGATGTCCACTCTCTGCCTTTTTTCCTCCAGGTTAAACATGTTATGGGCCTCTAGTCTCCACTCAGAGGTTTTGTGCTCTATACCCCATATCATTCTGTGGCCCTCAATTGCACCCTCTCAGCTGCCTCAGTGCCCTTTTTGTATTGAGGAGGCCAAAACTGCAAACAGTACTCCAGATAGGGCCTGACATGGGCCTTTTAATGTCATAGGATTACTTGCCCTGCTCTGACCCACTTTGATGAACCCTTGCATTCTGCATCAAAGTAATCCATAAATATCCAGCTCATATACTGAGGCTTTTCGTTCCACTCTGGACCTTTTAGACATTGGTTGAGATTGTTTTAGTTTTCAGAATTAAAGTTCTCACCGCCTTGTTTTAAGCCTTCACATCCGTCAAAGTCATTTTGACTGTTAGAATTTTGGGGGGGGAGGGGGGCTGCCTGATTGCCCAGTAAAAGCACATTGTGCTTCTGTGCCAGTGACATGGCTTCAGGAGTGGAACTGGGGAGCTGGAATCAGAGCAGCCTGGGTTGAGAAGTGTTGCCATCCACTGCACAAGCTTGCACAGGGAGGAGAAGGTGCATGCCAGCGCATTTCCTCACGGTGGGCTGCAGAACCTGCTCAGTCATGAGGGGTTGTGCATACACACTTTGTGCTGCACTGTGTGATGTAGATGGAAGCTGTGTCCACTGTCTGTTGGGTAGAGGGTTGCCAGAAAAATACGCAGCAGGGGCATGCTGAGAGATGATGGCAGTAGAAAGGTTTGTGGCAGGTGGGGCTGGGTGGGTACTTCTATCAATTAATTCATATTCCATAAAAAACTGTATGAGAGACCTACCTGGTCAAAAATATTTTTACATTGTTACCATTATTATTCATAAAAAGTAAAATTCTGAATATTGGCTAGGATCACCATCAACACTCTTCCAATTATTAGGTCCATGTAGAAAGCAAGCTACCACTCATTGTTACTTTTATACATGTTTTTCTAACTACTTACAGTACAAATAGTTACTACTGCACAATATTCAGTGTAAAGTCTGGGGTGTCAAACGAAATTTATTTATTTATTTAAGAAGTTTCACCAGGAGAGTCATACTGAGCTGAAAAAGCTCATTTCCAGATGCGTTCTGGGAGGAAGGAAAAGAGGAGTATACATGAAAAAATATACAAGAGTCAAAAACGAAATGGTACAACTATAAACAACAGATAAATATGAAAAAAGCAACTATGTACAGTAAATTGTGTACATGGAAATTGTCACAAACACACTCAGCAAGTCAGGCCCTCTGTTCCCACAGTGCTAAACCTCGAAGTGCAATATGTGAATTGGAGACAAACAGGGTAACCCTCCTGTCTGTTTTGGGTCTGAAACACCTGCCAGTCTCAGGTCTTAAGGTAAAATATGAACCCTTTTTCACTAGCACACCAAGTTAACAGGATCAAATATCACACCCTCTTCGGGGAAATGCAGTGCAATACTTAACCCAGCAAGCACCTAGCCTGGTTCCTAATTCTCCCCTTTTGACTCAGTTGAGACACAGGTATGTTCTTACCTTTTGTGCAAAATGGTAACACTATAAGCCCTTTAACAGTTATGTCAGCTTTATCAATGCTGTCCCAGCATTCACATGCAAAAAAATTAGAAAAGACTCAAGCAGGATTAAGGACACCAAAAAAGTTTACTGAAATTAAAAATAGTAAATACATACAAAACACCGAACCTATGTACAATAATACTTACAGTCAAAAGAAAAGGTAATTTCAGAAACAAAAACACCTGTAACTGAATTTGTATTCCTAACTCAGTTTCTAGTTGGTATTACCTATTTGTGAAAAAAGTGCCTTTTGTCCAGAACATAGTGTGTGTGTTCTCTTAGAAGTCCAGAGAAAAAGCCAGCACAGTCCCCTCACACTGCTCGGCAATACTGAAAGTTAATCTCTCCACCTCCTTGCGATGTCACAGCATATGAGGTCACTGTTAGTCCTGTAATTAATTTGCAATATGACCAAGTACATCCAAAAGGGTGTCATTTTACTGCTTACTCAAAGTCTGCAATTATAGCAATATTAATTTATACAGTCTCTTTAATCAGAGCAATCACCTTTGATCTTTACAAACACATCTTGACAGCTATTTTCCTCCTAGCAGTGAGAAACGTAACAGGTATCTGATAGAACTTGTTGCTTCCTAAGATGGCGTAAAAAATGCAGTCTTCTATGGCTTCCTGGACTTCAATGTAATTGAAGTTTTACAATGTGTTATAACAGCTAACACAGGCATGACAGGAGATGTCAAAAGGAAACTCTTAATTCATACACTGGGTCAGCTTTACAGCCAACTGTTTCAGCAAGCCAGGGCATTTGGGGCCAAAAGGTCAGACCCATTTAAAAGATATTGGCTGCCATTTCCCTAAGCCGACATTCAAATAAACATATATTTATATCACAAATATAATACAATATAATAACAAGTAGATAGCCAGAGCGTCACCGAAATAACCAATGTAAAATGAATAAATAAATAACCAACAGTGCAAGAACTCATAAACCATGCACGACTACATTGAAAGATTATAGCTGCTAAAGCCGAATGTATGCCAGCACCAGCTAGTAGTAGAACAATACATGTCACAATAGAGGGGGGAAGGAAGGGAGAAAGCAAGCTTGAGGGAGAACATAAAAACAGAGTTATGGCCAAGGACGAGAAAGGTGGGTTTGGCGTAGGGAGGGAGAGATAGATGAGAAAAAAGATTAGGAGTTAGGAAAAGGGTTATGAGAGGAGGAAAGGCGAGGAGAAGGGGGTGGAAAAGGAAAAGGTGGGCAGAGAGGGGGTAGTGTGAGATAGTAGAGGGAATAGGATAGAGGTAGGGATAGGGTAGTGAGAGGAGGGGAGGAGGAACAGGGAGGAGAGGGGGTAGTATAGAGAAAGGAAGGAGGGTAGAGAGATGGGGAGGAGATAGTACATTGGAAATAGGGGAGAAATTAGGTGAGATTACAGTTGCAGGAGTGAGAGGAGAAGCTACGCAGAAGGGAGGACAGAGAGTGGCAAGAGGTGACAGAACAGATTGGGAGAGGGAGAGAGTTCCAGAGCTTAGGGAAGTGGTAGGAGAAAGCAGATTGGCCAGCTGTGGAGGATCTAGGGGGGAGTACAAGGGAGCAAGAGTAGAAGCTGTGGTGGGCATAGGAGTTGGGGGGAGACAGAGAGAGGGTAGAGGACAGGTAGGAAGGGAGGGAGCCAAACCAATACTTGGCAATAAATGAGGAGCAGTGTGCCATATGTCTAGCTTCAAGGGAGGGAAAGGAGAGGAACATATAAAGAGTACAGTGTTGAGTACGTGTAGGGCTGTCCAAAGCAAAGTGACAGAATGAGCTAAAGAGACAGTCCAGTCAGGAAAAGGTAGATTTGAGGGCAGAGCTGTAGACTATGTAGCCACAGTTGAATATGAAGAGGATCATTTTCTGTACGACAGCTCTACGGGCCAGGAGTGGGATACAACTGTGGTGCCAGTACACTGCTCCCAATTTAGGGTGGATTTTTTTCCGTATGGCATTAATGTGTTCAGAGAAGTTGAGGTGGTCGTCAAGCCAGACCCCGAGGTACTTGATGGATAGTACATTCTCAATGGTGGACCCATCCAGGGTACAGAAGGAGGGAGGCCTGCCAATCCTAGAGAGCTTTTGCCGAGTGCCAAAGGTCATAGAGACCATTTTTGTGGTATTAAGGGCCAGCTGATGTGAGGGGAACCAGAGCTGGACTTTGTCAAAATCCCATTGTAGCCTAGTCATCAGGTCAGAAGGGGAGTGGCCAGAGGCAAATAGGACTGTGTCATCAGCATACATGTGAATAGACGCTGAGGTGCAGGCAGCAGGAAGGTAACTAAGAAAGACCAAGAATAAAATAGGACAGAGGATGGAGCCCTGAGGTAACCCAGTAGTGACTGGGAGGCGAGAGGGAAGGGAGTCCCCAATATGGACTGATTGGGACCTACCCATGAGGTGGGAGCCGAACCAGTTGGAGGCCGATGAGGACAGTCCTGCTGCAGAGAACTTAGAGAGGAGAAGGAGATGGGCAACAGTGTTGAAGGCTTTAGCCAGGTCAACAAAGATGGCGGATGTGACTTGGCGTGATCCATCCCTGTGAGAATGGTATCAGTTAGTCGGAAGAGGGAACAGGAGGTGGTATGGGTTTTGTGGAATCCTGACTGGTACAGGATGAAAAGGAGGAAGACTCAAGGAAAGGGGAGAGTTGAGATAGCACCAGATGCTCTTGGAGTTTGGCGAGAATGGGGAGGATAGAAATGGAATGATAGTTACCAGGAATAGAAGGATTGCCACCTTTAGGGAGAGGAATGACTGTGGAATACTTTCAGGTAGTAGGGACAGAGGCCTAGAAGAAGGAGAGGTTTAAAAGGGAAGAGATCGGGAGACCAATAGCAGGGGCTGCAAGGTGTAAGAGGTTAGGATCAAGCTCATCAGGGCTTTTGCTCTTGAGCGGGTTGAATGCTATTAGGGCACTGATGGTGGCATCAGGTGTTATGGGAGAGGAGAATTGGGCTGATTGTGGAGGAGGGAGGGTGGAGGGGGATGTGAAGCTGGTGGAAACAATGAAAGGAGGGAAGAGGCACAGAAGGTGAAGAAGGGGTTGAATTCGTTGGCCACTGACAGTGGATCAATAATTGATGAGTTATTTAGAACTGGGATGGTTGGATTAGCATTATATGTCTGGGAGGAAATCAAGGCTACAGAGATTTAGGGGATCCCAGATGAGTCAGAAGCACTATGGGTAACAGCTGAGACAGAATCGGGGGCAGACATTAGGATTGGAGTCAGCTACATGCCCCCATAACAACGGGATATTGGGGACAAGGAATTGATGTAGACATTCCACAAAATGACAGATGAGGGCGAGACAATAATAATAGGTGATTTTAACTTGCCAGACATAAACTGAAAATCTTGTACAGCATCTTCATCAAGAGGAAGGGACTTGTAATGGCCCTTACAGGGTGCAGGGCTGAGGCAGATTGTGGAAACTCCTACCAGAGGTGAAGCTGTCCTGGACTTGGTTAACAGTGACAGGGTAAAGGAAGTAGAGGTGGGGTGCCACTTAGGAAATAGCGACCACCACATGGTGGGATTTAAAGTAAACACTAGTAAAGACTTTAGTCATTCCGAGATCAGGGTTTTAGATTCCAGAAAAGCAGACTTTTGGAAAACGAGAGATAGCCTGACAGAGTGTCTTAGATACAGGAAAGAGAAAGGAGTAGACGAAATATGGGAGTACTGTATCTCAAAGGAGCTATTACAGAGCTAACTGAACAGTGTGTCATAAGGGTGAGCAAGGCAAATAAGAAAAGGAAACCTCTCTGGTTCTCCAGAGAGGTGGCTGCAATAGTAATGGAGAAAAAGAAAGTTTACACAAAGTTTACGGTGTCAATGAAAGATGAGGATAAGGGGAAGGGAAGGGGGGGAGGGAAGGTAAATTGTTTAACCAGGAAAGGCACACTAAGTCGGAGCTTGTTTCCAGGTGCGACCTGGGAGCACAAGGAAGTTAAGTGACTTGCTCATGGTCACACAGTATGCAAGTGGAAGCTGTGGGATTCAAACCCAGGTCTGGTCTGCTGGATGTCACCAGATTTGCAGATTTACATAAGGAAACCTATAAGGTAGTACAGAAGGAAGCTGGTAAGGCAATAAGAAAGGCTAATTCCCTGACTGAACTGAGAATCACACAGGGGCCAAAGGAGGGAGATAAAGCCTTCTTTAGGTATTATAAGGGAAAAGAGAAAAACCAAGGGGGGGATAGTTTGACTGGCAGATACTGGAGGGAAACCAGTAGAAAAAGATTGTGGGAAAGCAGAAGTCATAAACCAGTACTTCTGTTTTGTGTTCACCAAAGAGAATGCAGGGGATGGGCCAAGCCTGCATAGCAGCAACACCCAGAGACTGGGGGTTGACACAAGCCCCTTCACAGAGACTCAAGTCTTGGAAGCTTTAATTAAACTAAAGGAGGATAAGCTCATGGGATTGGATGGGAGTAACTCTAGAGCTCTCAGGGAGCTGGGGAGTGTACTAGCAGCACCCCTAACAGAACTATTCACCAAATCACTAGAATGGGTCTGTACCAGAGGACTGGAAAAAGGCAACAGTGATTCCGCTTGACAAAGCAGGGAGCAGGGAAGAGGCTGGCAATTACCATCCAGTAAGCCTCACGTCGGTGGTAGGGAAGTTGATGGAGACACTACTCAAACAGAGAATCATAATGTATCTGGAATCCAGTGGGCAGCAAGACCCAAAACAGCATGGGTTCACAGAAGGCAGGTCTTGCCAAACTAACCTGGCTGATTTTTTCGACTGGGTTACAAGGATAGTAGATCAGGAAGTGGCAGTAGATGTCATCTATCTGGACTTTAGCAAAGCCTTTGACTCTATTCCACACAGAAGACTGGTAAGGAAGCTGGACCACATGGTGGTGGGCAGGGAAGTGGTTGAGTGGGCAAGTAGCTGGCTGAGAGGAAGAACACAGAGGGTTAAGCTAAATGGAGCATTTTCAGCTGAGAGAGATGACCAGCAGGGTACCACAGAGTTCAGTACTGGGTCCCCTACTCTTCAATGTGTTCACAGCAGACAGTGCAAATGGTCTGGAAGGTAAAGTGTGTCTATTTACTGATAACACCGAGATCTGAAACAAAGTGGACTCCCTGAGGGTGTGAGGAGTATGACTTCAGACTTGAAGAAACTGGAGGAGTGGTCGGAAACATGGTAGCTGAAATTCAGTGCCAAAAAGTGCAAAGTCATGCACTTAGGCAGAAACAATTCCAAAGAGGATTACTACTGGGAGGAGAGAAGCTAGCCTCCACCAGCCAGGAGAGGGACCTAGGGTTCATTATATCAGAAGACTTGAAAGTGGGTAAACAGTGCGAAAAGGTGGCACTAAAGGCAAGTGGCATGCTGGGCTGTATCGGGAGGAGAATCACGAGTCACAGGAGGGAGGGAGGTGGTGTTACCAGTCTACAGGGCACTGCTGCACCCCCACTTGGAGTACTGAGTACAGTACTGGAGACTGCATCTCAAAAGGGACATAGAGGCTACAGTGAAAAAGTCTTGGCAATCCCAGACATTTCTGGGACACCTTTGGATCCCTCTTGAATCCCCCCCACCCATAGTACAAACATTCATTTGCGCCCCTTCTTGGGTCTACTTACTGACCCCCTTGAAGTTGCAGACACTTTCAACACCAAATTTACTGACCTGTCTGTCCTACTCAGCAAACTACCACCTTACCACCATAACCCTCTGGCTACCCCACCACCCCACCACTCTCCCACCCTGCCCCCTCCACAACCTCCACCCAGAACAAATTACACTTTGCCCATCCCGCCAACCTGTCCCCTAGTGCCCTCTCTAATACTTCCCCCCACCCCACCTCCTTTTACTTCAAGTCTAAAACCCCTAAGGTGGCCTACAAAATGTTAAGGAGACTACCTAATCGGGGTAGCCAGGCTCAGATGGCCTCTCCCCAGTCTTCTTAAAGCTTGCTGCCCCACTGTTCTCCAAACCATTCACCTTTATCTTCAACCCTGCTCTGACTACCTCTACTATGCCTGTCTCCTGGAAATCCACCAGCGTTGTCCTCATCTTTAAGTCTGGGAGACCCCTACTCCTCTGACAACTACCAGCCCATATCTATCCTTCCCCACCTAAGCAAACTCCTTGAAAGGGTCATACATAACCAATTAACTGACTACCTATGCAACCACAATCTCCTATGCAGACAACAGCATGGCTTCCGCAAGCATCACAACACTGTGACTGCCCTTGCCCTGCTCACAGACCACATCCTCACAAACATGGACCGAGGGCATGCCACTTTTGCCGTCTTCGTAGACTTGTCGAAAGCCTTCAACACGGTCAATCACTCTCTTCTCCTCTCCAAACTATCAGCCCTTGGCTGCTCTACCAAAACCACAGACTGGTTCTGGAACTAACTCTCAGAGCACTCCCAATCAGTATGTACAGGCACCACCACTTCCCCTCCCCTGTCTCCATGGGTGTCCCCCAGTGATCCATCCTGAGCCCCTTACTATTCTCCATATTTGTCACCTCCCTTCATGCTGACAGCCTCACCAGTAGCTCGCTGCTCTACGCCAACGATCTTGTTATTCTCCACAGTGATCAATCCCTCTCTCGTACATCCTCCATCTTGTTTGAAAACTACTGCGCAGCCTCACGATGGTTCTCATCCTTCCTCCCGCTAGTCAATGAAAAAAAAAAACAAAGACCATGCTGTTTGGCTCTAAATCTTAGCTAGCCAAAATCCTACATGCCAATGATGTTTTTCGCATCTACCCCCCTTTAATGGCCCTTCCCTCGAGAATGTCTCTTCTTTTAAGTACCTAGCTTACATTGATCACATAAACAGCATTGTCAGGTGAGTAACTAAGAAACTGGGTGCCGCCTACCACCTGAAGTCTTACCTGACCTATGAGGCTCGTCTTGCGATAGTCACTGGAAACCTACTCCCTATCTTCGACTATTGCTTGCCCATGTACTCCAGTATCTTGACCACCCTCCAGACTAGGCTCATGGTTGCCTACAATAATGCCTGCCATTTCGCCCTGTCCGCTCCTTACAACACCTACCACTGTGATCTATATCACGCACTAGACTGGCTCCCCCTGCAGAAGTGATTTGACTATACCCTTGGTTCCCTCATGGATTCCACCACCAGAATTGGTAACAGCTCTCCCCTCACCATGCTATTTAATTTCAGAACACCCAACAGGAACCTACACTCCTTCTCGTTGCCCTCCCTCCAAGTACCCAAAACCCCTCACCGGTATAGGTGCGAGAGCTCTATCTAGTGTGGTCCCCTCCGTCTGGAATGGTCTGCCGACCCCCATTAGAGTATAAGACACTCACCATATTTTCAAACGCAACCACAAATCCTGACTTTTGGATAAATACAACTGTTACCACCCCTCCTGCTAGCACTCATCCTGCCTGAAATGCGCCTCTTGACACTTCTCTCTCCCTACTTCCCAATCTCCCTTTGCCCAACCACACAATCTATCTCTTTTGTCTTTATCCTCCCCAGCTCTCTCCCTCTGTAACCTCTACCCAAGTTTCTCATTGTCTGCTTATACTCTTATGAAATAGGCTTATTTACTTACTTGTTCACTCCAATTTGATACCTGTCTGTACCTTATAGTGACTTAAATTTACTTCTACGTGTAATGTGCTATATTTCTGTGTGTGCTACCATTGAATACCACTGGTCTGTATTAATTACATGCACTGATTTTTGTATTGTGATATTACCTATTATGCCTATGTACTTTGTTGCCACTAGCTGGCCTGGGTCATGCCTGAAAACGATCCCCAGGATCAGTGCACCTACCCAGTTACCAAAGAATAAATAAATAAATAATAAACAGACAGAATGGAGAGGAGGGCCACAGAAATGATTCAGGGACTGCACCATATAACATACCAGAACAGGCTGAGGGAACTCAACATGTGCTTCCTGGAACAGAGGAGGGAGAGGGGCAACATGATTGAGACTTTTAAATATATGAGGGGCATAAATAAGGTTAACGTTCGGGAGCTTTTCCAATTGAAAGAGAGCAGGAGGACAAGAGGGCATGACATGAGGCTGAAGGGAGGGAGGTTCAGGAGTAATACAAGGAAGCTCTTCTTTACAGAGAGGGTGGTGGACCCATGGAATAGCCTACCCAAGGAGGTAGTGGGGACCAAAATGGTAAGTGAGTTCAAGAATGCATGGGATAGTCATAAAGGAAGCATGCAGAAAGGCAAAGGAGGGGAGGGGGAAATAGCAGCAAGTAGGTTCTTGGGCAGACTAGATGGACCTTGCAGTTCCCTTGTGCCATCACTTTCTATGTTTCTATGGTGGGTTGGGCCTTGGGAGAAAAAAGGGCATGGACAACCTTCCAGAACTTTAAGGGGTGGCTGATATTGTTTTGGAAGGTAGAGGAAAACTACTCCACTTTGGCTAACCGTAGTTCTGGTGCAAGCACCAAGGGGATAGTGGAGGCAACAGAAACTTGCTGTAGGGCCCAAACTAAGAAGGCTAGAGGAAAGAAACCCAGCTGGATAAGCAAAGGGATGGTAGACAGGGTGAGGAGGAAAAGGGCAGCTTATAGGAGATACAGAAAATTGGGGAAGGAGGAGGATAGGGATGAATATCTGCAAGAAGCAAAGGAAGTGGCCAGGGGGTAAGGGCAGCCAAGGTGGCAAGAGAACTTAGGCTGGCATAGGGCGTAAAAAAGGGGGAAAAAGACTTCTTTAGGTACATCAGCGAGAAAATAAGCTGTAAGGAACAAATTGTAAGAATTAAGAAGGAGGGGGGAAGGGTGAAAGGGCAGAAGTGCTCAACAACTACTTCTGTTTAGTCTTTACGAAAGAAAGGGAGGGGGCGCTACCCATAGTAGGAGGGAGGATAGAATTAGATAGGTGGGATGACGAATGCTGAAATCACAGTGGGGAGGGTGCTGGAGGGGTTAAAGGCATTGAGGGTGGACAAGGCATCAGGACCAGATGGAGTACATCCAAGAGTGCTGAAGGAGCTGGCAGGACTCTTGGCAGAATTATTTAATTTGTCTCTAGACACAGGATGCATACCCCATGACTGGAGAATGGCTCACGTGGTTCCAATCCACAAGAGTGAACCTAAGGATGAACTGGGGAACTATAGGCCAGTAAGTCTAACGTCCATAGTGGGGAAACTAATGGAGACCATCCTAAAGGAGAGGCTAGTGGCACTGCTGGAGGTGAATGGGGTGCAGTTACAGGAGGCAGCATGACTTCGTCAAGGGCAGGTCACGCCAGACCAACCTGGTGGAATACTATGACTGGGTAACTAAGCAAATTGATGGGGCAATGCGATGGATGTTCTGTACCTAGACTTCAGTAAGGCCTTCAATTCGGTACTGCATGGGAGACTTGGAAGCAAGCTATGGGGTGTAGGAGCAAAACTGGTGGGGTGAGTGGAGAACTGGCTAAAAGGGAGGCAGCAGAGGGTGGTGGTAGGTGGGAATACTCATCCCCCTAAGCCTGTGACAAGTGGTGTTCCACAGGGGTCGGTGCTGGGCCCAGTGCTGTTTGGCATATTGATTGCTAACATCTCGGCGGGCATCAGCAGCAAAAGCAGCCTATTTGCGGATGACACCAAGATGGGAGCTGTGGTGGATGACCAGGCTGGGTGATGGGGGCTACAGGAGGATCTGGCAAGGCTAGAGGCATGGTCTGACAGATGGAAGTTGGGGTTCAATGCAAAAAAAATGCAAGGTACTGCATTTCGGAACAAAAATATCCGAGGAGACGTTACCATTGGGGGGAGGGGCGGCTGGAGGTAACAGAAGAGGAGAAAGATCTGGGGATGCTCATCATAGGAGCAATGAACAATTCCGCATAATGCAGAAAGGCAGCAATGGCCAACAAAATGCTGGGGTGCATTGCAAGAAGCATTACCTCAAGAAGAAGGGAGGTTATTCTACCATTATATAGATCGTTGGTTAGACCTCACCTGGAATACTGCGCGCAGTACTGGCACCCATACCTACAAAAGGACATTAGGCTGCTGGAGTGGGTGCAGCGTAGAGGAGAAAGAAGATGATTCACGGGCTGGGGAAATTTCCATATGAGGTCAGACTAAGAGAGTTAAACATGTACACACTGGAGGAGAGGAGGGACGGGGGGACATGATTGAGAACTTCCAATACATGAAGGGGATATTCCAAACAGACACAGAGGGTCTATTCAGGAGGAGGGTGGAGAGAGACACTAGGAGCCATGACACGAGTCTGGACAGGGGGTAGATTCAGGAGGGAGGTGAGGAGGCATTTCTTTACGGAGAGGTTGGTGGCAAAGTGGAACGCACTACTGGCTGAGGTGGTGGCATGTAACACAGTGGAATGCTTCAAGAAGGGGTGGGGCTGGGCAAAGGGGAGGGAAGGGGTGGTGGGGCAGCTGCTGAACAGGGAGCTAGCTGCAATCTCGAACAGTCTAGATAGACCAGGATGGCCTTTTGCTGCTGGCAACTTTCGTATGTTCGTAAACATTGCACAGGACATGATATTTTTGTAGATCTAAGGGGGAACCTGAGGATTTGTGCTCCTTCCAAGCTGAGTCCCTGGTGTGCAGGCAGGCTAATTTGTAAATATTGCAACTATGGTATGCAAAAAAAACTTTCTGTGTAATATATTTCTCTGCATTAGGGTCCGTGTAGTGACTATTTACAAGGTGGTCAGACAGGTTTACACTTCTAAATGTTAGTCTTGGTATCTGACAAAATATAGATCCCACCACCAGAGCATGCATCCTAAGGGCTTAAATGCTGATACAGATTTTAAGCTAGTCTTATGAAGTTATCTTATTGTGCCATAATAACTTTTTGTACTTCAAGTAGTTACTGAAACATGTATAAAAGTAACAGTGAGTAGTAGCTCACTTTCTACATGGTCCTATTAACTGGAACTGTGTGTATGGTGATACTGGTCAAGATGAATAATAATGGTAAAAATTAAAATGTTTTTTATACCAGGTAGATCCCTCATACAGTTGCTTAATTGAATATGAATTCATTGAGAGGCGTATGAAGTTTATTGATGGACTATTGTAGGATGTATAGCAGATCACTGTCAGCTTCTTAGGTGGTGTTAAATTTTAAATTATTGGTGTTGGTTTGTAAATATTTGACATTATAAAATAGCTATCACAAATAAAGAAATCTGATTGGTTATTCACAGTGCAACATGGGGCAATGTCGCACTGTAAATAACCAGAACCAGTAAAAAACCTCAGCACATAGTTGGCAGGCTCACTGTTCTCCCCGCTGGTATTCTGAATAGAATTTAAAAAAAAATTGATATCGCCATTTTTTTCCCCCATTCTGTAATGGGCCAACACACCAACAGTCCCTCGTAAGCAGCATAATGTATAAAAAGTAATTTAACAAATGCAGGTATGCAAATAATATTAAAGCCGAACATAAATAAAAACAGGCACACAGCTGAACACTGGACCATCATCACCGAACAGGGAACCGCATCGTTTGACACCAGAATCACTCACAGCAGCGAGTTCTGTGTAAATCGCGAACCGTAGATGGAATCTGCTGGCATACCTCACTGCTTAATTCAGTAAGGCAATCCGCGCTCTCGGAAGCAACCCCCAAAAAGCACGCCGGAAGCATGAAATATGTCAAAGTGAAAACAAAGGCAGTCGGAATTGAAAATAAAGCAAGCAGTACATACAGCAGTAAAGTCATGTCAAAACTAATGCATCACGCTAAACGCTATAGCCTCGTGACCGAATCCAATCTAATAATGTAACATGTCACTAACCACGAATTAGCATCTTTCAAAAACAGATCAAATACCTTGCTCCGATTACCCCAAACTTAAGACGTCAAACATTTAGACGTACATCTAGCTCACTACATTCTCACATCTCTTATAGTGCACATTTGTTTTTATCACTGCAGCTTCCACAGGTGGCAAAAATCGTCAGTTTGGAACGTTTACAATAACTCGACAAGCTAGAATCTTCATGTTTTCAGCAGCAGCCATTTTATAGCAGCAGTGTTACCACAGACAGCAATAAATATAAGGTGAAGATGGAAATAAACTTTGACATACCCCTAACTCAAGAAATTATAGATTTTATTAGCCAGCAAAATGAGGAAACAAATGCAGATGAGGCAACAGAGATGGAAGTTTCAAATGAAGCCATTCCTGAACAAGTACCTCCCACTATCATAGATGAGCCTCCTCAGATGGCAGTTGAAAATCCAGAGCTTGAAACAGGACCCAGTGTTCAAATTAGTGAGCCAGAGGAACCCAGCACAAGCCGCATAGTAAATGTAAACAGCAGACATGCTGTACTAACTGAGGAGGAAGTGGCACAAATAGAGGAGGAGCGTCATGAGAAAACACACTAAAGACCACCTCCTGGGCTGTCAATGTGCTGACTGATTGGTGCAGACTTAAAGGGACAGCCTCATTTTAAATCTATCCCAGATACTGAGTTAAATAGTCTTTTAAGAGAATTCTATGCAAGTGTGAGGAACAGCTCAGGTAAAGAATATACAGTCAACAGCCTCTGCAGCATAAAAGCAGGGATAAGTCGTTTTTTGACATCAGCCCCAATTAGTAGAAAAGTCAATATAATAACAGACCCTGCATATAAGGGCTCTAACAATGTATTTATATATGTTTTAAAAAAGTACAGAAAGCAGCAGAAGGACACAGCAACACACCACCCAGCACTATCCAAAGCAGATTTGATGAAGCTTAGAAATTCCCCAACCTTGAGCCCCAACACAGCTCCCGGACTGTTGCGCAAAGTGTGGACAGACATACAGCTTATGATGGCCAGGCGTGGCAGAGAGGGCCTACGTCAGTTAAAACCATCCAGTTTTAAAATCCTGCAAGATGAGAATGGACAGGAATATGTCTCACTTGCATTCAATGAGCACACAAAAAATCACGGTGACCCCACTGAGCAGGGTAAAGGCAATTATAGGGCTTCATATGGGCCCGACCTGGTGACCCACTATGCCCTGTGGCAAGTTTCAAAAAGTACGTCAGCAAGCTAGATCCTGAGTCACCTGCTCTTTATATGCACCCAAGACGATGCCGCAGCACTTCTCCGATACTGAACCAACATGGTACACAAAGGAGCCACTAGGAGTCAACTACTTGTCTACAATGATGACAAGACTCAGCAAAGAGGCTGGACTTTCCCTACAGTACACCAACCATTCACTCAGGGCCACCGCAGTACAACTCCTTTCAAATGCTGGTTTGGACAGTCGTGAGATAATGGCAGTAACAGGGCATAATAACGAATCCAGTCTCGTAGCTATTGGTCATAAGCATGGATGATCGTAAAAAATCGATGATGTCCTGTCTGGTGGAGAACAGTCAAAGCCAAGATCACCAATGAAGCATAAAGATACAAATGCAGCTCCACAAGCCACAAGCGATGTGCAAAGTCAGAGTCATCCGGGACCCTTCAACCTGCCAAACTGTGTATTTAATGCACCTGTTAATTTCATAAACTACAGCAAGTAACTTCAAGTGTATGGTAAGACATTTTCTCTGACAGAACTAGATGTATATTAATATCAAAATGTGACAGCTAATGTAATGTCTCCTTCTCTATTTCCACTTTCTGTCTTCACAGTATCATAACATGAGACATCTCCGTGTCAAAAATCCGAATTCAAGCAAGCTCTGGCCAGCAAAAATTGTTTTTATTTCATTAATATATGTATTAATATTTGATATAGTTACTGTGTGTTTAAAAGCTATTAGCATAGGTTAAACAATTAGTTTGACACACTAAAGTCAATTTTGGGACTATTTTTCTTCCACACATAAATAAAACAAATATTTTACCACTATTAACTGCTCTCTCTATTTTTTTTGCGTCACTATTTTATAAGTGCAATAAGACACTCCGGGGTGTGCATTGCGTTGTGATAACCGCCTCCTAGGGGCGACGGCACTTGGCCTTGACCTCGTGCCTAACTACGCCCCTAGAGTGCGGTTATCCACCGCACCACCCCACCGTCTTACTTACCTATAGTAACACCTTTATGGATTTCTAGTATTGTAGAATCATGGAATTCTGACGCAGAAAAGGACCTTTCTGGTCCATCGAGTCTGCCCCCACTGTCACTTATGTATCAGGACCTCCCCTTCCCCCCACTTGCCAACCCCATATGTCTGTCCCATGCCCTCTTGAATCTCTTCACCATTTTAGGCCCCACCACTTCCTCTGGTAGTTTATTCCAGGCCTCTACCACCCTCTCCGTGAAGTAAGGCCCACTCACATTGCCTCTAAATCTTCCTCCTTCCAATCTTGGACTATGCCCTCTTGTTCTAGACTCCTCCTTCCTTTTAAATAAGCTCCCCTCCCTCACCTTATTGATCCCCTTCACGTACTTGAAGGTTTCTATCATGTCCCCCCTCTCCCGTCTAGTCTCCGATGGGTACAGATCCAATTCCCTCCACTTCTCATCATGAGGCTTCCCCTTCATACCATGCACCATCTTTGTTGCCCTTCTCTGAACCCTCTTTATCCCCTCTTGTATTTTATTTAACTTATTTCATTCACTTGGATTATTAATCACATTTAGCTGACTCTTTGGTATGTTCCTCTGTGTGGATTCATGTGTTGTTTTTTTTTAACAAATATGAATATGTATGTATGCTAATGAATTGGGGCTATAAAATCATGTGATCTGTAGACAAGCACCACCACCACCCCCTAAGGAAGCCTGTGAAGGTACTACATAGGGGTTTGTTGGTCATGAGTTTGCTACTTTAATAAAATAATTTTTAACTTCAGCAATGGTGTGTGTATCACTTTATTCTTATCTAATCTAGAGCATTTTTTAGCAGTGGTTGCACCTTCTGTGGCAGTCGGAATGTGGGGATTTTTTGTCTTTATTGGCAGTAAGAGGCAGCAGCAGGACACTGTGTAAGCTGAGTAAGCACACACAGTGCAGCCTGGGGCTTCAGGTATGGTGAGACATCCTCAACTTTGTGGTATTGCATTTTAACTGTTTTGGATTGTAATAAAAATAATGATTAAGGGCCCCATATTCAGAGCCAGCTGTGTGTGCAATGGATGACAGTGCTCACCTGGCTCGGGGCCAATATTCAGACAGGTAACACAATCTGATCAGAGCACACTGACTGACTGAATATGGAGCTGTGTTGGTGTCACACATAATGACAGCACTGCTCCGACACATCCCCAACTGTGTATCTCTCATACCCTCCTTCCATACTCTTGATGGTGCAGTGATCGAGGATGTCTCCTCATTTAAGTACCTTGGGGTATGGCTGGACAGGAACCTCAATTTCTCTGCACATGTGGATGCAATCCACCAGATGCTTCACCCCAAGCTTGGGGCACTTTACAGGAATAAAAGATGTGTAACCCGGGTGCCGTGTAACAACAGGCTACTGCCCCTGTCTTCTCCACCCAGAGTAAAAGTATAGTGGGCCAGTTGTTTGTCTGGTACAACCCCCTGGGATGCTATACCTACTCTCTTCCTTTCACAGCCACCCCACACATGGATTACCATAATAACTATTTATGCTTCAAGTAGTCACTGAAACATGTATAAAAGTAACAGTGAATGGTAGCTCAGTTTCTACATGGTCCTATTAACTGCAGTAATGCAGTTTGTCAGGTCCAACTTCGACCAGTGGGAGGTCATAGATGTGGCGAGGGTCATCCAGGAGTTATGGCCAACTTTCTGTAGTTCAGATCCGGGACCTACACGCCTCCTAGTGGGGTGTGTTGATGTTATTGGCCCAGTCCTAGCAAGAATAGTCTGATGTTCCTTAGTGACAGGGGTCTTTCCTGGGCTCCTGAAGGAGGCGGTTGTAATACCACTCCTGAAAAAACCTTCACTGGACCCAGACTGCCTGGTGAACTACAGACCTGTCTCTAACCTTCCCTTTGTGGGTAAGGTTATTAAGAGGGTAGCAGCCGTTCAACTGGAGACCTAATTCACAACCCACAACATCTACGATCCTCTCCAGTCAGGTTTCAAAAAAAGGCATAGTATCAAGACTGCCCTGGTTCAGGTGCTAAATGATCTCCTAGTGGCAAGGGATCGGGGAACATGTTCCATCCTTATTCTCCTCGACCTCTCTGTGGCATTTGACACCAAGGACCATGGGGTGCTGATGGAGCACCTGCAGGTTTGTTGTGGACTGGCTGGCACAGTCCTAAACTGGTTTAAATCTTTCCTCCCTGGCTGGACACAGTGAGTAGTGTCTGATATTTGTTCCTCGGCACCCCTGCCCCTGCTATGTGGGGTCCAGCAGGGCTCTGTTTTGCCCCCCCCATGTTGTTTGCAGTGTACATGCTACCTCTAGGGAATATTATAAAATGAAATGGGCTGAGTTTTCACTGTTACACATATGATACTCAGATATACACGTCTTTTGCACCTGAGCTGCAGGAGACGGTCTCTGTATTCAGTCGTTGCCTTGCTGAGATCCAAGACTGGATGAGGGCTAACTGGTTGAGGTTGAAACTGGACAAGACTTTAAGTAATGGTGCTGGAATCTAGTCACCAGGGGGTGAGGGTACAATCTGGTTGAGTCTCAGGGTTGAGGCTTGGGGACTCCCAGTTGCTTACCTCAGATTAGGTAAAGAACCTTGACGTTGTTTTGGACTGCAGCCTGATGCTTAAATTACAAGTGTTGACCATGGTCCAGACCTCATTTTACCATCTGAGAAACATCGCCAGGATCAAACACCTGCTACCCCCAGTGATCTGCCAGCACTAGTCCACGCCTTTGTGACCTCTCGCTTTGATTACTGCAATCCTCTGTACCTAGGGTTATCGGGGTAGATCTTTGCCGCCTGCAGCTAGTGCAGAATGTGGCAGCAGTGCTGTTGAATGGTCTATCCAGGTCATGTCACATTATGCCTGTGCTGCGCTCTCTACATTGGCTGCCAGTTAGGTAGCAGATCTTGTTCAAAGTCGGTTTGCTGCCCAATAAGGCCCTCCATGGTTAGGGGCCCGGCTACCTGCAAGACATCATGTGTCCTTATCGCCCCCCCCCATCTCCTTCACTCTGCAGATGAGGGACTGTTAGAGGTTCCTAGGGTTTTTCTGAGAATGTAGAGTGCCCGTGCTTTTTCTTTGTGCCCCCAAACCTATGGAACTCTCTCCCTCATCATATTCGAGATATCCCCATGCTTGATGCATTTAAACAGGAGCTCAAAAGTTTCTTTTTTATGCAGGCTTTCCCTCTGAATTAGGTAATGTCTTGGTAATAGTAGTTTAAACTGATAGTTAAATTGATACATAAGAGTGCTCTGTTTATATGTTTGTATGTATTCATACTGTATTTAAATGTTTTAAAGGTTTTAGAAATTTTATGTAAAGCGCTTTGAATTTAAATAAGAATTGTGCTAGATTAAATAAAACATGAATGAATCAATCGATCAATCAATCAATCAATGAGCCAAAACCATATTTCAATATACTTGCAATTAAAGACTATAGCTAATAATATGCATGTGAGACAGCTGTAAAAAGGTTAACCAACAATTTATTTACATAGGGTAGGGTTAGGAAAAGGGGAAAAGGATGTAGAGGTTAAGCAACATTTTAGCCTTAGAATTTTGTAGACACCAATCAATCACTTTGTCTGTATACACAACAGCATCTTCAGTGCCCTTCTCCCACTAGCATATACATTCAATATAGATAATGGCCCACTTGTTCTAACACGTTACCAACTCCCCAACTGGTACCAGTCTCTCCCAGCATGTACCTAGGGAGTTTCCCTCAATCTATTTGGGTACCCAGTTAGAGCAATTGCAGGCCTATGTTGGTGCAGCTGGTTGGCCAGTGTTGGTGTACTTTAACAACAAATTTGATTTAAACCCTATCTATCCCACTTCCTGCTCAGAGAGAGATTGTCTTGAAGATGATACTCCCATCTTCAGCTGTGGTGACATAGTATACAGTGCTGCCCCCAAGTCCACCCTGACCAGACTGAATACCCTCTTTCGCTCCTTTTGAGGCTATGTCCTGGACTGCCCCCTACCCCCGAACCCACCACTGCTTCCTTTACTCCTCCCTTTCCTTCCCTTCCCTTGAGTCCAGGCATCTCACCCATTGTGCTTCCTTTCTCTCTAAATACTGACTTGACTCCTTCCCCTCCTACCTTACTTCCCTCCTCACCACCCCACCACCACTTCCTACCCCCTTCACAACTCTGGCTCTCGCACTCTTGTACTCCCCTCAAGGAAATCCACTGCTAGTCCAGATGCCTTCTCCTTCCAGTTTCTCAAACTCTGGGGTCCTCTCCCCTCTGTCATCCGCTGCTCCTTCCCACCACTTACTTATCTCTCTCCTCGGTGATGTCACTATGCACTTCTGCACTTGCCCGATACAGGACCCAGGGCTGCTGCCCTCCACTCTATTACCCCTACTCCCCTGTCTCCCCCCCTTTCACCCTGCTCTTACACTAGTGCAGTCCTCTTCTCCACCCTCCCTTTCCCACAATTATTGTCCCTTCCCTTAACTCAATCTTGCCTTTTGCACATTTCAAATGTTATCATCCACCATTGTATTGTGTTGTATTGTATTTTACTTAAACAGAATTGGTGTCCTTGCAAAATTATTTATAATGCTTACTTACCTATTTATATTAATTGTATTTGTAGTAATTGTATTTCTCGTTCTTACTGTACCACTGTTCCTCCCTTTCCTCCTCCTCCCAGGACAAATCTGGAAGCGAGCTGTTGCCAACTCAGTATGTCTTTCCTGGTAAAACTTTTGAAATAAATAAATAAAATATTGGCCTGCAGGAGCCACATGGAGATACTGCATCCCAAATGGGACAGCTCCAGTGCTTATGGGAGCCATATTTAACCCTGACATGCTAATGAAGGCAAGCAAGGTACTAAGGACCATTTCTGTGACTATTATGAGTTCATTAGCATGTCACACAATGCTGCATTGTGCAGAGCTGTGCAGAACCTCACCCCCACCCCCCGATTGCCATTCCTGGACACCTGTCAATTGATCAAGCACCTTTTGGTTCTTAGTGTATCTATAACACACCCTGCTCACCCCTCCTGGTGACCTGACAGTTGACTGAACACCCATTGGTGGTTACTGTATCCCCATCAACACTTCTGGCAACCTGTACATAACTATATACTCCAATGGTGGACAATGTACCCCCACCCCCTCGATGTCCATCCCCCAATGCCCAACAGGCCTCTCACTTGCTCATAACCCTCCACCCCACACCCCCAATTGCCCCCAATTGCCAAAGTCACTATTCTTCATCAAGTATGGCCCTCAGCACAGCCTCTCAGTTCACCTCCTTAGCCGTCCAGCATCTAATTGACAGGGAGTGTGCACAGGAGTACTGTGATTTCTACAGTTCACACACGCACACACACACACACACTCTCACACATTCACACACAGTCCATGTCATTCAGATGGTGGCCAACAAAGGGGTTGTGCTGGTCAGCATCCCTTTGTTGAATATTGGCTTTAGTGGGTGGGGCAAGGGGGTACAATTTAAGGATTCTGAGGGAGTGGGAGGTAGGTCTGTTGGATATTTGGGAAGGTGGAGGGGTACACTGACCACCAATTAGGTATACAGCAATGTGCCGGTCACCCAGAGGTGCAATGCAGATACAATAACCACTAATGGGAGTTTGATCAAATGACAGATACACATGGTAGAAACTTTCAAGTACCTCAAGGGAGTCAACAGAGTCCAAGAACGTAGCATCTTTCAGAAAAAGAGATGTGAAAGAACAAGGGGGCAAAATTTGAAGATAGAGGGGGGATGGCTCAGGGGCAACATGAGGAAATATTTTTTCACAGAGAGGGTGGTGGACGCATGGAATAGCCTTCCTGAGGAGCTAGTGGGGTCAAAAACAGTGGGGGAATTCAAGACTGCATGGGACAGATATAAGGCAATTCTAGTGGGGGGTAGGAGAAAGTAGGCTGTTGGTTAACTAGGATCTGCAGCTTATCCAATAGGTGGTGAAATGGGCAGACTGGGTGGGCTAAGCGGCCCTTATCTGCCATCAGTTTCTATGTTTCTATGTGAGGTTACAGGAACCAGCAACTGGTGTTCACTACGTTGATAGGTTGTCAAAAGCAACAATAGTTGGTGGCCCTTCTTGGGACTTACAGCTCCTGCTCTCTATCCACTAATGAGGCAATTGGCCATTGGGGGGGCTGGGGTCATGCACCACTTTGGGCAGAGATAAGGGTAGAGTTTTGGCAGCATTAAAAAGTGCTGCAACAGAGGCTGTTTAGCAATGTCAAAACCTATATTCCATGTAATTAAGAAAAATACATTGTAAAACCAGAACCCCACTGAAAATGAGATACTACCTAGCCTGGGTAAATACACTGTAAAAAAGCAGAATATGCAGTACAGTACCGCTACAGTACCACTCCAACAAAAACAAAACATTGCATCTTTGTTCATCTGTCCAAGGTAAGTAGATTGTAAAAACTGGTAAAAGCAGGACCCCCATTACTGCAGAACCCCTGTGAAACAGTGATATTTCATCATAGCTGGTTTATCCTGGGTAAATACTTTGTAAAAATGGGTAAAACCAGGATTGCACTACAGCAGAACCACACTGACAGGACCACTTGCATTAGCTTGCACACTTAATCTCCGAGTCTGGGGAGATGGACCCTCTTGTGGTGTTGGTCTCCCTAGACACTGAGAAAGCTTTGACCATGTGCATTGGGATCACCTCTTCACAACACTGGCAACTTATGGCATTCCTACTGCTTTCATTCACTGGGTTAAATTACTTTACTCATGTATTTCAGCACAAATTTGCTGTAATAGAGTTTACTCTGATTCATTTAGCATGCATCAGGGCACGAGGCAGGGATCCCCTCTCTTACCCCTATTATTCAATCTCTTTTTAGAACCGCTTATTATTCCAGTTAAGCAAACTGCTGATATTACTGGTATCACAATTGTTGGTTCTCAGTATACGATTTCAGCCTATGCTGATGATCTTTTACTATGAATTACTCATCCCACCACCTCCTTGCCTAGTGCTCTGCATGAAATTTGTAGATTTGTGGAAGTTTCAAATTATAAATTAAATGTGGATAAGTCTAAAATTATGCCTTTAAACTATGGGATGCTACAACATGAACTAGCAACCTTAGGTCTTAAATGGTCCAAAGATAATCTCGGTATCTTGGAGTGATTGTTACTAAGCACTCACAGGATATGTTATCCCACAATCTGAACCTTCTCTTAAGACAGATAACGTCAGATCTTGCCAGATGGGCTCGTTTGCCATTAACGTTATGAGGTCAAATTAATTTGATTAAAATGAATCTTCTTCCCAGAATATTATACCCTCTGAGTATGATAAACCAAACTATACCTAAGCCCTGGTTTGTGCGACTCCATGGGTTGGTGTCCCATTTTTATGGGCTGGGAAACCAGCACGACATGCTAATAATAAATTGGTAGCTCCTAAACAACTTGGGGCCTCAAACTGCCAATTTTCTATCTTTATTACCTGGCCATTCAATGAAGTAAGTACCTGTAGTGGTTGGAAACCCCTTTTATATGGCAAGACCCATTGTATACCACTTTACAGCTGCAAATTGAAAGAGCGCTTTGCTCCAAAGTTAATATAGATCCTGCATCCCTAATATACACTGAAATTGTGTAGGAACAATTGATTGTGGGAAACAAAGTGCAGTCTGTATATGCCTGATATGTTTCAGACATGGCTATGTCTTTTATCAAAGGCTTACATACAAATGAAAGAAGCTACCTATTAAATACACAGCTACTGTATTTAATAGGTAGCTTCCTTCATTTGTATATTACCCTTTGATAAAGTATGTAGCCCTGTCCGAAATGCATCAGGCATATACAGACTGCACTTTGTTTCCCACGATGGGATTTTAATAAATTAATATATTTTTATGTAACTTTAGTTGTGGTGTCCTACTTTAATTAGTTGGTGAGTGCCCGGTCTGCACAGTTTCAGTATTTCATTATTACCAAGAGCACCACCATCCAAGTGCGCACTTCTGTGCTTGTGGTGTATCCTAGATATACACTACACCTAAGAAATTGCCTAGAGCTCTCCGCAACACTCCAGTTGTGGAATCTGTTTCGATTCACTGCCAACTTAGTCACCTTGTTGGCCTGCAACCTGAATACGACACTTCTCAGCCCCTCCTCTGCAACCCTCATTTTCAGATAGGAGATAAGCTTATCACTTTCCATTTTTGGTGAGATAGGAGACTTAACAGTTTTCCCACTTTTTTGCAGACAGACAGACAATTGATAGGATTTGCCCAGTTCTGTGACAAGTACCAGCTCCCTACTAACATGCTTTCCCCTAAATACAGTACATGTTGCCCACATATTAGGTTATTATATCTGAGGCGACACCTGGTCCTCTGCTTATGTAACATTCATCCTTTGGTGCAATGGGCTGTGCAGCCCCACCCTATTTCTGGCTTATATCAACATATATACAATCTCACGAGAGACAAGGCCAATGGCTTTGCTTCTTATAGGGCATAAGCAACACCTAAGCTTAATGGTGCATATGACTGGTCTCGAATATGGATAGACTTGTATAAATATGCCAAATATGACACTTATAGACTAATGCAGATGAAAATTTTACACAATATGTATTTCACCTTGGCCAGGCTGCATAAGATGTGTCAATTCCTCACTGATCATTGTCCTCTCATGCAGCCATTCTGGTCCTCTATTAAAGATAACATAGACCCACTTCTTGGCTTAGACAGTGCTTTTCTACCAGAAATTTGTTTAATGCAATTCCACAAAAGGCTCCAGAACTTTTGCCCACCATGCCTCTCAGATATGGAATTCACTCCCACTTGATGTCCGTCTTGCTCCCCCACGCACTATGCCTTTAAAATATCACTCCGCAATCATCTTGGCTCTACCGGCCAATGCTCCTGTTTCAAACCTCCTTAGTCCCTGTTTCTCCTGCCAGTTTCTGAAGCACTTAACTGGTGTTGCTACTAAGCTTTCCCTGTGATATAACCTCCCCGGAATCTCTCCCCTCACTAGCCACTAGCATCTGTCACCCCTCTCTCCCTCGGTATCCCCCACCTCTGCTTGTATCCATGTCCTATCCCTGGTTTCTCACCCCCCTGCACCCTTCAACTATCTCAACCCAACCCCCTGGCAGCACTGTCTTGCTCTGGACAATGGCTATGGTTTAATAAGCCGCCCAGCTAGTTCTGCAATTGTTTACTGCTGTCCTGGCTCATCTAGCTGCTATGTCCAGATGCTATACTGTGAACTACCCCTACAATCCCACTATGTGCACTATTTATTTCACCTTTTGATGAGTATCCTACTGAATACTGTTTTATTATACTATTTTTTTTTGTAGATTCTATTTCTACACCCTGTCCTCGGGACATCTCTCAGGGTCTCTCTTGACAGCTGCCACACTCAACCGCCCACCTGAACTGGCTGCTCCGGGAGCTACATCGGGTATGCAAGATCTGGGGCTCTTCTGACCCCACAGAGGGGCCCCCAGACCTCAAGAAGAACCAAAGAGTCAGCCAGTGTTGGGCGTGTGGTGGGTCGGCTTGCCAGAGATCGCCATCACCTCACCCGAGGACAGAGGGATTTTCTTAGGTTTCTTCCCCTGAGGCATGGCCGTGCAATGATGTCCCGCCCGACGTGTGTGCACTCCCGTATGCACCTGGAAGATGTCTGCCACTGCCCCAATCCCCATGCCTTCTGTGTCATGCACTGCAGTGCCCCCAGCCTCCACCAGGGGTTACCAGCGCAGTGGAAGATCCCCTAACCCACCCCAGGACTAAGAGAGTTGTCCTCGGATGCTCAATCTTAGTTCTCCCCTGCCGACCCTCGACAACCCAGGCTCGTTCCCGAACCCGGGTTGCTGGCGTGATGTGAGGTGTGGCGTCCAGCGCCTCAACCCTCAGCACCACCGGGCCGGCCTTGTTTTATTATACTATTGCTACTGTCATATTTAATGTCACCTGTTTGTATTGTACTGTCTGTACCCATTATGCTGTTAACCTGTTGTTTGTATTTGCCTGTCATGTTTTACCCTGTAACCTCCCGGGTCATGCCTGAAAATAGTAATCTCTATGGCTAGCGCACCTACCCGGTAAACAAAACCTAAATAAATAATTGGCAATTACTCTCAGCATCTAATTGGAGATCAGAAGTACTATATGGTCCTGATTGCAGCATGCACCAAAAAAGTAATGCTTCAACATTGAAAAGACCACACTCCTCTCACTTATTGGGAATGGTATACTGAATTGCTATTCGCTCTTTGTGCAGAAAAATGAATCACTAGTCTCTAAAACAAATGCTCTAGCTTTTATCAACACTGGGAACATTATGCAGCTTGGCCAATCAGTTCCTGACCATATTCCACATGTGACAGTTAAATGATCCCTCTAGTCTTTGGCATAGTCAACACTCTCTATGTTAACTGTACTTTGGGACCAATTAACTTATTTCAACTTAGCTTAAAGACCCCCCCCCCCCTTGGAGATTGAGTTGTGCTATCTTCTTTGCACCATTTACTTCTTAATATATATTAATTCATGTGTTTGTCTCACTGTGCTGGGTGAGGATTTTTTCTTTGTTGTTTTCCATTTGTTTATTGGTGTGTTATTGTTGTCATCCTGTTATTGTATATTGAATTGTTTAATAAAGTGCATTTAATCAAAAAAAAAGAACTCCACTAAAGATAAAATAGTACATCCCAACTGGCCCCTACTGGGAAAAATATATTGTCAAAGCAGGACCTCCACTGAAAACAAGATATTGCATCTTAGCTAGGATATCATAGGTAAATGCACTGTAAAAATGGGTCTGGCAGTATAGCCTAGAGGTTAGAGTAATGAGCTTGGTACATCCAGCAGGCCTTGGTTTGATTCCCACACCATCCACTTGCATACTGTGTGACTCTGAGCAAGTCATCTAACCTCCCCAGTGCTCTCAGGTTGCCCCTGAAAACAGGCATGTGTGCCTAGGGGGCTTTACCTGGTTACCAAACAATTTTAAAAAGTGGGTAAAAGAAGAACCCCACTGAAAGCAAGATATTGCATTTTAGCTGTGCTGTCAAGGGTAAATACAATCTAAAAATGGGTAGAAGCACAGGCTCACCAAAAATGCAAGCTTGCATCTTGACCTTGCTATCCTGGATAAATACAATTTAAAAATGTATAAGAGCAGGATTCCCTGAAAAACGAGATACCATATCTCAGCTGTGCTACAGTATCCTGGATAAATGCTGTCCAAAAAAAGTGCAAAAGCAAGACCCCATTGAAAATGAGATATTGCCTCATCTGATCTGTCCTGAGTAAATACACTGACAAAAATAGGTACATGCAGGACCCCACTGTTGACAAGATACTGTGTCTTAGCCATGCTGTCCTGGGTAAATGTATTGTAAAACTGTCTAAAAGCAGGACCCCCACTGAAAATGAGATACTGCAGCTCAGTTGTGCTATCCTGGGTAAATACAGAGTGAAGATGTGTAAAACAAATAATAAAAGCATCTCAAATGGACTATCCTTGGTAAATACATTCTAAAAACTGGTAAAAGCAGAATCCCATTACAGCACAACACCAGCAAAAAGGAAATATTGGATCTCGGCTCATCTGCCCTGAGCAAATACAGTGTAAAATGGGTATGAGCAGGACCCGCACTGAAGACAACATATTACATCTCAGTTGTGCTATCCTGAGTAAATACATTATAAAAATGAATAAAATCAGGACTGCATTACAGCAGAACCCCAATGAAAAGGAGATATTGCATCAGAGCTAGACAGTCCTGAGTGGGGGAAAAAAACATTCTAAAAATGGGTAAAAGCAGAATCACACTACAGCAGAACCCCACTGAAAAAATAGCACATCTCAGCTGATCCATCCTGGGGAAAAATATATTGTCAAAGCAGAACCCCCACTGCAAATGAGATATTACATCTCAGCTGTGCTATCCTTGGTAACTACAGTGTAAAAATGTGTAAAGGAAGTACCCCACTGCCAAAGAAATATTGCATCTCGACTGAGCTATCCTGGATAAATATGTTAAATAAATGTATAAAAGAGGGACCTAGTAAAATGAGATATTGCATCTCAGCTGGGCTATCCTGGGTAAATATATTGAATAAATATGTAAAAGTAGGATTTCACTGAAAAGGAAAAGTTGCATCGAAGCTACTCTGTCCTGTGAATAATTCATTGTACACGCAGGACACCACTGAAAATTAGATATTGCCTCTCAGCTGGCCTATCCTTGGTAAATACATTGTAAAAATTGGTATAAGCAGGTACCCACTACAGCAGAACCCAAATAAAAAGGAAATATATCTCAGCTGGTCTGTCCAGGGTAAACAGAGTATAAAAGTTTGTAAAAGCTGGATCATACTACAGTAGAACCCCAAATGAAAAGGAGATGTTGCCTCTCAGCTGTTCTGTTCTGGGTAAATACAGCACAAAAAAATGCATAAAACAGGACCCCACTGAAATGAGATACAGTACTGTAACTCAACTGGGCTAAGCTGGGTAAATATATTGGGCAAATGTGTAAAAACAGGACTCCGCTACAGCAGAACCCCACTGAAAAGGAGAAATTGTACAGGAGCTGCTTTGTCCGGAGAAAAATACACTGTAAAAGCAGGACCCACTGAAAATGAGATATTCCCTCTAAGCTGGGCTACAATGGGTAAATACGCTGTTAAACCTCTAGAAATGCAGGACCCCACTACAGCAGCACCCCACTGAAAAGCAGACAGTGCATTTCAGCTGGTCTGTCTTAGAAAAAAATATATTGTAGAAGCAGATACTGTCTCACAGCTGGATTATCCTGGATAAATACCTTAAAAATGGGAGAAAGCAGGACCCCACTGAAAAATGAGACACTGACTCACAGCTGGGCTATCCTGGATAAATACTCTAAAACAGGGGGAAAGCAGGACCCCACTGAAAAATGAGATACTGTCTCACAGCTGGGCCATCCTGGATAAATACCCTAAAACTGGGGGAAAGCAGGACCCCACTGAAAAATGAGATACTGTCTCACAGCTGGATTATCCTGGATAAATACCTTAAAAATGGGGGAAAGCAGGACCCCACTGAAAAATGAGACACTGACTCACAGCTGGGCTATCCTGGATAAAGACTCTAAAACAGGGGGGAAAGCAGGACCCCACTGAAAAATGAGATACTGTCTCACAGCTGGGCCATCCTGGATAAATACCCTAAAACTGGGGGAAAGCAGGACCCCACTGAAAAATGAGATACTGTCTCACAGCTGGATTATCCTGGATAAATACCTTAAAAATGGGGGAAAGCAGGACCCCACTGAAAAATGAGATACCGCCTCACAGTTGGGCTATCCTGGATAAATACCCTAAAACTGGGGAGGCAGTATAGCACAGTGGTTTAAGGCTCTGAGCTGTAAATCTGGTGACATCCAGCAGCCCAGACCTGGGTTTGAATCCCACTGCTTCCACTTGCATACTGTATGACCCTGAGCAACTCACTTAACTTCTCTGTGCTCCCAGGTTGCACCTGTAAAAAAGCTTAGTGTGCTACTCCTGGTTAAACAACTAAATTAAAAAAAAAACTGGGGGAAAGCAGGACCCCACTGAAAACAACATATTGCATCTTACCTGTGCTATCCTGGGTAAATGCATTGTAAAAATACATTAAGAGCAGGACCTCCAATTGAAAACAAGATATTGCACCTCACCTGTGCCATCATGGGTGAATACAGTGTAAAAATGGGTAAAATACATTTTAAAAGCAGGACCCCCACTGAAAATGAGGCAGTGCATCTCAGCTGGGCTATCATGAATAAATGCACTGTACAAACTGGCAAACAAGCAACACATCACTGAAACTGAAATATTGCATCTCAGTTGGGCTATCCTGGGAAAAGCTGGTTGGTCTGTCCTACTGTAGTAAATCCATCAGTGATTACCCTGCCTCTAGTAATACCCCTTTCCTCACTGATCTTTCAGTAACATTATCCCTGGTGTTTACTGGTACCCAATCTGCTCTCTATACCACTGCCAATATTTTTGTATCAGCTGCTACACCCCAAACTCCCACCCCTGTCCCAGAATGGTAGTGGCTCACACTCTACTAATCTCCACAGCTGGGTGCCATCTGACACATGGAAGTCTTGTATTCGCACATGTACAGACACACACACACACACATATACAGTATATATATATATATATATATATATATAGTGTATATATATATATATATATATATATATATTCACACACACACATATATACAGTACATACAAGGCAGCATACAGGAGAAAGGTATTGCCATTTCCTAACAGTCCCCATCCCATCTCTGGAATGTGTTGTCATCACAGAGCTGCCACCAGAAGTGAGTGAGTGAGTGATGAGTTAGTTAATTAGTTAGTTAGTTAGTTAGTTAGTTAGTTAAAAAATGTCACCAGGAAAAACAGCTAATAGCGCATTTCCAGAGGGCTCCTGGAGGAAAGGAATGTGGAGAGAGCAGTAATAAGTCACATCAGTAATGTTACAATTGTAAAACAATTATTATAAAAAGCAAAAATTATGCAGTAGACAATTGAGAGGAAGCACAAAGTAAGTAGTGCGAAACAGCATATCAGTAGCAACAGTTCAGCAAAGTGCAACTGACAGCAAGCAAGGGGGCTTAAAAGCTACTTACTCGATCATGCCACAGCCAATCCAGCACTTGAAGCATGCCTGGGGTTGTGAGGGCTTGAAGCTGTTGTTTATAACCTCCTCCCACACCTCGCAGTCTCAAGACATCCTCCTCCTGCTGGCCCAGTGGCACTGAGGGTAGAGGCACTGGATGCCACACCTCGTGCCATGCCAGCGACCCAGGTTCAGGAATGGACTTGGGTCATCGGGGGTCAGCAGGGAAGGGGAGGAGAGGATTGAGCATCCGGAAGACTGCTCTCCTCTCCTGGGGTGAGTATCAAGAGACATGTCACTCTGCAGCGGCCCCTGGTGGAGGGTGAGGTGATGGTGGACGTCAGCCGAGGGTCCGCCCTCAGCACTGACATCACTGCACGTCTGCACTTCTGGGTCATAAATTAAGGTGGAAAACCCCAGAGCTTTGGAAGGCAATGGTGGGAACTTGAGTGGTAGTAGCTCACATGCCCAACATCGGCCCTGATCCTGACTTGACTCTACATGGTCCCGCCTCTCCGGTCCAGGCCACGGGAGGGGTGGACCCAGCACCCGATTCATCAGTCAGGGTAGGGACATGGTGGGCGGTGGAGGCAACACCGAGGGAGCCCCATCAGAGAGATACCCAGTAAGTACAGGTGACCAGAGGGAAATAAAATTCAGAGCAAGCCGCACCTCCAGCTTCTGATGGCCACCAAACAGTGCCAAGAACAGTCTGAAGCCACACCCCTGCTTCTCTCTGGGCACCTATCAGGTGGCACTGCCTGAATCCACCATATGAATACCCCTCTCTAAAAGCCAACCCCCCCCCCAAGTGGTTCTCCACACTGCAGTCCAAAGCACTAAGGGCCATAGCACAAAGGGCACCGAAAAAAAGAAGTCTGCCTGAAGTCAGCTACGGGTCAGCCATTAGCCAGTCACATTACCTTCCCACAAGTCAACTGGTCTTGCCCCCACAAGCCTCCCTCTGGACTGCTCCTGCGACTGTATGTGTTTTCCTCTTTCTGCTCATGCCATACCGTGCTTGTTCCCCTATGGCATTTTCTACTTGTAACAGTGACTGCTGAAGTGCTACCACTTTAATTATTTTATCTGGCTAGTTCCTAGTCATTCATTAAAATGCTTAAAGGTTCTGTATCTGAGCTAACACTTACCTGGGTACACCCTAATTCCTATTTTACATTACATAATTTTTGTAATTCATGCCTGTTAGTTAGAGGTATCTATTTTCAGGACAAGCTCTCCTGCTTGACTGGTGCTCCCACTTTGGGTTTACACTATTGTACAGTGTTTGTTCTACATTTTTTAGCCAGTCATAGTCCTGCTTGCACTGTTCTATGTTGCCTTGTTAGTCTGCTTTTTCTAGCCAGTCACTGCCATCGCTGCTGTTAGTCCATTATAAGCTTTGTTGGTAAGTTAATTTCGCCTATCTGACAAGTATGCTCCTTGTGCCCTTCCTCTGCCATCTTCTTCCTCTTTTACCCCATCCTGACTTTCTCCCACCCCACATCTTCCCTGTTGCCACTCTCTCCCTCCCCCTTTCATCCAGCTGTCTCACACCCTTACCCCCCCTTTCACCCTTGTCTCCTCTCCTCTCCCTCCTTGAACCTGGAGTTTCTCCATGGAGCCATCCTTTCCCTTCCCCATTGCCCCCATTTCTCCTCCCTGTTTAATGGACCATCAAGTCATGCTCCATCCTCCTGCTCCTTCCCCTAGCTGGTGATGCTGAATCTAACCCTGGTCTTACTCCTCCTCCTCCTCCCTCACCTCCCAAATGCCTTAGCCTTTTCTATCTCAATGCTAGCAGCCTTCTAACCAAAACTGATCTCCTTAACGTTTGAGCCTCATAGCACTCTTTTGACCTCCTCTGCATTTCTGAATCTTGGCCTTTTTTTAGAACACCTGATTCTAGCCTGGCTCTCCCTAACTACCACCTCTTCAGGCAGGACTATGGCAAATGGGGTGGTGGTGTTACCATCTGTCAGGAGAGCCTCTCCTGCACCATTGCTCTGAGGGAATCAGTATCCTCCTCCCATGAGTTTCTCCTTGCTAAGCTCTCTTTCCTTCCACCTTACCCATTTTTGTCTGGGTTTTCTACGACATCCCTAAAATCTCTCCCTTCTCACTAGCTGATTCTGTCTCTCTGCTCTTACCTCACACTCCTTCTCTGGTGTACTCTTCCTTCTTGAGGAGTTCAATATCAATTGGCTCTCCATCAGCCTCCAGGCCAACCCCCAACAGGACTGAGTCCCTTAATCATACCCACCTCATTACTGAACCCAGCCATCTCAATCTTCACTCTTCTAATTACATTCTTCAGGACTGGGTTCTTTCCTCCCACCGCATCATTGTAGCAGATATTCAGCCGGATGCCTTTAGCAACCACTGTATAGCTTACTGTGTCAGGAAAATTTGGCTCCCTCCCTCCCTCCTTCCTCCCCCAAAATATGTGATCTAGATCCTCCCAGTTGTTTAAAATCAACGCCCTCCTAAATTATCTTGCTGCAACTGACATGTCCCCCATCTCCTCTACCTCTGATATTGATGTGGCTCTATTCCTGATTCATACCAAATTTACTTACATCTGTGACAAGCACAGCCCCCTCAGAAAATTCATGGATAATCTTCCCACCACCCCTGGATTAGAGCAGATCTCACTGACCACTGTAAGTTCCATGATCAAACATGGGCCAGTTTCAAATTATTCCACTCCTTACTGACCTCCTTTCCTATGGGGTGCTTAGAAATTCACGTACAAATGTTGTCAGCACCACTAAATCCCACTGTTTTAAAGCCAACCTCCAGAATAACCTTAACTCCCCAGTCAAATTCTGGAAGATAATTCACTCTCTTTTTCACTCCCCTACCCAATCTGCTATCCCAGTCCTCATGGTTAGTGGTTTACCTGTCTCTGACCCACCTTATGTTGCTGCCCACTTTAATGAATTCTTTACTACTTGTGCCCTCCCCTATTCCTTACCTCCTGATACCTCTTCTCCCTCCTGTTCCCTATCCCACCCTTTTGTGGGGTTTCACTTCCCCTTTGTTACTACTCAGAGAGCCTTGCTTGCCCTTTCCATGCCCAATTCTTCTAAAAGTAGTCCTGATGGGCTGGATGCTAAACTTCTCCATCTTTCAGCACCTACCATCACCTCCCCCTTATCCACATTCCCAACCTTTCATTCTCCCTCTGAGCTATCCCCCAGTCTTATAAGATTATCAGAGTTCTCCCCCTTCATAAAGGCGATGATCCCACCTTCTCTGGCAACTTCCATCCTATCTTTGTCCTCCTCCCTCCTCTAGCAAAGCTGCAAGAGAAACTAGTCTACTCCAAGCTTGCCAACTTCCTCTTCCTATTCCAGTGTAGTTTTTGGAAACACCACTCCACTGTCTCCTCCCTGCTGCCTGTCACTGACTCCATCCTCACTAGGATGGTTCAGAGGCACAATCTTGGTAGCTATTTTAATCAATCTGGCAAAGCTTTGACACAGTGACTCATCCTTTCCTCCTGGATAAGCTGAAGTCTGTCAGTCTCTCAGCTCTCACTGTTCACTGGTTCCATTGCATGTATTAGGTGTATGTGGGTGTGAGTGTTTATGCAGTTTTGTGTTCATAATTAAGGATTTGTGGGGGTATTAAAGAGGCTTTCTTAGTTGGTCTGGGATGTGCAAGGGTCCAGGGCAGGTTCGAATCACCTACGAGGCATCCCAGCTGCATGACCTCTGGCTCTTCACCAACCTCCCTGTGTCAGCAATGACAGCGAGGTGCTGTTGTGAGGTTGGAGTTCTGAGGAGCCAGAATGACCAGCTGTGGTGGGGTGTCATAGGCTTGATGGAGGTGAATAGGATAGGGGTAGTTAGGTACAGGAGGTGCCCTGGATTTAGACGGGACCTAGAGAGAGGCCAGACATGTTTGGTTCCCATCCCCAGAAATCCCACCAAACCAAGTGGACAGATAGTCAGAGGTGCTGCAGCACCTATTGGTCCCCTTAGAGCAGTGTTCTGCAATGCCAAAGTGATCAGAAACAAGACCGCAATTATGTCGGACTTGATTTCCACGGTCAATATGGCTTGCGTCACGGAGACCTGGGTGGGTGATGATGCCATGCCATGTTTGGAGGCAGCTGTCCCCCTCCCCGGTACTCTGTAGTGCGCTGCCCTAGGGTGGAACACAGGGGCAGGGAAGTGGCCATCTGGTTTACCGACCTGGGCTTCACTGTGCACCCAGTGGAAACTACCAGGTCCTTCGAATGTGTGGCAGTACGTGGGGGTCCAGGTGCAGGCTGCAGTATCCTCCTTATTTATCACCCTCCTGGGGTGGGGGGGAGAGTTCCTGCAGGAGGTGGTGGATCTCATCATCAGTGAGGTGTTGACATCCCCAGATGTTTGGTGCTGGGGGACTTCAATGTCTGGGCCAATGATGAGTCCTCTAGGCTTGACTCCAACCTCCTCCAGATGATGTAAATTCTGGGCCTGACATAAAAGCTTTTTTCCAAAACTCTCCACAGTGGCCACATGCTGGACCTGGTGTTCTCACTGGGACTTGAGGTATGTAACCTCAATTTGATTGGGTTGTATGGTCTGATCATTGTACAGTGAGGTTCTCATTCGGGCCCCCCCCAATAGCTCTCCCCCTGTTGAGATGCTAAGTTACCGCCCTTTGAGGGGAATGTCCCCAGAAGGTTTTCAGGTGGTGGCTGATCTGTCTAATGTAGATGCTACAGGTACAATAGGCATGGGTGAGGCAGTTGACACCTATAATAGGGTGATGTCCACAGTGCCCGATGCACTCATACCAGTCCATGTGTGACCCAAATCTTCTCACTTGAGGTCTCCTTGGTTTGGTGGAGAACTCAAGGCGATGAAGATTAGAGGTTGGAAGTTAGACCATTGCTGGTGGAGGACCAGGCTGGAGGACAATAAACTGGCCCTGCGTACCCACTATGTTGAGTACCAGGGAGCAATCAACCATAAGAAGGCAAAGTTCCTGTCCAGGGACATTGTTGCAGGGAAGAACTGACCAGCGGTCCTCTTATTACTTGATATGAAAGAACAGAAGAAGGCCAGAGCCCATCGAGACTGTTCCCCACACTATGTGGGACATTATTTATCTATTATCCCTCAAGCAAACATTTAATTTGTTTTTAAAGACAGTGGCACTAGTTGCCTCTACCAATTCTTGTGGCAAGGTGTTCCATACAATGGATTCTCTTACTGGAAAAAAGTTTCCCCTTTTGCTGGTTTTATAAGTTTTTGCTTGAAGCTGTTTATTATGCAGTCTCAGAACATGTCTCCTTTTGGAGAGTGTTAGACCACATTTTTCCATTAGATCTGGTGAATTTATTAAATTAAAAACCATAAGCATATCACCTCTTAATCTTCTAATTTGAAGAAAGAAGAGACCAGTAGCTTTTAATCGGTTCTGATAATCCAAGTTTGTTAATCTTGGAATCATTCTAGTTACTCTCCTTTGAACCTATTCAAGAATTGCTATGTCTTTTTTTTGGTTTGGATTCCAGAAAGGGGAGCCATAGTCTAGATATGGTCTAATGTATGCCCTATACAATGGAATAAGGCATTGTTCAGTGCGATTAACAAAAGTGCATTTTATTTGCCTCAAAAGTCTGTTGGTCATGCAAGCAGTTCTAACACAGTGATCATTTGATGTAAGTTTAGTATTAACATATATCCCTAAATCTTTTTCACAATTTGATGAGTGAAGTGGTAGTCCATTTATATAATATATTGTTTTTGAATTATTTGCACCAAAATGCACTACTAAACATTTGTCTTGATTAAATTGCATATGATTTTCATTTGCCCAAAGTGTTAATTTTTCCAAATCCTTCTTTAATGCAGAAATATTTTCTTGATTATTAACCTTGCCCCCCAAATTCTAGTATCATCTGCAAATTTAACCATGAAGTTATTTGGCCCTGTTTGTAAATCACTGATAAAGAGATTAAACAAGGTTGGTCCCAAGACCGACCCCTGTGGTACATCACTTATCACACTACCCGAATCAGACAAGATATCATTAATTCTGACTCTCTGAGAATGATTTGTCAACCAGTTTAAAGTCCAGTTGACAATATCAGGTGACAAACCTAGATTGTGCATTTTAGTAATGAGTTTTTCATGTGAGACTTTATCGAAAGCTCTACTAAAGTCCAAAGAATTACATCAGTAGGGATACCCACATCTAGTAGAGTACTTATATTATTGTAAAAAGATATCAGATTGGTGGTGCAGGAAAACTTGGGAGTAAACCCATGCTGATATGAATCATAAATTCCTAAATTTTTACAATCTTGATCTATTACAGACTTCATTACTCGTTCCATTAATTTACCAGTCACTGAGGTTAGGCTAATTGGACAATAATTTTGCACAGAACCTCTATTGCCTTTTTTAAATATGGGAGTAACTATTGCTGAACGCCAATCATTTGGTATAATGCTTTCTTGTAAGGATTTGTTGAAGATAATTGACAAAGGTATAGAAATATTTATAGAGGTTTCGATCAGAAACCATGGATGAATACCGTCTGGGCCCGGACTAGTATTTGTTTTTAGTTTTTTGATAGCCTGTATAATGTCAGTTGGATAGAACCTATGATAATCTACATGGTGAACTTTAAATGTACGAATAGGTGATTTTTGAGAGAAGACAGAACAAAAGTACTTATTAAAGAGATTCGAGGTTTCTATATCAGATAGAGAAGAGCCATTGGTTATAATGGGACCAATGGTCCTTGATACACCCTTTTTACTATTTATATAGGAGAAAAGAGATTTGTGATAGTCTTTTGTGTGAGCTAGTTTAAATTCTAGCTTATTTTTGGCCAATTTAATAGAATTTTTTAAGTTTTTCACAGATAGTCTGTATTTATGTAATAGAGTAGTTTTAAATGGAACAGAGCTATTCTTAAATGTCCTAAAAAGTTTAATTTTTTATTTTAATCTGATTTTTAATTGTCTTGTTGAACCAAAGGGGAATTTTTCCTTTATTATTAAATTTCCTCTTAGATGGAATAAAGGTATTTTCCAAATAATGTACAATGTTTTTAACAAAGTCCCATGCGTGTTGTGTTGTACAATTAAGAAGATTAGATTCCCAGTTTATGTTTTGTAAGTATTCATTGATTTTAGAAAAATTTGCTTTATTATAATTTTTTTGTACAGTTTAACTTCCTTTGTGTAGTTTTAAACTGTTGAATTTCAAAAAGAATAGATGAATGATCACTGGTCCCAAGTGGATCCCAAATTTGTAAATTGCTAATTTGTTGCTCTATGTTAGTAAATAATAGATCCAAAATATTAGGACCTCGAGTGGGTTCAGTAACAAGTTGTTGTAATCCAGTACTAACTACCACATCTATTAGTCCTTTCTCGGCATAGGACTGTCCTGAGAATGAGTCCCAGTTAATATGAGGGAGGTTAAAGTCACCAAATATTACAGTATCTTGAGATTCTGAAAAATGTGTAATTTCTTTAAACATATCAGTTGTGTAATCTGAATTTGCAGATGGAGGTCGATAGATGTTACCAATAGTTATATAGGACTGCTCCTTCAATAAGATTTTAGCCCCTATACTTTCGAAAGGAAAGGGAGAACACACTTCAAAAGAAGGAATATCATTTCGTATGCACATACAAACTCCACCGCCTTGCTTACCTAATCTGTTTTTATGATATAACTTATAACCTGGAATTTCTCTGGATCAAACTGAGGATGCGTCCCACCAAGTTTCAGTTACTCCCACCACACTTATATTTAAAGTTTTACATTTGGCTTCGAGTTCTGCTAATTTGAGTTGGTTTAAAGATCCTGCATTCAAAGCTAGGAATTTACATTTAGTTGTAATAATATTTTGGTAAGTATTCAGAGACTTGGGAATAGACCCATTCTCCCCCATTGTTTTTAGTTTAAACAATGATTTATGATTTTAGTGATACTTTTCCCCATAAGTGTACTACCCCTACGACTGAGATACAAACCTTTTTTGACTGTAGACAGACTATTACATCTGGTCTGTCTGCAGCTGAAAAAGATTTTTTCTGTCATTTTGTGTGATGAGTTTGCTCAGTTCTTCACTGACAGAGTGTCCTCTATCCGGCAGGAAATCCTGCAAGTGAGTCATTTGATGACTCGCCATGATTGTCTTGCATGTAGTAGAGGTACTCCACCTGACTGAGGGGAGTTTAAGCCAGTGGAGGTGGCTGAGGTCATTGCAGTTGCCTTGAAACTGAAGCACACATATTGTGAACTGGACCCGGTGCCAACGCATTTCTTAATGGGATGTGTTGATTCCATTGGCCCGGTGTTTACCTTGATTGTCCAGTGTTCATTGTCAGATGGGGTCTTCCTGGATTCTTTGAAAGAGGCTCTGGTGAGGCCTCTTCTGAAGAAACCATCTCTCGACCCAGAAATCTTGGCGAGTTACCGACTTATCTCCAACCTTCCATTTTTGGGAAAGTTTGTCAAGAAGATTGTGGCACAACAGCTTGAGGAGCACCTCATGACCGTTGATATCTATGAGCCATTCCAGTCTAGTTTCTGAGCTAGGCACAGCACAGAAACAGCATTAGTTCAGGTGCACAATGACCTCCTTAGGGCAAGGGATGGAGGAGACATATCAGTTCTCGTTCTCCTCGATCTCTCCTCAGCTGTTAATACTATGGACCACTTTGTGCTGCTTGATCATCTCAGAGAGTACTGTGGGCTCACTGGCACTGTCATCTGATGGTTTGAGTCCTATTTCACTGACAGAAAGCAATGGGTTGTGATGGGGAATTTCTCCTCCTCCTCAAAGCTCCTGACATGCGGAGTACCTCAGAGATCAATCTTGTCACCGATGTTGTTTGCACTGTATATGCTGCCCCTAGGTGAGCTCATTAGGAAGTACAATGTGGGTTTTCACTGTTATGCAGATACCCAATTGTATTTGTCCTTTGCCCCTGGAACATCCAGCACTGTGGAACTGCAATACATCTGCCTGGCCAATATTAATGATTGGATGTCCTCCAGCTGGTTGCAAAAGCACCCTGACAAGACTGAGGTTTTGGTTGTGAAAGGTGTGATGGGACAGCCTCCAGTGTGGCAACAGGTCTTTTCCTGGGGCCTAAACCACTGATGGCTTCCTCTAGGGTGCAAGATCTTGGTGTGTTCCTGGATGACGGATTGACATTTGAATTTCAGGTGTCATCCATTGTCCAAAGTGATTTTTACCACTTGAGGAATATTGCCAGGATCAAACCATAGCTCCACCTGAGGACCTGCCCATGGTGGTTCATGCCTTAGTAATGTCCAGGCTTGATTACTGTAATGCTGTCTATGTCAGGGTCTTGGGAGGTACCCTCCACCGACAGCAGCTGGTGCAGAATGCAGCTGCCAGGTTGCTGACAGGCCTATCGAGGTTCTGCCATATGACTCTGGTGCTGCATGAACTGCACTGGCTGCTGGTCAGGTGGAGGGTTATCTTCAAGGTGGATCTTCTCACCTTTAAGACCCTACACAGACTAGGCCCTGGCTATCTGTCTGATCTTCTAACATCTGCTGCCACAGTCTGTTCTGTCCATTCCTCTTCTAGGGGCCTCCTGGCAATTCCCAGGATGAGACTTGAAACCGTAGGCAGCAGGGCTTTTAGCATCGTTGGCCCAGTCCTGTGGAATTCACTTCCTTTAGCAATCAGGAAAGCCCCTTCAGTTGAGGTGTTTAAGGGCTGCCTCAAGACCCACCTTTTTTCACTGGCCTTCTCAGACGTAGACATTTAAGATGACATAGAAATTGCTGAAATGAATCAATTACAGGTTTCTTTATAATATGTGTTTCATCATTGTTATATTGTATGTTAATATGTATTTATGTATGTTTTTACAACCTTGTATATGTCTAGGAAAGGTGCCCAGAGCCTCCGGGAATGGGTGCCAAAGAAATAAACTTTGCCTCATCTTTTTTTTATATAATTTTTATTTTGCTTACTATTAATGTTCCATTTGAAATGAATTTTCTTTTATAGACTTTATCATCAGAGTGAGACATTAATATGTTATAAATCTTTAACACTGAGTAGACATATATATCAGAAAGATAGAACACCAATGATGTCCCCTCACCCTATCCCTCACACAGCTTTACACATAGGGTGGGATATTCAAAAGGGTTGCACATGGCACAACAGGGTTGCACCATGCACAACCCACCAATGCACCCCAGCGCAATATTCAAAGGGGCAAGTTGCGCTGCACAACACCCGATGCACCAGGGTGCATTGGTAATGTATGCGGTGCAAGTGCTGGGGATGTGCCCATGCATATGCAGCATATCCTGATATTCAGCCCGGGATGTGTGGCACAAATGCTGGCACAACCCCACCTTGCACCACTCAGAAAGGTGCAAAATTGTGCCTGGGAACACCAGGAGCAAGTCCTGGCCACCCACAGGTGAGTTGCCATATTACAGGGTGCAACATGGCAGCTGCTAGCCATGGGTGGCCACCCGCCCACCCAGAACACTGTCCACTAGCCACCTGCCCTGGGAGCATTGTGCTCCCCCCGCGCAATTGTGGGCATGTGTAAATATCAACCCTGGTGGTCCAGTGGACTGCTCCCTATCGCCCAATCATGGGCATAAGTTAAATCTATCCCTGGTGGTCCAGTGGACCCTCCCAGTGCCTTATCAAGGGTGGAAATCATAATTGCATCCCTGGTGGTCCAGTGGTACCCCCTCCCCACCCACTGTGGTCCCCCACCACCCAGCACCCCCCAGTTAGTGGTGGGTGGTGGCACCCCCCGCATGCTGCCTGGCGCCCTCCAACTGACAGTGTACAGTACTGTCAGTGCGCCTATTGGTCCACTGGGTGGGCCAATGCTCATACAGACAATACTGTACTACACAGGCCCAATATGAATGAGGGGGTGCTGGGTAGGGAACCACAGTGGGTGGGTGGGGATGGGGTACCATTGGACCACCAGGGGTGCGATTACAATTTTGGTCTGTGATCAGGTGCTGGGGGGGTCCACTGGACAACCAGGGATAGATTTAACTTATGCCCATGATCGGGCGATAGAGAGTGGTCCACTGGACCACAAGGGATACCTTTTACAGATGCCTGCGATCAGGCGATGGGGACCAGTCCACTGGACTACCAGGGATTTTTAATATGGATGCCCATGATCAGGAAATGGAGAGCGGTCCACTGGACCACCAGGGATGTTTTGAACATATGCCCAAGATCAGGCATACAGGAGCGGGGTCCGCCAAGGGACTGCAGGGTGTCGGTCCCCAACAGCTGCAGCCTGGCAGGGTGCCAGGTGCAAGTTGACGGGGATCGGTGCACCGCATGCAAATGGGGCCATAATGACATACAAATGGCCCCATTTGCACCTTGCATGCATAATGGGGTCATTTGCATGCCCAGTGCTGAATATTGCAGTTGATGTGCCTAGCGCAACTGCACCTGTGCTGGCGCATCCCCCTGCTCCCCTTCTGCCACTTGCACTAGCGCAGTGCCACTGCACCGTGCACAGTGCGTGCACCATCAGTGCCATATTCAACAGTGCTGAACCATGTCGCAGCATGGTTGAATATTGCCTGGTCCATGCCCTGGCGCAGCCCAGTTGCACTGCGCCCAGGCTTGCACCCCTGCCTGGCGCAGTCTGAATATCCCACCCATAGCCTGTAGTTGACCTAATCACATCCTTCACTTATATAAATATTTACATACAGTGTTAAAAATGACTAAATTTTCAGGAGTGTACAGTGTATTATATGTTAAAGAACTGGATGTCACATATTTATATTTTCATAACTAGTGGCAGATTATTTTAAATGGTCTTCCGTGTCATCCCTTCAGGGTCATCTAATTTGGGATCTGTTGATATTATTAATATTGCAGAGTTTCTAAAAATTGGTACCACCATTTATGATAGCTGAATTTGGGTAATTTTTCAGTTTTTCAATTCTCCAGAATCAAATGGTTCAAAACTATAGTAGCTAAAATGAACATCTTTCTGGATGACAGATCTTCAATTAAATCACATATATTATTTGTAAGGGTACATCTATTTCCATTGTTCATTAAATGAGTTTTTAACTTTTCCCACCACCTCTTTATTTTTGGACATGACACAACAGTGGATAAGTGTGCCTTTAACTCCACATTTATGCCAACAATTTTATGAATATTTAGGATTAATTTTTGCAATTTGAACTGGGGTCCAATATGCTCTATTAATTATTTTTGTTTGAATTTATTTATTTCTAGTAGAGACATAGATCTTATTATTTTTCCTTATATTATCCCATTAGTGATCATTTAGACCTAAGCCTGCTTCTTTATTCCAACTTTGATTATTAATTTTAACTTTATTTGTGGGATTATCATGCACCATTTTATAGAATCTTGCCAATAGTTTAGTGGTACCATTTTTCATAAGTTCTTGTTTTAATATGAAGGATAAATTGTCCGATTTGTTGCTAAAATGTTATTCATTTTATGAAATTTTGCAATCAGTGTATGGTGGAATACATGACTCCAGCCTGAACCCTTACATTTATTCTTGAAAACATCATAAGATGGAATTGCATTGTTTATTAGTATATCTTTCCATTTTTCTACATTACTATTTAAAAAATGTATAGTTAAAGCTATAATGTTCCCCGTATTCTTTTATTGTACTTAATTGGTAAGTATAACCAAGGTAGCTATAATTTCAAGGGGTTTGTTATATGTTTCTTAATATACTGAAACCTTGAAGATAACGAATGATTTATCAGTTTATGAAGATTTGCCTCCAACAAGATATTTGAATAGTTTTAGTATTATCCATAGGAAAAATAAAAGCCTGGTATAGATAGTGATCATCTATAGGAAATAGTGACCATTGATAATAATTTACAAAACATTTGCCTCCATATATTTAAATGGATGTGGACACCCCATTCCGCTCATTTTTCTTTGAGCAGTCAAGATATTCCATGGTATATGGGGTTTTCCTCCTCTCCACAAAAATGTTGTAAGATCCTTTTAATATCCTGGAGCCATTTGATATTGGGTGCACTCAGTATGTTAAGAGCAAAAATAAAATGTGGCATTGCCATCATTTTCATTGTGTCAGTTTTGCCCCACAGTGATAATGTCAGATCTTTCCAATTTTCTAATAAGGTTGTGATTTTTTTCTTTTGCTTTATCAAAGTTCATTAAAATGTTTTAGTTTTGATCAGTTGTCAGATGTATACCTAAATATTTAATGTAATCTTGTTGTTTGAAATCTTTCTCAAATTTATTAGGTTGCATATCTTTTGTTTTAGAGAGCTTCATAATAATAGACCGATCTCACACTGGTGGACCAGTACCCGGAGGGGAGCTCCACTCACGGAAGGAGGAAAAAGCAGCATGGTGGCAAGAAGAGCCAACAGTATGAGCTAGACGCTGCAGCGCCTTTACCCCCAGAGTTCCCAGCACTACTGATGAATTTGCTAAAATGTTTTCGTTGCGGCAGAGTATATGTTAGTTCCACTTTTCTTTTCTTGGGTCTTTCTACATAATAATATTTGTTATCAACAAATGAACGACAGCAGTGCAGTTTGTGGTGGGGTCTTAAAATAAACTCAAGCTCCAACCTTTAAAGAGATGCAGGATCCAAAATCACAAAGGCCCATTCTATGCGTACCAAGAAACTGGTAGGGAATCCACCAAAAAAGAGGAACCAGCCCCCACCCAACGAGCAGCAAGACAACCCCAACAGAAGAACCTTACCTCCAATATTCCCATTGTTCCAGCCAAGTAAAAACTTAAAAAAACAACTTGCACTTGGATCAGTGCTAGAACTAAACATAGCAATTGGAGACCAGCTTGAGAACCCAGAGACTGTGCAGGGTGCTGGAATGCCCCAGCCAGACCCAACAAATTCAGACATGGAGAGCATAGAAGGGGAGGTTTTCTTCCAGGAAATGAATGAAGCAGAGGTGATTCAGGCCACAACTGAGGAGGAGGAAGATGCCAGAATGATTGTGGCAGGGGTGAGTCAAGAAAATATGATGGAGTGGGCTAATATGAACCAGAAATATTTGGGCTGTAATACATGTACTGATAACATAATGAAGAATTGTCTAGAAAAAATGTTTACACGTAAACAAGCAGAAGTAAATGATTAAAGAAATGGTTATGCTGCAAAAACATCCATATTAACAGAGCCTAAAATAACTGTTCAGAGTAATGCTGAATATGATACTATAAACATAGATTCTGTTACCAGTAGCATGAGTTTCTCAGAAGGAAAAGAGCCTAAAATATAGACTGATGCCACACTAGTAAAAATACAAAACACATAAAAGGCCACAAGAAAACAACAGCAGCTCTGAGGGAGACTATCTATCAGATGAATCAGAGGTATCAGATAATGAGGACCCACCACCATGAGCTAAGAAACTATTTTCACAAATTTCACTGATCTCTGAGAAAATGGAGAAAATGATAACCGTCCAGGAAAAACTTGAATCATATTTTTCTGTGACACAGAATTTAATTAAAGAAAATGCTGAACTGAAAATAGAAGTAAATTCAATTAAAGTATCTTTAAACCTGTTACAGGAAGAGTCGAATCCCTTGGGCAAAAAACTGAAGGAAATGGAACTTTCAAAGCTAGACTGTAAAAATAAATCACGGACTTGGAACTAAGAGTGAGAAGAAAAAACATATGGATATTAGGAGTGCCAGAAGTATGGGACACCCCAAAAAGTCTGGCAGAATCATTTAAAATAATCTTAGCAGCTTATTTAGATTCTGCACCAGATAAAATAGACTTTGAAGTGGATAGAATTCATAGAACACTACGAAGTAAACCAGGAGATACTGAACCTCCAAGACTAATAATAATGACATTTTTGAAATCCCAGGAAAAAGACATTTTAATGGCAGCAGTATAGAAGAAGAAAAGAGTGACTATAATGGGAGCCTCAGTATCCATATACAATGACTATCCACCAGAGATTGTCCAACAAGGAAAGAAATATGAATCACACAGAATCACAGAAATTGATGACAGAAAAGGACCACATTGACCCATCCAGTCTGCCCTTATATCCTACCCTCCCACTCTCCTTTTCATGGGCTCAGGACTTCCCCCTTCCCCCAACCCCATATGTCTGTCCCATGCTCTCTTGAATCCCCCACCATTCGGAATCCCACCACCTCCTCTGGTAGCCTGTTCCAGGCCTCCACTATCTTCTCTGTGAAGAACTGCCCCCTTACATTGCCTCTGTATTTCCCTCCTTCCAATTTGAGGCTATACCTCCTTGTTTTAGCTCCCTCCTTCTTTTGAACAAGCTCCTCACCTTCACTTTATTTATCCCCTTCAAATATTTAAAAGTTTCAATCATGTCACCCCTCTCCCTTCTAGTCTTTAGTGGGTATAGATTCAGCTCCCTCCACCTCTGCTTATATGTCTTTCCCTGCATCCCATGCACCATCTTGGTTGCTCTTCTCTGAACCCTCTCCAGCCCCTCAATGTCCCTACATAGGTGTGGTCTCCAGAACTGTACCCCGTACTCCAGGTGCGGCCTCACCATTGTTTTGTATGGTGGCATTAGCACCTCCCTCCCTCCTTCTGCTATTATGCCCCTTCCAATGCAGGCCAACATAACATTTGCCTTACCCACTGCCTTGCTGCACTTGTTCTCCACCTTAGGACTTCTTGATATAATAATCCCTAAAACCATCTCCTGCTCTGTTTCTTTGATTTCCTTCCCCCAAGGGTATAAGATGCTCGAATATTTTTCTGCTCCAGGTGCATTACAGCACACTTTTTCACACTAAATTTTAGTTTCCAGGTTTCCGACCACTTCTCCAGCTTCTTCAGATCTTGCCTCATGGCCTCCACTCCTCTTTGGGTCTCCACCCTATTGCAGACCTTTGTATCATCCGTGAATAGACACACCCTACCTTCTAGTCCTTCTTCTAGATCTCTGATATAGATGTTAAAAAGTAGGGGTCCCAGTACTGACCCCTGAGGCACCCACTCATTACCCCTTTTAGCCTAGAATGTACCCCATTCACCACCACCATTTGGCTCCTTTCCATCAGCCAGTTTTCCACCCACCTAGTAACCTTTTGGCCCGCCCCTAAGATCTCCAGTTTATTTACTAGCCTTCTGTGCGGGACGATGTCGAAGGCCTCACCGAAGTCCAGATAGGCCACATCCACTGCCACTCCCTGGTCCACTACTTGCATCACCCAATTGAAAAACTCTATCAGGTTAGTCTGACATGTCCTCCCTTTTGTGAAGCCATGCTGCCTTTCATACTGTGGATTGGATAAGGAACAAGTTGTGGTCCCATGGTGTTAAAGCAACAATAACTTTCCAGTGAAGCTTAGAGATAATATTGATGGTACCAGATATGTTTATGATTCAGTAGAAGAAGCAGTCAAAAATGTAAAAAACAGGTTTCCTAAAGTGTTTGAATAAAAAAAAAGGGATGTTGTGATATGAGTGCTGAGGGGAAGACTGCATCGGAATACAAGAATAACAGGGCTGCTTCTATGTGCAACAAGTATGATGAAAATGCTATAGTAAAAGTAATAGTAAATTGACTGAGAGTAGAAAGGGGAATCAGTAGGGATGATATAGTCTCATGGGTTTTAAAAGAAATAAAGTTTAAGAGAAATTTTGTCATTTTTGAATATTTGGTGAACGTAAACAGGATAGACTCTAGAGCCATATCCAAAGGTTCCCAAACACAGCAATGTTTGAATGATGGGTGTAACATTTATTCTTATTCTTCCCTTATTGTTATGTGTGTACCAAACAGATAAAACTATGGCAGCTAATAAAATAAAAATAATATATCTGAATGTTAATGGACTTAACACTCCCACTAAGAGGTTTAAGGTTTTGAACCAAATGAAGAAATTGAAAGCTCATATATTTTGTTTACAAGAAACACACTTAGAGGGAAAAGAAATTAAAAAAAATTCAAACTAAATGGATAGAGCATGTACTGTATAGTTTAGGTACTAGGTAGAGTAGAGGTGTGATTATCTTGGTCAACAAAGGATTTCATATAAAAGTTTTGGATCAATTCAGAGACTCTGAGGGAAGAATAATTATGGCAAAACTGTTAATAAATAATCAAGAATGAATATGATGTTCAGTATATGCACCACTTACAAACTATGCATACTTTTTGACCAAAATAACAGAGGGTTTACAAAAATTACAAACAGAAAGCATTATGATAGCAGGGGATTTTAACAATATGGTAAACCCATACATGGATAAATCAATTAAACCTAATAGAATAAATATACTTGTATCTAAAAAGTTAACAGAGTTTATGCAATTAGAACAACTTGAAGACCCATGGAGAGTTTTAACCCCTTAGAAAAAAGCTTCTCCCACCATGATTTAAAAAACTAAATATTTACAAGAATTGATTTTATATTGACTACAAAAAACTTGGTGATAAAGTAACATCGGCAAGGATAGACTCCACAATTCTCTCTGATCACACCATGATACATTTGGAATTATATATTCAGGATAAAAAATTCACTAGACAATGGAGGTTCAGTAACGATTTATTGAAAGATACAACATTTTGTGAGTTAGTTAAGAATTCTATTAATGAATTTTGGTTCTATAATTACAATGGTCAAATGCCAGTAACCAAACTGTTGGATGCATTTAAGGCTATGATAAGAGGTGTTATAATATTCTATCAAATTAAAATAAATAAAATAAAAAACAGGAAGAAAATAGAATAGATTATAATATAAAACAATTAGACAAACTTATACTACACAATTACAACCAGTATAAAGAACAATGGGAACACTTTAAGAAAGTTAAGCTAGAAAGACTTTACCAAGATAAGTAAAGTTAACTCAGGCCATTAAAAAAACAAAATGCTATCATGCCGACAAATCTGGCAAGGTACTAGCAACCTTATTAAGACAAGAACATCAAAAAAGTTTATAACAGGAATACTGGATGACCATAGTAATATTATAAGCTCAGATGAACAAATAGCAGCAGTGTTCCTATAATATTATAACAAGATATACAATAGCGATAAAACCCCGATACAGAAAAATTGAACGAATTTATAAATTTAGCAAAATTTAAAGAAAATGGACTTTGTCTCAGATCCGATTACATCAGAATTAATACAGAAAACAATGAAAGAACTACTCAGAAATAAATCTCCGGGCAAGGACGGTTTGTCTAGTGAATTTTATCAAGCCTTTACTAAAGAATTGTCACCATGGCTAGAGATAATTATGGAGGAAATATTAAAAAAGAGGTAAGTGATTTGCCAGAATCTATGCAGTTAACAAAAGTCATATTAATATTGAAACCTGATAAACCCCATGATAGACCAGATAGTTATAGGCCAGTATCAATATTGAACACAGACTATAAACATATTGCTAAAATAATAAATAACATGATACAAAAACATTTACAAGATCACAATCAATATGGTTTTATTCCAGGTAGAACTATAGCACAAGCAAATACAAAATTGCAAGCAGTGATACTTATGATTAATAACAATGAGAATATAAAAAGGATACATATTATGCTTTAGCATTTGATGCCACAAAAGCTTTTGATCTTATAAATAGAAAATATGTGATAAAAATACTGGAAGCATAGGGGATCCCAAAAGAACTACCTAATTTAATAGAGCTATTACATAGAAATACAAACATTCAAATACAAATAAATAGTATGTTAACAGAACCACTGAAAATGCTTAATGGGGTCAGGGTTGTCCACTCTCTCCCACATTGTTTATACTGGCTTTAGAACCATTACTAAATGTGATAAGAGCAATCCTACAATACAAGGTATAGAAATTCCAAATGAAAGGTTAAAATTGAGCGTCTTTGCAGACAATATGTTACTGATTTAAAAAAAAAATTTGAAAAATCACTTCCAATGTTTCTTGATTTAATAAGTCAATATTCTGAATTATCAGGTTATAGCAAAAATAAGAGTAAATCAATAATAATGAAAATTCCAAAAAACAGTAATATATTAGCACCAGAATTTAATATGGATTTCAAAATACAAAAATATATCAAATATCTAGAATTATATACAGCATCTGATCAAAATATGATTATTAAAGAAAATGTTAACAAAGCAAAGGAAAAAATAACAGCAATATTGAATAACTGGACAAACTTATCACTATCTCTTTGGGGTATAACTGACACTTTAAAATGATGACAATGCCACATTTAAGCTATGTAATTCAGAATGTATGGGGTGCATCAGAAGAAAAATGGTTTATAAAGTTAAAAAATCTATTTTCCAAGTTTTTGTGGTGGGGAGGGAAACCTAGAATTGCCTGGAATATAATGACCTTGCCAAGAAAATCAGGTGGCTTGGAGTGCCCAGATCCGATGTCTTATGTATATGCACATATTCTGTCCATTACCTATCAATGGCTGTTCTTTCCAAGAGATGAACAATCTCTAATTCAGGAATTGATTTTTTCTGGAGGTAAAAAGAAACATACTCTAGAGGACATATGGTTAAACCCAGAAGTTTATAAGGGTAAAATAAATTTTCTACCAAATTGGTTTGCAAAAATTAATAAATATATATTAAAAAAACAGTAAATATTTAAATTCCATGACTATTTTTAGACATAAATAAAGTAAAAAGAATATGGGGTGACACAATATCGATAGATTTTGGGATTCTTCATAAATACAACATTTGTAAATGGAAAGATTTGATCCAGGGAAGTTCTTTTATATCCTATACTGAATTAATAAAAAAAATGTAATAATGAGAATTGGAATAGATTCTTTTATTTAATACTCCAGAAGAAATTCAATACACTAAATCATATGTTTGGATTAACAACTTCCAAATTGGAATTAGCCTTAAAACAACAACATTTAGAGATTAAGAAAGGAGAGAAAATTATTAGCAAGCTTTTACATTGTATTGGTTGATCAGAGAAAGGAGATGTTCAAGAAAACAAATATAAAATGGACCATGGAGTCTGGAATCCATTTAACTAACCAACAATGGAAGAATATCAGAGTAATGGGTAACAAAATGTACGTGTCAGCCAAAAATAAATAGATTCAAAATAAAATAAATACCAGAGCATATTTAACACCCAATAAAATTGCTAAAATTAATCAAGAATATTCAAATTTGTGCTGACACAGATGTAAACAGGAAGGGAATTTGTTTCATTACTTTTGAAAATGCAAAACAATAAATAACTGGTGGCATTTTGTAAATCAAAAGCTTTTGGCTTGGTTCAAAAGGTCTATTCCTTGTAGACCCAAAATGTATTTATTTAATGAATTTTCATAAGTAGATTTAACTCCAGTACAAAATAAAATAATTGCACTAGCCTCCATGGCCCTAAAAAAAATTATATTGAATAACTGGAAATCAGAAGAATTACGTAAAGTGGAACTGCACCAATGGTGGATAATTATTTACAATACATTATTAATGAAAAAATTAATTTATGATGTTGATCAGTGTATAGATGATATTTATGGCTCTAGTTGGAATGATATTATGAATAATTTACCTGTCCTAATGAGACTGTAAGTAATATCGCAATATGGAGGGAGGAAGGGGCATATAAAAATGAAATATTAAGTCTATAGGATGATTCAGCAAGAATATTGTTCATATGGTGTATAAATATGAATCTTTTTCTTTTTTGTGTAAAAAATTTTTATTTGCTTTTTCCAAACATCTACCACAAACAAGTAAATGTGTATCAACTTCCGCCAGAGGTTAGCACTATAAAAAAGTTTATATATACATTTCTTCATACTGCTTGCTTTACATTTAGCCCTATTAGTCAAAGATAAAAACTCATTTTCCACCTGGCGAGACCACTTTCCATCCTGGTCGAGGAGAAAGGAAAAAAAAAAAACAACTAATCTAACACCTTACCTTTAACTATTTACAAAGATCCACATCAATGCATACATTTGGGCTGAAACACAGTTAATTACAGACATCACAGGGTTACAAAGTCCTTATAAATAATAGTTGATAGACAAAGAGCGCTGCTGTTTCAGTGCGTCTACCTAGGGCTGGAATCCATATCATGCCCTCCCATGGCCAGATCGCATTTTTCACTATCTCTCTTCCCTGAGCTCCAGACCTACTGGGAAAGAATCGGGAGAAGTGGACCCCAAATTAAATCGAAGACCTCTGCTCCCTCGTGAATCTGATAAGCCCTCCTCTCCATAGCCAGAGCCGAAACTAACAATGTTTCCCATTGGGTGAGAGAGGGATCCCTCGCCGAGACCCAGGTATTTAAAATATACTGTCTGGCAACGGCCAGGGCCACCCTCAGCCATTTCTTGTGCAGACCCCATTCCTCTCCATCTCCTCGGTCAATGCCCAGTAATAACTCTAGTGGATGGAGGGACACCTCGGCCTCTGTCCTCCTATTTAGAAACTCCACCACCTCCTTCCAAAAACTCTGCAACCGGGAGCACTTCCAGAAACAGTGGATGTATGTACCCACGTCCTTGTTACAACAAGGGCATATTTCTGACACCTCTGGGAGGTTTTTATGCACCACAACCAGAGGGTAATAAAGCCTATGTACAAACTTATAGGCCGTCTCCTTATATCTGTTTGATAATACTAAGCCCAGATGTGTCTCCAATATCAATTCCCAGTTTGAATCTGAAATCCGGGTCCCCAGGTCTCTCTCCTACAACCCCCTCCTGCCCAGCTTTCTCCTCAATCCCTCCCTTAGGATACGCACCAGCACGGCTATTCCCTGACTATGTCGGCCTTACATATCGCCACTTCCCAGCTTACCTGGCGCAGGGGCTGCAAACCTGGTTCACCCAGCCTACGAGCGAAGTCTCTTGCCTGAAAGAATCTAAATGTATGGTTACCCTGAATCCCCCATCTAGCCCTTAGTTCCTCTAAAGAGGAAACCCGCTGTCCCTCGTACAAATCCCTCACACATTGTATACCCTTTTCGTCCCATTCTCGGAATCCCTGGTCCTCCAACCCTGGTAAGAAGAGGGGGTTGCCACTCAGGGGAAGGAGCAGCTCTGCCTTCCCATCATTAACCTTAACCCTTATCTGTTCCCACCCTTCTAAAGTCCAGATTACCATAGGGCTGGGATGTGCCTGGTGTAAGTATGCCCTTCTACCTCCTTTCCTCAAGTAGGCTGATAGTCGGTCTTTCACCCCTTCCCCCTCCAGGTCCAGCCAACTTGCTGCTTCAGGGCGCATAACCCAATCTTTAATTATCCTTGCTCATGCAGGCCAGATAGTAGCTTTGAACATCTGGGAAACATAGCCCCCCTCTCCTCGTCTCTAGTTTCAGTCTTTGGAGGCTAATCCTAGGCTTCTTTCCCTGCCAAAGATAGCCAGAAAATCCCCTATCCAGCCTCTTCATATCCCTTTTGGTGACACCCATAGGAAGCATCTGTAGGAAATATAATATCCTGGGCAAAATGTTCATTTTTATAATATTCATTCGACCCAGCCAGGAAACCGGATATGACCTCCATCTTTTCACATCCCTAAGCACTTCATTGATCATTGGGGTATAGTTTAACCTATACAAGTCAGCTAGAGACCTTCCAATTCTGACTCCCAGGTACTGCAGAGACCCCTTCACCTCACGCAGTCCCCAATTCCGCAAATCCACCGGTTGTTCTCCACCTATGCACATTGCCTCTGATTTTGCTAAATTTATTTTATAACCCGAGAACAATGAAAAATCTTCAATAATGTCTAGCACAGCCGGGAGGGACTCTCCTATCCGAGTTAGGTAGAGAATCATGTCGTCAGCATAAAGAGATAGTTTATGCTGCCTTCCTCCTTTCCCGAAGACTCCCTTCACACTTCCACATTGCCTGATGGCAGTAGCCAATGGTTCCAAGGCAAGATCAAACAAAAGAGGAGAGAGGCATCCCTGCCTAGTCCCCTAAATAATTCAAAGCCTGAGAGAGGCCACCATTAATCAACACTGTGGCCTTTGGCGTGGTATAGGACCTCACCATATTAAGAAACTGCTTGCCAATCCCATACCGCCCAAAACTCCATCATATAATCCCATTCAATCCGATCAACGCCTTCTCAGCATCCAGTGCCAAGACAAGGGTGGCACCAGGACGTCGAGAAGAGACATGGATCACATTTAGCACTCTCCGCACATTGTGATATGAGTGTCTCCCTTTAATAAATCCGGTTTGATCCGGATCCACCAGACTAGGTATCAAGCCCTCAAGCCTACCTGCCAGGACCTTCGCATATATCTTAGCATCTACATTCAATAGTGAGATAGGGCGATAGGCAGCACAATCCCTGAGGTCCTTACCTTGTTTGGGGACTACACATATGGTTGCCATTTCCATAGAGGGAGGCAGGGATACCATCCCTCCAGCCCCTCTATATACATCCCATAACAAATCCACAACTTGTTGTCCAACTGTTTTATAAAATTCAATAGGAAGCCCATCCGGTCCCGCCGCCTAACCCGACTTAATTCCCCTGATGGCTTTTCCTATTTCATCCTTAGTAATATCAGTCTCAAGGGCATCCCTTTGTTGTTCCGACAGCTTTCTCAATTTGATCCCATCCAAGAACTGCGTCATTCTGTCTAAAGTCCCTTCCGCCTCTCTTTGATATAGCATGCTATAAAATTCCCTGAATCTCTCCCTAATAGCCTGCGAATCCCTTGTTACATCCCCATGTCTATTCCTTATTTCCAGCACCCGAGCTTTCCCTCTTCTGCCCTTAATCAGGTTGACCAGCAGAGGGCCAGGCTTGTTCCCCCATTCATAAAATCTCTGTTTCACCAGCCATAGGTGCCCTCTTGCCTGTTCCTCCAGCATATTATTCAACTCTCCTCTGGCTGCCACCAACCCTGGTTCACTCCCTACGTTTCCTTTCAGTACCTGTCCCTCTAGTTCTCTAACCCTCTGAAGCAAGGTCTGGTATTTCTTATTTCTTTCTTTTTTATATCCCGAGACAAATCCAATAATAGCCCCCCTTAAGTAGGCCTTTCCAGCATCCCACAAAATCTGTGGTGAAGGAGCCGTTTCCTTATTCAACTCCACATACTTCTCCAATTGTTCCCCTAAAAATACCCTAAACTTCTCAGTCCCCATCAAGTACGATGGAAAATGCCACATATTAAGCCTTTCCCCAGAGCCTTCTAGTTCTATTGTCAGGGTAACCATGGCGTGATAAGATATATGGATGGGTTCATGGTGCACGTCCACCACCCTTTGATACCTCCCACCCTCCATATAAATATGATCTATTCTCGACCAGCTCTTATGCGGGTTAGAGAAAAAAGTGAACTCTCTTGTTTTTGGATTTGCCGTCCTCCAAACATCTATTAAATCTAAGTCCAATAGACCTTCCCTCCAGTCCTTTAAGAATTTGCCCCCTGCCCTTGCCCTTCGAATGATCCATCACCTGATCAGGGTGCAATTAAAACTCCCAGGATCAACCTCTTAAATTGCTCTTTCACCATAATACCTAATAACTGTTTATAAAACTTGGGTTCAGTAACTGCAGGTGCATATACACTGCCAACGTTATTGAGTTTCCTCTGAGCCTACCTTCCACAAAAACATATCTGCCTTCTTTCCTATCAGACACAACTCTAGATACCTGGAAGGGGAGATTCCTGTGAATCAGAACTGCGACACCCCTCTTATGCGAAGAGAAGGAGGCCGCATATACTTCCCCTACCCAACTCCTAACTAGCTTTCTATGCTCCTCTGGAGTCAAATGCGTTTCCTGTAAAAGGCCTACCTGTGTTCCAATCCTCCTTAAGGCAGTAAGAAGCATGGTCCTCTTAATCGGGGACGAGACCCCCCTAACATTCCAAGACACGACTTTTAAATTATCTTTTAAAGCCATAACTTTAGGGAACCTCTGTTGACCCCTGTCTTTTCCATTCTCCTATTTACCACCAGCTCATTGTGATATATAACCCAGTTATTTTTCTTTTGCATTGTGGATCGAGCGTAAACAATATTAACATAACGAACCCCCCAACAAACCAGAAATCCCCCCAACTTATTTACAACATACCCAACATAAACACATACAATGCATTCAAACATGCTACCAGTATGTTTCCAGTAGCTTTGCAGGGCTTGAAACATAGAAAACTAAGTATCTCTACGCTCAACCTCCCCAGGCAAGTCCGAATTTCTTCCACCATCTAAATCCGCCTTGATTAAACACATTATCACTCCCCCCATTACTGTGGTAAGACATCAAAGAGGAAGCAGCTCCTTAAATTCCACCAGGAGCTACAAAAAGAATAAAGGAGAAGAGTCCCAACAGTCCCCAACTCTCCCAAAAAAAAAAAAGTTCATTTCGACTCCTTGTCTTTTATCTTCCAGGGCCGAGCAGCACCTCTATAGCTCCGATACTAGCTCGCTCCTTGAGGATATCCAGGCTAGGCCGCGCCCCAAGAAAACCACGCACCAGCCCCCCCGGATACCCTCCAGCCACTTCTCCAGGCGATATAATCAAGTCCACAGTCTCAAAGTCCTATCCTTAGGGTGGGGTAGGGTCAAATCCAACTCACAGTACTTTAAATTATGAGACCTGAATAACATCCAGGAAGAAACAATCTCCAGACTTCTTGCGAAAGATCTACCAGCCATCCTGATCTTTCCCTGGCACCTCACTGGTTACCCCATTTTTCTCTGCAGATCAGCAACAAAACCCCGTGCTTTCTCCACCTCCCAGAAACTGTAGGTAGCTCCTTCGTGTTTAATTTTAAGGATGGCCGGAAAAACCATGTACCAGTCCACTCCTATCTTCTGGCAGGTCGCAATAATCTCATTGAATTCTCTTCTCTTCCTGCCAATACGCGATGAGTAATCTTGAGACAGAAACAGACGTACTCCCTCATATTGGAGCTCAGGCACAGATTTATAAGCCCTCCACATTTCCTGCCGATCCTGATAATTATGGAAATGGAGGATAATCTGTCTGGGCGGCTGGCAGCTCTGAGGCCTAGGTAAAACAGCCCGATGTGCCCTCTCGAGCTTTAGCCTTCCTCCCTTTGGCTGCATCCCCAGGAGCGCAGGTAAAATCTTAGCGCAAAAGCCCAGGACATCGGGGCCCTCCTTCCCCTCCGGCAGACCCCTCAACTGCAAGTTATTCCTCCGTAAGTAGTTCTCCTGATAATCCAACACCTCTCTGATTTCTGCCACTTGTTTTTCCAACTCCGTGACCCGTCTGCCGAGAGGGCTTAGCACGTCTTCTGCGGTCGAGACCCGGCCCTCCAACTCCTCGACCCTTTCGTTCTGTCTCTCAGCCTGAGCTTCTACCAGGAGAGACCTGCCCTCAATTTTGCTCTCAGGCTCTCTGTAGTTTGGTAGCAGGCTGCCGCCATGGCTGATCTTTCAGCGCTCGCGCCCCAAGGGCCGACATTTCTGCCACGGAGAAAGAGATGGGGCCTGTGAAACTCGTTGTAGGGCCCGACGGAACCTTCTTGGAGCTCTTGGATGAGTTTCTCTGAGATTTGCCAGCAGCGGTCACCACAAACTCATCCATCGCCATTTCTCCTACCAATCAGCCACAGAATTCAGGTGCAATTAAGATTTAAAAAAGGCGGATTTCTCACGATTTCGAGCCCGAGAGAGGGAGCGCAAAAAGGCACGTCCTTACTCCATCTTGCGGTCACGTGACCCCCTAAATATGAATCTTAAACATAACAAAGATTATTTGGTAAAAAAGGGAGAGAGAGAGAGAGATTCATAATAATAGATTTATTCATATTTAACTAATAGCCAGATACTGGGCCAGATATTCAAAACTTTGCCCCGGGGCTAAATTAGCACTGCCTGGCATGCTAAATTAGCCTGGACCCAATGGCCCGCTATATTCAAAAGGGATAGACCCAGTGCTAAACCTGCTGAATATAGCATGCTAAGGAAGATGAGGAAACTGGGCTGGAAGTGCAGTGCAAACATAGCCCAGGAATAAGACAGCTCTGAATACAGCAACCAGGAAGTGCACACCACAACAGCGGCCAAGTTCACAGAGACATGAAGGAAGGGAGAGGTGAACTATGTGGCCAATGTGTGTGCTAGCAAAGGCGTGGAGTCAATAAAGCTGAAAGCAGCAATGCATGTGAAATTACATTGTGCAAAAATGTACAATATTTCCAAAACGTTTGTGTGGCACAAACACTTTTGTGCAGGTTTATCGCAGAGCTAAGCTGTTTGCCTGGCACAGTCACGTTTGTCCAGGGCAAAACTGTGCTATGTTCAAAAGTGACATGCAAATGAGTCTACTTAGTTAATCTGTGGGCAAACATCCAGATTAGCATCTCATTATGACCCGATTTGCATGCAGTTTTCCCAGTGCTATTGCAGGGTCCCACAGCTCCACCTGTAGGTCAGTCTGGAAGTACAGAGGCTGCCTGGGTCTGCCCATAGCTTCACCTGTAGGTCAGTCGGGGGTGCATGTTGGTAGCTGCAGGCTACATTTGTACAGTACAGCATAGCATATTGTGCCCCATGGGACCACACAGCACAGGCATAGGTGGTGGTACTGCATGTAACTGTCAAACTGTAGTGCATGCCATAGTGCACTGCAGATACCACAGTAGCAAGGGGGCCAATAGTGTGAGGGACACAGCAATGCCTACGGTGTGTAGGGTAGTGATGACCACTGCACAGTACACAGTGACAGGCCCAACTTGCAGGTGTTCACCAACAGTGGACATTGCTGTCATGCTGTTAGATGACCCAGAGATGCTGAACCACTGGCATGGGATGCTCACAGTGACATATACACAACTGGCTATGTGTACTGTGGTGTCTGTACAGATGTGCAGTATGTGGCTGGGGGGCACATATGATCAGACAGGTACACTGGTTTTGGGGCATTCCCAACACTGGCCCATGTGCACTGCATGGCTTGTCCCAGCCTTGTGGCCACACCCAGTCTGTGGGTGCAATCTGGCCACTTGTACACCCTCCCCTCATCACTCTCCATGCCCACAGAGCTGCATGTGTGTGCTGGCATCTGTTGGTGTCCACAGAAGGGTGGTCTGCAGGTGTGTGCTGTATGGCCACACTGCCATGGCGTCCACTGGGAGCTGGGTCACCACTTACTGCCTGGCATGGCTGGGACTGGTGGCAGATGATGGCATCATAGTGATGCCATCAGTGAGCAGCATGTTTCCCTCTATATCTGGCTTATTGCTGTGTGTCATACTTATTGGTTTGGGTTGCACAATGCTGTGCAAAAGTCACACAAAGCCATGCACTGCCACAAAGTCATGAAAAGCTGGTTTGCCCAGACTTAAGACTACCTTTTCCTAGGTGGTAATTGGCACCACATAAAGTGTTGCGCTAAGTCACACAAAACCACTATGTGCAGCGTTACTAACTGAATATAGCATTGTACTGACACGCCCCCTCAGTTTGTTCCTTGCATACGTTCCCAGGACCTCTTTGTGAATGAGCTTGCTCAATGGAGTTTTTCCTGCAATAAACTTGAACTTGAAGTCTAACAAAGTGTCCTTGTCAGAGGCACCTTTATTAGGATGAGTGGGTCTATCAACAATCCGAGTTAAGAACTAAGAATTGATTAGTTATCTGAGTGGAGGGTTTGGCCATGTCCCAATTCAAATTGCCCATTATTAACAGTTCCTGGTTTATAAATTGGGCTAACAATGACGCAAACAGCTGTAGAACTTCAGAAGGGGCTGAAGGGGGTCTATAGCAGATTGCAAGTGAAAAGTTAAAATTTTGGGACAGACCAATTTTCATAAAAAAAGGTAAAAACAACTTCCTACCCCTGTTGTTGTGTACTGAAATATGTTTTACCTTCTTAAAACCAAGTGCATAGAGGTGAAAACCTACTATAGGTACTGTAAAATTAATTCCTAACTCTGGAGGCTGTGCACCAACAAGCATTAAAGAGAAAACATTTGGTAGGATTATTAAGACCTGTGTATCAAAACTAGGTGTTGCCTCTCTACAAATGCAACCACATGTTAACATAAAACTCAGTATAACCCACCCACATAAAGTAGGTAAAAACATTTTTTTACAAATTCAGGAGAAATGGTAATACAGTACCTCAAGTAATACCAATAAGAAATTAACTAATGTGACCTTTTTGAAATTACCAAACTGTCTGCCCCCACATTTGTCATATTACCAAATCCTTAAATCTGCACCCCCACCCAATCAAAAATTCAATCTAGACCCTAAGGAGGCAATTTCATCCAACAGCCAATAATTCTGTCAGAAAGTGTCAAGAAGTAGTGCTCAAGTGAGTATCTATGTTTCTAGCATCAACTTTTTGGTACAGGCAAAAACATGCAACTTTTAGAACAAAGTAAAACTAAACATAGACTCACTGGGCAGACCCTCTTAGTGCTGTAAAAGTGATGGTAGGGGACTTCAACTTGCCGGGGGTGGAGTGGGACACATCTACCACAAAGAACAGAAGGGAGCAGGTAATGCAGGATGCCTTCCAGGAAAGCTTTCTAATACAGTTGGTCAAGGAACCAACTAGGGAAAGAAACACCCTTGACCTCACACTTATGAACAAAGAGTGGGTGAGGGATGTGAAGGTGGAGGAACCACTGGGGGAGTGACCACCGGGCAGTATGGTTCCAGTTACAGATGGCTAAAGAGAGGGGGGCATCTGGCACAAGGGTGCTGGGTTTCAGGAACACCAACTTTAAGATGATGAGGGAAGTGGTACAGGGGTTCCTGTGCAAAATTCAAACGGGTATGGACACACAACAAAAGTGGGAACTGATAAGACAGGGGATAGTGAAGGCAACAGAAACTTGCTGTAGGGCCCAGACTAAGAAGGCTAGGGGAAAGAAACCTAGCTGGATAAGCAAAGGGGTGTTAGAAAGGGTGAGGAGGAAAAGGGCATCTAACAGGAGATACAGAAAATCGGGGAGGGACGAATATCTGCAAGAAGCAAAGGAAGTGAACGGGGGTAAGGGCAGCCAAGGTGGCAAGAGAACAGGCTGGTGCAGGGCATAACAAAGGGAAAAATACTTCTTTAGGTACTGTACATCAGGGAGACAAGAAGCTGTAAGGACCAAATTGTAAGAATTAAGCAGGAGGGGATGGGTGGAAGGGGGTGAAAAGGCAGAAGTGCTCAACAACTACTTCTGTTCAGTCTTTATGAAAGCAAGGGAGGGAGCTACCCATAGTAGGAGGGAGGATAGAAACAGATGGGGGGGATGACAGACGGAGAAATCACAGTGGGGAGGGTGCTGGAGGGGTTAAGGGCATTGAGGGTGGACAAGGCACTAGGGCTGGATGGAGTACATCCAAGAGTGCTGAAGGAGCTGGCAGAGGTCCTAGCAGGACCCTTGGCAGAATTATTTAATTCATCTCTAGACACGGGATGTGTACCCCATGACCGGAGACTGGATCACATGGTTCCCCTCCACAAGAGTGGACTCAAGGATGAACTAGGGAACTATAGGCCAGTAAGTTCAACATCCATAGTGGGGAAGCTAATGGACACCATCCTAAAGGAGAGGCTAGTGGCACTACTAGAGGTGAACGGTGTGCAGGACAGGAGGCAGCATGGCTTCATCAAGGGCAGGTCATGCCAGACCAACCTGGTGGAATACTATGTAACCCCTAGATGGCGCTATCCCAGGGCTACTACCCTGCCTGATTTGCCACTAACAGGTTGAGGGGCCTGGATCCAATGGCGGGTGCCTCCACCCAGAGGTCAGGGTTTGCAATAGTTAAACTAACTTGGTCACAGCCCTCTGGGACACTGCAACCCCCTTTCTTCCCACTAGTGGCCCACACAATATATCAGAATTACCTTACAGTATACACTTACCCCCAGGTCTGGTTCCGCACTGGGACCTCCTGTGAAATGAGATACAGTGCAACAATCACAGTACAGTACTTTAACATAGACAAATACCTCAGGCAGTATAACTTTGCTGAAACAAGCAGCTCTGATTTATTTAGGGGATATAACAAGGACAGGGAAATCAGGTTAATTAGCTTATCACTCTAATAATCTACCCATGGCTCTGTGCACAGGCCTATCCCTATCAGTTACTGTCCCTGGGTACCCAAGCCCTAGTGTAGTCCAAACCGTGGCAGCTGGTAGGGGCCCTTTCACACAGAGAAAGGAGAATTAAACAGTCAACAGTACAGTAATTCCATTTGGATTTAATGTGGCAATTCAACGAGGAGCAACCCTGAATTAGTACTCCGACCCAAATAAGATAGGGTCCTTCAATGTCAGCAGGGCTCACTTGAGGTACACAAACCTCTTCACACTTCCATATAAAAGAAAGTACTATACCAGGCAGGCTGCATCTGTATCCCGATCGCAATTACTGCACAATACCGGAGAACACACAGCAGATTCAGTTCCTGACAGACCGAGTGCAATTTTCAGCAATTCTTCCAGTCTTCTACAGGGTGAGCCTGGTTTCTACCTTCAGAGATCCTTTGATTCTTTTCAGGACGGATTCAGTCCTAACAAGCTGTTACACAAGCTGCAGACCGAACTCTGGGCCTTACACGTTTTGACTAAAACTGCACACTGAAAAGCACAGGGCTCCTTCCTTCTTCACTGCCAAAGCTCAACTGAACTCCAACTGACGAAACCGGCACTTCCTTTGAGTTCCTCCCAGTTCTTGACTGGATTGGCTGTCACTCACAATAGACTGCTGCTGTTGGTCCAAAAGGCACTGAAGTCTAAACTACATCTCCCAGAGTCACTGCCCATACAATCCTCTTGTGGCTGGCTCAGATTATGAGTCCAAGTTCTGATTCGTCCAAGGCATCATTTTAGAGCTAGCTTACCCCACACTGATTGGTCCAGTTCAGCAGTTCAAAACTAGAATGGGAACTAGCAGACACAGTTCTGACTGCAAAGAAAGCAGGTTAGACAAACTGTAATTTCATTATTACTCTAAATAATTTCTGGCAAACAGTTACATCTTTCAGATAGGTTCCCTTTGCACCCTAGTGACTGCAAAAATGAAGTGAATTGGCAGCAGCTCAGTGGTACTCAGAGAAGCACACAGTCCCCCATACAAACTAATTATGTCTGCAAGCAGACAGCTCTTAAAGAGACAGTACCAGAGGCTCTAAAACACTCACTGATAAATGGCTTAAATGCAACACCATTCAGGCTTGGAGCATTCAAGCAAGCTCCTGGAAGTCTTTGGGAACCCCCATTTGCAGGGGTTACACCTTCCTGGGTTGGAAAGCTTTGATTCGCGCAAGCAAGTACCCATAAGTTTCAACTGCAACCATATACATTTGCATTAGGCTCGCATATGTAATCATCAGTCAATATATCATTTTACCAAGAACACATTTCTGAAACATTGCACGTCACTCTTTACACAGTATTATATACACATTGTGTACCATAATCAAGTTGTTTCCTCTGTACATGAAACCTGAAGAGAGGGGCCCTTCCTATCAGTTACCTTGGGGCTGGATGGGGCAAGGGCACCATACTTAGAGGGCAACACAAGTAACTTGGAGTTAGCACTGATGCTCAGTTTGGGCAATGAGCTCGGGACACATACACTCCTTTATGGACAACATTGAGAGGCAAGTCCACAGGCCTCCCAAGTGAATCATAACTGAGGTGCACCACAGGCTTTACAGCTCGACCAGTCTTTCTAGGGGAACTGTTATAGTCTCTGCACTCTGAGCCTCATTTTCAGCATTGTCCTCACTTGTCAGGGGAGTCTCCATGGGGTAGAGAGGTAGAACTTGGGGCACTTTCAGCTCCAGGAGTTACAGTTTCTGAGTCCACAACATTTGGCTCGCATGGAGAGCTGGACACTGGCAGTGGACTGTCAGGGCACCAAAATACTCTTCTTGTTCGGTGTATCACCAGTCTGCCCCAATCTATCATTTTCCTCCTGAAAGCTCAAACAGTTCAACCATGCACAATGATTCCATTTCATCTGATCTGATGCTTTGCACTTCACTTTCTGGGAGCATTGGCTCCAGGGACGAAGCTGGGGGCTTAGACAGTCCAGAAGGCCCAGCTTTGTCTCCAGTATTGACTAGGGGATTGCCCCGAAACAATTGACTCAGTTCGTGAGAAGGATAGTATTCAAAGTCACTCTCACTTTCTTCCGATATGGACTGACAGTCATGCTCAACTGGGACTTGTGGAGGGGAACACTTTAACTTTGCTTCTGTAGGTGCAGACTTTCTTGATCTTTTCTTAGCAGCAGCTCTAGTCACTGGTCCAGAGGGGCATCTTCTAGGCTCAGACTCAATTAAGATTTGTCCAATGGGCAGTAAATGATTTCTATGCATTGTTTTTACATCTTTGAATTATTCTCAGGCCTTACTTTGTACACTGGCAGATCATCTAGTTTGCCCACTACAATGTGAGGGAGATGGTGCCATCTGTCAGCAATCTTGTGCTTGCCATGCAGTCCCAGATTCTTAGCATACACTGATCTCCTCCTGGAGTTCCTGTAGCTTTCACCTTTATCATACCTTTCTTTGTTGGCCAGATTTCTTTTGGCAGCCATGGTTTGAGCCAGTTGTACGCATGAGTTAGCTGGGCCTTTAACTTTTGCACATACTGTAAATAGTTGTCAGCTTGAACCCCATCAGGAGAGACCCAAAACACACATCTACTGGTAGTCGAGCTTCTTCCAAACATCAGGCGGTAGGGGAGAATCCAGTAGGCATCACTTTGGTGCAGTTATAAGCATGTACCAGGGTGCTAATTTGTTGGCTCCATCTAGGCTTGTCCTTTGGTGCAGGGTGCCTAGCATCTAGCAAAGTGCGGTTGAAACGTTCAGGCTGTGGGTCCCCTGGGGTGGTAGGAGTGGTTCTGGACTTTCAGCACTCCCCACAGAGAAAGCATCTCTTTGATCAGACGACTCTCAAAGTCTCTCCTTGATCAGAATGGATTCTTTGTGGAGCCCCATAGTGAACAAAAAGTTTTCTACAAGTACTTTGGCTACAGTGGATGCTTTCTGGTCTTTTGGTGGGGAAAGCTTGGGCATATCTTGTGAAATGGTCAGTGACCACCAGCACATTACTGATATTTCTTTGATCTGACTCAAACTTAGAAAATCAATACAGACCAGCTCCATGGGTGCACTGGTGGTTATGTTAACAAGGGGCAGCCCTCTGGGGCAAAGCTTTCCTCTGTAAGCAGCGACTACAAGTTCGAATGTGTTGCTCCACATCAGCCCCCATCTTAGGCCAATAGAATCTGGATCTCACCAAGTCAAGTGTTCTGTCTATACCAAGGTGCCCCATGTGGTTGTGCAAGGACTCAATACTGAGTCTCGAAAGGCAGTGGGAGCACTAGTTGTTGTTTCTCTACTTGTCCCTCTGTCTACTGTTTCTCTGTATAACAGTTTATTGATCAGTTTCAACTTAGGACCTTCTTTGTATAACAGTGCAGTTCTCAAATCAGTGGAGCGTAATTTGGACACATCTTTTCCTGCATAGAGGCTTCTAAAGCTGCTTTGATCATGGGATCGCAGTTGAGCCTTCGAATACTGTCATTGTCCAGCTGAGGCAGTGCACCAATGTCTATTGCAGAAAAGTGGCAATAAGCAGCAGGTATGCAATTCTCAGAGGCTCCAAGCAATCCACCATGCAGTCCACTGCGTCTCGTGGACATTTGTTCCTCCCTGTCAAACTTCTCGGCAGAGTGCCCGAATGTCAGGTTCTGCCAGTCGGACCCAATCATTCTGGGGAACAGGCCTCCGGAGAGAGCATCAGCATCTATGTGGTTCAGACCTGCTCGGTATTCGAGAGCATAGTCATATGTAGATAATGCAGAAAGCCACCTATGGCCAGTGGCATCCAACTTAGCTGAGGTCTGCACATAGGTCAAAGGATTATTGTCAGTTTTACTAGTATTTTAGCTCCATACAAGTACTCATGGAATTGGTCAACAATAGCCCACTTCAAAGCTAGGAACTCTAACTTATGTACAGGATAGTTCTTTTCGGATGGGGTCAGGCTTCTACTGGCAAAGGCCACTGGTCTCAGGCCATTCTCGTGCTCTTGGTACAACAGCCCCCCAACCCTTAAGCTAGCATCAGTGTGCAGGACGTAAGGTTTTCTTGGATCGGCATAGGCCAGCACTGGAGCATGGTAAGTTGATATATATGATCTCATGAAAAGCAGTCTCACAATCAGAGTCCAGCGGGCCCCAAATACTTCACTCGGATGAAAATACTACTTCCAGTCTTGAGGGATGCTGACTTTTGTATTTTTGTGGGTTGGGGATACCTTGAGTAAGGTTAAGTAAAGGGCGGATCACTCTTGAATAGTCCTTGATGAAGCGCCGATATATAACCACAGAATCCCAGGAATCTTGGCAGTTCTTTAGATTTTGGGCTGTGGCGGTGGTCAAGGCCTCAACTTTACTTGGGTCGGTCTCTATTCCTCGGTGGATACTATGTGTCCCACATACTTTACTGATGTTTGAAAAATTGACACTTATCAATGGACAGTTTAAGGCCAAAGTCCTCCAGTCGGTCCAATACCTTAAATAATCTGCTCTCATGTTCCTCCAGTGAGCTGCCAAACACAATAACATCATCTAGGTATACCAGGCACTCTAGTAAGTTCATGTCCCCACTGACGCTCCATCAATCGTTGAAAAGTGGCTGGGGCACCTGAAATCCTTGAGACATCCTCATGAATTCGTAGAAGCCAAGCGGACAGATAAAGGCTGTCTTTTCACGGTCCTCTGGGGCCAGCCGGGATCTGATAGTACCCTGCGGAGATCCAGCACAGAGAACCACTTGCTCCCGTTTAGGCAGTCCAAAGCATCCTGAATGCGGGCATTGTGTACTGATCGGGATAGTCCGCCGGTTTAAGGTGCGATAATCCACACACATCCTTACTGTTCCATTCTTTTTCCTCACTACCACAATGGGGGAAGCATAAGGGCTTCTGGATTCTTGTATTACACCAGCAGCTAACATCTCTTGCAGATGCCGTCTCACATCATCTATGTCAGCAGGTGCCAGGCGTCGAGACCTCTCATGAAATGGTCTTTCGTCATGCAGCCGGATATTGTGCTCAGCTCCTTGCACGCATCCTACATCCCATTCCTTTAAAGAAAACACCTGTCTCTCTGGGCAAGTTCTCACTGATCTTCACTTTCCATTCAGCTGGCAGCGGGAGTCGCCGAAATCAAACAAGTGAGGCGTTACTCTGTCATTCTTCCTTGAACTCTTGCTGCTGGGTAGCACTGCAGTGTCTGCACAATGCACATTAGCCAGGATGCAACTCTGTTTACTCGAATGTCTCTTTCAGACACATTATGAACTTGGACCATTACCCTTCTGGCATAAGTATGGGTCTAGCGGGCAAAATACTAGGCTTGACCAGCAGTCCCTCTGGCACTTTTCCATCGCCTGGTGCATCCAACATTAATATTTTATTCTTAACATCCTTTCTGATACGGACCTCTCCCTGTAAGGTACACTGGGCATTTGGCGCCAGGATCAGAGACTCAGGATCCTTCTTCCATACAATTCCGACCGGTTCCTCTGGTTCTGTTTTTTCAGCATCTCTCTGTGCCTCATAGGCCTTCTTAATTAAAGCCGGAACTCTTAAAGCTCTACTAGTCTTTGACCCCTGTTTTCATAACACAACTGTGCCAGCCTTCCGAACATATGAGCATTTGTTCCAATCAACAAAGGACACCATCATACAGTCCAGTGGGGGACACACTAAGGCTAGGGTCTCTACTTGTTCGGCCACTCCAGCCACGGAGGTGGGGAAAGACAGCCAAATTCGGATATACCCGGAATAGGGGTAGGCCTTCTCACTTAACCCCCATACATGCAGTCCTTCTAATGGTTGTAAGGGTACGTCTGACAAATGCTTCTGATACCAATCTTGGAACATAATTGTCACTTGGGAGCCACTGTCTAATATAGCTCTTGTAGACACTCCGTTCACCTTTACAGTGGTCTCCCCATGGAGGGACCCACTATTCTGGACCAGTCTGGAGAGGCGGTAGTGGGGGCCTGGGCAACTGACCTTGCCACAAAAGGACGTGAATTAGCATTTTGGTGCCCTACTGGGATCATGTCGCACCTCTTAACCACTGATTTCTTCTCCGAAGCTCTCCTTGTAGCCTATATGCAACTTTGTCAGTGTCTTTTGGGACTGGTATTCCTTTCATGTGCCCATCTTTCCCACAATTATAAGCAAAACATACTTCCTGGAGTTTGAGCTGGCCGAGGCGCCACACTGGGAGCCAGGCGGGGTATTACTAACTGGAAACCTTGGTGCCATCTCTGTCTGCGGCGTGATAAGCATTTGGAGACATCTCGTCAGTTTCTCCACTTCCATGGTCAAGGAATCGAGTTCGGAGCTGTTATCAGCAGGAGATACATGGGTGGTACCCCACCCCATAGCAGATGCAGTCGGATATAGGTCAGGGGCCTGTACTTGCAGGCGTGGCCTTCATAAAGGGACTGTTTTGAATTCCCGATCTCCTCAACAGTTCACTTCATTGTGACATATCTTTTTCCTTGTCAGAGCACTCATTGACTGCCAGCCTCTGCCCCTGAACTTCACTTGATGGGTCACCTCAGTCACTCGGTCGGAGCTCGCAGCTATTGGTGCAGGTCCTCCCGAGGTCGTCTTTTTCAGCTCCTCGAATTTCCTCTCATTAACTCATCATAGGAGGGTGGGGATTCCAGTCGATCTGCCAGGTGTAACTGAAGCAACAGCAGTTCTGAGAAGGGGCAGACTTAAGGATCCTGTCCAGCCTGGTTCGGTCCAGTTCAATCGCTGGCAAACTACCTTTCTGAGGCATTCTTGCAACAATTTTTCAGCCGAGATACATACACAGACAACAACTCCCTTGGTACTGTTGTGCATCTCTTACTCTCACCATAGGTCCTCATCAGAATCGCTCCTAACATTCTCCAAGGCTCAAGATAGGCCTGCAGTCGCTTCAGGTTACTGGCCCGTTTAGCACGGATGGTAGCCAGGGCAGGACCTCGGAGGCTCTCACTAACCCTCTTCGCTTCCACCTTCCGAGCATTGCCATTCTAGCACTTGGGGGCAACATAGTCTATCCAGGTCTCCCAGTCATCCTCCCTTGGGGGTGGGGAGGGTGCCAGAGAAGATCCTCAACCTTCGGTAAGAGTCGTGATCAATGGCAGGTGCAGAAATAGGAGTCTGCATTGGTTCAGCCACCATACGGGCACTGGAGCAGGAGAGGGTGTTGGGGAGGAACACCCCAGGTGGCAAGAATAGTTTCTTCAAGTCCTCCACAGTTTTCCTCTCCCAGCAACCATTCAGCAAATTTCTCCTCAAAAGTTTCAGATAGTGGTGGGGGCTGATTCCCCGGTCTTTACTGTCCTAGTTATCACTCCAAGCAGTGAGGGCTCCCTCTGGGGTAATGGTCTGTGGCACTTTGGAGCTATCTATGGGATCCTTAAACTCTACTAGGGCCAGGAAAGTGTGGGTGAGCAGATTAGCATGCCGACCCACCACCACAGGGTTTTGTAAACCTTCCACCTTGGAAAGTACTCCTGCACAGTGTCCGTATTGATACCCAGGGGATGTCCAGGATAAGCATAGCATTTTGGGGTCGATCTCCTCCCAGTACACCACTCCACCAGCCGGTGCACAGCTACTTCTGTCGGGTACCCATTTTTTCTTAACAGGGTTGTGAATATGGCCACTAGAGGACACACAATCCCAGCGGTGCCTCCAAGATGTAACCCCTAGATGGCGCTTATCCCAGGGCTACTACCCCGCCTGATTTGCCACTAACAGGTTGAGGGCCTGGATCCAATGGCGGTGCCTCCCACCCAGAGGTCAGGGTTTGCAATAGTTAAACTAACTTGGTCACAGCCCTCTGGGACACTGCAACCCCCCTTTCTTCCACTAGTGGCCCACACAATATATCAGAATTACCTTCACAGTATACACTTACCCCCAGGTCTGGTTCCGCACTGGGACCTCCTGTGAAATGAGATACAGTGCAACAATCACAGTACAGTACTTTAACATAGACAAATACCTCAGGCAGTATAACTTTGCTGAAACAAGCAGCTCTGATTTATTTAGGGGATATAACAAGGACAGGGGAAATCAGGTTAATTAGCTTATCACTCTAATAATCTATTTGTGGCTCTGTGCACAGGCCTATCCCTATCAGTTACTGTCCCTGGGTACCCAAGCCCTAGTGGCTAGTCCAAACCGTGGCAGCTGGTAGGGGCCCTTTCACAGAGAAAAGGAGAATTAAACAGTCAACAGTACAGTAATTCCATTTGGATTTAATGTGGCAATTCAACAGGGAGCAACCCTGAATTAGTACTCACGACCTCCAAATAAGATAGGGTCCTTCAATGTCAGCAGGGCTCACTTGAGGTACACAAACCTCTTCACACTTCCATATAAAAGAAAGTACTATACCAGGCAGGCTGCATCTGTATCCCGATCCAATTACTGCACAATACCGGGAGAACACACAGCAGATTCAGTTCCTGACAGACCGAGTGCAATTTTCAGCAATTCTTCCAGTCTTCTACAGGGTGAGCCTGGTTTCTACTCTTCAGAGATCCTTTGATTCTTTTCACAGGACTGATTCAGTCCTAACAAGCTGTTACACAAGCTGCAGACCGGAACTCTGGGCCTTACACACGTTTTTTGACTAAACTGCACACTGAAAAGCACAGGGCTCCTTCCTTCTTCACTGCCAAAGCTCAACTGAACTCCAACTGACGAAACCGGCACTTCCTTTGAGTTCCTCCCAGTTCTTGACTGGATTGGCTGTCACCACAATAGACTGCTGCTGTTGGTCCAAAAGGCACTGAAGTCTAAACTACATCTCCCAGAGTCACTGCCCATACAATCCTCTTGTGGCTGGCTCAGATTATGAGTCCAAGTTCTGATTCGTCCAGGCATCATTTTAGAGCTAGCTTACCCCACACTGATTGGTCCAGTTCAGCAGTTCAAAACTAGAATGGGGAACTAGCAGACACAGTTCTGACTGCAAAGAAAGCAGGTTAGACAAACTGTAATTTCATTATTACTCTAAATAATTTCTGGCAAACAGTTACATCTTTCAGATAGGTTCCTTTGCACTCCTAGTGACTGCAAAATGAAGTGAATTGGCAGCAGCTCGAGTGGTACTGAGTAGCACACAGTCCCCCATACAAATAATTATGTCTGCAAGCAGACAGCTCTTAAAGAGACAGTACCAGAGGCTCTAAAAACACTCACTGATAAATGGCTTAAATGCCAAACACCATTCAGGCTTGGAGCATTCAAGCAAGCTCCTGGAAGTCTTTTGGGAACCCCCATTTGCAGGGGGGTTACACTATGATTGGGTAACTAGGCAAATTGATGGGGGCCATGTGGTGGATGTCCTGTACCTAGACTTCAGTAAGGCCTTTTATTCAGTACCACATGGGAGACTTGAAAGCAAATCAGGGGGCACAGGGGCAGGAGCAAAACTGGTGGGGTGGGTGGAGAACTGGCTAAAAGATAGACAGCGGCGGGGGTGGTAGGTGGGGAATACTCATCCCCTAAGACTGTGACAAGTGGTGTTTCATAGGGGTTGGTGTTGGGCCCAGTGCTGTTTGGCATATTTATTGCAGACATCTTGGAGGGCATCAGCAGGAAAATAAGGCTATTTGCGGATGACACTACGATGGGAGCGGTGGTGGATGACCAGGTTGGGTGGCAGGGGCTACAGGAGGATCTGGCAAGGCTAGAGGCATGGTCTGACAGATGGCAGCTAGGATTCAATGCAAAAAAATGCAAGGTACTGCACTTCGGAACAAAAAATCTGAGGAGAAGCTACCATCGGGGAGTGCGACTGGAGGTAACAGAAGAGGAGAAGGATCTGGGTTGCTCATCAAGGGAGCAATAAACAATTCCAAGTAATGCAGAAAGGCAGCAGCAATGGCCAACAAAATGCTGGGGTGCATTACAAGGGGCATTAAATCGAGAAGAAGGGAGGTTATTCTACCGTTATACAGATCGTTGGTTAGACCCCACCTGGAATACTACATGCAGTACGGGTGCCCGTACCTACAAAAGAACATTAGGCTGCTGGAGGCAGTGCAGTGTAGGGCAACAAAGATGATTCAGGGCCTGGGGAAACTGCCGTATGAGGTCAGAGGGACGGGGGGACATGATTGAGACCTTCAAATACATGAAGGGGATAATCAAAACAGACACATAGGGTCTATTCAGGAGGAGGGTCAGGAGAGACACTAGGGACCATGACATGAGATTGAAGGGGCATGTAGATTCAGGAGGGAGGTGAGGAGGCATTCCTTTATGGAGAGGGTGGTAGCAAAGTGGAACACTTTACTGGCTGAGGTGGTGGCATGTAACACAGGGAATCTTTCAAGAAGGGGTGGGACAGGGAAAAGGGGAGGGGGGAGCTGCTGAATAGGGAGCTTGCTGCAATCTTGAGCAGCCTAGATAGACCAGGATGGCTGTTTGCTGCTGGCAACTTTCGTATGTTCATAGGCACGGAGAATCCCACTGATAACAATTGCACCACCATGGTTCAAGATAAATGAAAAATCATGTGGAGTGTAATCAAGCAAGTCAGAGCCAAAAAACTTAAAGGCACAGCTTTTGTATCTTGCAAGACTGCAGGCTGGCACAACGGATGACCCCAAAATCTATACTAACTTACGGATGCAGCTGGATTCCTTAAAGAACTTGGTGTCCAGTTTCTGTCCTTGAAGAAGGATCATCTGGCATGCAATCTCCTGAGACTGGCCTGGGAGGTGGCATGTGGAAGACCCGAGAAACAGAGGAATCCAGATCTGAAAACCAACAAACAGCTTGGCTCCATGGTCATCACTCCAATTCCAATCCAATTCCAATTGTTTTAACCAGGTGAGACACACTAAGCTGAAAGCTTGTTTACAGATGCAACCTGGGAGCACAGGGAAGTTAAGTGACTTGCTTAGGGTCACACAGTTTGCAAGTGGGGGCTGTGAGATTCAAACCCAGATCTCCAGATTTGCAGCTCAGAGCCTTAAACCACTGCGTTATACTGCCTCCCTATTAAATCCACCATGCAGATTGTTGTGGTCCAGGATAAACTTTATTACTCGAAAATAATAAAACACAGCACTGAGCTGAAAAAATGCACCTTCCCTCCTAACAGCCAAATGGTTTTGTGCCACAAGCACTTTCTCAAGGCTGATGTCAACACCAAGAGACGGTGTTTAAAAAGTCACAGATTTAAAGAGGTAGTGTCTGTCTATAAAGTACAGTTGCATATAAGAAATACAATAAAACAACAGTCCATACAAATATGCGAAAACAAAAAAAGTGCAACAAAATTCATCATTAGTTCCAACATGTAAGAAAGCAAATAAATTAACTACTGTAAATGAATAAAAGGGAGAGAGGCAAAAAATTAATTTATTTCTTACTGTGGGTGATCGTGGAGTTGAGCTGTTTGCTGGTTTTATGAGTACCTCCTTGTTTTTGGCCACAGCCATAGCTTCCTTATCTGCCTCTTTGCTTACACAGAACCCAGATCAGATTGCACCCCCCCCCCCACTCTGTACTGGCATTCAATCACAATCAGTTAAGTTGCTATAATTTTAAAAGTATGCATCCAAATAACACTAAGTGTGGAACATAAACAGAACCCCATGGCCTACATGAGTGTACCAAATGTCAGAGTAGTAGACTGAAAGGGGGAGGAGGTATGGGTGGCCAAACATTTAATCAAAATTTAATTTTCAGTTATTTTGAGATAATTTAAACATTTCTTATTCATATTTCTCCACAATATCAGGATTTAAAGAAGCACCCAGAGTATGTTTGTGCACCATGTTTTAAGTCTCAAGCAGTTATAGGTAGCCAAATATTTTGCCAAAAGATGGATTTCTGTAATTTTAGTCTAATTTTGATAGCATTCATTGAAATGTTAAAAAAACTGACAGGTATACTGGATATCACTACATTTGTATATGCACATAGTTTCGGATTTCTTGCTTTAAAAGGGACTTAGTTATAGCCTCCCAAACAAGTTGCCAAAATGTATATTTTGGTTAGTTCCCTCTTATTTTAAAACTACGTAATCAAATTTAACCAGAGTTGAAACATTTGAACTACTATACCACATGGTCATTTCTGAAAAAGTTCATATTTGCAACTTTAAATGGGATTTAATTAAAAGTAGTCAAACTTTCACAACATTTAAACATTTATTTTTGCAAGAATGTTAACTAGAAATGTATAAATCTCTGAAACTTTAAAACTAGGGAAGGCAATACCATTAAATCTGTCAGGTTCTTAAACCTTACACAGAGACTGTCTGTGCCAATTTTATTAATTGCTTGCTGCGAGAAATTGCAAAATAACATCTGGACTTAAAGTCAAATCCCATGAGTCTTTGTGAAAATTGTAGAACTTTATGAAAAATTCCATAAAACTGGAATTTTGTAATTTCACTCAGCCTTAACTGGGGGGGGGGGTTCTAATTAAAGGATAGGGGTATAAGAGGCAGATGGTGCAGGAGGTCACCATGCTCTGGAGTTAGATGCACAGTTTCACCAAGAATGGACAGCTGATCTGAGTAGCACAACAGTGGTAGAGCCCGAGGTTGGAGCAAGAAAGCACAGAGTGTCAACAATTCCAACCTGAATGCAAGAAATTTAAGGATCATATCCAGGAAATGTATGATCCGGGGAGCCTGGTGTACACGCAAATCTAGGACTTAGAGATACTCAAAAAGATGTAGTGGGGAAAGACAATGTCTTGGGCAGCAGGAAGAAATAATACTGGCTATTCCAACAGGGTAGGTCGATAGGAAAAGGAGTAGGTGACTCATGTTTTAAGGGAGTTTGTCACTATAAATAAAGGGGATATCAGTGGGATCAGTAGTTATACTGAGTAAATCTGGCTATGCCAAAACAGAAGGGGCAGGGGAGCAGTCACCCAGAGAGGAACAGCAGGACTGCAAAAAGCTCAGTCCAGCTTATCAAACGAAGTAGTGATACATGCATTGTTAATGTTAAATTCCACAAAACAAATTCTGGATGCTTCATCTACAGTATATGCTATTAGAAAGATGTGAGAAAATGATACTAATCATTTTTTTCTTCTGTAAAATTAAAACTGCTTAACCAATTTATCCAGTAGTGTTAGACACCGGGATACACTGACTATGGAAACGCATGTCAAATGTTAACTCTATGCATGCAAGAGCAGAGAAGTTACAAACATCCACATTTTTGATTGTTTTCACAAAGTTTTGCAAATATTTAAATAATAAAGTTTTGAACCCTGTAACTTAAAAATCTCTTATGTAATTCTCTTCATATTTAGATTATTCTATAAGCATCACAAAAAAGTTATCCATACTAATTTACACATGTCTAGCTCCAAAGGTGCCTGAGTTACATGCAGATTATTTTTTTATCTGAAATCTCCTGAAAAAAATAAAATGACAGATTTTGAGCACATATGATTTTGAGATGATGCATCATATTGTCATGAAATCTGGCACATTGTTAGAACACCTATCATCAAGAAATCATGCCGAATTTAAGATCCCTGAACCAATAGATGGTTAAGGTATAAGCAGATAAAAATGTTCATGAAATTTCAAACAAACAATAACATGACAACATTTGAGCACCAAAACTTCTGAAACAGTCCATCCAAATTTCATGATATTTGGCATGTTAGTAGCCATTGACCAAAAGAGTATTAATTCCAAATTTCAGAGTTCTAGCTTGATTGCGGTTGAATTATAACCAAATTACTAAATTGTAAAACTTCCACAAAATTCCAACGAAATTCACAGAATTTTGAAAAATGTTGTATAAATTCCATGGATTCAGAATTTTCCCATTCCGCACAGCTCTAGGTGTAGGCAATGGTGGACATCCATGGGCTGGGTGCAGGAGCTTGGCCACCTCATGCTGGATGTCATTGGACACTGCAGCTCTGGGGTCATGTTCACGCTCACTGAACAAGGGAAACACCCCGGCACCTGGGAGGAGGAGGATGACGAGCCTGCTGCAGCCCCCATGCCCACTGCCAGATCCTACCCACCCAGGTCTCCAGTATCCTCTGGCCCTCACTCCACTTGCAATGATTGGATTGAAGAAGCACCGACAGTAAGTGGATGGCAGCCCCACCTCAGGGGGTCCAAGCCAGGGGGTCATATGTAGGTTAGCAGTGGCAGGTCAGAGTTCTAGAGGGACCTAGAGCTGGGAGGGTTTCAGGCCAGGTGGAAGAAAGCTGGCAGGGCTACGTCCAGGGGCCAGCGACCGGAAAGAAAGAGAGTTGAAAAAAAAGGTTTGGCAGCAATTTCCCTAATTTTCATATCACTCTGAAGAGCCTATGCATGTTTGGCACCTACTGATGTCCCCTTCATTATCTATGTCACAGCACCACATACAGAACCCACAGGAGACACAGCTCACCCTGAACTCTACAGTCACAAACTGTGGTGCAGCAGGCTCAGGCAGGGGTGGATGGGAGTCGCAGCACACATCTTTCTGGTGAACTGATGGCAGGACTTGCTCCTGTAGTACAATTAGAGAACATAGCTATAAAGGGAATTATATACTTTCAGACTGTTGGGACAAGGAGGGAGGAAATTAGGCAAACCTGCACACTGGATGGGTCTCTCAGCATCACTGCTACAAACCACCATTGTGGCCTATACAGTTTGCCTCTAATGCCCACAGTGCCTATTTTAAAGGGATGGCCTTGAACTGAAATTGAGTAAACAGAACAGGGATCCCACTATATATGGACCTACTCTGTGGGCTGAATTCAAAGGTGACATCACCAAAACTGTAACCGGGGGGGGGGGGGGGGGGCATCGCAAGACCTGAGGGCCTGACTTATGACACTGTGGCACAAATTCAGATAGCATGTCTTCTTAGTCACACAATCACTCACAAACTAAACCAGGCCAACCATTGAGGCCTTCAGGGACCCTGCCCTCAGCTTAGCAGAGACAATTCATAAAAAACCCAGAGGGTCTCTGAGTAGCATGAAGGGAAAGTTGCAATTAGGACAGGCTTGAACTATTTTTTTGAAATACAGTCTTAAGCTTAGCTATCAAAACAACAGGATGTGCACTGAACCTACCTAACTCATGTGAAGATGGGGGGTCCGAAATATAAAGGTTGAACATGCACAAGAAATCTTTTTTTTTTGGGGGGGGACATTTGCCAGAAATCACGACATGCCAAGGTGGATGTCTGTAGCTTAAGGGAGTTAAGTGCACATACTGCTATGTGCGCTCATCTGGCTTGGTCCTCATACCACTAAGGATGAAGGTGTCTTGGGTATGACACCTTACACAATAACAGGCACCTCATGTTCGAGGGTCTGAGTTCTCTTGCTTGACCATGGAAGCCACGGAGGGAGGGCTGAAGGTCACCAGGACCTCAGCATGCAAATGGATTTGGACACAAGTTCTCATAAAACAGACCTGAGCTGACATCTTCAGACTGTACCGGGGCAGCTTGTATTGAGAAGAATAGCCCAGACAGAGGTTGTTCAAATCGTTTTATTGTCTCTGTTAATACTGAATGCTTGTTGGTTTTTGGTTCTAGGTGCAGGTACATCAACCTACAGACATTACAGACAGACAATTGGATTTCATGTACCTCAGGTGGCCTAAAGGAAAACAAAAATCATCATGAATTGTAAATGGGGGCGCTAACAAAGGTTATAACTTACAATATAAATGGAATAAACAACCCAAACAAATGTAAATAGTTACTTTGCACACATTTGTAAAGAAAGAAAGGGAACATATTGTGTTCACTCAAGAGATGCACTTGAACCCTTAGGAGGCCAAGAAATTCCAGAAATGGGGATTTACTAAGATGTTCCATTCCTCACTGGAAAAGGAGAACAAAAACAGGAGTACTTACCCTAATAGCAAATACACTACCATTTGAGGAAAAACAAGTCATAGCTGATGGGAGGATATTCAAGACACCTCAGTAATCCTGCTGAATGTATATGGTCCCCGGGATCCCCATATCACTCTTATGCCAAACTACTCAAGCTGGTGGTACAGAAGGTGAGGGGACTAGTGATAATGGGAGGAGACTGGAACCTGATTTCTAGTAGATCGCGGGACACCACATCCCAGGGCTTAAGGCAATGGCACCTAAAAAAAGGTGAAAAGTCTCATGGAGGAGCTGAGAATTGGAGCTTTCTGGAGGCTGAAATATCCCCTCACTAGACATTACAACTGCTATTCCCCCAGTTTCAAAATCTACTCCAAACTAGACACCATTGTTGCACTGAAGCAAGTTGCTCATAGATTTGAACCCATGTGGGTGGGCACCTCGACCATCCTGATCACCAGACAGCCTTCCTGTGTGTAGACCTACATATCCCTAGAAAGAAGACACACTTGAGAACAAATGTCTCACTCCTCTGGGATGCCACATTGATGGCAGGACTCAAGGAGGAGCTAAAGAGGGTGATAAGGGAGAACAGTAGCCAAATGACCTTCTCACAAATTCTATGGGACACTGCTAAGATGGTGCTCTAAGGAAAGTTGATCTCCAAAGCCTCTCATAGAACAAGGAAATGCAGAAAGAAATTGTCCCAACTGAATGAGGGACCTAGAGATGACACAATGGCATACATGGGAAGCCCAATGGGATCAGGACATAGAACAGACTGGGTCTAAAATTCTGGAACTGCAAAATGCCAAGATGAAAAAAGTACTACTGTACCTCAAACAGAAATATTATGAGGAAGGACTGAGGGCCATGAAACTGCTGGCCTTCAGATTATAACATCAGGCTGCAAGTACAGCCATAACCAAAATATACTGCCCAAACACAGGGCAACTGATGAGAAAATCTGAGCAAATTTCAGCAGCCTTTGCATAATCCTATAAAAAACCCTGTACAGCCCACACCTGGCTATGTCAGAACAGAGTAAAAAAGCATTTTGGATGCCCTAGAACTCCTTAAAGTGATGCAAGAACAGGGTGTCCTCCTGACAACCTCAATCACAGACCTAGAAACAGAAGAATCCTAGTATTAGTATTTCTAATGCTAATACTAGGATTAGCATTTCTAATGGCCTTTTTTGTTCATACACAGCTTCCTGTCCCATGTGATTGTGATGTATCCAGACCATTGATTCAGAGAATAAAATAGCTGCTACAGCAGCATCTACTGTTTGGGGCCTGATACTCCGGCATCAACTAAATAACTGTTCAATCCAAACTTTATGTGTGTCTAAGTCTAGTCAGCAGAAGTGACTTTTTGGTTTTTAAAGCCTTTCATTTGATCAAACTACACACAACCATTAAGAAAGCACACAAATCACCCAAGGCCACAAATGCTATATCAGTGAAGACTATAGCTGTTTCCTTACAGAATAGTCCACTCAATTATCTCTCAGGCATTTGTCATGTGTAAATGTAACCTTCATTAGAGCTCCCTGGACAAAGAGAGTTAATTAACAAAACAGCTCTACTACTGTAAACTTGAGAAAAAAACACAGCTGTTGTTGAATTAATGGTTCAGGACACATCACTGTCACATGGGACAGGAGGCATTGTAGGAACAAGAAGAGCCATTAGAAATGCTAACGGGGACATCTCCAGGGGCCATAAAAGCAGCAAGCAAATTTAGAAAAAAATTCCATTCAACAAGTAAAGGGAAGGACTTACTAGGAGTATACCTACAAATCGAAACACTCTGCACAACATATTTGTTTGTAAATTTTGACTTATTTCTCCTTTGAGAAACTTAAAACCAACAAATGCCCCGGACCCAACGGGTATGGTGGAGAATTCTATAAATGCTTCTGAACTGAAGCTATCCCCTTTCTTAAGAGGGTTTGTAATGAGGTTAGGAGGGAGGGGGAGTCCTTCCACACAGCTGGAACTATGCCACATTTCAGTGATAGCCAAAGAAGGAAACAAATCCACCCACTGCAGCTGTTTCTACCCCCCATTTCACTACTTAATACAGACACTGTATATAACACAATTTATGTCACAAACTCAATAACAGCAAAAGCTACCAGCATGTGTTATGAGTCTTGACACTGAAAAAGCCTTTAATAAGGTAGTAATCCTATTCCTTTTCTTAGTCCATGAATAGTTTGGATTCCCTGAGCAATTTATTGCTGGTGTCAAAGACATATAATCCTCCCCTTGGGCCTAAGTGTCTACAAATGGTGATGTGTCCCCCAGATTCAGTGTATATGAAAGGACACAGCAGGGCTGCCCCTCTCACCCCTCTTATTTGCCTTTAACATTGAACCCTTAACTCAGTGGATTAGGTCCAACCCCAAGATACACAGAGTAAACGGGGTCACCCCCCCCAAAACGAAACTGCACTGTATGCAAATGATGTGTTATTGCACTTGACATAACCAGAAGAAGAAATGGGGGCGGTCTGGTGGGCATAAAACATTTTGGATGGCACGTGGGCTATGTTATAAACAAAACAAAAAGGAGGTGTTACAATTTCACTACAACCCCTCCCAACCACTACAACGTATTCTATCCCTGAAAGGGAAAGACTCTACGATTAAATACCTGGGGATATATGTGACTAAAGACCCATCTAATCGCTTTGAAACCAACTTCACCCCACTAACACAAAAGGTCCATCAGAACTTCAACAAATGATCCCAAGTAACCCCACCCCGTACTCACGAATTGGTTCACTAAAAACAGGTTACTCACCTGTAACAGTATTTCTAGGAGTAGTATTAGTTGTTCATCCACACTCTTTGGCATGTCCCCTTCCACTGTAAGATCAACCGGAAGTCTTCAAGCTGGCTTCTCCCACCAACCCCGGTGGTATATACCTTGGCTCCGTCTCATGACACCAGATCTTAGCCCACTGGAAGCCAGGTGTTGTGCGTCCACAGCCGGGGAGGTCAGGTGGGTCCGTGTGGATGAACAACATATACCATTCCTAGAACTACTGTTACAGGTGAGTTACCTGTTTTTCTAGGAGCATGGATATGTTGTTCACCCACATTCTTTGACAGACTCCTAGGAGTTCTCCAGGAGGAGGGAGGCAAGGCGCACACCCCCTACTTAAGGAACAGAGATTGGAGAACTGAGGCCCCAAAACCAATATCCCGGCGTGACTCAAGGTCGATGTGGTAGTGGGTGATAAAGGTGTTTGCTGACTTCCAGGTAGCAGCCCGACAGATTTCCTGGATAGGGATGTCCATGGAAGTAGCCACTGATGCAGCGGTATGGCGGGTAGAATGAGCTCTTATCCCTCTGGGAGGCTCCTTGCCCACCAACTCATAACATAGACTAATGCATGATGTAATCCATCTTGCAATTGTCCACTTTGCTGCAGGTCTGCCAGAAGCAGCTTCAGCATAGGTGACAAACAGCTGGCAAAACTCTCCCCGAATTTCCACCGTCCTCTCCTTGTAATAGGAGAGAGCACGTCTCAGGTCCAAAGTATGGAGCCTGTACTCGGCCTCCAAGGTGTAATTAGGGTAGTATACTGGCAGAGTTAACACCTGGTTGTGGTGAAACTCTGACACCACCTTTGGAAGGAATTTCAGTTGGGGGCATAGGACAACCTTGTCCCTGTGGAAGACCAGATAAGGGGAGTGCACCGAAAGCCCTGGAGCTCCCCTGTCCTTCTGGCAGATATGATAGCCACCAGGAAGGCCGCCTTTCATGACAAGTGTGACAACTCACACTTGTGCATTGGTTAGAATGGCTTGCCCATGAGCTTTACCAGTACAAGCAGTAGATGCCACAGAGGTGGAGGTTCACACACCAGACGGGATATGTGATCCAGGCCTTTCTAAAAAGCACCCAACCACCCTCTCCTGTGCCAGTGTTGGCTGACCTGCCCACGCCCGGTAAGCAGAGATGGCTGCCAGGTGCACCCTAAGGGTCGTTGACCGTAGACCCCCTTTGGAGAGAGACCAAAAGTAGCCAAGAATGTTAGCCACTAAACAGGACAAAGGGTCCAGGCCCCTGCCCTGACATCAAATGGAAAACCGCTTCCATTTAAAGGTGTAACATTTCCTGGTTGATTCCTTTCTGGATACCTCCACCACAGTGTAGACATCTTCGGAAAGACTCAAAGCCTGGAACTCTAGTCACTCAGATACCAGGCTGGGAGGTGCAGGGATTGAAGTTCTGGATGGAATACCTTCCCCTGACTGAGTGAGATCCGGTCCGGGCATGCTGGAAGCTGCTCCAGGGACCTGCAGCTGAGGATGAGGAGATCTGGATACCAGAACTGGCGTGGCCAGTCTGGGGCTACTAGGATCACCTTTGCCTTGTTCCTCCTCACCTTGAGGAGCACCTTGTGGATCACAGGAAATGGAGGGAAGGCATAGATGAGGCCTGGGGTCCAAGGCCTCAAGAAGGCATCCCCCTGCAGTGAGCCCTGCTGAGGGGGGCAGGCATGAAACAGTCTCAGCTTAGTGTTGTCCCTGGAGGCAAACAGGTCCACCATCAGTTTTCCCCAGTGGGAGAACAGGCTGTAAGCTACCTTTGGATGGGGAGACCACTCGTGGGATATCTGGCCTAAGAGCATCTGCCAGATGGTTTGAGGCTTCTGCCACATGGATGGCTAGATCATCTACCTCCAGTTGGCTCACAAGGGTCAAGATGCAGAGCGCCTCCCTGCACAGCAGACAGGAGTGCATGCCGCCCTGTTTGTTGAGGTAGTACATGGTCATGGTATTGTCCATCTGGACTTGAACCACTTGACCCCAGAGCTGAGGAGCGAAAGCTGACAGTGTCAGTCTGACTGCTCTGCGTTCCAACAGGTTGATGTGGCACTGGGACTCCTCAGGGGTCCAGAGCCCGTGGGCCCTGTTGTCCCTCATGTGGGCTCCCCAGCCTATGAGAGAGGCATCAGTCGTAAGGACGACCGTCAGCTCAGGGTGGACAAATGGGATCCCTTCCTGCAACTGGTCTGGGGCGGTCCACCAGTGGATAGCGTCCCACATCTTCTGGGTTATAGTGATCAGCTGGTCAAAATGACCATGGCACTGAGTCCACTGGACAGCCAGCTCCCATTGGAGGGGGTGCATGTGCAACCAGGCTGAATGAACCACTGAGGTGCATGCCGCCATGTAACCCAGAAGGTGCAAAAAGCCCCGGGCAGGGCACAGTTGCCCAACCAGAAATGACTGGGCAAAGGAGGGGAGAACCTCCATCCTGTCTGCCGGGAGCTGAGCTCTGGCTTTACAAGAGTTGTGCTCTGCCCCGATGAAGCCCATCACCTAAGAAGGCAAGAGTTCTGACTTAACCTCGTTGATCAGGAGGCTGAGTTGGGAGCAGGTCTGGAGGGCCAGGTTCCTGGACCTCTCCACCTCCTGTTGGGTGAAACCTGCTAGGAGCCAATCATCAAGATAAGGATAGATCCTGCCCCCCCGACGCCTGAGATGGGCCACCACCACTGCAATGCGTTTGGTGAAGACCCGTGGGGCTGATGACAGGCTAAACGACATGGTTCGGAACTCGTACAGGATCCCTTTGACCCTGAAGAGGAGGAACCACTGATGGGACAGACGGATTGGGATGTGAAAAAACGCATCCTGCAGATCCAGTGAACAAGCATGGTATGATCTGGGACAGAGTGACCATCCGAAAGATGCGTGACCTGAGATATTGATTCAGGTCATGCAGATCTAGAATGGGGCACCAGCCCCCCCATCTGCTCAGGCACCAGGAAGTACCTGGAGACAGAGCCTGGGTCTGCAGGAGGATCCACCAGTGGAGCTACTGCCTCCTTGAGGAGGAGCTGACCAATGTTGTCTCAGAGAGCTGACTGAGTCTGAGCAGATACTCTTTCCTCCCGAGGGGCGTGGGCTCAGCTTGGAGGGACTGAGTCTGAGCAAATACTCTTTCCTCCCGAGGGGCGCGGGCTCGGCTTGGAGGGTACTGCTCAAATTCCAGAGGCAGTCCATGACTGACCACTTCAAGAACTCACCTGTCTGAAGTGACAGCGGACCAGGTGGAAAGGAAGTGGTGGAGCCAACCCCCCATGGGAGGACCCAGAGTTGAGGTGACGGGAGAGGGGTTGACAGCCCCCGCCTCGTCACTGAGCAGACTTGGAGGAGGAGGATCCAGGACCTGAACCTTGGCCTCCTTTATGTGCCTGGGGGGGCCTGGGCTTGGGCCAGGGGCACCAAGATTGAGTCTGCTGCTGTCCACCTTGAAATGAGGACTGCTGAGCCACGGGGGAAGAATGCCAAAAAGGCTTCTTTTTCTTCTGCTGGTTCTTGCCCGAAGAACCCTTGGCAGAAGTAGCGTCCAAGGTGGTATTGGACTGTTCAATGCACTGAAGGTGACCAGCCACTCCTGGGCCAAACAGGTCGGTCCCTAGGAAGGGCATGTCAGCTAGTTTGTGCTGGGTATCTGCCAGGAAAGAGGAGAGCCTCAGCCAAGCCCTGTGATGAGAGGCAACTGCGGCAACCATCGAGCAGGCACAAGAATCCCCAATGTCCAAGGCTGTCTGAAGCTGCTGTTTGGCAACAACTCAGTCCTGATCCTGGACCTGCTTGACCGAGATCTGCATGTCCGTGGGGAGATGTGGGAGGACTTCATTCAGTGACCCTAGAAGGGCGTGAGAGAAGTGTGCCATGATGACGGCTGAACTGGCCTGACAAAGGCCCAAGGAGGAAACCGCATAGACCTTCTTGGCTGAATGGTACAAAAGCTTGGACTCTTTATCAGGAGGTCAGTTAGTGTCAGCAGAACTGCCAGTACACCTGAACACAGAGGTGGTCACCAGGCTGTCAGCCGAAGGGTGCTCTGTGAACCCTGCAAGAGATCCCATGGGCACCACGTACTTGTGGACCATGCAGGCAGATGGGGCTGGACAAGGGGCAGGGCACTGCTAGAGTTCTAAGGCCAGGCCAGCAATAGCCTCGGCCACAGGAAAGGCCTCCATCGGGGTATCCCCTCTCTTAACTCATTGAGGCCTCAGGAACTCTTTGAGAGTTCCACCACTTGTGGCCTGTATACTTTTAACAGTGCAACATGGAGCTTTCTGAGCAAAATCAAGTCATAACAGCATGCCACAAACAAATGTGAATATCTCATGAACCATAAGTGCTACACACAAAGTATGAGCAGCAAAGTTGTTCAGCACAAAATTACCTTTCCAATGGAACTATGCAATTAAATATTAGTAGTTCCCATTTTTTCCATATTGGTTGAAATAGCAAAAAAGTATGTTTTTTTCCAATAAAAAAGGCAACATAAACCATTTTTTGTGTGAAAATATTTAACATATTAACACCAAATTAAGCATCCATACATTAGTTGGCAGTACAAAAATAAATGTTATACTAGAAAGCAATTTTTCTAATATGATACATGTATTTATTTTCTGTTTTACTGAGGTGGCTAGGTGAAGCTTGAGAGACAAATGGCAGCAATACACATTATACCATACAAAAATGCGAATGTTTTCTAAAGTATACATAACAGACACAAAGGATCAGCGGCAAAGTTGTTCAGCA